>OY796686.1:17469068-18729680 GCA_963680715.1 Tetragnatha montana
CAAATGAACAATATTTGTCCTCACCTGGGGCACACCGAGGATGTCCATGGTGTACTCGACGTCGTGGCTGATGTCGCAGATCTCCGGCAGCCCTCTGACGAGCACCTGTCCGATGAGGTCGTGTCGCGAGAAGCGGTCGAAGTCGTACACCGAGAACTGGATGGTGCGCGTCCGCAGCTGCTCGTACGGCACCCCGAACACGAAGGTCTCGTTGAATACGGGGTTCAGGTTGCGGCGGTGAACCTGGGGGACAAAGATGCAGAATTAATAATATAGAGCATTTGCACATGACGTTACGACTCTTTTAGATGGTGGACACACATCTGTTGTTAGGGCGGTTGCTCGGTGCGGGGTCACGTGATTGTAAATGCTCTATAACCTCGTTATCTCGAAAACTCGCTATCTCGAAATTCTTTTAGGGTACCTTCGATTTCGAGATATCGAGGTTATACTGTATATCAGTGTGGTGTGCAACCTTAAGTAGCCCGAGGGTTAAAATATCTTCAGTAGAATATAGTGAGGGGAGGGCCAGAGTATCAAAAAGAAATAAATTACAAACATTTTACTATTTTAGGCTTATAGTAAGCTTCATTCAACAGCAACCCATTTACTAATTCAATCGTGAAAATTAGGAGAAACTTTTTTGAGACACATCATTAGTCATGGCCACCTATAGACTCATAAGGCCAGAGAAGCTCGAAATCGTGACGTGAAATAGTAGGCAAGACGTCACTCTTCATAGCTCTTTTGGACAACAATGCAACTCCAGTCTGAAATATTGTATCTTGCGCTGTTGAAAAAGTGATGTCTTGCCTACTATTGCGCCTCACGATTTCGAGCTTCTATGGCCTTATGAGTCTAGATGGCTATGCAACAGTAGTATTTTGAAAAACAGTTCAGAAAAAAAAGATAAACAATTTCTTGAAGATTATGCAAGTGATTTTTAAAATAATAACCTCAACATGATACGATATGAATCAAAAGAATACTTCAGTGAATCCTTAAAATCTAAAACCACTATCTTGATCTCGAAATTGCAAGTGTCAACTCAACAAACTTAGGTATTAAAATAAAATATTCACACCTCGATATTAATTCACAGAAAACCCTCCCTAAACACCACTTTATCCGTCCAATCATCAAGACCAAAAACATTAAACTCACAATCCAAAGCAAACAAAGAACAATAAAAACAAAAACCCTTCTTGGCAACATCAACACCAAAAGCAATCTCGCAAACCGTTTCCATCGCAAAAATCACCCAAACAGAAGAAGTCAGTCCCTACCACGGTATCTACACCAGCAAGCAAAAAAAACCTCTCAACTTTGTCCCAACTTTCATCGCTGCAAAGCCGTTTACCCTCATGAGAGCAGGGACAAATGATTGTCGGATTTTTCGGTTCCGATGGCACGGATTATGACACACTCGCGCTTTTCCGAACTTTTCCCCTCCCATGTCATCGACACTTGTTTTTACAAGTCGCGGTTCGTGGGATATGGGAGATTCTTGATGATGGGGGATGAAAGTTTTCGTAGACTCTGGAGATTAATCGTGGGAGTGGTGACGTTTTGTGACTTTTGGGATGAAAAGTGGTGGGGATTAAGGGTTTGTTATAATGTCATGGGGTTGTTATGGGTAAAAATATCTCAAAAGCGATATAATAATTTTTAAACGTTTTGTATGCGTTAAATATAGTATAGATACTAAGCTTTTTAATTAATTATACATTATTTTATTTCTGATGTAAATTTTTTTTGTAGAAACTAAAAAAAAACATACAAGATTAATAACGATGACAAAGTAATACAATTCCTTGAAATTGACAATTAAGTTATTCGAAATTAACTTAACAACGGTTTTGATTTCTTTGTTTTAAGAAAAAATTTAATTAGTGAAATGTGAAAGAAATTTCAAAATAACATGACACATTTTCATCCCTACTTGTGTCGTAAGTATTGAAATCATACAGGTAATATCAATAAATGAATGAATAAAAATAATTAGAAGTTTAATAACTTAAAAATTAACACTTCCAAGTCAATATAAGCAATTATTATTTTTCAAATTTGAATTTTTTTATTTACTAGGGGGCCTGCCCCCTGCTCGCTATCGCTCACCAACCCCCGGAACTGCTTTGCAGTTCTTTTCAGATCGCTTCGCGATCTTAACGAGCAGAGCTCGCTTGTTCATCTCAACAATCCAACAGAGCCCTTTTCTCGGCTTAATTAAGCCTCTTGTAATACCGAAAATACCTCTCTCTTGCTTATCAATAATTTAATTGAAATGTTAAAAAAAAATATTCAGCAAGTCTACTAATAACCATCAACCACTTTGTTGAAAAAAGCATTGTTGAAAATATAATAAATCAGACTCATCATAAAACACGCATGAAACTGTCTGTTTCTCTAGTGAACGGCCAGAAAGAGAAGAAAAAATTAAAACTTTAAATCTTAATAATTCCAAAACTAATTAGAATTTTTGAAAAAACAAAAAGCCAATCTTTTTATAAAAAATATTTGTATGTGCCTTTAAAATATCATAGTTCTACTATGATTAGTTTTGCTTTTATAATAAAAAACAGAAAAACCGTCAAAAATTTCGAAACTTTAAAACTTAATTACTCCAAAACTAATTCGAAATTCGAAAAAAGGGCGACGTGGTGCAAAACTGCACATCTAAGAGTAATATGTGTCTGCAAAAAATCATATTTCTGCTGCTAATAGATTTTGCTGGGGGCGAACTCGCAGCAGAAAAAAAATAATTTTCGACTTTGACATTAAATAACTCTAGAACTAATTATCTCATCAATTAGATTTTAGAACGAAAATGATCCTCATACATTTGTCTAGAAATGTTTAAAATTTCACAATTTTCCGTGGAATAGTTTTTGCGTAGTGATAGTTCAAAGTGTTCAAAAATAAAGTTTTCAAAAGCAGCGGCGGCGCGGCGGCGGCGCACAGTGGGACGAACCCATGTTAAAATTTGGACATTGGTCAAAATTTAAAGTTTTTTATTCGTCTTTTAAAAGCATAAGAATATATTAAACGGACTCCAAAGACTATGGACACGAAATTTCGATTCCCAAATTTAAGTTTTTCCACCTTTTTTTCGAACTCAAAAGCTGTAAAACGCTGGGAAGAATGGGCTGTTACGATGAAAATTCATGATTGACTCGTTCTCGTTTATTAGAACTGCATCGAATCTAAAATAAGTGTTCGGTCCTAATTTTTTATAGACAGCTATGGTATAGTGTAGGAGTATATATGTGTGGAAAAAAACAGATATTGGAACCCTTTTGTGGTCCAAAATGAGCACTTTGCTTACAAAGTAGTATACTTTTTGATTGAAGCGTCTAGAAAATCGTCTCGTACAAAAAAGCTTCAAAAGTCTTCAAAGAAAGGATTTCACAGACGTGTAGCCAAGATATTTCTCTACAAAATATGTAAAAATTGCCACCCAGTTTTACCCATTTTGTCCGCTAGCCCAGTTTGAAATGGTTATATCAGAGTCAAAGATCGACAAATACGAGATGGTTGTCATGACAACTTCACATTCTTAATAAAATATTTTACTCGGCATCAAAAATTATTATCGATTAGCTTCTCCAGGAGAAAGAAAAAATTAATTTGAAAAATATTAGATTTTAATTCGAATTTTTGAAGCTATGAAATTTTAAATTTCTTAAATTAAATTCATTTAACATAGGTTGAATAGTTAATTGTTTCAAAAATTTGAATTTCAATTTAAAATTTTATTTTATTTTTTTCCAGGAGAAACTAACCGATAGGACATTTTTAAATGTTTGTTTCTAATCAGTAGTTTTATTCCGTTCTTGGACTCAATGATATTTATGGATATGGATGGAATGATAGTACTACTAAATTATATTAGGATTTATTTATTAAAATGTTCTTTTATTAATACTCTGTGCTTTATTTTCAATCATCCCGCTTTATTTGTACTTAAATATTTCGATATGGATTATGTATAATATTATACGGTATTATAGAACAAAATGATATTCATCCCTTAATTCAAATCTTAAAACAGTCTTCACTGTTCAATTTAGAGCAAAAAATTACATAAAATTGACCCATACCGAACATTTTACGTTTAGATAACAGGATGAAAAAGGCATGTCCAGTGAGAACACCGTTTCGTCCCACTGTGCGGCGGCGGTCACTGTTACTTTTTTTTAATATAGAGAGATAGCCTAAAGCTTAACAGTAAAAATGCATAGTATTTATCGAAAAATGATAACTAATAAAGTTATTTGAAAGTAGAAAGGAGTCCAGCAAATATTGTCTCTTCTTTGATAACGGTCTTTCAATTATTTCATCAGTATTCTTCTTTAACCATATTTTTAACGTATTTGCATTTAATTAACATCCCTGTGTAAAAGACATTTCGCTAAACTAGGTACTATATGTTAAGGACAAAGTGATAAACCGGGCATTATTAATTATAATTTCCGAAGTGAGGAGGGCAATGTGATAAACTCAATGGCAGTTATCAATGAGTATTTATCACTTTGCCCTAAATACGTGGGAATTATTATTAATGTCCGGATTGTAAGTGTTATTGACCTACTTAAGAATTGAAAGTTAAACAAAAATAAAAGGAAGATGCAATGAAGCGATGAAAACAAAAGGTTTTGATAGAATGATACTAAGATTGAAAGTGAAAAAACCATAACTTATGAATGCTCAACGTTGCAAGATAGTAGTTTTCATTTATCGCTTCATAGATTTTTGATAAAACGATTAGGTGTAGCTTCAGTTCATTTATCACTGAGGAAAGAAAGTAACAGGCAAATAACCATTGTGATCATTGTGATTTGTTATCACCTGTGCAAAATAAATATTTTTGGGTTTGTGGTCCCGTGCGTTAACATGTTAACATGTGTTTAAAGCTAAATATTTCATACCACATTTGTTATATATATCGTTTTAACATTTTAACATCACTGAATAAAGAGGTTGACAGAAAAGCAAAGATGTTATCTTCCTCTATTATCTTTTTTTGTTTACTTTAGCATTTTTATGATTTGCTGACAACTGTTGTTTTTTCCCATTGAAAGATGCTCTCCAAAGTCGAGGGTGAAACGTCTGGATATTCTTTTATTATTCTAAAACTCAATAAGTAGATTTTTGTACAGATAAATAATAAAAGTTATTCATGTAATCACTGGAAAAACTTAAAGATGTTTGTATGATAACATAAATCGCTTTTTAATTAATTGAATATTAAATGAACATTGAACATTAAGTGGATATTTACGCACTTTAGGAATAACTTTTTAATGAAAGGACAATTTAAACTGAAACTAAGAAATGCTTATATGAATGACAATAAAAGAAAATTTCCACTTTTTCAGTCTCATCGTAAGATATTTAATAATTAAAAATGATTACACAACTTTATTTTAACCCTATTAAAACAGACATTCTTTAAGCACCAAACCTACAAAATTTTCATTTAATCTCCCTGTACTATTTACGGTTTCTACCTTCTTACAGTATTAAACTCTCTTTACCCTATACTTTTTATTCATTCATGTTCAACGAGAACGAAAGAACATAACGAGGAACCTGCAAAGAACAAAAGCTAAACAATGGATAGCCCTATTTGCAGCCCGAACCAAATCAACAAAATCTCCTTAGAAATCCCATTCTATCTCCCACTCTCTAATCTACCCTCCAAATCCAAGACAAAGAGAAAAAGAATAAATCTCGATTTTAACAATCCCCTCGAAAAAAGATTCAGGGTAAAACCTTTATTGATAGAAACCTTGCTAATGAACAGGCATCTTCCTGTCTTGTCTTGTATTATTAGGGTATAAATCGATTCCTGACAGTCAAATAGAAGAACACTTTTGTATTAGTATCCAAGAAAAATCGATAATTAGAACAAAAACGCACATATCATTATTATGTTAGCGTTAACGAAGCCTCATTTTGATTTTGAGTTGTTAAAACTTGAGTAGTTAGATTCTTTTAATTATAATATCTTTGAAAGGTAACACAGAAAAGATTTTCCGTACTCGATACATTATGTATTGAAAGTAAAGAATTAAATGGGTGGGATATATAAAGAAGTACAGAACATATAGTTAACGAAGGTATAGATATGGAATTATGTAATGTAAACATAGATATAATGTTTAGAATTTTAGATTTAATATGGAATGTGCTAAATAATTTTATAGATGCAATATAGAGAGAACAGAATATAAAATACATAAGTATTCATAAGTACATAAATTATAGATAGAATATGAAATATATAAAGATTGTAGTATAAGGGAATTTATATACACTCAGAATTAGAGAAGTATAAAATGTATAAATACAGAATTAAATAAGTATATGTAATGTTGGAATATAGAATATAATCATTACAGAAAGTATAAAAAATAGTACAAAAGAATTATAGATAGAATATAGTATTATGTGTAGTAGAATGTATAAAGATAGTATTGTGCAATATGTCATAGAAGTATAGATAATAGAATATGGATTTGTATGGGAATTCTTTAAAATGTATCAAAGAATCAAACTTTACGATTCGTTACACATCGATTTTTCAGAAGAAGAAAAATCCTGTCCGATTATTCAGGACACAAAATGAAAGAGCTGCTTTCAAAGGGAATGGAGTTAAGTTGAGCAGTTTTATTTTCGCAAATTTTTTTTTGTTCATGCTGAGCCATTTGATTAATGATGATGAGAAAATGATGGTTATCAAGGCCGTCAACCGGGAGCTTTGCTATACGAGCATAATTGAGAGAAGGTTCTTCGGATTACATAAATACCGTCAAAAGAGAGGGCTTCGCATTTTAATTTTTCTAGGAAAGGAGGGATTGTTTTTAATTACTTTTTTGTGTGGCCAATGGAGTATTTCAGAGATGTGGGTGCGTTATGTATGTATAAATGTGTGAGTGCTTAGGGGAGATAATATGTGGAAGGATCTGAGGGATTTTTTAAGCCCTTTGATGATAATTAATGATTCATGTGGAGCTACAAAAGTATAGTCTTGATGAAAGATAAGTCCAAACTTTCAATGTGTACAAGTTTGTGTCGCAGTTAATTTGTTTACTGTTTTTTTTCATGGGTATTTATTTTCCTTTGTTTTCTAGGTATGATACATTACAAATATCCGTTATCTTTTTGTGTTGTATATTAAGGGGTAATACATAGAGATCTAACAGTATATACTACGGGATAATAGGAATTATCTATGGCATGATAGGAATTAAGTTTCGAGACAGATACTTAAATTTTATCTAGAGAGAAAATTTGGACCAGATTGAATACGATAGCCTAACAAAATGGACGCTGACTATCATGGAAACCAATAGAGTTGCCACTCACATAGGAAGTAAGAACAAAACAACAGTATTTATAGCATGATAGTTTGATTCAATAGTATGCTATCTTCTACTCAATGTTTTCTACAGCAATTGTGGCACTTGCAGTGACAACATCCCATGTAAAGGTGTTAGAGTTAATTCGTTATTCCTTCAATTTCCTTAATTGAAAAATACTTTTATGCAAAATCATGAAACTTAATCATCCATACAGCTGAAATCTTATCCAACACACCGGAACCTCAATCCATGAGGAACTGAAACCACGAACATCGGAAATAGAAACTACTCTTGATTACAATCGCGGCTTCCGAACACACACATGACTAACAATCACTAGATAACCAACCACCAAATCCGAATTTAATTTCGAATTGTCACCCTTTTCCACATGACTTCCTCCCAACCCCTTCCACCAACGACCCTGATAAGTACCTACTTCATCCCCTCATCATCTCCCAAGGATAAGGATGATGATGAATCCTCCCTTATCTCTTATTGGAGTGAGTGATAAAAGATGCGGCCCTGCGTCATCCGGTCGGAACCGATTTATCAGAAAGTCCGGTTCCGTGCGTTCTGCTGGGTGTGCTTGTCGTAGGGAATTTCGGGTAGTGATGCATTGGGAAGAGTGTGTGTGTGTGGTTGGAATGGGTAGTTTTGTTTTCGCTGGTGATGTATGTCCTAGGATTATGTTGGGGGGTTCGTGATTGGTTGTGTCTTTTGCTGGTGTTAGAGGATTTTTCGTGTGAGAGCTAAGAAGCAAGAGTGCGAGTGCGGAAGAAGAGAGAGAGAGCAAGAGAGAGGGAGAGAGTGAGCGTGAGCGTGAGCGAGAGCGAGAGCGAGAGCGAGAGCGAGAGCGAGAGAGAGAGAGAGAGAGAGAGAGAGAGAGAGAGAGAGAGAGAAAAGAGTGTAGAGTGTAAGGGGGAAAGATGGACGAATAGACAAAAAAAGAATAGAAAGAGGAAAGGAGAGGTAAAGATAGTGGAGAAAGAAAGTTAAAAGAAAGATGAACAGAAATAAAAATAATTACGTATTATAGAAGAAGGAAAGGGAAAGATGGAAAAAAAGAGATGAATATAGAAAGTGGAAAAGGAAAAAAAAGGAAGAATTTGTACGCTGTAATATTTTAGGAAGAAAGGAGTTCTCTAAATCCTATCTTTTGGTCATTCCCATCCTTATACGCAAGCCATTTCTCTGTTCTTTCTTTCTATCCCCCTCTCTTTCTATACAGTTTAACCTTACTCTTTTACTTCTCTTTTTCCCTCTCCTTATCATTTTATAACTCATCTTCTTGTTACTTTTTCCTTTCTCTTCTCTCCTTATCCTATCCGTCTCCCTTTTTTTCTCACTCTCGAAGAAAAGTAACGAGAAGCTAAAAAACAGAATAAAAGAGGATATGTGGAGGGTTAGAGGAATGTGTAAAAGAGGAGAAAGTGAGGGGAACATGGAGATAGAGATGATAGGGAGAGAAAAGAAAGTTAAAAAGAAAAAGTAATGAGTAGATGAGGAGAGGGGAAAAGAGTAAGGTGAAAATGTAAAAAATGAGAGGGGGGTAGAAAGAAAGAACAGAGAAATGGTTTGTGTATAAGGATGAGAATGACCAAAAGATATAGGGTTTGGAGTCATTTCCATCTTAAAATATTACAGCGTACAAGTTATAAACATCCATTGCCAATGGGCAATACCACTATTTTTTAAATTTGAATAATAAATATCGTTACCCTATGAAGAAAACTGTTCTGAATTCGATTTTCTGCATGAAAACAACCAAAAAAATTTATTTTATAAATTATTTAAGATTTAAAAGCGCGGAATTTGAGCCGTACTCAAATCGTTCTCCCATTGGCTGATGCGATTGTGACGTACTTCCATCCTATACAAACAACCTCGTTTTGACTGCTTGGGCTTGTCTTTGTTTACTGTTGGGTTGTCGATATTCTTTGTTTCTATCAAAAAGGCACAAAAATGGATTTAAAAAGTTTCCCAGCTGAAATATCCCTTAAAGACCGACGGAAATGCAAAAAGGACCAAAAAATACATCTTATAACATCAAAATTACATACCTTTCGTGCAGTTTTCTTGGTTTTTCTTATTTATTTATGGAAGAAGTCATTGTTATGCAGATTTTGCCTCTTGTTAATTAGCATGGCTCCAAAAGTGTTTTTTAAAACACTAGTGAAATGAAAATAAATAAGAATAAAAGTAACACTTTATGTAAGTTTCGTCTCTTTTTATACATCTAAGGAATTTAATTTAATTAAATGTTAAGTTTGTCTGTAAAATATTCTTAAATTTCTATTCTTAAAATACTGTTATATTTTTATTTCTACTAGTGTTTTAAAATATCAAAATCTGCATAACAATGATTTCTTAGTTTCGCCAGTCGGTGGCAATGCGACTGGTTTGTATAGGATGGAAGTACGTCACAACTTTTCCCCGCGAAAATTTTGATTTCGCGCGCAAAAAACCCCGCAAACTTTGAATTTAATTTTAAAAAAAAGTATGCATCGCAGAGCAAAAATTTTTGAAGGTATATTTATGTTTATGCAATCTGAACCAAATAAAAAAATAAAAAAAATAGTGGTATTGCCCATTGTAGTTGTTGGTAACAAGGTAATCAATCTCTAAACAAGGTAGTGGTAGGTAGGTATAGCAAACTTACTTTCGTACAAAGAATTTTCGATTTTACGATGAATCTTAGTCGTCTTTGACTAAGATTAATAGAGGGTTTGAAACTTTCAACCAATAAGAGTACAATTTTTTTTTTACACAAGTACTTTTACAAAAATATACTCTTTGGATGAATAAAAAAAAGACCTTCTATCAAAATATGTTTAAGCTATAATACTAGTATTTGCATGTTATCATTATATTATCCTTTCTGTCAGACCATAGAAAACATGAGACATTGCATCTAATTATAGAATTTGTATTGTAAAGAAAACGTGAGGGGGAACTTGTTTGAGCTATTAAAACAACTCGCGAAATTTTTAAGTATTCTATGTATCTTTTGTTGCCCCAGGCTTATTCTTTATAATGAAGTAGATAATACTAGTTGCGATATAAAAAGTCAAGTGAAGACAGCTAAGGGCTTTGCTTATTATTTCGAAGACAAATTAGGCAACTTTCATGAAAAGAAAATCACCTCCGTAAGAGGTTTAGAATTTAAAAAATGCAATTCAATTAACGTCAGACATAGCCATCACAACAAAAGCTCAGGCTTCAAAAAGTTATTGTATTTATGCATTCTTTTCACAAGGAGTTATACAAAAGCTCCATGCAAAACGCGACTGCTATGACGTCAAACGCTCGAATTAGTTTCCCGGCGATGGCAGCACCTAGCTAATTAGAACAACGCGTCAAACGAAAATAGTTAGTAGCCGCTATCGTTTGCACGAAAGAACGTGTTCCGACTGCGTTGATTCCAGAACAAGCCGGATTATGACGTCACTAGTTTTGTTTGTCCGGCCTGAGGTCCGGCCGGCATCAGGTTGCGTGAGACGTTATTTGAAAAAAAAAGCGCCATGATGGGTTAAGATAACTCTATGGTTAAAATCGATCTTCGTAGTATCGTTTGTGTTATTGGGTGTTGGCATGCGAACAGTTGGATAATTTCAGGATTGATATTCCAAAAACTATTCTTTCTTTTTGTTTACTACTAAAGTGTTCCATTGTGTTCTGCATGCATCAAACATAACCGATATTTGGAGAGCGAACCTTCTCAGAACATATCAGCAGATTGTTTGTTCTTGAACACGTATTCGAAAGATTTCGTGACAGCGAGCAGTTTTAAAGGACGTTATCGTTTCTCTAAATGCCGGAAGTAATTTCGTTCCGAAATAATGCTTCGAACATAAATAACGGAATCCCGTCCAATTGTGCACGAGGAACGGTAATAGTTTAATTGAATAAAAAGTTTTCCTCAGTAAATCCATCGTATTCTTTTGAATACTAATTTCATTTCGAAGACAATTTGCACGAGAAAAATTGCTTTTCTGTGTTTACCTCCACTGCAATCTTCCATTTTGACGTATTTTAATTAATATTATTACAACATATATTTATTTGCGCTTGCTCAAAGGGGGGGATAAGAATAACTTTAGACCGAGAAACACTAGAATGCATCAAGTATCACAGCAACTGTTAATTAACACAAAACATAAGAAATACTTAGAAGATACAAACAGATGAAGCACTTCAACTTATAAAAGAAAACCTTAATTACTAATGAATAATCTCAGTAGTCAGGTGGGGTAAAATGGATATAGGGATTTTTAGCAGTTTGTATTTATAAAATTTAATGTTTTTTGGCATGCTGATTTTTCTGGAGCCTCAATAAAAATCAGCATGCCATAAAACATTAAATTCTATAAGTATAAACTGTTAAAATTCCTATATCCATTTTACCCCACCCGGCTCTATTTTCAGGGGGTTTCAGTACTCTCCCCTACCCTAGGTAACAGATTGTCACATTTTAGTAACTATTTCCCAAATTGTGATGGAAACTTTTGAAACTAATTTACGTTAAAGCCATTTTTAATATCTATGCTGTGAGCATGTGCATCAATCAGTTGACGTTGACCGTAATAGTTAAGAGAACATATCTAGTAACTTACAAAGTCTTAATAATTCACAAATATAAAATTCCTTATTACAATGAAGCTAAATGTTTGTTATCTGCCTATTTGTTAATACCCTTCCACCAGTAATCTAGGCGGTATTCATCACTTTATATTTACTAATTTGTAATTACTCTTTTCCAGATAACCTTTATTTATATTCATCCTTTGGTAATTATAATCAGAGTAATAACCCATTATCAAAGTATCAAGGACATTGAAACTGAGAAACATATTGATAAAAGATATATGAACTAATCTTCAGCTATCATTAAACTTGTAATTACCTATTCCGTTAACATTTATTTCTAATTATCCATGTATATTTCACATAAGTGCAAGTTAATTGGTAGTTATCAAAGTCATAACAAAAGGGAAACCTGTATTTATATCATCAAATCATAATTTTCAAGAAATTTGACTTGTTCCATTTGTTGACAGGTATTATCTGGTAAAAGAATAGTTTTGTCCGTCAATTGAAGGCAATTTCAAGAAAATTACCATTCTTGTTAGATGATTTTAATTTCTGCATTTGACATCACTTTTAAGTAGTATTAGATAACCAAAGAAAATTAACTACAAAGAAAAAATTAAGCTTAAACTCGAGCTATCTTTTCTAAATTAGAAGTCAAGATGAATTAGTTTTGGAATAGGAAATGGGACAAATGGTTCAATGAACTTACCCTCGTCTGGAATTTCTTTTTCCTATCTGGCAACAAGTAAATCTTGATGTAGGGATCAGATGTGCCGGAAAAGTCTTTGGCGGGCAGTTCTCTTGCTTGGAGAATCTGAGAAAGAAGAAAAGGTTTAGTACAATTAAACTAAGTAAGAAGAAGAATATATTTGAAATTAGATTTCTAAACACGAACTTGTGTTAGTTTTTAAAAGTTCAGTGATGTTTGAAGGAATGAATGATCTCTAGAAATGAATGGCAAATTGAGTACTACACTTTTTTTGATGGAATTTTAAGTGGAAAAAATATTATCTAATTATTTCTTTCGAAATTAGATGACCCTATTAATAGTTGTTTATCAGTTTAATAGATAAAAGTTTTGTTTTGATTGCTCAAATTACTTTAGCCATGAAGATAATAAAATTAACTTTATCATATGTTTCGTAAGAAAAAAACAGCAGAATAAAGGTATGCAAGTAAGAAAAACATCAAAGATCTAAGAAAGTGTAAATCGTTATATTGGAAAGGAAATATGTATAAAACTGTTAAATAAAGTACATGTTCTTCATTGATTCTTGAAACTACTTAATTGCTTTCAGAATTTCAAGAAAACTCATGTCATACAAAAAGTCAAACCAAACTATACAATTACATTCATTAAGCCACATTAAAATCCTTTGCAGTTCGTATTTATTTAAGTCTCTTGATGTAACATAAGTCAGAAGCAAAACTTATTACCAAAACACTTGTATAACCTTTATATAAATACAAAGTCACCACCAAGGTTCAGAGACAGGAATTATTAAAGGCCTTTTACTTTCAGCTTCTTATCCCCTTTAGTCCTAGTTCGCCCAAGATTATCATTGAATCCTATGGAAAATTTGGGCCGACTAGGATTGAAAGAGTTAAACAAATCTCCACACTTTCTTAAACCTTCTTCAGTTAGAAATAAACTTAATCCTTCTCAGACTCATAAGTTCAAGGTTTGTGGACCCAAAAGTAAAACGAGAAACTCAAAACTACAAGCCTCTTTATAAAGATGACATTAAGAAGCTTAAAGAAACAGTAAACCTTGACCCAGCTATTCGAAACAACCACGAAAATAAAACATTCATGCTAATTCCAACACACCCATTTGATTTATCACACCCCAAATACGCGGTTCTTTCCTACTCTTTTCGAATCCCGTAACTAACGTAATAGTTTAAACACGACTAATAAAACACGCCTATTATTGGCGAGTTGACTCGCATTCCGCCATATGTAAGACCACACAATTAACCGAGATTTGTGCAACACAATTCTCTCTTGTTTATGGTCCAGACTTAATATCTTTTCTTTTGGGACTCGCTATAAAAGGGCGAATTAACGGGGCTGAGGGAGGGATGTTAGATTTGGCAGTTCTCCAATAGCTTACTACTGTGGTGCTGTTAAGGGCTTAGATGCGATGGAGGATGCTTGTAACTCTGGAGGAATATTTTTTCGGATAAAATGATAATCTCTGCAGTCAGACCGTGAAATATAAAGTAGATAGGAACTTGAAAACCTATAGAAAAAGATGCGGGTTTTTAAGTGTTACATTATGAGTGTAATTTTATTATTACGGAGAGAAGTGTTAAATTTGTGAAGGTCACAGTAAACACTAAAGAAGTAGTATTTACTTCAAACTCAAAATGAATGCCGAATAATAATACGATTTATTTAGATTTTTGGCAATTATACCTCTATGTATTTGAACTATGTAACTTTCACTAGAATATAAATCATATTTCAAGGAATAAGTATTTTGCAAATAAAGTTATGAAGTTTAAGTTATTTGAGCATATAGCTTATCCAGAGAAAGAACGACGTAAATAATGTGTAAATGGGGTGAATTTTTACCGTAAGGAAGATAGCAGTAAGAACTCTAGATTGGTTGTCAAGTTGAAAGAGCCTAATATACCTTAGCAAATTGGCAACCTATCTAATGGCCACCAAATTTCGGTACATTGCAGTTACGTCGTTTTACCTCCAGAGAGGCGAATATTATATCCGCGTAAAGTATAGTATACAATTTAGTGATGATTGTAATTCCCTAAAATTTAACATATCGTCCGATTACAGCAGAAAGGCACTAAGTCACTTTTAGAGAAACTTTTTGAAAGCGGTAGAACGACGCCAAAGAACGAGCAAATTCCCAAAATCTTAGCTAAGCTTAAAAGCGATCAGTGAGGTGGTAAAAAATTCGTCGGATATCGCCAAATTGGCATAACCTCGTTTAGAGTAGTTGAGCTAGAAGTGACTCAAGTGCCTTTCTCCTGTAAGCCGGCGATCTAATCAAAACGAATCATTGTATTCGCCCTAACTCGTTCAACTCCCTCTTCTTTAAAACTCTGATAGTACGCACGCACCACACTCCCTAAACTTGATACATCGCACAAAAAAACAGACTTTTTGCTTGCCCAGCCTGATAGCTTTAAATTTATATACAATTGATAGAATTGCTTAGGCATTTTTTAATAGTGAGATTGATGCTTACCCTGACGATGAGTCCTTCGACGTCGTGGTCGTATCGCAGGGTGAAGGTGAGCTTTCCGCAGGTGGCCCCTTGCTCCGCGCCGTCCCCCAGGAGGTCTGCCCCGCTGTCCGACGACCACTGCCGCAGCATCTCTCCCTGGTATAGCTCCGGCCGGATTCGCCCGATGGCATGGCTCTCGCGCTGGGGGATGTTGCACACTGAAACGACCACTTGATTAGAAGATGAACCTTGAGTTTTACAAGTTCTAGAAACTCTGAAGTTCTCTAACCTTGCTAATGGTTTGAAATTTAACTAAAGCCCTATAACTTGAAATTTTGCCCGAAACTATTTAGCACATACTTGCAAACTATTGAAAGAGACATGTGGTAATTCACAAATTATGTCACATAATTTATAATAATAACACTTCAGTGACCCCCCTACTTTGCCAGTGTGATATCACACTTTTGAAACTAAAATTAAACCCCAATTTGGATTACAGTCGAACCTAAACAACTGGAATTCATTTGATGATTGCAATTAATATTTATTCCCGTCTCCTGGAAGTGTCTAAGTAAACTACCTAGGATAAGAATTCTGGGATAACGTAAAGTAACATGTGAATGAATGCCTTATACGACAAATGAGTCCCCCCAGTTTTTAAACCTGTTCAACGCACTTTTCTTGTTTTGATAAAAATCAGTCAAGATTATCAAAAAATAATTATAAAAATTATTTACCAAAGAGCACTTTGAATGCATTTATCACTCGGAAAGATAGAGGACAAACGTATAGTGGTACCAATAATTCAATTTCTAGATTTTTGTCATTTAAAAGGTTTTGGAACCCGATGACGCAAATTATTTCGTCGTTTTCCGTTTTGTGGTCCTAAGACTACTGTTTTTAGGAATAGGTTTAGCAAATATCTCAGTTTTTCTCCAACCTATAAGGTATTAAAGATATTTTTTCATCATTGCTTCGTGAAGTTTTACACTTGGAACTATGTGAGGCATAAATATTTCCCAACATATTATGCCCCTATTAGTTTTGTTAGTGCGTACAATTCATTAAGTATTAAATAATTCAGTTAATTTCTTAATAATTAGGTATCGATTCAAAAAAAAAAAAATATGTGTTTTGTCCATTAAATAATTAGTTGATAACACACTATCTTTTATCAACAATTAAAATCTGTCCATTTCCAAAGCCCTAAAAGTCATCAATTTTGTATATATTATGAATGCTCCAATAATACGCGCTTAATAAAACTTTTTTCGACATGCTAACTTGATAAAGCTTAGAAAATATCCTCGGATGCATCAACAAGTTACGACCGCTTCCAAGATTTCCTCTCGGGAACACATGTTTACATCGAGGGAGGCAGAATTACCCATTTACACATACCAAACCTTACTCAACAAACACAACGCCAGCATAACACACCCATCAATAATATCAACACATTTTGAGGGGATTCTGATAAACGTGTTTTCGTCAAGCGAAGAATGTTTCCCAGAATCGTGACACCAGTCCAGTTTATCTACAGGAAAAACACGCGAGCGAATGTTTTACCTACTAGGACATTCTAATTAACTTGGATCAGAGAGAGAGAGTACAAGCAGATGTCCTACTCGTAAACAAACGTAATTACCGATGGACTACACTACCTATTTACCAGTGATCTTATCGTGTATTGGAGAACGCTTATGCCTTCCTATTAGGGAGGATATCCATTGTAATCAAGGACTAACTGTAGGGGCATGTAAAGGACTTCTTTATGTTTTCTCGTTAATACAAGGGGAAATCGCGATTTTGTGTACTGCAGCATATGTTTTTCTATGTTTGATTTCTAAAGCGACTTTAGGATAACGGTTTCATTAACCAATCGTCAAAATTGGACGTAGTGCATTCTTAACAGGAATTATTATAGGTTAGTTAAAGTAAGTTAAAAAAACAACAACCCCTGTATGTTCTTATTTGATTAAATTAAATTTAAATGTATTTATTGACAAAGAAAGGGGAATTAACTAGATGAACATATTTAACCTGGAGGAAATGATCCTGTACAGGTAAAATACTATCACAGTGAAATATACAATAAAAATAAAAGAAAAAATAATGACAAAATAATACTTAGAAATGAAATTAGAAGGAAAAAAGAAAATGTAAAAGAAACGAATAAATATTTATGAAACAAAAGTGTACTAAGCGTTGGCTAAACGGTATACTGTGTCGGGGAGTTAGCAATTTAATTCAGTCAATTTAATAAAAAAAACTGTTCAATATCAGTAATTGTAAGTAAGTAAAATTTTAAATGTTTTTAAAGGTTTTACTGGTTATACTATATTGAATATTAAGTGGTAAGCTATTGTAAAACTTTGGGTCAAGATACGAAAATATTTTGCGCATGATTTATTTAGTGGGATATGGAATTTTACACAAATTTAAAGATAAATGTATTGGAGTACATTTGAAATTCCATAACTATTATATTTTACCGAACTATTAGACTATTTCTCTATTGAAGTATCAAACACCACAAAGCCTATCTACACATATCTAATCACAAACGATATCGCTTTAAACAGGGATGCTTCATCAGGTACGATAACACAACTATTCTCAACGATAAACCGAGTCGTATGTGCCCCAGTTCTTTTGTGTACAGTCATCCTAACTACGTAGTGCTATTGTAAAGAAGGTTTTATGTAAATAAGCAGACTTACTATATGAATGCATTTCGTATAACTCTACTGAAGGTGCATGCATAATAATAAGGCTTCTGTTATGAAGAGAGGGCAGTAATAGTGTTATGAATTATACAATTCATTCATACGTAATGTTAGAACAAATGAAAATATAGGTCAGTAGTGTGAAAATGTTAGTGCAGTCATAAGGATAAACAATGATGGAGGGTTGAAGTATCATTTTGTTTACTGCTTGATAAATGTTGAGTTTAAGTTGAAAAGCCTGACTTAATACGGAATAAAATGTGTTTTTTATGTTTTTTTGTGTAAATTAAGTTATGAGTTTTGGTGGATAGTTAATGATGATAGCAAACATTTTCCAAGGCGGTCATATAAAGTGGTATAGTTATTTTGTTTACAACGACGCTATATTGTTGCTGAATACATACTATATGTATTCTAAACTTATGAAGGAATAGTTGGTTCGTCATTTTTTAAAGCTAATGATGTGCAAGCAAATGCTTTTATTTAGGTATCGATACTTTCGGATGTGTAAATAGATATTTTCGGATATCTACGGATTTTTTCTGATCTGTATTAATTTGTTTGTAATAATTTTTTTGGTCAGCTAAATGGGCCTATGCCCCAGTCTGACTAATATTCTTTCCCCCTATTTTCAAATGGTTCCCATTGAAAATTTCCAATATTCCCATTGTACACAAATAAAATAAATTATTATTATTATATTGAGATATGCTTTACTATTTATGATCATCTAATATTTTAGAGTGTGCCATAATTAAAAGTATCCGAAGTAAGCCTAATATAGTTTTGTAATTTATTTATTCATTTAATATTTTCTTAATATTAAATGACTAATATTTTTAAAATATTTTCTTTATTCATTTGTAAGTTAACTTCTTATGGTTATTTAATATTTTCTAGTATCCTGTAACAAAAAATATTCCAAGTAAGCCCAATATTGTTGTATTATTTTGAGTTCTTTATTTATTTGAAAGTTATCAGTTTAATGCTTGCATGAGAATAAATTCGCAAAAGTTTTAGAGAGGAGAAATAAATACAAAGAGCGACATAAAAATGAAAAAAAAAAAGGGTGAAACCCCCAAGACCTTGGCAAAAGTATCGACTAGAAAAAAACTTGTTTTGTTTCCTTATCAATAAACCCAAGGTTATTACCTTTTAATAACACCCCAGGAAATTATCAACTCGAACAAAACGCGTTTTTAGATAACCCGAGCATTCGAAATGTTATTCTTATCCGCATTATTCCCTAACTAACACGCAAAGCAAAATCTAAACCCACCAAAAACACTCCACATTCAACCCGATTCGATCGAGAGCTTTCGTTTGCATTCAAAACACGGAAGCAAAACACACATTCCTCGATAGGGAACAGAATTAACTCTTTCAAACCTGTACCGCCCGAAATTTCCATCGAACAGCATAGAAAATTTCGAGCGGTCAGGAATGATAGGGTTTTAATTTCCGACGAATCCGCCAAGACCACAATGGCTGCTGCGTTGAGAGCGTTTTGGAACGGATGTTATCAAAGAGTGGCGCGAAAATTTCTATTTTGGCTCGTTCCTGGGGCGGAAACTTAGAGTGTTTGTTATTCTGGGGGCCGAGTTGAAGATTAATTAAAGGAATCACGCGATATGTGGAGTATTATGGTGCCCTATGCGTATATTTCCTGCTCTTTGTTTGTTAATAGAGTCCCGCAAATATAAATGAATGTAGCGAAAGAGAATTATGTTTTGTGGTGTAAAAATGATTATTTCAAAAAGAGAAATGGATATGTTCGGAAGTTAAATAATAGCATGCATACTATAATCATACTCTACGTGACTATTAAAATAACTGTGGAATGGGTTTTTTTATCTTTAGTCTATAAGAATAATGTGATGTTTCACATTCAGCATTTTGAATTCACTAGTATTTAATAAGAAAACTATTGTTGATTCTGTAAAATAATGTAGTATGAAACTTTTTAAAATGAAAGTGGTAACTTTTTTTGAGGTTGAGACTTTAATATAGAAAATATTGTTGATTTTTTTATATATTATCCTTTTTGTGGATATTTGAAGATTTTGAAATGGATGTATCCTTTTCATTAGTTGTTATCAATTCTCTTAATCATGTAACATTAACACAAATTTTTATAAGCTGAAAACCACTTATACTAAAAATGGTCTTTTTAATGGTTTCATAAAAACGTTATTTATAGTTGCAACATCGTTAGCATGTTGCATGAATGTGCTAAACATACAAAGCTTTTATTCTTTTCGATACTAAATTAAAAGTAGATATCGTTATGAATCTAAAGAACTAAAAATAATGCTTATAGTATGAGGCAAAAAGGTATCAATGGTAGAAATTTCATTATGTCGTCAAAACATTTCTACTTATTCTAATTAGTATGCAATGAATTCAGCTATTAAAGGGGAGTTGATGAAACCTTCATAAAAATTTTTCACGCAATAATAATTCTGTGTTCTAAAATAAACACGAAAATTGTACTTTGATGCAAATTTTTTCCCTTTGGGGAATTTAAAATAACTTTTGGCTATTATCATAGACAAAATACAAAAAGATGATATCAGTACTTTCGGTTATTTTTAGCTGCTGTTTGTAAATAGAGTGCTGCAATGAAGAGTTTATTTCAAGAAAAAGTTTTGATTGTATAAAAATATTTTATCTTCCTTTATCTATATCTATAAAAGCCAAATACCACTGACTGACTGACTGACTGACTGACTGACTGACTCACTGGTAAGTGACAAACACTCAACACGGAATCTCCGAAACTACTGGACCCAGAGGCTTGAAATTTGACAGAGACGTTCCTCTCAGCTATGCGACGCGCACTAAGAACGGATTTAAAAATCGAACGACTCCTTCCCTGTTTTTCGGCGCTTTTTCTACTCCGTTTTTCCCATTGAAATAGCATTATGCATTGTTGAAATGCGTAAAATGCAGGGTTTACAACTCTATATTAAGGTGTCGTCTTGCCTCATTTGTTGAAATATAATTTCAAAAATTTCATAATTTATAACAAATTAAGACGAAAAACACAGTGTAAATTTCTATTTCAAAATTATAACAATTTTCAGGAAACATATAAATTCAAATAATTAATTTTGAAACAACATTTTCCTTTATTTGTAATTTTATAATTTTTTTCTAAAATAAATATATTTATGGAAAGGCTAAAATAAATGGTTTCCATGGAAACAGAGCTGAAATTATTTCATTGTTTCATGGGGCATGGTTTACTAGACTTATACATTCACTAAATTTGCTAAATTTTTATTGTTAAGTACAAGAAAATCGTTTTTACTAAGAAGTTGGCTATCATGATAAAAGGAAAATGAGATTTATCAAGCATTTTTTTATTTTGATAAAAATGTTTTTATTTTTGGGGATGTAGGATCATGCAAATAAAAATGGATTCTCTATCATTTTTGAATATAAATTAAATTAGGTATAGTTAAATATTTTGCTTTGGTGGCGGGAGTTGTTGACTGAATTACACATAGGAATTATTTTTTGATTAAATTAATATCATTTTTGGAAAAAGATAGAAACTTCATATACGGTTTACGGTTTGTAACATCCTGTAGGAAATTATTCCCAAGGGGTTCAAAGAGGGTTGCGATTTTTACTTCCTAAGTTATTATCAAGTGATTTATAAAAACCGAAGCGTAATTTTTGAAAAGGACATCGGAAATACTTCATAGAAATTTTGTTTAAGATTTTAAACTATAAATTTCAAAAGACTGATGATTTGAATTGGATTGTTCTTTTACAGCCACAGTAAAATGCGGGACGGGATACGTTAGGGTATATTTTCACAGTAAGAAACCGGGATGAAAAAGACGACGGGGACGACGGGATGATAAGTGATTGCTAACCAGGAAAAGAAAAACCATATAACTCAATAAACCTGATGATTTAAATTGGATTGTTCTTTAACAGCCAAAGTTAAAAGCGGGGCGGGATGAGTTAGGGTATATTTTCAAAGTAAGGAACCGGGAAGAAAAACACGACGGGGGTGACGGGATGATAAGTGACTGCTAATCCAGAAAAAGAAAAGACATATAACTTGATAAACCTGATGATTTCAATTTGATTGTTCTTTACAGCGAAGGTAACAGCCAAATTTAAATGCGGGACGGGATGAGTTAGGGTATATTTTTACAGTTAAGAACTGGGATGAAAAAGACGACGGGGACGACGGGATGATAAGTTCCAGAAAAAGAAAAGACATAAAACTTGAAAAACTTTTTAAAATATTTATGAATTAACTCAACCCGTGCAAGGCCGGGTAAGTCAGCTAGTGCTTGCATAAAGTGACAATGTTAATAATAATATAATGTGAAAATATATATAGTTTCTCTCATAAATTATAAGTAATAGTGGTAGAATTGATGATATATGATCATAATATGGGGGATTATTTTTTACTTTTTGCGAGCATTTGAGAAAAAAAACTTGCATTGAAAAACACACCATTTTAACCTAAATTTAACAATTTACACATATATAGAATTAAATTTTTAATGAAAGAATCATTATAAATCTAAGTTGAAACATTAACAGCATGAATAACATAATAACAACATGACTATTTATAGCGACACATATGCATTAAATACCTTTCATCTGAAGTTTTTACATAAAAATGAAGTTTAAGAAGATTTTTAAGTTAAAAAGAAATTACATATATTTAAAATATATAAATTCAGTAGTGCTTTCATAAGGTACTTTCAAAAGGTAGGCATTTATTTATTAAAATACTTAAAAATACCTTTTTGGTACAGGTAAACAGTCTCGTAAATATTTATCTATTAATCGATAAAAACGGAAATGTTTTAACCCTAAAACTAAAATCCTTCTTACCGAATACCTTTGATTTGATAAAAAAAAAACAATTTCAAATATTTTCCTTTTGAAGAAGAAACTAATTATCTTTTAAATATAAAAACACTTGGATTTCCAATATTGATGCCCAATAGTACTCGAATCCAAAATATCGATACTAATATCGATTTTTCCCATTTGCGACTAATTAGGCACCCTGCTGAATCGCGTGAGGAGAGGCTATTCGAATCCTCTCTTCGAATCAATCGTCCCCTTTTCTATCGCAATCGAATGTTCGTGCCGGACACGCAGTTCCCCCCTAAGGGAAATGGAAATTGAAAGCCGTTGCAACACATTTCTGACGTAATTTTCAGGGATTTGTTTTAAAGCATGCGAAACGACGGATATTAAAATATTGCAAAGGCGTTTTTGGGTGATAAAATTTGGAGGATTTCTTGAAATATTTTTTCATCTGATATTGAAACTGGTTTCTTGAAATATAACAACGCCGAAGTGTTCTGTACTTCGTACAGTGTTAAGGACAATTATTAACGTTTAAAAATGTAGATTTTCTATCCTGTAAGTAAAAAAAATGTATGTCTGCATAACTATTTTTTTTATATTCAACAAAGTTCCATTTTTCAGAAGAGTTTCAACATATCCTTTACCATAACCGTCATTGACTACATGCGATTATATTTGGCATATATTCATGCACGCAATTCATTAGTAAAACATGTTATAAAATAAATGTATGACCCCAGGTGACTATGAACTTTTATATTTGTTCGTTTGTTATGTATGTGATAAATAAAAAATAAAAAAAAATAATAATTCGTAGATATTACTTATTGCATTTTTCATATTACTTCAATGAAAAATATATCATTGCATTTCTCTCGGATACTGAAGGTTTGGTGAAAAAACGTGGAGTTAAATGACTGTTGATTAACTAATTTTAACTAATTTTTAATTTTATTTACTAATATTTTTGATACTAATATTATTTTATTTACTAACATTTTAATACTAATTTTATTTAAATATTTTATTTACTAATATCAACTTAAACTAAAACAATCCAATAAATAGTCCCGATTTTAATAAAACTAAATTTTTTTTAGAACTATGGACTTAAACCATTTTCAAAATCACCGGCGGCGCATAAATAAACTTCCAACTAAAACTAAAGGTTCTGAAAATGACAAATCTTAGTTTTATAACGATTCAACTTAAAATTGCTAAGATCTCATAGCACGCACATCTTGTTCTCTTTCCAATTCTTAAATAAATTCAAAACTGAGTCTCCGCAAGAAATAAAATAGGAAAATGAGTTGATTTTTAACCCTAACTGGACATTCACCGCAGCAGGTCCATTTCCTGCTATAAAGCATCCAAACGTGGGGAATTCCGACAGACAGACTATCGTTTGGGAGGAGGATGCAGCATCCCTCTTGAAGGTCGAAGAGATTACCTCACAACCACCCTATCTAATATCCGCCCGTTTTCCTCTTCTATCTATCTGCCCGGACAGTCTTTCTTTCTTTCTTTCTCGCCCGACCGATTTATTGTGTTTTCCCCTTTCCGAGTTTAATTGGTTGTAAGGGCGGCAGTTTTAAGGGAATTGGGCAGAGGAGTCGGGTTTTATGGAGGGTAAATTAAACATGAGGTTTGGTTTGCCCGAGTTGTTTGTTTGAGGGGTAGGGTGGTTTCGTTATCGGAGAGGTTTGGGGGGATTTTGGAGAGTTAATGTTTAAGGTGATGGACTGACTCCCTTAAGGCACATTTGAGTTCCCTTCGAAGATTTAAAACTACATTTTTGTGTACGACGTGGTTTGTATATTTTTTATTAAAATAAAGGGAATTTTTATAATACGATATGGTCGAGAATAATCTGGTCTTAGAATGAGGTAGACAAAATAGTTTGTTTATAAGGGGGGGTGAAAATTTTCCAGTCCCGAGGAAAATTTGATTTATATAACTAATTATAGCGTAGAACGTAGATGATTTTACTTCATAAAATGATACTTAATACTTCCACTAACTGTTGAAGAAAATATTTAGATCAATAAAAACTTTTCAAGATTGCATGTGTTCAAATGAAATATTCTTAACTATATATTGGTACTATGTATAGAGAAACATTTGTAGGTCTGAGCCACATCTCTACGACTTGGGTGGACAAATAACTAAATAAGTAATTTAATTGCTTTAAACTTGCTGAAATTAATTAAAATAACACTGATATGAATCAAAGTTTTCTGGATAAAAAGGAGCACATGTGGAATTTTTCATCAGATAAACTCAAAGATGGTTTAATTCTCTGCATATTTTTCGAAAGACAAAGATGAGCGATTCCAACATGAAAAATACATTACATTTAAAGGATCTAAATTCAATTCGAATAGTACTTTTTTTTTGGCTCAGTGTCAAGTTTGCCCTCCCTTAATAAAACACATAATTTTTAACTAGATACTACTAGGTGGTTCTCAAACGTTTTCGACTCGCGGCCACCCCTACTGACAAAAAATTATTCCATGGCACCCCTTTTGTAAAAAAGTAAGGTTCTTACAAAAATTGGTTTTGAGCTGCGTCATATTATTTTTATTGTTAACTTGGTGATACCAATAAATTAAAATCAGATAAAAAGCATGATCATTTATTTACCTTCGAATGGCACATCCGAGAGATCGAGCCTGTGCGACAGCTGTCTCTGGAAGGTCTGGTGTCGCGTGGGGACAGTGGGGAGGGTGGTCTGTCGAGGGGGTGCGACCTTCCGGTTGGTCTCTGTCCACTCGTGGGTCAGCTCCTCCTTGATGTCCGGGAGGCTGTAGCTGATCTTCACCGAAGCCGTCGTGCTACCTGAATACAAGGCAAGTGATAACCATTAGTAGGGGTTATATGGAAAATTGACTACTTCAGGAGTGTTTGGTTACGAATTTTTCTATCATAAAACTGGAGAGCATCATATTCTGTTTTTGAAAGAGCGAAATGGGACTTAAATGACAAGTTCACTTCAAGTTCAAATTCACATAGTTCTTTTTCAAATATTAAATTCCTTCAAAAAGGGGATCAATAGATCTCTTAAAACTTAATCAATCAAACCCATAATTTTAAAACTAATTAAAAAAAAACGACATTAAAATTCGTCAGTAACAATAACAATTAACTTCAGTAGGTATGTTACATGAAGTTAAAAATAATAGCAGTCAGTATTACGTCTGTGCAGTACAATCTAGTTTATCCGAAATAACTAATATAAAACAAAAGGAAATCAGAGAAATAAAAAATCCGGATAATCCTGGTAAAACGAATACTTGAATATATGTATATGAACATAATATGCAAACTTACCGTTTCGCTTACAACAATAAAAATTATCTATTGTAACAGAATTGCATCAAACTGTTTAAAAATATTTTCATATTTTAATGCCTTTTAACATAATTTTTTAAAGATTTGTTCCACCATCTTCCTGCTTCAAACACGGTTTAAAGTATATTAAAGTTATATGGAAGACATGGATTGCATGAAAATATCTATTAATATGACAATATTTAGCACCTAACTCTCACGAAACAAAGAAATTAACACCATTTCCATACGTATGCTTGGAAGTTTCCTCTTTGTGAAAATGACAGATAAAAGATTGAAATATAAAACAAATTTAATTCCTTAAAACTAATTCCTAAACTTTCAATCTCAAACAATTACGCCGCAAACATAATCAAATTTCTGCACAAAATTTTAGTCGATACAATTTTCAAAAAATCTTTACGCAACACAAGAGCCAAGCCAATTTCCCTTCTATATAGCCCTTAATACTTCATTTGAATACCAGCATTGATGCAAAACAGGTAACAATTAAGAAACAGCGAGGAAAAACAAAGTTAATGATTTTTCGACGTAAAATTCGAACTTTATTGCAAGCCGTGGGCCGATGCAACACTCAGAAACTTACTAAATAACATTCTAATGAATGGAGATGAATCTTACTAATTAAACAAGCAATTAACATCTTTGTTCCGATGAAGCCCTGGGGGTGTTGTTTCTTCAAGTCCAGAATCAATCTCATTCATTCAGAATTCTTCTTAGATTTACTTTTTTGTAGCTTCACAGTTTTTTAGATAGTTACTTCCAAAAGAAATTTTAGTTAACATTTTTTTTTTGTAATTACATCGTAGGATTGAATTGCCTTTTGAAAAAATACTACACATAGAAAAAGGGATTAAAATATTTTAATGAACTGAATTTGAGATGTTTTTGAAGATAAATGTATATAACAATGGTTTGGTGAGATTATCTTTTAGTTAGAATAAGGTGTTTAAATAGGTTTCAATGGAATAAATAGTTAATTCTAATCAGCCAGCATAATAATTCAAAACTTTAAAATAAGCCTAAAAACTTAAATTCTGAACATAAATTCAAAAGTTGCGCAAAAGCTTCAAACTTATAGAAAATATGCGAGTAAGAAATACAAAGATCAAGAAAAGAAAAGAAAATGCAAAACTCCGCTCAAGCCTCTTCATTTAATTATGCAATACTATAGTTGTATTTATCTGTTAGAAAATAACAAATTTAACTAAAAACTCCAAGTTTTTAAAACATTCCTATACAAACAATGAATAAAAAAGGAATCTCAGATATCTTAATTCCATTCTTTCCTTTCAATTTACCGCAATATGTTTATATATGTATCCTGTCTAATTTTAAAATCAATACTGTCTGTATAACTTCCGTATTATATCTCACTGTTTAAACGTTTCAAATTCCTTTAGTCAGCACAGCTGTCAAATATAACTTCGAAGACATCAATTTAGCTTCAGACTTGCCTTATTCTACAATAGATGGCAGCATGCTAGACGTAACAAGAGATTTCATGGAATTACCTGCCATGCATTAGAGTTGGCACATAATTTGAATTTATAAATCCACGTGGAACAATTTTCACTTATCATAATTAATTTTAAGGGTCACACAGGGACAAATAAATCTACAACTCATGGCAAATTATTGACCTTAGAGAGACAGATTTATATCATGGTCTTATTCTCTAAATATCTATATAAATCGTATGGCGTAATGTTTAAACTCCAACTAAATAATGCCATTAAAATAATTGTTAAAAATTGAAAATAATCTAAATAACTTTAACTTATTTAACTAATGTTTAGTTATTTAAATCTTACTTAGAATGGATATTTTGGAGGAACTGGGATTTCGCAAAATATGTTTATCTGGTGATGCATAATAAATAAGTTAATAAAAAATGTGTTAAAGGAATGTTAATTAAACGTTAATTAAATAACTAAAAGATAAAATGATGAATTATGAAAACAAAAAGTAAAAAATAAGTAAAGATTGAATTTGAAGGATCTTATTTCTTTTCATTTTTGCATACCTATAATACAGAGTGATTGGAAAATATCTAGCTAAGTATTCAGGTGTGTAGTGTGTAAACAACCCAAACGTTGCATTTTGAAGACGACCTCTTAAGGAATAAAAGGAGGAAGGAGAAGAAAAATCTACTTCTCTTAAGGAGAAGAAAAACCAAAACTCATTTCGAAAAAAATGGATAAACCATTTTTAAATAACTGGTTCATTAATTTTATATCCACACACAACCGTTTTGTTCACAACAACTCATTCTTTATTGAACCTGAAAACTATTATTTGTCGTTTCGGGAGGTTCAGTATCCTATCCACTCAGGAGCGGTTGGATTAATATGCTATTCTGAATAGTCTTTTGATATTCTACCTCAGAGGGTTTCCAACTTCCAAGTACTCGAGGGCTGCAATCGAAATCACAAGTCTAGTGGCGGGCCGCAAAGTAATCTGGCTCCTTTTTTATATCCTATATATTTCGGGGGAGAGTTTTTCGATATGGGACTTTTCCGGCGAGAGGGACGAATGTTTTTTTTACATAATTTGAAGGTACTAAAGTATTTCCAAAAAATTCAGAGGATGTATAAAATTTTAACCCTATAACATCTTTTAATACTGAATATAACTTTATAGGTGGAGTCTTCAAGAAAATGTTTGTGAATTTCCCTAAAAATAATGTTTCTCCTATTTTTTGGATAATCCAATTTGTCCTTCCTCGTGATAAAAGTTGACCTAAGCCTTCATAACCCCTTGGTGCGCTCAGAGGGAATTTCAGGGCATACAACCTCCCTGTCGATGTCCCTGTAATTTTTCACCATACAAAATGACCAAAGTTACTCCATAATCCAAGAGGTAAAAAGGGGGTTCGGGCATGGCCATCTTAGACTCAAGGCCAGAGAAGCTCGAAATCTTGAGTGACGTTCTACCCACTATTTCGCGTCATCATCGCTTTTTTAACCCGCGGGGACGCGCGTGGGGTCTAATAGACCCCGACGCTTAAGTAAACCTTCATAAAAACTCTAATTTTTAATGAAAATGTATGAAACTCCGTGTAGCTGCCTAAAAGGTTTCAACCTATCACCTCATGAAGTTTAAATAAAGTAGGTATGTTATTTTCCGAGTTAGGTTGTTGTTTTTATTGAAATGCTCCCAAAACTGTGAGGATTAGCGCGAGTTATAACCAAAGAGATGTCCAAAAGTACCTAGTATCTATATTTTTTCTTGCTCTAAAAGGGAAATTTAAGGTAAACACCACTAAATTAAATTGTTACACAATTTTTTCACATTTCTTATGAAAAATATGTAATATCATAGGGATTCGGTATGAAATGTGAAATAGTCTAATATTATATCTCAATAAAAATCAGTCAACTTAAAAATGAGCTATTATGCACTTTGAATGATTAAATTATATGTTTAAACTTTCCGTGATAAAATTTTTGCATAAACTGAACGATTATAACGGAAAACGGTTTGCGGGGTCTGATAGACCCCGCGCGCGTTCCCGTGTAACAGAAAGTAGCGCGCGTCCTCCCGGGTTAAACAACAGCGCAACTCCAGTCTGAAATCTTGCGCGCTCCCTTCAGACTGGAGTTGCGCTGTTGTTTAAAAAAGCGATGATGACGCGAAATAGTGGGCAGAACGTCACTCAAGATTTCGAGCTTCTCTGGCCTTATGTGTCTAGATGGCCATGGGGTTCAGGGGTCCTCCCCCTAAAAAATTTTTGATTTTAGCATGTTAAAAAGTGTTCTAAAGCTTTTTTGGGGGGGATGAGGGAGGGTACAGGGAGCTTCGCTGGGTGCCAATTGCGAACCCCTGGTCTACCTACACCCCTTTAAATTTAGGCAGGACATTTATCCAATTCTCGACACCACCTCCATTCATTCCCACAAACACCTACCTGTTGGCGACTTGGGCTCATCGACCGGAACGGCGCTCTTGGCGTCGTCCTTTTCGACGCCGTTGGCGGCGGCGGCGGCAGCTGGGACCTCCTGGGAAGCGCTCCGGCTGCTGGCTTGCTGCTCAGGGTCGGCGGAGGAAGGCTTGGTGGAGGACTGAAGGCGCTGCACCAGCCATCGGTAGCTGAAGTAGGCCACGATGCCCAGAAGCACCAGGCTCAGGGTCAGCCCGGCGGCCAGGAAGGGAGGGAGAGAGAAGCCCGAACCCTCTTCCACGTCTGAAAGGGAAGCGATGGGGTCATTTAAAGGTTAATTACAAACTTTACCTTTAAACAGTGAAGAAATAGATATTTACAGCCATATTCACAGCCATCAGCGTCGCGGTTAACGAGCAGCTAAAGAAAAAAAAATTAGCTTTTCGCTGATTCTGATTGGTACTGTATTGTATTGATTGTTACAGATTGATTGATGCAGTTCTTCTTTGACCAAGGATTTAATACCAACGATGATGGCTGTAAGTCTGAAACCACCCAGTAAAGCAGCTTTTTTTACTTACCATAGGAATTTTTTGAATTTCTATGGCTTATGTTAACATTTTTCTATGAAGAATGTTTCAACAAGATCGCCTAAACTCTGCACACCCAGATTCCCTTCGTGAAGTACATAAAAAATGTCAAAAGAACTATTTCTCTGCAACCCATATTTTATTTATTTTAAGATAAGTGACGTTATATCCAATGTATGTAAAACACCCTTATTTTTCACGATTGCATACTTCGAAATGGGCGATTAATATTTTTAACAACATACATAACATTTGAAAACACATCCAAATACATTATGCATTGCACCTAGGTAATTATATTTCACGAAAAACGTGCTTGTTTGACCCTCCCCCGACGCTTAAAGCTTCCTCTTAGCTTTCCGGCTGTGGTGACTTAATAAGTTTTCCCAGCATCAATTGAATCTATTCCAGGCAAAATATTTCGTGCACCTTATCATATTGAAAACATGCATACAGTTCTCAGCCTAGTTTTATGTTTTCTTGATTCCCATATGCTTTTTTCAAGTCTTCAATTTTTCTATCGCAAATTTTTTGATAACTATGGGTTGTAGGGTAAGGATACAGTTCTTTGGGTATTTTTCTCCAAGCATGTTCTTGTTGTAACATCCTGTATAAGTGGGTAAGAAGACAAGCGGTACACACAAAAATGAGTCTGTGTAATAAGTTTTAAAATTTTATCTACTACACACAGTTTACTTAATTTAACAAACTTTTGGATACTAGATTAGAGTTACTGTTTATAAACTACCTATGAATGCTAAGGGAAGGTGAAAGCTGAGTGAGAAAAAAGATAAAAAAGAAACCAAATGAAAACACTGAAAGCAAGATATTATGCAACTTGCAACATGACATAATAATTCTATCAAAGAACATAAAAGATAATGATTATAAATTAAAGCGCATATGGAAAAAATGCCTTTCACTTAAGCGTAAATGATAAAGGTTATTTATTCGTCGATACGTACTTTAATTAAAACAAAAATGATATAAAAGTAATTAATTTTTATTCTATAAGGGAATTTATAAAACAGAATACAATTACCAAGAATGAGGGATTTTAAACAAAAAATTTGAGCAATCATGAATATTAATATATCGTCTAAGAAAATTGAAGGTCAGAAAGTTTAATTCCAAGTTAATTAAAATCAGTAAAATTTTACTCTAAGAGTTCCAAAATCAAACAAAACATTTCCACCGATGCGTATTACATCACAAGTAAATGGGAAATCTTCTTCTCTACATTTCTCACAGCGCTTTTTTACAATAATAATGACTCTAGAGAGGGGTTATTATAACAGCATCCCTTGTGAACGAACTATAAATGGAAAGTGCAGGATCGAAAAGCTTTTACAGGGAAAAAAAAGAAAACAATTTGTCGACGTAATCGCAAACAAGGATCCTTTTTAAAAAACATCGCACACGTCGTTGTAAAGCGGGATCGAAAATTGGCTCAATCTCATCCCTACAAAAACAGAATCGGCATCCTCGGTTCTTCCAGGAAGCACATTACATATTTAAGAGTGTTCTCGTTTTTAGCACGGATTTGGCGTGTTAGTTTCAACGTAGGGTGTATTATTTTGGGGCATTCGGGGGTATGTTTTATTCCGTATATCCTCCCTCGGCACGATCTTGAAGATTGTAAACAGTGTGTGGGCTTTGTAGGTTTTTTTTTTTTTGGAAATACTCTGGAATCCCGATGTTCTAAAAATATACTGTCTAGTAAGATTTGGCTCAAAATAGAAACAATTCCCGTTTGAAAGGTTTAGATTTAGAAGGATGTTTTCGATATGGGTGTTGTGAATAAAATGGTAGAATTTCACTTAAAGTATCATTGTAACCCTCAGCGTTTTATGAAATTTAATGTTTTACTTCGAAATTATTGAAGTTGGCTTTAAAACAAAATTATTGAGTGATTTTCATTTTATTTTGTTGAAGGCATATTTTTTCTACTTTCTCACAGTTCTTCTCTTTATTCGTACGAGTATTTAAATTTATTTCAGGCGATACCAATTTTTAAGTTTTCGTTTAAATCTATAAAGTTACTCATTTGAGATTGGTATGATATCGTTTTAAGAATTATTTTAGAATAAAGCTTCACCTAGAAGTTTATAATATTTTGTTTTTTTACACCTCGTTAAGGAAATAAACACATTTTCAAACCCTGACAAAATGCATTTTAACAAATAAAACATAACGCTAACATACACCTAAAAAATACAGTATACGATGAGGCTAAATACCACACATTTTAACTGTAGGTGGATTTATTTCCTTTTTCTATCTTTAAAAAATTGGTGGCTCTATGTAGAAAGAATAGGGATACGTAGGGGAAAAATCTGATTTTAAATAGAGTAATGTGGAAGTTAATGAAATATTCAGTCAGGAAAGGACAAAACAGAATTTTACATTTTTGTATCTTTGGCTTAAGTTTCCAGTATATACTACTAGTTTATTATACTGATATGTCTGCTAAAGCAAGAAGACAGGAACTAAACAAAAAAGATATTAGGTATTGAAACTAAATTTACATTAACTTCCTAACGGAAATACTTAATCGTAACAAAATAATCAAAACACACCCCATTCATTTAACACACAGCCACAGGTCCCCTTCCAATAATGTATCCTAGTTCAGTATATTCTCCTAACCCCCTACAAAACAACTATTCACCTGGAAGTACCATTATAGAATCTAAAGATTCAGAAATTAGTAAATATTTAACGCATAACACCACACCAGGATACCATTATTCATAATACATAAATGAATCTAAATTTGCACAAATTTCCCAACAACAAAACAGACACAACAACGGTTGATAAGTCTTTTAACACTCAAACCACTGTATACTACCCGATTCAACACTTCTCCCTATACAAAATTCGAAACATTCCCCCTCCATCCGCAAAATAATATGCCGACCCATCGCGATATTTAATAAATTAATCTCATTCATTGCTCTCGTATCCGCTGATTCCGAACAATAGGGTGGTGCTTCGAGGTCGCGTTCTATCGGATTAGGGTAATTTTGCGGGGTGTTGGGGGGTCAGGAGGGTGGAGGGATTCAGGTCAAAGTAGAAAGGGGTGGGGTGATGTTATGCAGGAGTTTGAAAGGGACGCTTGGCTGGGCGTGCTATTACGTAATGCAGATTTATTTAGAGACGATGCAGGGTGAGGTCATGAACCGAATTCCTTTCATTTTAATGAACTATTACATTATATTAAACAATTTAAGAGTTAGAATTGAAAATTTCCTGAAATTGTTTATTTTATATCGACTTTAGTTTTTTAATTAACTTTTTAAATTCACAGCTAGGGGCACTGTAAGCTGTCTCGATGGATTTAGCATTGTCTTTTACCTAGGGTTGCACCTTACTTCCAAGACCCTAAAAGATGTTGTTTCCATATAAGAACTTTTGAAACACCCTGTATACTATAGACTGCAACGTTACTTGACTTAGGAGAAACAAGCTGAGAGCAAACAAAGAAAGCAGTTCCTAGCGCGGTGTCTGAATTTTGAGAGAAATTAAGAACGTCAATTTAAAAATATGATTAGTTTGTTAAACCCATGTTTATATTGTCTTTTTATCACGATTTGAGTACTGAAACTCCTCGTAGCAACCGAACAAGCTTTCTGTTTACGCATAAGAATCAATACAATTACAAGAATCATAGCCGAAAAGAAGCAATAGAATGTATGGCAGTGTAAGAGAAAATACACCTGTAAAAGTTGTTTTTCCTTTAGAGGAGTATTGAAGCAGGAAAAACAAGAACTACGCAAGTTTAAATTAGGAGATTTATAGGTATGGGGTATTTTAAATTGAAAGGAAGAATAAAAGAAAACGATGTCCGTTAAACGAGGTTACAGTTAAACATTTTTTCGGACAATCCAAGTTTACTGCATTTGCGCCTTTTTCACTAAATGGCAAAAGGGGCTTTAAAGTTCGGCGGGTTTTATAATACATCAGAAACTAAAGAAAAATTGGAAAGTAGGAATGAAATAAATTGTGCAAATATAAACTTTCTTTGAGGGGTTCATAATTGTTCTGTAAATAGAATTGCAATCATAATCCGTCACAAAATTATTTTCTTAAGAAGCGGATTTGAATAACTGAGAAAAGGTATTAGCAATATCATTTCATTCGTTGCATATTATTTGTTGCAAAAGAATGTATATTTTAAGAAATGTATCAAGAAAAAAAAGACTAATCAAAATTAGTTTCCACCTAACAATTAGATTAGAAATGCGCAAACGCATTTATTTATTCACAATCCTGCTTCATTTTCGAAAGCAAACAGACACAGAATCCAATTCAAAACAGCAACGAAACACTGCATTTCAAAATTACTTCTTTATTTACATCATTCAAATCCTCCTCCAGCTCTTTCAAATGCGCTTCAGCATCCTTCTCTTATTGACACACCGCGCATTCCTTCTCAGAAATTAATAATCTGCAACAATCAAAAAAAATTCCAAATTCGAACCTGTTAACCGAACCAAACCTAGCAGGGGGCCCCATCTTCGGGGGCCCTTTGCATCGATACGTCAAGAGGCGCGGCGTCCCGGGGCTTCCCGTCGCCTAGCAACCACAATCTCTCTGACGTCACTGCAGCCATGGCAACGCGCGGGAACCGGCTCCCGACGCGGCCTCATAAAAATTGCACGCGCGCTGCGCCGCGCCGTGCAAAACCGCGCGGCGCGCTAATACAATTAGAACCGAGGGGAAAAAGGTGTTGCACGGTGGATTCTTCAGTTTCCAGCTTTTTTTTCTCTTCCAGTTTCTTTTATTCCCGACGTATGATTTGATTTCGGAAGCGTTCAAGACCGATGCGAGGCCTAATAAATCGCGTGCGTGCCTCGTGGGATTGTGGGGGCTATTTTTAGAAGGATTTGCATGCGAGGGAATGAATTGTTAAACGGGTGCTCTTTTCTGGAGGGGCGCTCGGGAACGTTTGATTTCGAAAAGGCTTGCTTTATAATTTATTAACGAATAATGTATTATATAGTATAATTTATTTCGAGTTAAAATTATCAGTTCGATGAATGGAAAAACATATTTATGCATAGATTCTTATTAAAATAAATAACTAGATATAAATATTTGATTGAAAAAAAAAATGAAAGTTCTTCGCACTGAAATTTCAAAAGGATAATTCTGATAACGAGCATTCAAAATTTAAAATAAAAAACAACGAAGAGAAAACATTAAAATTTTCAGATATTTGCAAAAGACCGTTGTTAGTTACTTCCAATATGCTTATTAAACGCACGTTTAATTAGCAAAATCACAGATAAGTATGTAGTATGTTCCGTATAGAATTCGCAAAAAATAAAAGCCAGATTCTTTTTTCTTGCCGTAAGACATCATATATCTCTCTTAATTAAATTTTAAAATAATCCCTACTTCCAGTTTATTTTTTAAAATATTATCAACCATCCATAATAACACAAAGTGGAAAAAATCGAGATGCATCAGTAAGGAGAAAGGCAGTGAAGAAAAGTGCATCTGTAAAAGTTGTTTTTCCTTTAGAAGACCCTTATAGCCAGGAAAACAACAGTTAGACAATTTTGGATAGGGAAACGCTGTCAAGGGAAGAAAAACGATGTTTAACAACATAGAGAAAAATTCGGACATTTAATCAACAAAATTAAATTTATATAGTTTCTAAAATTAACTTAAAAAATTTTAAGAAAAAATCGAAGAATATTGCATTCTTAAATAAGTGAAACTAAAAAAAAAGGTTATTTTTAGCGACTATATAAATAAAACCGTTCGTTATAAAGAGATTTATAAGGATATATTCATCTCGATTAAAATAAAAACTCATTTAAAGAAATAAACACACGACGAAACTTCTCTGATAACATCCAAACAATGAATTGCTTCATTCTCTTTTTCTGTGATAGTTTCTAGCAAAAATATTAGGAATTTTCTATCTTAAATACATTTTTTTTTACATTTCTTCATCAAAACACGATTGTTCACGAAGCTCAACAAACCAAAACAAAGGGAGAAAATGCATTTTCTTAATTAGGTCATTAGACACAAGATATAGATGATTTAACGCCAGACTTTTTTAGTTCCGCAACTTTTGCTCATCACCAGCAGGGCTTAAATTATGGGGAACAATTAGGGGAGCAGATAGCGATCGCAATCTTGGGTTCTATCAAAAATTATTTTGCGAGCAAGTTCTTTGTAATTAGGGAAATCCTTTTAAATTAAGATTATTTTTTTTTCTGTGGTATCAGATTGATAAGCTGGGGAAGGCATTCTTAAGTAAAGATGCTTCAGGGTTGTGATAACCTAAGTAGTAAATTTCGTGAAAGAAAGTTATTCGTGGGAAAGATTGCAGTAGTTACAACTTACCAGTTAGAAAGTAGCTAAAGTAATTGCGACTTATGAGCATGTTTGAACCATGGGTGATAACGCTTACTTAAAAAGATCTCGGTGGTAATTTTAGTGTTTTACCACGGTAAAAGTATAAACTATTTTTTGTCGGTATTTTAAGCAATATGTGGGACTTTGAGGCAGGGTATTAAAACTGTGTAGGTTGAATAAATTCAATTAGGTTGGCAGTATTGGGTATTTGGAGTGTAAGTATAACTGTCCAGAAAAATAAACTTAAAACATTTCTGAGAAATGCTTAACTTTAAATTCCTTCAGAGCTATAATATTTTCTTCCCACTCCAAATGATCCACTATCCTTTTGATAAAATACTTAAGACTTAACCTAAGTAAGTTTGAATTTAATAAGTTTTTCTCTTTAAAAAGTAAAACTTAATGTGTTTTGATAAAATAACTCATTGTAAAATTATCAGAAATATACCGCCAGCTTTGCATAAATAACTAATTGTTTCATATGAAGATGAGCAGGAAACTTAACTCGTGGGTAGCTTACATTCCTTCCAAAAATACGTTAGAAATATAAAAACATCAAGAAAATCCGGTTTAAAGTTTCGGGTTTAGTTAAATATAAGGGGTCAAAGACAGACCCCAAAGCACTAGTGGGCGACTTCTTATAAAAACGATTACAAAGTACATTTGTACCCACGTAATACCAACTCAGACAAAGCCCGTGAAAGAAACCTGAGAAAGAACCTTCTACGGAACATATTTAATAAACCGTCTCGAGAATTTCTCAAACGATATTAGTTTAACTCTTTCGAGACATTTAACCCACCTAGAGGAGCGAACCGGCACTGAAGTATTACCAAAACTTTTTTCGGGCATCCGAAGAAATCACGTTTCTTCCCAAGTGACAGCCATTTTTCTTCTGTAACTCTCTCCCAGGACCCTTCGTTAAGAATCAAAAGCTCCAGAATCAAAAGTTTGCAATTCCTCCCGCTAGAAAAATTCGAAAAGACAGAATCTCGCGATATCCCGAATCAATGCCATTCGGAACTTGAAATCAAGGTTAAAGAATTCCAAAGGAAGAGAAAATAATATTTCAAAGTTTCAAAGGTTCGGAATTCCCCAGAGAACGCTCTCCTCGTTCTTTTTTTGGGGAGGATTGAAAGAACAAAATGTCTGTTCGTTTTAAAGAGACGCTCAACCTTTTTAGACAAACTGTTGATTTTCTTAAACGTGGATCTCGAGCTTGTTGTTTTTTACCGTGTTTGGACGCTTCGAAAAAGTCGGTTCTCGTTGTCATCTTGTCATTAGAGAATCTTTTTTTTTCTCTTTTGAAAGGCACGCGCGGAAATATTAAAGTGGCGCTCAGAGAAATGGAAGCTTCGATTTCGGCATTGTCATTTTTGGAATGCGCTTGACACGAGAAAAATTTCATCAAGGTTGAAATGAACTGAAATGAGCAATTATAAATCGGAAGGAGTTTGATAAGGACTTGAATTATTCCATTTATACCTGAAACGGTACAACAGTGGAACTTGTTGGATAGTAAAATGACAATAAACCTTGTAGCAAAGCTTTATCTAACACGATAGCTTTCAAATTTTTTTGTAAGGCAAAACCCTAAGTTATTATTTGTAATTTCTACTTTACTGCAGTTTTCTATGTTAAAAATAATCTCGTATATTCAATTACCCTGATTTTGTCACGCATTGATATAATTTCTCCTTAGGAAGTTCTTTTGCCTGTATTGCATAATAAAAATAGCACAAAGTTAAAGCATAATAAAAACTGTAAAAACACCAAAACCCTTTAAGACCGGACTATAAACTGGAATCAAACGAGTTTGCTGGCATCCAAAACAGAAAACCAATAGGAAAAAACTTAAAATTGAGTTATTGCCTAACCAGCAAAATTAATTAAGAAAGTAAATAATCAGTTTGCTCAGTTTACAGCACAAAAGTAAGTGTTATTATCAACACAGACTGATTGAAATAAAATTATAGTTTTGTGATTAATGGCTTTAAAAGCCTTGCAACATAAAGTAAGATCAAAATAAATTCACTTTCAGGTCTAAAGCATTTTCTACTTTTAAGTAATAAAAATATCATTATTAATACAATAAACTTATACTATTTATTAATTATTTAACTGCGTTTTACTTTTGTTATTTTTAATCATTTTTACCTAATTTAACACTCGGATTAATATCAAAATCTTCATTCCCGGCTGTTATAGGAAAACATGATTTATTCAAACCCTCTAAGCAACTCATTGAGTGAAATGGTTTCATAGCACACAACTCCCATTCATTTATTGCCTGTTCTTTCCTTCATTATATACTGGGGAAAATTTTCCTTTTAAAAACATTATCATAATTTTGGATCGGTCAATAACTCATTAAAAAAGAAAACCATTGAAACTCCTCTTTTATTGCTGTTATTGTTTTTGTAAATTAGATATAAATAGTTTGCGTCTATAGAATCTAATGTTCCATCTCGAAAGATTTCAAAATACGCTTCAACGTATTATACATAATTCACATCAGGTTTTGTGTTCAATAACCACACATTGGTCGAATGCAATGTTATGTTTGTAAGTCACGCGCGCAGTAAATGTCTATGTGGAGGACTTCTCAAGTAAATTTACATGCATTAATGTTGAATGACAATTATACTAATGAGAAGTTACAAACCAATCGTCCCTTAAAATAAAAGATAATGTTAAAGAACAATTGACTATTTCAGATGGTTTTCATTAAAAAAAATAGGATTTTTATTTATATACACTCACTTTTTACTTAAACTCTACTTTCAAATGCATTAAAATCTATAGAAACTGAAGTTATTTCAAACGGGTACTAAGGATCCATATGGAAATCACTAGTTTTAATCATGGATGATAAAACCACACCAATCATAAAAATAAATTATTAGTCTTCAATGTAATCAAAAATTCAATTCAGTGACAATATAAGTTTTGAATATGTTTTCCTTAACTTACGATTAATTATAATAGTTTTTAAATTTGAAAGACTCAGATTCTTGAGAATACTCTGAGGAAAAATTATTAGAAAAAGAGAAAATAATAGTGTCCTACTTGATGATAATTTCTTTTAGCGTTTTTATTGAATATTTGCCCAAAATATTAACGAATTTTCTCCCTCTTTCCAGTGTTTATTTAATTTTTTTCACTTTCCCATTTATAGTGAGTGCTTTGTGTTAAAAAAGTAAAACCCACACCAAATCCATGATCATTTCAAACAGCAGTTCTTCACTTCATTTCGAATGTTTAACCATTTCGAAAATTAATGATTCACACGACTCTCTTTCTCTCTTCGCCTTAACTTCTCTTTCCAGAAATCCTAATCACTAATAATAAAGACCGTCCGAAAAAAAAAGGCGCAGAAATCATCCAACTAAAAGAATTCTTCTCCCGCTTCCTGCTCTCCGAATTTTCTTTCGGCAGAATTCCGGAAGGGAAAAATGGCAGCAGTCGTGCGAAAACGAAGTCAATTATTCGCGGATTCTGGCAACGCGAATTCCCAACATATTTCTGCTGGCTGGTTAAGTCGTGAAGAAGTGACTCTGGCTCCGAAATTTAAATATTTCACTCTTTTTTTTTGCGGAGCAGAAATTCTCTCTTGTTAGCTGCTGATGTGAAAAAGAGGGGGGATTTTTAATGTGGAAAAAGATGGAATGAATAAGTCGAGAGGGGAATATGGCATGAAGGACTTTTCGATTTAAGAATTTTGTTATTACGGATTGAGGTACTTCCAATTAAGAAAGCAATTTTAGAGCATTAATTGTCATGGGCTTCAGTTATCAGTCATATTCAGTTTTATCTCCACTTGAAAGTAGAATTTCGTCATACATTTAAGGGAAAACAGAAAAAAAAAATCAATAACCTTGGAGAACTGATGAACTGCTATTGGAATAATACTGAAAGAATCACTATCATGTATTTGTTGAATAAAAATTAATGCATATTCTTTTGAAGAATGGGATAAATTAAATTCACAATGATGAGAATATTTTTTGTGAAACTTACTAAGTAAAAAATGAATAACCCTGAACAAATGAATGAATTGAAAAAATGAAGAAATCATAAATTATTTTGAAAATAAAACTGGAATTAAATCATCTTTAAATTAAATAATATGAGCGAATTATTAACAACTATGAGAAAACCCATAAGAATTTCACTAGAAGGTTTGATGAACATTAAAAAGTTCAATTGGTATAAATGTTACGGGCAAAGTGATTAATCGGGCATTATTAATAATGTCCGAAGTGGGAGGCGGGCAAAGTGATAAATTTCATTCATAAATGCCATTGAATTTATCACATTTGCCCGGGCATTATTAATAATGCCCGATTTATCACATTGCCCGTAACATAAATATTGTTAAAACTAGAAAGGAAATAGGATATTAATTAATTAGGATATTTTAGAATATTTTAATTCGGATATTTTTTAATATTAAGTTTTTAAATGTTAATGACAATGTTCTGAACCTTTTTTTTTGTATTTTATAATTATAATATATTAGCATAAGTTAACAATACGACCCTTTAAACCTATAATCACCCTTCATCTAACATAATTTTTAAAAAATGTCAAGATTTTGATTAAAAACCAAACATACCAGAACAATAGAGCTAATACCTAAAATAGGTACAGTTTTAAATAGACAGTTTTACGCATTAAGTTAGAATCAATCCAATCAAAAGACAAAATTGTAGCAGTCAATTAAGACAGTTGCTTCATTCCTCTTTGACTTAAAATTAACTTAAAAGCAGTCACCCGCATTCGAGGTTAAACTTAAAGGCTTCCAAAATCAATATTATCATTTCAGCTGTAAAGCACTTAATAATAATGCTGCAGAAAGGAATTTCGAAATGAAAATTAAATTAATAACTACTACATCGGATTCTCCTCGTTCCCACAGCTGAAGATCGAACAATTTTGCGGCGGATGCTTTTGGCACGATGCCAACTCTGACACCTGCTGAAGCGCAAGTGGATAATGAATATTTCATGTGTTCTATTATCGAGTTCTATTGGTGGTATTCACCCCCCAAAAACTTGTTTACGGCTGAGTTGTTTTTAAAGGAATTGGGAAAAGTGATGGCTCCGATTTCGTAATTATTTTAAAGAATTTTTAAAGCCAAACAAGGTTTAAAGTGAATGGTTCTTTGATTTTATAGAACTTTACTTAAAGTGGCTCATTTAATTTATAAAAAATGTGTTGTTTATACTCACTCATTGTTTACAAGATGGGAAACCAACTAGTATTAATTAAAAAGTTTTAACTTTTTGGAAATAAGAAAAATTATGCTAACTATTGACTATTTTAAAAGATAATTAGTGGTATAAAAATTAAAAAAAAATACAAGAACTATATAAAATAGAATGAGTTAAAACTTAACCACTATGTAGAAATAAGTAAATAATATGTCTACAATTTTGAAACATATTAGAGATACGATATATTTACTCTTCTACGTGAAGTTGTGTTTATTTTTTAATGTTATTACAAAGTTTCTATCTTTATACAAAAAGAAAATTAGAGAATTTATATTTTTTTTCATTATGGTTATAAGCAGATATGAAATTATCTGAAGAATATTGTCTCATTTTGAATATTTTAAAAGAACTTCAGAGAAAGTTTCAGTAGTTGGGCATTTCGTTTGTGTTCAACAATTTTTTGAGGACGATTGACACCAAATAAATATAATAGAAGCATGAAAATAGCGAAAGGCATGAAAATAGTTCCAAAATTATGTTATTTTAATTAGATTCTTCAGATAAAGAATGGTAATGCTATTTAAATATAGTTGCTTCCAAATTCTAAGACATAAATAGTACCTACAGGAATTATGATATTGCTGTGACATGGTGATATACAAAGTTTTTTTTCTCTGTTTACTGTAAAATCAGTTATGATTTATTACAAATGGAATTCCAATAATTTTCCACTAGTAATTAATATCAGGGAAACTAAATGAGGGTTGCCACCTACACGACATGAATTATAGGTAAGTATGTACTTCTGCCACTAACACTAAATCTATTCAGATCGAATGGACTAGACTGGTCTAAATTACGTTGCAAATGCAATTATCTATAAAGCAATTTAACTAAGTGGACATATGAAATATTTCAGCTATTATTTTTTTTTTCGTTTGGGGATTTTGACAGGATGCATATAATTTGACACAGTAACGGCCGTATTCACGGCCATCAGTGTCGGTGTTAAATCCTCGGTCGAAGAAGGATTCCACCAATCAGAGTCAGCGAAAAGCTAATGATTCTTTCTTTTGATCCTGGTTTAACATCGACGCTGATGGCTGTGAATATGGCTGTAAGTATAATTAATAATGTTTTTGAACTTTCCTTGCACAGCTAGAGAAGAAAAAGTAAATAACTAATATAAAAGAGCGCTTAAATTCCAACTTCATAAGTTCTCTGAGTACTTTTGTAATAAAAACTAATTCTCTAAAAAAATAAAGGGATTAATGGAAATGAGGTAGTAAAAGTTTAAGAGTAAAAAATATTATGACATTAATGTTTCAAGTGTTTAAATAAATTTATTTTTAATTAATGTGTCATAATTCAACACCTTTTATACATTAATTGTATTAGAATTAGGGGCAAGATAAGCATAAATTCATGATGGTAAGTACTGTTTAATTCTTTATATAACATTGAAAGTGAAGCTACACTATTATACTTATGCAATCAATATAGTAATTAAATTATGCCTTAATTTTTTTAATCTTTAATCCAAACTAAGCCATTTATGCTAGAAAAAGGTCAAATTCTACGCTTAAAAACAGCTAAAATCCCCAAATTCAAGGCATTTTTATTACTAGGTAAGTGTTTCAAGAAGAAAAATAAACGGAGGTATTAAAAACGTAAGAGACAAAACGAAAAAAAAAATTAAAACATGCCCAATATATGAACACTTTTTATGATAAACACAGCCGATAGAACCTGGAAATTGGTTAAAACTTAATTTACATATTTTATATAAAAAATATTTTGACCAAAATCGTTTTGAAAAGTTACAAATATCACGAGAGTAACTCTCACTCGTTTAGTAGAGCACTCGTGAAGAAGGAGTTACTTGTGAAGTAGAGCAAATAAAGATTTTGGTGTGTTTGAGCTCGTGAACTAACATTTGCTTTGTTGAACATGATTGACACCATCTGGAGCCTGGATAAAAAATAAATAATATTATGTTTCAATGGCGAAAAGAAAACGCTTAAAATAAGATATTCTTAACTTCCTTTCAAAGAGTTTTGCCGTTATTAGTATATGCATCTATGATGAACGGTTGAGAAATTTATCACGCAACCCATAGCCCTCGATGCCATAACCCGCATCCCACTATCCCCTTCACAATGCATTAGATGCACCCTACACCGCATTAAATGTATCCCAGACCGCATTATATGTATCTTACACCACCGCATTAGATGCACTCCGCCACCTCGCACATATGCACTTAGAAGCGGTGGCGTTGGGAGCCTCATCGATTGATTGTTTTTGCCGGCATTGTTCCGGTCAAATGAGGCGAGATCTCTACCGTCTCTGCAATTGATCCTCCGGTTCAAGGTCAAATCCGGCCGGCCGGACCTGTTACTCTCTCCTCTTCTTCCCTCCCTCCCTCCCTGATATCGTCTGCACGAAAGGGAGGGAGTGTAGTAGCCCCGGGATTAGTGCTCTTTGGGTGGAGCTGGGTTCTTTTGTGAAAGTTGGGTGAGGTCACTGTCTGGAGGAGTTGAGAGGTGCATGATGGTTAGCAGGGGAGAGATGGGAGTTGTATTTATGAGTTGTGTATTATTTTGTGAGGTATTGAACATGCACTAATTGTTATCTTGCTTTGGGCAGAGCAAGTTTTCAAGTGCAAAGTTTTCACAGTGCAAATTATTAGAATCAAGGGTGGAAAACTCGATGTTTCGATCGCTCACGAAAAACAATGGGGCCGTTCGAATATTACATGAGCACTTCAAGGAGGGTTACTCTTTGCTTATTTTTCCTGACAAGGGGGGTAAGAGTGATGCTTACGTGAGAAGTTACAAACACTGCATTTTAGAAAATCTCTTTTGTTTCTTGCAAAAATAATTTTGAAATTCAACCAAATATAAATTTTACAAAAAAAAATTTAACTTGGGAAAAATATTCAAGCAATTTGACTTCACGAGGAAAATTTTCAAGATAGGTTAAATGTTCATGGAGCACAATGAAATTTTGGAATCTAGGCACTGCTAACATTTTTTAAAATAAGAAAGGGGGGTTCGGGCAGTAATTTTCTTACGTAATTAAGAGGGCGGGTTGCGGACTCGAACCAGGGAACATTAGGTTATGAGGTGCAGGATATACCGCCTAGGTGCCTGTCGGCAAGTTCGTTCAGTTTTAAAATTTAAATGTTATACTTCTCGTAACATGACGGTAAACAAACTCTTGCTACAGCGCATGCGTCATACGACGGATTCCTAGACACTTATTACATTAAAGAGGATTAAGAAAAACAAAAATTAATCCCCAGCTCTTTAATTTATTACTTCCACAACACCCATAAATGAGTAAAGATTGCACAAAGAGCACTCCAAAGCGAAATATTTTAAAAGCTTCCCCCTTTTCGACGAGAAAAACAAAGTCACAGCGCCCCACCTCCAATCCTAATTGTAATTTTATTAAACCTATCCCCGTACCCACCCTTGAGCCAACAACAACGGCTCTCGGAGGCAGATGAACCAACAATTACGCAAATGGCACCAGAAGACGACACAAGAAGATGACTCGCAAACAGTAATTACAACGGCCCTTTATTAGACGCCGCCGTTACGGTTGCGGAGAAAGGAGGAAGAAAGCGGGAAAAACAAACTAACCGAGCTAGCGGGCCTGCCACTTCCAGCAGAATAATTAATTCCTCCGCAAAGACTGGCAATCACCATCAGGAACGTGATCAAGAACTCTCGGATTTGGATTCGTGGAGTGGATCTTGTTTTGTCGGTGTTGGCATTATTGTTATTATTGTCGGAAGAGAAAAAAATGGCGGCTCTTTTCGAATATTCCGGACACGTCCGTTGTGGGAAATGGCACGGTGGTAAACAAAAGGAGTATCTTCCCAGAAAGCTCCTCTCGCGCCATTTTTTTTCATCTTCTCGTGCGTGGAATAAAGTTCGGGAAAGGCGTGTTTATCTTGCTTTCCACCACTGACAACTCTTGGTTTGAGTTTTTGGTGAATAGATAAATGTTTATTGGATTTTTTTTACGTTTGTGTACTGAAATTAGGGGGTGGGTTTGTCTGGAATGAGTTTGAGAAAATTCGCCGTTTTTTTATTAGGCTTAGCCGATTCGTTCGAATGCGATTAATTCAAGTCATGCGCTTTGAATACTTGATTCGAAAGATGTGAGAATCTTTCACGATCGATGTTGCCACAGCTGCGGTAGAACTTTATTTTAGAATGGATCAGAAGAAATAACTCTTACATTTGTTATGGAGAAAAAAAAAATAGAACTTGCTTGGAATAGCCCAAAGGCTTTCAGAGATACCCGAATAGGAATAGTCATTGTAATAAAAACCTCGCATACTAATGTATGTGTGTGGGTAGAAGTATTTCTTCAGACTTTCACTGAAGAAAAATATCCGGAAGGGTATAACTTCATAGTAAAATATAACTTAACCATGACGGTACGATTTAAGTAAGTTTAGATAATCTTTATGCAATCTTTATGTTAGCTTAAAGTAAAAAATTTGTTAGTTCAGCAAAATGTTTTTACATTAAATTTCATATCTTTAAATCTAAATGTTTAATAGGACATATATATAATATTCTGGATATTTTCCCTATTTACATCCCAGGAGTTTCGCGCACCAAGGTTTTAAATACAAGGTACGGTACAAAAATTTTAATATGCAAGTTTTAACCTCAAGGGACATACATTTCAAAATGGAAACATATTAATAAATTACAAACTCGGTTTAAGTACTATAGCGATATTCATAATGGATAAGATCCTACTTTTGATTATAATATACTTGGAAATGAAATATGAGCATTCGAAGTAGCAATGCGGCAAGTCAAATATTTTTAAAAAAATTATACCTATAAGTGTGTATTTAAATATAAATTCAATACTTATATACTAGACTGCAACGTTTCTGGACCCTATGACATCACTACGCGAAAGGAAAAACTGAGTAAACATAAAGCCTGTTGGGTTGCTAGGAGGAGTTTCGGTACACAAATCGTGATAAGAAAAGACGTTACATATAGATGAGTTTAACCACGGCTTACTAGATACTATACAGGCTAGCCGAGTTTTGAACAATGAAAACCATTTGACAACTTTTCCCGCTTGGATCGCCACAAGTCCTACCTATATCACCCACCGCCTTCAACACTGTGGATATGCTTTGCCAGTTGGTCCAGTATTGCCATCTGGATTTGCAATGATTTCCGTACTCGACTAGCCTGTATAGTATCTAGTAAGCCGTGGTTTAACAAACTAATAATATTTCAAAATTGAAGCTTTTAATTTCACTCAAAATTCTTGACACCACGCTGGGAACTACTTTCTTTGTTTGCTCTAAGCTTGTTTCTCCAGGATCGAGTAACATTGCAGTCTAGTATAGTATGATGTTTTTTTTTGTATATCCGAATTTGTATTATCGAATCCAATAAATTCCGTCGTTTAAAAAGTAAAACATAAGGCATCACCTTCTATTCAAAGTCAGTAAGTACTCTTTATAGATCTTTTGTAGTAGAACTCATGCATACAGTACAATCACATTACCATCCACAGAACACCAGTCCTATGTTTGATATGCACCTTAATTCCAATCCCAGCAACCGCCGCCGCAAATCTCCCTCGCAGTAGGAACTTTGTAATTACCAACTATAATTACCAACTAACTGCCTAATTTCGCCCCATTTAGCCCTGCGCCCTCTAATTCAATCACCTTCCGTATTGCTGCGGACCGACTTTCCGTAAATCCCTTTCAATCGATTCAGACTGCAAAGATTAATCGATGGTGTAACAGGTTGGCCTCCTCAGCTTGTTGCGCGAATGAATCTGGCAGCGGCCCGCAAATTGGCCGTGCCGGGCTCAATTAGGGGGAAGGTAAAATTTTTCGTAGAGGGGGCGGGGGTTAAATGAGGGGGGGGGAATTAAAAAGTGGTGTTCTTTTTTTGCGGTGGGTTTGGTAAGAGTGTTGTTTTAATTAAAAATATCGTGTCAAGTTTTGAGAAGGGGTAATTATTAGTGTTTTTTCTTTTAAGTTTTAATGTTGGAAAGTTTTTGGGTTGAGTGAACTACGAAACTGTTCTTGTTGGTCAGATTGCTGTTTCAGTCATGTTTTAATCAGAGTCTTTCATATTCCATTTAATCAGAGTAGCATAGTTCTTAAAACTGAATTAAATTTTTTTTTGAAGTTTTAATAAGGAGTTAAGTTTTGCACCTACATTCTTGGCATAAATATTTAACGGTGTTACTCTTTTTTCATATCTGCAAAATGTAAATGGTTAGTTACGGTCATTTGACCATGTTAGGTCTTATTTTTCTACATATCTAGACGAAGTAAAGCATTAATCGTTAAGAAATTTATCTTCTACTTATGTACTTTCAGATTCAAATTTAACTATACTTAGTTTTTAACTAATTTTAGCTTTTGAGTATCACTTCTAAATTTTTCAAAAAATGAATTCATACATTTCACTGCTGAAATTTTTCGAAACTCACAATATTATCTTTCAAAGACATGCAATATAAAAGTAAAATGCAACAAAACATGTAACTAAGTAGTCGGGGGAAAATTAAAATCATATTAGGAAACTAATTTAGAGTTTTCTTCATGATTTACAGTTTGAAATATACTATTCTCACGGAGTTTAATAAAATTTTAGGAACCTCTAGCAATTAAGACATGTTTATTTTAACTTCAAAATAAAATATGAGTTTTTGAACCTAAAGTTTATTAACAGTTTGTACTCAAAATGTTTTAGAAAATTGCTTCATAAAACAATTTCCAAACTTTTGATATTTTTGAGTTGTTTAGTTTTTGAACAGATTTATATATAAAGTGTTACTTTTTTCCTCTTAAACACTATAACAATTTTCTTTTCTCTGTTATAAAAGATGGTTCTATCTTATTTCAAAAATTTCGTTTTCTATACCAAATTCCACACCGGATTCATAAAATTCGAAAATATATAAATAATACAGACAACTTTCCTTTTCCTTTGAAGTTTGAAAGAACATAGCTATATCTTTCCAGTTTTTCTACAGTTTCTAGGTATAGTATCAAACAGACAAAAAGCGAAAGCGATTTTAAATCAGTCTGGACGCTACGTTGAGAAACTGGATTTTTTCACTCCTGTTACATGTTTCTGAAATACGATTTTCAAACTCCTTTTATGATTGATCTGGGAAATGGAATTTCCGAACTGGAATGGAACTTCCTAGTTTAAAAGATCTCTCAATTCTATAAGAATACCTGACCACTTAACAGATATCAAACGTAGATTCAAATAATCGAGTATAATCTTTAAATTTGGTACATCTTATGGTAACATTTTGTACTTAAAGTAATGTTAACGTTTAAGGCATTAGTCATTTTACTTTATGTTTACAAAACTTTCAGGTAAACAATGTATAATAACGCAGGCATTGTACCCAGGATATATGCATATTCTGATATATATGTTACGGGCAATGTGATAAATTCGGGGATTATTAATAATGCCCAGACAATGTGATAAATTGAATGAAATTTATGAATGAAATTTATCACTTAGCCCGCCTCCACTTCGGGCATTATTTATAATGCCCGATTTATCATATTCCCCGTAACATATATACTGTATCCCAAATATGTACTTAAATTTATCAACGGAAACATATTAAATGGGGAAAAACTAAAAAAAATAAATTAGATTTAGCATATTTTACGTCTTAATACCTGTCTTACCTACCTAACTACTGTGAATGATTAAAAAAAGAATGCTAGGGCATACCAGATCGATGAAAAAACTATTAGTACTGGATTATTAGTACAAACCGATATCAAATACAATTTATTCAGAAATCGATCTTTGATAAAAAGTTTCTATATTTTTAGCTTGCTTGATGAACATATAAAAATAAATTGTCAAAAAATTGAAGCAAGATTTTAAATGTAATAAAGTAATTCAAAATTATAACGCATAAATTTAACTTTGAAAACAAAATAAAGTAACCGTACTTCAAAGCATTCCTCAAACATTTATCGAGAGGATATTTAACTTTCAGAGTTTCATAAGCCTCCCTCTACACAAAACTGTACATTACCGAACATTATGCTATTTATTGCAGAATAGTTCAGTGTTATCTAACATCTAAACCAGTCTCCAACACCTGATGCTTTTCTTAAGTACATTTAGGAAAGTAACAGCTGTTCTTAAGTATCAGACGACCTTTCAAGAAAAAGTTTACTGATAATCCAAGGTACGAGAATAAGAAAGTCCCTTCCCAAGCCACTAGAACGCTAAAGCGATTTGTGATTTTAAGCACATCATTGGTTGAGTCGGGTATTATTACGCAATGTATCTTTTACCGTTTATCGCTGATTTGAGGGTATTAAGAGTTGAGATAAATTGTGATACTCTATCTAGCGTTTCGTACTTGCTTTTTGTGTGATGTTTGTATTTCTCAAGTAATCCTTCATTGTGAGAGATAAAAAAAAGTATTAAATGCTTTTAGATAAATATATTAATGTCGTACTTGTTTAGGGATGTTGATTCAATTAATTATTAGATACATACTACAAACAATTATGTTAAAAATTCTCTCAGAATTGTTAATTAATTTCTGTTAACAATTCTGAAGTGTTTACTTTCGATTGCTCAACTCTTTTTACAAATTGAGAGATAATTTAAGAGAGTAGAGAAAAAGATACTTCTCAACAATATTAAGTAATTAAGTAATGTATTTCAACAAGTTCCAAGAAATTACTGATTACTTAATGAAACGTATTGTTATTACATGGGGTTTAGCTGAATCTCTCCTTAAATGCATACTTTAATGAGAAGAGAAAACACAAATATATAAGTTAATAGCAAAGCATAATATTTTCGGCTTAAAACTAAAGGTTTGCGTTAAGCTTTTTCAATTGTATGATAGGCTTAAATTTTAACTATTTACCAATAGTTAATCTAATTACTATCCAAGCTGTAGATGATAAGAATAAAAAAGGGAATTAATAAATTTTCAACAAAAAAAACCCTTCGAATTCTAGATTCAAATTGGAAGCGTCATGTTCGACTCAAATCTCATAAAGAGGAGAGAAATATTTAAAGATGCTAAAAGTTTTCTTTGACTCTTCCACTCAAATAAGCATAAGAGGTTTCAGCCAGGGATTACAGGATTTCCACCCGTTTGTAACATGAGAAAAACTATATAAAAAGTACAATAGATTATAACACAGTCAAACTAACAAATCATAACTGATTTGATATTTTATCTTTACATCAAGAGAGGTGACTAATTTTTTGGGGGCAGTACTTTCTTCGCAACATTTTCTTGGGCAATCACTAAAAAAAACACCATAGCTCATTTGAAATTTTTAATATAAAATCAAGAAAGTTTAACTTACAAAAAATTTTTTTGGCAATCATACGTACGTATATTGCCAAACAAGCGACACGGCCTCTGAAGGCAGTAGGATCTCGCCAGTTGAAAAAGTAGTTCAGCACATGTTGTTTCTTAACAAAGCGGAGAAATACTGATAGTCAGCGCACCTTCAACACTATTCTTGAGCGTCCTTACAACTGTCCTTACCACACTGAATACCACCACCGCACAAACTAAATCAGGACCTCGCCCTGCTTTGACCAGCTGATCAAGAAGTCCTACCTCCATTAGCTTCGGATGAAGACCGAATTAAACAATACTCTTACCTCCTGTTAAAGATAATTAATTACTCAAAATGGAGGGCTTAAATCTTATCCGCCTTCGAAAAATCCATTAACTCCAGATGGGGCCTTTTTGAATTGAGTTAAGGGTTCTATTGGATTATTATAATGCAAGAACGGCATTAGTTCGCTTCGAGATTAAAAGTGCATTAACGTCCTCTGCTCAAAACCTTCAACCTGTTTTTTGGGCGAGTTGATTGGGTTAAGCTGAGGAAAAAATGAGGCATTCTTAGGGGGTTGGGTAGGTTGAAACTTAGTTAAGGTGGTGCGACGAAATTGTGTCATGTTTTGACGTTTTTTTGAGGACGCGTCAGGTTTTTGACGGTTGGAAGGAATTGAATTTGACGCTGTTTTTTAGGTCATGTAGTTTTAAGAATTTTGAGAGATAGGAGAGTGAAGAGCATCAGGAGGTGAAGTGTAAATTATGTTATGTGGGGGGTGCTTTCAAGAGTTTTAATTTAAAGAGATGGATTCCCATTATTTTAAGATTTTTTGTCTAAAAATCCTTCAAAACCTTTTATTAAATGTCTACCTGTATTGATAGATGTAAAGAAATTCCTACATGCGAAGAGATATTAAGTTATAATAGCGTTTGAGCATTTTCAAAGAACTCTATGAATTCTATTTATAGAGAGTAGTTTTTTCTAGGACGTAAAAAAAACCTGAAATATTTTTTTTTGGGGGGGGGGCATGGGCGGAATTAGGTGGTGAACGCTGGGGGGCAAACTGGAAACCTTGGGCGGACAAGCTGTCCTGATGGCTTTGAAAACATGATTTTCCCTAACAAAAACGGAATTTTCTTAAAACGTGGGGGGAAGTTCCCCCAAGAGCAAGGCCTGCCCATGGGGAAAACTATGAGTTTTACTTTATTATCTAATTCACCGTCATATAAAGTTCTACAGTCGTTAATGTAATACAAATGGTATACTTTTCCTCTAGCCTCATTTATTTTAATAAGAAGGAATTAAAGCACAATAAAATGTAGAGATTTTATAAAAAAAAAAACGTTCATCTTGGTTCACTTCAAACGTCTCAAACAGCATCAATCAATCATAAACGACCTCAACCAGTTCACTCCATAGGAAAACGAACCCACCCTTCCACCAACATCCCAACCTGTCCGCAACCCCACAATAAGAACACCCCTAATTGTTCTGACATCTCCCTGACCCGTCAGCCAATCCCCCAACAAAAGGACGGAGAAGAATCTACCACACACACACCCTAATCGGATTTCGGTGTCTCCAGGATCCGGCCGAAAATCCGGGAATGCTGGGGACAGAATCATCCGTCTCCCTCTAGCGGGTTATCTGTCACTGCCCATTTGGTTGTTGTTTTTTTTTGGTTGTTGCTGTTGTTGTTTTGGTTGTTGTTGTTTTAGAGAGTTCGTCCTCGTGGAAGGGTTGTTGTTGTTGTGTTTTGGAGGATTAATGAGTTGGTTGTTCCGTGGTGGGTTTTTCGCAGAGGAGTATTGATGGTCTGTGAGTGTAATTGATGAAGAGTTATTGAGTGTTGAAGAATGGGCGGATAGGGTGGGGATTGCGTGCTCCTTTAAAAATGGGAAGCGATCGAACAGCGTGATTAGAAGTTGTTACAACTGAAGAAGGGTTTTAAACTTATACAACCACTATAAAAAACAGGGGGTGACGGAGACTCTTGAAATAGATTGAATTAAATTGAATGAATTGTGGTGGGGTGGCTACAAGAGCCATAGCACTGCGACCAAGGGTCTATTGTACTTTTGAAATAGATTAACTTGCTGAACACATCATAGTATTAACTGTTACTTAGTATATAAGCATTTAGTTGGCTTAGAAGAGAAAGACAGTAAGTCACTATGGCTCAACTACTCTGTACGAGGTTACGCCAAATTTGGCGATATCCGATCGCTTTCTTTCGCGCAATGCAATTTCAACATCGCTCCGATTAATTTTTAGCTTGATGGTGAGATTTGGGGAGTACGCTCGTTTGTTAAGAGTCTTTCTACCTCCAAACTCCTACTAAAGTTACCTAATGCCTTTCTTCTGTAAGTGGACAATTTAAAGAAACTCATAGACCGTTGGCTTTGAATGTGTTTTCTAAAAATACAAAAAGCCTTTGGCATAAATTTCCTTCATACGACTGACCAAAAGGTTAAAATTTTTGTTGAGATTAGCTGTCACGTTTTCTCTCTAATTATTTTATGACACAAATTCACAAGCAATAGTTCCAAAATAAGCGCCATTAACAATACAAGGTTAAAGAAAAGAGTTCGTGGTTTATAATTAAATAAACATCAAATCTACTTATCGTTTACAATGTCGAAAGTTTTGGTGTGGATTTCCATTTGAATGAGACACACCTAACATTCCAAATCTCATTCCGAACTCTATGACCTTTCCATTCTTCGCCTCTTCAAAACTCCTTAATACCATAAAAACAATTAAATCCTCCTGAATTCAACAAAGACTACTTCATAACAGTAGTGTTCGGCACTAGTTAACTAGAACTAGTTGCAACTAGTAGTTAACTACCGGTCAACTAGTAGTTAACTAGTAGTTTAACTACTTTTAGTTTAAAGTAGTTCAACTACTTTTTTAATTAACTACTAGTTAAAACTACTTTCAAATTTTCAACTACTTCAAAAAAAAATTATTTAAAATTTAAAAAGATATTTAAAATTTTTATCAAAGAGAGAGTACTCAAATACCATAACCAGAAATAAAGACCATTTTTGCGCGAAGTATGAACATTTTTTGTGACTTAAAGATAAGAAAGATGTCTTAGAATTTTGCCAAAAAGTAGGTTATGAAATTAAATAGACTAGTTAACTACTAGTTGCAACTAGTCCCAGGAAAATATAGTTAACTACTAGTTACAACTGCAATTTCCCAAACTAGTTAGTAGTTGGTAGTTAACTATTTTTTGACCACTAGTTGCCGAACACTACATAACAGAAACAAAACAGAACTCTTCATTGCCAAAGGCAAATCCAAACTCACAAAGCCAGTCATCAATAACTCACCACCATTTCACATATATAGCGTGCGAAACCCCACTTAATACCCCGGCTAAATATGTCAAGTGTCAAGACTGGCTTTGAATCGGCGCAACACACTTGACCTTCCAACCGTCATTAATCTAACACCCCTTTAACCATATAGGGAGCAGTCGAAATTCGCATGATTTCAAGCACGACTTGGTAAAGGTTTGTTGCTATACAGTTTGATGGATTGAGACAGTCTTGCAGACGCATCACCGTTGTTTATCGTCTGGAGGAAGGAGGGTGCTGGACACCGGGCGCCACAGGGAATCGAATGGAAGAGGTGACATTGGGTGAGAAATTATTAGTCTAACTAGTGACTTCTTGGGGTACAATAATAGTGTGCATTGTTGAACTCTAAAGGCATCGATTTGATAAATTTGTCGGAAGTAGAAGTTTTCAAACTTCATTTGAATGGGTTTGTAGTCGAGGTGTACGAAGGACAGTTTGGGATAACTTCTGTATAGGAAGTTAATCGGAAACTTGCAGGGGGTTTTCTTTTACCATTTGCGTTCTTAATAAGAAAGTTTCACTTTCCTTCAGAATGACGTAGATACTACGTAATCGTGTTTAGGACCAATGGTGGCACCGGATTCTTCATAAAAGCCGATTTTAATGCTACAGCCCTGTAGTCATTTTTTAATTGGACCTAATTTTGAGCTTTCTTGTTAAGCCCGAGATTTTCAAAAATTTCTATGAAACCCGGAATTCCGGTATTCATGCATTTAAAAAGAAAGCACCCCTGAAAAACTTTAAATAGTTTATCTTTTTTATATGATGATATTATATGCATCATTTCTTGAGATCTTGGATGATACAGGATATGGAATGAACTTGAATATTTAAAAAGGTTTAGCTAGTATTAGGTATGATATCGTTACCACCACTCCAAAAACACGAATCTGCTATTCTTATACATAGCAGATTCGTGTTTTTGGCGTGTTGATAACGATATGTTAATTGGTAGTTAACTCTCTTTTCAAAACAATTCGATAACTACATTAAGAAATATTTGTTTTGAACGATTAGTTTCACAGAAATGCATATTTTACAGCTCTAAGATCCGTTTATACGCCTACCCTGACCTATGAAGTACACAGTCCAAGTACCAAGTCCAAAAAAAAAGAGTCAAAGGAGAAAAAAAAGTACAAAAACTGCATAATCCATAAATAATTATGACATAAAAGCGCCCCCTCCATATTTCAGCAAAATAAAAAGCCCTTTTCAGCAGAAATGCCCGGAGCTACGATTACCATCAGCAAATGATCTCGCTTGCTGACGTTCTGCAGATTTAATGAGCAAACAACTTTTCTGCTGAATACCAAGCTGAACTATTCTGGTAGCTCTTTTTCCCCCCTTTCGAGTTCGATATACCAAAGGAATCCCATTTTACTTGCAAACCGTATTCCATTTGAATAGAGCTCTTTCCTGTCGTATCTGTTATTCACAATGCTTAAAAACAAGCCAGAGCGGCAGCATCACACTGAGTTTCAGTATTGAAAAGAGAGATTCTTTAAAAAAAAAACAATCAAAATTTAACTACAGAGAGCAACTTGGATAATTCGAATTTGAAAGGACAACTAAAAACTTCAAATTTTCTGACACATCAAAGTAAAGTTGCATCTTCTAACTCTAATTCTAGTTTCACTAAAGGCCTTACTCACCGGTAACTTGACCGGCAGTCAAACTTCTGATCGGCAGTTAAAGAAGGAAAACTAGTCCTCCGCCAATCAGAGGTTGAACTCCCGGGTTAAGTTACTGGTCAAGTTACCAGTGAATACGGCCGTAAATGATTGAAAAGATTAACCCAGGAACTTAAGCCCCTAGAAAGCCATCCGACCCCACATTGATTTATTAGAAAGTTTAAGGGACCAAGAGAATTTTTACCATTGGTTATTGCCGCTATTACGTAAAAGCGTAAAAAACGTTAAGAACCAATAACAGGGCCGGAAAGCGTCAATTGTATTGCAATGCCTAATCCACCCTTACTTGTCATAAATTGCTTCCTTGTTTTGAGACATAAACAAGCTTCCACTTGTTATAAAACTAAATAACTAATTTTCCTCAGTTATAAAAACACACAAAAAAAACACTCATAGACTGCTAGTTGTCAAAATGTTCCACTCCATTCAAAAAAGGATTACGATTCATACATTTCCAACTACAGTAAATAGAAGTGTTTATTTGGGTCATTGGGGGAGTTTTATGAAATTTTTAAACATGTTTTGAAAACAGTTAAAACTTTGGCAAAAACAGAATCGGAAAGAGACATTTAAATATTGGAAATAACAAATCCCAGAAAAATGATCAGAAAACCGTTATTATAGGTATTGCTGACATGCCAGAAAAACATGTTTTGCAGCATTTGATACACGTTATTATAACTATAAGTAGCTTGTATAGGAGGAGTTGAATACTGAAAAGAGATAAATGAGTTTTTAATCTTTATGACCCTAATTTACTTACATACTTCAATTAGGCGAAGGAAAAAAAAAACAATTTTGATGTGTTAGAACATGTATCAGGGTCTTTATGATCATTGATTATTAACTGAGTCTCTTAAGCCTGTATTTTTTTAAAAAAATCTTTAGTCCCTTCACTATTTTTATCTTCTTTGACGAAAGGTTCTTTCAACATATAGTAAAAACAAAAGAACGTCATCTAACCATTAAAAGTAATCCAATGCAAAAAAAGCAAAGAGGAAAACCTAACAAGATTTTACTCGCAAGAAAACTTCGATATTTTTTTTTTCTTTCGGCTTAAAAGTCATGATGGCCTTATTTTTTTAAACAAACAAGAGGATTATTTTGCGTTACCTTACAAAGGTTTACTGAAGTGAAAAAACAAGTCTGAAAAAATTTCCATGTTTAGAAAGTTTTTACTAGTATAGGTAGTGAATGAACTATTCATTCAAAACTCGTAAGAGTCTTCCTTTTTTTACTTCTGGACAAATATGTGAATGAGATTACAAGCATTAATACTAAAGAGTTTTCAATAGAGCATTTTCAATCACATGACTCAGACCTAACAACGGCCTTGGCAACAGAAAATGTTACAGTTTTTTGCCCTACAGAGGTTAACAGTTACAGAAAATGACTGGCCGTGGAATTCCTCTATTGGACCATTTGCAATCATGTGACCCCATACCTAAAAACCGCCTTAGCAACAGAAAAACAATGTCCTTAGCAACAGTTAAAAGCCCTACAGAAGATACACAGTTAAAAGAAAATAACCGGTTGTGACGTCACCTGAAAACACTCTATTTGCATTACGCTAAATTTAAAAATTTTATTCACTGGAGAATTTGTAACATGTTAACTAAAAGTAAGTATTAATACTTGAGAAACTATTTTTTTAAACTATACTATACTGCAACGATTCTTGACCCTATGACGTCACTATACGGAAGGAAAAACTGCGTGAACAGAAAGCCTGTTGGGTTGCTACAATGAGTTTCGGAACGCAAATCGTGATAAAAAGACGCTATATACGTATGTATACATGGTTTAACAAACTAATCATATTTTTAAACTGACGTTCTTACTTTCACTCAAAATTTACTCAACACCACACTGGGAACTACTTTGCTGCTTGTTTTGTTTCTCTATGGTCAAGTAACGTTGCAGTCTAATATACTCACACCGAAATTTTAAATGGATCAAAGGTATGAATATCGTACCAGATTTTTAAGTGAATTTCTGATGTGTATGAAATGTTTATTTAACCTTACAGAATAAAATGTTTCAAAAGATAACATCAAATTATATGAAATGCTACAATTTAACTATGCCGCAATAATGTAACCAGATATTTGCCAGAAAAGTAAGGACTTCGATTCATAACCGAAACCATCCGACCTTACACCGAGAAGGTACTTTACGTCAATGACAGACGCAACATTGAGAAAAATTACAAAACCAAAACAGTCGGAATAATAATAATAATAATAATGCAGTCTGAAAGCTACGTATTCCATCCATCGGAAAATCGCGACGTTCAGTGCACTTCTTTTGGAGTAAAGTTTACGCTGCATTGCCCCACGGCGAGGAAACATCCTTTCAACATTCAAAAACATTGAAAGCACCGATGGTTCAATTGAATTCTCAGAGTTTGACCCTCCAAAGCGCTTTACTTTCCCTTCAGCAGCCTCTTTCGAATATAAAAAGCACGCGCATCATCTTTTTATGAAGGAGCATTTGTGCATGCATTTTGAGATAGACCTGCGTTTTAAGGTAAGTTCATTTAGTCAGTAAGTAGAACATTCAAGTAGAAGATGGACATCTATGTTTGGGGGAACTTTCTCCAACCGTGTATGAAAAGCAATGGAAGTTAAAGCAAAATTGTCTCATCAATCGAAAAAAGTTTGGAGGAAATGTTGCAGTTCCAATGGGTTTTAGTGCAGTGTCCATATTATACGTGTTGTACAACTAACTTAAAATCCTTGAGTTGATAAGATTGAAAAAATAGTTTAAAATTTTGAACTTATATTATAAACAGCTAAACTTTTCACAATTTAAGAAACATGAAACATGTAAAGTAATTTTAACGTAAAAAATTTCAACGTACAAATTATACCGGTTCATGCACACGAATTAACGCCTTTTGTATACAAATAAACGCCAAGAGATTTATTCTTGTTAGCTATTAATATGAATTTGTTATTAATATGAATAGAATTGGATACCTTACGAAGAGTTAGTTAAATAGGGCGTAATTCCAAAGAAAAAAACTTCCTAAAAAACAAAAATTTTCTACGAAATATTCATGCCTTTTTTTCGTATTTTTTAAACGTAAAATACCCTTTATTTTTAATTTCAGAATCTTAAGGAAGTCAAGGCATGTTGCTGGTTTTCCGAGCTATCACTATAATTTAAGAACGTGACAAAAATGTCCATTAGGTATACGCTAAGTTTATTCATAAGGCCTTATCTTCCCCACACACTTTTTAATGCCTCGCCCTTGCACTTTCACAAAGTGTTTTCCCAAGTTTATTATTTTAACCTTGTTCCTTCTCTTTAAAGCTCTTTCATTCAATAAAAATAATAACACTAAAAAATTCAGAGAAAACTAGATTGTAAACAAGGTTTTCTCCGTACAGTTTATATAGAAAAGTTCCGGTTTTATTTTCTATGATTTCAACTTTTCCTTTTAAAATTTATATCTCACCCATAAAGGTAATATCACCAGTATCCTTTCTTCTTGGTGAAAGAAGATTTATTGTTTTTTACTTACAGAAAACAAAATGTTTATTCCTTTTACTCAAAGAAAATACTCATGAAAATTTAATTTGGTTAGTTTCTACAGAAAGATATAAATAGATGCTCTTAAACTCAGTAACTCAATTAATAAGTAAGCGGAAAACTAGTATGAGCAGTGAAAATATGGAAAACGGGTAAAAAACATACTTTTAAATGGCAAAGTGAAGTTTTTTTTAAGAAGTCGGATAAAATTTTTTATTTTAATGAACTTATTTAAATTTTTTTATGAATCTTAGCTAACTATTTTACTATCTACACATTGTATATTTTATGCTAGTAAAAATGAAATACAATATTTGAATTCAAAGTGAAACAAAGATTTCAAAAATTTAGATTAGCACACATTTATTTCTTTAGCCTTGAAATAATTTATGCAGCTTAAATTCTAACCTTACTGCAGATAATTATCCAAGTCTCTAATCTCAGGATAATACAGAGAGAACTCTCATTTCATGTTAGTAATTAGTGGGATCACGTACGCAAATTACTTTTGGAGGTTAAAGTGTCTCAAAGTGTTAAGATATTAGGTAACTGCGATGTTGTTTTTCACTTGAACATATCTGTAGAAACCAATTTGTTTGTATTGTGTGTTTAACTATGTAACTTGAGATAGAGGTCAAAAGTTGTAATTATTGTATTAAAGCAGTATTTTCTACTGGAGAATTTAATAGAGTTAATTATGGTCTTGACACTTATGAGATGTTAATATTGGAACAAACCGCACTTGAAAACTCAACGCATTAAATTCAGTAAGGCTTGAAGAAAAATGGAATAAAAAAACAATACTGTTGATACATTAAAATTTTAAGTTTTGAAGAAAATGCATAAAACCTTATACCTTTATTTTCCGCTATTAGTTGAAAATTACTTAAATGATTTTCGTTCCAAAATTATTGAAAAGCTACAAACTTTCAGTTTTGTATTAATTAACTTATGAAGATTAATGATTAAAACACAAGAAAAAGTTAAATTTTTCTGTTGAAAGAAATCATTGGTCAGTAAATAAAAAGGTATTCTTTTCATTTCGAGATTATTTCAGGATATTTGGTATCTTTTTCCCTCTATAAGCTTCTCTAGGATCTTAGGAGTTTAAATAGATGGCTTATATTCTGTAAATTTTCAATTATGTTGAAGGTTGAAATTTTCTTTACTTGAGGATACAGATTAATAATAAATCAGTTGGTGATTATTGAAGTGTAAGAAAAGTTGAGCTCTACAGAGACAGAAAACAAAAAAAAAGCTAAACTTCAAATTAAAAAAAAATAATAATTTTTAATTAAAAAGCTCATCATTATTTACCTCATTTTAAATTACATCATTTATGAGATTTAGAATAAATTATTAACAAATGAAAAATTTAAATATTACATAACACAGATGCATAAAATTAAGCAATAATTTTGCAAGATCATTCCAAGGTCAAGGAATACAATAGCTCTCCTACTCAAATATAATGAAATAACTAAAATAACAAGGGGTTCGTTACAGTTATGATTTACGCTTAAACGTAAAAAAAAAAAAAAATTAAAAACGAAGCAGTTCTCCGTATCCCTCAAAGATTTGGAATACAAACTATTCACAGTTCTGAACTGAATCAAAATAACCTTCCTATGCAACAAAATTTCAAGATGGTGTCTCAACTCCATCCACAGTCCAGGATGGACCAACCCACAAAAAAACCCACCCCTTCCCCGATCGATTGTGTGTAACACATGCCGGTTAAACGAACCTTTCAGTGTATTCGAACGTGACTATCAAACCAATAAATCGCCCTCCTGATACCTGAAAGGAGAGTTTCTTCCCGCATGGCCAGAGACCGCCTTTTTAGGATGAAGATATTCGCCTACGATAAAGAGATTTCTGGGGTTTTCTTTCCCAGGGGAGAGAGCATTCGGCCATTTTTGTTTCGATATTGTGAGTGACGGAAACAGCGATATGTGTGTTTTCTTTGTTTATAGCTTACAACCTACAGGGCATTTAAGTCCTGTATCTCTTGCAGCTGCTATAATCGTAAAACAAGAGTATACAAAAATGGCTTACTCTGAAAGATATCCTGTTCGATGCCTTTTAAAGGCACGGTTAGAAGTTACCCCGTCGTTTACGAAAACTATTCCGAGATACGAGAAGAAAATACGGTAGATTCCTCTCCTACAGATAACGATAGATCGTAGAACGCGATTTCATACAAGACTGTAAAAAATTGCGACGGTTAATTTCTAAAGCGCAATTTTTCTACAACGCTCTAAGTTGTTATGTTTGGAAATTTCTATGTTAAGTAGGGTAATTGGTAGTAACATCATACTCGAGTTTTACTATTATTTAAGGAACTATTTTCGTATTGACCTTAAACACATGAACGAAGAAAAATAGTTTAAGGTTTGCCGATACAGTCAAATCCAAATAGAGTGCAGGAAATAGCAGATGTTAACAATATCAGTTTTTACAGTCATTTATGCTTATTTAGTCGGTATGGTGAACAAAAGTTCATTGTAATCGAGATATCACTTCTCTGTTTATAGGTTTCGACTGTCGTTGATATTCTCGTCACACATTGATACTATCCACTACAAAGTAGTATATCTACTAGAAATTATTATAGTCATGGTGATACTGTAACAAGAATCAAGGTCATGGCTACTTATGTGTTGATTTATTGTTTAGTTTGTTGATAATGCCCCTCTCCAAAAACAACACCTAAATTCTTTTTGATCAACCGAATGTGTGTGAAAAATAACGTGCCTGTCAGTTATATTTCATAGTGAAACAAAGTTATTGTTAACACTTTCAGTCCTAGAGCGCCCGATATTCTCATTGAATTCAATGGATAAATTGAGGCGGCCAGGCCTAAAAAAAGTTAAGTGCGTAAATATGTAAAGTAATTCCCTGAACTACCCAATAGAAACCCCTAATTGATGATCCATCTATGCATCTCAATACAGATATTACGTACTAACTAAACTATCGATTGTACGACTGTCCTAAATACTGCACGAAGTTACATGACTATATCGATATAAGCAAATGGTATCAAATCAATCAATATCAATGGTATCGATAACTTCGATCTAGATTCATTCAATCAATCAATGAATCGATCTACCCTATGTCGATTGATAACGCATTTTCAAAGAGATATTCGTCAAGAGTGCGAAGAGGGGGGTGTATCTTCCGGGGGGTCAATGGTGGGGCAGACCTAACGGCGGCCGTCTGGCGGGGATGTAACAAGGGCTATTAGCAACCCTAATGAGCGACTGACACGCAATTAGTTGTAGAGACAAGGTGTCTCGGGAAAAGAATGGTGGATGAGGGAAAATGTATTGAGTATGCATTATGTGGTATACATCAGTGTGTGGCTTTACTTTGGGGGTCGTGTGAGCGGGCAATTAGGCATGTTTTAATCACGTTAAAACGAAAGTGGGGGTCTGACCTCTGGTGTTATTAGTGAAAGCTTAACAATTTTACACGTAATCCTTAACTAGGGGTAGTTTGGGAAAGTTGAAGTCTGGGAATTCTGCTGTAAATTTTGGAGATAATTGGCAGTTCTTGGTAATAATTGTATTTTGTAATTTGTTTTGAACTAAAGCACGTTTTATTCTTAGAGGTTAATCCATCATTAGGTAAAAACTAAAACTTTTAAAATGGTGTGGTGCTTGGAAATGCAACATGAACTCTCTGATTATGAGGTAACCAAATTATGAATGATTTAGTGCTAGTAAAACATGGGAATAATTAAAAGCAACATAAGAAAAAAAAACCTATCGTAGTAGAATAATTGTTACCAGGGAAAATTTTAAGCACTCATGATCAAAAGGAACACATTTTCTTTCCTGAATTCGTTTTTCGAATTTTCTGAAGGTAAAATATTAGAATACTTTAAAATACGAAAACATAGGTATTTTATCGACATTCCTGCTCATTTATTGTATTCAAGGGTTATACCATACTTCGAATAACAGCCAGTTACGATAAAAAACAAGGAACAAAATAAGGCACGAAAATAAGCTGCTATTAACTCGATAACTTTACACAGTTATATGGTATACAGTAGACTATTTTATATAAATAAATATTACTTTATTCCAAGTGAAAATACCCTTAAAAATACGAGAGCTCCATAAATGTGTATTTTGCTACAAACAAAACATTGAATAAAACGCATATTCCAATTTTGAACAGCGTAACAGAAGATATGGATTTATAACGGTTTATCCCTTAGGGTTATCGATGTGAAAATAGACGCAGAATTATTATTATTGTCCCGTAAAAAATAATACAAGAATTTTAAATATTAAGTTATCAAAATTTATTACACTTTAAGGAATACACTAATTTAAATAATCCAGACGAAAATCAAAAACTCTTCTTCAGTAAGAAAATAAAATTTTTTTTAACTATGTTGCCATTCTATATAAAAGATAAATAAATAAATACTAATAGAGTGTTTTCAGGTGACGTCACAACCGGTTATTTTCTTTTAACTGTTAATCTTTTGTAGGGCTTTTAACTGTTTCTAAGGCCGTTGTTTATCTGTTGCTAAGGTGGTTTTTAGGTATGGGATCACGTGATTGCAAATGCTCCAATAGAAGAATTCCACGGCTAGTCATTTTCTGTAACTGTTAACCTCTGTAGGGCAAAAAACTGTAACATCTTCGGTTGCTAAGGCCGTTGTTAAGTCCGAGTCGTGTGATTGAAAATGCTCTATAATAAATGGACAACAATGAGACTAGTAAATCAATCGATTCACTAATTCTTGCGTCATTATTATTATAATTATTATTATTCTACATTTCCTTCTCACATGTATCCCTTCCCAAACCTCTTCAATAAACCAATATAAGCCGCAATCTTCAAATCAAAACTCTCAAATCCCTGATTGGTTTACCTTCCTCATCACTTCTCATCAAGACACTTACTTCCCCCAAGAAATAGCCATCCATAAAATAACCAAACTTAATGACGGAAAATTTTACCTGTACCCCTCTTAAGTCCCAGACTTCCGATTAATTACGGAAACCCTCTCTCAACGCTCCGGGTCCTGTCTTAAAAGTCTTAAAGAGAGACGATAAGTTAAAATCTCCTATTCTCCCTCTATCTCTGCCTCTAGTGGAGATTAATTTATCAGTGGGATATCTTCAGGGGACTTTAAAGTATACGGAAGTCGAAATCTGAGGAAATGAGGGTGATGAGAAGAGATATAATACAGAGTGGGAAGTTTTGGGTAACTATTAAATGCTTTAAATTTGGAGGAAAGTGATGTTGATTGTTCAAGAAGGTAAAATTTCAAGTGGTGTCATTTATCCGTTGTATTTATAAGGAAAGAGTTATAGAGGCTTAATTATAACAGGGTGAAGCTCTATACTAGACTACAACTTTCAACATTACTTGATCCTATGACGTCACTAAGTGGAAGGAAAAAATGAGTGAACAGAAAGCCTGTTGGGTTGCTAGGAGGAGTTTTGGTACGCAAATCGTGATAAAAATATCGCTGTGTATACCTGGGTTTAAATAAATAATCATATTTCTAAATTGAAGTTGTTAATTTCACTCAAAATGCAGACATCGCGCTGATAACTAATTTCTTTCTTTGCTTTCAGCTTGTTTCTCCACGGTCAAGAAACGTTGCAGTCTAGTACAGTGGTAATTCTAACCTTTAATAACTTAACCATTTCTGACGAGCTAGCTACCCAAAAGACATGAGTGAGCAGAGACTGAGAACATTTTTTGCTGATACATTTTTAGGATATTTTACCTAAAGGAATATCAATTATTCTTTTTTATGTTTAAAGCGTTGGTAATAATTTTCAATCGAAAACCATGTACTAATAGGAAATGAAAAGTGACGTATACATATAAGAAAAAAAATCGTAAAATAATTTGATCTATATAATCATTACAAGTGGGGGATTTAGGATTGGTCTTTCAACAAATTATAAAATGTGTAAAACAAATTTGTTTCATCAGGTAATTTATTGTTTTAAATTGTTATTCTATGTATTGTTTATTCGAAACAGTAGATATTAGGTATAAATTTTATAATTAAAAACTTTCTAAGTTAACGTTTATTCTGGGATAAATTGAAAACTTAATGTAAGAAATAAGTAAAAGGCAAAAATAAAATTGAACTGAAGTAAAAGAATATTTAAATCTTGATTTTTTATCTTTTGAAAACGTTTTTTTTTTACTTAAAAGAGCTTCATTGGGTTTCACGTTGAAACGTAAATTAATATAATATCTGAAAATGCATCAGTTCATTAGTAAAGAAAGATAACAGACGCTGTACAAGATTTTTTTCAGTAACTAAGCAACTTAAGAAATCTTTGCAAACTGTCAGTTAGGATTTATAAGCCAGACCCTGTTTTTAGTTAATAAATTTCAGTACTTCAGTTTGATTTTTTTAAAACCGGATAGTGATTATTAAGATTTAGATGGTTATACATTTTTATTACTTTAGCTAACAAAAATTTATATTCGTACGTACTGTTTAAAGCAAGACACTACATTGTGCCCTATTCTTAACAAAAACTTTATTTTTATTCTGTAAACAGTAATCTGTTTCAGGTTTTTGTAATGAAAAAGCATGTAATAAATTCAAAATTTAATTATTATCTTAAATTAATCTTTACCTTAGTTGTATAATATTTTTTTCATACATTCTGTAAATACCAAGGGGATTTGGATTTATTTTAGTTCTCCTTTCATTAAAATATTCTTCAAAGAGAATTTCCTAGCATTAAACAAACACTGAGCTTTAAGTTTATTTTTTTATTCTTAACACATAATTATTTTTTTACTAATGGAAAAGTAAAGAAAAAATTATAACATCAAAATGAAAGTTTAATCTTTATTAAATACTTTTCACGCGCAGGATTGCTTGTTTAATTCTTTTTTTTACATACAAACACACTTATATAATACTTTAATATTTCATGAAATACTGAATAATTTAAGGTTGTGTAAAAATTGTAATTGGTAAAACAAGAAACTAAGTATTAAATAATTATTTGCTTACGAGTTGAAAGAATATTGATAATACACGTTTGCTGTATCCAAAAGAAAAACGAAATGAAAAAATGCTTAAATTCTAGGAAAACATAATAAATCTCCCCAAAAAATTCAAAGCATTAATTTAATAAAAAAAAATCACCGTTCAAGGAAAATAAATAAAACAATTCAAAATAAAGATTTTCAATGAAACATCTTGACCAAAAAATGGGACTTTCGTATTAAATGAGACATTGTAACACTTAAAAAGCGTAATCATTATAAAAGTTTCACACAATATGTAGAGTGAAAAAGAAAAAGTTAAAACATTTAGCAAAGCAAATAAGTATAGAATTGATTTAATTTCCTCTCATTATAGTCATGGGAAAAATGCAACTTTTCGATGATAAAATACAACCATTAAGTTATACGATAGTAATTATATTTTGGTCATTTATTCAGCCTTGATAACTCTTATTAAGAAGGGGCAAATAGTAAGTTTTTAAGCATAGCTTTTACTTTTTCCTGTATCAATTTTCAAACTTGGGTTACAAAAATTTTATAACTTCAGAGTCCTAGTTAATGACTCAAGAAAACGCATTTCTTGAAGAGGTTTTCAAAAACAAAGCATTTTTAATAAGTTGTCTATGAAAATTCGAAAAGTGTAATAATTGAATAATTATCACAAGAATAGATAAAAATTCAAAATAAAAACCTGGAATCGGAGAAATTCCTTATTCAGTTTACAGCAAATGTATGGATTAAATGAAACGAATAGATAAATGGTTAACTAATAACGATAAAAAAGTGTTGAAGATTTAAGTTTGTGTAAGTTTTCAAAAGAAATTACAAAGTGTGAAAAATTAAAAACAGGTATTTGATGAAAAGAGATAACTGGAATAGTTTTCTAAGAAAAATGGAGAACTTTGATACATTATCAAAATCTTAAAAACCATCAGGGATATTTGAGTATACACCTTTTTAAATTAAAGATGCTTCTTACGGAAACGTCCCCACGCTAAACACATAGAAATGGACGAAAATTTTACAGGGGTTAGTAGATGACTCATAACACTTACTGTGAAAATATTAGCTACGGAGTTACGGTAGAAAAGCTGTAAAAAAATAAAACTACTTTCAATTCTACCCTTACAATAATACACATTGAATCCCTCACTTCACTTTCTACCCCTATCCCAAAGTGTTTTTCCCTCTCCCTTTGCATTAGCATGCCCCCATGTTAGGGGGGGGGAGGGTTCGCTAAATAACCCCGAATCGCAATTAGTCGGTGGTTGGTATTAGATGGGGGCAGACGAATATCCATCAGGAGCACCTGTTGCTTATTCAGTGGGCTGGAAGTATTAATAACCGCCATTAATGTTGCATAAGGGTCGAAACAGTGATATGAGTATGACTGTTGCGGCGTAAGTGATGCGAGACTGGGAATACTTGACCTTGTAAAAAAGAAAGGAACTGGTGTCGGTTGAGCTTTATTTGATTTTGTTAGAAGTTGTGTGAAGTTCATGTTCCAAAAAGTGTGGTATCGAAGAAATTTAGAAGCAAGGAGTTCATGCACTCATACTAGGATGAATTCACTACTAACTGAAGATTCTTATAAATATCATAAGTATGAGGGTTTTTTTATTTGCAAGGATGAAGAAAAGGATTACGATTAGAGGAACCAGCCTTCTCAGATCAAGAAAATGTACTGAAGGCTGTGTATTTCGAAGAAGGAATAACTTACTTACATTTAGTTTATGACACCTTTAAATTTACAAAAAAAATTATACCGGACTGCTAAGTGTTGACCTTGGAGAAACAAAACAAAGTAGTTCCCAGCGCGGTGTCTGAATTTTGAGTGAAGTCAAGAACGTCAATTTAAAAATATAATTAGTTTGTTAAACCCATGTATAGTATATAGTGTCTTTTTATCACGATTTGCGTACCAAAACTCCTCGTAGCAACCCAACAAGCGTTCTGTTTATGTAGTTTTTCCCCCTTCCGAGTAATGACGTCATAGGGTCAGGAAACGTTACAGTTTTGTATAGTCATGTTATGAAAACAAGAATTAAATTTTCTAGTTTATCCAAGGTCAGACTTTACCATTGGTTTAAAGGAAGTGTGACCCTGTTTTAGTTGAATAGAGTTCTTGGAACTCTTTGATAAGTCACGTCCTTGTCCATTTAGTGTGGGAATCAAATGGTTGAATTCAGAAGAAAAGCGGAAGATTCCAAAGGAAGTCCAGATAGCGATTAGTTTCTTGAACCTGACCGGAAAAACTTAGGTTCGCATGGGAAAATATTCACTTTATTTGTATGCCTTTTTTTCTATGGAAAAGCCCTTAGATATTTTTTAAACTGCTTCATAAAAATGGAAATCAAATATATCACCCATATCTTCGAATTTCTAACTTGTTTGTTATGTAAATATTATGAGGTTAAGAAACATCAAATAAATGTAAAATCTACAGAATAAACCAATATTGAACCTGAAGGAAAGGGAGTCTGTAACATTCAAACTAGTCTTTGTGACATTCAAATAACTTCTGTCCAAAAAAAAAATCGCAATGATATCGGTGTAAAACAGTTTCCCTTTTAATTACCACATTTGTTCAATCAAATATTTCGGTTTGTGTTGCTTACTAAATATACTCTTACTTATTAAAACAAATTGAATGGTACAATTTCGAAATGAATTGGATTCTTTATAAGCTCTTCAATTCTCCCACTGGAATAAAACTACTATTTACAAAAAAAATTATGAATGAAACTTGCATGAAGTTTCAAAATGTTTAGTACAGCATATCCTATTACTATAAATCGCGCGGTAATCTCCCTTTCTAAACTAATAATAACAATTTCAATCCTCTTAACAACATACTACGTCCAACACCCACCTATGACAATGAACTTATGAAATTTTAATTCTCCAATATTCACACAATAACCTTCTTAACGACAGAGAAAACTATTATATCATCACACGCAATCAGTAGCCAATCAAAACTGCTCTAAAACTCCTTCTCAGACGTAATATTCATTTTTTTTAGAGGTTAATAAACGGATAAAGAAATACATTTCGAAATTCATTCTAGCAATCTATCGAACAATCCTTCCAAATGATGATTAATCATGGCGATTCGAAGCCCTATAGGATGGCTTCTCCCACGCTGTCTGCCCACATGGGGGTGTTCCAACCCTCTCTGCAAACGATGATACACATGCTAAGCAAACGATGATACAAGCGAATGTGTAACTAAACATTCTCGATTGGATTGAATGCATGCCGGGAATATGGATAAGAACCCTCTTGGGCAAATATTGGTTTCTTGTCATTGAGATTCTAATCTTAAATAATGGAGATGATAATTCTGCGGGGATGGTGAAGCCCTTACTGGTGCCCCCTCACTTTGAATAAAGTTTCTAGTCTTTCTATTGAATACCCATGTTGCGTTCATCAATGCCTAAAACGCGTTTTAAATTTCTTCTGTTCAATTCTTACCAAATGGGTGCGAAAGAGTTGAAAGAAAGTTTGGGATACTAAAGAATATCACTCGTAGGCATTCATCTATCAATATTAAAATTAGGAATAAATATAAGCAACCATTCTCAAAGTTATTACATTTGTCATATCTAGTTAAAAAGCATAATTCAACTATACTTTTCAAACGTGATACTTTGATCCAAATAGAAAAGCGTCCAAATAGTTATCTTCCATATCTACTTATGGGACAACATTTGTGAAGTTTCGAAGATACTTTATGCAGCAAAAACTACCACGACCGAATAATTTCTCTTTACTGAATGGATAAAAAATTATTATGTATTATTCCCTTATACTACTTAATATTATTTATTAATTTATTACTCGGTGCACAGAAAGTCACTTATTCAATTATATGTATATTAATATACTATCTTAATTGCAAGTTTCATAACTCTTATACTCTTTTCCTTTCTTCAATTTACCATATTTTATTACTTATAATAATCCCTAAGGAATTAAAAGTTACATATTTATACCTAATTTCTTTTTATCGAATTAAAAATTATGCAACTTTTAATTTTTCAAATTATATTCCTGTAAACATTAAAATTAAAAATGCATTATTAACATCATCACTATATATTCCTGCAAAAGCCGTCCAACAGGTTTGAAACAACCACTAATCAATGAAAATTATAAAATTCAATACGAAAAAAACCCCACCGATTAAATAAATCAGCGACTGATACAAAACACATTACGACAAAAAAAGACATCCCCATCAACAATTCAATTATCCATCGACACCCACAGTGCATTTGCTACGCCCTTTCTCAAACAGCCATTTGCATGCGAATTACACACCCAAGGCTGACAACCCCCTTTTCACAAAAGATCGTTCCCTTGGAGGTTCGAAGGAAGGCGTCGCGTGAGGGAGCGAGGAGCCCTCGCGTGGAACGTTGAAGGGAATTATTCAACAGAGACGTTCCCAAGGGGCGGCTGTGGCAGGAGCTTGACTCCGCTGAATAGTTAAGTAGGCAGAGTGAGTGTTTAAGTACGTTTCTCTTTGCTAAGGGGGAGGGAGGGCACTTGATATAGAAAGGTGAAAGACACAATGTTCCCATCAATAATTAATTTTTAACTCCACGTGTATAGCGTGGGGGTATTGTACAGTTTATCATTGCTTAAAGATTGTATTAAAATCCCAGTTAGTTCGCTTAAAAATAGGTTTTGAAAGTATGGGATGTCTCATGATAGATTGCCTTCCTAGTTTATCACTCAAGCAAATAATACTAATGGGGATTTACAGTATACCCTCGTTATCTCGAACTTTCCCCTTGCAATAAAGTACCTACTAATTAATTTTATATTTGGAGTAACCTTGTTATCTCGAAAACTCGATATCTCGAATTTATTTTCGGGTCGATTTCGAGATATCGATGTTATACTGTATTTTCTAATTGTGAGGAGAAAACAGAGAAGGTTATTTCGTCCACTTACAGGCTGGCACAGTTTACCATGGGTCCAGGTCTACTGGAGACTGTTTCCCTCCCCTTCAGAGACATGACAAAATTGTGGAGGTGGCGATAGATGGTGGTGGCATCTATCATCTGATGCTTATGTCGGACTCCTGCCATTCATGGGCCTCACTTTCTCTGGAGCCGCACCCCCCTTTGCCTTAAATCCTGTACGTTTGCGAATGGAGCTTGGATATTGCAATATTCCAAGTGGAATAAGAAACAACAACAGGCGAAAGGCACTAAGTCACCTTTGGAGAATCTTTTGAAGGGTCTGGTTCAAAATCCCGACAATCAATTGCCCGACATAATCATCATCATCATCGCCAATGAGATAAAGGGGAACGAAGGAAGTCGAATTGTCAGGCAAACGAACGGATCCCCTTTTGAAAGAGGTAGAACGATGCCCAACGAATTCATCTCATCATGAATGCATTCTCCTTAAATACGCTAATTTACCCTTTATTCATAATCTGCATGTGGTGGCCAGTTTTAATAAACTGCAAAAAAAATATCACACAGAATCGATAACACAAAAAACAAGCAACGCCGCGTAAAACAGGTGTGTTGACTGTTTCTTTGAATTTGCATCAACAATTAACCAACACTAAAAAATAACAAAAATTTAATTTCTATTGCATAAGACATCACTATAAGCATACAAGCGAAAAATTGGTACAATTTATCCAACCAACCCTCAATTATTAAAAAAGAAAACTTAATTGAAATGAAGTAACCAAATCCAATTAATTTCAGTGACCAATCAATGAAAGAATTTTCAAATTCCCTCTTCACATTCATTCTACGCATAATGTTATTACACAATCAAACCCACCTTTGCAATTCCCTGCGATAGACCGAGTAATACCTTTTATTTCTTCCCGATTTCTCCACGCATGGGGAGAAACTATGAGACAAATTTCGCGCGTAGGGGAGATAATTCGGTTTTCTTCAGACGATGAAAATCTGAGAGATCACTGGAGTGTTGCCACATGGGACCAAACGATTTGCATCATTCACTGAGCTCGTGAATTATTCGCGCATCAGAAGTCTTTTCGTGGGAGTATATCGCCGTTTTATCAGTTGAAAGAAGTCAGTTATTATGCAATGGTGCTCGATTTGTTTTTAGGATTGCGATACCAGTAGGGATATTTTACGCTTTTCTGGAGAAGATTGAAATTTTGTTTCTTTTGATGTATTCATTTGATTTTTAAATTAAATAGTAAATGCGATATGAATGCTTGAGGCGAATTAATCTATGGTTTGGAGTTTTTTTTTCTTATTTTTCGAAATTCTAAATATTAAAAATTTAATTAAAGACAAACTAAGATAATAAGATAAATTTGTTGCCGTATGCATATTAAAATGCTATACATATAAAGCATCGAATAGGTGTAAAAATTATGGAATAAATTAATGTTAAATCTGAAGGAAAGAAATAAAAAAATGTAACATATTAAACATTATGCATATAAAAAGGCTATACATATAAAATATCGAATAGGTGTAAAAATTATGGAATAAGTTAATGTTAAATCTGAAGGAAAGAAATCGAAAAATGACATAAAAACTAGTCTTTAACCAGTTCATAAAATTCCTATTGTGAATGAGATGAGATCAGAAAGTTTGTCAGTAAAAGTATATCGAATTTAATATAATTCAAAAATACTCAAATCAATAATTAAATACTGATAAAATATTTCCCTCTTGTACGGTATTACTAAAATTAAGAATTGCACATTTAAAAAATTATTATTTAATGCATTTATAATTTAAACAAATTATCCTTCTTAATTTCGCACTGCCTCATATTTTCAAATCGTGTAACATTATCATTGTCCTCGTCAATTACATATCTGGATATAGGATATGAAAGAGCATCCGTGAGACAGCAGTTTCCAAACCAAATGCGATCAAATATTTTATCTTTGATCAATGCATTACTGACCACAGGGAATACAAACATCCTTTTTACCTGTTCAATGTTGACTAACTTCGCTTTATGTATGAAAAATGACGACTCTAAAGCATTTAAAAAAGAATGTGATCTCAAGGTCATAGTGCAACACTGAAATAAGTCCCGCATGAGAATTTGAAAAACATCAACACGAGATCTAAAACCATTGCAGGTGGTTATATTTATAGTGCATTTGCAATTATCAAGATGCTTGTGTTTTTAACATTCTATAAAAAAGTATTAAAGGTATTATGACACATGGAATGGAATGGGAATTTTACATTTTTAATACACCTATACTGGAGGTTTTATAACATAATTTATTGCATTCTATTCAACATGCGGTATACAAGGGACTGCATGAAAGGATTACACTCAAAACCCCCTCTCAAATCAGTAGCGGTTCCATAACCTTGCGTGCTCTTCAAATCACCTACAGCTTTTGACTACGTTAGGATTCGTAATAATATGACAGTTTTAGTTTATTTCAATATGCATGTTATTTTGTCCCCCATATATTATTGTTCCATCCTTAAATGCACTTTTTGAATTCACAATATGCATGATAAGGCCATAATATAGAACCATGAATGAATATTGCGCGTTAAAAAAACCTCATCCCCACTAAAGTAAGTTCGTCTACATTGCACTTATTAGAGAAAAACCATAAACTGTCGCTTTCACTACACTTAACCCTGCACTAAAAGTCGCACACAGAAAACCCGCAGTGTGTCGCACAAAAATAAATATCCAATACCGCACAAAAAAAATCACTAATAAAACCCTAAATCCTCACTATCATCACATTACAGCCCTAATTCCCAACCCCACTAATTTATTGCACTCTCCAAAACTCATCACTACAACACTGCACTATCCCATCATCATCACACCCTCAATACCAACTACATTCACAGCACACGATGTAAACAAACAAACTGTCACGCCGTCACTCAACGCACCAAATAATGCACGATGGGAAGAGAAAAAAAACACAGAAGAGCCCAATGCATGCATTCAACAGGTGAGGGATGGGGACTCACCGGACACGGTGGCCCCTCGGTGCAGGGTGGACCCCGGGTGCTCGTTTAATCCGGAGCTCCGGTTTTTGGTGACGGCCATGGCTTGATCCCGATCCCGAAGTGCTCTTCTCTTCTCTTCTCCTGCGACGGTAGGATCGCCTATTTATCGGGTGGGATTTTCGCCTACTGCGGTGCTGCCATCTGGCGGGAGATGGGCTCCGGGGGACGGTAGAGGGATGGGGTCTCCGTCCGGAGGGTGGGAAGAGGTTTTTTTTTCTTTGGTGTGAGGTTGGGTGATATGTTCGTCATTTACGGTGTGGGTGGGGTTTTTTTCAGAGATATTTTTTATTGCGTTTATCTTAGGAAGTAGGAACCAAAATTCTGTGCATAAGATTACTAGTGATTATATAGAAATAATTTATGCAAGCTATGAGAAAACAACGTAAATGGGCACAAATGAATTGAAGGAAATTTATTTCAATTCATTTGTGCATATTTACGTTGTTTGGTTTTTTTTCATCAGTTAAGATTACTAGTGGTTTCGATCTTGCAAACGTTCTTGCTTTTCCACTTGACATCCTTGTTCTACCTTACTAAATGAAAGGGCAGAGAGGGGGAGATAAACAGAGAATAAGGGAGAAGGAGAAGATATATTCAAAGAAAGAGAGAGAGAGTAAGGGAGATTGAGAAGAGATTTAGAGGGGAAATTAGAGAATAAGATGGAGAAGGTATAATATATAGAGAAAGGGAGAATAAGAGAGAAAAGCGATGTACAGAGGTATAAAGGAAGATGAGGAAGAAACATGTAGAGGATGAGATAATAAGAGAGATGGAAAGGAGAAATAGAAAACAATGGAGACAAAAAATCACAAATCGAGAGAGAATAAAGGAGAAATCGAGAAAGAAAACCATAGAATATGGAAGAGATAGAGGGAGAAAACAGAGAAGGCTGTGAGAAGCAATGCATTTTCAGAACGCTTATCAATTATTACATAGCTTAACTAAAAGTCTGCATTCCATAAAAGCAAATAATTCGATATTTTTACTTACATCATTTTGCCTCTCATGGCTTCTATTACGGTAGGCAAGATGCACTTTCCACATAAATAGCTGAGATTCCAACAAATCTTTTTTGAGATCCAGGCTTGACACCGATAACTTCCTAAAAAAAATAAAAACTGATAAACACCTATGAATTGTACAACAGTAATTAAATTTATTTAAGACTCATTTATCAAGACATTTTATTTTAAGACTCCAAATGATTCAGTGCATCCATAAAATGAGCATTTTTATCAAGTTTCCTAACTCAATTAAACCCTCATAAACAATATCCCTTTTCCCCCACACAAGAGGGGAATTTCGATAACCGCTCTTTCCACACCTCGACCGAAACTTGCAGCCTCCTTCTCTTCAGGTTTCCGACTCCAGAGGGAGCTTATTAAAGGCTCCGTTAACTCCGGGTCCCCCTGTCAACCGGCTTTTATTAAATGCCCTTATGGGTCTCATTATGGGCTAGTTTATCAAGGGATATTCCATCATTAATAAAGCCATTCAATCCTGGCCTTTTGGAGGGTAATAGACGATTAGGATAAGCCCGATGAGATTGATTTACGGCCATCTTTGTACCGTCGCCGCCATGAATTCGCTTTGGGTTAGTGTTATAGTTTGGCAATTCCAGTATTGTTTTAAAATTATTGTTTAACCTTTTCAGTAGTCCTAGCCGCTCCAAATTTTCCATTGGATTCAATGTCAATATCGGCCGATCTAGGATTGAAAGGGTTAAAGGAAATATGTGCGATAAGTTTAACTTGGAATTGGATATTAAATTCGAATTCCATTACTCTTTGATCAAAAAGGAAACATAGTCCTTTATTCGAACCCTAGACTGCTACCGTCTACCTTATACTATAACTTTGAATAGTAAATTCGTGGAGGTTTAAATCCATGCAGGCTCTTTTGAAATACAATATCCTACGTTTAATGTCCCTAACCTGCAAAATTTATAAATGGTGTCTGGCGGTGGTATGGAAAGATTTATTTAATTTAATATCAGAGTCGGAAACTGACTAATAATAATAATGGGTAAATATTTTACATCCGATTTACAAATTATGTAATACGAAAAGGCTTATTAAAACTTTAATAAGTCACTGCTCTAGTCTATATCATTTGAAAAGATTAAAGATGCACTGTATTTCTCTTGCTTAAATGAAAAGTACCAAACTGAAATTATGATAATTAGGGGGCCACAATGTGGGAGCAATAGAGAGGAGGGGATTCTATAGAACAGTTTTACAATTCGTTCAGTTTTGACATTTTCTTTCGAGAATTTGTTGTATTTTTTTTTGGTTGAGTTGCATTTTGTTGGTAGTAATTAATAATAATTTAATTTTTTTTCATCAAGCAGGTATATTTTATTTTATAGACTGATTGCCTTTGTTTTAAAACGAGCGACGACTAATGATAGTTATTTACTGTTGTTATAAAAATCTTAAACTATTATAATACGGTATTATTAGGGGTTCCTGAACATGTTCGTAAGGGTTTCGTGAGGGTGAAAAGGTTGGGAAACGCTGCACTGAATAATAAAAACCTGTATAAGCTGATGCCTACTACTTACAAAATAGGGTAAATAAAATGACAAACTTATTATAGGACACTGATTTTCTCCTTATGGTGAAGGTGCACACTCGAAATTCCAAAAGATAGTGTACTCCTTTTTCATTTCTCCCCCCAATACTTAACTTAATTTCAAACTTAATTCGTATTATTAGATCAAAATATCAACATTTTGGGGACCACCTGTAAATGGTTGAGAATCAGTGACTTAAGAGACACCCTCAAAAATAAATCACGGAACGCTTCCCAAAAAGTAGATATCACCATACCCCACATCGAATCCTCAAAAATGATCTTGCGAACAATCGAACCAGAAGGTTACATCTGGGAACATAAGAATCCCAAATGTTCCCTCATTGACACAATGCATTCGGAACACCATAAATAACATCCCACGTGTTTGATTTCCCAGGTCGAGTAACTAGGAATAGAAGCGAGGGAACCATTCCAGGATGCATAAGGAAAAGGAAGCATTTATATATAAACGTTTTATGGTATATATACCATCCCAAAACGGCAAAAAAATAAATCGTTCCAACATGCGGCGAGAAATGTTTCTTTGTGTTCTCTAAAAATAGGAAATTTGTTTTTCTTTGTGAAAACCGACGTTTCTTTTCCATTTTCGGCTGCGGTTACATCAGTGATCGAAATATTTGGATTTTATTCTTCGACAGATGTTGGAGGGGTTAAACCTTACGGTAGCCTTAAAAATGCGTGCATGAATTGAAATAAAATGGAATTGAATGGTACTAAAAGGACTCGTGTCACATATAAAAGAAATCTTCAAGGACTGATTGCGCAGAAGAAGATAACTATAGTGTTGCCAGGGATATTGTGAAATCTATGCATTCAAACTAGTAATAATGTTCCTGTTAAGAATACAAAGAAAAAACAACTATACTGTTAGTTGCATAAAGTCTTGCAGCATCAGTAATAGAGAATTTAATTCTTGTATTCTCTCATTTTTTTGGAAATCCTGGAGACAGAAAATGATTGTTTTGTGTAGTGGCAAGAAAAAAGTATCAACAAAATTTATAAATTACAATCATAGCTACCAATTTAGCCGGAAGATTTCAGTTTTCATTAACAAATATTTTATATTTTGATTTTTTTATTCTTATCTTCCAATTTATCTCTGTTGCTTTGTATAAATTTCGGATTTTTAACTCGGTCGATAATTGGAAAATATGGGTCGATATGGGATCACGTGATTGCAAATGCTCCAATAGAAGAATTCCACGGCTAGTCATTTTCTGTAACTGTTAACCTCTGTAGGGCAAAAAAAAACTGTAACAATTCTGTTGCTAAGGCCGTTGTTAGGTCCGAGTCATGTGATTGAAAATGCTCTATTGAAAGGATAATAAATGTAACCCAGTTTACGTTAAAAGAAAATTTTGATTACAAGTACTCAATTACGCTGACTATATCTTATTTGGATTAGGTAGATATTTATATATATCATGATTAAACAGTTTTATACTGAAAAGAAAAAAAAAGAAAAATTCCAATCTGAAAAAATCTGTATGAATGTATTTAGATGCAAATCACATTCTATTATATATTGAGAAACGTAAAAAACATTATAGAAAAAATACTTATTTAAAATTCATCTAAAATAGCTAAATGTCTGAAAATACCTATCAAATACGCGGTTAGTAAGGAATAAAAAACAAAAAGCATTAAAAGCTATTCAGTAATAATAAAAATATAATACAAAAATAAGTTAAAAATTACGAATAATATTTTACGATAAAAAAATAAAAGTATAATTAGATGTAAGAACTAATAAAATACACTACTATATGGTATTAGGTAGTTTTGGAAGAACCAACAAAAAAAACTAATATGGAATAGTTAAAAAAAGATGTTTTTTTTTCAAAAATAATTGAAGGAAAAAATACTGTCTGCATGTAAGAGTAGTTTAATGTTGGAAGACTACTATTTTAATTATCACAGAGTTAAGAAACTTCAGCAAAATTTACGTATTTCCCCCCTCAGTACCAAGGGCTATAGGAAAAAAAAAAGACAACCCTGAAAGAAGTTTATCTTGCTGCACGACTGAGACTGGCAGAGAAAAAAACTTTAATTAGAAGAAACAAAGTTGATTGGAAACTGTTCCGCAAGCAGACGAAACTTTTTCGTCTTTTTTTTAAAGATAAAATAGATAAAAATCGATCTTTTGTGAATTTTTTCTTTTGATTTATAGGTTGAAACGCAATATATTTCAAATTTTTTTTTGTCTAGGTTACGAATTCCGATGTTTCTCAAATGATAAATTCGAATTTGAAGTGTGGGTAAATTTAATGAACTGTAAATGGGACGAAAGAAGTTTTAACGAGATTGGTTTTTACGACCCCCCAGCTTACTTGAGTAATGGACATTACATGCAGTAGAATACACCATACTGAAAGATAAAGCAGTTAATAAAACCCTAAATCACACGTTAAACATAAATTTCTATAATCTTGTTCTTGTGATTCAAGAAATTTTGAAACGTAGGTACATTATGAATGCATACAATTATAAAAATTCAGTTAGAATAAGGTAGAAAAAGTAAAAATGTATTAAATTTTATACGCATTTTGCCAACATCATTACTTAAAAGTTTTTATAAAGGATTTACGCATAATGTATTTAAAAACCTCAATTTTTTTGTTATCAAATTATTTTTATACATCATATCAGTTCTATAAGTTTTCCTAGTAATTAAGAAGTTTGAAAACTCAATGAAATAAGAGTATAAACGAGTTCAACCAGAAGTTAAACAAAAGCCTCTAAGCTCTTCTGATGTATAATATATTCTATAACATTGAAGATAAATCGTATTCTCGGCTTGAACTATACTGTCGGAAGTCTTTGAGGGGATTGGTGAAGTCCCACAGTTGAATTCGTATATCTCTCAAATTTATTAATAAGAAAAAAAAAAAAAATTTTGCAAGTGTTTCTTTTATTTGGCATTGTAAATAAATATTATAAAAACAACAAATTCTGGAGGAAATTTGCTGAATGATGTTCTTCAAATGCCTCTTAATTTAATTTACATTATTCAATTACAAAAGCACAGTAACTCGCATTTTTAAGTATTAACTTCTACTTGTACTGTCTACATTACAGTAGTTTAAATGGAACTATTATTAGTTTCAAAATCTCTCTAAAACGGAATAAAGAAAACCACGAATGTAAGAGGCCAAATTAATCGATAAAAGTTTGAATTGCTTGTTTTATGCATAAATTTAATTCGAGCTATTCAAAGTAATTAGAAAAACAGTTAAGGAAAATTTCAAACCGGGCTTTTTATCGGTTCTTTTGTGTCCTACAACTGTGTAATGATCCAATTAAGAGAAGAAGTCTTCGTTTTCCTACGAAATTAACTTTTAAAGCAAATCGGGTGTGAAAAGAGAAAACTAAAGAGAAAGGACCTAAGTGTTACAAATCGTCCAAATCGAATTTAGATCAGGAAAACAACAGACAAGTAAATCCCCATTCCAGATAACGAACTCATTCCGCCTAGTAGCCGATCGAATTCCAGCCAGCGAAAGAAAAAAAAAAGAAAAAAATCACGTGTAACGGCAAACGATTTTCAACGAACTTGATGACATGATGCCACTACTCGCTGCATAATCGCGTCGCAGATTATTATTCAACCAAGAGAGAAGCCCGATCCTAAGTGGAAATCTATTTAAATTGGAGGCAGGAATAGCAAACGATACCACGAAGAACCTTTTCGTTCGATGCCACCATTTTTTTTACAGTTGCAAAAGAACGAGAGAAAAAAATATAGTCAAATCAAACACGTCGAAGGCAGCTGATTTTCATGCGAAAGAAAACAAATTCTTTTGATGTTAGAAAGGACGAGGGATGGTGCTCAAATAAAATGAGACAAGTACTCGTTAGCTAGGGAATCAAACATGAGTTCAGCGACCCTGGGAGCACGTTTGGTTTTGTGAATTGGGAATAGGTTCACAGAAGAGATGAAATGATGCTGGGGGATCGAAAATCTAATTTTAAAGAAATACACAAGAATGTTATTTCACTAGCGGTAAGAACTTTTGGAGAAAAAAAAGAAGTTCCAAGTAAAATAAACAAGTTCTCGAATGTTTGTTAATTTTGAGAATTTTTTTTTGAAGTTTTTTAGGTTGTAGAATGGTGATTTTAAAAGTTTAAAACGTTAACACTCATATTTGAAGATTTTGTTTCGTTCTTTATTAGGGGGCTTTATTTTTGTTACTCTCAATCAACCTCTAACTCTCCCAATTTTTTCCCGAGAAAATTTGCCGTAGTAGTTAGGTTTTTCACAGTTAAGCTTTCTTGGTTTAAGTGGTATGATAACTATAGCTAAATAATCTCTTAAACTGTACCTTGAGCTCATTCCTCTTTTAAATTAATTTCAAGAGAAGGACTAGAAAGTTGTTTACAACTTTAAGAGATAATTTATGGATTCGTCTTTTAGCAAAAGCGTGAATTAAGAGTGAATTTAAAAGTAAACTTTATCTTAATCCCTATTTAACTGAACCTTTGCTTTAAAAATCAAGCTGCAATATTTAAATCCAAAGCAAAAACAAATACAAATAAACAGTAAAATTATGCAGAAAGAGGTCGGGTAGGACTTCATCCCTACAGCAGAAAAAAGTCTAGAATTTTTAATATTCATTCTATCATGATTTGTAAAGTTTTTGGCATGTATAGTATATTGAGGCATTAAAAAAATGCTTTTAATTACAAAAAGGAAGATAAAAATTCAAAATACTTTGTTATCTACCACTTTAATTAGAAACTGCAGAAAGAGATAACTCTCTTTGATAATAAAGGGTGACGAATAATGATATATCACCTATACTATAGTGCAACGCTACTGGACCCTCTCGAGAAACAAAAGAAACAAAGTACTCGTAGTTCCCAGCGCGGTGTTTGAATTTTGAGGGAAATTTTTATCACGATTTGCTTACCGAAACTCCTCGTAGCAACCGTAGCAACCTTTCTGTTTACGCAGTTTTTCCTTCCGCGTAGTGACGTGATAAGGTCAGGAAACGTTGCAGTCTAGAATAATTAAAGAAGATACTGGTTAAGGGGATGTTTACACATCTAAATCTGGTCCGGATAGTATTTAATCCATACTTTTTTCATTAACTTTTCTTCGTCAGTTCATTTATCTTTCCCTCCGAAACGTTATTCTTCAACACTTCAAAGGATATGTCCCATGCAACATTCTCTATTTATGCGTCAAGATTAAGATCCTCAATTTCTCTAACCGAAACCAGAGACTATTCTCCTTCGGTTCCTAACCATAACACCAACCACCATCAACCCTCCGCAACTGAATAAAACTCCCAAAACGCTCAGGTGCATTTCTTTTAAACAAAACTCTCCAACGAGAGTAATGGGTGCATAACACACCAGACCAACATTCCAGAATGCATCAAGGGTGTCAAATTCCAACGCAAAGCTTTCTGTACTAACTCAAGAACTAACATCAAAACAAGAACAATAATAAAAAAAAGAACAGTAGCTAGAATGATCAGATCCATCGATTTTAAATCTGCTGGAATGACAGCATGGAACTCGCCGAGGGCAAGACGCCAGATTACTTTTTAGAAAATTGCCTCCAATGTTCTTCGTTCCGAGAAAACTACTTAATTCGCCCCCCCCCCCCCTTGCGAATAAATAACTGCACAAGATTTTCCAATGGAATAATCTCTGAAAAGTAGAACGCCGGCATTTGTTCTCAAGAAGAAGGTGCATGAACTTCTTCGTAGAATTTATTCGTAATTGCTCTGAGCTGTGTTTTGCTCTTGATGGGGGTGTATCAGTAACGTTAATATGTGTTTGTTATTCGTCAATTCGTTGACTTTGAAATTTCATTTTCGTGCGTTTAGAGATTTGGAGTGAGATTTTTACAGAGTGCAGGAGTTATTTTTAGAATTGGAAGCAATTATTGCTTTTGCTTTAGTGTTTGTATAGAAAAGATATCCATTTTGTTCGGAGAGACACTTCAAAAAACACATGTTTCGAAGTCATGTTAATAAGATGAAAATACGTAAGGAGTTTCATTGTTTGAATTTAACAATGGAATATTAATTTTACTTAAAAATTTAGTGGTAGGATGAATATGTATTGCTAGAGGAATGAGTAAAATCAGTATGAAAGAATTTTGGAAACAGAATGTGTGACAGTTAATATACACTGATTGATATCTAAACGTAAATGAATATTAAACTCGATTACAATGTAAAAATTTATTTAATTATAACCTTAAAAAGATAGAAGTGACCTGACAACTATAAGCTTTTGAGTAGTTATTCTCAATTCCATGCTTGCAGAATTGAGCTCCAAAACCTTTTATCCAACTAAATGAAATTTTTATTGTAACACTAAGAACTTTTTACATTTCTTTTCTCCAATTCAGCAATTTAAAGATTCACGTTTAACCCAATGCATTTATCCATTTTACTCACAAAGCACAAATAACAGTCTACAAAACCCAATAGCATAAATCGATTCATTACAATTGAAAGAAGGTTCCGAACTTCCAAAGCTAAGTCGATAAAAACAATTTATTTCTGTAGTTGTGTTTGACTTCGGACCATTGTTAATTTGGCTGCAATATCCAATACTAGGAATTTGACTTTGGTTGTCATGGAAGTTTTACGAATTATATAGATTATAATACTTTGTTCGCGGCATAGATTCAGATAAAAGCTTTTATAGAATGCAAATGTAGTATATTAACAAAGCTAAATGTTTAATCGCGAAAAGTATCGCTTACTACACAAAGGTTTTATTGCTTTTATAGTAAAGGTGTGTTATTCACATTAAAGTGTAATTTTAATTAAGTTAGGGTGTTTGTTTACTGTGTTTTCTTAGGTTTTGATTAAGGCATTAAATAATATACAGCCTTTAATTTGTTGAACTGATTCGAAACACTGCTTACGAAACATTTGTTATGGAGTGATATTACGGTGCCAAATAATAGTTATACGAAAATCCCTTTTAATCAGAATTAATAAATGGAAAACGTCATTGGATTGAAAATATATTAATTAATAATTGCAAATAATTTTAAGTGAATCATACTTCATACCTTGAAACTCTTGTCCTTTATTTTTAAAGTATATTTTCATTATTAACGTATTAAATTATTCACCATCATAAAACATGTTCTTCATTCCTTAAATTATAAAACCGTATTAGGAATGAAATGGTATACAACAAACAAATATCAACAGACCAGTAAGTGGGCGGAGCTTATCAAATGGGATTTCGTCGCGATTTTTTTTTTATCATCCTCAATAGAATCCATTTTTAATTATTTCACGCTTTATAATCTTTATAACATTAATATAGCATTAGCATAGCATATAGCATTAATATAGCTTTTAACATTAATATAGCATTAGGAATCTATAGAGATCCTGTCCTCCATAGCTCAGGTCACATTACAAAAATTAATTATTATTATTAAAACTTAAAATATAAGAAAGCTAGGATCATTTCATTAAAACATGGTGTATTTTTTCTTTTTCTTATGTGAAAATTCTCTTCATTTACCCTCTATTGTTGGATTTAAAAAGAAAAGCACCTTTTAAATTGAGGAATAAAGAGTAATTTTTTGTGTAGGTGAACTTTAGCAGCTTTTACAAGCTGAAAATATCAAGTAAAAACCAACAAACCGAAATTAAATAACCAGGTCTTCGTAAAAAAAAAATTTTTTTATTGGTACTGGTATCTACTTCACACACAGTATCTCAAGGTAATCCTTTCCTAAACCTTTCCAATTCATAATAAGTTCCAGGCGCCCTCCAACTCCTATCACAAAAAAAACCTCACCACAAAGCCTCATTCCAACCAATAGGAAAAAAAAAGTGACAATAAAAAAAACTACAACTTCCACCCCTCAGCAACAGACGCAACACCCTGACCGCGACCGCGAACGCAGCGACCTCTCTCGTGATCCGGCGATAATTGCTTTCGCGAATAAAGCCGCGGAGAGATTAGGAAGCACTCCACATTGCGAACAAGGAATGAGAGAAAAAATAATTTTTTTTCCACGGGGAAAAAAAGTGGGGAGCAAGTGATGGTGGGATATCGATCCCAGCAACAGGCGGCAGTTGGCGTGAGTCCGACAGAAGGGTTCTTCGTCCTCGCCTTACGTGGTCAAATATGTTCTTTGGACGATCGTGTGAGGACACGGAAATTATATAATAAGGGTTCAGGGAGGTTGTGAAAGCAAAAGGTTGAAATTGGATTATTACATAGCCGCTGTTTGATGAGTGTATTTGTATAGCCTATTATACGAATTAATCAAGTGATAAATGTCCACTTTTAATCGAAAAACGCGATGCATCCTTAGTTCAAAGCTTGTAAATTTCCTTTTGGGAAACGCTAAGGTTACTTTAGTTTAGTCCCGTCCTCGTATCATTTTTATTGTTAGAGAGTCTGTATGTGCCCAAGCAGCATAAACGTTCAAGATTCGTCGAAATTTTGTGATGTGTAAGGCCAAACTTCGTTAGCAGTTACATAGACAACAAATGAAACAAATGTTGTTTCAACAAATGAAAATTGGACATATTTGGTATGAGCTACTAGGGTATCATGTTTCAAATAATCAAGCATTCAATTTTATGTTTGTGAACTTTTTTTACAACTAACAAACACTTATAGAGCATTTTCAATCACATGACTCGGACCTAACAACGGCCTTAGCAACAGAAGGTGTTACAGTTTTTTGCCCTACAGAGGTTAACAGTTACAGAAAATGACTGGCCGTGAAATTCTTCTATTGGAGCATTTGCAATCACGTGACCCCATACTTAAAAACCGCCTTAGCAACAGATAAACAACGGCCTTAGCAACAGCCCTACAGAAGGTACACAGTTAAAAGAAAATAACCGGTTGTGACGTCACCTGAAAACACTCTATTACCTTGGAGCGATCGGAAATTAAAAGTATTCTTAGGATAGGACTTAATGAATTTGAATTCATTCATTGTGTAAACACAAAAAAATTATAATTTTAGAATATATTATAAGGTTGATTGATAAGTTATCAAGAACCATAAAAACTCACTCGCACCACCTGTGAAGACAAAAACCTTTTATTTTAGCATTATTCAAATGGCTAAAAAGAGCGTAATTTTCGTTATTTCTAACCAAAATTAATTTGTAATTGTAATTATCCTCTGTCTCATATCTTTGCCAATACAAATCAATTTTGAGGCATTATCGTTATAGTCTTTCGCGGTTACAGTTAAAGTGAAAAGGTTTTGGGATTTTTTTTCCAACACCCAATTAGCGTTGGAACAGTTCATTTAAGATGGTAATTTCCCTCAAAAATCAATTGCAAAGATTAGAATATTTAAGACCAAAACCAACTAAAGATAGGAGAGGAAAAACTATTCTTTTTAAATTACGGGCTTTAAACGACCCCCGTTTTTAATTGGGTGTAAAAGGTCATAAATACGCTAGAATAATGCAACTTAAAAAAAAGTAGTTTTTATATCTCCTATATTTTATTGTTTTTGGTTCTAAAAAATGGTAATCTTTGCAAAAAAATAAATCCTTTTAGGGAAACTATCACCTTAAATGTAACGTAACCGCGAAAGCTCTTTAAATTAGCAGAATGATTTCAATTTCATTTCGATATGTTCAGCGGTCGATTATGTTTGTAGAGCTTCCAGGTGCTCCAATATATCCTTGGAAGATTATTTTTGCCCACTCGGTATGTTCTAACACTAACTTGCCTCGTAAAATCCCCATAAAACTAAATTTATTCTAATCTGTTAAGTCAGCAGCTGAATTATCTTTCTCCACATAGAAGGGTTTAAATATTTATTCAGAAACTACCTAACAACTCTGTTACTTTTAATTTAGCATATTTAAAAGGCTCTAAAAACCACGTAAGCTAGATTTATGCAAACTGAATTAAAATAAACAGTACCAACAAGAAAACGTTTTTATGGTAGCTTAAAAAAGAGCAAGTTTGGGGATCTTTTTTGTCACTTCTTACCTATTTTTCAGCGTTTTCAACTTAGGCAAGGTAAGCTTATTACTTAAGCTAAGTTATTTATTCACTTTGGAAACTTAGTTACTAAAGGGGAACTCTCCTAACTCCCCTTTATATTCATCCATCTCCATTTGCACCCGCCAACTTCTCGTACATGACGTCACCATCTTTAGAATGACACGCTGCCAGCACGAATATAATCCCACTCCACCTGTAGTGTTGCCTTTCCGGCCAAGGAGCCGAGGTCAGCCGTAGAAAATTACGCAGGCGAAGTATGTGGAGAGTAATGAAATTAAGGTACTAGCTGAGGAAGTATTCTGTGGGGCTTTGGATCCCCCGAGGAGATGTGTTGCATTAAGCCCGTGTTTCTCTTTGTTTATATGCTCTGCTGTCAGTGTCTTGGGATTTGAACCCGAGGAAGTGCTACTGAGATGGTTAAAGTTAATTAGAGTGAGACTGGTGAATCATTTTTGTTCCGAGAGGGATTTTTTTTACGTGGGAACTGTTAAATAAATTTTGAAAAAAGGAGAGGAAAATGCTTTTTACAGGGGAAATATCAGTGTTTTTATGGTAATAGAAACTAATAATGGGATATATTAAAATTTATTAAATTTTGTGTGCATCTAAAACGAGAAAGACAGGAGAAAAGAGTGTTTTCAGGTGACGTCACAACCGGTTATTTTCTTTTAACTGTGTACCTTCTGTAGGGCTTTTAACTGTTGCTAAGGCCGTTGTTTATCTGTTGCTAAGGAAGTTTTTAGGTATGGGATCACATGATTGCAAATGGTCCAATAGAAGAATTCCACGGCTAGTCATTTTTTGTAACTGTTAACCTCTGTAGGGCAAAAAACTGTAACTTTTCTGTTGCTAAGGCCGTTGTTAGGTCCGAGTCATGTGATTGAAAATGCTCTAATGCCTCTTGAAAAATAATCTGAATATTCTCTTTATATTTCTTACCTACTAGGTAATTTTATTTCAACATCTGTGGTCCTAAGTCTGGTAAAAGCCCTTCTTCATAAAAAAACAGCACAATTTGAAGAACGCCAAAAGTAAACACATCTCCAGCAATCGAAGTATATTTAAATCCAACCCAAAAAAATATCTTAAACTTCCTGGAAAAGAAAATAAATTAGAATCAGCATCTTGCCCTCACACACCATGACTCAAGTCCTCTAGGATCGTAAAATACCATTTGGCTGGGAGAGAAAATCCACACTAAGTGAGTTTTAAATCCGACATTTTCCACCATCGCGGATATTAACACAACCGCTTTTCCAGGAACCGGGAAAATCATAATCGATCCACCAGCATCGTTCACTTGTCATCCGTGATAAATGAATATATTCCCCTCCCGAAAATATCAGGAAAAAACCCTGGTCCATTTTTTTTCACAATAGGCCGAAGGAAAAAGCCATTCAAGTGGAGGCTTTTATCCAGGCACTATTTGTTCTCACCGAAAAACCGGATCGGGAAAAAATAAACCGGGAAAAGCGTATTTATTTTCACGTTCCGCAGAATTAAGCGCGGGCTGCATTATGCAAATGCACTCGGGAGAAACTGGAGTCTCTCCTGGTTTTTTCCTTACTGCTTTTTCCTACCCATAGAGTTAGAATATACTAGGAAGGAATAAGGGAAAACCGTCTGAAAGCATTGAAATCTCCTACTTCTTGCCCAACATAATTTTCCTCAGTGTATCTTATAAAGGCTATATCTTATCGGCACAATTTCGTTATATATCCCATTAAAAATCTCCAAGTAGATTTGGGTGCCAAATAACAGAAATATAGCTATAAACTGCCATGTTTAACCATGGCCATCTTAGACTCATAAAGACAGAGAAGCTCGAAATCGTGAGGCGAAATAGTAGGCAAGACGTCACTCTTCATAGCTTTTTTGGACAACAGCGCAACTCCAGTCTGAAATCTTGTACCCTGCGCTGTTGAAAAGTGAAGTCTTGCCTACTATTTAACGTAACGCCTTATAAGCCTAGATGTCATGGTTTAATTCCGTTAACAGCCCCATTAAATATCGTCAAGCTGTTTTGGGAGCCAAATATTCAAATATCCCCAAATTTTTATGGTTGCCATTGATATAACAATGTTTTATTCGGTTGGATTCCAATTTTTGGACTGTATTTCGAGTCTTTGGCGACTAAAACAGCTTGGCGATATTTAACGGGACAGTTAACGGAATTGAACCTTATATTATCATAATAGAAAAAAAACTTAGAAAAAATTGATAGCATCCAAAGATAAATTTCTTGAAAGAAGAGACTTTTAAAAAGTCGACTAATAAGGGCCACTGGCAACTGTCACCTACGATCGAACGGCAGGATCGCGATGGTAGAACTTCGTTACCATTATTTTCTATCGAATGTGGCAGTTGAATTGACACTATCACGTTGTATTTTGTGAACTTTTTCTGATACTTTAGGATTATCCTCAAATAATAGCGGTGTTTTTTTAAAGTTTTAATATATTTTATGGGGTAAATAATAAAATGTTGTCAATATAGTCCTATTTTAGATATTTGCACCTGGATAATCCTAAATATCATTTTTAATGGGAAGTCAATTTCTTAAGGCGCTTCAATTTACGAAATTCAGATAAACCTCATAAAACCAATGATACTAATGACGTATGTGTTTATTGTCTCTTTCTTTCATATCTTCTCTTTGAAACATTTTCTGTTTTTCTAAGTTTTTCAAGACAGACCCCAAATCTTTCGAAAATTTCCTTTCCCCCACGGGGCCGAATTTAGGCATAAGTTTCGGAGGGGGGTTAGAAAATCAAACAGTAGAATTTGAACTTGTCACATCGAATTGGTATTAAATGTTGCTCGCAGCACTTAGTCCCACATCAAAAGTATTTCGAAGTTTGACTCGTATAAAACAGAACGTAACTCGTTTTTTTATTAACCAGGGTTAATTTACGGTACAAAATTTCTTCAGAAAATTCCTGAAATATGTCATTGCTTCCTGTCATATGATATTGCTCCTTGGGGTGTGCACCCCACCAAGTGTAGAAAGGCTGCTGGGAAAACTTAACTTTCTATGAAAGCTCAGTAGTACCTTACCGTTCTAACAAGGAAACGTTCTCTAGGGTGAACTCACAGAATTGGACGAAAATTTTACAGGGGTTAGTATATGACTCAAAACACCTTCTGTAAAAAAATTAGCTGCTAAATTACAGTAGAAAAGCTGTAAAAAATTATTAAAATTATCATATTTAACGCCAAATGTAACCCTACTAGGCGAGGATGCTTCCTTTGGCTCTGTGCCAAATGCTTAGAATAAACTGGCCGCCGCGTTTGAGTTTAAATGAGCGAATAAAAAAAAAGGTTCATAAAATACAAAAAAGGATTAAAAATGAATTAAAGGAGGAAAATTAAATCAAAGGAAAGGAAATTAATTAAAAAACTGTTGTTTTTATGGATATTCTGAAGTACTTTTAACAAAATATCTCAATTTCACGTTAAATACAAATTTAATCATTCCATCTTATAGAAAATTCGCCAAGTCGCCAAGTGGTGATAACTGAATGTGGTTGGCATCTCAGAACCCAATTTTCAAAGTTAATTTACTCCCTCCCTAATGAAATTTAGCAGCTAATTTTTTCACAGTAAGTTTTTTTAGCCATCTTCTTATGCCTGTAAAATTTTCATCCAATTCTGTGAGTTCACCCTGAGAACGTTTCCTTGTAAGATTCCCTCGGAGATTTAGCAAAAAAACCCTAAAACTACTACAACATAGTTTTCAATTATGGGTATTTATACTGAGTTCCCCATTACTATACTATCAGCTCCACAAGCTCCATAAATAGCGCCAATAAGTGGCTATATTTTTGCATTTTCGAGTTTTAACTTAAAAAAAAAAACATTTTTCACCGCACACCCTAACTAAAACTCCCTCTACGTATTTTAACCCCTCACCACTCCAAAGTTCGAAATTTCTGGTCGACCTTCCCCTGGATTTTATGGTCGCGAGTGTAAAAAGTCCCGTTTGAGAGCCCCAGAATCATCCATATTTTAGAAGTTAATAAAAGAAGACAATGACACTGCAGCCAGGAGAATGCGGCAGCACGTAGAGCGTATATCTGGGTTTTCAGCTAGATTGCGTTTGGCGGGATAAAATCGTGCAACCGGATTGGTTTGACTCCAAAGAAGATACCCTGAGCTTTTTTTTATTATTAGTGTGACTGGAATGAAGCACTCTAGTTATTATTCCGATGGAATTTAATGGCTTTGAGGCTACTGTGATACTGAAGCCCTTTTTTATCACTAAACATGTGAATAGTATAACTTCAGGATCTCTACGTGTGTCTGACGGGAATGAAATAGCTTATGCATAGTAGCATCATAGTAGTTTATTAGTGTATGTTATATTGTTCAGTCAGACTCCAAACTTAAGAATATTTAAATATAGTACCATATGACTTCATGCAATGACAAAAACACTATTTACTATGAGATTTAAATTCCCTTGTAAACAATTCACAATTAAACTTAATTTAAAAAGTAAAAAAGTGCAAAAAGAAAAACAAAATCAAACGTACTATAATTGACAGCACCGTTTCCTGAACCCAGTACATCATTACGTGGAATGAGAAAATGGGTAATAACAAAACCTGTTGGGTTGCTAAGGGGAGTTTCAGTACGCAAATCGTGATAAAAAGACACTATACATGGGTTTAAAAAATCAAATTTTTAAATTAACGGTCTTCATTTTCCCTCAAAATTCAGACACCGCGATGGGAACTATTTTGTTAGTGACGTCAAAGGTTCAACTAACGTTGCTGTCTAGTATAAATTCATGTTTATTTGAAACAGTGTTCTTAGGGTGGCATACATGGGACTTATGGGAGTAGTAACTAAAATACTTGGTATAATTTTTTTGGAGACTTCTGATATAATTTTAATTATTACAATTTATTATTTTAGATTTAAAAAAGAGCTAGAGCAAATAATCAACAAACGTAAAGTACTATAAGAAAAGTAATTAATGGGCATTGAACAATATGTTCAGGTTCACAGTCTCTAAAACATTAGAACTAAGATTTTAATATCATTTTCCTAAGATTTTTCTGTTAAATGATTTAAATAAGAGCCTTATCATTACTTTATCTTTATTTTTACATCAAAGCAGTTGAAAACACCTTGAAATTGATGTTCTAATCTTTTAACTAAATTGAAGGTGAAAAAATTATTTCTATTGAAAAACAGAAAATAAATTAGAGATATAAAAGCGTATAAATTATACATAACTATCAACCTCCAATATGTATTATTTATGAATGTATCTATATTATAATTATTAGTAATACCTTTATAAAGTAATAATAAAAAACATTATATATTGCTTTAAAAACAGCTCATACAAAATGTTCTCACCCAAACAACAAAATCCTTTAATTCATTAAACAAGTAAATTCGATTACTTCACTAGTTAATAGAGTTTAGAGTAGCCTCGAAACCGTTTCATTAACGTGTCAAAATAATGGCTCAACACTCTTTTTTTACCACAATCTTATCCGTCGTGGGAAAAAATTTTCCACAGTCTGGTTTGAGATTAAGTTTGAAAAAAAAATCTTTCGAAATAATTTATGCGTGTCAAAAGGGGAAGATTAGATTAAGGATATAAAAACATGCATGCAGCAATATTCAAAGAAAAATTATTTTAATAATTAATCATACTCTGCCTCTTTCGGAGTTGCCTTCATTTTATGATTGAAAAATTTTCCTGAGGGCAGTTAAAGTGAAATATATACTCAACGTTTTTAATCACATGTGTACATCTTATTTTTTTCTAGTTTAGTTTCGAGTAGAAAATTTAGATTAAGGTTGGATGCTTGAAAATGCTTTATCCAAAATTTCCTCTCAGAACGCAACTAGTATTTAGTAGAAAAATTCAAAACAGTCCAAGCAAGCTAATGAAATATAGATTTTGATTATGCAAGAATGTATACTTTTTTAAGCGAAAGATTAATTTATATCTAGAAAGATAGAATTTATAGGTTATGTAAATAACAAGAATAGTATTATGTAAAATCAAACAATGTTACCACTTTTGTTTTATTAAATTTCATTATTTGTACTGAAAATGGTAAATATTTAGCGTTATTTCTCAGAACCCATTTCTTAGAAAGAATGTTGGTTGAAAAGTTTTTTCATTATGGTAACTCGATTGCTTTTCGTTTCATTTTTGTGAAGTCAAAATTAAAGTAGCAAATTATTGAATCAGGAAAATTTCTTATTTAAATTGAAGTTAAATTGATTGAACTCTAGTAGTTTTCAATAAAGTTTCCCGTCTGAAGTAAAATCATGTAAGTGCTGAGGTACTGTAAGTAGTAGTAGTGAAGTAAATTAAATTCAATCTCTAGTTTTGTTTTCTTTCAAGATTTTAAATTCCACCTATTTCATTTTGACGGCCCCCATTTCATTGATGCAATCTTCAAAACTTAATGAAGGAAAATCGCATACCGAGTAGTACTAATTTATTCACTGGTGCAAAATATTTCTTTCCCTATCTTGCTTTTATCTTTCTTTATGAAGTTCCAAATCAAAACGTTCTTTCTGTCTCTCTCTTTATTATCTAATTATGACATCCCAATGGGGATCGGGAGTAACTGAAACGTGACAACTAGTGACAAGGGTGTAAAACCCCTGAAAATGGTGTGATACAGTGTGTTGTTCATTTATCTCAAGTTAACAACAGCAACAAAAAAAGAACCAATTCTTTATTCTAGAACATTAATAATTAACTGTTGCGAACTTAAAATAATCTGAAAAACAAATAGATATCTAAAAAATTAATTACAACAATGTCCTTTCAAAAAGTTGGTTTTCAAAACGAAATTAAAAGTTATCTTTAGGGAAGTTGGTCAGAGTTCTTACAATAGAGCATTTTCAATCACATGACTCTGCCTAACAACGGCCTTAGCAACGTTGTTTATTCGCCAAGTGACGTCATGTGCGAATGCTGCTATTGGATACTTCTATGTCCCGCCCCTAACAACAGCCTTAGCAACGTTGATTTTGTCCTCCAAGTGACGTCATGTGCGAATGCTCTATGTGACACTCTCTCTTGTTCCTTAAAGAAAGTTGGTCTATTTCCTAACACCCGTGAATGGGCTCAAAACAAACATTCCCACTTCTCTCTTTGTAGATTCAAGTACAGAACATCACCATGACTGAACGCCACCTGTTCAGTGACCCCCTCTTCGATCAGCTCTTCCAGCATAACCTGGTGTCCAGCGATGGCTACGTCATCGCTAACGACAAGGAGCTCGAGGAGTTCAGCACCTTCCTCGCAAGACAAAAACACGAAAAGACCTCCGATATATACAAGGAACGGGTAAGAAAAAGACACATTTTACTCTTTAAAACAGTTTATAATGTAACAAGAAGTGCTAACTAGGTCCCTATCAACAAAGTATTTAAATATGTGTTTAGTTAAAAAAAATTACCATTTATTACAATTAAGTGGTTTAAGTGCAGGAGTAAAATAATTGGATTTTGAATTAGCAATCATTTTGAAGCAACTGTCTTCACCGGATAAAAATCGTTAGAATTTCAGTTACTGAGATACTAACTTTCGAAGTACAAGCGACTCCGCTTAATGTGATCACTTTTGTTCAATATTAGAATGATAACAATATCCAATTGATAATAATAAGCGATTTGGAACTAGAAAGTTTCAAACAATGTTACTCGAGTGTTTGTTTTAAAATCCCAACTATATGTAGTCCTAATTGAAGTATTTAAAACGATTACCTAGTATATATTTTGCAACTTTTGCATTCTCAAAGAAAAATATGAGAGTAGAACATATAACACCGATCAGTTTTGATAACATTATCCGATTGATAACATTAAACGTGATCACAGTAAGCGGAGTCGACTGTACAAAGCGATTTTAAGGAATTCGTATGCAGCGAGCTCTAGAGTATTATTATGAACACATTGAGACAGTTAAACATTTTTTATGTGGTTCTGATAGAAAGAAACCATGGATGAAGTGTTACGCATAGTGAGAGCAGGATATTTAGGTCCTGATGAACTGAATAAGATAAAGACTCTTTTGCTCAAGTAAGTTTTCCTATATGGAATGAAATTAAAATGTTACAAACTAAATAAAAATAAGGGATTAAATATTTAAAGGGTAAGACTTAGTAGGAATATAACTAATAAAATGTGTGTGAGATTTTTTATCTCTTTAGTTAAGATGACTAATTTTATTTACAAAAACAAAGACAATACCTCGTAAGCGCCATTTTGACCCGATTGCAATTAGAATTTTTTTGCTTTTATGATGTTATCTCAAATAACTATTTAAAACCGGTTAGTTACGAAATAATAAATTAACATTGTCTACCTCCATTGTCTCTAAAAAAACATCAAAATTGTAATACACGTTTTCTCAGAACTACAACAAAAGGAAGTAAGTAATTTTAAAACTAATTTTTTCCTACTTTTCTAAAGAGCTAAAAGATTTGATTAAAATAATTTTCAAGTAAATCATATTCACCGATTTAGTTACTTTTTGTGAACTTGCACTAGTGAACTTTAGAAGCAACTGATTTACAAATAAAATATTGTATTTACAAAATTCCGTTTATAGATTCTTTTCTCGGTTATTTCTCCAGATTTTCAAAGGAAACTCATCATAAATTCATTAAAGTATTTAAATAATGTATGAGTTAGTAATTTGAATGTAATTCAATTAACATTCATTTAAATAACAAATTGAATATTTTTATTACTTAATTTGATATTTAGTAAATTAATAATTTGAACAGTGGGCATTTGGTTGAGAAGCCTGGCTTTTTGTCCCTCCTTGTAATTATTCTATTGTTTATAATCATATAAAAATACCTTTAAAATTCTTAAAAATTATTGTTAGCAATTTTAACAAATCTAGTTGCAGAGAACTTAATTAGAATACCGTATGGTTCATAATTACAGGGTAAAACTGAATTACATATAAAATATACTTGCATTACATTAAATTATTTCTTCATAATACTCATGTTTAATACTAGTAATGATTACCAAATGAATAGAAATAAATGTAAACAGTTATTAAAGAAACCATTTGGGGTGCATAGAGAAAGCAACCCATGTTTTTACAAAAGAGTGATATCGATAGAACTCATTTACGGATTATTCTTAGGTTGAACATTGGACTTGATGAAGATGGCCAGTTGGTTAAATTGAATTTTCCTAAGATAGGAAAGAACATAGGATCTTCAGAGCCAAACCAAAGTTATTGGGAGCATAAATATCAGGATGAGAACGAAAGAAAAAGAGTAAGTTAAATTTAACGATTTTTTTAAAATTATTGAGAAATATGGTAGGTATATGTGGGGTAATTATCACAGTTGTAAGTAATTCTTTTACAAAAATCAAGTTCTTGAATTTTTTAATCATCCTACTGACCTAGAAACGAAATGAGCCAATTTTGCTCTAGTTTAAATTTATAGGTATTGCTTTGCTGATATTTTGGGTGGACATTAGACTTTAACTTTGGGTAAAACAATGCTAATTTTCCCGTAAAACGTCAATTTTTTAAGCTTTTTACTCGGTCCATTCATTTATTTATACCCACCATAGCCAGACATTCCTGCTATGAAAATCCAAATACAGGGTGTTTAAACAAGTCGGCCCAAACTCTGCACAGCCATATTCCTTGCGCAGAGTACATAAAAAACGCCATAAGAACTATACCTCTACGACCCATAGTTTTCCAGATAATCGCGACAGAAAATAGTATGACGTCATTATTTGGATTGTTTGTAGACTGAGATTTTCAAAATATCCACTGCAAGTGAAAATCCGTGCCCCGCAGAAAAGAATTATTAAGGATTTGTTATCGGATATGACGTCACATTTTTCGAAAAAAAAAATGCAGTAGAGGTATAGTTCTTTGGGCAATTTTTTAGGGAGGACTTGTTGAAACACCTTGTATGTATGATAGTACTGAATAGAGTCGACAAAATTTCTTATTAATTCGTGCACTAACTATCAAGAAACACTCAGATATATATGAAGAAATATGAATGTTTATATATGAAGAAAAATATGTTTTACATTGAATTTATATTTAGAAGTACTAATATATTTTCCAATATTCAGGTTCTGCGAAAGGACCTCAAGGTATTGGATGAATGGCTCGAAGAAATTTCTAAGCCATGGGTAAAAGTTGATAAAACTCCATACGTTCACTCTGTTCAGGATGAAATGAGTTACCGAGCTAGGACAAACCGTAAGTTGTTATATCATCGTTTTCTTAGCGGGCTTTTTTTATATTAGCTTTGAGCTTTAAAAGTTTTTTCCCTTAAATCTAGACACTAGACATCTTTTAGGAAAGGTATGTTCAATAAAAGCTTGTTATTAAATATACAATTAATTTGTATAAATTTTTGTTTACTACTAATTTTTTCGCCCCCAATCAGTACGGATTCATAGAAGGTCGATCCACTGAAATGATTCTATTGGAATTCTTTAAATTTATACATATAGCACATAGATAAAAGTACAATTACGGTAGCATTTTTTTAGATATAAGAAAGGCTTTTGATAATGTAAATAATCTTTTATTAATTCATAAATTGGAAAAAGCTGGTTTTAAAGGTGTGGTATTGAAATGGTTTATCTCCAATCTAACGGATAGAACTCAGAGAGTAAAGGTTGGCAATAGTTTTAGCGAATATATAAAAGAATCAATCGAGGAGTTCCTCAGGGATCTGTTTTAGGACCCTTATTTTTCTTAGTATTTATTAATGATTTATGCAAGTTAAAACATTTTGGCGAAATTATAACTTGTGCAGATGATACAGTTATATTATATTGTTGCTCCCTACTAACGAATTAATAATGCAAATAGAATCTGACTTAATCGAAATCGAAACTTGGTTCAGTGCAAATGATTTAGCCTTAAACTTAAACAAAATAAAATATATGCACTTTAAATTAAGACAATCTGAGTCTAACTTAAATATAAGTATCACACATTATCCTGTAACAGAAATCCCAACACTTGTCAATGTCATACTCTGCAATCTGTTTTAAGTTTTAAATATTTAGGTTTGCATATTGATGCTAATCTTAAATGGAAAATTCATATCAACGAACTGGGGGAAAAGTTATGTTTTGTTTTGGTAAAATTTTACCACCTTAAAAATAAAATTGGTTTATCATTTTTAAAAACTTTATATTTTGCATGGTTTTATTTCTTATTTAATTACGGTGCTATCGTTTGGGGGGGTGAATATAAGTCCAATCTCCTTCCAATTATCTCAATCCAAACCAAAATATTTAAAATTCTTAATCCTCAACCCTATCCAAATAATTTTAGAACCCTTAAATTACTTCCAATTCGACACAATGCATATTTCCGTATTTTACTTCACCTTTTTCGACATAATGGTAAACACATAGCCTGTTGGGTTGCTAGGAGGAGTTTCGGTACGGAAATCGGGATAAAAAAAGACACTATAGTATATACATGAGTTTAACAAAATAATCATATTTTCAAATTATCATTCTTCATTTCACTCAAAATTCAGACACCGCGATGGGAACTACTTTGTTAGTGACGTCATAGGGTCAACTAACGTTGCTGTCTGGTATAGTTTGAAGCTATTTTGTATACTTAATAAAGAAGATGAATATTCTAAAAGAAGCTTGAATATGCAGGGTGTTATAAAAGTGCATTAAGTTTAAAAAAAAATTTTTCGTTAAGAAATTAAGAAAAAAATATAGATAAAGTTAGAAAAATCATATTAAAAAATCCATGGAAATATCTCCAATATTTAAATTCAAGAAGATATTAGGAAGCAAAATTTTTCGGACCTAGGAAAACGATAATTTAAATTTAAAAGTTTCTCCCATGCAGAGTTTTGTTTTTATTTAAGTTGAACAACAAAGAAATTATGCTAAACAAATCAAAGAAACTTTCATTAATGAAAAAACTCTTTTCCCTTTACATATTGTTTTCACCTAACCTTAACCCTGACCGCCCCAAATTCCCCATAGAATTCAATAGAAATCTCGGGCGACCTAGGACGGATAATCTTAAACATTATAACGATACACCACTTCGTGTTTGGCAGGTCGCATGGATCGCATGGCTATAGATCGTCGTCGCCTGATCGAGAAACTCTACGAGCCAGACGAGAAGGAGCCCAAGAAGGAGGAGACAGATGAGAAGAAGGAATGGAGGGGCCACTGGCCCCTATGGACGGTGTCCATGATGGGGTTCTGTAAAGAACCTTGAAAACTATTGTGAAGGAATAAAGGCTTCCGGAAAAAAGTTGTGTTTTTCTATGTTCACCAGACTTTCGCGGAAGATGCTACGCGAGGATTTATATTTAGGCTCTGTACAAACTAGAAGACTTTTGCGGCCCGAAACCATGAAGATCTTTATCAAACGGAGGGGAGAGAGAAGGGGACTTGAGTGGGGGATGCACTCAGGCGCAGACCCAGCACGGCTCCAAGTGGGGGGGGCACTTTTCTAGATCATCACCTTTACCTTTTGAGAAAAGTGTCAAAATGTTGGGGAATTTCTAAAAAGTATCACTCAAGATCCCTTTTGGTACAGCTGGGAGGTATAAGAGTCCTTCCCCAGAAATTTTTTTTGAAATTAGACATGTAAAACTACTTTTAACTCATTTTGAGTACATTTTTTTTTTGTGCCTAAGGGGGGCAATGTCCAAAGTGCCCCCCCTATTGGATCAGCGCCTGGATGCACTAGAACAGCGGTTCCCAAACTATTTTGCTCGTGGCAGTGGCGGATCCAGAGGGGGGGGCCCTGGGGGCCATGGCCCCCCCCGAGAAACCCTAACAAATAGCTTAAAAAACACTTTCTTAATGCTAAAATTCAAAAACTTTCTGGGGGAGAACCCCCAATCCCCCCTTTAATATTTTGACATGTGACATCTGTGTTAGAGTGTTTTTTCCTTGAAAATTCTACCGCTTAAAAGAAGCTGTTCTCTTATGGGAAGTTTTAAAATAGATGAATACTATAGTTTAAAAGGGCGCATTTGCAAAAATTTTCTGGGAGAGGACCCCCAGCCCTTTTCAAAATTTGGCATCTATTTATAATTTCATCCTTAAAAATTCTGTGGTTTACATGCTTTCAAAATGAGCTGAAACTTTATTTTTGGAGGCAAAGTTTCAAAATTTTTCTCGGGGGTTACCCCCCAGACCCCCTATCAATTTCTCATGGTTACTGATTTACTGTTTTCTCCTTGAACTTATTTCTCTCCTCTCCTTTTAGGAGTACAAGAAAGTTGCCCTCTTTAGGTGTTATCCAATGGGTACCAAATGTACAAAAATTGAGTAAAAAAACTTACTATTTGTAGCCAAATTTCAAAAATTTTCTGGGGGAGGACCCCAAGACCCCCCTTTTGCTTTCGAGCTTGTATATTACCTGATGCAATCTTTTTAACTTTAACAAAGTTTCGCATTTTATTTATGTTATACTCGAAAAATTGGGAGCCAAACACCTCGCGAAACTTAAGTATTGTTATGCCCCTACAAAAAGGTTTCATCCCCCCCCCCACTTTCTAAAACAATGGCACGGGCCCTGGATATCCTCTAAGTTACTATAAACCCCTAAAAAGCTGCTTAAAAGCAAGCACTCTTCAAAAAAAATTCTGAGGCTCTGAAAATTTCGAATGTAATACCCTCCGACTCTGACATGGCCCCCCCCCCCGAAAATCTGGTCTGGATCCGCCCTTGGCTCGTGGAACCCTCCAATTTATTACCTATGATCGCGGAACCCTGAATATTTTTTAATCAACGACTCTTCAAAATTTAATATCTAATATTATATTAAACGAGCCAACTTAATGGTAAAAAAAAAATTGTGATTAAGCGAGTTCCCAGAACCATCAGGGGGGTCTGGGGTTCCTCCCCCAGAAAATTTTTGGAAATTTGACTATAAAAAGAAGGTTTTAACTTATTTTGGTACACCTAATCCGAATTTCGGACATACATTTGTAAGAATTTAATACCTATTTTTGGTAGAATTTGACTTTCGATGAACTTAATATATAAAAAAACACCATTCTTATTTTCTTTAAGGAAATAAAATTTGTCACGCGGAACCCCTAAATTTTTTCGTGGAACCCCAGGGTTCCGCGGAACCCACTTTTGGAACCACTGCACTAGAACTAGACTACTCCAGTAGCGGTTGGAAGTGGAAAGGATGACCCCCGTGTTCCTCCACTACAGGAGTAGTCTAGTCCTATGCATCGCCTCTTAAATCCCCTTCTTTCTTCCCTCCGTTTGGTAGATATCTTAATGGTTTCGGGCCGCAAAAGTCTTCTAGTGTGGACAGAGCCTAAGAATTCTTCGAACATGCACGCTTTCTTAGAAAATGGTTTGTGAATAATTTTCTGGGAATTGTTTTCTCGGAGAAGAAAAATACTTAACTACTTTAGAGTTATGTTTTAGTTGTGTTTTTAGATAAATACTAAGGAGGGAGGGAGGTGATCTTCAAACTGGAGGAATTCGAGAAAAGGTTCAACTTAGTCCTTAGGGTAAAATCAAGCTCGACAGATAAAGAAAATATGTATAAGTAATACAATTATTTTATTTTTATAAAAAGAAGTAGTTTGTTGTTTCGAACTAATTCAATAAAGACCTTGCTAATGACTTTGTTCGTAAAATCAGACGCAATTATTTCTGTCAAACGCACTTAAAAAGCAACTTAAATTCACTAGAAAAATCAATTTAAAAAAAATATTCGAGTGTGTTAGCTTCTTGCAACACTCTCTGATGTACCATCCGAATTTAATAGTAAATTCATTCTAAGTATGTATAAACACGAAGAATTTCCTTACAATTAAACTCTTAACTGAATTTGATCTCTCAAAGAAGCTTTTGCCAAACCGAATTATTCCCGTCCATTTGTCCTTTGGTTATCTGGACTGAATTTTTGCAGTTCCTTTTATGTTATATTTCAGTAATAATTAAACAGATCTTATGAGATTATCAAGTGGATTCTCAAGATATTTTCATCAATTGTGATTCAAATCAGAATTTCTTATGAAGTGTTCACCAGTAAAACCCCTTAAATTTTAAAAAAAATTCCTTGAAAAATATAAGGGTTTATATACATTTTCAAATTCTTACCTTTTTATGTTATTAATTTTTGAGAGAAACAGCCTAAAATTTTATGATTATTTATTCAGTTTGTACAAAGTTCTCCTTAGTAACATAAAGTTTTAGTCATAGCTATGTAAAAAAAAGCGAAAGAAAAATTAATTTATTTTGTTTGTCTGTAAAGGGACTGAATAGCAATTCATCGTTTAATTCTTACTTTGAAATTGATGAATAAAACATTTAAGTTTCCACTAGAGTTTTTACAAACTCCCAAAAGGAAAAGGGGAAAAGACATTAAAAAATCGAATGGATACTTTCAACTAAAGTATACACGGAAATTAAAATAACAAACTTAGCCTCTTGCAATTTTTCGACGCATTAAATATTAATACGATTACACCATTTACGATCGAAAGCAAATATCTTCCAAAATCCTCTCCGTTATAATTTTTCCCATGTAAATATTTATACGGGCTCTGACGTCATGAATAAAAATTACGGATATTCGTAGCTATTAAACTAGAACCTCTCCTTATATAGTAGAGCCTAGAAAATCAATATTTACATCGCTTCAGGTATGATATATTAGAATCGCACTCTTTTAAAACTTAGTACATTTTTTGGTACTGAACTAGCGAAGGTTAAAAGATTATTTCAGGTTTATCGTTTCAAACAAAAACGGGGATATTCTCTAAAGATTTGCGTTTGTTCAAAGGTTCCTAGTATTTTAAATAATTATTGAGAGTGTTTGAAACTTAAAAGAATGTAGCGTCCTTGAAACCAGTTTAAAAAGCTTTTTTAGGTCTATGATCACGCTTTTTAAATATTTCCTAAGAGAAAGTTTGAAAATTCAAAGTCAACAAACCCACCTGTCTAGACGGTATAGCAAATAAAAATACTTCGAATTCAAGTCTGAACGCGTGAATCTTGCGTTAAATACTTTTTATTTTAAGTAAGTTAAAAAGATTTAATATTATTTCAGCGTTTGATGTCCACACGAGTATTTTATCCTTGAAGTATTAAATGATACATCTGTGCTACATTTAGCGAAACAAGTTAAGTAGGTATTAAACTTTTGTTGAAAGTTGGTATACTTACTTAATTCGGAAACAATGGGAATAAGTGAAACTTTTTGAGATTAATTATGCGACTTAAAGTGTCTGGGTTTTTCGACGGTAAGATGTGAAAAATTGCTAACTGGTTTTTAATGAATTTAAGTTCTGAGTGAGAAAGTAACATTCAATGTCTATTACAAACTCTTTTGGCTTGGTTGTAAGACAGAAAAGATGTAAAATAACTTTCGAACATTGCAAAGAAAATGGTGAAGTGTATGGTGCGAAGTAAAAGCTATTTTTGATAATAGTTCTTGAAGCATTGTAACATTTTCTCTCGCTAAGATTAAATTACTTCATAAAATTATCTGGAATTGCTTCCTATTGCAAGATTATATTCTATTATATTGTTTTTACAAGGATACTTAGCAGAGTAAATAAAAAAACCTGCAAAAAAGAATTTATTCATCACTTTTAAAAAGTGATTATTTACCTCTGGCAAGTCTAGATAGAGCGGTTTGTAAACATATAATGGTGACGAGGGATAGGGCCCAACCGGGTTTACTGCCACTCTATCAATTATCGACGGGAGTTACCAAACATTCTGCCATTAATTGCGATTTCTTGAGAGAGTATACCTCAAGGTATGAGAGGGCAGTGGAAGAGGGAGTCTGAAGATCACAAACATCTTTAGCCAATCTGAAGTATTCTTTAAATATCAAATTATCCCGCTGCATTAGATCCCTCGCTGCATCTATCTACGAGCAAAGGATGCAGCGCAATGTTTCATTCAAAGTGGCCCACAACCGCCCAGCGTGAAGAAAGCCCTTCAATGGTCAGTGAAAGAAGAAAGGTAACTAAAAAAAACTAGACTCTATGCACCTTTTCAATCGATCCACCCCTGATGAAAAGCCCTCCGCCATTGTACCTTCCCGGAAAAATAGAGCATAAAAGGCGAAAAGGAAGGAGAAAAGCCGGAATTTATCACAGGGAGAGAAAGAGCGAAGGATCTTTTATTTATCGTCCGGGAAACGCGAAGGCATACCCAATAAAATAGCTTTACAGGTGTCCTTCGTTATTTCCACCCTTCTAGCCCTTCTGACAGGAGGGACGAATTTCCGATACTTTGCGGGATGCGGTTGAGTCTATTTTTTTCTCTATAGGGGGATATTTTAGTCTTGTCTGTTTTGGGGTACGTCTTTTCCCTTGGTAGGTAATTGCCGATTGTCTTTTTTTTTAAGTGGTTTTTAGAGTTTGAAGCATGGGAAAGCAAACCTCTTAACTATTTTAGGGTATTCTATTATTCTACCATAAGGATATAAAAGATAAATACTTATCCATCCTTAAAAAGGGTTTCTCAAAAACTGCAAAAAATATTTACAAAAGAAAAAACCCTGAGAAATAGCTGATTTCCTTAGGGTTTTAGCAGCGTCTGAGATAGGACTTACGTACTTCTTAAATGGACACATATTATCAGGCCCTGATTTACCATTAGATCTGTGAGGCTTAAGCCTAGAGGCAACATGATTTAAGGTTCCCCTAATTTTTAAAAGTATCTAAAAATGTAAAGCAAATACTATAGCTTTTAAAGTATTTTATAACAGGAAAATCAAAACCTAAACTCCACTGTAAAATAATCAATTTTATTGTTGCACTAAAGTTAATCAACAGCTATAAAATTAGTATTTTATGAAGAACATATATATAACAAAGGGAGCCCCTTCCAGTGTGTTGTGTCAACTATATCAAATTTTCTAAATCGTGCCCCTATTATAATTCGATTCATTATCATAACCTTTACACGTAACATTAAAATTTAAAATAACCACTAGTTATTTTAAATTTTAATGTTACGTGTAAAGGTTATGATATTGAAGGATGGGTTTATATGGTTTCGTAACCGACCTTTACCATTAAACCATCCGAACACATTAATTCAGTGAACATAGCAAACCGTAGCAAACTTCCTATCGTTTTGCTTGTGATCGAATAGATTCCATGTGTTATTGGCGGTACTACTTAGTAATAGAAAGGTATATCATTATAAATGGGAAGTTTTCTACGGATTGCTACAATCGCATAAACTTAAAGATTTTGAATTAGAAAACGTGATTGCTTTTTGTATTTACTATACATGAAATAAATCAGATAAAAAACTATGGCGACAGAAATAATTAAAATATACCCACGTATAGAAAAGACTTAAAATTCAGTTAACACATAGAACATATTAAGTAAATTATGAATTGGATTCAATGATGACATTTAAAATGCCAAAACTCTCATTTTCTTTGCAGTTCACAAAAACTTCAAACATAATTAGTTATTTAAATCTTCATTAAATATGATTAATTTTCTATTCATATGCGGAAATGCAAACTAGTTTATTTTGGGAAACCTACCTCGGCTGAAAAATTAATTCAACGTGGAAGGAAGTTAATTTTTAATGCCCTTGTTTTTGAGATAGTAATATAATTTCATTATTTCATATTAAAGTTCAAGACAGTGATAAGTATTAATTTTCCGTAAGTAGAAGGAAAGGAAAACAAATAAGTAGCAAATATAGTACCTCGAATGCTTAGACTTGTTTTTAAAATATTGTTAAAATAATGCACTAATTATAAAAAAAGGTAAATAAGTAAAAACGGAAATTTGTTTCTCACCTTCTAATCATTTTTCAATCAACAGTTATTACACATATATGTATACATTTTTACAACATCAAATCTGTAAATCTAAAGCACATTTTTTACCAAAAAATCTACGTTATCTCTGCTTAGTTAAAAAATAGGTAAATAAACAGTTTTTTGACTAGATTTTACATCCCTGCCACTCGCATAGAAAGACTGGGTATATGAGATATTAAAATTATTTTAATTATGTAATTAAAAAATCTCAATGGGTTGTTTTTAGGACACATTTTGGAGTGGGTTGTATTTAAAGGACAGCAATATACTAGTTCCAAATTAAAAACTATCCCGTCACTATTTGAAAATCCGTTAAAGAAGTAAAACAACTAATTAAACCATAAATTCTATCTCTAGCAATCGACCTTGTTGTAAAAAATACCTTTTTTTTAATGTCCTGCTATGGGCCTAGCGCCATAAAAAGTCAACCAACCATTTTATTTTCTTAATATATAATTAGACCAATTTCTTCTCTGTGTATTTTGTGTTTAAAAAATGCTCCAAACAAATTAATATTTCTTTTTTTTTTCATTCCTTCTTAACCGTGATTATATTATCCGTCTTATACTGATCCAAATTAGGCCGGCTAGAGAAAGCTATTGCGTCTTGAATCCATTTCCATTCAAAATAATTCATACACACATCGCAGAAAAAAGCTACTCACTGTCACTAGTAGATAAAAATTCAATAAAACGTCCTTTATTCAGCGACAGCTAAAAACAGCGACTACAATAAAAAAAGCTACGCAACGCAAACGATAAAGATGTAGTAATTCAATATCAACGAATACCAACTGCACAGAAAGGATTCGTTCGTTCATTCACAAAAAAAGCGACGGATGTACAAAACCGAATCAAAATTCCAATCGAAAAAGGTCTCTCGTTTCTTCTTTGCAGTGTCTCTCAGACGAGACATGCAAAAACGGGTTACATCTTAAAAAGAATAAGTGAATATTGTTTCATCCTTGTCTCAAATTAAAAAAAAAACTTACGACAGATGAAAATATCGAATGCTTTCACGAAATCGATATCTTTGTTTCTCTCGCGTTTTGGGAATAATGCACGCTTAATAGTGGATCTGTTTCATTTCAGGTATGGGTTGAACTAAAAGGATTGACGTTTCCTTTATTGGTTTTTTATTAAGGACATTTTTCTTTGAGCCTTGGATTTTAGGAGAGAGATTTTTCCAAGCTGCGTATAAAAGGAAATTGGGAGTTGTAAGCGAAACATAACAAACCAAATATTTTAATATGTTCCTCCCTAACCTAGAAATATATTAAAAGAATATTAATTTTTTGAATACGTCACTGTTTTTATTTTAAGCGTTAATAAAGCAGAGATACTGATAAGTTTTATCTTAGGCTAATTCCATGCCTGAGTCCCACTACAAATGAGCTAAATTAGAATCTTAAAATCACAACAAAAGGATTATTTATTCGATTTAATTAGATCCACCATCAATTAATTTTTAGTAAAAGTTTAAGAATGCTATCGATTTTAATGTACTTACATAAAACTCCACATATAATGATTTATTAGTTATAGACAGGAAACAGCAATACATAACTGCAGAATGAAAATTAATCCAAACGTCTCTTTTTTTTTCTTACACCATATTTCTGCGATGCTTAAATCGTAAACAATTCTGAAATTTAATCCTTTTGGTGAAATACAGATGAACCCTTAAAAATATATCATAAACATTAAATTATGTTTGTGTTACATTCTGTCAATACATTTAAATTCACAAGATTTTGAGCTGTGAATTTTTCGAAAGAAGGTATTCATTTAAACTTCTCAACTGCAAAGTTATTTAATGGTCATTAAAAAGGGAAAATTCTTAATGATCAATTACAGGTAAGAGAAACTCGGTTATCTCTCATTCTCTTCAAAAGAAGGAATTCAAAGCTGACTTTAATTAAGTATTAAAATTAAGAACTGAGTTACAGCTAGTTAGGATTTTTATGAAAAGCCTTTGTGCTAATTAGACATTGATTCTTATGTAAAGAAATATTTCATGCTTTCTCCTTATTTTCTTTGTGATTACGGTGCCCAATTTTTTTCTCGATAGTTGTTAAAAAAACATAAAAATTTGGGAGTTTAGGATAAAATACAAATAATTTTAATTTTATAAATTGTCGTGCGCTTTTAATGTGTTAATGATTAGTAAATGTATTTTAAAGTAAATTTTATTAAAAATAAGTTTTGGGGTTTTCCTCTCTATTTCTTCTTCCAAGTTCTATGGGGGAAGGATTCCATTTCTCAAAAGTAAACCGAAATATAAGAAATGGAACCTCTAAAAGAGAAAGCGTGAATTAGTCAAAACTCCTTATATCTTTTAATCAACACAATGTTACTTAAATTAAAACACTAGAAACTTTGTATTATTTGCTCTTACGACTATTTAAGCTTAAGCCTAACCTAATTTTGAACCTCTTTAACCGAGCATATTATTTCTTAATATTATTAGCTTTCACGGTAATTAATTGATATTTCTGACCATGATTATGGCGATGATTCATCTATAATAATAAAAGAGCTTTACCACTCACTCACTCACTCATCAACGCACAGCAAAATCTACCAGGGCTAAGGACTCGAAACTTGGTAGGGTCGAAGACCTTACGGTGTATACGCGCACTAAGAAGGGATTTTTCGAAATTTCTTTTTTCTGACCCACAGGGGGGTTTGGAGCGTTTTCAACGTTTTTGAGCCCAGCGGCGTCCCAAATGACCCCAGATCTTCGTTATTTCGCAGGAAGGTACATAGCAACAATATCTAGGAAGGTATTTTTCAGATTTTGAATATTCGAATTTTATGGGGTCTGAATATTCCAAAAACCCGTTTTTGCTGTGCATAAACCAAGTTTTACATTTTCGAAGAAAACAGTACCGAGAAATCGATATTACGAAGTGAACTGTTGGTAATACCTACTTGAGAGTATTTCAAAGAAAGTAATTTCTGGATTTTTCGATATTTCATTCTGGAGGGGGTGCACGGGGGTTTGAATATTTAGTACCGTTTTTAGTTTTTGCATTCTAGCACCAACATTATTAATGTGGTCGTAATGAAATTTTACCATGTGGTTCCTCACATAACCAAAAAGGTTTGCAAAAAAGAATTTTTAAAATCAATGCATTCCAAGCAGCATTTTTCGGCACTTTTCTAAATCCTTATGCGCATCCTTCAATTTTAAATTCATAACGGTCATTGCTCCTTTCAGGTGACGCAAAATCTCTATTGTTGTATATATTTATTTAAAAATGTTTTAAAACAGGTTAATTTTTTTAAAATCTTATAAAAGAAATAATTCTTGATGATTGAAGACATTGTTTTATTTTTACCAAAAACCATTCCACTGAAAAATTTTAATTTTTTTCTATTTTATCAAATTTAATATTTCATCAGAGGCATTTTCAAAAGTTGGTGTTGATTCAAATGATGTCTACTTTTATTTCATGTTTGAAATATCTTTCAGTGAATGAGTTGGTGATAAATCAATAAAGGGGGGTTCAGGGGGTCTCCCCCTGATCTTTTTTTAAAAATGGTTACTAAAAATTTAATTCTAAACCGGTTTTTTATTCTATTATTATTATTTTTTAGGTTTTGTTTAACATCTTAGAAAAGTATGTATTTTTAAGTGAAGTATATATAGTATCAGGGGGGGCTCATCTGGCTCTCCGATTACTTTCAGCCAGGATGACGTAATCGGCTGGAAGGCGTTGAAGTTTTGACAGGAGTGACCAATCAGGGTTACATAGGGAAATCGCGGAGCTTCTTATAGGTATTTTCTTACGTAGAAGGGAGTAATATAAGACGCGGAAGGGAAAATATAGACCTGTGAACTTGCCTAAGCAACAAATCATATATTTAAATATCAATACTTGTGATCTATATGGTTGCATTCAATTTTTTAACTTCTGATGGGTTAAAACTGATTAAAATATTTCATTGAATTAAATTATGAGTATCTTGTTTTCCTTCTCATAAGCAACTTGAAGAACAAGTTTATAGCTTACCAAATAGTGGATTAAATACACACTATGAAATTTAAAACTGATTCCTATGCATCGGAGGTTCATTACTTAAATCAATAGTGATCGATTTGTAACAATATTTTAAAAGTTAAACAAATTCCCACTATCTGTATTTTAGAAAATTCTAAATACAAAGAAAATACCGTTTTTTAAAGCAGTATTTAGTTACAATCCGATACTTTTAGATCACTAAAAAATCCTCAAATTGTGAGCTATTTTTGGGTTGTTATTCTTTTGTATGTTTAAAATTGATTACGCTACTAATCGCTTTTATTGCTAATTTATTAAAATTCAAAGTTAGTTTATTATGTACTAATTAACCTGATCTCACTGAATTTATTATTCTAATGTATCTTATATTCTGATTATGATTGTAGTAACACTGATCTATCTAAGACATATTGATCAGTGTTAAAACAATCACATAATCAGATGATAATAAATGATCACTTAGATTCTAAGTGATAATTACATGAAGAAAAAATCAAATAATCTGTTGATTTCGAATTTAATTTTGATTAAACATGACAAACATGAAGGAGATAATTTATTGGGTATAAACCTTCACCAACTTGCCGACTCCCACATACGATCGCCGAAAGAAACTCGAACTGAAACAGTTAGTTTTGAAGTTGGATCAGTGTTCCAAAGTTACGATATTATCATTTTATAAGATCTCCAAGGTGAGGTCACATTGATCCTGTTTTAGTGTAAAATTTGAATAGTCTTCAAATTAAAAAATGATACATAATAATAATTAAAAAATATTGCCAAGCTTTAATAATATAATAATTAAGTCTATAAATTGCTTTTAGTATTTTATTTCAACTCTTTTCAGTTTCCATGAAGGGAACTAGAAATATATTGTCCCTCCCAAATCAAAATTGCTTTTATTCTAAAAGAAATTAATATGTTCCTAAAACCAATCTATGGATTCCTCTTGCCTTTGGGACGATCTACTTCGGTTTCTTACTTCAAATTAACAATATATATTCATTCAAAAAACCCTTTCAAACATTCACGAAACCCCTTTTAGATTCATATCTTAAATGCTTCAAAACTGAATTGTTGGATCAAAGTTTAAATTTCCCTCTCTCCTGTCAAAAAAAATCCCTATTCTATCTGACCCAATCGAAGGAGAAGCTGGGGTATCACGCGAATTACGTAATCGGCTGGAGAGCAGTACGTCACACGAATTTTCGTTCCTATGTGAAGAGCCAACCTTATCTTATTCTATTAACCTTGATATAGTATAGTATATATAGTATTTTATGAAAACTTAAGCGGGAAGAGAGGTTTTATCTACAGAAATTGCTGTACAATAACATACTTTTTTGTGAAGCGAAGGCGGAGAAATTTGCATAAATTATACATTTATACCAATCCAATTGTAGAATGGATGGAGAGAACAAAGGACATTAAAGAGAAAAAAGAAGGGAGTTTAGAAGGTCCCCTTAATTTTTTTCTATTTAAAAAAAAAATTACTCTTTAAAACAGGGGATGGGTATTTCACACATTAAATTTAAATCTAAGAAGGTGGTATTTTTAATTTTTTTTACATCTTAAAGAGGTACTATGGCATTAAAAAATAATCCTAGCGGGAAGGCATTTGAATGACACCTTAGAAAGGAATGCAGTGAAGAAAATAACATTTTGATACATAGTTTGAAAAGCCTTTTTTCCCCGAGCAACCGCGGGTATATCAGCTAGTCTTTAAATAATTAAAAGATTACATTGAAATCGGAAATATATATGATAATAGAAACAGAGCTCCCGGGTTAGCCCAGTTAAGAAACCAGTTATCGAAAATCTGAACAATAAAATCCTTTGGTCGTTATTTATCATTCACCCCAGTCCCTTACATTAAAAGAGCAATCAATAAATAGTCCCCCTTAAAAATCCTCAGACAACTTCAAAAGCCCGAGCTTCCTAATAACCCAAGGATACCCTTAAAATTAAAATGCAATTTTCCAAAGGATTCCTTGTTACCGGACCTTCAATCAACAAAATGAATGCCCGAGATTCAGTTTCGGCCATTATCCTGCTGAGATGATTATAACTGACGAGTTAGCGGATAATCTCCGAGTAAAAATTTTTCAAAAAGGCTTTAATATTCAATCATCTTCTGAAAGGACGCTTCTTTAGGCTTTCGCTCTTTCTATTGGTTCTTTTTGAACCCGTCAAGTGTTACGTAAACGCGTTTGATGGATAGGGGAATGGGATAGTCTCCGGGGTATATATTCTTGTTGCTTTTTGTGAGTTGAGTATCGAGGGTTGAATAAAGGTGAGGAAGCGAGATACTGGATGGTGAAAATCTGAGAGGAAAGTAAAATGATTGAGATTCTCCAAAAAAATCGATTTTTCTAGATCGATGAATCGAACACGTCTGTTGAGTTGTTAGAATAGTGATTTGGTTATGATATCCTATGTTTCATGGGAATACTTATTAGCTTCTTAACTGCTTTCCCAAAACTTGTTTAAATAAGACATAGTTTCTATCTTCAATCAGACCGTTATTTCCTTTTTAAGATGCCAAAAAGGAACCAAACGTTTGAAATAACATTTCTCAGTCTTATCTTAATTTGATAACTTGATTATAATTTTAGGAATTCAAATGCATTTATTTATTATATCTTATCATAAACAACCATCATTCTTTGTATTAAAAATAACGGTTGTTTATGATAAGAGGCTGTTTTTCATCCGAAACTTGTTAACCTCTTAAGTTCTTTTTCCAAAATGGGTTAAAATTGGTTTCTTAAATCAGACCATTATTTTCTCCACGATGAAAAATATCAAGACGTGTTGTTTCAAATACTCTTTTCTCAACTAAATTATAGTTTAATAATTTGATATATAACTTTTCCAAATTTAAGTACCTTAAGCGACGTAATACCTGCATATCAATTCTTTCATTCGGTTTTTGAATTGTTATTTTTGCCTGTGATTTGTCAGTTTTGTAACTCTGCATTGCCGTAACGCAACCAAACGCAAAAGTGGAAGCGGTTCTTATAAGGGAAACTGGTGCATAAAGCAATAAAGAACTTAAGAAGAACTAATGTTATGTAATTAGTTGTTCAAGAACTATTATGATAATGTTACATTATTAATTATTCAAGAACTATTATCATAATGTTACATTATTAATTGTTCATACACAAGAACTATTAAAATAATTTAAACTACCCACCCATAAATAAGGGTAAAATATATAGTGCTTTAGTAGGTATTATGTTTTATAAGAGCAACAATAATTATTTAAGTGTAAAATTTAAAAATATGATTATCTTATTAGTTATAAAGAAATTGAATTTTTCTTTCATAAGTCTTCTTTTCTATTTAGGATATAATTTCTGATGCCCTATCATACAATTGACGATTCTTTATTTTAATACTTACCTATTCCTACAAAAAACATCTACTTTATTAAACAAGTACTGTTAGTACAAATACGGCTTTAGTTATGTAACGCAGAATATATACCCGACACACATGTGTTTTATTGGGATTTTTAACATATTCCAACCTATTATTCTCATATTTATACTACACTAGATAACTTCCAATGTGTTTAAATCACTCATTTGGGGAAAAGTTCGATATCTCATAAAATAGAATAAAGACCATAGTACTGGTAATAAAGATGGCTGTAGACTGTAGTGCTGTGAAATACGCTCAGAGAATTATCTCTTTTGGGAAGTTATCGAGTTCGGATAATAGGTTTTCTGCGTGATGGTCTTTTGTAAGATAGGATGTTTTCCTTCTATCTACTTACATTCATTGCAAACTTAAATGAGTTTTTAAGAACTATATTGACTATATGTAGTATTAAGTGTGGATATAGGTTGAATAACAAGGGGAAGGGTTAATTTTTTTTGTTTAAAGATTTTGGACATTAAAAGAAGTCTACTATAATTCTTTAAGAATGCACTTGAAAATGTCTTTCAGATAAATAATTTGAGAAAGGTTGAAGGCTTTGAATAGGCTAGTGTTTTGCTATCATCAGTGTACTCACTAATATTTAGGTTGTGCCTAGTACGATTTTAAAAGGAACTTTGTGAGTGGTATACCGTTATTAATATTTTTAAGCCATATTTCCCAGAGATAATAAAGGTTTTTATACTGTCAAAAAAAAGGAAATTAACTTGTTAAAAGGAAGTTAAAAACTCGTGAGTTAAATTTTGAGTTAATCAACGAAAAATCAATACTTTTAAGGTATTTCGAACGTTGGTTCTAGATGCTATAACTTTCGTAATTTTTAAGTGTTTAAAAAGTACCTATGAAAGTTTATATGGAGTAATTAATACCTAAAATAACTCTATAAACTGAAGTGTCCCTTTTTTACTCGTATACTTTTTTTAATAATAGCTTTTTTGATATTCTTATTCTGTTTTTTATTTAATTTTTTGTTAAGTTTAATTGTTTGAAGATTATTGGTTGTAAAAAAAATAAACAGTGGTATACAAACAGTATAGTACGAAATAATGTCAAGTAGAATTATTTGTATGCCAATATAAAAAAAAATACAGACTTTACGAACTCAGTTAATACTGTTCGCTGTTCGGATATCCATTCCAGTATTACAATAACGGAAGATCATATCGTAGCTTTAACTGTGATTTATCAAAGCTTAACTCTGCTATTTAACCATCACAATCAATCCGTCATATCATAAACTGAAAGCAGGATCAGATATTGCGTCATTAGTTAAACATTAGAAACTAATTCAAGTTTAGAATCCTCTTTCAACTTGTCAGTGTAGAATAACAGAACCTCACATTTGTTTCTAAACTGACATGCTATCTGTAAAACGAAATCAGTATAATAAACTATAGTAAACACTTACTTTGACTTGTTGAACTCCAATGCTGTTTCTTACTCTAATGAAATCTGCAAAATATAAAATTATTTTTTAGAAGTCAATAAGTCAATTCTTCTCACATGTAATTATTTTTTTTACTCTTGGACAATTAAATTAAACTAACAAAATTATATCATGCACACTCTGTTTATTCTCAGATTGGTAAACTTTCAAACTTTTAAATCATATCTTACAGATGTATTTGCATTGCAACCATTATATAGAGTGGAAAATATTATGAAAGAGTTACAACACACACAATGCACAAAATATAAGAGGCGTTATTTCTATCAGAAAAAATATATTATTTTCGTTTTAATCAAAACAAAACAAAAAATCCTATTCAGTCAAAGTCACAAAGAGCTTTTTTTATTTCATCAAGTTTTACTGAATTTGAGAGAGTATGTTCGTAATTTTAAAAAATAATATTTTTTATGTGAAATTTTCTTTTTCAAAATGAATAACAAAATATTAATTTTGAAGTACTTGACTATCAATAAATTTAAGTATATTCAAATTACGTTTATCCATTCCATTATATAAATTAGAGATTCATGGTATAAAAATGCCCTGAAAATCTTAGCCCACTTAGAAGATAAAACTTTCTAATCCATACCCAACTTCCCTATAAATAGCAGAAACTGCATAGAGCATAGTGTGAAGTGCATAAATAGCTTAAAGTGTTACACACTTTGCAGACTACCAAAAACTAATGGTGACATCATCTTTACTATTCACAAATTTGTCTTCAAAGTCAACTTTCCATGCAGACCATGAAAAAAAGGAACAGAAGTGGATGAGAACCAGTGGCTTGTTCGAAATCTCCCCCTCAGCATAATCTTTTGATCGCATAACGTTCTTTGGAAAAATAGTCCGGATCCTCCCGGCTCATAACATATTCATTGGAAGATCGTTACCCGAGTATAAAAACCCCTACTCATCTCTCCTTTCCTAGATCGCTTCGACCGAAAAATCTCACCTCGAAGCAATTATTGGATCGAAAACTCCACCGGCAAAAGAGCAAGAGATGCGGGAGCAAAATCTACACTACTACAGTTCGTCCCCGCAAGAATCGATTCTGCAAAGATCGAGTAGTCTAGGTATTCATCTAATGAATTGAATTGAATTGAATTTATTGTCACAAACATAGTATTACATAAAATACAATGAAATGACAACACAAAAGAAAACAAATATTAAACATAAAAAGACAAATAAAAATAATAATTATTATTTATGTGATACCAAAAAGGCATTATGCCCGTATACAGGGTGTTTCAAAATTGCGTTGCACGGCTTTTATTCGGAACCAGCGCCTCCTAGGGTCATGGAAGTAAGGTCTACCCCTAGGTTAGTGACCCTGGAGAATCTAATGAGATGACTTACAGCGCTCCTAGCGGCGAAATTAAAAAGTTAAAAAAATTAATTTAAAAACTAAAAGAGATAGAGTAAAAAGTTCAGTACAAAAGTTGTTGCCAAGATCATAACGAACTCAAGTAAAAAAAATTCATCAAAATAGCTTAATTATTCGAGGAGATATTCACTGTTGAAAATGGCACTTTTTTGAGTGGCGAAAAAGGGCCCGGCCACAAATTTAGAAACGCTTTCTCGTCATTATCGTGCGGGAGTTTTAAGCTTTACAGTGACTGATTTGATGGATCAATCGAAAATTATTTTTAATAAAAAGAGTATTAACGATCAATGGCTAATCGAAGGTTAATTAGAATTAAATATTTCGAAATCTGTTGACTTTTTAATGTTTTGCATATTGATAGGGATTGTCGTTGAGGGATCTGATTTGTTTGCCGCAAGGTAGTATAATTTCGAATATGGTTATTCAGTCAGCGAGCGCTTAGATTGGCCTGAGGGGAAAACGTCACTTGAATTTGACAAGCGTGCTGATTATTTCAGATGAGAGAAAGGAAATTATAGTTCTTAAATCTGAAGTTGATTTCTTTCTCAATTATAAAGCAATTTCACGTCATTTATTTTTCAAACATGACGACTTTTAGTAAATCTCAGTATTTAGAAATGGTTCTCATCTATGGAGAAACTCTACGGAATTCGGTTCGAGCTGCACGTGTATTTGCTGATCGCTTTCCAAATGATCCTCATCCTACATCAGCGACTATCAGGAAAGTTGTGCAGCGCCTTAAAGATACAGGAAGCGTTCTTAGGAGACACTATTCGATGAGACAACGTTCTACTAATCGCATACCAGATGAAGACTTACTGGCATACGCTCTATCCCATCCTCACACCAGTATTAGAGAAATGAGCGATCTGACTGGCTTACCAGTAAGTCGAATTTGGAGGGTTTTGAACAAGAATGGAGCGCATCCTTACCATGTTACACCACAGCAAGGATTGCTACAAGGAGATGAGGAACGACGTTTCGATTGGTGCAATTGGGCACTTAATGAATTGGAAAGTGACCCAAACTTTTTTAAAAATATCATTTGGTCCGATGAGGCAAAATTTCATCGCAATGGAATCTTTAACAGGCATAACACTCATGTTTGGGCTCTTCAAAATCCTGCATGGGGAGTTAGTGTTAGACATCAAGTACAGTGGTCAGTAAATGTGTGGTGCGGTGTTTGGAGGGACCGTCTAGTTGGACCAATTTTCTTCGTTGGTTCGCTGGATGGAAACAAGTACCTTCAGAATTTGCAGGATATCTTGCCTGATTTCTTGGAAGACATTCCTCTCTCACTGTTACCATCACTTTGGTTCCAACATGACGGCGCTCCACCGCACAAGCCACATCTGGTTCAAAAGTTCCTCAAAGACACATTTGGCAATAAGATAATTGGGTATGGTGGGAGTATTGAATGGCCTCCAAGATCTCCTGATCTTAATCCACTCGACTTTTTCCTTTGGGGTCACTTGAAAAATCAAGTTTACGAAACGCCATCTACGAGTCTCCAGGACTTAAAAAACCGCATCATCGACAGTTGCGCAACTGTCACACCCCATATGGTCCAAAATGTGCTTTCTAACATGGTTGAAAGGACACAAAAGTGTATTGTTGCCCATGGTAATCTTTTTGAGCAAGCTCAATAAATTATAATTTTGCACTGTGAATTTCTTCCTTTTCTCCTACTTTGTGTCCTACCAATATGCAAAACATTAAAAAGTCAACTGTTTTCGAAATATTTATTTCTAATTAATCTTCGATTAGCGATTGATCGTTAATACCCGTTTTAGTAAACATTTATCTCGCAAAAGTAACGATTTCTGATCGTGGTAGTTCTTAAATGTCCAAGCTTGGACTTTCCTTTTTAAAAAAATTTGAAGCATTATTTTCGATTGATCCATCAAATCAGTCACTGTCAAGCTTAAAACTCCCGCACGATAATGACGGAGAAAGCGTTTCTAAATTTGTGGCCGGGCCCTTTTTCGCCACTCAAAAAAGTGCCATTTTCAACAGTGAATATCTCCTCGAATAATTAAGCTATTTTGATGAATTTTTTTTACTTGAGTTCGTTATGATCTTGGCAACAACTTTTGTACTGAACTTTTTACTCTATCTCTTTTAGTTTTTAAATTAATTTTTTTAACTTTTTAATTTCGCCGCTAGGAGCGCTGTAAGTCATCTCATTAGATTCTCCAGGGTCACTAACCTAGGGGTAGACCTTACTTCCATGACCCTAGGAGGCGCTGGTTCCGAATAAAAGCCGTGCAACGCAATTTTGAAACACCCTGTATAGTATCAACAATGATATCTACTACAATATTATCTCTGGCAACAGTTGCTTATTACTTAACTATTGTAAAGAGAATTTCTATTGATTCTTGCGCCTCGATAAATTTATATAGGTATATCATATTTAAATTCTGTAAAATTATAAGTTAGTTTAGTAGTTTCGTTTAATTTATTAAATATATATGGACCCAAAAAAGCATGTGATGTGTGAATAATCTCCTTAGAGGATTTTGGTACAAAATAATTACCTTTTGATCCTCTAATTGTATATTTTATTTGTCTAATTTCATAAAAACTTATGTTTTTATGTAACTGTAAACTGAGTTTGTTGTTATTAGCAAAAGACTAATGTAGATTTTCATTCTTATGTCGATGGCTTTTCACTAAAACTCTTAAAAAGGTTTTCGGAACAAATAGTCTACTTACGTATTCGCTAGTATTAGCAGATGTTTTCCCCATATTCATTTATATTGGTTGTTCAATAAAGTATTGTTTTTAGATTTAATTGCGAGATTTTAGTCTGTATAGTACTGATAGAACAGTTTATTGTTCTTGAGTGGTTAGATTTTAAGAGCATGTAAAATTCTTTTAAAAAATTAGTTCACTAGCTGGTTAAGTTTAAACGAAAGTTGAAGACAGTTTAAAACAAGATATAGATATTTTGAAAATAGATTTTACCAAGTAAAAATTTAATTTGAGCTTAAGGTATTTAAATTTTAGCTTTTACTTTTTTTTGTTTCTGTTGGTTTTCAAAGATATTTAGCACGTGTTCTTTAAAAATAAAAATAGAGCTGAATTAGACGTTCCACCGGTATAATGTCTACTTGACACTACATACCACATAATCTTCTAATTTTTGAAGGATTTCCTACTATCTCGAAATTGTTCACCCATCCTTTCGGCTTCCTCATACCGATAGCATAATTGTACATTTAATACTAATATCCATCCCCCCTTAATTAATCGATCTTTCCTGAATCTACAAAAAATCGATTTTCTGCGGGGACCAAACGCAAAAGACGACACCGCGAAATGATCGATGAAGATACATCCCAGAGGAAGTAAAAAAAAAACGCACCATGGAGAAAATTGGAACAAAATAACTGATCCATTAGAGGAAAAGAACATTTATTTCGCCGGAAGAGAACGCTATCCAGATGACGCTCGGAGCTAACAAGTAGTCATCCCCTTGACGCAGCATCTCTTTGTAGAAAGTAAGTGGCGTAGAGATGGTGTAGTAAAAATTAAACACAGCCATCCATCACTAGAATAATGTTTCATGGATGGAAATAATGGGAAGGACTGGTAGAGGCCAACAAAGAAGCTGGCATGGAGGATATGGTCTTTTTTTTGAGGTAGTGGTTTGGGATGGTTTATGAGTTTTTAAAGGATTGGTATGGCACAATGGAGAAAATAGAGTGATGAAAAAGCTCTGTAATAATTTTGATTTTTAGTTGTGATAGGAAAATGATAAAATAGTAGGGTTCGTCAAAAAGGTACATTTTTTGATTGATTTGAAGTAGCAGGAAACATCACAATTACATTTGTAGATATGGTCATCGATAAAAAAATTACAGAGATGAGAATAGACATTTTATGGATTTTAGGTGCTAAACAGGAAAATAACCATTAAAATTCTGAATTGACTCCGCTATCACTATTTACATTTCCCATATAACGATAGGAGTACAATTGTACGAATAGGAATTAACAAATTGTGCTTTTTATTATAAACTCTGTTTTTTTGCCTGTATCTTGTGGAGAAGGTTTGAAAAACCTCTAGATAACATCCAGCTTAAATATGCTGTTGTGGAGACTGACCACTGTCCTTTTTAACGGTTCCATTGTTGAAATATCCTGGTAGAGTCTTTCTCAAAAATAAGTACTTTCACTAGGTATATTTAATGTTCGGCACGAAAATAACCTAAGAATTGTGTATTTCGAAAACATTTATTTAGCGAGGTTTAGTAAGTTTAACGTTAGTAGAATAATACTCCTAGGGTTCCTTAAATGTCTGTATGAAAAGTTTTTAGTGCCAGCAATTCATTATTCATGTTAGCACGATTTATTTTTTCTGCTTTTAATGAGCATACCTTGCACAGCTATCCTACTCACACATATAATAAAAGTATTAAATTGTACCTACCTTGTTAACCTAGTAAATAGTGGCTATAGAGCATTTTCAATCACATGACTCGGACATAACAACAGCCATAGCAACAGAGGTTGTTACAGTTTTTTGCCCTACAGAGGTTAACAGTTACAAAAAATGACTAGCCGTGGAATTCTACTATTGGAGCATTTGCAATCACGTGATCCCATACCTAAAAACCGGCTTAGCAACAGATAAACAACGGCCTTAGCAACAGTTAAAAGCCCTACAGAAGGTACACAGTTAAAAGAAAATAACCGGTTGTGACGTCACCTGAAAACACTCTATAAGTACCTTCACTAGGTATATTTAATGTTCGGCACGAAAGTAACCTAAGAATTGTGTGTTTCGAAAACATTTATTTAGCGAGGTTTAGTGAGTTTAACGTTAGTAGAATAATACTCCTAGGGTTCCATAAATGTCTGTATGAAAAGTTTTTAGTGCCAGCAATTCATTATTCATGTTAGCACGATTCATTCTTTCTGCTTTTAATGAGAATGCCTTCACAGCTATCCTACTCACACATAAAATAAAAGTATTAAATTGTACCTTCCTTGTAAACCTAGTAAATAGCTATTAAAAGTTCTATGTAAATTTCAAATCGGTAATTCTCGGAAAATTTATGGATGGTATCACGTACACCTCAAAAAACATCGCTTATCAAACTGCATCATTTCAAAACTAGAACAGAAAATACTGAAAACTGGGCTTATGTTCATGCAATTTTAAACAATGGAAAGGTGCAGCTATGTTTAAGGCTGATCGCGCACGAGCGACTTTTGTAACGGTGACAAAGACAAAATTGTTGCCTTGGCTATTGAAACAAGTTCAAGTATTGGTAGAGTGCGCGCACTAGGCGACGTGACACTTGGCCGATTTCCAAGAATTTCTTCATAAAGATCCATTGTTTTCTTGTGATATTTTTGATACTAGTAATCCTGGTCACCGTGACTTTAGTCACTCGTGCGCGCCCAGCCTAACTCAACAAAAGGGAGAGAGGTAAAGAGTTTTTAAAACTGCTGTGTAAGTACTAAAAAACAGAGGACAAGAAAATAAACTAATTACCAAAACTAACTACTATATACCTAACTACTATAACTTTTCACAAAATACCAAATCAGCACACAGCTCAAACTTTCACATTTCCATTCCCACAAAAGCACCCTAGAAATGGAATACATCATCCCCGCAGACATCCAGATTCGTGTCCAACCAGCCTCCAAACGAGATTTCCGACAAACCCATTCCTTCCAAAAATTCCACCCTCCAACCCCCTGGTAACGAACGCAAACGGACCAAATCTTACTAGGTAACAAACGCACAGCAGCACGCAAAGGGGATTTATAAATCCCCCAACATCTCCAGCGAAGGAACTGGAGCGTGCCTAATGCCCACTGTCCACCCCAGAGTGACCGCTGGGGAAAGTGGGCATGTTTACGAGTGGACGAATTCTATTCCGCGTCGTTCTTGGGTCGAGAAAAACAAGGTGGGAGGATGGTTATAGGGATGTTGGCTGCTTTTCTGGTAAATAATGTTCTGGAATGTTGTTCAGGCGTTCTGCTTTTGGAAGTAATGCTTTTCGTTTACCCTTGGTGTGAGAGGGTATCTGTATGGAAAATTGGGTAAAGAAGACGCATTTTGTATTTAAAAAAGTATATCATATCCTATATACTGCAGCAACGTTGGTATTGAAGTTGGATATGCCACAGAATTCATTAAAGTAGGGGAGATTCATGTACCTAGGGCCGCCTTTTTTCAATATCCAATATGTAAGCCAAAAAACGTCTTTTATGCTGTGAAACTGATATGCACACATCAGAATACGAATTGCTTAACCTTTTTGATTATTAAAAATACATTAATAAGGATATTAAATGAAATAGAAGGTTTTTTAAAAAAAAAAATCTGGAAATGGCCTTAGGAATAATTTGTAATTGTAAAAGCCTCCCAAGTATATCTTCTCTGTATAGTATACACAAAAAGCACTACAAGTATTGTATTATTTTTTGTTTTTAAATAATGATAAAAGCCTCACAAGAATATCTTTCCTGTATACACACAAGTGTTTCAGGTATGATATCAATTTTTGTTTTGTAATGATGATAAAAAAGCCTCCCAAGAATATCTTCCCTGTATACACAACAAGCACTACAGGTATGATATCAATTTTTGTTTCCAAATCATGATAAGGCCTCAGAAGAACATATTTCATTTATACACAACAAGTACAGGTATAATATCAATTTTTTTTTCGAATTTATGAAAAAAGCCTCACAAGAATATCTTTCCTGTATACTACACAACAAGTACTACTGGTATGACATTATTTTTTTTTCCGAAATCATGATAAAAGCCTCACAAGAATATTTTTCCTGTATACACAATAAACACTACAGGTATAATATCGAAATCACAGACTGTATTCTGAGTGGAAGCTATAATTTCAGGGATGAATACATGCCCTTCTTCTCGACTGGGTAGGACTACCGATTTTTCTTGTGTCCGTATTTGAGAAGCAATTCCATTTCCTTTCCGAGTCTTCCATTTCCGTTGTATTATCACAGCTAATGCCGGGATCCCTTCCCCAAACTTGGACCGGTTCTTTTCCGAGATCCTTCTTTCCGTTACTCGTCTTTGTCGAAGATTTTTACCGATTGTGGGAGTATCTGTTTATTTTTGAAACTGGGAAATTTCCGGATCGGAGGACGTGATATCGATTTTATTGGAGCAAATTTGCGTTCTTTAAGTTTTTATCAGGTTTAAGTATTGAAGAAATAAGAATAACTACGAAATTTCGAACTATTTCCGATTTTAAGAAAATTCGGCATAATAAATATCAGTCTAGATGTTGTAAGAATATTTTTAATCAAAAGCTTTTGTACTAAAATATATCCCTTTGTACAAAAATATTTATCAATGCAAAAAAGCTGGATTGAGCATTTTTAGATAAGCATTCAATGAGTATCTTTACACCTGTCTATGTTATTTGTCCTGTCTTTTTAATTTCTAGATCAAAACCAATATTTTATTCATCATCATCATTTTATTGTTTATGTACAAAAATGTAATTTGTAAAATGTTGAAAATATCTAACTATATTCTTTAACTCAACCAAAAAAAAAAGTAACGAAAAACCAAGCAACACGTAACGACATTATAAAATATGGACAACCCTACCAGAAAAAAGAATACAAGTGCTCCATATAATTCTATTCCCATTCATTCTAATTTACAAAAAAAGAAGAAACTATACACAAACTTGAAAAAATATATAGAGATTTTGCATAATAAGCAAGAAGGAAAACACAAAAACATGTATAGTGTTGGCTATAATTAGAATAGAAGTATTAAAATTATTTTCAACGTAATGAAAAATAATTTTATTTATGTCTTATAAGGATTAGGTATAGGTGAGAGTGTGAAACATAATATCGTTTTTTAATAGCAGTACTGTTTATTTAAATAAATGAAATTATACTTCAAACAACCTAAAGTCAAACTGGGTTAAGTTAAAAGCCTAGTAGTAGTTGTGATAGTGGTCGTGTCACAACTTTTGCAGACAGCTGTGTTGCCAAACTCAACTCATTAAAAAGTTATCCTATAGAATGTTTAACTCCTTAGGTTGCTTTACTACAGAAATACCGTGTTACCCAGTAAAGCCCTACTTCCACCTGTAGATGTTGTTTTGCAGCAATGGTAGATTTGTTGGAGTGAAGCGCAGCTACTCCTTTTTTTTAAAATGCTGCTAAAAGGCAAAAAAACATTTAAAGTAGCACTGTCATCTTTTTATACAGGCCTTTTCCCTGCCTCATTCATTGTTTTTTAGATAATATGAACATTGATTGATTGTATTAAGGGTCTAAAAAATTGAATCGAAAATTCGTTTGCAAAAAAATATCTTAAAAAGGTGTTTTATAACTAAAAACTTAAAAGTATTGACACGGAATTATCGAGAGAAAAAGAGATGTTAAAATAGGAAACTGAAAAACTAATAAATCATGTATAAAATAACTTATACATTATGAGAACAGCTAGCATTATAAGTTTGTAGTCCTAAACCAATAGATGTTATGTAAAGTGTAAAGTTTACATTCAAATACTTTCAGATATCCAAACAAATAAGATGAATAAAACTAGGATTTTTAGCAGTAATATTTGCATAAATTAGTTTGGCGAAATTCCGGTTAAAATGAAAATGTTGCGTTTTTGAATATCCTAATATTTTTTAAAGTTAAAAGACACTCGTATTAAAAACGTTTTTCAACCACAAAAGTTTTATACACCATAAGTAAGAATAAAAAATCAAGAATAAATAAACTTTATATTTAAAAAAAATTCCGTCATTTTTTCTTCTACTTTAAATTTGATAACTTTCAACATAATTCAATAATTTGAATGCTTTTGGAAAAACACTTAACTTCAACCGGTTAAACTGGTAATCCGGTAAAAAAGGGGGAGATTTATTTGTAGTCTACAGCGCACTTGAAACATCAATCAATATTCATCACATAAAAAATAACCCATACCAATGCATATCTGTACACCTGAAACAATCGGAATCCTACATCACTAAATTCTCCCCACCGAACCAAGAAAAATTTCATCCCTTCCAAATATAGCCACCTTCTCAGCACTTCTCGAAAAACCAGCTCCAGGGGTGAAGGTGGATTACTCATTAGCGCAACCTAGACTTCTTCCGGAGATCAATAGGGGTGATCATTATAGAACTCGCCGCCAGGGCTCCTAATTACATGACCAGGGATTACATTGTTGCTTGCCATTGTCTCTGCAATGATCAATCAGATTCGTAGTCGGTGTTTTTGAGAGCCGGGGGCTTTTGTAATTATGTCATTTGCTTGAAGAAGGAGGTTTGAAATGGTGGAAGGGATGGATAGTTGGGGTATTTTCGGTGTTGCGTTTTAAATTTATAATTTAGATTGGAACTTTATTAGAATGCTTCCGGGTTTTTATGTGATCGTGCATTTAAGGCTGTGGGACAAAGAAGTAACACCTATTCAAACGTTTTCCTTTTGAGGATTCCTAAGCCAAATACTTCAATTTCGATTTGTGCGAAACTAAATTTGCCCAGTCGTTACTTATTTTAATTGGTAGTTTTTGTACTATTACTTAAGTTTAAGGGGACTCTACCAAAATTTGGTCAAAATTTTGATTTTGAGATTTTGCAAACAAAATTTTTTGTTACTCAGTCGTAACTCGTAGCTTATTTAAGTAAACACATTTTATAGGTTTATAAGTTTATCAGTAGCACTCACCACACTTATCATCAAGAAATAAAAAAAATCACAGTTTTCCCTCTATACAAAAGAATGCAAATAATATTTGATATCCCAATTAATTCAATGGTCTATAAATCATATAGTATTAGCGTTTTGTTGAATGCATATATAAAGGTTAAACTTACACGAAAGAAATCACTTCATTAATAGTAAAATGTATATTTTTGTCAAGTGAAAAAATTCAAAATTAAATTTGAATATTAAAAATAATTAAATATTCAAAAATGTGAGAAAAAAGGATAATTTAAAAAAGAGAATTTATGATAACTTTTCACAGGAAAAATCTTACGAATAAACAAAATACTTTTTCTGACTAATTTCCCCCAAATTAACTTGAAATATAATTTTAAAAAAATAAAATAAATGCTTAAAATAGACGATAATGATTCCTTTTTCCGCAATTAGATAGTTTTTCATCAAACACAATTAGAAAAATACATAATACTGTACAAACAATAACAAGCTCAATTTTTAAAATAAAATCATCAGCAATATACACAAATTTTATCACAATTCATATTCAATAACATTTACCGAAAATATTACAATACTCTTATTCTCCGTCACTACAGGGCATAACAAGATATCAGCCCCATAGATCCACATTCCCTTCTCAGACGTTATCGATTAATAATTTGTTGCATTTGTCCTAGGCGGAGGGGGTACTCCAGACCCCCCCCCCCAAAGGACTTTCGAACGAGAGAGACACCGGGAGCTCGAGAGGTAGTTGTCAGCTTGCCAAGAAAGAGAACTGGGTAATGGCACTGCTAAGACCATTGTCTTCGAGGGTCTTAAAAGTATCTTTTATGGGATATGCTGGATTCCAGTGTGGGGGAAGCAAAACTGGATTTTGAACTCTGGTTCAAGAGGTTCAAAAAAATCATTGAGCTGAACGAGGATGGGTGTAGCAGACTGAAATAGGTAGAGGATTGTACATGAAATTTTCTTCCGAAACTTGTTATTCTATTTTAGGGTGGATTCGAAGTGTAAGTCAAATCGGGTTGTGGGACGTAAATATCTTTTATTGTAGAATAATATGTGCTTGGTTTGTGGCTTTTAAATTTTGGATGATGAAAAATAAACAGATGAAATATCGCTGTTATAACTTAAATTATAATTTGGTATTGGTACTAAAACAACTCGCTGTAAAATGGTTTTCCTAACGTTATTCTAGTAGGTGCTTTAATGCAAGAATAAAACCAGCTAATTGTTTCCAAAATGGGTAGAAAGGTTAGAAATATTTTATCTGTCCTTTTTTTTTCTTAAAAAAAACCCATTCAATTGTTCTTTCATTCTTTTGAACTATCAATAAATACATACTACAAATCAACCCCTTATTCAACAAAATGTTTAAATGACCATAAAAGTATCAATAAGTATGCAATTAATAAAGTAAGTTAACTTTCTTAAAGTTAACAATATGGGCAATTACTTTAAAAAAGATTTTGCTTTGATTACGAAACGAATAATACTAATGAGCAATGGATATTTTATGTTTAAAAGTCTTGCTGTAATTGTTTTGATTATAAAGATAAAAAAAAATATTAACTAATGCAGCGTTCGTATCAAGGCAAAACACACAAAATACATTTAAAAATCCTCCCACCTACATTGCGTACTTTTATCGCAACCTTATAAAGACTATTTACCTTTCTTTATTGGTTAGAAGTGGTTTTACCTTCTACCTATATTTGAATTATTTTTGTTACTTTACGATTATTTTTTTTTACCATTACAACCTTTTATCGGTTGTTCAGTACCGTTGCCAACAGCATTCTCTTAACTCAGCATCGAAAACTATTCCGTAAGAAATGTCGTTCATTAAGAAATCCTTTCACCATACCAGACCCATGTCCCTGAAGAAAAGGTTTTAATACCACGGGTCGATTATCTGGCCAGAGACTAAATATTTCCCTTTCCTTCTAACAGTATTAAACTCCGCCTCCACTAGAAGAAACTTCGGCTAAACAAAGAAGGCAAACGATTTTGTTTTTTACCGAAAGCCTTAAACTTTTGCGAAAGATAAAGATAGATTTTTATTTGTATTCGAACGTCCTTTTTTTTTGCGATTCGTTTCGCAAACGATATTATACGGTGTTTCGCGGAGGAATATATTTTAAAATATTGCTCCTCCATATGGGAAAAATTCCGAGATAGATATCTATCTCACTTGGCTTGGATTGAATTCTGGCAATCCATTCTATTCCTTAAGATCGATACGTGTTTTTGTTTGTCATTCATTCGTTATTTTACGAGAAAATCGATGTTTCACCTTGGGAAATGTCACATAATTGATGTAGGACGTTGACCGCGATCTAGAATTTGTTTTTCTTCAGGGAAAGAAATGTCCAGTCGTGTCTATTTGTCTATTTTACTGATAATATGATGAGGATGATACTCGAATAATAATAACATGAATAATTTTTTGTTCTATCAGATAATCTTTTTAAATTTATGACAAATTTGATGAAAATGTCAAATATTTTAAAAGACTTTAAAAAATTTTATTCGATGCTTTTACCCAGAAGAAATAATATCAAAAACCTCGTAAATTTTGAAATCAGTAAAAACTAAGGTAATCGTGATAATATATTCATGATGGAAATATAATTCTATTAACTTTAAAACTGAAACTAAGTACCTATATGTGGTGGTTTTTCTTCTACGAACCGAAATGTTAATGTAAAAAACAGGGATTATACCAACAGATTAACGGTTTTTCAATTGAAATAGTTGTAAAATTTTTTAATACTTAAAAATTTTAATTTTTTTAAATTTAATTTTTGATTGATATCTTTACATTACTTTGCTTTTTTTTCATAAGAAATCCTATTAAAAAATATAGCTATATTCAGTAAGTTTTTATTCAATTCAGATTTACTTAAAAATTCATGTTTTAATTAAAAAATTTAAAAAAAATTACATATAATCCACTTTTTTTCTGCCACTAGAATACTTTCTTCATCAGTACCTTATGTCTTAAAAATGAAAGTGATATTTTTTTTTCTCTCGAAAGATAACGTTTTATATATTTCTTTTTAAATAGGCATCAAAAGAGAACTTTTATGTTCGCTTCAACAATAAACTTATCTATTTATGATTCCTCTAATACCTTTTCTATCTTTATTTCCAAATTAACCACTGAGATTTTACAAACCAACTATCGAATATGGTTTTAAAGTAATATTATTCAAGGAGTATAAATCATAAGAAAATAATTTTAATTTGAAGTTGTAATTCAAATTTATGTTTCTTCATAGCTATAAAATTTGAATAAATTTTCTTTGAAAATTACTTCATATCTCCATTAATAGGAACATAGAAATCGTCAAAAACTGGGGATAGAATTCGGTGAACTATATTTAAAATCAGAACCGTCTGTATTAAGATTCTAAATAAACAACTATATAAAACTTTTATGAGGTAGAATTATTATTCATAACAGCTACACTGTAGTTATCGTTGGTTTCAGCAAATTGCATATTAAATTTTTGATTTAAATTTCGAATAATTCCGTCAGCAGAATTTCTTTATAACAAGTCATAATTTAGAACTCGTACTTATTGAGAAAAAAACAGTAATACTCTGACTTTTCCATAATTAATGAGACTAGAATATGCATGGAGGTTTTGTTCGATAAAAATACTCTTTTTTATACAATTTTCATTTTGATATCACTCGATGCAAGGATATGATGTTTAAATTAGATTTAAAATATGAATAGGTAACTTTTAAAGGATGAGGGAAACATAAAATGTGTTTTTTTTCTGTAATTATGACTATGATGATCGCAAATTATACAAAAGGCTATATATTATTGGTAAGTCGTGTTACGTTGCAGATGTTTTAGAGAAAATCGTGACCAAAAAATGTATCCAATTTACGAAAAAGAAAAGCTTACGGAAAACGAGAAAAATATTTATTTGCATAATGTTTGCAGACTATTCAATGCGAATATCGAAGCATGCATAGTGCATACACGTGCCGTGGAATAAAATAATAAAGTTTTTATTGAATAAGACATCACATGTGTCACATCAGAAGTGTTACACATCAGAACGTGCAATGTTCAAAAAAATGTCCTTTTGTCCTAGAAATTTGACAATCGTTTTAGTAACTTCATTTACGCTAGCTAAGAGGGAGTCCACAGCGGTCCTGATTACAAAACAAAAAACTCTATAATCCTCAGTGCCGACGTACTGGCCTAGTGGTTAGAGTATCTGACTGCGAAGCCGTACGTCTGAGGTTTGAATCCCCGTTTGGCATGAATGTTAGTTTTTGTCCTTGTGTGATGAATGAATGTGCCCCCCCCCCTGTAAAAAGGGGTTGTGCGAGTGAATGGTATGTGTGGCGCGGGTAGCAGTACCTCACCTCCGTGGTTCCGGTCCACAGGTGCTCGCTGGGTAACGCTAAGTAGGTACTTCTTTGGGCAATTCATTGGTCAAGGATAATGTCCAGTAGTGCCATTGGAAATAAAAAAAAAATCCTCAGTAAATAAAAACCAAAGTGTAAACATTAACCCTAAAAAATCACGTTGGTGTAAAAGGTTTACACACTCAGAATAACAACTCGATGAATTTTATAAGCAGAGAAAGAAAAAAAAGAGAGAGAGAGAAAGAAAAAAAGCTGTGTACGTCCTATCCATCCATCCTCCTTAACAGAGTCCAGTGACCGATAATGGAATTAAGGAGAAAAGGTGCTGAAGAAACAATTAAGGATATATTAAGATGGCGAAGTGAGAGATGAGAATGGGTCTAAGGAGCCGGGACTAGTGTCTCCGCCATCTACCGTGATAGGTTGGCGCTTATATTGGTTTTAGTTTCAACGCTGGAGTTTTTCTTTGTGGCCTACTTTGGAAGATCAAAGCGTTTTAGGTCTTTTTGCAGGGAGGATATAGTTTGAGTGGTGTTTCTTTTTGTGTTGGGGCAGAATAATGGTTTTAGTTAATGGTGTTTTGTTGGTGTTTTTTTTTTGATAGAAAAAAGTGCAAGTTTAAAAGTTTGGAAGCTAATTTGTAATTTGTTATTTTTGTCTCATCTGAAAGGACCTAGAAACTAGTTGGGCTGTTAAGAACTGTGAAAATAGAACAGATTTATTGATGAGAAGCTTACAAAAAAAAATTATAACGCAGAATACCAAGATAAAGGAAACCAAAATTCAAACTTTTCAGCGCTTAACAATTTAATATAGGAACAGTTTGGATACATATTTCTATCTTTTTATCAACAGCCATTAGTATTGTCATGAATTACTGAACATAGTTAATACATATGATGAATATAGTATCCTGAATTATGAATTAGAAGAAATCAACTCAATTTTTACACTTCGACCTACACACACACACACCCTTTTCCTTTCTAGACCCATAAAAATATTTTTTTAATCAATAAAAAAATTTAAAACAACGTTTTCAAAATGGTTTTGCTAAAGTGAGCTAAATAGTCCACTTCTGCAACTAAGTAAGCCAATATAAATATTATAAAGAGAAAGTTTTCCATTCGGTTTACCAATTTATTGCATTCGCCTCTAGTTTTTTGTTCATCAAGGAGTTAGGAGAAATAATTTTATATTTTCAGATTCTGTTTTTAAAAAATTTAAAACAAATTATTTTCTGCTTTTTTTAGTCTGGTCTGTGTGAAGTTTTGCAATCAATTTCGCACTCTTAAAATTCGAATGCATCAAAAATCTGTTTTTCAAGACATTATTATCAAGGATGCTGCAGTCTGGTATAGACTGCAACCTTACTTGACCCAGGACAGACAAGCTAAGAGCAAACAGAGAAAATAGTTCCCAGCGCGGTGTCTGAATTTTGAGTGAAATGAAGAAACATGATTAGTTTGTTAAACCACGGCTTACTAGATACTTATACAGGCTAGCCGAGTACGGAAATCATTGCAAATCCAGATGGCAATACTGGACCAAAACTGGCAAAGCATATCCACAGTGTTGAAGGCGGTGGGTGATATAGGTAGGTCTTGTAGCGCTCCAAGCGGGAAAAGTTGTCAAATGGGTTTCATTGTTTAAAACTCGGCTAGCCTGTATAAGTATCTAGTAAGCCGTGGTTAAACCCACGTATATCTATTAGGGTGGTCCTTATGGTAAAATTTTTTTTAGGGAATTCCGTTGGTGTCGCCCCCTAGTTTTGTGTCACTATAGAAAATAATAATGTATGCAAAATTTAAGCTCATTCGGATAATAATAACACGTGCCCCCCAGGCCTTAAAGTTTAAAAAAAGTGCTGAATTTTTTTTACAAAACATCAAAAAAAAAAAAAAAAAAAAGATTAAACCCTCCCATATTCTTCTTGATTTTTTAATGAAAATCTAACATAGTTATAGTTATAATGTTCGAGATTCCATTCTTCTATCACCCCTCTTCTTTCGGTAGTAAAAATTTTTTAAAGTAAAAATAACTCTTGTAAAGTTGTTTTTTCCGCATTTTAAAACAGCTAATAACGCCAGAACTATACAACTTAAAAACCTGAAATTAGTGCCATTTTGTTTGTAATTTTATTATCTTTGATTTGATGTGCAACATAACTGCCTTTCTAAAAAAAAAATTTCAAAATTCAAAAAAATGGGAAAAAAAATTAAACAAAACAATTCTGAAAGTAAATTTTATTAAGTAAATTTAAAGTTTTCCAACTCCCAAAATAAACATTTCTGCGGAATTTCAAGCTGAAAATAAAATTTGATCATATAGAAAAAAATAAAAGTTTTCGAAATTTTGGCAAGTCCTTTAACTTTCTATGTAATATAACAAAAAAAGCGATTCACACTCATGGGGAATTCAAAAACTCCCTTGAGGGTGTTCATACGATTTGTACCATGCAAAAAAATTCAGCTCAAAAAATAATTCAATTAAAAAAAATTGAACAAATCAGCACTTTTTTGAAACTTTGAGGCCTGGGGGGCACGTGTTATTATTTTTTGATTGAGCTAAAATTTTGTAAAAATCATTTATTTGTATGATGGAACAATTTGGAGGGGCGACGCATAAAGATTTCCAAACTTTAAAAATAAGGACCACCCTAATATCTATACGTATTTTTATCACAATTTGCATACCGAAACTCCTCCTAGCAACCCAAAAGGCTCTCTGTTTACTCAGTTTTTCCTTCCGCGTAGTGACGTCATAGGGTCAAGAAACGTTGCAGTCTATTGTAGTAGTACATAAAAACGTGGTATTATTACGCACCTAGGAAACGCATAATAATAATCGAACCACCACGCCGTACGTCAATCAAACACAACTCCAACCACTCCATCGATAAAGTAACTAACTAAAACCCTCATAGATCACGATCTTCGCAGGCTCAAAAGATGTCACCTCGGGGCAATATTGATGACAGTCGCATTTCGGTCAAAACAAAAGGATTCTCGCCCTCTCTCCCCGATATGACAAATGGTGCAGAACTTTTATATTACACTCCTCTGAAAGAGATGATACCGATACCCTTCTTCTCCCTTTTGTTTTTCTTCAGGGAAAGATTTTCTCTTTTCCCCTCCAAGTTTAAGAAGTGGCAATCCGGAAACGATTAGGCGAAATCTTCTGGAATTCACTGATCCCCACTTAGAAGGGCGGTTTTCTTATTTGCCGAAGAGAGCTTCGCCAGTTTCTTTTCTTGGAATTCGATTGAGTTTATGGGTTGAGAGAGAGAGAAGAAACGATCAGAATACTTTGGACCCTTCGCGTACTGCCCATTAAGTTTTGCCGTAAATAATGTGAAAAACACTTTTGCTTTATAATTCCGGGTAAAAAAAACCGCTTTTTTTTTGTTATAGTGTTAGTGTGGAGTGAGTTGTAAACAAAAAACTTCTCTAAATACGTAACGCGGATTACCTTGTGGTATATTTTTTGTAGCAAAACATTGAAACATACGTTTTAAACATCATCTTCTTCTTGTTAAAAAATTCATTTTAAATAGGAACAAAAGCAAGGAGATTTTTAGGAACAGACAGGTGCTCAGGAGTAAAGGTGTTCTTGAGAGCAGTGATGCGAAAGAACAGGAAGAGGTTCAAAAGGGGTGCTAAATTACCTTCCCCCTTTCTATATATGATCAAAGTGTGTTCCATAACAGTTTGAATTGAACTGTAAAAACTTATTGGGTTGAAAAATAATTCAAATAAGCAAAAGTGATCACTACCTATTGCGGGGTAACGCAACAAAAATACGGATCTAGAAATAAAACTGTACTAAACGTTATAAAGTTTTGCAAAATTTTTTAAAATTGTAAATGAAATATCCCGATTAAGATCGATAAAGGTATAATAGAGGTGGTTCGTGAACTAAGTGGTCTGCTAAATTAGTCGGGAACCACTGGTTTCCTCTGGTGAAATGGGTTGCTCTCGCACGTTGAGAGCCTGTGCGTATAAAAGGTCCAATTTTCGTACTAAAATGAAGTCACCTCACTCACCTGATGCTAAGTCACTGGCAGTCTTTTAGTCTCTTATGGCAACCCTGCAAAATTTGAAAAATGAAACAGTCAGAGGCACGTGAAAAACAAATAGATAAGCCACAAATTTAATGTGCTTTTGATACAGGAAACTCCAAATGGGGTCATAAGAAAATCCTATTATCACGGTCAAAACAAAATTTAAAGCTATGTACAGTAACAAAATAGATTTTTCAAACGAAAATAGAAAGATTTAATCCATATGTAAGATGCAGTAAGATGCCTGTGGAGAAAAAAACTGTTTTTTGAAAGAAATTTAATTTCCGCTGCGTTCGGTTTACTGAATCGAATAAAAGTATCGTCACGAATAACCTTATCTGACTTGAACATCTTTTTTATTTTAAGTGTATCTTAATCTGAATACACATTTATTCGATTCTCCATTGTTCCATTACAATATTAATTTACTTTTTGTGAAGTATTTAAGTATAAGTATGGGAAAAGAAGACAGAAAGTTGTGCCTTTCTTGCCCAAACATGAAGAGTTTAATTTTTCAGTCACTATGTGGGTTCGTTTTAGTCCTAATTTCTCGGCCTCAACCTTTCGAGATGAATGATCAAGAAATTGAATATCAGACATGTTTACACCACCATCTTTGCAACTGCGGTAAATTGTCTTTTAGGTTCTTTTTACCTCTTGTTTTATAGGGTTTTACATCAAACTTGAAAAATATATAATAGAACTAAATGACTTCACTTTACTTTGTTTAATCATTAATTGAGAGAGTTAAAGTTGAATTTGACGTTCGCTGATCGTAAGTACCGGTATTTTTTTTTAGTTATTTGCGTGCTTTAATATTTGTTTTCCATTTAAGCATTTTAAGAGGGAAACTTTTAGGGGGCCCGGTAGACATTGTATCCCGGCCTCCCGGGTAACTTACAAAAATACTATACTACTGATTTATGTTTAAATAAAAAAAACACATACATCTTTCCAGCAAATACCAGCAAAATAATAATAATTTCCAACAAAATAATAATAATTCTGTTCTGCTGCCATCAGGTCAAGTAATGTATCATGTTCTTTGTAGCTGTTATCCAGTTTTAGTGTTGTAAAATATAGTACATAAACATATTTTTGTTATATGATTAATTTGAACTATAGGTATATCGTTATTTTCATAGGTGGAGTTAGTTACAATAGGTTAAAGTTTTGCAGTGGAAACTTGGGAAAAGAGGTAAGTTAAGATGCAGAAATCTACACTGAAAGTCTTTTATCACCACATTTTTGTAAACAAGTGCTGTAACGCCTGCATTCTAAGTAAATGCTTCGCTTACCAAGTTTTTTTTTTCGTATTCTGCACATCATTCACTTACTCCATTGATAGTGCCTTAATGACTCAGTTTCATAATAATTTTTAATTTTACGTATGTGTCTTAGTCTTTTCATTTTACACTTTTGTGCTGTAAACTAAGCATAAATATAATTTAGCTGTCGATTAAAGTGGTTTTTAAGATGTTCAAAAAGGGAATGAGTCCATCAACATTTTTTTAACTGTAAAATATTTTTGAATGTACTTATAGTTTTTCGCTGAATATTCTGTACTCTAAATAGGGTCCTGAAATTCTCAGTACAAATATTGTGGTTTTACGATGAAAATTCCATTACTTAATATATACCAGCTTTTTTCCCAATTTTCTCAAAACCTGGTTTTTGAACCTATTCCCTTTGAATCCCTTTTCAAAATTCTCCTTATCCCTTATTATTTAAGTATCCGACATTCACATAAAATATAATAATTTAATACTTACCATCTTTCGTTTGTTCAGGGTCTGAAAACAATTGCTTCTGAGTGGAACAACAGTGGAGTGCTTAGCGGGGCTATAGATTATAAAAATGCCACCTCCTTCCGAGGTCATATTTGTCCCCTCTCTGATTCAGATAAGGTAATGCATGCATGTGCCATCTGACACAGACATGATTTCACACATTCAATAATGCACCATTTCAAGTTATGCGATCTGCTGTGTCATCCAGCTTCACCTATTGGACGAAAAAAAAAGTGATATAGTATACTCGACAGCAACGTTTCTTGAACCCAGTACATAACAAATGCGGAAGGAGAAATTGGTAAATACAAAACCTTTGGGTTGCTAGGAGGAGTTTCGGTACGCAAATCGTGATTGAAAAGCACTATATATATGTCGCGTCCTCGCGACTTCCAGAGTTCAATTGTTGATGTTCTCAAATCATTAGTCCATTTTCTCGGGGCAGAGATTCAAAATAAGACACAGACGCAGCGTTAAGAGGACACGTCTTTATTGGTCGGGCTCGGGGCTAGGAATGATTTTTTACACAGGGGACACATGGCTTGCATTTCATCTAGGAATTTCCACCTTTTTTGGGCCTCACTGAAAAATGTGTGATATGGCAAACACATGGCCCAGGGACCACCCATAGATACAGCATCTCACGACTTGGTTTCATATAAGAGAATGGCTCACGTGCCTTTGATTTTAATTTATAATTCTTTTATTGTTACATATATACATGGGTTTAATAAAATAATCATATTTTTAAATTGACGATCTTCATTTCACTCAAAATTCAGGAACTACTTTGTTTATTAGTGACGTCATAGGGTCAACTTAAGTTGCTGTCTAGTATAGCTAAAAGTTGTCACATGTTGACATAATGTTTCTCAGAAACCAATTTTTAAATGAAATTTTAAATCTGAAACATTTATTCCTAATTTCAAAATATCGGATGATGTGAGAAAATGGACTAGATTTTGCTCAATTCATCGCATAGAAAGTTATAAAGTTTTCTCTCAGACATATAAATACTAAGAAAAGTCAGTATGATTATTTTCATCCTTTATTTCCACAAATTTCGAAAGTTCTCTTGAGAGGTAGGTAAATATTCAGGTAGAGCAACATTTCTCTAAATTTATCCTGCAGCGATGTCTGGTTTTGTAACTCAATCTCAGTTCCAGTTTTAAATCATTTGGTGCAGTAGAAACATCAACATAAAAGGAGAAAGATATCATCAACATAATTTCGTTCTTGAGGCAGCTAGAACTCCCATACTAGGCAGCTCGAGTGGATGGCATATGCGCCATCAACACTATAGTTTTTATGAGTTAATGTAGCTTGATAACTTTTTTTATGAATTAAACTCTTTTATGCAGTGCAAGCATAGATAGGTTTATTACTTATGTTAACGTACTTTTTCCAGAGGAAAGGTTTTGCAGAAGCTCTAAGAAGTATGAGGAAAAATATGGCAAGTATCATTTAAATGTTCTAAACATTAAAAAAATTAATAATCGTATCGCAGATACTAATGTTATGGAGTAGTAATAAATACCTTTTAAGAATACGAGCACTGTTTTTTAAATAACATCTAAAAAATAATAATATGATAATAATCTCCAAACGATGATAATAATGAAAAAATTAAAATACTGAGGACTATTCGCTGATGAGGATGGCAAACATTACAAATGTTTCTTTTTAAAAATTCATAGGAAAATTACAATATATGTTCAGTACAAATTGTCTAAAATAAAAAAAAAGGCTTTGACGTCTATTTGAAAAAAAAAACTGTTTAAATAATTTTAAACCAAAATTGACGAGCTGTGACTTTGGCTAATTTACTTCAATTTTTGAACTTGGAATAATTTTTTTAAAAAATGTGATGAAATTTTAAACAAATTTTGAAGATATATCCTTGTTTTTTCACTATCCGTACGGACTCCATGATGCCATTGGTTGTATTTAAAATAAAATTAAATTTTTACTCAAATCTTCAAGGTCTGTAATAACATTATAACTATTATAAAGAGTTTAGGTATATTTAAATTCATTGTATTAATCAAAATTTTTTACTGAAGAACTTTATTATTATTTAAAGTGTAAACTTTTGTATTTTTAGTGCCAGCAATTCTTCTACTTTTTAAAAAATCACCATAAACCACTTTTTAAAAATTTAGTCGCTGTTACTATTGTTAAAGTGGAATAAATTTTTAAATAGGCAATTATAAACCTGAAAAATAGTTTAACGTTCCTATTTCTATTAAATTTCAGGAATTTTGGAAAAACAATGATTTTCCAGAAGAAGTAACAGGATTCAAAAACTATAAAGTAAGATTTGTACTATCTATTTTCTTGAGTTTTCAAAATAATCTCCAGTGACGATGCGTCACTGGACTCTGTAAAAGGTACGGTACTATACTTTATAAAAGAGAATACTTCTCCTTATATTCTATTTATATCAAAGAAGGGAAATTAAAGCATCAAATCAGGGATTTCCAGGGTTTGAAATCTATAATTCAAAAATAAATACGATAGATCTAAGTTTCTTTATTTGAAAATTCAAAACATATCTATTCATTATTTTCAAAACGATGGTTTTTATTTTCAAACACAATAAAAAGGCATTAAGTTATAAGAGAATAATATTTTTTATCTTTAATAAATTAAATTAATTTCTAGGCAATACTTTATAATATGAGGATTGACTGTCTGCATTCTACAAGATCGGTTGGTTAAAATAATTTAAACGTTAGAAAAGTGCACTTCAAAAACACGTTCAATAACATCAATACGTAGACTCAAATATATTCATCCACATGCTGTTTCATTTCATACTTCCCCTAAATTAGGGGACATTTTAAATAAAATGCAAGCATGGGTTTGTTATTGGCTTATTTTTCTGGCAAGGGGTAGGGGTAGCTTACCTAAAGACACTAAACACATTGTATTAAAATTATTTTACTAAAACTTTCATCTACACAGCTTCGTTTGCAAAAATCATGAAACTAAACACAAGTCTTTTCGTTTCAAGTCAAGTTATTTTTTCATTAAAATTAGGTTCCAAATTTCTAAAATTAGAACAACACTATATTAGAAGCTGTATAATATTAGAAGATGTACAAAATAAAGGTGGACGTTTAAGCAATTGCTTTTGTGATTGTAAGAGAGTGTTAACAATTTGCTTTTATATTTTTGATAACAAGAGGGGAAGGAAGGGTTTGATACGTAATATTTTAATGGCCCCCAGATACATTTTTCTAATCGCATATCTATATGTAAAATGGCAAGATGCAGGAATTAAATTTCTATTCGGCTTATTTAGGGGTACTATAAAATATTTTTTCATTTAGAAAAATTCTCTAATATTTATCCATTCCTGAATTAACAGAAATATTCCATACAGGTATCTACAAAACACATGGGTAGAAAAAAGTGGTTCTTTTCATTGATTTCACGAATATTTTAGCTACTTCATATTTTGTGTGTTGTGAAAGCTATTATGACTTTTTTTTTTCAGCGATGCCTTCAACCTTTGCTGAACTTTTGTAAGAATAACCCTGGGGAATGTATGAGTCGTCATTGAGTTACAACCATTTTTACATAAAACAATGAATGTTGTTTTATACAATGGTATCTTTAACTCATGTATATTGCATTTGAAATAGAGTCAGCGGTGACAATAATAAAACTATTATATTACGTGAGTTTGTTATTTTTATGCTTAATTTATATACAAAAAATGAACTTTCCCTAAAATCTTCCTAAAAACTACCTATATTGCCAGTTTAGTGCCAAGGGCGATTTGGCTGATTCAGACCAGCTCACGGAGAGGGGGGGGAAGGGAGAAGATGGATAAAGTTACCCCCTAGATCAGGGGTTCTCAATTTGTTTTCACCGCGGCACCCTTGGCAGGCTAAAAAAATTTCGAGGCACCCCTAAAAAGTTTGATTGAGGGATCGGCAGAATCTATACTAGATTTTTTAGTCAGTGGTCAAATACTCTACTACTCTACTCACATAAACGTATTTTCTTAAAAGTACTTGGAACTATGAGTACTCTAAACCGGAGCATCGATATAAAAAAAATGGATTTATTTCGTCTTATAATAGGAGTATCCATAAGGGCCGACTTCAGTAAAATATTGAGGGGGCCCAATATTAGACTATTAAGAACATAAAATTGAAAGAAATGCAACCATAAAGTTTTACAAGCCACAGTTTTAAAAAAATAATTTTTTATCACATGTATGTATAAATATTCAAATTTAGCCTTATTTTTAAGGTTTTAATTAATATTATTATATTTTTAATCGATTAAAATGCAATTTCTGACAGTATTTGTAAGCAGAACATAATTGAAAAAAAATCTGCAATGAACTTAATTTTAAAATAGGCAATATTATACTATGATAATTAAATTCGAAACCAGCCTCATGTTAGCATGTTTCTTGTTATCCTTAAGCTAATTAAATTACTAATTAATTATATCAAAGGGTATATTATAATCATCCTTTTTTCCAATTCTGATTTTCATCGAAAATGTTTCAATTTAAAGGATGAAAGTTATAAAAACTCTTTATACATTGATATAAAATTAAAAAAAAGAGAGAATTATGTATTTATTGTCATTTTTGGAATTAGCTAAAAATTACTTTAAGGATATACCACAGTTTTTTTAAATAAGGTCCAAACAACTAATAAAAACTCCAAAAATAGAACATATTCTGAAAGGAAAACTAAATGAAATTTTGAAAAAAAAGGAAGGGAGAAATAAAGATTTAATTTTACATAGTACTTTAAACATAGAATCATAAAAGCATGCTGCATAAATGTAGTATGTTTGTGAGTAGGAAGCATTTTTTAAATTAAAAGCGTTTAACCCTTTTGGACCGAAATGGGAAAGTTTATAAGTGACATAAAAATTTATAAACATCCAAGATAATTATTTCTATAAAAATAGAAAGGATTAATTATTGCTCCCTTCACTTTTTCAAATAAATAGCTAAAATCATTTTTACCTTTTGGAAATTTTTAAAAAAATATGGATATAAACCAGCAATAGCGCAGTACGATAGCAGGAACAGCACAACGGTCAACAGTACCACGACAAAAAAATTTTGACAACTTTTTGATTATTGGCGCGGCACCCCTGGCAAAGGCTCGCGGCACCCAATTTGAGAACTGCTGCCCTAGATACCTCCTGAACGAAATCTGTGCATCATAAGAACTCGGATCTATCTATAAGAAATGCTACAAAATACCATATTTTCCATAAAAAGTCAAAACTTTAGGTTGAGGAACAGAAGATATTATTTGATCAGGCTAAGGTTTGGCGTTTCAGTTACTTTTCTTCAGGCAAATTTTCTGCATTATTAAGATTTGGAGGCTTCCTAAACTTCCTAAAAACGAGGTTTTTATGAAATTTTATTTATAAAAGCTGTAAATCATGATAAAAATCTTTAGTCCTCGTCAAGCCAATGCTCATTTCTTTTTTCATTGGTACAACTAATTCACTTGATGTGTGTGATGCTCTTATGCTCTTTCCCTTTTTTTTTTAGAACTTTAATCAATCACGGTAGAGATGAGCTACGGCTCAATTAAGACTACAGAAGTTTTCTAAATCATAAACTCGTTTTGCCATGAATAGTAAAAATAATAATGAATAATGAATAGTAGGGTGTCCCGTTCACATATGGAAAAAAGTTTTTTTCGAGCTACACTATCGCAAGAGGTATCAAAAGTTGCGTAATTTTACACAGATTATGAAAATGGTAAAAAAAATAGAATTGCGGGTCATCTTGAGGGCTCTACCTCGTCTTCAAGTTTCGTTTCTACAGACCTATTACCGTATGCCTAAAATATTATAAAATTCAAGTTTAAAGGGAATTTTATTACAGAGATAAACGAAACATGACTGAAAAACATAATAAATAAAATTCATCTTATATTTAATGACAAAACTAAATTAATTCTGAAATCAAAAATTTGGCATTTCTGCTCGAGATTGTAACCTTGTTCTCATAAAGCCATCTCTAGAATTTACGTCAGTTGCTCTTTGTGAGGCTTCTGTTACCACTTTAACACATCTTTCCAGTGATTGTGTGTGGCAAGGAAAGTCAACAATATCCAAGCTCTTACCTTTTGCCATGATTTGAAGGACCTCATTAGAAATACCGGCGGAGCTGTAACACTGTTCAACAAATTGTACCTTAAATTTTTTTTCCTTGATGAAAATAGTCATTTCTTATAGATTTTAGGTCACTAAACACGAAAATCACCATCAAAATTCTCAATTGGCTCGGGATTTTCGGGGAACGGCCCCCTCCCCCATTTTTGCGCTTTATGATGACTTAATGACTTTGAATTCGATTTTCAGGGTCAAAAAACTTTACTCATGTCTTTAAATTACTCCCAAAGAGACAAGGAAGGATGAAATTCCTAAAATATGAAATTTTGTAACAAATAGATAGGTTTAATGGGTTATTGCCCCCTTAAAAATGAAAAAAAATAGCTAAAAATTATAGAGGATTTGATACGATATTTTTTCCTCTTAATTTTTACGCATTTCACTTTTGAAGGGTCCTAACCTTTCCCCAAGGACCCAAATTTGATGACAATATGCAGCAATGATTTTTACTAAAAGCGGTTGAGGTGTTAGCGTCCCTAAAGCACTCGCGCAAGGTTTCGGAAGACTCTCTAGCGCAAGCGCGTTTAGGAAATTATTTTCATGCTTTGAAAAGTTTAAAAATGACGTTTTTCTTACATTATATGTCTTTTCTAAGTGGAAATTCTTCGATTCGTCAGTAACTGGCCGGTTCTATGGGGTATTCGATGGTTCAAGGGCGGATAGCTTATGCGCAAGAGCGAACAGCTTGAACCATGGAATACCCCATAAAACCGGCAAGTTACTAACGAATCGAAGGAAAGACTTATAATAGGACTTATAATGTAAGAAAAATGTCAATTTCAGGTCGGTCTTGATATATAAAATACATTTAATGACGTCCCTTATAGTTGGTAGATGTCGATCGTCAAGTTGTTTGTACGGTCCCAATATAGCGCGAGTAGTGTCACTACGCCTTGAACTCATTTTTTTGTAAAAATCACATCTGTACTTTTAAAGCTTAAAAATTACTTTTGCTTCGAAGAAAACACTCGTAAGATAAGTACTCAAAACAAGTTGAAACTTGAGGGAGGTTGAAAGATTAGGAGCCTTAATTACGAATAGAGCGAATGATCTCCATAAAAATGACAATTTTTAAAACTTTAACGATGGGTAGAGCCCTGAAGATATAGTTTAATTTTGTTTTTAAAAATATTTTTGTAATCTACGATCAATTACGCAAATTTTGAGAGGTCTTGCATTAGCGAAAGCCGAAAAAAATTTTTTCGGGACACCCTAATGAATAGTCCACCGGGATTTAAACCATTGACTTGGAAAGTGAAACTCCATTCCATGGAAAACTCGACCCATTCCCGAACGGCGTTTGCGTCGGGTTTTATTTCTCTCCAAAATTATTTGTCGCACTTTTCTGTCCTCGGAATTTCCTCGAAGGCGGTTAATCGGAATCCATCGGAACTGACCACTCAGCGGAGTCGTTTTAAGTGAAAAGGGAAGGGAGAAGGAATTTTCTCGAGATACACAGTCACCACAACTCCTTTTCCCCTTTCCAAGAAGGGAAATTAAACCCGATTCTGGGGGAAACTCGCGAATAATGGGAAGTGTAACTGTAACCGAGACGGTGTTGGATTTGGATGAGGAAGGAAATAAATATAAATACTTTCAGGATTTCGAAAAGATAATTGTATTATTTTCGATTGTTGTAAACGATTAGTTAGCGAATTGTTAAATAATAACAAAAATTCATTATAGATTTTAGAGTAATACTACCCTTTAGAAGAATTACATGCCCTTGTTTCAAGGCATAGATTTGTATAATTTACAAAAATATTTTAGAGAATAAAACTCCGCGCCCAGACCCCTCTTTTTGCTAAAAATTTGGTATTTAAACAGGTCGGGGTTGGAGATTTATCTTATGAAATATTTTCAAATGTATACATATAAATTACCTAATATTCCATGTAATTATTCCATGTAAATTATCTTCGTCTCTTCCTCGGCAGAAAAATTTCACATTATGACTACTTTCAAAACTATATCCTGAAAATAAAAGTTATTAGTAGTTTAATAACGGGAAAAAAGAAACCAAAAATGATAATTTTATACTTAGCAAACAATAGAGTGTTTTCAGGTGACGTCACAACCGGTTAATTTCTTTTAACTGTGTACCTTCTGTAGGGCTTTTAACTGTTGCTAAGGCCTTTGTTTATCTGTTGCTAAGGCGGTTTTTATGTATGGGGTCACATGATTGCAAATGCTCCAATGGAAGAATTCCACGGCCAGTCATTTTCTGTAACTGTTAACCTCTGTAGGGCAAAAAACTGTAATATTTCTGTTGCTAAGGCCGTTGTTAGGTCCGAGTCATGTGATTGAAAATGCTCTATAAAATCCATAGAGCATTCGCACATGACGTCACTTGGAGGACAAAATCAACATTGCTAAGGCTGTTGTTAGGGGCGGGACATAGAAGTATCCAATAGCAGCATTCGCACATGATGTCACTGGAGGAATAAAACAACGTTGCTAAGGCCGTTGTTAGGCAGAGTCATGTGATTGAAAACACTATTCAAAAAAACAAAACTACAAAATTACTAGTGAGAAATTTTAAATAATAGAGCATTTTCAATCACATGACTTGGACCTAACAACGGCCTTAGCAACAGAAGATGTTACAGTTTTTTGCCCTACAGAGGTTAACAGTTACAGATAATGACTAGCCGTGGAATATTCTTCTATTGGAGCATTTGCAATCACGTGATCCCATACCTAAAAGCCGCCTTAGCAACAGATAAACAACGTCTTAGCATTAGTTAAAAGCCCTACAGAAGGTACACAGTTAAAAGAAATTAACCGGTGGTGACGTCACCTGAAAACACTCAATACAATACTAAACCAGTTTAATTTCAAAGTACCTTAAAAATTAATTAAAACTAAGCAATGAATTTGGTATATGGCCTCAGTCATCCAAATATACCAATACCAATATCCAATACCAAATATGTCAAGTTTACGTAACTGCAACTAGAAGTAAAGGAAATTTGGCCTTACATGACAAAAATTGGACAAATCTTGAACGTTTATGCCGTTCGGGTCTACCTGTTAAGACGCTCCGTTTCGTTTAGCGAGACTTCAAATAAAAATTTATACAAAAGTTTAAGTAATGGGATTCACCGCAAATTTCTACGTGGCGAATGTTTCCCCATCTGAATCCACAGGACATTATATAATGATTGAAAATCTGAAATATGTGAAAGGAAAGGAAAAGATTAACTAAGTTAATGCGGAAAGTTACGAACATTTATTCACGAAATAAGAACCTACACCAATAAAGTAAAGTCTGTCTGTCCTCGCTTGGCACGTGTGGCAAACCTAAAATCAGTAATCACAGCAGGAAAAACAGTGGCGAAAAAGCCATAAAGATGGTTATCTCACTTCTATTAGATACCCGATACCCTGCATTCGCCACTGCTTTTCCTGCTGTGGGTGCTGATTTTAGGTTTGCCACACGTGCCAAGCGAGGACAGACAGACCTTGAAGTTTTATCTCGAAGTCTCGAAGTTTTATTCTAATCCAAATGTTCAATACCAAATCAAAGGTAAAATGTGAACACACAAGTTCTCAGACACGTAGTATATTTTTAATCAAGCATGTAACACTTGTATTTTTAAACGCTTTTATTAGACTTGCTCTGGGCCGCGTTTCATGGGTGAAATCTTAAGCCGCGTTTACACCAAAGTTGTCAACTAAGAAATGACAAAACATTGTTTGTAGGAAACAAAAAGTTGCTCTTGTTGCAACATGTTTTCTACTTGTTGCTCTAAATTTAGTGGTGCGTAAGGCGGCAGTAGTGTTATAGTAGTGTTAAGGATGGAGGGGGAACAGTTCGCCACTAGTTTCCTACAAGTTGCTAGTGCAAAGCGGGCAGCAACAAATCTTCCACTTTTAGCTGTCAACTTTCTTTGATCTTACCGACTATCCACTGGAAACCAGAATTTAGGCTGAGCGCGCACGGGCGACTTTTGTCACGGTAACAAAGACAAAATTGTCGCCATGGCTATTGAAAACAAGTTAAGAGTGCGCGCACTAGGCGACGTGACACTTGGCCGATTGCCAAGAATTTCTTCATAGAGATCCATTGTTTTCTAGTGATATTTTTGATACTAGTGACTAAAGTCACGGCGACCAGTATCACTAGTATCAAAAATATCACTAGAAAAAAATAGAGCATTTTCAATCACATGACTTTACCTAACAACGGCCTTAGCAACGTTGTTTTTATCCTCCAGTGATGTCATGTGCGAATGCTTCTAGTGGATGCTTCTATTTCCCGCCCCTAACAACAGCCTTAGCAACGTTGATTTTGTCTTTGTCACCGTGACAAAAAACCCGTCTCTAAAATTGAGCAGTTCAAGCGAACGTGCCTGTATTACTATGGCCTTCTACACTTCTAAATGATTATTTGGAATAGTAATGAGAAAAGTATAGGAATAGATAAGAAAATAACATATTTTCTATGAATTAAGCCAATTTTATTCAGTGTATAAGAGCATAGATGGTTTTATATACAGGGTGTCCCACGAAAAGTGGCCCAACCCCTATAACTTTTGAACCCCTACAGATATAGTCATGAAAGTGGGGTCTAGATATAGTAAAATGACCATGCCCTATCCGATGAGACAACTTTCGACGCCCTCTAGCGGAAACTTTAGGAGTTATAATTTTTATTTTAAAAACTATGTGAGGTATGTGGAAAAAGTCAATGACTAAGTTGTAGAGCAGCATCGATTCATTATAAATCGACGCCTCCACCACAAAAATGCCTACAATAAAACTCATTAAACGCCCGTTTATTTAATTGTGATTTGGAACACTCAACCTCACGAAACGCTTAAACCGTTTGCTTGTTTATTTGAGGTCTCGAACACTTAACCTCACGAAATGCTTTTGCATGTAGTAACTTGGTGCTTGAAACGCTCTGTCTTGTTGGATATACTAATTAAGAGGCTATTGAATTTTGGGTATTATTGTTTAATTAAGCGTAATTGTGTGTGAGGTGTAAAATGTGCAACTCGATATTCAATCTAGAGTCCAAATATGCATTTTCGCGGACGGGAAGCACATACAGCATCAGCGGTAAATATAAAAAGTTTATTTTCATGAGGTTAAGTGTTCGAGACCTCAAATAAACAAGAAAGCGTTTTAAGCGCTTCTTGAGGTTGAGTGTTCCAAATCACAATTAAATAAACGGGCGTTTAATGAGTTTTATTGTAGGCATTTTTGTGGTGGAAGTGTCGATTTATAATGAATCGATGCTGCTCTACAACTTAGTCACTGACTTTTTCCACATACCTCACATAGTTTTTAAAATAAAAATTATAACTCCTAAAGTTTCCACTAGAGGGCGTCTAAAGTTGTCTCATCGGATAGGGCATGGTCACTTTACTATACCTAGACCCCACTTTCATGACTATATCGGTAGGGGTTCAAAAGTTATAGGGGTTGGGCCACTTTTCGTGGGACACCCTGTATACCTTCGGGGTTTTTTTTTCAGAGGATTGGTTTTGCATCAGCATTGAGAAGTATACAAAAACATTTGGTAAATATCACTTAAATGTTCTAAACATTGTCTTGAAATTAATTATACAAAATTAATTTTCAAATTGGCAATTAAATCCTGACAAATATGTAATTTAACAATACTATTTATGTTATATTTCAGGGAATTTGGAAAACAAATGATCTTCTAGGAGAACTGTCAGGATATAATAACTATAAAGTAAGATTCTGATTGTATATTTCTATATGGTTGCGAAGTAGTTCAGTGTAGGTATAATATGTGTGAAGTACTATGTACAAAAACACGAATCTTCTATTCATTAACATGGCAGATTCGCGTTTTTGTCATTGTGCCGAAGATGTATGGTATGGTGGAGTATTAAGAAGACGAAAGTATGAATTTCGATAAATTTGTAATTTTTGGTAAAACCTGGCGGACCCCTGAAGGAAATTACAAAATTCAAGAAAGATTTCACGTATGTTATTAGTTTTAAAATGCAACCTCTCACGACATAGGCGAAGTGTTGAGTTTCTAAAATGACGCCAATACCCTTTTTTTTTTTAACTTTTTTGGTCTTTGAGCTTACAAGGAAACGTTCTCAGGGTGAACTCACAGAATTGGGCGAAAATTTTACAGGCATAAGAAGATGGATAAAAACACCTACTGTGAAAAAATTAGCTGCTAAATTTCATTAGCGAAAGGAGTAAATTAACTTTGAAAATTGGGTTCTGAGATGCCAAACACATTCAGTTAACACCACTTGGCGACTTGGCGAATTTTCTATCAGATGGAATCAGGACGGCCGATACAGTGCACACACTGCTAGGGTGGAACTGTCTAGCATTTGGCGTTCTCTCTGCGTTTCTCGCCTAGTAGGGTTACATTTGGCGTTAAAATTTATAATTTTAAATAATTTTTTACAGCTTTTCTACTGTAATTTAGCAGCTAATTTTTTTACAGAAGGTGTTTTGAGTCAGATACTAACCCCTGTAAAATTTTCGTCCAATTCTGTGAGTTCACCCCCAGAGAACGTTTCCTTGTTAGTTTATTATCCTTGTGAAAAATATGCTCAACAAATCGTTATAAAGAAAACATAATAAATTGTATTTTAAAATAATTAATAATAATAAAATAATTCATTAAAGGCTATTTTGAAAAATTACACACACTAGAATGTAAATCACAGTACCCTATATTTAAATTTACAGAATTTTATTTTTTTACTTTATCTAATTTTAAAAAGTTATATTTTTGTTTTTTTTTTTTGGAATAACAATGGGAAGATAGTTTTCATGAAAACCGAGTTGAAATTTCCTTATATTTTTTTAGTAGGTATTGTAATGTTCGGGCAGCTGTTTTGAGAATATGCTTATACTCAAAGTTGTCGTTTATAAACTGAAAGGTTTTTGTTTGTAATTTTTGGTAAAGTAGGAGTAATTTCAAAACGTCAAACAGTAAAATTGATTAAAATCCTGAAAATATGTGTAACAAAAGCTTGAAATAATATTTTTTTTAAACTTAGTTTTGTGAGATAGAGGCTTGGTTTAAAACTTTTTTAGTCCTAAACCTCCCAAGTTTCGGAGGTAGCCTGAAATAAGAAGCTTATAAAATGCTTTATAAGCTTATAAAATGCTGTATAAAATCTTAATGCTAATAAATAATAATAATAAAATAATATTAATCTATAATAATAAAAGAGCTTTACCACTCACTCACTCACTCAGCAACGCACAGCAAAATCTACCGGGGCTAAAGACTCGAAACTTGGTAGGGTCGAAGACCTTATGGTGTATACGCGCACTAAGAAGGGATTTTTCAAAATATCTTTTTTCTGACCCACAGGGGGGTTTGGAGCGTTTTCGACGTTTTTGAGCCCAGCGGCGTCCAAAATGACCCCAGATCTTCGTTATTTCGCAGGAAGGTACCTAGCAACAATATCTAGAAAGGCATTTTTCAGATTTTGGATATTCGAATTTTAAAAGGTCTGAAAATTCCAAAACCCCGTTTTTGCTGAGCATAAGCAAAGTTTTACATTTTCAAAGAAAACAATACCGAGAAATCAATATAACGAAGTGAACTGTTGGTAATACCTTCTTGAGAGTATTTCAAAGAAAGTAATTTCTGGATTTTTCGATATTCCATTCTGGAGGGGGTGCGCGGAGGTTTGAATATTTACTCCCGTTTTTAATTTTTAGATTCTAGCACCCACATTATTAGTGTGATTGTTATGAAATTTTAGCATATTGTTCCTCATACAACCAGGAAGGTTTGTGAAAAAGAATTTTTAAAATCAAAGCATTCCAAGGATCCTTTTTTGCCCCTTTTCTAAATCCTTATGCGCATCCTTCAATTTTAAATTGATAACGGTTATTGCTCCTTTCAGGTGACGCAATACCTCTATTGTTAGAAATATTTATCTAAAAATGTTTCATAACAGTTGAATTTTTTTAAAGCTCTGATAAAGAAATAATTTTTGATGATTAAATAATTTTTTTTATGATAACCAAAAACCGTTCCACTGAAAAATTTCATTCTTTTTCTATTTAATCAAATTTAAGTATTTCCGGCAAAGTTCAAATTAAGCAGAGGCATTTTCAATAGTTGGTGTCGATTCAAATGCTCAAATGATGTTTACTTTTATTTCATGTTTGAAATTTCTTTCAGTGAATGAGTTGGTGATAAATCAGGAAAGGGGGGTTCAGGGGGTCTCCCCCTGATTTAAAAAAAATTACCATTGTTAAAAAATGATTATAAACACAAATTTATTCTAAACCGGTTTTTTTAAAGGTTTTGTTTAACATCTTAAAAAAGTATGTATATTGTTTTGTATTTTATAAAAATTTAGCGGGATGAGGGGGAAATAAGTTTTATCTATAGAAATTGCTGTTCAATAATAATAGAATAGTTCAATAAAGATAGAAATATCTTTATTGTGAAGCGAAGGCGGAGAAATTTGCCTCAGTTATACATTTATAGTTAAGGACATTAAAGAGAAAAAAATAATGGGGTTCAGAAGGTCCCCTGACTTTTTTTTTTCTATTTTGAAAAATTACTCTTTAAAAACAGGGATGGGGATTTCACACACTAAATCTAAACAGGTGGTATTTTTAAAGTTTTTTTTACATCTTAACGAAGTGGTATGGCATCAAAAAAGAATCCTATCGGGAAGACTGTTGACTCTATCTTATTTATTTTAACATACAGTTTGATAAGCCTTTTATCCCCCGAGCAACGACGGGCATATCAGCTAGTGCTTTATAAAAAATAAGAAATAGGGGCTATTAAGAAAATGCGAGATATAAATTTTTGAACGACTTATTTAGGGGTACAAAATATTTTTACTTTTTAAAATAATATTCCTCTTTATATTTATCCCTTCCTAGTGTATCAGAAAAATTATTCCTGAAAAGTATCTACGCGTACATATCGCACTAATATATTAATGGAATTCGGGAGAAAAAAACGTTGTTTTTTGCATTGATTTCACTAATATGGAGACATCCATAAATTACGTGAGGTAAAAAGGGGGGAGGGGGGGTACAGGAAAATCTCCCCAAATCTCACCAGGGGGGAGGGGGGAGTCAGTTAAAATCTCACGTCAACTTTTAGTTTAGAAAATATACGTTTTTTCTGTAATATTTTTTAGCACAAGTTTAGAAAAAATGCTCAGATTAGTGATAATTACAAGTAAAGTTATAATCATGTTTTTGATTTCAACGTGTTCTTGTATCAAAATTTTGCAATCTGGATGGTAATTTTTATGCCTATAAAGCAAAACTAGTGGTTGAGAAAATCTCACGTGAGGTGAGGGGGGGTCCAGCAAAATCTCACCAAGGGGGAAGGAGGGGTCCAAAATTTGGAAAAAACACCTCACGTAATTTATGGATGCCTCCATATTGTGCTTGCCATGTTACATATTTTGTGTGTTGTGAAAGTTATAAGGACTCTTTTTTTTCCAGCGGTGCCTTCGACCTTTGCTGAAGTTTTGTAAGAAGAGCCCAGGGGAATGTATGAGTCGTCATTGAGATCAAACAATTTCAAGATGAAACAATGAACAACAACTGTGTGTTGTGCAACGTAACATTTAAGTTAAAAGAAAAATTTTTTTTTTTGGTTGACTACAATGGGACGCCATTTTTAGTTACTTGATCACAAATCATTCACTCTGTGACATTATGTTTTGTCACTAAGTTTTAAATTAGTACTTGCAAAAAAAATTTTTTAGTAAGCTAACACTGTGTAGAAAAACTACAATGTGTTTAAAGTTTAGCATTTATTTTTACATAACATTGTGTTCTAGTTATAATAACAATTTGAACATTTTTAGTAATAAAGATTAAAATATACTAATTGCTTTGTAAACAAAGTAAATATAGTAAGCATTACAAGTTATAAATTGCAATATTAAAAACCATTCATCATTCAACCTACGAGAAAAAAGTTGAAACTTTTATGAGTTTCCCATAAATATTGTATGAGGACTTAATTCTATTAATACCAAAAATAAAGGATAGGTAATAGGTAATAGGTCAAGATTTATATTGTAATAAAACTGGTTCAAATGTGTTACTTTGAGCTTATTTAGATGGAATATATTTATTCATGTTTATTAACTGTACCCTGCAGCGTTAAAAAGTAAAAAGTATTATCTAGGGACGTTGTGCTCACCAAAGCTTATTATGCACTACGGTGGACGAAAGGAATTAAGTTATTCCGAATTTCTTCGAAAGAACTCCCACAAATGATGTAATTTGGTGTTAAATTAATATTTTAAGGAATAAAGGTCAGTGAAATAACAATATAATGAGGGCCTTTCACCAAGCTTTCAATGTGATAAGTGTTTTTCAACAAAAATGCTCGTTTCTAGCGTATAAGACAAAATTTATCTAAAAAAATAGGGATTTTGTATCTTTAATGGATAAAAAAACCTTCATTGGTTGGTTAATGTCATGTCCACGGGAGAACTAAAGGTAACCCATGTGTATGAAAAACCCAGCTGGCTATCTCCTCAATGTTATCGGAGTATAGACTCTCGAAGGAGGAGAATTCCCCGAGCAGAGACAGAGATCTTAAAATGGCAGGGCAGTCAGTGGAACATCATCACAATTATTGCAAAAACTAATAAACCTTTATTGGTTATATCTTTTATATGTAGAAGTATTTTTAAAACATGCATATCCAAAAAGACATTGATATTCCTACCACTACAGAAAATCGAAATTATCTTTAAAAATTCCATTATATTTGGGAATTTTTAATTAAACTTTGAAGAAAGAAGTTTTTAATAAAACTTACCAATAACATGTTGAAAAGTAGAAAATAATGAAAATTGAGCCTATCTATTCGGCCCGCGAAGTATCTGTCCCAGAGTGATCTCCATCACCGCTTGATGTTCCCTGGCCAACCACTGGGTGGTGGAAAAGCGCACAACCAACTGCCAGTTTGCAAACAGTACGAGCTAAAAACCGCGTATGAAAAACAAATATAGAACTGCAGCTTACTGAATATAGTCTGGTTTTAATAAAGGAAGCTATTTTTAGTTCGTAAGAAAATACTACCATCACGGTCGAAGAAAATTAGAAAGCGAGAAAAATAGTTTGTCTGTTTAAAATTCAGTAACAATCCAGGTGTAAGATGTCTGTCACATTGAAAAAACCGTCACGAATATTCTTATCGTAACTATACAGCTTTTGGTTTAAATTTTCGTAAACTGAATATACCTATCCTCAATTTCTTTTAGTTATTATAATTACTTTTTGAAATGCATTTAAATACTATAGGAAAGGACACAAAGAACGAAAGTGCAGTCAGTCTTGACTATCAACATGAAGAGTTGGATCATTTTGCTACTGTGTTGGTTGGTTTTAGTGCAACTTCCTCAACTTCGAAGTTTCGATCTGCCAGATCGAGACCAGGGATTTCGTAGGTGTTATGCCCACAATTTGTGCAAATGCGGTAAGTTCACATCTTTATTACAAGTTTCTTAATGGAGAACTACGAAGTAGGGTCAAAAAGTTCCCGGAATTGGTCTATTACAAATTATTAAAAAGTCGGACAATAATATTTCTTTTTCGGCCTTCAAAATATTTTTCTCTTGCGTCCACACGCATCTTCCAGCGTTCGTATAACTGTTTAAAACACTCCTGGGATCCATTTTTTGAGTGGTCTTTCAGTTGCTTTGTCACATTTTCGATCACCTAGCTAATCCAATGGCGCCCAGTTCGAGGATGATCTTGGATGTTCATACGGCCTTCACGAAAACGTTATTACCGCTGGTATTTTTTCATGCCATCGTTTCCGTATGCTTTCATCAGCATCTCGAGTGTCTCGGAAGGTGATTGATATAAGAAAGGGCAGAAATTTATGTTTGCACACTGCTCCAAAGACGAAAAAAGCAAGCTGAAGTAAGTAACTTCCCCCTTATTTTCGATAAAACTGCAGTAAAAATATCTAGATTAGACCATAATAAAGCCCTGGATGAAGATACGTTACTTAACTTTAAGTAACGTAAGCTTTGCTATCCAGGGCTTTACACCATAAGTTCTCTAGCTAGACGGAAGTAACTAATTGAATCTTCCGTTTGAAAAACAGAATATATGGGCCACAAAAGGTAAAATGGTTCCTTAGATTCAGTTATTAAGTATCTCTAAACATTCCTCTATACTTATAGTATACGGGGCATTAGATTAAACATAATTACCCCTATGAAGGTATCTCCCCTCACCCTCGAGACTCCAACGTTCAAATAAACTTTCACAGAAACTCTCATTTTCAACAAAAAAGCTAAAACCCCGGGTAGCTAAAGATTTCCACCAATAACCTCCTGAAGTTTAAATAAAGTAGTTGCATTTATTTTTCATGTTAGTACGTCGTTTTTATGGAAGCGTTTCTCAAACAGAGGGGTATGGGAGCTAAGTTTTGATTAAAAATATTCCAAAAGATAGCCAATCTTTTCATTATTTTCTGTTATCTAGTTTTAGAGTGTTGGTAAGTGCAAAAACAGCCTTTTTTGAGTTCGAAATAATTAGAAATATCATTATTTTTATAGGTACCCATAGTTACAATCGTATAAAGCACTGCTGTGAAAAGTTTGGAGAAAAGGTAAATATAAAATTCGCTATCTGACTAAGTTCTTGTTACAAAGTTTTGTTTTTTGTTCGTGGTATGTGTAATATGACCAGATTTTACTACTAAAAATGAGGACATACTATGGGGAGAGTGGGACACCTATACTTTTCAGACGCAATTTCATAGTTATGAACTCGTGCTTATACTATATAAGTACTAATAAATTAAACTAAAATCTACTCCTTGGAATCTTAGGTGCGTCTACATAATTATAACTTACATCAGTTTTCTTGTTTTGTGTTGTGCTAAGTTATACTCACTAGATAGAAAAGATAGAAAAGCATTTTTTTAAAATAAAATAAGTGTATTTAAAATATTATACTTATGTTGAGATTGAAATACAAGTGTATATTAATATTCAAGAAAGAGAAAATATTTTGCTATATCTAAATGAATAATTAAGTTTGATATCCAAAGCTTCAAGTGGGGCACCTTGGGACTTGTATTAAGATACCCGAACCCTCTCATGAGTAAAAAAAAATTATTAAAAAAAATAATAAATTTAAGAATTAATAGGGTTATAATTTAGAAATCGGTGCAAAAAAGTATCTGGAAAGAAACAAAGACAAAGATGTCAAGACAAAAATACTGAAATCAGTGAAAAGTTATGAATGTAAAATATGATTGATGTCCATTTTAAGATTATTAAATATAGATTTTCATTAATCAATGTTATTTTTAATTTTTTTAAATAATATTTATAAATTTTTATGCTATTATAGAAAATGTTCCAAGAGGGGGGCCACTGTGGGGGTCTTTGGGACATTTAAAGATGTTTTTAAATTTGTTATTTTAATTTCCCTAAAAGATTGCTCAAAAAAAATTATTACATGTGCACAAAGGAGTATATTTATCATGTTAACTGTGTTTGAATAAATATAATTATTGTTTAAAATAAAAATTAAATTAATAAAAAGTTTCCCAAGGTGCCCCACTCTGTTCAATTATAGTTGGAATATATAGGTACCTTCTTTCCTTTAGTGTAAAATATTTCAGAAAATATTTAGTCAAATAAAAAAGGGGGTCGTCCCCAAAAAAGTTTGAAATGCTGATTCCCATCTTTTGGAAATTTCAAACAACCTCTAAAGAGCGACCTTTTACCATAACTACCCTACAGGGTGTTTCATAAAGTCCACCCAAATTCTTCACAGCAAGATTCCTTGCTTAGAGTAGTTAAAAAATTCTCAAGAGACCCGTAGTTTTCGAGAAAATCGCGACAAAAAGAGATTTGACGTCAGATTCGGTTTCCACTAAAAGTTTTGTGGAATATGCGAACATAGTTGTTTGAATTGTCTGCATACCGAGATGTTCTAAAAATATCCATTGGGATGCATGATTTTTTGCAGTTGCACTAATGCGGGTTTTAAGGGATATGACGTCACATTTTTCGAAAAATAAAAGTGGCCATAGAGGTATGATACTTTGACCATTTGTTTTGTACCTATTCAACGCAAGGAACCTTTCTGTGTAGAGCGGACATGTTTAAACAACTAATTCTGGAAATAAATTGAATTCTTACTTGTCTGTCTTATTTCCTGTTTTATTTCATGTGTATCTTTTTCAGACTAAGAAGGTCGTTATTTCTATGTGGAACCATAGCGGTGAGGAGGGTCAGGAATCAAAGAATCATACACATTACTCCTCCTACAGAGATTATAGTTGTACCCTTTCTGATTCAGATCAGGTATGTATTCAAGTTCCATGAATCGCAAATCCAATTAACAATGTAACATTCTGCTCCGTAAATTCATATTAATTAACTAAGATACTTTTTCCAACTATACGATTTATTGCGTGATATATGGTTTAAAAGTCAATTCGATTTTTTTTCAGGTGAAATTGTTAGCATCTACTCTAAACAAAATAAGAATAAATTTGGTAATTATCCTTTAAATTTTTTAAACATTGTCTTAGGTTAAAATACATATACGTAAAACATTTAAGACTCTTTGATATACTAGACAGCAACGTTAGTTGACCCTATGAAGTCACTAACCAACAAAGTAGTTCCCAGCACGATGTCTGACTTTTGAGTGAAATGAAGAACGTCAATTTAAAAATATGATTATTTTGTGAAACCCATGTATATATAGTGTCTTTTTATCACGATTTGTGTACCGAAACTCCTCCTAGAAACCCAACAGGCTTTGTGTTTACTCATTTTCTCCTTCCGCGTAGTGACGTACTGGGTTCAGGAAACCTTGCTGTAGTGCATAATGAAGACTAAACAATGTATTCAACATAACCAATATTTCTTCTAAAGCATCAAAAAAGATAAAGTCAAAACACGTTACGTTCAATACAAATAATGTAAAAATGTTTCGTCATAAGCCCTTTTTAAAACCAGTAATTAAAAAAAACGTTTATTTAAACTGCATTTACTAAAATTCGAAAGCATTTATAATCGTTAAGTTTTTGTTCTTTTTACCAGTTTTGGTTTCAAGGACAAAGGACAATAACAACGACTGAGATGCGCTTAAAATCAAAATTTTAAACAGCGACATGAGTTTATAAATACTAAATTTCGTACTTTAAACCAATTTGTTTTAGTTAATGTGTTTAGTTTTGAAGTTTTAAATTTAAAATGTTCAAAAAATATATCCTTGGGGGTTGCACATCAACCGGACAGACTCCATGATGACATTAGTAGGTTTAAAGTAACAATTAGTAAAACTAACTTCAAAGTTTGCTTTGATTTTAAGTGCAATCCATTTACGACTCAAATAAAATCTGAGAAAATCGGGTTAAGTTAGTCCTATAAAGATAATTCTAACAGTCGTATACACCATCAGCGTCGGTGTTAAATCCTTGGTCAAAGAAGGATTCCACCAATCAGAGTAAGCGAAAAGCTAATTTTTCTTTCTTTAGCTGCTAGTTAACACCGACGCTGATGGCTATGAATATGGCTATAAAAGATGCGAAGTGACTTAAGAGAACGAGAGAGATGATACACAACACAAAAAATGGCTTAACAAATAAATTTTTACTTTGTAAGAAAATTTTATTTTTTTAAGAAAAAAAAGTCATGACTTATATAAGTTCTCCTCCTTTAAATTTTTAAAGTTTTTAATGAAATTATAACTGTGTGCTAATATTTAACTTTATTGTATTTATCAAACTTTTCATTTAAGATTACACATTTAAAAAATTTAGTATTAACTTGTATTAGTTTTATCAGTAGGCATAGATTAATTTTTAATAGCAACAAAAGTTGTGTTTTTTCATTTTGTCATTTTAAATATTGTTTAATTAGATTTAATTAAAAACTGTCAATTAAAATTATGGCAACTATCTCTATTAAATTAATTTTAACCCTACTATCTATATTACATTTCAGAATGAGTGGGAAGGCCTCTTAGATTTTACAGAAACTAAAGGCTTTGAAAACTATGAAGTAAGATTTACACAATATATTTTCATACATTTGCAATGTAATCCAAAAACTTTGAAAAAATTCAATGTAGGAGGTATACACTATACAGTATGTATGTATTGCGTAGTATGTACTTGTACTGGTAGACACAGCAAAACAAAATAATTTTTTATTAGTAGAATATCATTATTTCACTATCTATAGTTGTCACCAATAAATAGGATGTTTCAGAACTAAATGTAAAATTAATAAGGTAGTTCAGTGCGACTCCCCTTTAGACTATAGGTATTTCTATTACACTTCGACATGCTTTTAATTGGGATGTTTCTTAAAAATAAGAAAAATTTGGTACTATATTTGAAAAAATGTATATGTTATGTTACAGGCAAATGATATACAAAAAGATAAACCGGACATTGTTAATAATACCCGATGTGAGGCGGGCAACGTGATAAATTCAATGGCATTAACTTATCACTTTGCCCGAAATACACGGACATTAATAATAATAAAAACTTTATTTACTGCACAAAAATGTTTTTACAGAAACACAAGGAAAAAAAACATTTGACGCCAAGGGAAAATTTGACAATTCCCGTTCAGGCGACAGAGAATGTTTTTACATTAAATAAAAAATAAATGAAAAAAAATTATAACAACTTAAGAAAATGAGTAAATAAATAATGGCAATAAGCTGGATAACTGATTATAAATAGATTGCTTCAATTGAGGGAAAAATATGAATCCAAGTCGTCGATATTTATTATGAAGTCAAGTAAAGTGGAGTATTTAGTAATAGTAATAGTAACATTATTAATAATGCCCGGATTTATCACATTGCCCGTAACATACATATCCAATCCATCATGGGTGATGTAACAAAAAATTTTCATCTAACGTAAGTAAGATCCAAAACGCACGAGATATTAACTTAACTTGGAGGAAACAAACGTATTTTTCTGCAATGATTTAACATATAGTTGCCACTATATGTTTGGTATTCAAAAGTTACAAGGCCTCTTTTTTTCAGGTATGCATTCAAAGTGTGCTGAAGTATTGCATAGACCATCCCGGAGAATGTGTCCATCACCATTGAGATACTGCCATTTTCCAGGATTAGAGAGACCAATAAAAGAATATTATTATTATTATTGTTTTAACTTATTTTCTCTTTAAAGCCCAATTCCCATGGGTTGCGTATAAAAATTCGTCGGCGAAAAACGCTTCCCTACTTTCCCTACATTTTCTGAGGAAGAGCAATCCTTTCTTTTAAAACTAGATTCACATGATCACATGTCATAAAGAGTCCAATCATATGCCTAGAAGAAAAAACGCAGCGCTCAAAATTCGCACGACTTTTTTCTTAGATTTAATTTAAGAAATTTGGGAAATTCGCTTGCGGTTTTAGTCACATGATTTCCTCCAACCAATAAGAAAGCCCTTATAAAACAAAACAGCATCCATTTTATTTTGATGGTTCAAAGCAGATCATAATCGTCTATATCACCGAATTTAAATTGTGCATCCTAAAATGGAAACTAATTAAGATGAGTTAACCACTCACAAAGTTAATAAAATTATAAAAGAAGCCTCTTTGTTAGAATGAGCGGCTTCTAGATTGCAGGAATATTTTAAAAAAACAGACGGCATGGGAAGTAGGCAGGAATTCAGGAGGCAAGCGGTGAGTTAAATGTCTTAAAATGGTACATTTAAATTCGTAAAGAGAACTGTAATTCGAAATAATTTTTCATTATGCTTTTCTGAATTGTTAGACTCCATACAGATGTACAAAATATACAAATAAAACTTATGTAGAACCATAATTGTAATTTAAATTAATACTTGATAGCTCATTGGTATAACTATTTCTTCCCATGTCGTCTGTATTCTGCATATTTTTGTATTTTTCTTAGTAAGTTGTTTTTTTCTATTATGATCCAAACCAGAAATAGCCCCAATTAATTCGAATGTTTGGAGATCTACTGTATTTTAATACAAATACATTACTTATCATGATTTGGATAGATACAGTGAAATTAATATTTTCATCAGAACATGTGAGGGAATAGAAAAAAAAAGTCGATAGGCATGTGCAATCAGAATTTATTGATGTTCTTCCTGAAGGAGTTTCAGTGAGAAAATTATTTTTATTTAATGTTCTTAAACCAGCTTAAAATAACTTGTTTAATTTTTTACAACAGCTTATGTATATATGAAACTACATTTCCACTTCGGAGCTTCTCGATGTCTTGTTATGAACAAACTTTAGAATTTTAGCAGTGATGCTTTAAATTGATTTATTTTTAATGCATGCTACTAATTTTATGAAAAATGCATGCTTATAAAACTTAATAAAGTTGTTTAAAGTTGCTGTAAGTTTTGGCGCCAATACAATAGTAGGCAAAAGTCAGTGACCTCTAGTGAGCGTAATCAGAAACAGAGCGGGCAAAAAAGCTAGGGAAAAAGATCCTTCAAAATTCGCGACGAGTAAATTCGCTTGCGTATTTTCAAAAAACGCAACCCATGGGAATTGGGCTTAACTCATGTTTTGCATTTGAAATACAGGCAATGTCGAAAATTAATTAATAAACACATAATGTGATTTTGCTATTTTTATGTTATTTAAGTAATACAAATTTCCTAAAGGCATAAACTCGTAGAAAAATTCACCAATTTATAAGAACAATCTGATGTGTTTTGTCAGATCATTCGAAAGAAAATAAGATTAAGCACCTAAGGGGGGAGGGGTTTGCTCTTGGCTTATTTTTCCTGACAAGAGGGGGGGGGGGGAGTATGGGTGATGCTTGCGAAAGATGTTACAAACACTGCATTTTTGAAAAACCTCCTTCTTTATCGCATAAATATTTTCACAATTCCAACGAAAAATAAATTTTACAAACAAATAAATTTTACAAAATTCTAGCATTTTTAACACCTCAAGGAAAATTCAAAACTTTAAGGGGGAGGCTAAAATTCAAAAATATTTTCTGGGGTAGGACTCCCAGGAAGTAGGACTTAAGGAGGGCTTAAGACTCGCTGCAATCAGACTTATCACTTTTGATATTCAATTTAGAGGAATCATCCAAAGTGAAAATGTAAGTTGGCCTTTCCTTTTTACTCCTTCATTTTTCTATGCAAACTAGCAATTCATAGTAGTGAATCACTCAGGATGAACACTGTTGAGAAATCCTCCCGCGCGATGAATCAGCCGCAGTGATCTATCTCCCCCGCTTGTTGTTTGTTCCCTGGCAACCAGCTTTTCACACTTTTGCCTTTTTTCAAATCTTTTCTTTTAATTCCTTTATTTTTGATTTTATCCTATTCATTGCGTATTTCCTCCTTTTCCCCTGTTATGTTTCTGCTGCACCACACGAGGCGCCTTCGGATGGTAAAAAGCGCACAACCAACTGCCAGTTTGTAAACAGTACAAACTGAAAACGCGCATGAAAGACAAATATAGGTCTGCATCTAACTGAATATAAATAGCCTGTCTGGCGGAAATTGGGTAACAATCCAGGTGTAAGATGCCTTTTGAGAAAAAACATCAAGAATATTCTGATCTTACGTACAGAGCTTTTGGTTTGAGTTTTCATTCCATTCGCTGAATACATATTTATCCATTCCTTACCTTTTTAAGTATTTAAATTACTTTCTGTAATGCATTTAATAAATACTAAAGGAAATTAAGAACAGAAGTACAGTCTTACTTGGACTTTCAAAATGAAGAGTTGGATATTTTTGTTGCTGTTTTGGTTGGTCTTAGTGCAACTTCCTCCGCTTCGAAGTTTCGAACTGTCTAAAAGAAGCCAGGAATATAACAGTTGTTATACCCACAATTTGTGCAAATGCGGTAAGTTCTCGTATATGTTCTTTATACAAGTTTCTTTATGGAATATTATAACACTTGAACTTACAAAAATAGAGTACTTTAAAAAAGCATGCTGAAGTAAGTAATTTCCCCCATATTTTCAATAAAACTTCATATAATTACTTAAAATTTCGTTTCACAGCTTTTATTTGGAACCAACCTCTCTTAGAGTCATGGAAGTCAGATGTACCCCTAGATAAATGGAACATGCTGAATCCATTGAGGTGACTCACGCGGTTAATTAATAACCCCAAGCGGTTAATTAAGAAAGTTAAAAAAATTAAATTAAGGAACTAAGTAGATAGAACAAAAATTTCAATGCAAAAATTGTTTCCAAATTCCAGGAAGATATGTTAAATAATCAAGGAATATTAACGACCAAAGTTAGCACTTTCTTGAGCCATGATAAAAGGGCCGTCCACCAAACTTCTCCGATGTCATGTTGATGAATTTCAGTGATTTTTAATTCGACCATAAAAGACATCCTATTTTTGAATTGGAGATTATTTTTAATTTTGGCCGGGCCCTTTTTCAAGGATCAATAAAGTGCTTACAGGGTGTCCCAAAACCAACTGAACGATTTCAAAAATTAATAAAAAATAAACTAAAAGAGATAAAAATACGCGGTCTGCAGCTACCTTCTTGGCTGGTCTAAGAATTTTTTCTCACAAAATTTCAAAAATACATAGTTCACAAATATTTTAACAGATGGCAGCTCTGAAAATTCAAACATTAGGGAATCTCAATACTCCAATTCCCTATTTTAGGGATGTTAAATTTGTGGCCAATCGATTCTAGAATCGAATGGGAATAAAAAATACTTGAGATTGTACCTCGATTTTAATTTGCAGGGCTTGGTTTTATCAATAGATGCGATTAAATTTAAGTGTAGAACATAAAATAAAATGTTTTCCTCTGCATTTCTGTCGATAATTTGGGATTTGAGGGCAGAATGCTACTTGATGAAATTCAAAATTTTTTCCCTAATATGTGTTGATTCCTGATATAGATTATTTAAAGAATAAAAACCAGTGGTAGGATCAGAATGTGTTTGTCACAAATCGTGTCGCTTATTTAAAACATAACATGATCGACATTCCACCCAGTTAATGTTATCAATCGGATAATGTTATCGAAATTGATTGATCTGGTCCCGATCACTCAATTTAAATCAACCTAAAATGTATAGTTTTATGTGATCAATCTATCGTTTAATGTTATCAAGATTTCTTGAGCCTGTGGTATTTCAACACAAAAAATATTCTTTCTTCTAAAGTACACCTCATTTTCAGTTGTTTTGTAGATTTATAAACTTCTAATTGCATTGTTATAGACAGTTGTATTCTCCTTTGACATGATCGAAAGTTAACCCCCAGAGTACGATTAATATGAACGATTAATAAAAAGGCTCCGATTTTCATTCACAAGAGTTCTCTTTGTTCTTTGTTGATGAAATGTTTTTAAGGAATTTATTATTTTGGTATTCGGTAAGAATGTCACAACCTCCCATATCCTAAAACAAAGCATTGTGCCCGAAATGATAGATATACTCGACAGCAACGTTCCCTGACCGTATGACGTCAGTACGCGGAAGCAGAAACTGCGTAAACAGAAAGCCTGCTGGGTTGTTAGGAAGAGGTTCGGTACGCAAGTCGTGATAAAAATATGCTATATATTCAAGGGTTTTAATAACATTTTTAAATTCACGTTCTTCATAGTTCTCAAAATTCAGACACCACACTGGGAACTACTTTGTTTGTTAGTGATGTCATAAGGTCAGAAAACATTGCAGTCGAGTACAGCTTCCTCTTACCGCGTACCGTAAAAGTACCGAAACTGAAAATCGTTTTTTATGAATCGTGATTCGATCCTCGAAGTTTAGGAGATTTCGGTGCAACGATCCCATATTATAGAAATATCAAGGTAATAATCTAGCAGAAAACCAGCATTTTTATGTGGCTAAATCTGTTTTTTGTAATCAAATTTTGAAATAGACGGTAAAATCTAAAATAAACAGTATGAGGCAATCTGGAAAAAAATTGTTAAATAAGTTGGTTTCAGGATTATCAAAAAGTTTAAGTTTTCATAGCGATCCTGTAATAGATGCGAAGTTTAATTTTAGATAATAAATAAACGATCGTTTTAATAGCTAAAAAGAATGAAACAGTAATTAATTAAATTATTCTAAAAGGTATTCAAAAATAAATTTTAAGTTTGATATGTCAAACTTTCTTAAAACCGGACCTTTTGACTGGAATAAAGGTTTGATTCCAAGAAGTACGTATTAAAAGATTCTTTATTCGATTCTAAAATCGATTCATCACAAAATTTAATATCCCTAAGTCTATTTAAAATAGGGATCAAGAGTATTGAAATTCCCTAATGTTAGAATTTTCAGAGCTGCCATCTGTTAAAATATTTGTGAACTACGAATTTTCGAAATTTTGTGAGAAAAAATTCTTAGACCAGCCAAGTAGGTAGCAGCAGACCGCATATTTTTATCGCTCTTAGTTTATTTTTTATTAATTTTTGAAATCGTTCAGTTTGTTTTGGGACACCCTGTACTTTGATCGTTAATATCTCAGCGAATATTTAAGATGTTTTATGTTTTTATTATTTTTTGTCACAAATTTTGTATTGAAGTTTTCGCTGAAGTTTCGCTTTCTCCCTTAGTTTTTTAATTATTTTTTTTAATTTCTTATTTCGCCGCTAGGGATGCTGTGTGTCATCTGAATGTATTCTCCATGGCCACTTACTTAGGGGTACACTTTACTTCCATTACCCTAGGAGACGTTGGTTCCAAATAAAAGCCGTGAAAGGGACTTTTGAAACACCCTGTATAAACAGAGATATGTAACTTATTGAAACGTCCGTTTGAAAAACGGAATAAGGTCACAAAAGGTAAAAGGGTTCCTTTAGGTCCAATTCTTATGATTAATTAAGTATAAGAATATTAAGAAGATCCGCAATACGCTTAGCGAAAATAAAATTTTAATTTATATCAAGTGGATGATTCCGTTTCAATTATTAACAATGGTTGAAGTGATTCAGCTTAATTTTTGAATTCTTTTATTTTAATCTCTCTTCAAATTTGTCAGTAAACCCAGCAATAGTAAAATTATTGCTTTAATTTTTAATCAATGAATAATAGTTTAATTTATGATTTAGTTTCTGGGGGGACTTGTGTTAGTATTCAAATTTAAGCAATAAAATAGGAAAAAATATTTTCAAAGTAGTAATTTCATAACTCACCTATGTCCTTTGTAACTGTCATCTAGTTAGTGTTGGTAAATGCAGAAACAGTATTTTTTTCGTGCAAAATAATTAGAAATGGCATTATTTTTATAGGTAGACAAAGTCACAGTCGCATAAAGCATTGCTATGATAAGATTGGAGAAAAGGTAAATATAAAAACTATCTATCTACAAAAATTTGTGTTTTTTGTTCGGGGTATGTGTAATTTGAGTAGATTTTTCAAACTAAAAATCAGGACACGCTACTATCACTGTTACTATCCAGACAATAGGAGAACCCATTTTTTTTTTTCTAAGGGTTCCTTGTAGATCAAGGTCTACTCAATTGTAGGAGGAATATAGTATATACCTTCATTTATTTAGTGTAAAATTTTTCGAAAAATATGTAAATCAAAGAAAAAAGAGTGGTAAATGGTCCACCCTAAAAGGTTTTGAAATTCAATGTTTTGACATACTTTTGTGAATTTTGGACCCATAGGAAGGGTGACTCTCTGAAGGGGGATTTCTCCTCTATATGTGAATAACACTCTCCTAAAATTTAAAATACGCATTAACTCAAACTTATCAATAATTTAATCATTTTTTTTCCTTAAAATTATCCAGCAAGTCTATTAAAATAACTATTGTTAATCTACATTCTAAAAATAAAAACGTACAACCAATGAATACCAAGTAACTCTTGTAATACTCAATGTTTATAAACAATTAATTTCGATTATCAGACTGAAAATTCTAGTATATTTTAGAAACAAATATGTGGAATTCGCGTTACATGTGTTTTAAGAATACTACTATTATCAGTCTTTGAACGATACTCAATTTGGAAAGTACTTTAAATACATTTTTAAAACATGATAAAAATTTGTTTCATCATAAAATATGGCGTCAATTGGTCGTTGTGATTGGATGGATAATAAGTTGTTTGACAGTTGCTTGCTTTGTAACTGCAACCTTATCTGTAATATAGTAAAATAGAAATATTTTTAAATTGGGAATTCTTTTTTTAGAAATCCCAAAAGCTTACTCGGATTCTTCAAAAGTATCCGACCACTTTTGATACCAAAAATGTGTCAGTACATAAAAAGTTTTTCTCTGAAAATTGTTCACCTAATTTTTTTTTTTTTTAGAATAGTGCCAATAACAAACATAAATTTTCTTATGCACAGCGTGCTCTTAGTACAAATACAAGGGTTGCTGTTTTGACTCCCGTATTTATCATAACCTATGCAAAAGTTTATACAGCATCCCTAAAGCACGCCAAGATAACTCCAAAAATCATCTTTAGTAAATTTGAATTGAAAGTTAATTTGAATTGAATACATGGTTCTTGCACCAAAGGCCTCAGTTCAAGCTATAAACTAAAGATAGAATTATTATATTAAAAATTTCCATCTTTTGGAAATTTTGAATAAAAGTGTCTAAAATGCGAATTTTTATCCCACCTACCTTAAAGGTGTTACAACAAGTCCTTGCTTGGCGATTGGCAAAGAATGGCCTAATCTGGTCCTTGTGCCATAAAAATCCAATCAACCAACCAACCTTGCTTGGCGTAGATAAAAGGAATACCAGAGAACTATTATACTTCCAGGATTCATTGTTTTCCAGAAAATCGTGTTAAAAAAGATATGACGTCACATCAAATATCCATTGGACAGTGGAATAAAATTTCGAAATTTTTATGGGATATGACGTCAAATTTTTCGAAAAATAAAAGCTATCGTAAAGGTATGGTTCTTCGGCACTTTCTTATGTACCTACTTAACACAAAAGGAACCTTTCTGTGTAGAGCGAACTTGCTGAAACACTTTGTTCAGCCAGGCCCAGCAAATAAATTGAATTCTTACTTGTCAGTCGTATCACCTGTTTCATTTTATCCATATATTTTTTTAGAGTATAAAGGTAATTTATTCTGGATGGAACCATAGCGGTGATAAATCTTTGCATGATTTCTTCTCCTTCAAAGATTTTATTTGTTCCCTCCCTGAATCAGAGAAGGTATGTATTCAGGTTCCATGAATCGCAAATTCAATTAACAATGCAATACTATTCTGCTCCGTAAATTCATATTTACTAAAACTCATTTTCCAGTTATACGATCTGTTGCGTTATCGATGGTTTAAAAAGTATTTCGATTTTTTTTTTCAGATGAAACGTTCAGCACATGCTCTTAACCAATTAAAAACAAAAATGGTAACTATCCTTTAAATGTTTTAAACATTGTCTAGGGTTAAAATAACTAATTATCATACTACAGATACACACATGTAAAAAAAATTGTGAAGACAATTAGCTAGTGAAGATAATAAACACAAATGTATTCCAAAAAACAAATATTTCTTCTTAAGTTCTAAAGTAACAAAAGATAAGTAACTCACAATTTACCTTCAATACAAATAATAAAAAAGGTATCCTTGGTAGATTGCTTTAACCATACACACTCCATGATGACATTAGTTTATTTAAAGTAAAAATCAGTGGGAACTATATAAAAGCTAACTTCAAAGTTTGCTTTGTTTTTAAGTACAATCCATTTACAATTAAAAAAAATTGAGAAAACCTGGTTAAATTAGTCTTATAAAATTATTCGAAAAGAAAAACGTTCCATGAAACTTAAATTTCATTATGATAATAACATAGAAAATATCTCGTAAAAGTACCGAGCAATTGAAGTGAAGTGACTTAAAAGAGTGAGATAGATGATACGCAACGTACGCGGCAAAAAAAAACCCTTCAACTTTGACCTTAAATAATAATCACATCAATTACCTTTTTATTCGAGAATGTTCTCTGAGCATTTATCTACAAACGTTTCACATTTCATAAATTTCTGTCAAGTAGTTTCTGCGTTATGAGAGGTCAAAGAGTTCAAAAATAAAAATTTTCGAAACAATGACAGAGGCAACTTTTTTTTTAATACAGAGAGATATAGAATAGAGAGATTTGATTTTTTAAAAGGCATGACTCCTGTTCTCTTTCCTTAAATTTTTAATGTACATGTTATTAGTTTAATGTGTACATGTATAGTATATTATAACTTAGAATTAATGTTTAACTTTGTTGTATTTATCAAACTTTTATTAAAATTACGCAATTAAAAAATAGTTAGCTCTTCCATAGTTTTATCAATATAGATTATTTTTCTCTAAACAACATAAGTTGTGTTTTTTGATTTTCACACTTTAAATATTGATCAATTGGATTTTGTTAAGAATTGTCAATTATCATTCTGGCAATATTTTAACCCTACTATCTCTATTAAATTTCAGAATGAGTGGGAAGGCCTCTTAGATCTTTCAGAATCTAAAAGCTTTGGAGACTATGAAGTAAGATTTACACAATATATTTTCATACGTTTGCAAAGTAATCCAAACACTATGACAAAATTCAATGTAGGAGGTGTACTGTACAGTATGTATGTAGTCCCGTAGTATGTACTTGTACAGGTAGATTCAGCATAAAAAAATATTTTATTAGTAGAATACCATTATTTCACTATAGTTGTCACCAATAAAAAAGGTGTTTCAGAACTAAATGTAAAATTAATAAGGCAGTTAGAGATAAGTAGGATTTCGAATCGGAATGGGGCCTGGTGCAAATGCTCGTTTAAGAGCTAGGGTGTAATATAATACGAAGACTTCTTCAGCGCGACTTCTCTAGACCAGGGATGGCCGGCCCGCGGGCACATGCGGCCCGCTTGAAATAATTTTGCGGCCGGCGAGAATTTTTGTAGGTTAAAAAAAGTTTACTTCGAGCAATAATTTTCTTTTAAGAATAATGCTTTGTTACAAAAAAATCTCAAAACTTTTTGTTTTGCAATTATTATAGTATTGCGATTAGAAAGGGTAAGCGCCAGAGGGTGTCCGAGTCCATTATTGATTCCGCCAGGTGGGAGAGGGGTTTTTCCTTTCTTGACCGCAATGAGGGATGGCAGGTTTTCGGGGAAAGATTCGGGTTACAAAAAGATTCGGGTTTGAGGAACCTTTTTCTAAAGGTTGTGAGAACTTTTGGAACGAATCACATGCGAAGCTTTTCTTTTCAAAATGAAATTTAAAAAAATAAATCGCGCGCAAATTTAACCGATGAAAACCTACAGAATAAATTACGAAGTGCAAATACATCAAGCTTCAATATTGACATCCAAAAGCTTATAGAAAGAGTTTAAATAAATGTAGTAATTTGCACAAAGAAATGTATAAAATCAGTTCATTTTCTTTTTCACTTTCACATAATATTTTTGTATGTGACTTTGTGAGCTTCTCAAAATGACACTAAAATGTTAGTCCCAGGGGCGTAGGTATATAAAGAGGGGGCCATGGGTGATTTAACAAAAAATTTTTATCTAAGTAAGATCACTGATCCCAAACACGCTGAGATATTAACTTAACTTGGAGGAAACAAACTTATTTTGCTGCATTGATTTAACGAATATTTCAGTTACCGCATTTTTGGGGTATGCAAAAGTTACAAGGCCTCTTTTTCTTTCAGGTATGCATTAAAAGTGTGCTGAAGTCTTGCATAGACCATCCCGGAGAATGTGTCCATCACCATTGAGATACTGCCATTTTCCAGGATTAGAGAGACCATTAAAAGAATATTATTATTATTGTTTTAACTTATCTTCTCTTTAACTCATGTTTTGCATTTGAAAACCAGTCAGTTTCGAAAATTAATTAATAAACACGTAATGTGATTTCGCCATTTTCATGCTTAATTTATAAGTAAAACAAATTTCTTAAACTCATAGATAAGTTCATGAATTTAAAAGAACAGTGTGACTGTATTTGGTCAGATCGTTCAAAAAATAAAATAGCACTACGTAGACACCTAAGGAGGGAGGGGTTTGCTCTTGGCTTATTTTTCCTGACAAGGGGGGGGAGTATGAGTGATGCTTACGAAAGATGTTACAAACACTGTGCGTTTTTAAAAAATCTCTTTTCTTTATTCCATAAATAATTTCAAAATTCAACGAAAATAAGTTTTACAAACAAATTGAACTAGGATAAAATTTTCGAGCATTTTCACTTTCCATGGAAAATTTTAATGACTGATTTAGTGTTCGTGGAGCACAATGAATTTCTGGAATCAACAGTTCAAATAAGGTTTACTGTATGAAGCCAGTCATATTTCTGATAAATAACTTGCATCTAGTATTTCCAATAATGCAATTGGAATGCAAGATACAGACAGTATCCCTCTATTCTAAAAAAGGCTTTTGGTGAAGGGTTTCCAGAGGAAAACTTTTTAAAGGCCACAAGCCGAAATAGTCATTGAAAAAATAGGATGCGTTTAGAACCATATTTAATGAACCCACGATGTAACGGACGAGTTTTTTACTCATTTGCTAGATGTTAGGTGCTTAATAATGGGTTGATGCAAAAAAAGGACATAATTTTTTATTTTACCTTTTTTCCATTTTTGCTTCTATTCATTGTTTTCTCAGTTTTTTTATTTTATTTTTCTTTTCTTTTTTATTTTTCACGTTTGTCCCGGTCTTTTCGTGTTTTAATTTTCTTCATTTATCTATTTTTCTTTTCCTTTAATCTCTTTTTCTCTGTCCTTTTTCATTCTGAACCTTCTCTTATATTTTATTCTAATTTTTTTTACTTCTCGCGAGTGATACCACTATTCTTTCATTCCCTCTATCTTTCTTTTTAGTTTCTCCGTTTTCCGCTTATTTTTCTCATTTTCTTCCATTTTTTTTCTAGCTGCTCCAATGTTCTCTTTGACTTTTTTCAAGGGTTTTTTTTTAATTTTTGCTTTTTGTCTTTTCCTAATCCCTATATACTCTTTTTCTCTACCTTAGTTTTATTTTTTCTCTCTTTTCTTCTTTTGTCTTTTTTTTTTTTGCTACTTTTAACATTTTTTTCACTTGTTTCCATATTCTTATACATACTGAGTGAGTTTTGTGATAAAAAAAAACAGTGCTTTAAGACGTTTATGGCTAAAGTACTCTAACTAAATCTATAAGCATATATATACATGTGGGTGGTTCAATGAGTTTTTCAGAAACATTTTATGAAGTGTTTATTATTAGTTATTAAGTGTTAACTAAAGATACACTAGCAACATTACTTATGGCTGACCATGAAAGTCATATCTCTGTGAAAACAATTCATTTTGCTAAAGAAAATGGTGACAATGTTAATATTTCATCCCCACACTTGCTCAACAATAGAACAATAGTTGTATGAATTATTTAAGGGAAGGTAGTGTACCTCGGTCCTACACTGTTTTTAGCTTACATATGTGGTATATGGAAACACTAAATATGTAGTTTCTATCTTTACCACCAGAGAACTCAGTCAAGCTAAATTATTTCTACAAAAGCCGACTATTTTGGTAGAAATACGCAAAAACTTATTTCACCCTAAGTAAGTTCTATCTTTTCTTTCGTAAGCTATTGTTCAAAATATTAAGATTTGATTTTACAGTGAATTTAATATGTTATAATATTATGTTATATTTAATATGTTATATGTTTTATCTATCATAACATGTGCTTTAAATGAAGCTTAGGCGTAAAACAACACGAAGCATAAATCCAATTTTAAACACTGGACAAGAAAATTAGTCATAAAATAAGGTTTATATGAATGACGTAGTACAGTAAAAATCGTTAACTTAAAAATTGCATGAATATGAAATTTTCCAATAAAGAGTTTCGTGGTCAAAGTAAAAAAGAATCCAAAAACTGAGGGCTGGTAAGCTGTGGGCGAAAAGAACTTAAAACTTAACCCATAAGTATACATACAGGATGTTTCAACAAGTAACTCTCCACAGCAAGATGGTGACTATTGTCAGACCGCCACTACTAAAACTTAGAACAGGAAACTTTTTCCGAGTCCAAAAGAAGAAGGAAATTGGTATAAATTGAAATACTATATTTGACACAATAAGCACTTGTTATACAAAGAATCAGTTCCGCCCATGATGATTCAATATTCAAGTGCATTATTAAACAGCATACCGTGGTTACCAGCTTATCACATCCTGTCTCTCATCCTTCCTCAAATCTTTTCTGTAACTTTTTTTCATTTCTTATGTCTTTTTTTATCCGATTTGCATATTTCCTCTATTTTTAACCTCTCCTGTTTCCTCCGCATCAACACGTGTCATTCAGATGGTGAAAGGCACTCAGCCAACTGTCAATTTGTAAACAGTAAAAAATGACGATGCACTAACGGATCTGCAGCTAACTGAATATAAATCGTTTGTTTATTATAAAGAAAGCTATTTTTAGTTCATAGAAAAATCCCACTATCAAGGTCAAAACAATTCTATTAAAATTAGGTATGAATACAGGTGTAAGATACTTTTTAAAAGAAATTCGTCACGAATATTCTTATCTCATTTATACAGCTTTTGATTTTAGTTTACCACCAACTAAATACATATTTAGCTAAACTTCTATCCTCCTAAATATTATTACAATGCATTTTAGGTTCTATAGGAAACGAAAAAAGCGAAAGTACAGTCTCACTTGACTTTAAACATGAAGAGTTGGATATTATTGCTGCTGTGCTGGTTGGTTTTAGTCCAACTTCCTGGGTATCAAAGTTTCGATCTGGTTGAACGACACCTGGATGTTAGTAAGTGCTATAGCCACCATTTCTGCAAATGTGGTAAGTTCTGATGTTTGTTCTTTGTACCAGTTATTTTTTGTAGTCTCGTGATATCCTACTTAAAAAATATGTATAACTCGAAAAATACGGGTATGAAACTACGTAACTTCCTCTTACTTTCTATAAAACTGCAGTTAAAATATTTAAATTAGAGTCGAAGTTATGGATATAAGTAATTAAATTAATCATTAGTTTGAGAAATGGAATAAAAAAACAAAAAATACAAAATTATTATCACAATTTAGGCTATTAAGTAACTCGAAATACATGTGAGCATTAACAGGGGAAAAAATAATCATCCCCAAAAAAGAAGATATCGCCCTTAAAAGGAAGTCTTTATAGTGCTATATTATTATTTACATTAGGTTCTAGTTCTTTTTTGTTTACATTTTCATCATAAGCTTAAAAAATATTTAAATTTTAATACAACAAATGTGAGGTCTAACTTCATTGACAATGATTAAAGGGATGGATTTAGTTTCATTTTAATTTTTAGTTTCTTTCATTTTAATCTTTCAGTAAAAAAAATATTTTTTCAACTTTTAATCAATGAATAATAGAGTTTATAATTTATTATTTAGTTTCAATCTATTTTTACTTAATTTGTCATTTGTCACATTTAAGCAATAAAATACGAGATATTTGTAATAATACAATAACTATCTTTATAACTGTCAAGTAGCATTAGAGTGTTGGCAAATACAGAAACATTCTTTTTTTTTGCTTGGAATAATAATTAGAACTGTCATTATTTTTATAGGTAGTCATAGTTACGATCGCCTAAAGCGTTGCTATGAAAAGTTTGGAGATAAGGTAATTTTAAAATTCGCTTTCTGATATGCTATAATAATAAAAACTGAAACATATTGAATCTAACAATAAGTGGCAGCGAAGGTTAACAAGCAGTTGGGATCATTCTTGCAAGCAGTGTGGACTGTGGATATAGCGCGAGGTTTTGTGAAAATTCTAATTAGTTCTCTTTACCAACTTTTGACAGATGTCTTAAATTGTCTTATTTTCATTTTACTATGCTCAGTTTTAAATAATTTAACAGCTTTACAAGGAAAGCAGAGATCATAAGCTACTTTTGTAAGCACGCCTTTAGGGGTTAGAAATAGGGGTCATTTTCCATCGGCCGGTTGGTGCAATTACGGGCACCTGTACATGGTGATACTGGAACCAATTTAAACGGGAAGGGGAACAGAAATAAAGGTGTTCAATGTTCAATGCAACTGACTTGTACTTTATGAACAGCTAGGTATACCATTACTGACCTTGACTTAAGAGCTTCGGAGTTGTTTGCTAGAAAACACTTGCTCTATTGTGGGAAATAATGTTTCGGAAATCCGTGCTGCTTTCTCTGGACCATAGACAATAGACATATGCTTTATCTTCGAATTATCCAGGTATTACCCGGGCTCTACCTATGCCCATAGATGAGGCTGCCTAAATACCGCTATGCTCCCCAGGACCTTAAAATGCAGTTCCTCCATTCCATTCGACAAATCTCCTGTCCCCAAGAGAACTGCTGCTCATGGACGCAAAGCAACAAGGTCCAGTATCACCACTGGATTACCTTATAAAGATCAGTTGACCGAATGTTCTCAAGATGGCCTCAGGATAAGGTTAAATGTCTTATATGCCAAATTTGGGAACACTTATATGATGCTTGGTCTGAAATATCCAGTTATATTTGTGGTTATTGCAACTTTTTTTGTGCAATTTCCCAGTATAATTTTCCATAGTTTTATACTGTTTTTAAACTAGTCGACTCCGCATTACTGTGATCACATTTGTCGAAGATCAGAATGATAAAAATATCCGATTGATAATAATAAGCGATTCTATACACTAAAAGTGGCAAACAGTGTAACTTGAGTGTATATTAAAATCACGACAATTTTGTTGTCTTAATTCTCCACTTTTCAGACGTAATTTTATAGTTATGAACTCGTGCTTATAGGCACTAATAAATGATCCTAGAATCTACTCTTCAATCTCAATTCGGTTTTGAAATCTTTGGTGCGTCTGGATCATTATTTACATCAGTTTTCTTGTTTTGCGTGATGCAAAGTTACAATCACTTGTAGTTTCAAAAGAAGTTTTTAAGAAAAGAGGTTTATTTATGTTATTATTATGTTGAGATTAAAATATGTGTATCCATTAATATTTTAGAAAAGAAAAAGAAATTTTTTTGCTAAACCTAAAAGAGTAATTAAGTTTAATATCCAAAATATCAAGTGGGGCACCTTGGGACATGTTAAAAGATACCCAAAAATTTTCAAGAATAAAAAAAAATTGCTTTTTATTAAAAAATTAATAAATTAAATTAATAGAATTTAGAGGATTTTAATTTAGAAATTCGGGCAAAAAAGATCCTGTAAGGAGACAAAAAAATCAGTGATTTACGTCATGACAAAAATGAGGAAATCAGTGAAAAGTTTTAAATGTAAAATATTATTTATGACCAATTTAAGATTCTTAAGCGTGTGTTATTTTCATATTTTTCAAAATAACATAAGTTTTTATGTTGTTATTGGAAGTGTCCCAAGGTGGGCCACAAGTGGGGCACTTTGGGACATTAAAAGAGGGGTTTTTTTAATTTATTATTATGAATTCCTTACAAGAGATAACTAATCGAAAAAATTTTTATTAGATGCACTAAGGAGTATATTTAATATATTAGCTGAGTTTGAATAAAAAAATAATTTAGTTTAAAGTGTCCCAAGGTGTCCCACTCTCCGCTATCGTAAAAATACAGAAAAGTTCTCGTTTAAGATGTAGTTGTTATGTAAAATATTAGTTGACTTACTGCTTTAGGAAAAATCTTGACACCACCAGAAAGATTTTGAACATAATTGCCGAGTGTAGCCGAATCTAAAAGAGGGAAGCTTGTATGAATTTAACTAGAATGTATGGCAAAATAAGCGCTAATTAGGCGAAGAATTAGTTCCGCCCATGATGATTCGATATTCAACTGTTATTAGAATTCACACTACCTGGATGCTTACAGGGTACATAGGAAAGTCCCTATAACCGAACGGAAAGAGCTAAAGCTATGCAAATTAGGTAACAGTATAGTAAAGAGACTACGCCCGACTTAATAAAAACTACAGCAGCGACCCTAGTGGTGAAATAAGAAAGTTGAAAAAATTAATTAAAAAAATAAAGGAGATAGAACAAAAACTTCAATGATAAATTTGTTGCCACTATCATAAAAAACACGCAGAAAAACATGTCATGAAAATATCGTCAATATTCGAGGAAATATTAGCATGTGTAAAAATTCGCAAATTTGGCAGTTTTTCAGTGTTATCGTGTAATTCTTGTGTATTTTGATTAAACAAAGACATTTTTTAACTAAAAAATCAAAGAAACTTGCAAATTTGCTAACTTTTTTCTTCTTTGAGGCCTAACAATTAAGAGTGCTATTTTCACATGCTAATATTTCCTCGAATATTGAAGATTTTTTTCATGAAATGTTTTTCTAAGGATTTTTTTTATGACACAGTGGCGACAAATTTATCACTGACGTTTTAGTTCTATCGCCTTTATTTGTTTTAATTAATTCTTTCAACTTTCGTATTTCACCACAAAGGGTCACTGCTGTCGTTTGCATTAAGTCGGTCGTAGTCTCTTTACTATACCGTTACTTGCATAGCTTTAGCTCTTTCCGTTTGAGAGTATTTTCAGGTTGAAGGAGAATTGCGCCAGAATTGCGGAAACAGTTCATGAGAAAACTCAAGAGATGGAACTAAACTAGTTTTAACACTCCCCCGTCTTACCTAGAATCTTTTCTTTACCTTTTTTTCATTTGTTATATTTCAGTTTATACCCTATTCCTTCAATGTGCATTATTAACCTCTCATGTTTCTTCCACACCACTCGAGGTGAGAGTGGCCATCGGATGAAGAAGAACACAAAACCAACCGTCAGTTTGCAAACAATGACGCACTTAAAAAACAAATAGATCTACATCTAACTGAATATAAATAGTCTGGTTTAAATATTAAAAAAAAAACGTATGGATTGCGTACGAATACAGGTGAGAGATTCGTCGAGAAAATCGTCACGAATATTCTAATCTCACTTATACAGCTTTAATTTTATATTTTCTTTCTGTTTTACATTTAAGTACTGTAGGAGACGGAGAACGAAAGTACAGTCTTTCTTGACTATCAACATGAACAGTTGGATATTATTACTACTGTTTTGGTTGGTTTTAGTGCAAGTTCCTGGGTATCAAAGTTACGATCTGGTTGAAAGACACCTGGATGTTAGTAAGTGCTATAGCCACCTTCACTGCAAATGTGGTAAGTTCTCATTTTTGTTCTTTGTACTAGTTCTTTTTTGTAGTCTCATGATGTACAAAAAAAATATATAACTCGAATAATACAGGTATTAAACTAAGTAACTTTATCTTACTTTCGATAAAACTGCAGTTAAAATATTTAAATTAGAGTCGAAGTTATGGATACAAGGAATTAAATTAATCATTAGTTTGAGAAACGAAAAAAGAACCAAAAAAGACAAAATTGTTATTAATTTAGGTTCTTAAGTATCTAAGATTTGCTCTACATACACGTAAGCATTAACAGGGGGAAAAAATAACTACCCCCTATAAGGAGATATTGCCCTTAAAAGGGAGTTCTTTTATAGTGCTTTATTATTCTTTATATTTAATTTTAGTCTTTTTGTTTTACATTCTCATCATAAGCATTTAATTTTTGATTTATAACAAGTGGATGATTAATTCCATTAGTTAGTTTCTTATGTCTCCCATATTTCTGAGTAAACTAAATAAAAGTAAAAAAATTGTTTTAATTTTAATCAAAATTAATAATAATATAATTTATTTAGTTTCATTTTATTTTTACTTAATTTGTCACATTTAAGTTATAAAATACAAGATATTTGTAATAATTCAATAACTCTCTTTGTAACTATCACCTAGCTTTAGAGTGTTGGTAAATACAGAAACATTTTTTTTTGCTTGGAATAATTAGAACTGTCATTATTTTTATAGATAAACATAGTTTCAATCGCCTAAAGCATTGCTATGAAAAGCTTGGAAAAAAGGTAATTTAAAAATTCGCACTGAAAATTTGCACTGAAATATCCGGTTATGTTTGTGATTATTGCGACATTTTTTTGTAATTTTCTATAGTTTTATCCTGTTTTCAAACTATTTTTAAAATTGTTTTTTAGTGTGCCAGTATTTGCATCTTTTCCTCTACATCTTTGTTTTTCAGAGTAAGGAGGCAATCGATGATGGATTTAATGATAGTGGGGTAGGTGGTGGGAAATCAGTAACTAATACCAACTTCTCCACCTACAACGATTTTATTTGTTCCCTCTCTGAATCAGATCAGGTATGTATTCAAATTCTATCCTGTCAATTTCAGTATGTATTTTTGAATTTCCAAAAAACGCGTTTCGTGATGCGCCCTAATATGTATATATAGCATGTCTTTATCACGATTTGCGTTCAAAAACTCCTCGTAACAACCCAACAGGCTTTTTGTTTATGCAGTTTTTCCTTTCGCGTAGTGACATAATAGGGTCTGGAAACGTTGCAGTCTTGTATAGTACACCTATTATGGCTAAATACCATGTTTGAAATCCAAACAAAAATTAAATCCTAACCTAGTATGATAATCTTCATTATTATCTACTAAAAAGAATAAAAAAATATCAGAACAGTAAGAAAAAAAAATATTTAAAAAAATAAAGCGATTTGAAAGCCCAACCAAAACAAATATTCGTACAGAAATTTGTAAACCATTGCCATAGAGTAAATATTGTTGAAAAGCAGATTTCGTTTCTAATCCTAATTTAACAGCACCTTTTTTCTTGAGGTCCATATATAATGCCATCAAAAAAGTGTAGCGGCACTCAAGTGCAACAGCACGAGTCTAGAGGCCCATTCCAAATTCTTGGGTACAAGTCAATCCATTCAATCCAATTGTAGGGTTTTATTCAAATTTCATTATTAATTCTAGTTTCCTTCTAGTCCACCTGCGATGCATTGAACTTGATGAGTTTTGGTACAAAAGTTGAATCCTACAAAAAATATTAATGAAATAAGTTTTTGGCAGCCGTTTCTGCTTAATTTGAGTTTGAAAGTTCAAAAACTCAGCCTTTTTTCAATGTTTGATAGTTTTTTTTTTTAATTTACCAGGTTTCTAACAACTGATAAAAAAAATCAGATTTTATATTTTATCTCTGTAGGTATGACTTATGGTGTACCAAAACTCGTTAAAATCACGTCGATGGTTGATGATTGTATACATCTTTATAGATTCTTTTTTTTCAGCCGAAAGTTTTTGCAAATGCTCGAGCCGTATACCAAAAAAGGATTGTAACTATCATTTAAACTCAAACTCTTATAATGTTCTATACATTGTGTAAGTTTAAAATAGAATGAGAGTGTGAGAGAGTGAGAGACAGAGAGAAAGAGAGTGGAGAGAATGGCTTATATTTAAATAATGCATTTCAAACACTATACACTAAAATAAATAAATTTTACAACATTAAATTTATGATAGTTATTCTGTTGTTTGGCAGAACACTTTAACACCAATTCAGTTGTAATAGGGGAGAGTGGGGCACCTTGGGCATGGCCATCTAGACACATAAGGCCAAAGAAGCTCGAAATCTTGAGTGACGTTCAGACGACTATTTCGCTTCAGACTGGAGTTGCGCTGTTGCCAAAAAGCGATGATAACGAAAAATAGTCTGAACTTTACTCAAGATTTCGAGCTTCTCTGGCCTTATATGTCTAGATGGGCATGCCTTGGGACACTTTTTCTCATTTATTTTTCCAATTTTTCCCCCTTTATATTTATTTAAACGTAGCTAATTTATTAAACATACTCCTTTGCGCATCTAATAAAAATTTTTCCGACCAATTATCTCTTTTCGGGAATTCATAATAACAAATTTAAAAAACCTCTTTTAATGTCCCAAGGTGCCCCACTAGTGGTCCACCTTGGGACACTTCCAATAATAACATAAAAACCTGTTATTTTGAAAAATATAAAAATAAACATTGAAATATGAACTTATATTATGCTTAATTATTATTATTATTATGCTTAAGATTCTTAAATTGGTCATCAATAATACTTTACATTCAAAATTTTTCACTGATTTCCTCATTTTTGTCATTACGTAAATCACTGATTTTTTTTGTTTCCTTCCAGAAACATTTTTGCACCAATTTCTAAATTATAATCCCCTAAATTCCTATTTTGTTTAATTTTTTAATACAAAACAAATTTTATTCTTGAAAATTTTGGTGCATTTTTTAACATGTCCTAAGGTGCCCCATTTGAAAAGTGTTAGAAGTATGTTCTAGAAATAATGTTCTAAAACATATTTAGAATTTGGAAGTGTACCAAAACACTATAAGAAAACACTTTATAACTCAGAATATTTTTTGAAACACTTTTACAGTGTAAAACACAGATAAATATTAATAGCGTTAACTTGTACAGTTTTTCCAATGTAAATAATTTTCTAAAAACAACAGAACATTAATTGTGTCAATTGTCGATTAAACTTAATGTTACAATTTCTATTAATTTTCAGAATGTGTGGGAAAGCCTCGTAGATCTTTCAGAAATCAAGAAATATCAAGACTATGAAGTAAGTTTATATACAATAGGGGAACGGAGGGTAAGAGCATGCACAAAATTGATTTTGGGCAATAAAATCAAGAATTTAAAAGCTAGAGCCTCCAAAATTTACTGAACTAACTCATTTCAACCTTCAAAAAATTAAAGTCTAAGCTTTAAAATGAAAATAAGTCAAAAATCACAAAGAAAATAAAAAGTGGAGGGCGTACTTTTACCCAACGTGGCGTCTAAAAGTACGCAGGATGTGAGGCAATAAGTACGCGCCTTGAAAACTTGGCATAAATCCCCATAAAATGTAATACTTGCTTTCTTAATTAAAAGATGCCTCCCTCATATCATTTATCTAGTTTATCCTATCTTAAATATTTAAATTTTTAAAAAAATATTTTTTCTTATTTCAAATTTAAATATTTTTACTTTATCACTGCATTTTAGATTTATCACTGAATATTGTTAAAATATTTCTGTTATATTTGATTGAATGATTTTACCAATTTTTTAAATGTTAATTTTAATAAATTAATTAATTAACTAATGATTTTTGCATCAATTGTGTTTTTTTAAGTTACATACCTATATAACTACAATATCCGGTTAGGTCACAGATTGTCTGACCTAAACAGAGAAAAAACCGCTTCGTACTTTTACCCGACTGCGCACTCTTACCCTCCTTTCTATCCAAGTATACCTACAAAACACATTGAGATATTAACTCAACCTGGAAGAAACAAACATTTTTTCTGCTTTGATTGAACGAATACTTTTTGCCACATGGTTTTTGTATTACAAAAGTTATACGAGGACTCTTTTTTCAGCTATGCATGCAACATGTGTTGAAGTTTTGTATGGAACATCCGGAGGGATGTATGCATGCAGGTCATTGAGATGCTGCCATTTTGAAAATAGAGACCATGGAAGAATATTATTCGTTACTCGTGTTCTCTTAAGTCATGTTTTGCATTTGAAATACAGTCAGTGTTGAACATGTATTAATAAACATATTATGTGAGATTACTATATTTTATGCTTGATTTATTTGAAGAAAACATGAATTTTTTTAAAGAAAAATGCTTAGAAATAATTTATACGACCTCAAATTTGCCCAACACTGTGTGTGGTGTAAAGTAACTTTCAAGATATCGTGAATTTCTTTAGTGTGCTAACACGTTTACCATTTCCCTTTTTATATGTACGCTAATTTTAATATTTATTCTATTTTCCATTATTATTTAACTTTGCTTTTAGTTATAAAAAAAGTAACCTTACAATTAATATTCTTATTTCTCTTAATCATTTTTAGTGATACAAAAGTAAATTAAGAAAATGTATAATGTTTTGTAAACTAAGTAAATCTAAAATATAAGCATTACAAGTAATGAATTGCAATATAGTTCATATAAAATGGCTAATCACGAAGAAAACGGTAAAACTTTTATGATTTTCCTTTATAAAAATGATATGATTATGAAATTTTGCAATAAAGAGGTTCGCTGTCAAAGTCAAAAAGAATCCGAAAACTCTGTGGGCTGATAAGCTATAGAGCATTCGCACATGACGTCACTTGGAGGACAAAAACAACGTTGCTAAGGCTGTTGTTAGGGGCGGGAAATAGCAGCATTCGCACATGACATCACTGGAGGATAAAAACAACGTTGCTAAGGCCGTTGTTAGGTAAAGTCATGTGATTGAAAATGCTCTATGGTTGAGTTGTGGTTATTGAGAAAGCATAGCTTAATATGAAATGCATAGCTTAATATTTAAAAATGAATATTAAGCTATGCATTTAATGTAGAAATCAATTATATTTTAAGAAAAGGAAATTAATGATATAAATTATGCTTTTGTATGAAGGTAATTTTCTTTCTTTGTGATGACTCCTAAAATACCAGTTAGATGACTGACTCGAACTACACTAGTTTTAAAAAAAATATAATTAAAAAACGCATATATGCATGAAAATATAACTAACAATGAAAAAAATTCCCTCCTGAAAGCCCCTTGAACTATGTCTTCTAAACTCAATAGCATCTAATAATGTCCAGGTAGTTTACATGCACCCTGACCTTGATACCAGTTTTGCACTCCATCGTTCTTTCTAAAATCCTTTCTTTACCTTATTTTCATTTGTTATATTTTTGTTTTTACCCTATTCATTCAATTTGCATTAACCTCTCATGTTTCTTCCACACCACACGGGGCGAGAGTGACCTTCGGGATGAAGAAGAGCACAAAACCAAACATCAGTTTGCAAACAATACATACTTACGACACACTTCAAGAAACATATGGATCTGCAGGAAGCTAAATTTAGATATGTTTAAAATATATAAAAAACGTATGAATTACGCACGAATACAGGTGTAAGATGCCTTTCGAGATGATGGTCACGAATATTATCATCTCACTTATACAACTACTACTATGTTATTTTTTTCTGTAATACATTTAAATATTACTGGAGACGAAGAACGAAAGCAGTGTTTCTTGACTATCAACATGAACAGTTGGATATCATTGCTTCTGTGTTGGTTGGTTTTAGTGCAATTTCGTGGATGTCGAAGTTATGATCTGCCTGATCGAGACCTGGATTTTCGTAAGTGCTATGCCCACCATTTGTGCAAATGCGGTAGGTTCTCATTTGTGTTCTTTCTACTCGTTGAGGTTTTTTTTTTCGTGTTCTCGTGATATACTTTAAAATTATAAAATTTGAATAATGTAGGTATGAAACTAAGTAACCTCCTCTTACTTTCGATAAAACTGAAGTTAAAATATTTAAATTAGAGTCGAAGTTATGGATATAAGTAATAATGAATCATCAGTTTAAAAAACAGAATAAGAGCCAAAAAAAGACAAAATTGTTATTTAGATTGTTCAGTATCTCTAATCTTTGCTCTATATCTGCACGTAAGCATTAACAAGAGGGAAATAACTACCCCTTATAGGAAGATATTGCCCTTAAAAGTGAGTCTATTATTCTTTATATTAGGTTTTTGTTTTTATGTTTTACATTTTCATCATATAAGCTTAAATAATATTTAAATTTTAATTTATTAAAATTACGAGGATTAACTTTATTAACAATGATTAAAAAGGATTTAGTTTCATTTTAATATTTATAGATTCCTTCATTTTAATCTTTCAAAAAGTAAAACAAAATCGTTTTAATTTTTAATCAATGAATAATAGTTCGATTTATTATTTAGTTTCCATCTATATTTTACATAATTTGTCATTTGTGACACTTAAGTAATAAAAACTAGATATTTGAAAGTAATAATTCAACAACTCCCTTTGTAACTGTGACCTAGCTTTAGAGTGTTGGTAAATACAGAAACATTCTTTTTTTTTTTTGCTTGGAATAATTAGGACTGTCGTTATTTTTATAGGTAGACATAGTTACAATCACCTAAACCATTGTTACGGAAAGTTTGGAGAAAAGGTAATTTTTTTAAAGTTCGCTTTCTTGCAGATGCTAAATAAAAAAAAGTATCTAAGGGTAATCTAAGTGGTAGGGAAGGTTAACCAGCCAATCCACTTCAATATGGGGGGAAATAGTCTGTGTATACTACCATATAGCAATGAAAATTGCAAATGAAGTAAACATCCTTGGGCAACTTTGTAATAAAAAGGTGGTAATGATTTAATTTTCTTTCTTTTGCCCCGAAAGATCCAGTTAATGTTTGTGATTATTGCACCTTTTTTTTGTTATTTCTTACAATTTTCTATAGTTTTATCCTGTTTACAACTATTTCATAAATAAGAAAAGAGGAGTTTTCACCAGTAACAGCATGGTTAGCCGAACAATAGGTATAAACTCCAACTCTCAAGCGTCACCTCCAGCCATGGACCGGTTTCGTCCTTGTTAGGACTCATCAGCATGGCATAGGAAGGTAACGCAAGAGAGCGGAGGCAGGCTTCTAGTCTAGCCGATTTTATAAATAGTTTTCAGGGTGCCAGTATTTGCATTTTTTACTCTACATCTTTGTTTTTCAGAGTAAGAAGATAATTGAATCTGCATGGAATGATAGCGGTGTAGGTGGTGGGAAACCAGCAAATCACTCAAATTTCGCCACCTACAAAGATTCCGTTTGTTCCCTCTCTGAATCAGATCAGGTATGTATTCAAAATTGCTAATTAATATAATCATAGATTTTGCAGGTGGTTTTGGTGCTAAATTTTGGAAATATTTTCCTTTTAACAAATTAACAAATCAATGTTCAATATTATTAGAAATCTGGTTAAAAAAAACTTTAAAATGAGTCCCTTGCTTTTAGTTGAAATAGATACAAATTATTTGCCCTAAAACAACTCACAAACGGCGAAAAATGGAATACTTTTCTTTGAATAGTCAAACGCGAATTGTTCAGAAGCGGCTGTTAAAAAAATATCAGATTAACTTATGTATCAAAACTCATTAAAATCTCGTCAATGGTTGTGTACAACTATGGATTCTTTTTTTTTTCAGGGGAAAGGTTTTGCACATGCTCGAAAGATATACAGAATACAGGTGGTAACTATCCTTTTAAACTTTAAATGCTCTAAACATTGCCTTAGCATAAAATAGAAACTCAATCAATGAGAGAGGTTATACACAACATACAAATACAAATGGACTCTAACCGTCTGACGTCACACGGAACCAACACGTGACCTACTGAGCTTGCCATTGGTTACCCCAGATACTACACTAGTAGATCAACTAGTGTAGTATCTGTGGTAACCAATTGCAAGCTCAGTTGTAGGTCACGTGTTGGTTCCGTGAAGTCTCGAACCAGATAGGCGGTTAGAGTCCATTAAGTCGACCAACTGCAGGCAAGCGCCCAACAAGGTTGGTCCGGTCTGATGCAAACAAAATGGCCAATCAAATTGTTATTTTTTCAAGAAAATTTGATATTTTATAAGCCATGACTTTTTCCTTCTTCCTCAAAATCGTCAATGTATGCAACGAACTATAAAAGTTTATATTTAAATGTGATACATTTAGCAAAATTTTTCATTAATTAATACACTTCAAACGCTCCACACTAAAATAAATAAATTTAACAACATTAAATTATTATAATTACTCTGTTGTTTGGTAGAACACTTTAACTCCATTGTGATATTGTTCTGATATGTTTGAAAAGTGTTAGAAATATGTTCTAAAAATAATGTTGTAAAACATGTTAAGAATTTGAAAGTGTTCTTAAATTAGGATGGAAACACTGTGAGAAAACATTTCTGTCTCTGAAAGTTTTTAGAAACACTTTTTACCACTACACTATCTCTTCCACACACAACGCAATCCCAATGCAATCAAAACACTTTTGTTTAGAAGTATTCATTAGCTTTTCAAACGTGTCTCACGTGCATTTACAGTGTAAAAAAACCGATAAATATTAATAGCGTACAGTTTTACAAATGCAATTAATTATCTAAAAACAACAGAAGTTGTGATGTTATTGTCAATCAATTGTGTCAATTGTCAGTTAAACTTAACTTTACAATTTCTATTAATTTTCAGAATGAGTGGGAAAGCCACCTAGATCTTTCAGAAATCAAGAAATATGAAGACTATAACGTAAGTTTATACAATATATACAATACATGTTCTTATGTTTACAAAGTACTATAGTATACATATGTATATATACATATAAGGGATGGTAATGTACCTCGGACCTATTTTTACTTTTTACCCTGTAATTTTTTATTTATTGAAAATAAACTGATGACACAGTTAGATTATGGATTATATTATTCGTTTTTAAATATTTGAATTATCTCGTCTATGCGTACTTTTAGACGCCGATGTATTAATTATATAAATTGTCCTTGAATCAACTCTCAAATTCACTGCAGTTAAATTCTACCAATGCCAAGTTGTTTAGATAGAAGTATACCTCACATTGGTATTCATTTTGAAAACAATTATTAGTTCTTTATTTACAAAAAAAATTAAGATTCCTTCGCAGACAATTAGATGCTAACTCCAAGAAACAATATTTTACCTGGTAAATAAAATGCAGAATGTATGAAAATAATAATGACAGTCTTTTAGGATAGCTTATGATAATTGTGACTCGATCCCCTGTTGCCAACAGGGATAAAACCACTATATTAACTCAACTTGGAAGAAAGAAACGTGCTTTTCTGAATAATTGACTTAACGAATATTTTATTTGCCATAGAGTTCTGGTATCATTATGGTTTAGTTACAAGGGCTCTTTTTTCAGCTATGCATTCAACCTGTGATGAAGTATTGCGTAGAACATCCGGGGGGATGTATGCATGGAGGTCATTGAGATGCTGCCATTTTGAAGATAGAGTCCATAGAAGAATATTATTCGTTACTCATGCACTCTTAAGTCGTGTTTTGCATTTGAAATACAGTCAGTATAGAACCATTTATTAATAAACATATTATGTGAGCTTACTATTTTATTGTACTTGATTTATTTAAGGAAATTTCGTAATTATTAGCAGAATGCATAGAAATAATTATACGACCTCAATTTGCAAGACACAATCTAACTGTGCGTGTTGTAAATTAGCATTCAAGATTTTTTAAAAAAGTAATTTTTAGGTGACTACAATGGTACGTCATTTTCGGTTATTTAAATTAGGCTGTGACCTTTTAGTTACACTACAGACACTTTTTATTAAAATATTTTTGTAATTTTTTTTAAATAATTATATTTCTTCAAACATAGATACTGTATTAAATATACTCCTGCCGCTAGATAATAATAATTAATTCTCCAATATCACTTACCTAGGGTTAGACCTTACTTCCATGACCCTAGGAGACGTTTTTTCTAGATAAAAACCGTGAAAGGGACTTTTGAAACACCCTGTATATATAGTACAACACTTGAAACGAAAATATTGGTAAATCATTGAGAAAAAAAAAGGAATATAATATTTTGCAATTTTATAAATTAAAATAATAGTTTCATTTTATTCTAGCATTTGTCCAGACGTCATTTTGAATGTTAGGGCAAAAATTTAAAACATTAAAGCTACTGTATTCTGTAAGGATACTGTCAAATTATTAAAAATTAGGTAATTAAATTAACAGTATTAAAATTAATTTGCTTTAGTTACGTAAATTAAAGTGTATAATTATGCTAAGGTAAACAAATTCTATGAAATTGTCCTATATTAATAAGGGCATTTAGAATCAAAAATTTTTAAATCGAGAGAAAGGAGAATTTCTTGCTGAAAAGGGAGCGGTGGCCCAAAAAGTTTGGAAACCTATGTTTTAGATTGTATTTGGGTAGCTTGCCCTTAAGTTTCTACAATGATTTTAAGATTACCCCCATAAAAAATAAGAGAAAAATATAAGAGCAGTGAGAAAAAGTTTAAAAAACTGAATATTTTAATCTTGTGAGTTATACAACTCAAGAATAAAACCCACTTCACTTGGGTAGAAATATTTAAAACTTTTAAAATGATATATATTTCGTAGTTTCCAGAAAAACGTGAAAAACAGAAAGACAAATCAAATTTTAAACACTGAACAAGGAAATCTAATGTAATAAAAGTCAATGTGTGCTTGTGACTTTGTGTTTGTCTTTTATACAAATCCACAGTTTTCTTCCGACCTGCACCAAACTTAGTATACATGCGTAAAAACAAAGGAAAAGGAAAGGAAGGAAACAAAGGAAAGGGTTCAAACTCCCCCCCCCCCCGAAATTTTGACAACAATTTTTATACTGCTATTTTTCTTGAAAATTATGTCTCACAAGGAGCGATATCCTCTTCGGGTATGACCCAAAGGGTCTCGAAATGAGTCAAAACCCTACTTTTAAGGGTAAAATTTCCAAAATTTTTCTGGGGGAGGACCCCCAAACCCCCTCGAAATTTTGAAATCTATTAAGTATACGGTTTTTCCTTCAAACTTGTGTGATTTACAAGGAGTGGTCCTCTTTAATGTAACCTAAAGTGTCTCAAAATGAGTTAAAATACCACTTTTAGGGGCAAAATTCAAAAAATTTTCTGGAGTAGGAACACAAAACCCCCCCTCAACATTTTGCCATTTATTACAATATTCCTTCTTTTTACCTTGAAAATTCGGCCGCTTACAATGAGTGGTGCTCTTTGGGTGTAATCTAAAGGGTCTCAGAATGAGCGAAAACACTCTTTTGACGGGCAAATTTCAAAAAAATTTTTGGGGGAGGACCCCAAGACCCCCCCCCTCCTTTTACTTGGAATTCATATTGTTTATACAATTTTGGAGTTTAGTGCATCAAAAATTCAATCCAGTGTTATCATCTAAAATTTAACGTATAAAAGTACCCGTAAGGAGGTACCTCAGAAAATATTTGAGTCAACCCCCCCCCCCCCCGAAACAAAAGTCTGGTTACGGCCCTGCGTAAAAACATCCATTCTCCACAAAATATGAGGGTGAATTTATTTAATTTAGTGCTTGTTTTTTTTCCCCCTCCATGAATTCCCCTCCGTTACTCAGTCAACTCACAGAGGAGTGATTTTTAACATATGAGGAAGATACTCAGTGAATGGATTAATTTTTTCAACTTTGTTATTTCACCATAGGGTAGCTGCTGTCGTTTGCATTAAGTCGGGCGTAGTCTCTTAACTATGGCACTGTATATTTGGACGGCAAATATACAACTAAACTCTACTCTTATTTCCACGGCAACGGTTCTGATTGGAGATCACACTATAATCTGTTCATTTAGAATTGGCGCCTGAAAGAGGATCAAAAACGCTCAATAATACTTCATAACACAACTTCAGTGACCGATTTTTTTACAGTATTTTAACTACTTCTGTTTCGGCTGCCTTGTCATTGCAGAAGAAAATGCTTTCGATGATTATTACAATAGTAACTGCTTCTAATACATTTCGTCTCAGGCGCCAATTCTAAATGAACAGACTATAAGTGCCGGGACTGCTACGTAACCGCGTGCGTGACCTACGGCGCATGGGCCAACTGCCGTTTTTGCCGTCCAAATAGACACTTCCCATACCGTTACTTGCATAACTTTACCCCTTGGAAGTGTCTATTTGGTAGTGTTCGGCAACTAGTGGTCAAAAAGTAGTTAACTACCAACTACTAACTAGTCTGGGAAAATCTAGTTGCAACTAGTAGTTAACTATTTTTTCCTGGGACTAGTTGCAACTAGTAGTTAACTATTTCCAAAGTAGTTAACTACTAGTTAACTAGTCTATTTAATTTCATAACCTATTTTTTGCCCAAATTCTAATACATCTTTCTTATCATGGGTGCCACTTTTCAAAATTTGCAAGACGGAACTTTAAGTATCGTATTAATAATTTTTTTTTCATCCATTCTAGCAATTTTTTATTACATGAAAATTCAAAAAATATCATGAACAATCATTGTTCCTTAAATTCTAAATCAAGATAAAGCTGTATGTGAGTAAAACCAAGACCCTCTATATATGTATATATAGAGGGTTTTGGTAAAACCATGTTACTTGTGGTCAAAATGTGCAGTTCAATTCCGTTAATGTTCCCGCTAAATGACGCTTTGCTCTTTTGGATACCAAAAAAGTAGTAATATATTGCTAAAACAATTTTAGACTCATATTAAAATGTTCAGTTAGATAAAAAAAAACTATTCATATTTTCAATAAAAATAAAAAAATGTTGATATTTGAATGTATGGCATTCTCAAAAGCATGGCAATATTTAGCAGGAACGTTAATGGAAATGAACCAAATGTGCAATGTAGGTATTGGAATTTAGTACTGCGTTGTAATATCAGACCTCGAACAGACCCCAGAAAAAATTCCAGGACACATTTTTAAAAAAATTTCAGGACAAAATAGAAAACGATGATGGAGGGCTTATTTAACCGTTAAATTCTTAACATAGATTTTATTACTTAAAGAATACTTTAAAACTGGGGTTTTCCAACTTTTGAACATCACAACCCATTTTTATGAACAGAATCTAACGCGACCCTTTAATCTTTTGATTATGATTAAAGATTTTGAATCTTTATATTATTTGAATGACTAGCCAGCATTCACCAGCAAATTTAAGTGACACAAGTTTTTCTTTACTTATTATCTTGGTCAGGCGCGAATCCAGCACGGCTCTAAGGGGGGGGGCACTTTTTCACCATCACCTTTACCTTTTGAGAAAAATGTCAAAATTTTGGGGATTTTCAAAAAAGTATCACTCAATATCCCCTTTTGGTACCCCTGGGGGGTAAGGGGGTCCTCCCCCAGAAAAAAATTTGAAATTTGACCAGTAAAGTAGGGTTTTTTAACTCATTTTGAGTACTTTTTATCGTAATTATGAGTAATTTTTTGCGTCCAAGGGGGGCATTTTCCAGAGTGCCACCCCCCTGGATCCGCCACTGATCTTGGTACTACGTACATGGTAAAGCCAACATCACGTTCATAAAATTAATAAAATACATACATTCAGAATCTTATAGCAACTCAGCTAACCCACCAAAAATTAACTCGCGATCCAGTTTGAGAACCCCTGCTTTAATAGAAATAATGTAAATATGGAAAAATCAGATACTTGCCACTTAGAAATTTGAGCTACAAGTGAAAACTGAATGTATAATAGAAAAAACAAATCTAGAGCATCAATGCGAAAAAAGAAAAACATGAGGATTATCACAAACCTTCCCAAGATTTTTCTGCAGTTTATAATTGGCTATATAAAATCCCATGATTAGCTTTTTTGCATTTGTCTTAATCTCCATCCAATCCGAGAAATTTTTTAAAATCAGGATAGATATGAAAATCATACCACTGAAAATTTAAGGAAAAGTTGGTGAATTTCAGGACAGTTTTTAAAATTTCAGGAAACTCAGGAATTTCAGGACATGTACGAGGTCTGTAATAAAATAATTTTGCGTTTTGTAATATACTTGGGAGGGAATTCCGTTCATTGAAATTTTAAAAAGACGGAATTCCGTCCTAGGTACGGAAGAGTGGCACAGGGGCAGATCCAGGGGGGGGGCCTGGGGGCCATGCCCCCCCCCGAGAAACTCCAACAAATAGCTTAAAAAACACTTTTTTACTGCTAAAATTCAAAAACTTTTCTGGGAGAGAACCCCCAAGCCCCTTTAATATTTTGAAATCTGTTTTATTGTGTTTTTCCTTTGAAAATTCTGCCGCTTAAAAGAAGCTGTTCTCTTTTGGGAAGTTTTAAAATAGATGGAATACTATAGTTTAAAAGGGCGTATTTGCAAAAGTTTTCTGGGAGAGGACCCCCAGCCCTTTCCAAAATTTGACGTCTATTTATATAATTTAATCCTTGAAAATTCTGTGGTTTACAAGCTTTCAAAATACGCTGATACTTTACTTTTAGGGGCAAATTTTCAAAATATTTCTAGGGGGTTACCCCCCAGACTCCCCTATTAATTTCGCATGGTTACTTATATCTGTTTTCTCTTTGAACTTGTTTCTCTCCTCTCCTTTTAGGAGTACAAGAAGTTATCCTCTTTAGGTGTTATCCAATGGGTACCAAATGTACAATAATGAGTAAAAAAACTTCGATTTGAAGCCAAATTTCACAAAATTTTTTGGGGGAGGACCCCCAGACCCCCACCCTTTTGTTTCGCGCTAGCATTATCTGATAAAACCTTTTAACTTTAACAAAGTTTCACACTTCATTTGTGTTATACTCGGAAAAGACCTTGGAAAAAATTTGGAGCCAAACACCTCGCGAAGCAAAATTATTGTTATGACGCTACAAAAATGTTTCACCCCCCCCCCACCACTTTCTAAAACAATGTCACGGGCCCTGGATATCCTCTAAGTTACCATAAACACCTAAAAAGCTGCTTATAAGCAAGCACTCTTCAAAAAAAATTTGGAGGGCACTGAAAATTTGGAATGTAAAACCCTCAGACATGACCCCCCCCCCCGAAAATCTGGTCTGGATCTACCCTTGGAGTGGCACCCATGCTTATCTATATCACAAAAACTTTATGCTTCGCTCAAAACGGGCATTTATTTCTGGTTATGGTATTTGAGTACTCTACCATGAAGTTAAGAAGATAAAAATTTTAAATATTTTTGAAATTTTAAACAAAATTTTTTTTTAAAGTAGTTGAAAATTTGAAAGTAGTTTCAACTAGTAGTTATTAAAAAAAGTAGTTCAACTAATAGTTCAACTAGTTCAAACCAAAAGTAGTTAAACTACTAGTTAACTACTAGTTGATCGGTAGTTAACTACTAGTTGCAACTAGTTCTAGTTAACTAGTGCCGAACACTACTATTTGGACGGCAAAAACGGCAGTTGGCCCATACGCAAGTAGGTGGTCTCGCGGTTACTAGCAGTCCCGGCGCTTAGTGTTATCTCCAATCAGAACCGTTGGCGTGTAAATAAGAGTAGAGTTTAGTTGTATATTGTACTTCCAAATAGACAGTGCCTTAGCTCTTTCCGTTCAAGAGTATATTTTTAGGTTAAAGGGACTTTCCAATACACCTTGTATATAAACTACCTGTACATTATTTAAATAACCATGGGGAATTGCGGAAACAGTTAATGAGAACACTCAAGAGATGGAATTAAACTAGTTTTAACAACTCCCACGTCTTACCTAAAATCCTTTCTTTGCCTTGTTTTCATTTGTTATATTTTAGTTTTTACCCTATTCATTCAATGTGCCTTAACCTATCATGTTTCTTCCACACCACACAGGGCGAGTGTGGCCATCGGATGGCGAAGAGCACAAAACCAACCGTCAGTTTGCAAACAATGACGCACTTAAAAAACAAATACTAGAGATCTACATCTAACTACATCTACATACTACATCTAACATCTACTACATCTAACATACTTACGACGCACTTGGAAAAACAAATAGATCTGCAGCTAACTGAATATGAATAGACTGTCTTAAACGAAACGAATACAGGTGAAAGATTTGTCAAGAAAATCGTCACGAATATTCTAATAGCACTTATACAGCTTAAAGGAGGCGAAGAACGAAAGTACAGTCTCCTTTTGACTATCACCATGAAGTGTTGGGTATTATTACTACTGTGTTGGTTGGTTTTAGTGCAACTTCCTGGGTATCAAAGTTACGATCTGGTTGAACGACGCTTGGATTATAGTAAGTGCTATAGCCACCTTTTATGCAAATGCGGTAAGTTCTCATTTTTGTTCTTTGTACCAGTTCTTTTCTTCTTTTTTTGTAGTCTCATGATATACTTAAAAAATATATAACTCGAATGATACAGGTATTAAACTAAGTAACTTTCTCTTACTTTTTATAAAACTGCAGTTAAAATATTTAAATTAGAGTAGAAGTTATGGATATAAGTAATTAAATGAATCATCAGTTTGAAAAACGAAATAAGAACCAAAACCAACAAAATTGTTATTATTTTAGGTTCTTAAATATCTAAACTTTGCTCTTTATACACGTAAGCATTAACAGGGGGGGGGGGGAATAACTACCCCCTATAGGAAGATATCAGCCTTAAAAGGGAGTTCTTTATAGAGCTATATTATTCTTTATATTAGGTTTCAGTCTTTTTGTTTTACATTCTCATCATAAGCATTATTTAATTTTTAATTTATAACAAGTGGATGATAATTTCCATTATTTATTCCAAGTTATTTTCTTTTTTAATCTTTCTGTTTCTCATATTTCTGAGTAAACTAAATAAAAGTAAAAAAATTTTTTAATATTAATCAAAATGAATAATGGTATATTTTATTATTTAGCTTCATTCTATTTTTACTTAATTTGTCACATTTAAGTTATAAAATACAAGACATTTGTAATAATAGAATAACTCCCATTGTAACTGTCACCTAGCTTTAGAGTGTTGGTAAATACAGAAACATTATTTTTTTGCTTGAGATAATTAGAACTGTCATTATTTTTATAGATATACATAGTTTCAATCGCCTGAAGCATTGCTATGAAAGGCTTGGAAAAAAGGTAATTAGTAAAGGTAAAGGTTGGAACCACAAAGAGATTTTTTAGATTTTTAACGGACCACAAAAAGTGTAAAAGCAATTCGCATACTGTTCGAATCTCGTAACAATATGGTGGACGAAAGCTCCGGAGTACGTACGCAAGGACGAAAGCTTTTTCACCGTTTTCGTTTCTTCTACGTGTTTGTCTTTCAGAATACCGCCCCGAGATGCTGCTTGGACTGAAATATCCAGTTATGTTTGTGATTATTGCGACATTTTCTTTTTTGTAATTTTCTATAGTTTTATCCTGTTTTTAAACTATTTCTAAAATTGTTTTTTAGTGTGCCAGTATTTGCATCTTTTACTCTACATCTTTGTTTTTCAGAGTAAGGAGGCAATCGATGATGGATTTAATGAAAGCGGTGTAGGTGGTGGGAAATCAGTAACTCATACCGATTTCTTAACCTACAAAGATTTTATTTGTTCTACCTCTGAATCAGATCTGGTATGTATTCAAATTCCATTAATCGCAAATTCGATTAACAATATGTAATATTCTGCTTCGTAATTTCATATTTATTAAAACAACCGATGCTTTCGTTGTTTGGTCTCGCAGGACATTCGCAATAACGCAAAAGGGAAATTATAATAAGTGATGTTAATAATGATCATCAGAGATTGATGTCTTAAAAGATCGTTACCAAACTTCAAAGAGGAGTAAACAGGCAATTGAGGGGGTTAGAAGCTTAGGAGCGTAAGTGGAATAAATTGTGTTACAACTAGTAAACGGTAGTTATCGATACACTTAAGTACTATACTGGGTAGGTACTACTTCGTGTTCAATGTTCTCTATTTATGCTAAGAGTCTGTTGCTGTTCCGGGTGCACCCTTGTTATTAAAGTTGTTAAGTTTGCCTCTCTAAGAAATAAAGTCATTTTGTACCGTACAGGAGCAATTTTGGGTGTTTTTTCACAGCTGTACTATACTGTCTAACCAAGATACGGAAATCATTAAAGTGATAGATGGCACTAGCTAACATCTGTCAAAACAATTCTACAGAGTTGAAGGCGTGGATTAATGGCTCAAAATTATATGACTTTGGCGAAGGAGATCAACTCAAAAGTATTTATTATTATTAGTATTTATTATATAGTATTAGTTTCATCATGAAAACACGCCTGGTCACGCAATGAGCAACAATTAAAGTGACTAAAATCTTCAAAAAGTTATCTTTATTTAGTAAAAAAAATTTATCTCTGTAGGTATGTATGACTAATGTACCAAAACTCGTTAAAATTGCATCGATGGTTGATGGTTGTATACATTTTTATAGATTCTTTTTTTTTTCAGCCGAAAGTGATAACATATTCTCGAGCTGTATACCAAAAAAGGATTGTAACTATCATTTAAACTCAAACTCTTATAATGTTCTATACATTGTCTAAGTTTAAAATAGAGAGAGAGAGAGACAGAAAGAGAGAGTGAGAGATAGAGATAGAGAGTGGAGAGAATGGCTTATAATTGATAATATAATGGCAAACATTTATGTTGTGTTAGGGGAGAGTGGGGCATCTCGGGCATGGCCATCTAGACAAATACGGCCAGAGGAGCTCGAAATCTTAAGCGACGCTCAGATGACTATTTCGAGTCATCATCGCTTTTTGGACAACAGCGAAACTCCAGTCTGAAGGGAGCGTGCAAGAAGATTTCAGACTGGAGTTGCGCTGTTGCCCAAAAAACGATGATAACAAGAAAGAGTCTGAACGTTATTCAAGATTTCGAGCTTCTCTGGCCTTACGACTGAAAAGTAGTGTCCCAAGGTGGGCCATGTCGCAAGGTGTCCCACTTTCCCCTCTTCTTCTGAACATGTTTGAAAAGTATTAGAAGTATGTTCTAGAAATAATGTTTTAAAACAGGGGTTCTCAAACTGTGGGTCGCCAGTCAGTTTTTGGTGGGTCGCGACAAGTTTTAAATTAAAGAATTTCCTTAGGAAATGATGCTGTAATTGCAATTTATCCCTGATTTACCAAAAAAAAAAAAAAAATCCTGTTTTTAAGAGTCAAATTTCAAAAACTTCTTTGGGGGATAAAAGTTAATATAATCTCTAAAGTAATTTATTATTGTAACAAAATAGTAGATGACCAAACCCTACACGTACAAAGCTAAAGTCTTGTAGGGGGTATGGAAAAATTAACTGAAGATGAGGTGTGTCACGTTAGATTTTGTTTATGAAGAGTGGGTCGTGATGTAGGAAAGTTTAAGAACCCCTGTTCTAAAACATATTTAGAATTTGGAAGTGTTTTTAAATTTGGATCAAAACACTATAAGAAAACATTTTATAACTCCGTGAATATTTTTAGAAACACTTTTCCACTACACTATCTTTTCCACACAAAACGCAATGCAATCAAAACACTTTTGTTCATTAGCTTTTCAAACGTGCCTCACGCATTTACAGTGTAAAAAAAAACAGATAAATATTAATAGCGATAACTTGCACAGTTTTACAAATGTAATTAATTTTCTAAAAACAACAGAAGTTGTGATGTTAATGTCAATTAATTGTGTCAATTGTCGATTAAACTTAACGTTACAATTTCTATTAATTTTCAGAATGTGTGGGAAAGCCTCTCAGATCTTGTAGAAATCAAGAAAGATCAAGACTTTGAAGTAAGTTTATACAATAGTGGAACGGAGGGTAAGAGCATGCACAAAAAAATTATTTTGGGCTATAAAATCAAGAATTTAAAAGCTAGAGCCTCAAAAAATTACTGGATTAACTCACTTCAACCTTCAAAACATTTAAAGTCTTAATGAAAATAAGTTAAAAAAAGAAAGAAAATAAAAAATTGAGTGCGTACTTTTACCCGAGGCGTGGCGGTTAAAAGTACGCAGGACGTGAGGCGTACGCGCCCTGAAAACTTGTCATAAGTCGCAATAAAATGCACCCCTCACCTTCTTAATTAAAATATTCCCCCCTCATATCACTTATCTATATCCTATCTTAAAAAATTTAATTTAAAAAAAAAATACTTTGTCTCCTTCAAATTTAACCCGCGGGGACGCGCGCAGGGCCTGCGAGGCCCTGGCGCTTGAATAAACCTTCATAAAAACTCTAATTTTTAATCAAAAATGCTGAAATTCCGTGTATCTGCCTAAAAGGTTTCCACCTATCACCTCCTAAATTTTAAATAGAGTGGGTATGTTATTTTCCAAGTTAGGTTGTTGTTTTTATTGAAATGCTTCGAAAATTGGGAGGATTCGCTCGAGTTATAACCAAAGAGGTGTCCAAAAGTAACTAGTATCTATAATTTTTTTTGCAAAAAAGGAAATTTAAAGTAAACAGCACTAAACCAACTGCGGAAATCGGCCCCCTTTGAAGATAAGATAATCTTGGACACTTCCTCCTGAGTGCTGGTGCATTTCAAAATAGTCTAATATTATATATTAATAAGAAGCAGTCAACTTAAAAATGAGTTATTATGCACTTGAACGATTAAATTATGTATTTAAACTTTCCGTGATGAAATTTTTGGATTCACTGAACATTTAGAACGGAAAACGGTGTGCAGGGCCTGAGAGGCCCTGCGCGCGTGCCCGTGTGACAGACAGCAGCGCGCGTCCTCCCGGGTTAAATATTTTTTAGATGATTTATCACTAAATATTGTTAAAATATTTTCTCTTATATTTGATTGAATGATTTTACTTGTATTTTTAATATTAATTTTAATAAATTAATTAATTAGCTAATGATTGAATCATCAATTGTGGTTTTTTATGAGCTATAAATTACAATATCTTAGGAAAAATTACCTTGGCAAATGCCTCAAACGTTTTTAACAAAAATTTCAAAAAAAAGTCGATTTTTGAGGCCAAAAAAATTGAACATTTGAAAAAAAAAATTAACTTTTTATTGTCCTATTTTCTTCCAATTTTAGTATGTCATTATTTAAGTCATTTCTAAGGGGAAACTGTTTAAATTACTTCTTTTGCAGTTATTTTGTGGTTTTGAATGAGGTTTTATTTTTTTTCAAATATCCAATTTTTTCAAATATTTTTTAAAAACTGATGTTTTAATTTTAAAACTTTAAATGGAATATTCGTATTCAGCAGTGAAAAATAGCCTATAAACATGTATCATTAGTCTCGATTGCTATTTTTGAAATTTTTTTCGGCCCTTTTTTAAAAACTAAAGAAAAATTGATTTCCCGCGGACCGATTTTGTCCAATTTTTAGTACATTATTATTGGGGTCATTCCCAAGTGAAAACCTTTGAAAAACCAAATGTATAAATTTTTTACCGGTTAAGTCACAGATTGCCTGGCCTAAACAGGGAAAAAAATGCTTCGTACTTTTACCCTCCTTTCCCCCAACCCATTATGTGTGAGGCTACAGAAAGTTTCCATCCAAGTACGAATACTTTATTTGCCACATGGTTTTTCTATCACAAAAGTTACGAGGGCTCTTTTTTCAGCTATGTATGAAACCTGTGTTGAAGTTTTGTAGGGAACGTCCAGGGGGATGTATGCGTGCAGGTCATTGAGATGCTGCCATTTTGAAGATAGAGGCCATGGAAGAATATTATTCGTTACTCGTGCTCTTTTAAGTCATGTTTTGCATTTGAAATACAATAAGTGTTGAACATGTATTAATAAACATATTATGTGAACTTACTATATGTTATGCTTGATTTATTTAAGGAAAACATAAATTTCTTAATTATAACCTGAATGTATATAAATAATTTAAACGACCTCAATTTGCCCGACACAATCTAACTGTTTGTGGTGTAAAGTAACTTTCAAGATAAAAAAAGGTGATTTTTGGGTAACTACGATGGGACGTCGTTTTCGGTAATTTAATCACGATTCAATCACGCTATGACCTTTTCGTTACATTTCGGACACTTTTTATTAAAATATTTTTTGTAATTTCTTTAAACAATTGTATTTTTTCAAACATAACTACTCTATTAAATATACTCCTGCCGGTGTAGAGGCGTTGTAAGTCTTCTCAATATAAATTCACCAATGTCACTTACCTAGGGTATTAGACCTTAATTCAATGACCCTAGGAGACGTTGTTTCCAAATAAAAGCCGTGAAAATGACTTTTGAAACACCCTGTATATATAGTACATACAACACTTGAAACGAAAATATTGGTAAATCATTGAGAAAGAAAAGGAATATATTTTGCAATTTTATAAGTTAAAATACCAGTTTCATTATATTCTAGCATTTGCTCTGCTTTTCAGAAGTCATTTTGAATGTTTTGGCAAAACTTTAAAACATTAAAGCTACTTTATTCTGTAAGGATACTGTCAAATTATTAGAAATTTATTAAATTAACAATATTAAAATTAGTTTGCTCTAGCTACGTAAATTAAAGTTTATAATTACGCGAAGGTAAACAAATTCTTTGAAATTGTCCTATATAAGAGCATTTAGAGTCAAAAATTTATACAGAATAAAGAAAGAAGGGAGAATTTCGTGCTGAAAAGGGGGCGGTGGTCCCAAAAAGTTTGGGAACCTATGTTTTAGATTGTATTTGGGTAGTTTGCATTACGTTTGTACAATGATTTTAGGATTATCCCCATATAAAAAAAATAAGAGAAAAAATATAAGAGCAGTGAGAAAAAGTTTAAAAAACTGAATATTTTAATCTTGTGAGTTCTACAACTCATGAATAAAACTCACTTCACTTGTGTAGAAATGTTTAAACCTTTTTTAAAGAGTAGGTATATTATATTTTTGCGTAGTTTACAGAAAAACGTGAAAAAAAGAAAGACAAATAAAATTTTAAACACTGAAGAAGAAAATCTAATATAATAAAAGTCAATGTGTGTTTGTGTTTGTCTTTTATACAAATCCCCAGTTTTCTTACGATATGCACCAAACTTGGTATATATGTGGAAAAACATCCATTCTCCTCAAAATATGAGGGTGAAAACATTTAATTTAATGCTTGTTTTTCCCCCCTCCATGAATTCCCCTCCGTTACTCAACTCATAGAGTAACATAGAGTAAACAACTCCGTCAACTCATAGAGGAGTGATTTTTAACATATGAGGAAGTTTTAACAAATGAGGAAGATACTCACTTTTTGATAGTTACTCAGTGAATGGTAGTATTGTTTATATTGAATTATAACTTTAGTTATAATTGGAGAAATAATATGATCAATAATAGTGGCCACTATTCAATATTACTTTATAAGATGTAAATGTTTAATTTTTATATTAAATCTTAAAAAAACTTCATGCTTTTTTATTTTTTAGCATTGCCTTTAGTTGTGTTTCTAAAGGAAAAATGGGTATTTTATCCCTTTGCCTTGATAAACAATCTAACTGTAGCATATAGAGCATTTTCAATCACATGACTTGGACCCTTGGACCTAACAACGGCCTTAGCAACAGTTAAAAGCCCTGCAAAAGGTTAACAGTTACAGAAAATAACTGGTCGTGCAATTCTTCTATTGGAGCATTTGCAATCACGTGACCCCTACCTAACAACCGCCATAACAATAGATACCTCGTCACTTAGCAACCACCTTAGCAACAATGGACTCTAACCGTCTGACTACACTAGTAGCTCTACTAGTGTAGTATCTGTGGTAACGAATGGACTCTAACCGCCTATCTGGTTCGAGACTTCACGGAACCAACACGTGACCTACAACTGAGCTAGCAATTGGTTACCACAGATACTACACTAGTAGATCTACTAGTGTAGTATCTGTGGTAACCAATGGACTCTAACCGTCTGACGTCACACGGAACCAACACGTGACCTACTGAGCTTGCCATTGGTTACCACAGATACTACACTAGTAGATCTACTAGTGTAGTATCTGTGGTAACCAATTGCAAGCTCAGTTGTAGGTCACGTGTTGGCTCCGTGAAGTCTCGAACCAGATAGGCGGTTAGAGTCCATTGCAAGCTCAGTAGATCACGTGTTGGTTCCGTGTGACGTCAGACGGTTAGAGTCCATTGCAAGCTCAGTAGGTCACGTGTTTGTTCCGTGTGAAGTCTCGAACCAGATAGGCGGTTAGAGTCCATTAAAAGCCCTGCAAAAGGTTAACAGTTAAGAGAAAATACCTGGTCGTGACGTCACCTGAAAACACTCTATAGCTGGACCTCCATAAATGGCGTTTTTCGAAAAATAGCATTTTTGAGAAAAATAAATTAAATGCATTTGGACCATTAGTCATTTTAACCTGCAAAAGGTGTTAAGTCTCTAAAAGTAATAAAAATGTTCTTGAAAAAAAAAATTATTTTCACGAAATTCTGAAAAAGAGCGTTTTCTGTAGATTGACCCGTTTACTTTATTCATCAGATTTGCATTAACCTCTCATGTTTCTTGCACCCCTCACGAGGCGAGAGTGACCTTCGGATGGAAGTCAACAACAGTCACATTGTAAACAATACATTCTTACGACGCACATGAAAAAGAAATGGATATACAGCAAACTGAATATAAATAATCTGTTTATCATAAAGAAAACGTATGAATTACGTATGAATACAGGTGTAAGATTCCTTTTGAGAACATTGTCACGAATATTCTTCACTTATACAGCTTTTTATTTTATTTTAGTTTACCGCCAACTGGATACATATATTTATATAATCCTCTATTCTCCTGCATAGTACAGTTACTTTCTGTATTACATTCAAATACGAAAGAAAGGAAGGGAAACGAAGAAAGAAAGTAGTCTCTCTTGACTTTCGACATGAAGAGTTGGATACTATTGTTACTGTGTTGGCTGGTTTTAGTGCAACTTCCTCCGGTTCGAAGTATCGAACTTCCTGATCGAGACCCGGAATTTATAAAGTGTTATACCCACCATTTGTGCAAATGCGGTAATTTCTTTTTTGTGTTCTTTATACCAGTTTTTCTTTTTTGTGGTCTAATAAATCTTAAACTTAAAAAATATCAAATTTTAAAAATGCATGTAAACTAAGTACTTCTTTTTTCGATAAAACTGCTGTTAAAATATTAGATTAGAGCCGAAGTTATATGGACATAAGTAAGTAAGTAAATGAATCGTCAGTTTTAAAAATGAAATATAGACAAAAAAAAATGCTTATTTAAGTTCTTAATTATCTATAAGCTTTGCTCTATACATACACGCATGAACATTAACAAGGAGGGGGGGAATAATTACCCCTATATCGCCCCTAAAAGTGAGTTTTTATAGTGCTAGTCTTTATATTAGGTTTTAGTCATTCTATTTTACATTTTTATCACAAGCTTAGCGAATAAGATATTTTATTTTTAATTTATAACCAGTGGATGGTTAAATCCATTAACATTAATTTAAGTGATTTAATTATTTTGGGTTTCATTTTAATCTTTCTGTTTTTCATATTTTCAGTAAACTAAGCAAAAGTAAATTTGTTGCTTTAATTTCTAATCAATAAATAGTAATTTAATTTTTCATTTAGTTCCAATCTATTTTTACTTAATTTGTCCTAGTATTTCTGTGTTTCCTATTTAAGCAATAAAATAAGAAAAAAATATTATTTTGAAGTAAGTAATTCAATAACTCCCCTATGTTCTTTGTAACTGTAATCTAGCCTTAGAGTGTTGGTAAATACAAAAATATTCCATTTGTTTGCTCATAATAATTTGAATTGTCGTTATTTTATAGGTAAACACGTTAGTTACAATAAAGTAAAGCATTGCTATGAAAAGTTTGGAGATAAGGTAATTATAAAATTCGCTTGATTATATCTGGAGATGTTAAAATCATAGACACTTAAACATGTTTTGCCATCAGGTTTTTGAAATATGAATAATTTAAGTTGCAGGGAAAGTTAACCAGCCCTTTAATATAGGGGAAATCATTAAAGATCAATAACAAAACACAAAACGAGATAAAAAAAACACATGCCATTTCGTTGAATCCTACTTGGGCAACTCATAAATTTCCACACACAAATTTTTGAAAATCAGTAATCCACGAAATTTTTGATAGATGGTGCCACACTATTTTTAGAGCTTTATGTAAAAAGCAATCCTTGTTGAAGTCCCTATTTTCATGTGTCGTAGGGAAATCAGATTTTCTAAAAATATCGTAACGTATCAAAACGCAAAAACTATGCCAACAAATCCCTGTCTCTCCTGCATAATGTCTTTGGTTTTTTTTCAGGGTAAGAAGGAAATCGATGCTGCATGGAATGGTAGCGGTGTAGGTGGTGGTAAATCAGTAAGTCATACCGACTTCCTAACCTACCACGATTTTATTTGTCACCTCAATGAAGAAGAAATGGTATGTATTTAAATTCCTTTAATCGCCAAATTCGATAACATGGCAATATATAATATTCTGTTCCGTGATTTCATGTTCACTGAAGTGGTGAAATTTAGAATTTCTAGTTGTGAGAGAAGTTGGGTAATCTAGAGATGAGAATTTTGAGTTGCATTTGGGGGGGGGGGGGCTTTTTTTTTTCAAAAATACAATGTTTGAAAAATTCTGTGCAAAATTTCAGAGTGGGATGAAAATAGTATCAAATATTATTTTTTTTTTTTAATTTTCTTACTTTGGACTATGGTTGTTTTGTGCTAAATGTTTTAGATATTTTTAACGTATTAATGAATATTTCATTATTAGGTACAATTTCGTTAGAAAGCTAGTACAAAAACCTTTAAGATGAGACCATTATGCGCTTTCTAGTGGAAATAGATGCAAAATAGTATTTGCCTTTAAACCACTCCCAGGCGTCGAAATACGGCTGATTCTTCGAATTTTCAAATGCTAATTGCTCAGAAGCGACTGATTAAAAAAAAGACTCATTTGTTGTACTTTTTATATCTCCGTACTTACTGTACCAAAATCGCATTAAAATCACGCCGATGGTTGTATATGGTTGTATATACAATGTATATGTTACGGGCAAATTGATAAACCAGGCATTATTAATAACGCCCGAAGTTGAGGAGGGAAATGTGATAAATTCAATGGCATTATTATCAATGAGTATTTATCATTTTTTCCAAAATACGTGGGCATTATTAATAATGCCCGGATTTATCACATTGTCCGTAACTTATACACCTTTGAATTCTTTCTTTTTTCAGAAAAAAGGTTTTTCATCTGCTCGACATATGATGGAAAAGATGTTGGTAACTATCTTTTATAAATTCTCTAAACATTGTCTAGAAGAGTTTAAGAACACTAATTAAGAACATAGTTTAAGAACACTGTTTTTGTCCTCAAATCAACAACACTTTAGTTTTGTTATTTGGTATAGCACTTTAACACCTTATCGTGTTGTGATTGGGTCCTGAATATGTTTGAAAATAATTATGTGTTCTGAAAATAGTGTTGTAAAGTATGTTTAGAATCTGAAATTGTTCTTAAATTTGGATCGAAAACACTATAAGAACACATTTTCTGTCCCTCTGTAATTTTTAACAACTAGGGGGCTATCGCCCCCTGCTCGCTATCGCTCGCCAAAACCCGGGAACTGCTGACGCAGTTCCCCTAGGATTGCCTCGCGATCCTGTGCTCGCTACACTCGCTCGCCATACGCTGGTACAGCCTAGCTGAGATTGTGTACTACCTGGATTTGAACCCAGGGGTTATTGAGCGTTTCGTGATTACGAACATTGTACATACACTCGCCAAAACGTAAACGAAACACAAAACCACAACAAACCAACCGTTGCCAACGGGAGAAAACAAATACAGTCAAATTCGTGAGCCACGCACGTACGTAAGAGAATTATATATATAGATACTTTTTATCACACAACAATACAATCAAAACGCTTTTGTTCAGAACTGTTTATTAATGGGCAATACCACTACTTTTTTTATTTTATTTTTTTTATTATTTTGTTCAGATTGCATACACATAAATATACCTTCAAAAATTTTTGCTCTGCGATGCATACTTTATTTTTAAATCAAATTCAAAGTTTGCGGTTTTTTTTCCGCGCGAAATCAAAATTTTCGCAATTTTTCAATGTAACTAATTTTCTAAAAACAACAGAAGTTGTGTTTTCGATGTCAATGAATTGTGTCAATTGTCAATTAAACCTAAGTTACTATTTCTATTAATTTTCAGAATGGGCTGACAGGAACCGAAGGTCTTTCAGAAACGAAAAAAATGGTAGAATACGAAGTAAGTTTACACAATGCAAATGCATGTTCTTTCGTTTGCAAAGTATAGGGTAGTAAGTGGCACCAGTAACTGACACTATAAGAAATAATTCCTGATATTAAGCTTTATTTTCAGAACTTGAACTAAAGGGTGGCCTTTCTTAATAATTTAGACATTTATGTTTAATTTTATGCAGTATGTATTTTCCACCAATGGGTTGTAAGTTTAATAAATTGAGAATTCCCTTTTAGCGTAAAGAAACTTCTGATTTTCAGAAGTTGGTAATTAAGGGAACACATTTTTGTTCAGCGTATAATTTAAGCAAATTTTCCTTTAAAAAACTATTTTAACTAAAATGTATCTGATAGTAATATTTAAAATAATGCTGAAAAGTTGTTTTTGAAAAAAAAATAGTACTATTTATTTTAAATGGGGTTTCTGTATTATTCAGTAAGATTTATTTATGTAAAATGATTTTTTTAAAAGTAAAATATTTTCTTTTGTATTATTTTATGTATGCTAAAAAATAAGGTAGCATATAAAAACAGCTTATTCATTTAAGATATTTTAAAGTGTCAGTTACTGGTGCAGAACTGACAAACTGGATTATTTATTCAAAATTTTCTATCCGTTATACGAGCGACTGTGAAGACAAAAACATTATAAAGAAACACTGTATCAAGTACTGGACTACTATATAATGCCTTTCAAAGTAATTCTTCTCTTTTAATTCTCTTACATAGTTTAAAGGTTGTTGTATGTTGTTATTGAGAATAAAAATAAATTATCACCTAAAAAGCTACATTGGACCTATTAAATATGTGTGGGAGGGGCTGGGAAGTAATTTTGGGCCCCTCCCGAAATAAATTTCTATATACACCACTGTGTAATAGAAAGTTTCCATCCAAGTAAATACAAAACTCATTGAGATATTAACTCAACTTGGAAGAAATAAATGTGTTTTTCTGCATTGATTTCACGAATACTATAGTTGTATGGTTTGGATATTGCAAAGGTTACAAATTCTCTTTTTTTCCAGGAATGCATTGCAGAGGTTAAAGAGTATTGCATAAAGCATCCGGGGGGATGTATGCATGCAAGTCATTGATATGCTGCAGTTTTGAAGATAGAGACGATAGAAGAAATATTAAGCATTGTTTTAACACATGTTCTCTTAAGTCATGTTTCGCATTTAAAACACACAGTCAGTGTTGAACATTTATTAATAAACATACTATGTGAATTTACTATTTTATGCATTTATTTAAAAAAAATTCTTACTGAAAAAATGCATAGAAATAATTTATTCGACCTCAAATTTGTGTCCGACACAATCTGTGTGTGGTGTAAAGTAGTATTCAAAAAAAAAAAACTACAATGGGACGTCATTTTCGATTATTTAATCGCAATTCATTCACAATTTGACCTTACAGTTCAGTGACTAATGAGGTATTTTCACGTTTTGATATTAAAGTTCATTAAAATAGTAGATAAAAAACCATGAAGAATGACGTTTAAATGAGGTATTTTCGTAGCCTAGTTTCTGAGATATAATTTTTGGAAATTTCGTTTTTTTTTTTTCTGCTTTTTTGATTAGCTAGTCGAATTTTTTGTGGCTACAGAAGATATTAAAAATGGCAATGTGTAAAATAACGCGAGTTTTCTGAGGAGAAAGCAGGGAATTCTAAGAGTTATTGTATGGCTTTTAGGAGGTGTTTTTTTAAATGATTGATAAACTACTACGGAATTATTAATTATTTTCTAACATTTGCATAAGGGAGTTTTTACATGTTGCATTTCAACATTGATTCAATTTAAAATTTAAAGGTTACAAAAAAACGTATAGTATACTAGTACGAGGGTTGGTTTCTTTTCAACTTCCGTTTTCCTCCTGAAAAAAAAAGTAGTAGTACTGGTTTGGTACTGGTAGTTTTGTACATCCTTCAGGATCAATTTGCATCTTTACTGCATAAAAATCGGACATTTTTTCTGTTAGTTATCGAATTTACAAGCGCGCTCCTCGAACTTATTTCCCGCCAGCCCATAGAGAATTTCGCTTTCCCCTCCTGTAATTTTCACCTGCTCACCGATTGTTTACTGTAACGGAGCGGTCGCGCGAAGAAAGCGAAATTCTCTATGGGTTGGCGGGAAAAAAGTTCGAGGAGCGCGCTTGTAAATTCGATAACTAACAGAAAAAATGTCCGATTTTTATGCAGTAAAGATGCAAATTGATCCTGAAGGATGTACCAAACTACCAGTACCAAAATTATTTCGAAATTCCTACTACCTTTTTTTCAGGAGGAAAACGGAAGTTGAAAAAAAAAAACAACCCTCGTATAGTCATTAACGAACGACTTCGAACGATTAGTTAATTGTTTGAAAAATAGTGCTTACCCCGATCTTTAAAAGAGTAAGTGTACTAGAAGAGTAGGTATATGTTTCCAATAAGAAAATCTGTAATGAATTCCCAAACTTCTCCAACTTATCAGAAGTGGATTATTATATCGCATGCATGTACTTTTTAAATTTTTATAAAAAATCTACTTTTTTCTATTTAGTAATTATATTATTTGTGTCAATAGTTTTGAAAATAACTGTTAAATTATGAATGAAAATATATTTACATTAGGAGCACTTCACTTAATTGGAAAATCTGTGTAATCGGTATAAAAAATGCCTCAGTCCCATCATGCACCTATAAAGCGAGTTTCTCTACACAAGGAATTTCTAGTTTAAAAACTAATTCCCTTATAAAATACAGGAGAATTGTTCTCCTTCTTGATCAGAAGCTTGGAGTTACCATAAAAATGTAATGTTCGGGCAATGTGTAACACTTTGGTGGTAGGGAGCCCCACTTAGGAGAAGTTTTGGAAATTTGACCTTAAATAACTCACTTTTCTGAGCCCCGAGGCGCCCCAACAAGTCATAGAGATCATAATATACATGTATAAATGTCTTAGGAAGGGCACGTAAAGATAGCTACTAATGCAAAGGAAACAAATTTACCAACATTGAGCTAATGTTCCTTCAGGCACTGCACGTACTTTTCCCACCTGTTATTTGATTCCGGTTACTTCTTTTCCTGTTTTATAGATCGCACATCTTAAACCAATTCATCAGTCTAGTTCCATAATAAAAATATACTTATGTATACGTACTACATAAAATGCCATTCTGATGTAAATTTTAATACAATAAAGGCACGAGCATTTCCGGGAACAATATAGAGCGAACCTTGTCAGTTCAGTTGACGTCTACACTGTCAGACTATGAGGGTTTGCCAAAAAACGTTTTATGGTTTCTTGTCTACAATTTTTAGTGTTCGGCAACTAGTGGTCAAAAAGTAGTTAACTACCAACTACTAACTAGTCTGGGAAAATCTAGTTGCAACTAGTAGTTAACTATTTTTTCCTGGGACTAGTTGCAACTAGTAGTTAACTATTTCCCAAAGTAGTTAACTAGTCTATTTAATTTCATAACCTATTTTTTGCCCAAATTCTAATAATCTTTCTTATATATATCACAAAAAACTTTATGCTTCGCTCAAAACGAGCCTTTATTTCTGGTTATGGTATTTAAGTACTATACCATGACATTGTAGTTATAAATAGCAGTGTAATTTTTTGTATATTTTGATAAAAATTTTAAATATTTTTGAAATTTTAAACAAAATTTTTTTAAAGTAGTTGAAAATTTGAAAGTAGTTTCAACTAGTAGTTGTTAAAAAAAGTAGTTCAACTAATAGTTAAACTAGTTTAAACCAAAAGTAGTTAAACTACTAGTTAACTACTAGTTGATCAGTAGTTAACTACTAGTTGCAACTAGTTCTAGTTAACTAGTGCCGAACACTAACAATTTTAATAATCCTCTGCTGTGTAACATAACATAAGTTATCATTTTTGCAGAAAAGGAATTGTAATATTCATGTTTAACAGTTTTTAATAATGTAGAAAATAAACATTCTCATTGCTGAAATTAAAATTTTTAGAAAACCATTTGAGAAATTACTTCATTTTCATTATAAAACACTAGTAAATAATCAGTTCAGATTATTACATAAATATAAGTATCTACCTTTTTTCCACTTAAAAGAAAGTTAGGTGCCACTTAGGAAATCAGTGTCAAATAAGTAGGAGAAATTTGTTTATGTTAACGAATAACTTGTTATACAAACAGTCTGAGTCCTCGCATAAAAATCAACTCTTAATAAACTAAAGAGAAGTGAAGAAGAAACTCTTCGGGGATCAATTGATTTTCAGTTGATAATCACTCAATCCTAGCTCTTTTTTTTCCTGCATGCGTGTGAGGGTAATCGAATTAACTGTATAAGAGACGGAGGATCATTGGTAAGGAAGCAAAAGATTCATTTGATTTAAGCAGTTTGTAGATATTTCTTTAGGTGCGTAAAAAGCAGTTTGTTTTAATGAAAGAACTTTCTTTGGAATTTTTTCTCTTCGTATAATATCTCGAGTATTCGTCAGAGTTGACAATAAGATATTATTGTATAAACCATGTTCGAATGTATTTTATGTAGAAAGCAGGTAGCTGTTTTTATCAAACACAATCTTTATTTTTTTTAAAGCTTGCTTTTCGGGCTCGTTTTTGTAAAAAAAAATAATCTGTGAAATATGTTAAAAATAGCGTTGGGTTAGATAAAGTGTATCTGTATTTCATTTATTCCAAAATAAATGTTGGTCACTCTGGGAAAACTTTGTTATTTCCAGGATCGAAAGAGATCTTTCTTGTATGAGAACTCCAAATGCAGGGATTATAGTTTTCTAACTTTTTTAAAAGTAGTATTATCATAATAAACGTTTCAAAAAGAAGTTAGTTCAAACGAAGAAAAATAGAGTCGATGTAAGATTAACAGTTAATTTGAAACTCGAAATTAATTTATAAATTTTGTGTTTTATTAAAGCCATTACACAGAAAGTTTTTACACATACTATCAATGATGAAATTTATATTTTCACCGTTCGAATTAAACTTATTCAGAATACTCTTTTCGGCATGACACACAATCGTAAGGAAATAAACTTCAACCTACTTTAAAGCACAAATGTAGTCCATAAACCAACGACATTAAACATTAACATTTCGAGGAAGAAAACGTTCTATATTCGACGAACTCATTCAAAAAATGTGATTTAACTCGAATACATTTTCTAAAAAAAAGTCATAAAATAGGGCGAAAACAACTTTAATGTGTGACATCAAGTTACACGGGAATAACGGCGGACAAAATTATTCCTTGAATTTAATTCCAGCGGCGAGAACTTCCATTTGCGTAAGTGTCACAGCAGTGCGAGCGACGCCATACTTTCTCCGCCGAAAGCTTCAATCGGGGAGTCGCGAATCGCCGGCTCTTACCTCAACGACCATCTGTAAATGTTTCTTCGTCGCTCTAATGGCAAGCAGAAAGGAGGGGGAAAAAACGCAGCTGAAAAAAGCGCTGACGATTCGGAAAGCCTCAACTCACTTCAGTTCCTCGAAGTCGTTTGCTCCCTGCTTCATCGAGCATAAACGGGAGAATAACTGCTCAGGGGGCACAAAAATATGTTCCATAATTTTTTTTCTCGTCCGGATCTGTGGCACCGTTTGAAGGTCGTCATATGTCATGATATTGGAGTTCGAAATTTTCTTTCCGTTTTTACTGTTGGCCGATGTATCGTGTCGGTTGTAAAGTTAATTGCCCGTTTTACGATAGACAGATTCGAAGCCGTAAATATTACAATGCTCGTGTGGAGATAGATCTATGCAATCGATGTTATACTAGTATGTGAGCGCGATCCCGTGATGTTTTGCCGTTAAAGGTTTTCAACAGGACACTAAAGTTGCAGAAAATGTTTCCGTTTTCGAATGGAGACCCGTTTTGTCATTTTATTCTCGTTCTCTGTTTTTTACGAGGGTCGAAAGGAATAAGAATGTGCTATTTAGGCAAAAGCACAATGCATACGCAAAAAAAAACTATTCGTGTTTTTTATTTATACTTTTTTGATGATTATTCCACACCGACATCACACTTTTCATACATTTGAACTGAGAATTTTGTATTATAAAATAGGCATATCAGGTAAGGCTGTAACTCCAAGTAAAATTTAATAAATAAAAAAAGGCTTTAAAATGATAGAGAGACTGATTTTTACGAAATTAAACTTACATAAGGTAAAATAGCATTTATAATCTTATTTAGTTTTTTTACCTAGATTTTAGTTTGGGAAAATATCGAGATATATATGGATTTTAAGAAAAAGAAGTTTCATTATACATCGAGAACGATAGCTGAAAACATGGATTGCTCCTTTTTAGGTATAAAAGGGTAATAAATTTTAAAAGGTTTAAAACTTGTTGAACTGAGAAAAGGCCCATTGCTTTCTTATTTCAAACCTACGAAGTTTCAGCTTAATAAAATTATGAAACAGCTTAAATAATAATAATAGTAATAATTTTATTATGAAACATTTGCAACCTTTACAACCAATATAGAAAGAGAGACATAGACAATTAAATTAAAACATAATTTTGCTGTAATAGTATAAGGGGTTACTATAATCGGTTTACTGCACGAAAGGGAGTATCATAATAACTAAGACTGATTGAATTATAAAACATAATTCCTAACATTTAAACTAAAAAAGATGTTTTATGTAAATAATTTGAGTATTTAAAAATTATTTACTCCTTATGAGCTCCTTTGGTACTCATAACTATTTATATATTTTTGTATGTATGTCTGTGTTTGTCCCCCCCCCCCCCCATTTTTGTCTTTTGTTCTTTATGTGTATATTCCTTGTGTTGTATTTCGTAATTCTTTGTGTTAATAAATTCTCTTCTATTCTATTCTAAAATGAAATTATGCATGTTTTGTAAAACTTATTCTTCAACTGGTGCCTAAGACGCCTTATTAAATTACGTAATAAATATTAAAAAGCAGCATGGATTAAATAAATCCAAATAAGTTTAACATTTTTGTTTGCTTAAAACTGATACTTTCCTACTCTTAACTACTATCAAGAAACATCATAAATTTTCTTACAAATTATTCCAGCATCATATTGGATATTCAAATTCCGGTAGCCTTAAATCTTGGAAATATGATACATATATTCAGAGATATCACCATAATAAACTTTACAACTTCTACACAAAAGCCATGAAAACTAACATCACTGCATTATAATGTATATTTTCAGTAACTCATTCAACCTCTTCAACTATATACAACAGATTTCTCAGAAAAGAACTCGGAGAACTGACTTTCGTAGAAAATCCCAAAGCAATCTATCACCATTGCTGAATTCATCTTTGCCATCTTATATATCTATATAATGTCCCCTTTAAATTTTTGCTTGAATTCTCCCTTCACCTAGTTTCTAAAGACATATTTTCGGAATTTCGTCTGGCCCGTATGAATAAAATTTACTTCGGATAGCGAATCTTACAGATCAAATATTTGTTATTACGTATGATTTGATAACTATTACTTTCGATATTATCATAGCGTTTGTTCTTTCTATTCACTGCCAACCTAAGGTTTATTGCAATGATGTTTTATTTGTTTCGATTTTTATTAAATTACTCAGATATATTAAAATAATAAGACTTAAATATCTCCTGGGTGTTTTCACAATATATTGAAAACATATATACACTTTTAATTTGATTCTATTAGAATGTGACTCGGAACTTTTATAAGAATGTTAAAATAAAGTGGATGGATAATTCTAAAAATGTTTATAAGTATTCAGTTTTAACTAACATTTCAGCAAAAACAAAGATGATTTTTTTTTTAATTCAACTATAAATCTAGTTTTTAGTTCATTTCAGATTCATACCGTTACACGTTTTCTTAATTTCATAGCTCTATAAATTTTAAACTTATAAAATAACATTACAGTGGAAAAGAAGAGAAAAAGTGGCAATATCAGTGATAGGTAGAACCCTCCCTGATTTTTATTTTTAAATATGTACTTATTTAAAGAAATATAGGTATTTTTAAAAGTTATTTTGAGACCTATCAGAAGCTATCAAAGCTATAAAAAATTATATTTTGAGCAAAAAAAAATTAGATCCAAGAAAGAAATTTAAAATATGCACATTAAATATAATCATGTGACTCAATCTACACTATTAAAATAAAAGATACAGTAAAACACCAGATGACTATCAAACACAGGATTTTTTACCCAAAAGTCCATCTGTACCATTATTTTTAAAAATTAAGATCCATTCTTCCGCTCATATATATTCGCCAAACCCCCCTTCTACAAGTTACAATCAGCCCCATTCATCATGTGTCAGGTATAGATGCAAAACTTCTCTCATTCTCAAAAGACACGATTTTCTTCACGGCTCATGAAAGAAAAGCATGTTGAGGCAGAAAAATAAAAGAATAGAGAGAAAAGCTCTTTAGAAAATGAAAAACCATCACGTTCAATAGACTTGTTCCACAGAATAATTTGAATAGGAAAGAAATTTGGTGCTTTTGCATTTCAGCCCCTCATTAATCAAGCATTGAAAATTATAAAAAATTATTATTGGAAAAGATTGATTCTTCAATGAAATAATATTTGGCTGATAAATGCATATCGTATAAGAGTCATTATAAGATTGTCATATCAATCTTCAGAACTTCAAACAACTGAGCCCTGAGTGTATTAAAGCTTCAAATTTTGCAACAACGAATAGTATATAGTTCTTTTTTTAACTGTGAGTTATAAAGTCGTACTAAGAAATTAATTATTTTCTTTAAAAAAATAATTAGAAGACAGGCTATTAGAATACTATCTAAGAAAATATGAAAGTATCCACACTAATGTGATTAGTTTTTGAATTCTTGGAACATTAAAATTATCTTATTCGCACAATAAAGTTAACCAAACTTTTACCTATCAGAAAATTCATAACACATTAGCTTAGTACATATTTTAGGTATATATTTTATGGTATACATTTACATTATAAAGTATGATATTGAACTTACATTTTTCCAGTAACAAATTACACCAAGTACCTTTTTCTCTTTTCACCTACGCTTTCGCTTCTGAAAGAAAAATATAGGAAGAATTTCAAAATGATTAAAGAAATTGACAATATTGACCCTATACAAGAAATTGGTATTGTTACCATTGGTTTGGTTATCAATTTTTAGAATACCATTATATTTTTCCTTTTATTTCATTGATTATAGATATTGGTCATAAAAACACTACATAATTATTCCAGGTGATATATTTTTTTGCACAATTCAAACACTATTTTGTTATTAAACATTTGTTTAAATTTAATTTAAATTTAAAACAAATTATAGTATCTATTATCAAATTGACAATTTTCAAAAGGAAAATGAGTCTATTGTAAAAGTAAGTTGAGGTTTATTTTTTTCCCCAAGATGTTAGGCAGTTTAACTATTTAAAATTGAGTTCTAGGGTGACAGAATGACTTAGACACTGATTCCATTTTAAAGTTTCTTTTGAAATTTAAACCTAAAACACTTCAAAGGGAGTTTAGAGGTTCTCTCCCAAAAATTTGACATTTGAATCCGGATCATAATAAACTGTAGAGTGTAGAGTAGCAGTCTTTACTATGTATTTCCAAGAAGAAAATATGTTTTCGGAAGTCATGATATTTGTTTAATATCCTTAAATGTTGCAAATGAAACATAGATGGATGGTAAAAGTGAATAATTTTATTTGAACTAGCCAAATTCTGCTTTTTTTCCCAAGAATGTGTAGGATTGTCCACTTTGTTAAAAAAAAGAGTGTTCAGTCTGTTTAATAACACTTTATTCTCCCTTCTAGTTGAAAATATTTTTAATGCATTATGCACAGTACGCGAATGGATCCTGTTAAATTCCATTAAGGTGTGGCTATGGCTATTTTAAAGATATATTAAATTGTACAACACACAAAACAAAAGAATTTTGTAAAAATTCAAAATTTACGACGGTAATACTAAAAGAAGGGAAGTTAATAGACAATATCAGAAACAAAGGAAGGTTGACAGTATCAATTATCTTCTTAGAAAAGCAATATTTTAAAATGAATAAACTATAAAGAGAAAAGCTGGCTTAAAATGTGTATTTTTCCTTATGAGTTCCATGAAATCGAAGAGTACTATTTCTTACTTATCTTTCAAACAAAAGATCCTTTCAAAAATAATTGAAAATTTTTCCCAAATTTCTACTGCTATGTCAAAAAACAAAGGCTTCAAAAAAGTGGATTGATATTTCCACTTCGGAAACATATTACAATCTTTCAGCTTCAAAACCTCGCAATTAGTTAATGCATTTTAATTCTAAAATACGATATTCCTCTATCATTGATTTTTTTTGCGTGCTCTTGATGAGTTTTTGAACTTTTTAACTATTTTTTTTTTGGAAATGGTCAATGCCCTCTTATAAAACAAGTAACATAAATCATCCATCCTAAGTAAAAAAAAAAACTTAAAAAATTAAGTAAATAATGTAATTTAAATAATTTATTACTATGAAAATGTTATTTTAAAGCCTTTAATCAGCTTTGAGGATTTTTGTTTCATAAAAGGTTTAAATCATTAATGGTAGTACATTAAAAAAACACAATTACGTTTTTTATTCAGGTTAGCAAAAGACAAATTAGTCATGTTTAATTAAATAAGTTCTTTAATTAATTAGGCAGTGTCACTTATTACGAATAATTGAAAAAGAAGAATGGCATTTTAACTAATTCAATCTAAAAATTTTAAACACTCTTTTCTTTTAATTATAGCAGTGTCATATAATTTATTGGAGCTTCTATTGAGACATTTTAAAAACAAAAACAAATTCAAAGAAAGTAAAAATATTAAACAAAAAAATTGCATAAACGAGCAAGATTAATTACAGCAAGCAAACAAAACTCACTTTTAATGAATAGGAATAAGATAGTTAGCTAACCTATATAAAACTAATTTAGCCATCAAAGAGCTAAAACTTTTAAAAATCAAATTTATGGATATTTTCAATCATTTTATTAAAACTTTAAATGTATATTTTATTTTACTTTTCTTCTTCGTAACTATACGCAGAGAAGTAGGGGGAAGGAGGGGAAGAATGCGCAGTCGGGTAAAAGTTCGCATTCAATTTTTTTATTTTATTTTTAACATATTTTGTTAAAGCCAAGATGTTTGAAGGTTGATTTGTGAGGAGTCAATAAACTTATGTTCACTAAATTTTTGAAGATCTAGCATTCAAATTCTCGATTTTACAGCCCAAAATCCTTTTTGTGCGTACTCTTACCCTCCTTTCCCTTATATATTTTTTTTTATCTTTTGGCTGTTTTTTCTGATAAAAACTGTTTTGGCTGATTTTTAATGTAGTTCTACGCTTGAATTTGAATGTTCAAAATCTAGTATGTTGAACTTAAAAAAGGATATTTTCTTAAATGTTTACATACAACATAATTCTTTTCGTGCCTAAGTGGCACATAAGGCAAACTTAAATGTGTTAACATTCTAAAAACATGAATAAAAATTATCAGGACTGGTATGAATTTATATCTCCTCTTTCTAATGATTTCTACCACTCTTTAATCCTCAATCTATAAAACATCTCAAGAAGTAATCTCAAAACACGTTGTAACAATACAACAGAATTAAGTACCCTTCAAAATTACCCTTCACTTACCCCTAGTAAATTACCTCTCAACCCAATCACACAATATGGAATTACACCTAAACCACTTCCAATTAGTATGTACGAAAAAGAAAAAAGCGAACCGCAACTAACCGCTTAAAGAAACTTGAAGAATAGATGAACGTTTAGGGGAAGAAAAAATCCATCGTCTTTTGCATTAAGAAGAGTATATCCAAGCTGTGGTAAAAAAAAATCCCTTTGATATAATTTTGGCAGGCTTGTTATCTTTTGGCTCTTCTTTAATTACAATTTGGGATTACCTCGTTGGAGAAAACGGGAAGATCTTAAGTAGCAATAACCAAAGCAGTTTTTTAAGGAGGAATTTTTACGTAATTTTTGCGTATAATGGAATTGCTTCGATTTGATGGAATTTCACAGAGATAGCTATGTGGCGTGTTATATTGGAATAATTCATTTCAAGATGGAATTATCAAAGCTGGATTATTTCAGTATAAAGGGGAACGTTTTTTAAACTGTAAGAAACAATAATTAAGTGGGTTTTTTTGCAAAAATTTTAAAGTGTATAAGAGCATATTCTTATTAATAAGTATTTATGCAAAGTCAAATATCTTTATTAAGAAATAATAACTTACTCACTATTTTGTGTGTATTTATTTACTGTCATTTTATTGATTTATAATTCATCTCTAACTTTGATTCGTTTTTGCTTTTATATAGGTGTTAACACAGCAGTTAAAACAAGTAGCAACTCATTTATAAAGTACTAATATTATATATTGCTTAAATAATAAATATAAAGAAAATAAAATGGCTTATTAAAAAGAGAATATATTTAAAAAAAAGTTTTTTTTTAACATAAAACATCATTATAGTTGAATCTCTATAAATAAAAATCAATAAAATTACAGATATTATCAAGAGGTAATATCAATCAATCAATGTAACCCAACCAAATATAGCTAATCACTTTGTAGGGTATTTTCCCCATTCAACTTAGAAAACGTTGAAGCATTGGACACTACTTTCTAAGTATTGCCCAAAAACCATTTCTGAATAACGCTGGCTATCTTTACAAGGTTAGAATTTGAAAAAACCATGCCCGTAGTAAATATTTTTACTTACAAAAATTTCCTAACATCCAATGACATCGTCAGTAAGTTCTTTATTTTGTTTAGAATCCAGGTTCAATCAAATTTTTTATCATTCATGTAAGATAAGAAGAAAATGGTCAAGAGGGCTGTATATGCTATATACTCTATTGATCGCACCAAGTCTGCCGTTGCTATAGAAACACGCAATGACGTTACTCGAAATGTTTATAAGAAAATTCAAATGCCAATTTACTTATTTTATTTTTGAATACCTGTTTGTTTTGAAAACACTCTTATCATGATTGCATACCAATGCAGTAACTATTCCCTTTCGATGAAGGAAAAAGCATATTTTTTTAAATTCGAAACCAATTAAAAAAAGCTACAGGAAATTCGAGAAATTATTTTATCGTTTGATCAATAATTCATATTTTCATAAATTAAGTTCCACACAAACGTATCGGCATTTAAGTTATTTTTATATCCAACACACAATTATAATTTGAAACATTTTTTCCTGACAAAAACTTAACATTTTCATTAAGTTTTAATATTAAAACAATCATTATCAAAAGTCTTTAATGTTTCTTTGATAAAACTTTGAACAGATAAGTACTACAAATATTTTTAAAAAAATACAGTACCTACCTATAAGCTAACTAACATTATTCATTCAAAGTGTTACTTACCTAAAAATCATCAATGAAAGGCTGAATATGTTATTTTTAAAAGGCTCTACACACGAAAAAGTAAATAGAATGGAACTATGCATAGTAGTATGTGATTTTAAGCCTCATATTTTTATAAAACCACCTGCAGCAGTAAAAACAATGCTCCTCAAAATAAATTAAATTTCATGGTTTCACTTTTGTTCACTTTCTTTTTGTTCCACTTTTGCATCTGGCATCGATTTTGCAGATCATTCAAATGAAATCAAATTAATTTATTTTCTACTTTTTAGAATGACGTAATTATTTGATTGGATTTCTGGAGGATTTTTTTTTATGAATATTGAATTCTATTTTCTGGTTTGAATTATACAACTTTCATTTCAAATTTCATCTGCTCACAAACTTTATGCAGTAAATATTTATGCAAATGAAATAAACCTTCAAGTAAGCTTATTTTTTTCTTTCATTTTTAATTTTATACTATTTTTTGCTATGAAACTGTTGTTAAGCAAAAAGGGGGAAATGTTTGGAATTTTGGTACTTGTTAGAAAATTGGGTAATTTTGTTGTTTACTGTGTGTGTAGTCATTAAATTTTTAATATATTCAATTTTTTAAGCATTTGATAATGATCTCATATTTTTTTCATATCTTTTGTGGCATCATGAAAATTGAATAATAGCCATCTCCATTGTGTAATTTATCATTTAATGTGTGATTTTTTTAACCAATACATGATTTTTTTTATGCATATCTCTCTAATAATAAATTTGTGAACAGAAATAGAGAATAATTTAGGCAACAAAAAGTATAATTCCTTTATGTAAAAATAAGTGAAAGCTATACTTATTTGTTAAAAGTTAAGACACTAAAAGCTATTAAGTATTTTCTATTTTCCAAACATTTTTACAAAAGTTTTGCTTATGACAAATGATGTAGTATGCTTAAGTCATTATATTCTATATAACATTGGTATTTATTGATAACAATTTATGGAAAGAAATTACATTCTAAAAATTAATTATAATACAACAATCAATTAAAAACAAAACCTACAAATTACAACATGGAAAGATGCAGTTTTACAAGAAATTTATGTCTTTTCCAGTGTATTGTTTTAAAGGCTTCTTCTGTTAATTAAGTAATTAATATGTTAATTAATGTCTATTTAGCCCTTAAAAATTCTTAAAAGGACATTGAACCTATTTTGAACGCGTAAGAGAGTGAATATGAAATAAATTTAAGTCATCTCCCTGAATCAAAAGTCTAGTTAACACTCTGTCTAAGCTTGTATTTTTTAATTTAAAGTTCATTTAATAACACTAAAATGCATACCCTAAAAGAAACTTGATTAATTATTGACACCCACTTTAAAACTTTTGCTTTGTCGAGCAACTTTTAACTCTCTCGAAATCAGTAATTGTTCTCTCAGCTCTCTAGGACTTAATTATTTTTACAACCACATTTAATGTCACTGGTTTTCATCCTGTAATTAATAAATTAAAAGACTCGGTTAATAATTTTTTTGTTAAAAACAAAAAAATACTTTCTCTCGGTACATTGATTAAAAGTCTGAACCCCTTTGAAGCGATTTCAAAACGTAATCAAAATTCTGAAGACCAAAAAGTCCGCAAAGCTCTGACCTAATAGCACTTAAATAATATGCTTATTAATCATTTTGTCATTAATTACTTCCGTATTTCCTTCTAGTTCATTAATTAATTTATAATGTTGACGAATTTAATTAAATATAAATTATTATACCTTCTAATTTCACTCTGGATAATATTCCCTTCATGTGAGAAAAAAATACTTCCAAAATTCGGAGAGGGGTATTTTAAGAGTCAAATTTTCTTACTTAGTCAAAAAGATTTTGAATTTGTTTAGAACACTTTACGAAAAAGTCTTATGAAAGTTAAGGATCATTTCTCCCATAAGACTTTTGTTCTATCTGTTGGTAAGATAGTAAAAAAAATATTTTAGTTTAAGGGATTAGGAATTAAAACTGACATAAATTCTTAACAAGAATTTCCTTATTCTTCTCATAACCATTTAAAAGTTCTATGTAAATAAAAGTTCCAGATTAATAAGGTATTTTGGCGACAATATTATTAAAAAAAAGAAAGATTATGATATTTCTAAATATTCACACAATTTGTGTTTTTCACACGTCAAAATTAACGGCATTATTTGAAGAAGCCTCTGCCCTATCTTTATCAATCTAATATTAAAAATATGTTTTATAAATTTGGGTAGTGACTATAGAGAGTATAACTATTGTCTGGTAATTGTGGATATAATCAACATTATACTGGTGTCTACAAACGAAAATTTAAGTTTCAAATGGTTTTGGAGAACATAGTTACGGATACCAGTTGTCAACGGTAAATGTGTTTTATTTAAATACAAATTTATATTTAACGTATACCTATATAAACCCAAATAGAACTTAACCCCCTTAAGACGACTAGTTTACAGCTTAAACATACTTTTATAATATAAAAGGATATTCATTATAATAGTATTCATTTATTATATTATAACAATAATTATCATCTTAACTTCAATCAAAATTCAGATATTGAATTGTGTATTTTTGATTTTTTCCATACGAAACAATACATAAATAAGTATTCTTACAGATCAAAGCTCACCTTATGTTCATAAAATACCAGACAAAACTTTTGCGCTCTCTCTCCAGTTTAATCATAAAAGAAAATGTAATTCATATGCCCTCCCGTCTCAAATATGCTTTGCTCAAAAAGTGTTTAGATTTTATATATTTTGATCCTTTCAAGTAAAACTTTGTGATTTATCAGACAATAACGCATGAGCTTGTTTTAATAAGATTCTTTATCATAAATTGAAATTAAGTTACATTCATTAAATATTTTGTTTCGCGATTCTCAATATTCCTTTCAAAAGCTATTCAAATCATTGTTGTTGTGCTCAGTTTTCCATTGAAGTGATAAAAATGAAATGAAATCGGGGATACAATATTTGACTATAAAAATTAAGAGCACATTGAAATAAATTTGAACTTTTCCCAAAATGTATTATATTGAATAATGGAAAGAAATTTTATATTGTTTCTTTTATAACCTGTGTACCTATATTTTAATGAAAGACATGTCTAGACATTTAGTATAAACAAGTATAACATTTTATACTGACTCTCATTTCCTTTCGAGGTCACAAGTGAAAGAGATAAGGTATCAAAATAAATGATCTGAGACAATGCTCATAATAAATTTAATAATACAGGTTGTCAATAAAATAACTTACCCTACTCAAGAGCCTCTAGCAACCAAACCGTTCATCGGAATTGAAGAAAATTTTGGTGGAAGACATTTTTAGGGATGTGAACGAGAATGATATGGTGTGGAGCACTTAAACTTTATCGGTTATGGTTAAAGTGAAAAAAAACCTTGAAAATTCCCAATCTAACTCCCCCCTCCCTTTTTTTTATTCTCGCAATGTGATCTACTGATGTGAAATAACACAAATAATGCCGTTGGAACGGTACCTCTAAGTTGTAAACCACTCCTAGGGAGACAAATGAAAACAGCTATGGAATCGTTGGTTTTGTAGGAGCTGGAGTAGTGAATCGTTAAGAAAAATTTAGCAATTTTTAGAACTTGTAATATTTTGGAACTAAATTTTAAGATGTTGCTTTTTTTCAAATGCTTTCTTGAATTCCATTGTCAAGTAATCAGTTTTTTTAAATAGCAAGATTATTTTGAAAATTTAGGTTGATAACTTATTAACCACCAATACCTCTTTTTTTTTCTAAATTTTAATCCCTAGAAATTGTCTATTGGATTAGAGAGCAAAAATGAGCAAAAAAAAAAAAAAAGTTTCGCTAAATTTTTATATAGGATAGAAATTTGAAACTATCTATTTAAAATCCTCTTGGTTATTTTATGACTTTTATATAAATAGACTGATGCTATGTGGAATTTAACGTCCTAAAAATTGTGATATGTTGATAGAAGGATTCCAGTTTTCCTATTGAATAAGAATCCTTCCATCAACATTTCCCAAATAAAAAGAAAGTAAATTCCACTTTCTTTTTTTTTTGTGTTTTAACTGACATCAGTTAACTAAATGTCACTTGTAAAAAACCTATATTTAAAGGGTTGTATTGCTACATTATGTGGAACTAAATTCCAAGTTTGTCAAAGTTTTTATGGAATGTTGTACTCTTGTGCTAAGTGGTATTAGTAAATAGAGTGTAGTTTTTAAACCCATAACCGCGTGAAGGTAAATTTTATTTGTTAGCCTTATAAACCTAACGGACTATTTTGTTGTTTGCTATAGAGCATTTTCAATCACATGAATCTGACCTAGCAACGGCCTTAGCAACAGAAATGTTACAGTTTTTTGCCCTACAGAGGTTAACAGTTACAGAAAATGACTGGTCGTGGAATTCTTCTATTGGAGCATTTGCAATCACGTGACCCCATACTTAAAAACCGCCTTAGCAACAGTTAAAAGCCCTACAGAAGGTACACAGTTAAAAGAAAATAACCGGTTGTGACGTCACCTGAAAACACTCTATTGTAAAATTGGTACAAAGAAAAATATTATATTTATCTCAGCTATTGCAGTATTTGCAAAAAAGCAAATCAGTTGTCAAGCTGTCAGTTTAAGTAAACTAACCCAATCACTTTTCAGAATTTATTAACTAAGTAACATTTTATCTCAGATTATACTACAATAGTACTCAAATGGTACAAGCTATGCTGTTCCCTACGAAAAACAATTCTTTGAAAGAAAAAACAATTTAAGCATTTTTAACTCAATGATATATGAAATCATTACTTCTTTGTTTCATGATGAATAGGTGATTTCATCCGAATAATTTGATGAATTTAAAATGAACTTATGAAATGGTCAATTCCATAATTAATAATTCTGTCCTATAATTTAAAAAGGTTATAAACTGAAATCTAAGGCGCCAGGAACCAGACTGTTAAATAGATAACATCCGGAATATTCCCTTTCAGCCAACCCTTACAATGCACATAGACTAACACACTAACATGTGAACCCCGATATCAGACACTCGCTCAGACCCGCTCAGACACTTACTCTTAATATAGCACTACTACCTTCGTGTACTATACACACACCTAAAACCTTGCTAAACATAAATCTTCCAGGGCACTAAAGTCTTTTATAGGACTAGCTATGTGTTCGGCGATAAAGGGTAGAAAGTACCATATTTTATCCCAAATCCAACTTCAAACATCTGACTCTTAAACCATTTATACTATGGTGCTTTACTGAAGTTGAAAGCTGTCTACTCGGTAATAGCGCTTTACTATACGATGTCAGTACACAACTTTGAGGGATAAACGATTTTATAACCGTAAGTTTGAGATTCATACTTTAGGGTACAAAGATAATTATATAAGGTTCAGAAATAGATTTAATATTTTAGAATAAAAATTTTAAAAAAAATATGCGACACAAATTTATGTTAGTTCGCGTGTGTTTTCAAGTTACGCACAACCTGTAAAATTATGATGATATAAATAGTTAACTTTTTTTCATAACATTTAGTATTGTTAATATAAGTTAGAAGTAAAAAAATTCCCAATTGATTAAAATTTATGAAAAAAGGAATCCTTATGTATGTCACCCTTTCACTTTTTTTTTTGTTCATTTATACTCAATTATGAATTACAATTTCAAAAATAAAATTACAAATCTCCATAAGACGAGAGATCAAAAAGTACCAGCAGACTGAATCTACTACAACGTATGTAATATACTAAATCCATTGTAATCATTTATTAAACTATACTCGGGACCTATATGTGTTATATAGTAGTGAATAAGTTATCAATCTTAACATCTAAAGGTACTGAAACTTACATTAATCAACCAAATTTTTAGTTTTATTCAAATTAATTGAGCTACATTTTAAATGTAAAACCTATTTCTAAAATGACCAAGTTGAAAATTTATCCCAAGTACAATACAGTAAACTCCCTCTTAACCGACCCTGGTTTAACCAGATTTCCTCTTTGTCCGGCTGTGATTTAGGGAGGAAATGACACAATTATGCAGAATGTTGTCTAGAGCCTTCTTAGGAAAAACAATTGTTGTTTTTTTAACATTTCATCTAATTATATGCAAAACTTTTGTGTGCAGTTGCACAGTTTAACATGCATTTTCTTCATTCTTCGCTTTACCCATCAGAATTCTGCTATATACCGGCGTTTACTCGGTCCCGTTTGGGCCGGTTTTGTTCTGTGCTAATTTTAGAACACTTTAATAGCGATAACCTAAATCCAAAAACTGACGAGTTGATAGAGTTCAAAAAATATATTCGTCCAAGTATCAGAAACCGAATTTTATTCAAATGGCATTGAAAATAATGTCTCATTCACGAAAGATTAATTTTCGGGATTCTTTTTTTTTATCATACAAGCAAGCCTTCTTTCCTCCACTTCTTCAAGGACCTGTCGAGACTGTGCTCACCTCCCCTCGACAACCCCCCTTTAAAAAAAATAATAATTTTTTCGACCTTGTTAGACAGAAAACGTCCCCGAATACGTTTCCGCCTCCCCTGGTCCTTTCAAAAGACTCTTTCACCTGGAAATTTCAATTCCGCAAGAAAAATCTCTCTCGCCACTAATTGAGGCTAAGCAAGCACAGACTAAAAAAAAAACCTCCACGGTACTCTGAAAAGACTTCTGACGTCATGTTTACAAGTGTTGGCGTGTCTGGAAAACGAATGAGTAGTAGCAGCAGAGATTCGAATTAACTGCTTTATTGGGTCGAGAATCTCCCAGTTATTTAAGACAAAAGTCGAGAGGCTATTGGATGGGGTTTTTTGCCTCATAAGGATTCGGTAGCTAGATAGGGGAGTTGAATCTTTAATATCCTCAGTTTTGCGTGTTATACGACCGTAAATTATTTGCCCGTGAATGCGATAGTAATTCGTGAGTTCTCCGACGTTGTTTTTTGATAATTGCCCTATTGAATGAGGGTATGAAAGCGTTAATAAATAATTGAAAAGTGGGAATTTTTTTTGTGTGTGTGTGGTGCTCTTTCATGAAGTCACGGAAGACCGATTGGGTGATAGGGAACTCAATTGTGAGTTGTTATGGATTCTGATTTGGAAAAATTATTTGAGTTGCCAAAAAAGTAGGTATAGCAAGTATTTCAGTTTACAAGACCTGAAAATCCCTTATATATGATAGTAGTATGATGAAGATAAAAAAAGATCACGACCTTGAAATAAGCTTCCTTTAGGTTTTAAAACAATTTTAAAAACATCGTCTCTATAATTTTTATATCAGTTTATGCTAAATGTGTCTCTTTTTTCACGATTGAAAATAGTTATACATCTCTCGAAATTATGTAAATATCATCATCATCATGTCTTGTAGTGCCCAGTGCCGCAAAAAGGCTCTTATGTAAATATATTCCCCTGTACATGTGTGTCTATATATAGATATGTATCTAATTATGTAACTCCAAATTAGTAATTCATTCTATGAATGCGGTACATTACATACACTCAAAATTCAGTTTCGTGAGAAGTTATAAAACGACTCTCTCTATCAGGCCTCTGCCGAATTCAAACTGAAATTAAAAGAAACTTAACGAGTCTAAAAAGTTGTCATCTTTTGTCCAATAGGTACTTCACAAAACAAAATAACTTTGAATGTTTGAAATATGGTTTTATTTATTTTAATGCCATATCACTTTACTGTATTGGAAACATTTGAAAAAGAATTTGATCCATAAAAAACAACTGTTCCAAGGTCAAAATATATGACCAATTGCTTCCTTTCGTTCTTTTAACCAATCGATTAAGCTTATAGAAATTTTCATTGATAGGCTGTGCATGTTTACATTTCCAAAGAATCGTTGCAACTTCACCAGCTAACCACGTCTTACTTTACCAACAACAAGTTAACGGCTAATTCTCAAAACTGCTCAAGAAAAGGCGCTTTTTAATACCACATAAAAGAACGAAAGATTCAAAACACTACGAAAATTCGGGACAATACGTAAACCACCCCCCTTAAGTCAACGATTTCGTTCAGATCGTAAAAGAGCACCATTCTCTCCAGCGCCGTGGAATTAAAAGATAAAACTCGTTAAAGAGCACCTCATAAAACTGCCCTTTATTGCCCAAACAAGCCCGAGAAGTTTTTAAATAAAAAAATATATAAGGAAATCTTCATCGCAAACAAGCAAATGCCCGATTAGCTAAGCACCGCTCTTGCTGCTTTTACGGCCATTTCTCGGATAGATAAGGGACATTGTCCGTTATTGCACCGTAATGGTAATAATCTTCCCACCCGCAGCTCTTGATGAGAATTGGTGATCTGGAGAATATGTTAATTATAATCATCGGTTCCCCCTATCGGGGGGCGATTTCGTTGCCGATGGGGGAGAAGTGTTTGGGCGAGATTAGCGTGTGGCCCTGTGAGTTAGAGTGGTAATTTAATTAGTGTTGTTTAGTGGAGATTTTTGGTTGTCGGGGCTTGTTACGGAATTAGTTGATGGATATTAATTGAGAGATTATTATTAAAGGTTATGGATTTTTGCTCGAGAAAGGAAATTCCAAGTCTAAGGTAGGGGATGAGTTCCGCTGAGGAAACCAATAGGAAAAAGAAAAGAGTTGGACAATGTTTATAAAACAGTATTTTGTATCCGTATTTGTAATTTCACAACTTTCTAAAGATTTAAAATTAAAGAGAAAGAATCAATAAAATCCCGAATCTCCTTTATTTTATTTTCCCTATCACTTCATAATTATCATATTTTAGTTCATCTATTATCTCATATCATATCTTTCTTTTCTAATTTTCCTCCCATAATGTCTTATCTTCTCTCAACTTTTATCTTTAACTCATCTTCATTACTCTTTTTCTCTATCTCTTCATCTAACTCCTATTAATAGTAATCATATTTTATCTTTGAACCATCTTATATCTATTTAATCTTCTCTTTTTCATTTATCTCTATCATCTGATACTTTTTATTTACTTCATTTTGGTTTTTCTTTCAAAATCTTTCTTAATTTTTATCTTCTTATCTTTTTGAATTATATTATTTTAAAGATCTTCTTTTATCTTTATTCTATTCCTTCCAATTCCCCTTTCCCCTCCACTATTTTTCTGTTTCCCCCTTTTCCTCTCATAGACTTTGTTCCTTAATATTTATTTTTTTTATTTTTCCTCTTTCTTAACTCTATCTTAACTATTCTCTCTCTCTTTCTGTTACTCATTCATTCAATACCCTCTTTTCTCTCATCCATCAAATTATTATTACCATTGTAACGCAATGCCACCAACTTACGTAAAAAAAAAAGACCTCGGTGCTAGATGCTTCGTCCGCTATCTTTCTATCTCTCTCCATTTGGAGGTTGCACTGCAAGTTTGCTTTCTTGCTGAAAGACTCCTCTTGCAAAGAAACTGGTTTTACAGACATCTACGGAGAAAAAAACTTTTCATTTCAATAAAAGTTTTTATGTGTTTTTCAGAGATTCGGTTTGTTGTACGGCACGATAAAGGTGATTAATCCGAGGATGATGTTTGGATCAAGAAACTGTATCGTTTTTACCAAGTTTGGATATTTTGAGCAAAAGTTTTTCTCTTTTTCAGACAATTACTTAGTGCTGATCCCAAAATTTAAATATTTATAAATTAGTGTCTAAACCTAAAGAGTAATTCTTCGTGAAAGCAATTTTAGCTACGGCCTTGCAACTCTTTATCACACTGCCACAGAACTAGTATACCGAGTTGATTCACGTGACAATATATTTTCTAATATCTATTATACTCTCTGTCATCCAAATTTCTATAATTTCATTCAAAAATAATTCGTCTCTGGAATGGTGAATTCCATGTTCACAACGAAAACCCACTATACTTTTCTTGCTCCACTATACTATACTTTTCTTGCTCCACTATACTATACTTTTCTTCATACTCTATTCATCTACCCAAAACCATCCCTACGAAACCCCCTCAAACCTAAGAATTCACACCAACCACTCTTTAAAACCACCCCTTTAAAACCCCGAACTTTGAACGAACGAATTTAGGGAAATTCTTCTGACCAAAACCTCGCCGTTATGGTGGATTTACATAGTTCTATAAAAGCAACGCGATCGGAGCAACACATAGAAATTTCTTAACCTTCATTGCTTCTTAACACTACTACGTAATAGCTTAGTCATCAATAAAGGGAAACTTTCTACACTTTCATATACGATCGCGTCGCGTTTCCCGATCCATGCAAGCCCGCCCTTAATCTGCCATGTCACGTTCCGGACCCTTCTAATGGGGCGCGTCACGGAAAATCGAACGCGAGCAGCTCGAATTAAGAATGTAAATTTTCGGTTCCGGGTTCTGATACGTCCGAGGGGATGGAGAGAGGAGACATTGACGCTTTTAATAATTCAGGAGGAGGGCGGTCGTCCGACGATATATTGTTCGCATATTTCTGGATGGAATAGTTTAGGGTGAGGTTCGGTAGCAATATTTATGGATTGGTGCAGCCTTAGATTGATGATTTCGGATGCATGTCCCGATCATCCCTGTTGATTAATTATTCGTGAGTGTGGGAAATTGATGTTGAGAAGGGAGTGAAGGATGTCTGCATGCAGAAGGAATTGTTTTTATTGCCGGTTAATAACTTCTGTTTTTTACCACTTAATTTTGTTTTAGTTTAGCAGACGTACTGGCCTAGTGGTTAGAGCATCTGACTGCGAAGCCGTACGCCTGTGGGTTCGAATCCCCTTTTGGTATGGATGTTAGTTTCTGTCCTTGTGTGTGATGAATGAATGTGGCCCCCTGTAAAAAGGGGTTGTGCTTGCGAATGTATGTGTGTGGCGTGGGCAAAAGTACTTCACCTCCATGGCTTCGGTCCATAGGTGCCCACTGGGTAACGCGAAGAAAGTAAAAGCAAATTGTAAAAGCAAATGCCAATCTGATTGATGCAACACAAAACATAATAGTAAGTAAAAGAAAAGAGTGATAATAAACTCTATTTATAACTTTTCTTTTAGATTCTTTAAAATCTTTGTTTGCCCAAACCACATTGAAAGGTACTATAAACTAAAAGTTGTACTTAAAATATTTTTACATTTATTTTTGTTAAACACGAAATAAAACTTAGGCCTCAAATATTATAATGTTATCAAATTCTATAGTGGTTGCTATTATTTGCTATTATTATTACTATTTATTTGGAAGCATACCAAGAAAATAACATCTAATATTATGTCCGTAAAAATTTACACAAAAAATAAACCTAGTGCTTCACAAAAGTGAAAGAATTACTGCTTCAAATCATTTACTGATACTTGGACTTTTTAGAAAAGAGATTCCCCATTGCTTTTTAACTAACCTAATTTTAGAAAAGTGGGTTTGTGTCACTTAACTATTACATTGGCACCATTCTGCCTAAATGCCACATTCAAGATATCTCGAACGGCATTTTTTTTTCTAAAAAAAGTACTCTCTTAAGTCTGCGTGACCATGTGTGCTAAAGTCTGGATATTTCAATTAGCCTTTTACAACATGTCAAGTTAAAGACTCTTTAAACGTGTTATTACATTTCACTTGTCCGCGAAAGTCCGGTAACTATAGCAACTAGCGTGCGTAGTGAGTTTTAGTATATGCAGAAGGATTATGTGTGCTTTCATTTAAAAGTAGCTCAGATTTGTAATATGGTGACTTCATAAAGGGAATCTAAATGAGCTTTGTTAAGTATAGGTGGGATATTAAAGTCTGGAAAAACGGATGTCTGGCGAAATGATTATGCAAAATACGCCGTCTGTCTTTGCATTTTAAATAGCCTTAGTTAGTGCATCGTAATTTTCTGAACATAGCATGTTATTTGCAGCCTACTGGCTTCAAATCAAGGTGTTTCACTTGATGAACTATAGTAAGAAATATATTTGTGTATAAAGGTTTTCATGGTTTTCTCATTTTGTGCTGTCAGACATAGAATTTTTAACTAGACAGGGACCAAAAAAGCCGCCATGAAATGCATATAAATAATGCACTGGAATATGATAGGTTCAGACGAAAGGATATGCAGAGAAGTAAAACGGGAAGAGGAGTTTGCTCATAACGAATAAATAATGTATTTCGATTACATTAGAATACTAATAAGTAAAACTATTTGATGCATAAGATTTGTGTATTGGCATTGATGCTAAAGAGGGTAATTTTTAAAACCATTTACAGGTTGGAAAACTTTAAAAAAATATTTTAAATGTTTAATTAACGGAATAATGCAGAAGTTCTAAGCTGTCTTCTCATACTCTTCAGATCAGTCAATTATAACCCTGAAAGTTAAAAATAATTCTTAGAAATATTATTTATCATATGATTGCACATTAACTTCTGAAAAGCATTATAAATAATAACAGATAATAGTTTATACTCTAATGCGATATTACAGTTAAGTATGCAATCGCATATTCAACTTTATAACAACGCTGTTTTCAAGGAAAGATCCTAAAGCTTTCCCAGAACCACAAAACAAACTTTACCTTAACACTCTCTTCCAAAAAAAACAATTTTTTTTACTCATTCCTAGTTCCCATCATATTCTCAGAATGAAAATGAAACTGAAATCGCAATGCATTTCACAGTACACTTCGAGCAAACACTTTAAAAACTTCAGTCATTATATGTGCTCAAAACCCCGCAAAAAACAACACGACTTAACCCTTTCCTTTAGGTAAAAAAAAACTACGGAGAACACGACATTTGACGAAAACTCCAAAACATTCAATTTTTTTTGCCTCGCTGGCCCGAGTCCTTCCGATTGTTTCCGAGAAACGCCGATGATTCTTGATGGCTCTCTTCCCCGAATCAAGTCAGCATTTCCCGAAAAGTAGAATCGATAGTAGTTGTTACCGTGACATGATTTAGATACTACGACTTCACCGAAATTGTCTCTCGATGTCACTGGGTCGGAAGGTCGATTGTCGGGTGTCCCGTTGCTGATGGAACATGGACTGGAATGATTGGACACGGACAGAGTGTGCCAAAGGGGAGAAAAGGGATTCCTAATGGAGAGTTGTTGTATCGAGAATCGGCACAATACTTATGACTTGTTTTCTGAGAAACTGCTGTTTTGTTATACTTTCAGAATACGAATATGTTGACAAACAAATGAAGTAGAATTCCAATTATCCGAATCAATTGGGACCGGACTCGATGCGTATGATCAAAAATTCTGATTAATTGGATTTTTTTCCGAAAAAAGGTCCATTTAATTAATTGCTGCATGTTTGTTAAAAATGGGAGAAAAAACAATTTTTTTTAAAGAAAGATAGCTTTTAATTAATTTAGTGAAAAGGCAACATTCGGATCAATTCGGATAATTGGAGTTCTACTGTAGCTATGAATTCATGGTTTGATTGTGTTGTTAGACATTCTTATACAGATTGTTTCAAAAGTCCCTTCCACGGTTTTTATTTGGAAACAACGTCTCCTGAGTCATAGAGTAAGGTAAAAGACCCTATGTAAAAGATCATGGAGAATCCATTTAGGGGACGTACAGCGCTCCTAGCGGCGAAATGAAAAGTTTAAAAAATTAATTAAAAAACTAAAGGAGACAGAGTGAAAACTTCAGTAAGAATATTGTTGCCAATATTATGAAAAAATCTCATGAAAATATCGTGAATATTCGCGGAGATATTAGCATGTGATAATATATCGAGAAGTTTCAGGTATCCATAGCGTGAGATTATTTGGCACAATCTTTCAGTTTCATCTATCCTTAATAACCAGACATGTTTCAGTATATTAGACCTTCTATACAATCATTCTCTTCACCATGGCACAATAGCATTACCCATCCATCATTTTTTAAATTTATGAACGGAATTATACTGGAGAGATATATTATTCTCCTTCATTTTCTCATTCATCCTCACAGTTTGATATTTCCAATTTATCTTCACTTCATTCTCACTCTCTCTCCTCACTGTCTCCCCCTCTCTCTCTCTCTATCTTTCTCTCACTCCTTCCATTTCAACGAAAACCTAAACAGACAAATTAATATAAATTAAATCAAACACAATGTATTCTGTAAACCCTAATAAGGGGCAGTTCAAACATTAAGGAGGGAGAGGTTTTGCTATTTGCTTATTTTTCCTGACAGTAGGGAGGGGGAGTATGAGTGATGCTTTCGTAAGATGATACAAAAATACTGTATGTTCGAAAATATCTTGTTCCTTGCTTAAATATACTACTACTTTCGAAATTCAACCAAAAATAACTTTCGCAAAAAATTGAACTAGGAAAAAAATTTCAAGCGTTTTTCACAAGGAATTTTTTAACGATAGGTTAAAGTGTTCGTGGAAAACAATGAATTTTAGAAATCTAAGCATTACTAAAGATTTCGTACAAAACAAATGAATAAAAGGGGGGTCGGGCAGTTTTCTTAAGTAAATATGAGAAGGGGGTTTGTAGTTGGCTTATTTTGGAAGGAGGGGGGTCAAAAATGACCAAAAACATGCTTATGTAATATTTTAACGGACCCTAAACTGAACAACTGCGATTGCGAAAAATTAATATACTTCACCCAACTGAATGCAACACTACTTTTAATCAAAACTCTCTCAAAAACTCTGCGAATTGGGTAGCTGTAAAATTTCTAAAAACGTTTTAATGGCCACTCGACCTTTCCTCCTAACCACTTTCACTTTATTCCATCTTTCAAGGCTAGCGTGCAATTGATTTTTAACCTTGCTCCAGTCATATTCAAGGTTATCGAAGATGATAAAAAGGGTAGGAAGAACAAGAAAATTGATCATCGCGCAATATCTCTCATTTCCAGTAATCTCCTCTCTAGACCCAATATCTCAGAGCAACTTCCTACAAACCTTTAGAAACACAAGAGGATAATCCAAAAAGCTCCTCAGCCAATCAGGAGCTATGCTGCGGACAGGATTTAATTCGCATGGGGAATTCCTTTACAGTGGAATGACCGATTACATGGAGACAGAGAGGACATTTAACCCTAAGCTTTGGGACTGTGGTTATAGTTGTGTACGACTGTGGGGATGGGGGGAATATATCAATATATTGAATATGTTAGAGTTGAGAGAGTGTTCTTAGGTTGTATTTGGTAATTTTTATCTCATGCTTTTATTAATGGTTGGTCTATTGATTGATTTGTAGTACACGTTTTAGTATCATAGGGATTTTTTTTTTTGGCGAAATAAATATGCAATAGATATTAAATAGCTGAAAATTATATTTTCTAATTGGAGTGTTAGTGTGCGAGTTAGATAGTTTCAAACCATGTAGAATAAGCGAAATATTGAAAACTCTTTTTGCCTATATTAGAATGTTTAGAAAAATTCCTGTTCTTTGCCTGTACTCGTTTTGAAAGTTGTGAAAATGAACTTTCGAAAACTGTACGAAACAGTTCATACTGTACGTGTGGAATGGAAGCTACCTCAAGCAAAAAATAAAGATGATCCTTACCATGATGAAGTGGAAAAATCAATCTAAAAGATAAATAGAATCTTTGAAGGAGGAGCTTACTACGACCGATCTTTCAAGGGCTTTCATGCAGCCCGTTGACTTTCATTCTCCATTATTTCCCAGAATAATACGAGGAAATTTCGCATTGTTCTATTTTTTTCATTAGAAATTATTAGATTTCTTAAGAACCCTTTTTATTTATTTAAAAAATAAAACTTTCCTGTTTTTTTACTTGTCACACAGTTTTAATTTCTTTGAACTCTCATGATTGTTCTGAAAAATCATGTAAGATGATACTAGTACCTATAATAATATGCCTTTACTTATTTGTGAAACATTCTTGTTTTTTTTTTCGAACGTCTTCTTGTTACAAGCTTGTAATGAATGCCCTAGTGGCATACTAACCCCTGTTATCTATTGTTACACTAAACCATATATTATAGAAAGGTATTCCCATATTAAACACCTAACATTTTCCTCCCCCACATACCTCCTTGAAGAAAATTTTAATGAATCCGGACCGCCGCTCGCTGCTTTTTTACGATTTCGTAGCCCGGACGCTCGTAAACAGCCTGTCGAGCAACACGTAATCACAATGCCGGTTTTATTGTAAACTTTATTCCTCTCGACGATGGAAATTTTTTTTTAAAAAAGGAAATATGTCTCCTCCATTCGTTCGATCGCTGGTCTGGAGATGAAGCCATAAATGGAGGGGTGAGAGAGCAAGCGGATTAAGTCCTTTTGGGTGTAGGGATTCCATGGGGAGAACTTGGCGGTGTATCGTTTTGGGATAGATAACCTCGCCAATATCGGAATGCCTTATTTAAGATCGCTTTATTCTTGTGAGTAAAGCATTGCTTTATAAAAAAAAACTTTATCTTGGGATTTTTAAATTAGTTATCTTTATTGCCTTTCATGGTTTTAAATTGGCTTACATTCTTTAATCTAACTTCACAAATACAATAAAATTTGTTCAAAATAAATAAAATTGCTAAATAGGACTACTTCAGTACAAAAAGAAACCCGTGTTTCCATTATAATAAAAAACTGTACACAAATTTTTCAGCTTTAAGTTCAGAAGTTGTAGTCTATTTAAATATAAAAATTTCTATTAAAATATTATATCAACTTATTTTAAAGAACATCAATGTAATATAATTTTTCCCAATTCTATTTTTCTTAATTTATTTATAGAATCCCGTACTCTTCCAGGAGAGCTTGTTTTTCTAATTTCCTAAAAATACCACTTCTGGATCTACAAGCTATTTAAACCGAATAGTATCTTCGATGAATGAATGACCAATAATAATATCGAAAGCGTACAAATAAAGAATCCCTTTTTTACACAACATAAGTTAAAGCTTTATTAGACTTAATAAAAGTTATCTCTAACTGGACTCCAAGCCCTTTAAAATATGGGATACGTCCACTATATGTGAAGTAAGAAGTAAACCCAAAGGATTAGAAAGAAAAGGGTTTTTTTTGTGTTTCAGAAAAACATAAACTACAAGATTCAGTCGAGGTGAAAGCTACAAGCATTGGAAATGTACTTAGTCCCTTCTGCCCTAAACCATCCTTATATGAAAACTTTGGAGGGCTATAAAAATGAAGGGGATGGGAGAGGGAATCGTTTGAGTGGATGATGTTCTGGAATGAAAACGGAAGGGTAGGAAGTCGGAGAGTCATGAAATTCATCTTTAGAGCGATGTTCGTTTGAAGGTTTTCAGGTTCCGATGGCTCATTTTGACAAGGAACGGGCGCTGTGGGCTCATTTGAAATGGCATCGTGGTAGCGATATTGTTGGAAACTCGAAAAGACGAACATTGAAAGACGTGTATATGAAAAGGCCTTCGTTATACCTCTAATTTTTAGCAGTGGAGTAAATGAAATGGGTGGGTTTTTACCTTTTTTATAGTGTGTGTTTTAGTATTCGATACCTTTTTGTCTGGTTTCAGTTCCAAGTTTTAGTGTGCATAACTTACATGCACTATTTTCATCATTTAACTATGAAAGAGTGAATGGAAGGAAAAATTACAATGAGAGGTCCTCAGGTGATTCTTCGAATCTTCACTTACAGAGGGGATTGTTCTCAGTCCAATTAGGGTTTTTGTTCGAATTCATTACCTCTCTGAAAACGCAAAATTATTCCTAAACCTCCTTCCCATGTATACATGTTTAATAGGTTCGATGTAACTTTTTAATACGTTTTAGGTAGGATTTTCATCTTGGGGTAAACTCTAATAAAAAAAATTGGGAATGATAGAGTTCCAAGCACAAAAGGAGAGTCTGGGGTCCTTCCAAAGTAAACTTTTCGGGGGGGGGGGTCGGCCTTCTTATATACTCCCCGGTCTCTGAAACACCATGTATAAAAACTTTCACTTACCTACTGCTCTTTTCATATGAAGTGGTCAAATAACACATTGCGTTCAAATATGAGCTTTTACATTTTTTTTTATTTCCAATGGCAGGGAATACATAAAGATAACAAAGAACATAAAACACCAAAAGGTGAATTAAACAAAGAGACCGAGGTCATCTTCCCATGAGCTCTCTCGCACGCCAATATCTTGCGGTCTCGGACTTAAGAGTGTGGAGCATCTTGCAGCGATGAAGATGCTTTCTGTTCATTGGTTCCTTTGCGTCACATATTATACAGTCAGGATGGTCATAAATGTGTAGACGATACAAGTGTTCGCCCAGGCAGTCGTGGCCTACCAGGAGACGAAAGAGGGCTACAGCATCTCGACGAGGCTTATCTGGTATTGCCACAAGCTCCACCTCACTCCAATTCTTATTCTTTATACCTTCCTGAAGCCAAGAATAGGTTCTTAATTTCATTATGTTTTTTATGTATAGTTTTATGGAGTGGTAGGATAGGCCAGAGCAGTTTGGTTGAACTAACTGCGTTCCCTTTCGAGCGAGGAAGTCAGCCTGGTCGTTACCGTAAATGCCACAATGGCTGGGAATCCACTGTATGACCACACTTTTTTCCTTCTGTACCAAAAGCGTGATGAGCTCCCGACATTGCAGAACCGTTGAGCTTTTACATTAGACTTTACGATACGATACCCTTTTCCATTCACTGACCCATCATTTATTAGCATATCAGTCTTCACTATATTCCTCTCACATAAGTCGTTCGTTCTCTCGCTTTCTCAAATCGAAAGATATGCAACGGATTTTACCGATTACCCTGCAGATTTCTAAAAGTATAGATATCCTCACTCTCATGTACTACTAGTAACAACGCTAACTTCTCAAACGTTCAATCAGTTTCCGTTTACGAAATCTATTTTCTGAAGACCACGAGACCCTTATAATATGAGGAATTTTTAATTTCCTTGTGGTCTACCGTAAGACAATCCCCACCAGACTCATATCCAATCACCATTTCCAATTGCTCAGAAATGAGCTTATTATCTAAAAATAAAATATCGCCTCTATCCATCGTCCAGAATCGTAATAGTGCTGAAATCCATACCTTTGACATAGACGTCCAGCTTAACCGCTTTTATCTTATCATTCCTTCGATCGGTCATCTATTTGTAACACTATCCCAGGAGAAACGATGACCAATTCCAAGGAAGTACTCAGACAATGTCGGGAAACATTCGAACAGTTGTCTCATTGATATGAGACACTCAATCTCCCATCAGATTCTTTTTGTTGGTTGATTTTGCTTCTGATCTATTTTCGTCTCGTTAATTTTTATTTCAATTAAATATGAATAAATATTAGAAATTTCCATCAAAAATTAAATTAATATTAAAAAGAAATTGAATAAAAAAGTTAGAGTAGTTTAAAGCTCAATAATTTAAAATATTAGGAGAAAAATTGTTGATAAAGTTGAGTAACTTCCGGAGAGCATTTTTTTTTCTTTCTTTCTAGTTTCTCTCTGTGTCGTTGGCAATACCCAGTCAACGGTATATATTGCCGGAAAATTTGGTCCCGGAAAAATACCTAGAACGTTAGATGACTTTATGTACAAATTTTAAATTTTGAAAGTGGATTTTGAAGAAAAAACAGACTTTTACACAAAACATTTAACATTTTCGGAAATACTACTACAAAACATATTTCACATAGCACTCAGTTCATCCGTAAGTACCAGAAAACGTTCCCTTACTTATATCCAACTGTTTCTCACATTTAAAAAAATTAAACTGACATTGAATGGCCATTTTCCATCAAAATCAAATGCTCAACATCTTAGTAGTTTCCAGTTTGTAATATACACACGAATCTACCATACGAAACTCAACGGACGATATTTCCTAAGTTATAGCGTCTAGACGCCCAGTCATAATGACTGGGGAAAGTTCCATAACTGACCTTTGGTCGACACAAAATGGAAGTTAATAAGGGGATAGGACATAAGTGACCACTGCGACACTTTGATAAATCCCAGATCCATGTATTTCGCTGGATGCTTTACGGGTCATTAGATCGGTGTATTAATTTAGGCTCTCGTTATGTTTTGTGAGAAAGACATATATTTTCTTCTGAAGTTGTTCTCAAATACTTCCCTATTGGAAAAAGTTCACAAAACCAGTATCAAAATGATACTAGAACCAGTATAAATCATACTGGAACTAGTATCCATACTGGAAAAACATACAGGAAATTTTAAAACCAGTATGACACCATACTGGAAACTTTAAAACAAGTATGAAACAATACTGGAAATTTCGATACTGGTTTTAATGGATACTGGGAACTTCAATACCAGTATGAATCAATACTGGAAATTTCGATACTAGTTTTAATGAATACTGGGAATTTCAATACAAGTATGAATCAATACTGGAAATTTCGATACTGGTTTTAATGAATACTGGGAATTTCAATACCATTATGAACAACACTGGGAATTTCGATACTGGTTTTAATGAATACTGGGAATTTCAATACCATTATGATCAACACTGGAAATTTTGAAACCGTACTGGGGAACGTTGATACCAGTTTTAATGAATACTTTAAATTTTTATACTAGTATAGAATGTACAAGAATTTTTAAGTGCACTTTATCCAGCCTGACGGAACCCAATGGGAGTTGAAAAATACTACTTTGGCGAGGCTCATGTCCCAGTTTCAAATTATGCCGTATATTTTTGGTTTGGGTCTTAGGTTTTCAACGTCCAAGAGTCCATTTCTAGATAATTCATGTTTTACATAGGGGATTTAAATGAAAAATAACACGAAACTATAACATAACGATCCCTAATTTTAAAATTATGAACATCCGGCCATCAAAATTTATTTACTCACATCATAAGCATAACTACACAAAAATTGTTATTGTTAAATATAATAAAAAAATTCTTACATAAATTAAATAATAACTAATATTAATTAAATAATAACTAAATTCTTAAATTAAATTGAATAATGTTATAAAATTTAATAATTAAAAATATTCACATCATAACTACAAAACTTTTCTCAAAATCTATAAATCTAATGAAAATAATTAAAATATTATAATAAAAACTATGTACTTTAAATAATTTAAAACATAAGCGTCGTAAAAATGCCGGATACATATTCACATCAAAACAACAAAACTTTTCTCATAATCTATAAATCTAATAAAAATAATTAAAACATTATAATATTAATTAAAACGTATTAAATAAAAACTATGTCCTTTAAATAAGTCAAAATAACAGCGTCGCTAAGTTGTCGGGCACCAGGATTCGAACCCGTGATTTCTCAGTTAACAAGCCCATATCCTACCATGTGAGCCATCGGGGCACGTTTCATAACAAACCTTCACGTCATTGTTGCTCATTACCTCCAAAGAAGCCAAAATCTTTCGTCGCCAACGCTGACGTTCGAGCATGCGCACAAACTGACTTTTCAGCTCTCATTGGGAGACGTCACGTCAGACGATCCAAAGGCTACTGAATTTTTATTACCAATTTTAAAACATACTGAAAATTTAGATACCAGTATAGAATTTGTTGACTTTTTTTTATTCCAACCTTTATTTTTTTAGGTCATAAACTTAAAAATATTTGAAATTTTCTCGAAAAATAAAGAAATTTTGATATAAATTCCAAAACATTATTTTTGGAATTTATATCAAAATTTCTTTATTTCTTGATAACTCGATACCTGTATGAAAATTTTTGGAAATATTGATATATACCTATGTAAAAACGTGCAGAAATTTGTTTCGGACAATATAATCTGGCTTATAATATATTGCAATAAACTGTGTAAAAGTATATACTCGATCGTTACTTTTAGAGCTAAGTAAGTGGCGAAAGCGAAAACCGTAGTGTTTGGCGGAAACAAACCCCTCGTGGTGCGTTAAGCTTTAAGCCTAACACATGCTAGTTTTAACGCTGAATAGCTGCGGATCTGTTATGATCACAGTTTAGTGATTTATATTTTATGAAAGCATTTAAAGTGGGAATTTGAACAGTATGAATCACTAACAAATAGTGTAAAAATTGTGTGATCCAGAGACAATTCAATTCATTGTTTCGTTTTCCAAGACGTGTTTTCACAGATTTCTCTAGAAATAATTGTCAGAAAGCTTATCAGTATTCAGATTCTTGAAGAACTCTTAAAGACCTTTAAGAACCGTGTTAGAAAGTGGCGAAAACCGTAGTGTTTGGAGGGAATAGACCCCTCGTGGTGCGTTAAGCCTAACACATGCTAATTTTAACGCTGAATAGCTGCGGATCTGTTATGATCACAGCTTAGTAATTTATATTTTATGAAAGCATTTAAAGTGGGAATTTGAACAGTATGAATCACTAACAAATATTGTAAAAATTGCGTGATCCAGAGACAATTAAATTCATTGTTTCGTTTTCCAAGACGGTTTTTCGCAGATTTCTCTGGAAATAGTTGTCAGAAAGCTTAGCAGTAACCAGATTCTTGAAGAACTCTTAAAGAACTTTAAAAATACTAAAATTTTATACCTTTAGTTCTAAAACTCCGGGCGGGACGCCCAGATTCAGTTTTTCAATAAAACCGGAAAAACTCCCGAAATATGGGACCCACCCCCTCATACTTTATATATTCTTAATCTACTAATCAAAGGGAATACAGTGTTATAAAACACTTGGGGGTTCATTCATATTTTCCCCCTTTCCCCGTTTTTCTATACCCCCAAAAAATGCAATGGATTCTTACAAAGACAAGTAAACCTCTTTTGTGTTTGAAAATTCCTGGATGACGTCAGAATCCCCATGGCAACCCGAATTTCTGGAAAAAGTTTGCCACATTACTTAACTACAAAAATAAAAATTGAAAAAAATTCAAACTTATCATTAAATACCGATTTTTGGGCCTTTTCAAACTTGTGTTTTTCACTCAAAATACTGTTTTTCCCCGACTCTGAAAATCCGTCTAATTGAACACCAAATTGCACAAAAATTTGATACATATTGTATTTTGAGGTCCTTTTTAAGTTTATTCAACTGAAATGTTTTTTAATGAGCGTTAACCATGTCTTAAATGCCCCAAAAACGCATTTTCACCTGGAAATACCTGCTAAATAATAAATTGCCCTCCTCTTTAGATTAAAATAATGTATGCATTAATATTCAAATGCAATGAAAATAATGTTATAATGTGAATAATTTAATCAGTTGATGAAGTAGGTAAAAAAATAAAGGGGGACAGGGCAGGCCAATTAACTACCAACAACCCCAGTAGCACAGCAGTACTGGACAGTATCGGATCGATATATTGAGCGATATCGCCTGCCAATATCGCCGCAAGATCGAATGGCTGACATTTTGGGCGATACTGGCCAATATTGCCAATCAGTATTGAGCAATATCGCATTGCAGTATCGCGCGGTATTAGAATTTATCAAGAAACCTGTATTGCCCAATATCGCATTTGGAAAATCCGCTGTATCAAGCGATATCGCTTCCCAATATCGCCGCAGGATCGCACGGCAAATTTTTGCCGATACTGCCCAGTATTGCTTACTTGTATTGCCCGATATTGCTGATCAGTATTGCCCGATAAAGTAACTAGTATGATATCCTGAATTCGCGATATTGCCCGCGGGATTGGCCGATATTGAAACCAGCACTGCTTGATATTATATAGTGGAGGCCACCAAATAGGTAATGTGCTTTTTGTAAGCATATACCTTAAATATCCAAAACCACAACTATTTGACAAAACCATTCAATATGGCATTTTATCAAGCAAAAAAATTACAATTATAATTTTTTTACTTGATAAAGTGCCATATTGAATGGTTTTGTCAAATAGTTGTGGTTTTGGATATTTAAGGATGTATGCTTACAAAGCACATTACCTATTGGCGGCCTCCACTATATAATATCATACAGTGCTGGTTTACAATAATTCAACGAATAGTATTAATTTAAAAGTAGATTAAATAAAAGTAACTGAGCTATGAACTTTAATTTTTTAATGGATCATAATATAAACTCTGTATAATAATTAAACTTTATATGAGGGGGAAAGATTTAATCACAGCATTTTAGCTGTCATTCTTATTTTAATGACATGTTAGTTACTAGGTTCAATTTTGTTACCTGTTCTGTTAAATATCACCAAGGTGCTACAAAGAATATTCATATATGTCCAAAATTCTATGGTTTTTATCAATATAACAGAACACACATTTTTATAAATAGTTTGGAATTTTTAGTGATGCTTCTAATATTTAGCCTACAAAAGGCTTGGTGATATTTAGTGGGACAGAGATAACTGAATTGAACCTCTTACTTTAAGAAGATAATAAAATACGATAAACTGCACTAAAAATTATATTTTCTCAACCAGAATAAATTTAAGTCTGTTACTTGCTTTAAAAGTAATTTTGACACTTTTAATTCTGACGGGTGAAAAAGTAAGAGGGGCATTTAGCAGTCTAAGTGATATTTTTGGTTAAGTCCATAATTTATAATTTTGGTTCCTTAATAATATATGAATTAAAATTTTCACAAAAGGTAACATTAAGAAACAAAAATTACCTATGGTAAAAATACTCAGAACCGGCCAAAAATGAAAAATAAAATAAGCAAAAATTATGGAGTTAACCACCTATATCATGAGTCAGTGACAATATTAATAACAAAAAGGAATTTCCAGGTATTACATTTCCATGTTTAATAATTTTAATTTATTTAAGATAACTAGAAAATCTTATCACAATTCGTACATAATAAAATTGCATAATAACATAGTTTACGCAATCACAAATTATTTCACCACATTGCTATTGAAGTGCAAGAACATGTTAAATTGTTCTTTAAGAAGACATTGGAATTTGAAGTAAAATACAATTTAATGAATTGTCAATGTAAGTAAAATATCAAAAAAGTTACATCTTATTATTTGTGCTTATTCATAATACACAATCATACTACAGACAACATAATTTAATGCAACGATCCAGACTTCTTAGTCTTTTTAGTTAGAATATGCATATAAAGATCACATACTTTTCACTTCTTTGTCCGATGCAGTACAATACAGCAGTATGATTACATAAAAAAGGTGTTTCAGAACTTAGGGTGGATAGAGGGGACCTGGATTGTATTTTTTAGTAGGAATGAGGGGGTAGAATTTTATCATTAACTGCTAGGATGTAATATAATGTAATAAGGCATAACAAAAAGCAATTTTCCCTGGACCGGTCTGAAAGAAAAACCTAATTGATTAAAAAAGATGATCAAAAAGTTTCCATAAAATGAAAATGATCTATACAACAGATGTTTCCCTGGAACTCATTTCTTTGACTAAACTATTAATAATGTACTTTTGTAACTCATTGTAGTTTGATAAGTGTTTCAATTCAGATACAATTTATGGTGAAATTATATTTTGCTGGAATAATGCTTAACCTTATGAAACTTTTCACTTAATTATGTCTTATTTTTTTAAAAATAGACTTGGAAAATCGCTTTTAATCGTGCATTTACTTTAATACTTTTAATGGTGTATATATTATTGAGGTTAACATTTTTATTTCAATAATAATTAATGAAAATTATTCTACACTAGGGAAGTCATTGTTAGAAGGGAGGGATGGTTTTTCTATCTGACTAGGAGAAGGGGGGTAACAAAATATGACATAACACATTAAAAAAACAACAATATTTTTTGGAAAAAGCAAAGTATAGGTATAAATCACATTGTTATAAAAATTATACAACTGTAATAACAATTCCATATGAAAGTATCAACTTGAAAAAGAAAACTTTCGGTGCCAGATTCTTGCCAACCTACTTTTAAATGTACTTTAGCCTCACTGATAATTACTCTAAGGAACTTTAGTTTTTTCCATAACAAAGTAAATTGTTCTTAGTTAATCTTGTCATCCTCCCCTTTTTCTCTTGTTTCTGATTCTACAGCCATCCCAGTCAGGAGCTCCAGCAAGCACTCTGCCACAATTAACTTTATAAACTGCAGATTTGTCCGCATCATCATATTTCATCTTAACACTAGCTAAAAATATAAGGAACTATAAACATAGATGTTTCAACTACACCCAGAAATAACTTTTACATCAATCATAAATACCTATTGATTGTTTTATGATAGAAACAAATGATTTCCACCTTCAGCCATTTGCAAAACATATTAATTCATAAAAGGAAAATTACTTGAAAGTTTCATAAAATAATTTCAAGTTATAAAGAAATTGAATGATCCATGATCTTTTAACATTATATAATTAAAACAAAAATGCAAAACCTTCAACACTTTCTCTAAAACTTATATTTAATTGGACTATATTATACTAGCAAATGCCATAGCTGTCAACTTTCGAAAACTTACATCAGTTAAACTTTTTGGATAGGAAGTGGTTGATGCTACGACAGTTGAAACATGCACAGTAATAGGAACTTGTTATTACGTGTTTTAAGTTTTAAAACATTAAAATTATGTTATTTATCAATCCTGGCATCAGCACCAGTGGTAGTGTGCGTCTAGTAACCTAATGGTCCCCGGTTCGATTCCAGGCTGCTACTTTTGAGTATTTTGCTTTATTTTAACTTGTAATTTTTCAGAAATAGCGAGATTAGAGTAAAGTTTAGTTGTTACTTTCGTGGATAATGTAACTACGTAGCTTTCTTTGCTTTTCTGCAAGGGGAAGCTAATTTTACCACCAGTAACCCACTAATTTACATGCTATGCCTATAGCATCGCAACTTTTTTTTTTTAGAATTGTGATTTGAGCATGAGAAGAAGCACACTTTACGGGTGAGTGCAGGACAAAACGTGCTAGCAAATCTGAAAAACTTTACAGTCGTTTAAAATTCACTAAATATAAGGACTAAAATTAAAAGGACAGGGGTTAGTAGAGGAATTTGGTTTGGGGGCAGAGGTACAAGAGAATATAGTTTGCATTATGAAAGGTTTTACACTTCTGTGGATTGTTATAGTCTGTTCATTTAGAATTGGCACCTGAAACAGGATCAAAAACGCTCAATAATGCTTCATAACGGTCATCACACAACTTCAGTGACTGATTTTTTTACAGTATTTCAACTACTTCTGTTTCGGCTGCCTTGTCATTGCAGAAGAAAATGCTTTCGATGATAATTACAATAGTAACTGCTTCTAATACATTTTGTCTCAGGCGCCAGTTCTAAATGAACAGACTATAAGTGAAGGCAAACTTAAAATTCACAAAATTTTCAGATCCATCTGTAAAGTTAAATGAAAATACCATAAAAATTGACAGCTATGTCATGCATACAGCAGTTATTTTGCAAAAAATACTCTATAATTAAATTTAGAAAATTTCAAGAACTTAAATTTTTAAAAATCTAAAAACTTAACTTTTGAGAATGATATAAGCGATTTGTATTTCTTAATATTAATATCTTCAAAAAATATTAGGCAACTTTACCGGGTGTTTCAACAAGTCTGCCCAAACGCAATACAAAAAGATTTCTTGCATGGAGCAGATAAAATTTGCTTGAATAACTAGATCTCTATGGTAACTTATTTTTCCTAAGATGTGATGTTATAATCTAATACAAACTTAATTTTTTCATTCAAGGATGCCACATGTCAGCATAATGGATATATTAGTGTGCAAACATCAAAACAACCATGTTCACATTTTTAATATATACTGGATGTGACATCTCACCCTTTTCTTTTGCGATTTTCTCCAAAACTATGGGTCATAGAGGCATAGTTCTCCAGGTATTCTTTATGTACTCAATGCAGATAATATGGCTGTGCAGTGTTTGTACACACTTGTTGAAACATCTTGTAATAAAAATGCATAAAACAAAAGTAATTTTCTTGGGGTGTTTTTGATGCATTTTATAAGAAACAAATTTAATAATAACAGAGTACTAGAATTACTGTTAACCCAATAGGGGGCTCCTATTTTACAATATGTAAGATAACAGAACTTTTTAAAAATGTTACTATCATTAACAATATTTAATCAAAATGCTTTATTTACAGACAAAAAAAATCTTTAAAAACTTTTTAAAGTACAATTGTTTCAGGGATACATTTGATCCCCCTTTGCCAGCAAAGATTGTGATTGCTAACAAAGGGAACCAAATGTATCCCTGCAACAATTGAACTTTTTAAAGTTTTTTATAAGCAAATAAAAAAAATTTCAATTTTATAGTTATTCAACTTTGCATAGTAGATTTTTAGCTTATTACTATCATTATTTAGATATAATCCAACAGTTTAGGGCTGTATTCTACTTTTTTGCAAAGTCGAACTCACCTCACCGTATTCACTTGCGTGTATTCTAACTAATGTGGTAGGTGAAATAGGGGGAGATTTTAAGTCAAAGTCAAATCAAAGTTTACTCCCAACAATATACATAATGCAATGCATACAATAATACAAACAATTTAAGAAGGGAAACAATTTACAAGGGGAGAAAACACAAAAGGCAAAAAAAAAAATTAAATTGTTATTATTGTGTTGAATTGTGTCTCCGTTTATTAGCTGATGTCACAACCCTGCGAAACAAATCTAATTGTTTGAAAAGGGATGTAAAGTAAAAATTAACAAAAATAAACAGATTTTAACTGAAAGCAAAAAGCTTGAAGGAAAAAAAATAAAACGCAAACTATTAACTCACAAAATTGGAGCAGCGAGATTGAAAACGAAACAACTCCTCTCAGCCAATCAGACTACTTTGATCGAAATTCAGTGTACTCCCCGAGCCAAGTGGTGGTGAACTCGCTTGAAAGCGGAACGAAGAAGAAAAAATTCCAGCGCTTTCACCCGGGGAGTTCGCTAAAGTGGACGAGTAGAATACAGCCCTTAATATCCCTACATAATTCTTAACAAACAAACAACTTACTAGTTTCTTTTCCAACTGAAACTTCAGATACTGGATTCTCTGTGTCGGTTTTTTCTAGGGAATTGAGAAATGCATCATCCATCCCATACATTAGACTGCTCTGTAGGATTATCATAAGGAACAACTTTCCCTAAAAATTTAAAAAAATCTAGTATATTTTTCATTTAATTTTTAGATTTAGAACATTGAAAATTGTCAAAATTTTAAATAAACTTACAAATGACAGATTGAATATTTTCAGTCAATACTGTTATCTACATGAATAACTTCTAAAAAAAGAAAAATTTCATGAGTTTTAATGTGAGTATCAAGTGTATATATAATTCAAGTTCAACAGATGATATATCAACTGAGATTTAAGAATTTAGCCCCAAACCCAACGTTCTCTTTACTTAAAAATTATGTGTTGTAAAAATTACATTTTTTGTATTAAATTTCTCTTTGTAAAACTGCATTATTCTTTAACCAAATTAATGCAGCTTGCTAATTAGAAAACAATATATGTGAAAACTGAAGCAATAGAGCTATTGCTGCTTATTTCTCATTACACTACTGAAGTAAAATATATAAGAAAATCCTAAATTTCCCCTATGACCAAAAAATTTCCAAGGATAACTTTTTTTAAAGTTTTTACCTGGGGAGGTTTTTGGGAGGGTCCTCCTTTTCAAGGATTTTGATTTTGTAGGTTGTTGATTTGATGTTGATTTTTTGGGAAGACATTTCTGGAAAGCAAAAAATGAAAATTAAAGAATTATGGATACTGTGAAGTAAGCCCCAAGTTTTCTGATGTATTGTAAAAAATAATTAAATATTAAAATAAAATACAATTTTTTAATCGGCCTTTGTTAAATTTCAGGTTAATTTGATGATTTTTTGCATAAGAAAAAAAAATAAAAATAATCTTGTCTTTGAACTATTGGAAAATTTTGACCAGCTTTTTGAATTCAGCGCTCTTGAAAGTCCATGAAACTAATCTTGAAAAAAGTCCAAAAACTAGATGTATTTAAGGAAAAAAATAAATGAACTAGAAGGTGAAGAAAATAGAGGGATGTAATGTTTAATTGGTAATTCATGATAAGCCGGATGCAAGGATTTAATTTTAGGCTGAACAGTACCAAAATTAACCTAGTATTATAGTCTGTGGTAGTAAAATAGGCGACTTACTATTAGTTGTTTCCCACTAGCCACAATGCTACACCACTGAAAATATAATAAGTTTATGATATATGGCCCATCAGGCCCAGGGTGTTAATTACTTAACTTGTGTCCAAGCTGAGCCTAACACTGGACCCCCAGTTGATTCCCCAACAAGTTTGGTTCTCATTTTATTGACCCCGGAAGGAGAAAGGCTGACTTAACCCATGACCCAAGCAGAAGCTGTAAAGCATTGAACCTGGGTAGGTAATGCTTGTAGCCAGGCATGCTGATCACAACTCTGCAGCCACTATGGGTCCGTCCATAAATGGCGTCACGCTCAGAGGGAGGGAGGGGGTTAATAAATTTGTGACAGCTTGTGACAAGGGGGAGGGGGGGGGTGTTTCAAAAGTTGTGACATCACATCCTCCCCCCCCAAAACTGAAAATCAACCAAAAATAACAAAAACAGAATTTTTTTTCTAAGATATTTGTTTAAACAAACCAATTCAAATCTTAATTAGTTGCTTCAAGGAGAATATTCTACAAAAAATTATTACCGAGAATTTTACAACTCTATGTATTAGAAATATTGATCGATTGAAAGCGTAGCATGTGACATAGGGGGGGAGGGGGTATGGGGAAGTGTGACCGTTTGTGACATAGGGAGGGAGGGAGGGGGTCAAAAATGGGCAAAAAAAAGTGTGACATCATTTATGGGCGGCTGCAATGATATGAATGCCAACAATAAAAATTTGGAAATTTTTGAATATTAAGCGTACAAAATATTGTGGCGACTTTTAACGGGGCTTGATAAGGTACCAGTATATTACTTGAGATAAAATGTAATATATTGAAAGCTAAATTTTAACAAGATTTTCTTTAATCTATAAATATTACATACTACCTATAAACAACAATAACAATAGGATCATGTGAAAAAGATCAAATTTTTCAATTATCTTAAGAATAAGCCCAAGAAAATGAAATTTCCATGAACTAATTTCAACCTTCTTTAAATTATTTCATTGGATTCTCTGTCACTCCACAAACACAGTAGGCCAGGGGTCCCCAACCCTATGCCCGCGGGCACCATGGCGCCCGTCGATCAATCTAGGTGCGCCCACTGCTTGTGCCCAACGATGAAATATTTCAGTTTTCCATTATTAGTATTCCTTTATTTTAAAAAAGAATATTAATATTAATTATATTAATGTGTCAAATTAATTCTTAAAATTAAATTTTGTGTGCATTAGTGTATTAATAATTATGTCTACCAACTATAAATTTATCACGAAAAAATAAATGGTGCCCTCCATTCGACCGATATTTTGGTATGTGCTCTTGGGTACAAAAAGGTTGGGGACCCCTGCAGTAGGCAGATAGTAAACTTGATTTAAATTTCATGTTTTTCTTTTCCACCAAGGAAAGTCAGATTTATACTAGACTATTGGCAGGGTTTATTTTATATTTATTTTGCAATAGCGATTAGTCAGATCATGGTACGTATCAATAATTAATATAAAATGAAATCTACAGTTTTTGTTAAAAATGGAATTTCCCACCAGGATTTGATCTGGAAAATTGGACAATCGATGAAAGAAAAGCAATAATTAATGATGGGACTCGCAGTTTTACACAACGCCAGGGGTCATCCAAGTTATTTTGGGTCTCAATTTTTTTGAAAAATTGTGTGTGTAAAATTGAAGCGGTGAAAACTAAGTAATATAGCACATCAGAGCGTAAGTATTAAAAAATAGACTCGCAAACCAAGAAAATCGTGAAAAATTCAAATTTTTTGTGAGATTTCTAGCAAATAATCATTAAAATGCTAATTTGAGTTTCATGAAAGAACAGTTTTTATGAAATGGAATTTTGTGAAAGGGTAGATTTAAGAGGGGGAATTTTGTGAAAAGCAGCAAAAGGGCTCGAATTTTCGGTTGGATGGACCCCTAAACAATAAAGTATTACATTAAGAATAATATAGAAGGAAAACTTTTACCTTTTACAGTTCCAACGCCTTCAATCTTCAATTCAAATGTTAGAGATAGACAAAAAACTTCAAGACCCCAACGGAAAGAAATGTTTTTGTTTGGAATTTGAGCTCCGTGCACGTCTCTGATTTTCCCTCCAACAGAGTTTGCGCATGCGTCAACTGTGCGGGTTCGTTTGCCGGAATTGGGCGAAGTTGCTAAATATTGCTCAGTATTGTTCGGACCGTCCCACCGATCGCGATGTAAATCAGTGTCGGGCGATGTTGTGCGATATTCAGCAACATCGCTGTGCTACTGGGGAAACAGAATGGCTGTATTGTGCATACTTGTCGTTCTTGACTTTTCGATAATTAATTACTGTAAATTTTCATCAAGATTCCTTTTGAAAACTTTATTTACTCCATTGATTTATCTCTTATATTAGGGTTTGATGTTTTCAGATATCGTCATGTATTATTTTTACTCTACATACTTAGCCACAGGCACACCAAAGATTTGGATTTATTTGATTTGATTTCTGGAAATGGCAACGTAAAACGTTGATATTTATTTATATTTACCTTATTATGTGTTAAATGACCACGCTATCTTTTCCTCTTTTCAAGTACTAAGTTGAAATGTTCAATATATTTTATTTAGAATTAAAATATTTTTCTTTTCAACAAAATAAAAACAGGGCTGCTTTTAATTTTTTAAATGTCTCCATGAGTAATTTCTAGAACACCTCAAACAAAGTCCGATTTGGGATCATTGTGCCCGGCACATCCTTTTGTAATGAAGATTTATACTAGCATAATATATATGTAAATGTAAGTACAGAATAGTTTGCTTTTGAGTTCAAATGTGTTAACATTTCGTTAAATACTGTCAAGCTGATTCCCTTAGTGTGATTCTGATTTTGAAAATTAGGATGTGAAGAAAATAATTTTAAAATGCCCTTAAAATTTTTGCTTTAAAAGGGTTCTACTTGACTTTCAAAATTACCAATTTAATTTACAAGATGGATATTTTTACCCTTTTTTTAAGAATATGTAGTTATAGTTGGGATTAATGAGAAAAATAAAATATAGTGGTCCATGATATAAAAAATTTTGGGATTTGTTTGGGTTTTGGAAGCACTATACAATGCATTCATACCCAGTCCTTGAACTTATTCTTTTATGTATTGTGTTTTTGACCAAAGGCAAGTGCTTGATGAGTTTCATTTCTAAAGTTTATATTAAGCATGGGTGCCACTCTTCCATCCCCGGGACAGAATTCCATCATTTTAAAATTTCAATGAACGGAATTCCGTCCCAGGTATATTGCGAAACGCAAAATTAGTACTAAATTCCAATACCTACATTGCACATTTGGTTCTATTCCGTTAACGTTCCTGCTAAATATTGCCATGCTTTTGAGAATGCCATACATTCAAATATCAACATTTAAAATTTTTATTGAAAATATGAATAGTTTTTGATCTATATAAACATTTTAATCTGAGTCTAAAATTGTTTTAGCAATACATTACTAATTAAAACAGAAAGGCTTTCACGGCCGGATGTATTCAAAGTTAAAGTTTCCGGGCTTGGTTGCAGTGGTCTCGATGTTAAAAACTTGGACGTTTCACCCCAAACTGTGTTGGACATCATCAGCTGTTTTTTTTACGTTACGTGGTTGGTTACGTGAGAGAAAAAACAGCTGATGATGCCCAACACAGTTTTGGGTGAAACGTCAGAGTTTTAACATCAAGACTACGGCAACCAAGCCCGGAAACTTTTACTTCGAATACATTACTACTTTTTTGGTATCCAAAAGAGCAAAGCGGTATTTAGCGGGAACATTAACGGAATTGAACCGCACATTTTGACCACAAGTAAGATGGCTTTACTCACATACAGCTTTATCTTGATTTAGAATTTAAGGAACTATAATTGTTCATGATATTTTATGAATTTTCATGCAATTAAAAAAAAATAGCTAGACTGGATGAAAATGATTAATACGATACTTTAAAGTTCCGTCTTGCAAATTTTGAAAAGTGGCCCCCATGTACTATGTCATGTCTATTTAATATTGTTTTTGGCTAATTGCTGATCATGTGTGATATTACATATGAATCAAAATGCATGCATATGTTAATGATTCCCCATTACAACTGTTCACACACATTACAATACATAATAGTTCTCTTAGTTGCTATCCCTTGAACCATCAGTATCAGCAACACATTTAATGGGCTTTAACTTTAACTGTGCATTTTCAGAAGCACTGCGCATGGGCGGATTTAAAGGTGTCAACTTTTTGAGAAAATTAAATTTTTATAGGGAAAATCATGTTTTTAAAGCCATCAGGGACAGTTTGCACCCCCATGTTTTCCACTACGCACCCCCAGGGTTCATTACCTAAATCCGCCCTTGACTGCGTATGAAATAATATTGAAGTAGTAACAATTTTTAACCTTTTTAAATGTTTTGTTACTTGACTTCTGTTCTGTTTAGGTCTTGTAACATTTTATTTGCAGTATTTAAGTAGCATAATTTATTTTCTTTATTTCTTTCCCTGTCTTTAATTTGTTGAAATATTTTGCTAAGTTTTATTCCAAGAGATCTATTTATTACCATCCTAAGTGTACTATACCCGTAAATTATGCACAATTATATTTTGATAGTTTCTTTTACAGGGTTCCCACGGGCCTTGAAAAGTACTTGAATTTCATTTTTAAATTCAAGGGCCCTGGAAAGTATGCTTGAATTTAGTGCTAAGTCCTTAAAAGTCCTTGAATTTTATTATTTATTATTTTATTTGAAATATTTTAATTTGGAATTCTTTTCAGTTCGAACATGAAAAGTTAATCAAATAGTTAATATCCTGTTAGCATATTGTAGAACAGGTATAACTTGCCTACTTGAATTTTTCTGTTTGACTTTCCCAAAACAAGTAAAATATAGTAGTATGTTTTGAAATTGTTAAATATAGTAATGGTAATATTATAATTAATCTTTGCTGTAAGAAAGGTTTTTGAAGTAAGGGTACTAAATTGGGAGAAAAGTTTTTTTTACTTGTAAATGGCTTTTCCGCCTTTCTATTTTAGTTCATGAAAGATTTTAAATTTAAGCCCTTAAATACTTGATTTTTTTCCTCACAAAAGAGTGGGAACTATGTTTTAAGTACATTTCAACTTTAAGGAATAAAGTTGAAATGTTTTCAGGAAATAACGTTTTTGACTTTTAAGTGCAATTTCTAACACAATTTTGCAGTGTCATCAGCCTATTCCTTTACACTTGATCATACATCTGTGTTTCTTTGCATTCAACTGCATGTATAATTGCTGATGTTTCTCTTGGTTATTTCAGGTCTGCCCGGCATCTTTCAGTGGGAGATGGGGTTTGCACTAGTAATATATAGTTTTCTTTCTTATAATTGTCCTTTTTGTTTCAATGTAATAATACATTCATTATGCTTAATTTTATAACTAAAGGGTCCTTTTTCTATGGGAGAAAAGACAAAACTAATTCCTACTTAGATCAATTTTACACATTGATGAAAATTGATATAATTACATGAGTGGGTCTCTACTAGTCATACTTTTATGAGAGTAGAGAGTGATTTGGTGTTGAATAGACACATGGACGTATAGTCAATAGGTATATGATGGACTAAGCTAAATTAACTTAAAGCACTGAAATATTTTACTTTGTAAACAATTTAGAAACAGCATGTTTAGTTATTATATTGTGAACTTGTTAATTACTTTTTACTTCTTAACACCATGTTTATACTATGCTTAAGACTAAAAAATTGTTTATTAATAAGTTAGCGGACCTGGAAAAAGTTGCAACCTTCCCCCGAACCTAATAAAATTTACCCGAACCTTATGTATTGCTCCTATGGAGCTGGCAGGGGCTTCCCCCGAACCAGGTTCGTAGGTTCGGGTACTTTTTCCAGGTCTGTAAGTTAGTATTTATTACTAAACAGTATTTTCATTGCAGTAAGATTATTAAATGAATAAAATAAGTTAATTTTTGCGTAGGAAAACATTCTATCAGTGAAAATTTTTTTCTGCCATAAAGAAGTTAAGAGAAGCTAAGTGGCGTGGTGGATCTTGCTGCCACCCCACAGGCCCAAGTTCTATTCCCGTGTTGGGGAAAGCAGACTCATGGTGGATTTACACCACCATGTCAAAAGCGGCGATAGGGGTCAACAGCGATTCAAAAGAAGCAATAGAAAACCTCTAAGCCTCGAAAACGACTACTGTTCGCCAGGTTTGACGCGGTGGTGTTAACCCACCATCAGAATTACGCTTCATTCCTCCGGGGTGATAAAATGAGGACCAAATATATACTTGATGGAGAAACAAGGGTATTTTGAATCCGATGACTGACTTTCATAGTCACACTTTCTGTAACAGCTCGGCTTATGGCCTCACTAAGTGAGTCTAAGGACCTAGGTGGTACTCCCTCAAGTATCCATCCCATTGTTTCATTAAAGAAATTAATAGATTGAAAGTTAGACATTCTACCTTCCCCAAAACACACAACAAATAAGGGTTAACAAATATTATTTCCAAACCATGGCTTACTAGATACTATACAGGCTAGCCGAGTACGGAAATCATTAAAAATCCAGATGGCAATACTTGACAAACTGGCAAAGCATATCCACAGTGTTGAAGGCGGTGGGTGATATAGGTAGGATTTGTGGCGATCCAAGCGGGAAAAGTTGTCAAATGGTTTTCATTGTTTAAAACTTGGCTAGCCTGTATAGCATCTAGTAAGCCGTGTCCAAACTATACTAATAAATTTTAAGTTCTTTGTTAGCATTTAAATTACGCACAATTATATATTTTGATAGTTTCTTTTAAGTACATTTCGACTTAATTAAGAATTAAGGTGAAATGTTTTCAGGAAATAACGCTTTCAACTTTTAAGTGCAATTTCTAACACAATTTTATAGTGTCATCAGCCTATTCCTTTACACTTGATCATACATCTGTGTTCCTTTGCATTCAACTTCAAGTATCATCGCTGATGTTTCTCTTGATTATTTCAGGTCTGCCTGGCATCTTTCAGTGTGAAATGATTATGAAATCTCCCAGCAGAGTTGTAGAAGTGGATGCTGTGTCTGCGGATAGTAGTACAAACAGATGGAACTTTGCTGCAAGTAGGTTTAACCTCTTTATACAGAAAACCTTTCCATAAAAAAATTAAAAGAATCTAATGTGGGTGCATCCTGCGAGTTTGGGTTTCGCACTAGTAATAGTTTTCTTTCATATAATTGTCATTTTGGTTTCAATGTAATAATACATTCATTAGGCTTAATTTTATAATTAAAGGGTACTTTACTTTTTCTATAGGAGAAAAGGCAAAACTAAGTTTTTGAGATTAATGGTACACATTGATGGTGATATCACATGGGTGGGTTAAAAACAAGTGGCTAAAGTGACATTGTATTTAAACTTGCAATGAAGGGTATGAGAAGTGGCCAATTCTATAAACAGTGGCAATATTCAGCTAACCCTCTGTTGCCATCTCTTTAATCTGATTGTTTCTGTAATTCATTATTGTTCCAAGCTCACAAGCAATGGTTTATTAACATTTTAACCGTTTTTATTATGATCCTGTTCTTAATTTATTGGTAATAATTTAAACAACTGGAATGAGGCATATAGAATCCAACTATTTCCAACATAGCTCAATATTGTTGCTGATTTGAAGAGCAATCACAATTTTTGGACGATGCTGCAGTCTAACGTGGTATAGCAGATTTAATATATATTTTTTGCGTTGCAATTCCTTTTCCTTATTTGCCTTGATAATTTTTTTCAAATCTTGACCCTGTTCTTCCTTATCATAATTGGAGCCCTGTAAATTTCTGCACTATCTTATAAGGCTTGGAAACATCCCTCGTTTTCTTTTTTTAATCCAACTACCAAGGCCAAAAGGTCCAAAACACTTCCTTATTTCAATTTAAATTAAATTATCATATTAATTTCAGCATATGTAATCATCCAGCATCTTGGTTGTATATTTTCTTGACAATAAAATGAATGACATTTTTTAAAATCTTTTTTATTCTAGCTGCAATAACCCTTGTAAATTTTGCACTTTATATACTTTAGATGTATTTGGCAAATATCTTGTGACTTATTAATTTACACATTTGTGTTTTGTTTCAGATTAAATGCGGTTCGACCCTAGTATGTGAACGAGAGTACTGCAACACCATCACCATCACCTGGGGGTGCAATGCTCGAAGGAACCAGGCTCGAGGATACCCACATTCATTAAAGGGATGAATTCGTCTGGGACAACCTTGTCTCCTCTAGCCCCTCAGGTGTATCTGGGATACCACCCTTTCCTTTCGGTGTCAGGGACACCATACCCTTGTGGTCACAGTGTTTGGGACACTGCACCCTTCGCCCCCTTGAAGTCTCTGGAAGACTAAAACTGTCATCATCTTCGATAGTTTTGACCTTCTTCTGGTTTTATGGCTTTTTCTCGAAATCAACTTTGCCGACTAGAGGTCCCTTTTCGCTTTCCGCCTCATATATTGTGATTGTGCGTGGTTTTAATTACAATTTAGTCTGATGTTTCTGTTGATTTAGTATTGTTCTCTTGTATAAACCTGTGTCCCATAAATGTACATAACATATGACTGTATTCTTGTACTTTTTTGTATTGTGTATTCTTGTACTTTTTTTGGTTTGTAGAAGTAGTTTTTGAAACACAGGTTTTTGTACGATACTGGTTCCGGCATCATACTGGTTCTAGTATATACTGGTTCCGTTACCATACCCGGTATGATAACGGAACTAGTATATACTAGAACCATTATGATACCGTGTTATGAAACACCGGAACTAGTATGATACTAGAACCAGTATGATACTAGAACTAGTATCATACTGGTTCTAGTATATACTGGTTCCGTTACCATACCCGGTATGATAACGGAACTAGTATATACTAGAACCATTATAATACCGGGTTATGAAACACCGGAACTAGTATGATACTAGAACCAGTATGATACTAGAACTAGTATCATACTGGTTCTAGTATCATACTAGTTCCGGTGTTTCATAACCCGGTTTAATTTTTTTTCATACCGGAAATTTTTTTTCCAATAGGGTTACTCAGAAATATTTGTTGTTGGCTTGAAACATTGTTGTCGTTGGTAGTAAAAGATTGCAGAATATAGCTGGATATCTCAAAGATAGTTTTTTGAACACTGTCGTCAGTTTGTTACTGAAATAAGTTTTTTTATTGGTAATGTTTGAGATCACATACAGATGGATAAGCAGGTAATTGATTACTAGATATAGAAAAATGCATCTTGAATAGACAATAATTATCTATAATAATAAAAGAGCTTTACCACTCACTCACTCACTCACTCAGCAACGCACAGCAAAATCTACCGGGGCTAAGGACTCGAAACTTGGTAGGGTCAAAGACCTTACGGTGTATACGCGCACTAAGAAGGGATTTTTCGAAATATCTTTTTTCTGACCCACAGGGGGGTTTGGAGCGTTTTTGACGTTTTTGAGCCCAGCAGCGTCCCAAATGACCCCAGATCTTTGTTATTTCGCAGGAAGGTACTTAGCAACAATTTCTAGAAAGGCATTTTTCAGATTTTGGATATTCGAATTTTAAGAGGTCTGAATATTCCAAAAACCCGTTTTTGCTGAGCATAAACCAAGTTTTATATTTTCGAAGAAAACAATACCGAGAAATCGATATTACGAATTGAACTGTTGGTAATACTTTCTTGAGAGAATTTCAAAGAAAGTAATTTCTGGATTTTTCGATATTCCATTCTGGAGGGGGTGCACAGGGGTTTGAATATTCACTCCCGTTTTTAGTTTTTTGATCCTAGCACCCACATTATTAATGTGATTGTTATGAAATTTTAGCATGTTGTTCTTGACACAACCAGGAAGGTTTGCGAAAAAGAATTTTCTGAATCAAAACATTCCAAGGAGCCTTTTTTGTCCCTTTTCTAAATTCTTATGCTTAGCCTTCAATGTTAAATTTATTGCGGTTATTGCTCTTTCCAGGACACGCAAAACCTCTATTGTTGGAAATATTTATTTTGAAATGTTTTATATCAGGTGAATTTTTAAAAAATATGATAAAGAAACAACTTTTAATGATTGAATAATTTTTTTTATAATAACCAAAAACCATTCCACTGAAAAATTTTATTATTTTTTCTATTTAATCAAATTTATGTATTTCCAGCAAAGTTCAAATTAAACAATATTTTATCACAAGAATTTTCAGTGTCGATTCAAATGATGTTTACTTTTATTTCATGTTTGAAATATCTTTCAATGAATGAGTTGGTGATAAATCAGCAAAGGGGGGTTCAGGGGGTCTCCCCCTGATTTTTAAAAAAAAATTATCGTTATTAAAAAATGGTTATAAACACTAATTCTAAACCGGTTTTTTAAGATCTTAAAAAAGTATAAAAGTATGTAGTATATTTAATTGTTTTGTATTTCATAAAAATTTAGCGGGATGAGGGGGAATTAAGTTTTATCTATAAACATTGCTGTTCAATAATATATCTTTATTGTGAAGCGAAGGCGGAGAAATTTGCCTCAAATATACATTTATACCAATTGTAGAAATGGATGGAGGAAGAAAAGGACACAAGAGAAAAAAAATAATGGGGTTCAGAAGGTCCCCTTACTTTTTTTCTATTTTGAAAAATTACTCTTTAAAAACGGGGATGGGGATTTCACACATTAAATCTAAACAGGTGGTATTTTTAAAGGGTTTTTTTACATCTTAACGAAGTGGTATGACATCAAAAAAGAATCCTAGCGGGAAGACTGTTGACTTTATTGCATCTAAACGATAATTCTTATTTATTTTAACACACAGTTTGATAAGCCTTTTATCCCACCGAGCAACGGCGGGTATATCAGCTAGTCTCTCATAAAAGCCAAGGTGACTTTTCGTGTTACTTATAAAGCCCATCCATAAAATCCAAAAAATCCATCCATCCAAAAAATTCGACAGGAATTTTTTTTGGAATTTATATATATATATAAATATACTTTATATTGCATAAAAAAAATAATATTCACGGTACTTACCTTAATTCACTACTTACTAAATTTGGTTACTTAATTCGTGGAAAAGGATACTTAACGTTGTGTAAAGTTTACTACGAAATAGATTACAGACTATTACACAAATATTTTTAAATAATAAGTATTTGGTATTTAAATGTTTAAAATTAGCGTACTTCCCCGCTAAAAGTTTGGGAGAAGATAATGAACAGGAAAAAAAATTTTTGGAGATCCATCATTCAATAATGTTGGAAAACTTAATAATTGCATAAATATCGTTTTAGAAACTCCATAGCTGTAAACAAACAATGTTCCAAATCACAAGTAACCATAAAAAGTAAGATGTTTCCTAAACCTCATAATGAATGCTTCGTCCATTGGGAGCACCTTTGAGATAACTATACGTGCTAGAGAGAGAGAGAGAGAGAGAGAGGAGAGAGAGAGAGAGAGAGAGAGAGAGAGAGAGAGAGAGAGAGAGAGAGAGAGAGAGAGAGAGAGAGAGAGAGATGAGAGAGAGAGAGAGAGAGAGAGAGATGAGAGAGAGAGAGAGAGAGAGAGAGAGAGAAAGAGAGAGAGAGAGAGAAAGAGAGAGAGAGAGAGAATATTTGTGTATGTTGAAGCCCGAACCCAAACCTTCTGTCACCACCTCTCATCGGATTCCTTTATTCCGATTCCAGGGGGGGGAGAAGAAACCCCTCAACTCCACTCAATAAATTCCCAAACCCTCAACAGCAAACTCGCCACTCAAAAAGTACGCTCTTATAAAAGAACAATCCTGCTCCCACCAAAAAGAGTATTCACTTCAGTTTGACCCGACGGAAAAAAAGGCGATCCGGTAAAAGGTTTTCCCGTACGGCATTCCGGGAGCGATTCCGTTTCGGCGAGGGAATTCTTTTCCCTTCCGGAGCGGGTTGTCTTGGTTAATTCAAAAGGGTTCAACGATCCTCCTCTCTTTGCCAGGATGGGGAATGTTTATGGTCTCTCGTTTTTGGAAATGCGACTTGTTGTGTGTTGTTTGTTTATGGGGGAGTGTCGCTCGCATTCGATCGGGTTTATTCCATGGTAGGATTGATTCATGTTGGGAGAAGGGAAGTAATTACGGATAGGGTTTAGTCTGTGATATATTGAGACCAAAAGGTATGATTCTCCCCTTCTATCATATATAATCTCTCTCTCTTTTATTTCCGTTCTTTTATGATCATGGACGTATATAATGGGGGGGGTTAGGGGGTCCCAGACACCCCCCCTTAGCCTAAACCTGTCAGCCAAACAGAAAGGTTCCTGTCCCAAATATCCAAAAAATTAGTGAAAATACAACTTTTTCGGGTCAAATTTCACAAAATTTTCTGGGGGAGGACCCCCCAGACCCCCCCTTTTTTTTCTTGAGGGCATGTATTAACCACAAAATTTTTTTTATTAAGTTCACAAAAATTCACATTTACCCTACACTTTACTCGAAAAGGGAAAACTATTAGAAACATTTGAGGGGGGCAGAACCCCTTCGAAAGAGTCTAGCAACTGCTCCCTTGGTCCTGAGGTCTTATAGGTCCCCCCCCCCAGTCAAAAAGTTGAACTTATACGCCTATACTCCATTTTGTCCCTCCTCGTTATAAAGGTTAACCTGGGAATTTCAAGGTATACAACCTCCCTTTCGAAACCTCAAACTTTTAATTTCTCTTCATAGAAAACAACCGACCAAAGCAGAACTACTCCGTAATGTAATAGGGGGTGTGGCAAGTGCGAGCCACTGGGAGATACCGATCCGAAGGTCATACGACTCAAAAGTATACTCCGGAGTTATAATCGCTTCAGTCGGTATTTATAACCCATTTGAATTATCTGACTATTATAGTGGTGAGTAAGCTCGCCACAGTACTCCCCCTCCAGAATGCAGCTGGGCTGGATTCGTGAACCAAGCTCTTGTGGCTAGGTGAGGGTGAGACGCCGGGAGTGCGGAGCCCATGGCCCATGTTTGAAACTCCCGAGGCGTGAGGTTGCGAAGCCGAGAGCGATGGCGAAACCAACCACAGCAAAGAGGGTGGTTTGGAGCTGGTGACCGTAAGTGGAGGTGGTGAAGGTGCGTGTTCGTATGCCGGGTCACCAATGTGGCAAGTGCGAGCCACTGGGAGATACCGATCCGAAGGTCATACGACTCAAAAGTATACTCCGGAGTTATAATCGCTTCAGTCGGTATTTATAACCCATTTGAATTATCTGACTATTATAGTGGTGAGTAAGCTCGCCACAGGGGGTTCGGGGATCCTTCCCCAAAAATGTTTAAATTTTAGTATGCTAAAAAGTCTTCGAAAGCTACTTTTTAGGGGGTTTTCAGGGAGCTTCGCGGAGCGCACAAAATGACCCGCCGAGCCGCATGCGGCCCGCTAGGTGGAAAACCCTGTTTTAGCTAAACTTTAAAGAAAAAGTTTTGTTTCTTGAACACCCCCCTTGTAAAAGCTATAGCTACGTCCGTGTTTATGATACTCTCTGTCTCTCTCTCTCTTAAAGACCTAAAAGAAATAATTAACAACTGGTAATTCTATAAAGACAGGTATAAATACTTAAATCTTATCATTTTAAATAAATTGTGGACCTTAAAATTTATTAAAGAGTTCTAGAAGAGAGTACTAGACCTTAAAAACACCCTTGCACCACTTGAGAAAACAAGAATTCCCTTAAAAAAATAAGTAAATAAAAAAGTATAATATACTACTATAATGCAAAATACTGATTTGAAATGGCACTTACATATATTTATACAGGGTGTTTCAAATGTCCGTTTCACGGCTTTTATTTGGAACCAACGTCTTCTAGGTTCATGGAAGAAAGGTGTACCCCTAGGTTAATGACCATGAGGAATCCATTGAGATGACTAAGAAAGTTAAGTTTAAGAAATTTAAAAAATTCATTAAATAATTAAAGAAGAACATTGTTGGCGATATCATAAAAAACACGTAGAAAAAAATTTCATGAAAATATCTTCAATAGCGATCTAAATAGCAAGTGAAATTAGCACTTTTACAGGCCTCGAAAAAGTTCGTAAATTTGAAATGTTTTTCAATCTTAACGTGTAGTTTTGCATATTTTAGTTGAAGACAAATTTTAATTAAAAATCAAAGAAACTTGCAAATTTCCAAACTTTTTCTTTTTTGAGGTCTGAAAAAGTGCTATTTTCACGTGCTAATATGTCTCGAATATTTAAGGTATTTTCAGGGAACTTTTCTACGCGTTTCTTTTGATATTGCAAATAATTTTCTCACTGAAGGTACAGTTCAATCTCTTTTAGTTTTTAATTAACTTTTTTAAATCTCCTCTCTTATTTTGCCTCGAGGGGCGCTGTAATCAGTCTCAATGGATTCAGCATGGTCACTTACATATTGGTATAGTATGTACACTACCTATGAGACGTAGGTTCCAAATAAAAGCCGTGAAAAAGACTTTTGAAACACCATGTACAGTATGTAGGTTAATGTATAGTGTATAAGGTTTTTTTAAAGATCCCAGAATGTATTTTATGAATATTAATGGGGCAATTACGAAAGTAAAAATTCTGGGGTGGTATACAAAATTGCTCATTTATGTAAAATTAGAGTACTTAAAAATGAAAGATTTCGTTGAGAAAACTCTTCAAAATATCCTCTACACTGTATAAAATTGTGTGAGGCGTATTCAGCACTTCATCTTATTTCCCTCAAAAAGTATACCAAAATGAAGAAAATTTTACTAGTACCAGAGCTTCAGAATCGAGCGGTTCGTCAAAAATGCGTGTTACAATCGAATAAATCAAATTGCGACTGTTCTTTTCATGAATAAATTCAACGAATAGAATTCTATTGATTCTCCAAGCCCTTGAAATGACCGTACATAGTTATCCTATCTCTCTATTCTATATAGTAATCAGCTCCTGTCCTTTATAAGAACGAAATAAAACTATCGCAGTAATCCTCTTTCAAAATAATATCTTATAGACTTGTAATTACATCTGTAAATATAAGATTTCGTAAGACCGGAGAGCTCCCAATAGCATTTTTTTCGCCCTAACATTATTGTGACACTTTTTGCGAAAGTTGAATTGATGTGAGTAACTCAATTCTTATAAATAGAGAAAGTGGGGTCGAGTATGCAGTTTTTTAGACTTGCACGTGAAGACTGAAACATTATGATATTAAGTTTCCTTAAGATACGTTTTCGGAATACGATTGTTGAATTCAGCCTCTCAAATGATGGAAAGTATAGAAAAGAAGTAGAATAAAATAATGTCGAAAGTCGGGAAGTAAAATTGAGATAGGAAAATGGAGTATGTTTACTTCTTTTTTAGAAGTTGCCCACCTACAAAAAATTGATAACCTATCAAAATCCTTTTGGTATATGATTATTTTATGTATTAGTTTTCCCATAAAATCCAATAACATTTTATACGTACCTCCACCGTCGAACATTATACAAGGCATTTCAAAAGTTCGCCTAAACTCTGCACAGCCTGATTCCTTTCGTGGAGTACATAAAAATTTCCCTATGACCTGTACCTTTACGACACATTGTTTTCAAGAAAATTGCGACAGAAAAAGATATGGCGATGGCGTGATATCCGGTTCATATCAAAAAGGTTTATGGAACATAGTTAAATTGGATATCTAAAATGATAAAAATATCCACTCCTACTGTTTCGTGCATGTGCGCGCTGTGGAATGAAATATAATTCAGTTTTTATCGGTTATGACGTCCCATTTTTCGAGAAAAAGTTGTCGTAGAGGTCGGGCAATTTTTATATACTCTACGTAAGGAATCTTTCAATGTACAATTTGGGAGAACTTGTTAAAACACCCTGTACACCGTACAGGAAGTTAAATTAAGGATAAAATTATCAAGCTACCCTTTTCAGTTAACTGTTATCTTACAACATTGAAAGTATTTAAAAATTTCCCACGCGAAAATATTTTATTTCATCTTCCTATTATCCCAAAGCGAGATACTTTATTTCATTGGACTTCAAAAATCGTTCACATCGTTCCAGCGTAAACAGCTGCTACCAACAGAATAGTCTTTAAATGCTTCTCAAGGCCCTAAAGGTAATTCCAAAGCATATCCTCCCCCTCAACATGTCGGTTCGGGGAACAGAAATGAAAAGGGATGGAGACGAGATGTTACAAAACGCGAGACTGTCCAGAACTGTTCGCGTGGGGCGCAGCTATTCGGTGAGGAGCTCTGCTGACCGTAAATTGCCTCCTTCTGAAATGCGTGATAAACACGTAGACTCTTTTCCTGGCTGTTGGTTCGTGGTCCATTGTTGTGTCTGAGGGAAATGCTGTATTAGGGGTACTAGTGAATCAAGTCAGATTCTGCGATTAAACGCTCTTCCATTTAAACTAGGAGGAAAAGAACAATTTTCTTTGCGGTGGAATAATTTAACAAAGTAAAATCAACAAATGTATATCTTAGCTGTCTTATATCCAGGGGGCACTCTGGACAGTGCCCCCCTTGGACCCAAAAAAATCCCTCATAAGTACGAAAAAAAAATTCCCAAAAAGTACTCAAAATGAGTTTACAGGTCAAATTTCAAAATTTTTTTCTGGGGGAGGACCCCCATACCCCCCAGCGGTACCAAAAGGGGATCTTGAGTGATACTTTTTAGAAAATCCCCAAAATTTTGACATTTTTCTCAAAACGTAAAGGTGATGGTCTGGAAAAGTACCACCCTCTTGGATCCGTGCTGGATCCGCGCCTGCTTATATCTACACTTAACTGAAAATTTTTAAATGTGTTGTGAAATTGATTTTATGAAGATTTTTTTTTTCAATACAAATACAGTAGACTCCAACTATCCGAATCGCTTTCAGAATTTCAGAAAAAAAAATGAGACGAAAACGTACTGTCATGGGATGTCAAAAAGCCCAAGAGCATTTAAAAATGTGAAAAAGCTTCCTTTCGTTTATAAAAACCAATCCAAGGATTGGATGACTAATTAATTAAAATAGACAATTTCTTCGGAAAAGATCCAATTATCCGAATTTTTAATTATCCAAATGGTGTTCGGTCCCAATTTATTCGGTTGTGTTTTTCAACTTTAACAAAGGCTAAAATTTCCAGGAAAAAAATCTTCAGAAGATGGTATCACTCAAAAAACCTTTACTTCTAATAAATGTTTTGTTTTCTAAAATTTAGAGAATGCAAAACTTAATGCTCTCATAGATATGTAATTTATTCAAAATCTCTTAATTAATATAAAAATTATTTGGGGAAATAATTTAATTTACTCAGACTTTCCTATACAAAATCTTAATTTTTTTGCTGATAAAAGTTTAAAACCAAAATATGTTTTAAGCATTGTTTTCATCTATCTATCTTAATCTATTGTATCTATTTTAATAGAGAAGTTTGGTAATCATAAGATTATTTTGATTCTTAATTTGATAAAAACTAAAATTCGGCTCGGTGGATATCCTACTTGAACTTGTCTTAAAGGAAAGTATTTAATTTTCATAAAATCAATGTTAGAAACTACTACATTTACTTCTTTTACTAGACTTTCTCGTTACCCAAAAAAGCTGAATAGTTAACTAACTAATTAAATATTATTAAACATATCAATTAAATATTATTAAACATATCAATTAAATATTATTAAACATATCAATTAAATATTATTATACACATACATATTATTAATAAAGTTTTTATTTATCAAATAAATTTAAAACATTATTATTTTAATTAATATTGAATGTTTATAATACGAAATATATACGTTTATAATTGAAAAATAAAATTAAGTGTAAAAAAATATAATATTTCAACGATAAGTTAATTTTTGAAATAATTTAATGAATGGTTTGGTTAATGAATAACTATGTTAAGGATTTTTATTTATTACTTTAAAATGTTAATATTTAAAGAAGGTATTATCGTATGAAAGTGAAAATCATGTAGTCATGAGTTGTGACGTTAAATGTTAGATGGCATCCATTAAGTTGTAAGGTCATCTTATAATATTATAAGAGAATCTTGCTAGGGACTTAATTCACTAGTGCTTTGATCCATACCCCAGTCCTCATGCCGTTTAAATGTGCTTTTCTTATCTTTAGAAAGAGATTAATTTCTCACAAATGGAAGTTTTAGTGGATTTTGAGGCTAAGTAAGGTTTGGAAGTGTTTACCTTGCGATTTATTTGGATAGTCGAATTTAAATTGCTCACAGTAAGCTATAAATTTGGGATATCAATCTGGAATTAAGAAGATGATTGGATGATTTTAGTTTTCAGATAAGCAAAAGTTTTTGGAAACTTATCTAAATGCTTTTAAATGTGTTTTAAATAAATTTGCGATAAATTAGGCAAGAAACTATTACTCAGTTGACATTTATTCTCGAGCCAGACCTATATGTATTTATAACTAATTGTCTTTCCTTGTGTGTGTTCACGTATTCTTAAAAGTTTCAGTCATTCTTTCGACTTTCCTCTATTGAATGTTCAAGAACATTTTGGCATAAATCTATCTTCTAAGATGTAAATATTAGTTTAGAAGTTATATATCAAAGTAAAAGGGTTTTTTTTTTCTTAAGCCGCGTAAACTTGCCAAAACTCGACAGCAACGTTTCCTGACTCTATGATGTCACTAAAAAACAATAAAATTAGTTCCCAGCGGAATGGGACGATTCAGCGCCGGCCGTTTCGGCGCGAAACCAAGAAAAAAATTTTTTTTAGTTTTTAGTTTAGTTAACTCTTAGTTATTTTTTAATTAATTGTTTTTTAGTTTCAGTTTTTTCTCTCCCGGCCCTCGCCGAATAGTATTTGACCGGTTCCCAGCGAGGTCTGAATTTTGAGTGAAATGAAGAACGTCAATTTAAAAATATGATTATTTTCTTAAACCCATGTATAGGATGTATAGCGTCTTTTTATCACGATTTGCGTACATGGGCGGATTTATGGAGGGGCATGGGGGGCGCAATGCTCCCCCCAACTTTTTGAGAAAATTCCGTTTTTGTAAGGAAAAATCATGTTTCCAAAGCCATCCAGGGACAGCTTGCCCCCACCCCAAGATTTCCAGTTTGCCACCCCCCAGGGTCCACCACCTAAATCCGCCCGTATTTGCTTTCCAAAACTCCTCCCAGCAACCCAACAGGCTTTCTGTTTACGCTGATTCTGCTTCCGCGTAGTGACGTCATAGGATCAGGAAAAGTTGCTGTCGAGTATAGAGCATTTTCAATCACATGACTCGGACCTAACAACGGCCTTAGCAACAGAAAATGTTACAGTTTTTTGCCCTACAGAGGTTAACAGTTACAGAAAATGACTAGCCGTGGAATTCTTCTATTGGAGCATTTGAAATCACGTGATCCCATACCTAAAAACCGCCTTAGTAACAGATAAACAAAGGCCTTAACAATAACAGTTAAAACCCTACAGAAGGTACACAGTTAAAAGAAAATAACCGGTTGTGACGTCACCTGAAAACACTCTATAGTGAAAACTTAACAGTAACACTATGATTTTTCCTCAGACACTTATTGAAAATATGCTACACGTCCCCTTTTTGTTTATTTCGATGAAATTGATAGGAAAAATAATAAAAAGTAGCTGCCTCCCCCCCAGGATGGCAAACACCACATCCTTAATTTTACGATATGGGTATTGGATAAACAAGGAAAAAGTCAAAATGAAAAGTGTAACAATTTCATTTACGTAGTACTAATCTTAAAACTTAAAGTCACATTTTTAAACATGATGTGCTACTGAGCAATACTTTCATGCATATGTTGTTAGATGGCAGCACTTCTTAATTTCAGCGGTGCCTTTTAGCGCTTTATTAATTTGGAATTTAAAATAATGTAAATTGACTATGACTACTACCGGGGCCAACGATTTTTTTAAGTGGGGCTGGGTTAGTTGGAAAAAGTAACCAACCGACGTAATCAGACTCAGGGGGGGGGGGGGTGATCAGAGGAATTCAATCAATTTTCAAGGGAAATACACTGTATATTAGGGTGGAGCGAAAAACACAAATTTCAGAAATTGAAAACGCTTTAGTGGAGAATAGCTGTGGACTACCACCATGCTTATAGTAGGGGAGCCCAGAGTGTTTTTGGGTAGTAACTCGAGCGCGTCAGATAATCATAGGGGGGATACCTTGCATGCTTTTGAGTAACTCCACCAAATATAAGCTCTCTATGTTGGTGGGTAAGTTTAGAACAGCCCGTCAGATTTGTAAAAAAAAATTAGTTAAATGGACATACTCGAGCGCGTCAGATAAAGATAAGGTAGGTTAGTTACCAGCTAAAAAGTGTACATTTTCTAAAATCTGCCGATTAGAGCCTTTGAGCGGTGGATAAGGGAGCGGGAGGGTTACAAAGTTGCAAAGTAAAGCCAAGACCGGTAAGACGCTATCGCTCTTTTTGAGAAAAATGTACGAAACAAAATGTTTATAGACTATTAGCCAGGATACTAGGCTCAACTAGTTGTAAACTGTCTTGGTAGCCAATCTGACGCGCTCGAGTATGTCCATGTAACTAGTTTTCTTTCAAATTTTGACGGGCTGTTCTAAACAAACCCACCAACATGGAGAGCTTATATTTGGTAGAGTTACTCAAAAGCATGCAAGGTATCTCCCCTATGATTATCTGACGCGCTCGAGTAAATCCACATTTAGCATCATGGGCTCCCCTACTATTATTGATAATCCAAAATATGAGCTCAATTAAATTTTAAATTTCATGTAAAAACGAGATGCAAGTGTTTATTTTAATCAAAAACAGACCAATAGTTGAATGAGGCATGCGTTGTAGGTAGATTTAAGTTACAATTGTCCCTTGGTCAGACTTTAGTTCTTTGCGCCATTAACTCCAAACAACCAACAAAACTCTAGTATTAAGTCGTTTTTGTCGTGACACTTTCTACTGCAGTCTATCAACTTACAATGCATGCCTGTTTCATTTATTGGTCTGTTTTTGATTAGAATAAACACTTGCATCTCGTTTTTACCGTTTTTACACGAAAAATTTGAATTGGTTGAATGTAAAAAATGCCGGAATCGAACAATTATATCTCTTTCTCCCCAGATATGCGAGGTTTTTTGCTAATTTTCACCCGTGATTTTCACCCCTTAGACCCCACTTGCGACCCCCTAACCAATACTGATTCTTGTTCGTCTTGATGTACCCTACCTCCCCTAGAAGTTATGAAACACTTATCTGAATCACCCTGTATATTATGTTCAACTTAATAAGTAAATAAATTTAGTTCGTAAAAACACTAATCTCCTGAATTCTTATTTGCTTTTAGCACTGAGCTATAAACAAACTGGAGTGACAACCTCTGATGATATAACATGCGACCGAACGTGCCGGCGCGGATGGTCACAATTGCCCGGTTCGCTTGAGCGAACCGGGCAAAACAAACGAATTTCTCCATTGACTAACATTGTGTGAGTTGAACTATTTCTAGAAAACCCCCTTTTTTAAAAATATTTTGAGCAACATTTAGAATGGTCCGATCATGCTGTGCATACAATTGTGCCAACAGATGGGGAAAACTAAAAGAAGATGGAAATCTTTTCCGCGTAGACACAAACTTCGATAAGGTGTGATGCGGTTTCGGCACGCTCAGTTGTCACTCCAGTTTGTTTATAGCTCAGTGGCTTTTAGTGGGCGCGTTCGTTTATTCTCACGAAAAAAAGTTCCTGCTTCTATCTGATAAATATTCTGTTCTATTCTGTTCACGTGACCTCTAGTTAAATCGGTGGTGAAGCCAGTTACGCTGGTGGGTTTACGAACGGTATAACTTTTTTTCATTAATTTTCGTGCAGCCATCTGTTAGAGCTTGGTAACTTCAGTGTGCTTTTTGCATCAAAGAAAGAAAGAAAATTTAAGTGCTAAATCGATTAAAGGTTCTTAATTAACATTTCCCGATTGACAAAAACAGTAAATATATTTAATAGTTGAGTTATTATTCCTGAAATGCTAGTTATTTATAATTCTAAAGACGTTTTTAAATTTAGAACTTGCGCATGTACAGTGGCGGATCCAGGGGGGGGGCTGGGGGCCATGGCCCCCCCCCCCCCGAGAAACCCTAACAAATAGCTTAAAAAACACTTTCTTAATGCTAAAATTCAAAAAATTTTCTGGGGGAGAACCCCCAACCCCCCTTTAATATTTTGACATGTGACATCTGTTTTAGAGTGTTTTTCCCATGAAAATTCTTCCGCTTAAAGAAGCTGTTCTCTTTTGGGAAGTTTTAAAATAGATGAATACTATAGTTTGAAAGGGCGCATTTGCAAACATTTTCTGGGAGAGGACCCCCAGTCCTTTTCAAAATTTGGCATCTATTTATAATTTCATCCTTGAAAATTCTGTGGTTCATGCTTTCAAAATGAGCTGAAACTTTATTTGGTACTTCCGTATTATACCGTCGACCGTTTAGCGGCACATCAATAGTTAAGTCAATGGGCCTTGACAACGTTTTCAAGTTCAGCGGCACGGTCGACGGTATAATACGTAAGTACCCTTTATTTTTAGAGGCAAATGTTCAAAATTTTTCTTGGGGATTACCTCCTAGACCCCCTATTAATTTCTCATGGTTACTTATTTAATGTTTTCTACTTGAATTTGTTTCTCTCCTCTCCTTTTAGGAGTACAAGAAGTTGCCCTCTGTAGGAGTTATCCAATGGGTACCAAATGTACAAAAATGAGTAAAAAAATTTCTGTTGGAAGCCAAATTTCACAAAATTTTCTGGGGAAGGACCCCCAGAACCCCCCTTTTGCTTTCGAGCTAGCCATTATCTGATGAAACCTTTATAACTTTAACAAAGTTTCGTATTTTATTTATGTTATACTCGGAAAATTGGGAGCCAAACACCTCGCGAAACATAAGTATTGTTATGCCCCTACCAAAAAGGTTTCGCCCCCCCCCCCACTTTCTAAAACAATGGCACGGGCCCTGGATATCCTCTAAGTTACTATAAACCCCTAAAAAGCTGCTTAAAAGCAAGCATTCTTCAAAAAAAATTCTGAGGCACTGAAAATTTCGAATGTAATACCCTCCGACTCTGACATGCCCCCCCCCCCCGAAAATCTGGTCTGGATCCGCCCTTGCGCATGTATGCACATAAACAAAATTTGTTGCTAATTTCATGGGCGCCGCCATCATTTAAAACTGCAGTAATTGAGATCCATCTCGGCTTTGTCGAAAACGAAATTTTTTCGGTTCGAGTGAATTTAGGAACGACCGATCTTTTTCACCGATTTAACTGGAGGACTTTTGGAACGTTCAGTTCTCATAACTAGTTTAACGCGTTAAACGAGTTATAATAAACGAACTTGCCCAGTATTTACACTTTTACTTTTAAAATGGTTTTAAAACCTAATTCAGAAATGTAACTGGCAAAGTGTGTGTTTTAACCTGTGTAAAAAAATTGTCTAGGAAAGAAGAGAGATATAAAAAACACGTCAAAAGTGAGACGATTTTAGTACCAAAACCCTCACCTAGCTGCAAATATGAAAGGTTCAATCGGTAAGAAACTGCCATGTAGCTGAAGCTGGTTTTACATGCTCCCTTTTTCGCGGATGACGGGCCGCGTTTGCTTGATCCGCCATCAGAAAAATCCCTTTGGTTGGCAAAAAGTGGTGGCGCTGCGGTCGCATTGAACAACCAAACGCGGGCCGTGAAAACGGGAGCAAAAAAAGTTTTGCTTTCCGTCATCGGCAGCCGCGAAGATAGAACATCAACAACAACAATAAACTACAAACATGGCGTAAGTTCAATTTTCGTTTCTCTTGGTTTAAAGTGTATTTCAATTGAAAATGATTGTGATTTCTTATTTAAAACAAACAAAGTACTTGTTCTCGCGATTGATTTCAATCGTAATACTGGCGTTGATTTATGTATGTAATTTGCATTACAAGCAGTGCTGAAATTGGAGAAAAATATTTGGGGGGACTCACCCTCACCTTTTTACAGAGTAGATGATTGATGGAGGGTAAAATATGACTAATTTTTAGTAGTACCTACTTGAATTGATAATCAAATTATAGATTACATTTAATTGCATAGTTTAGGGGAAAGTGGGGGCTAATGGGAAATTTTTTAAATGCTAGAATAAAAGCATAAATGCAGTTATTATAATTTTTATAACCTTAAAACTATGTAACATTTAAGTATTCATTACAAATATTGATGGAAAGAAAAAAAAAACATTATTCATCTTTATGTTAGTAGTGGCGGATCCAGGATATGTTTTTGGGGTATAAAAATGTGGTTTTTTTTTTTAATTTTTTTTCGAAATTAGACTAAAAACAGGGTTTTTACTCATTTTTTGCACAGCAAATCGTGAGTAATAGAGATTAAAATACTTGAAGGGGGTCTTGGGGGTCCTCCCCAGAACGTTTTTGGAAATTTGACCCTAAAAATCCGAATCCGAATATATTTGCGAATCGGAATACGGGGAGACTGCTGGCACGCTGATAGGCGAATCCGAACACTCATTCAAATGGGAATTTAGGTCAGAAAAAAATAAATTTTCTTTCGTATTTAAATCTACCCTTAAATTTATAATTTTTTTCGTGGAAACAAATATTTTAGGGAACGGGGACGGTAAAAATACTTCGGGGGACGGTCCAATTATTTCGGGGGACGGCGTCCCCCTCCAATTTCAGCACTGATTACAAGTTAAGGTTCATGCTAAAAAAGAAATTGCATCATTTTATGAAACAGATTCTGTTTCCTGTAGAAGAGACATTGCTATAAAATAACAGATAATAAAGCTTGATATCGCGTGTGATCACGTTTATCTTGTTTTGTATTATATCGTTGGAAACAGCTTTAGAAATAGTCCTCCAGTCACCACATCTGTAATGTGTAACCACATCTCCCACAGCAACAACGATTGAGTGTTGTCTATCTCTAACCAGGGCCTGATTTACCATTAGGCCCGGGCCTAGGGGCCCCACAATTTGGGGGCCCCCTAATTTTAAAAAGTTAACAAAAAATTATAGTAGAAATAACTTTTTATACTTCCTTGAATGTTTTTTCATTACATTTTTTAACTCGAAAATAAAAATCCAAAACTTTTTAGCAATGTAAAAAACGTAAAAGATAACCGAGAACGTGTCTGACCCTGACGATAGTGAATTTTCATACTAATCAAACAATAATTTTAACGCATCTACATTTATATAGCACCAAATATGGCAACGGGGGGCTCCTTCCTGCATGTTGGGCCTAGTGTTCTAAATTTTCTAAATCGGGCCCTGTCTCTAACAATAATAGCAATTACTACTATTTTAGGATCTAGTAATAATACTTAAAATTGGACCTAAATGGTTGTTATAATTGAGGCTGTGGGTAAAAAAGGCGGCTGAAGTCTCTAAAGCTGTACCGAAAAATAATTATTTATTTATTTGATTTGAAATTGAATCTACTCGGTGTATATAGCAGTTTAAGATGATGGCTAAAACATTTCGGGGACTGTCTAAAAAATATTTTGTGACGACGCCTCCCTATGTCCCCCCAGAATCAGAACTGGTTGTATAGACAATGTTTTTAATTATATTAGGTATGAGATTGATCTAATGGTTGATATCCCGATTCAGGCAGTTGTTGAAACTTTTTGTCCAGGCGGTATGATGGTTTATAACAGTTTGTTACTCCTGTTAGAGACAGTGATTTCATACCAGGATATACCTGACCAAGCTTGGCGCTAAAAAGAAATATGTTGCTTTTTAGTCGCTTTTACCCAATACTCTCGCATATTTTAGAAGGGGCGTTGCTCTACCACTTAACTAGAATAATTACCGTTACATGTTTTACATTCTTTTAGGAATCGCTTCTTGCCCATCCAGAATATGCATGTTTAAAGTATAGAAAAAAGCATTTTTACCTTACTTAAAAAATCCTATTATAGCCCCTGTAGATCTCTAGAAGTTGTTGCTTAAATGACTAAGTTATTTAAAGTTTAACATTTACTTTTAGGTGCTATTAGCGAAATACAAATATTTATTCATAATAATTTAAATTGAACCTGCTAGGTATGTAAAGACATTGTTATTTAATTGTATTGTATTTCGCTATTGAATGTCTGTTACTAATATTCTTCTTAGTTTGTGATTCAATTAATATTATTTCTGTACAATTGTTTAGCATTTCAATTATTTTTCTCTTCCACAGAAGTTTAGAATATTATCTTATGTAGTCTGAAACTGAAGAAGATATTTATCCTGAATGAGATGACTGGCTAAGTGCAGTAAATTTCTATTCTTATAGCAATGCATCCAAGCTTTTTTCACCTTTTTAATTGCAAATCTTAAATTTTATTTATATGGGGATATTATTTGCCACTCACAGTGGCAGGTCATTCGAAGTATGTGAACCCCTAGCAATACATGAAAAAGAAATAAAAACATTTTCAACTTTATCCGGGATAAGATTCCACTCCATACCTTTCGAAAACGAAAGGTCAATATTTGTTACCAAAGTTTTCTGTACATTACAGTTTTTTTTGCTCGGTATTATTTTGTGAGACTGTTTCTTACAGCACAACTTATAGTGCGTGTGCTTGCTTTGCACAATACTTTAGAATTAGATGCTAATTTATGTTTACCAAAGTCAAGCAAAAACACCAAATTTCCCGGTATGGTTGTGGTAACATATTATTTACTGGTGGTGTAGCCAGTGGGTGTTGGGGTTGTAGTACTCATTCCCAAAACTAAAAATTTATTATGAATTATACTAGATTATGTTTCTTGTCAGTGACGGGTCACGGGTTGATGTAAGAAGACTCCACACTTTCTAGCTACCTAATTGACAAGTCAGAGATGACTCTCGCTCTGTCTTTTTCACCTATTAGATAGCCAGAAAGTCTGTCGTCACCTCACATCAACCTGTGACCTGTTGTAACATAGTGCAGTTGAAATAAGTAAAATTCTCCCCATACATAAAAATTGCCAATATCGCCATCTGATTTTTTTTAGTAACAACACTGGTACTGTTGCTTAATTCCTTTTATATTTCTGTTTATTCTATTCAACAGGTTCTTACTAACGGTGTCGAGTCAAGATATTGGAAAAAAGAATTTCGAGAATGATTTCTACATTTCTTCCCAATTTTTTTTAAAAGATAAAAAGCTTTTTATGCATGTAAGTATAGCAGTATGTAGAGAATGAGTATAGGGTTCAACAACCCTTTGAAATTTTTATAACTATTTATTCACAGGTTCTTTTACTTTGAAAATGTTAGGGCGTATCCTCCTGGAAACTCAGAAAAATTTTTGATCATAGAAAACCACTAAACTACTCCTATCCCCCTCCATTAAATTTTTTACTTTGCTTCGCCACTGCTTCTATGTGTGTCACCAGGCCTGACGAGAGAGGGGGGCGAGGGGGTACGATACCCCGGGGCCCGGTACCCAAATCTTTTCATATTGAGTACTAAGACAGATATCATTTTGAATATTTTAGAAATTAATTTGTTCACATAAAGGTCCAAAAATGAGTAAATTCCCAGTTTTCTAGGGGCATATTTTCAAAAATTTTCTGGGGGAAAACCCCGAGACCCCTTTTATTACTTGTTACTCATCATATTATCAAGAAAACGATATTTTTAAGTTGAGTGTAATTCAGATCTTGCCTAGAAATATTCTAAAAATTACATTAAGCGTATGAATGCATGGGTGGAGGTACATCAGAAAATTTCACCCCCTACTTCGAAATGAGAATATGTCATTGGGGGCCCGCTTCTCAACCTTTTACCCGGGGCCCGACTTGGCTCTCGGTGGCCCTGTGTGTCACCAAATGACTGGTGGCTTTTGGGTAGTTCAAGTGGGGGTTCACTTTTTCAAAAATGCAATCAAGTAACAATCTCACAATTAAATTAATTATTTATATTAATGGTTATAAAACTAAATTTCTCGGGTATCCAATGGAAAGTACCATTTCAAACTTCTCTTGGGAAACTTTATGAGGGTGGTGTGAAACCTCTCGGGGTTTGGGTATAACTTCAAAAGGGTGGTGTGTAATACCTTGGGATTTTTATAAAGCATTTTACCGCAAGTCCTGAGGTGGTACACCCCCCTATGAGGTATTACATGCAGTTCCCCAGGTGGTACAAACCACTCTCAGTTGCAAGCCATCCTGAAGGTCGTACACCCTCTTCCCCGAACTACTACATAACACCCTTGAGATGTTTCACACCATTCCCAAGTAGGTGGTACGCAGAATTTTTGAGGTTACACTTGCCAACCTCACGGTAGTACTCGGTATTTGATGTCCAAGGTGCTACACACCACCTCTGAAATGGTATGCACCATATCTGAGGGTTACATTACAAACTGTCCAAATTTTTAAATAATTCAGTTGGGATAGTTTTTTATTTTTTAGGTTTTATTGTAATTTGTAATGAGTTATTGATATTACTTTCAATTTTATCATTGTCGGTATATCTTGTGTTACAAAAATTGCATGTAATTGAAATTAGTTTATAATGAACAAAGTATGATAAAGTTTTAGTTTATTAATTATCTAACAATCAATTAAGATTATAAAATAACAAGAACTTCCGCGCTGAAAATTGCATACTAATTTCATTTTCCAGGATTGATAGTCATGTCGATTGGAATTTTTCTCCTAATGTTTCCCTTTGTGTTTCCACTGAGGATTCCTTCCGAAGAAGAGGGCGAAACATCTGGAGAAAATTTCAAATCGACACGACCATTAATTCCAGAAAATGGAGTTAATATGCAATTAAGATATTGTTAAACTCTTAATCTCTGATCTCTAGAACTGAACTGTATGAAGCATAGTGAGTTTGATTACTAATGTACTTAATGTATTCAATATTTTTTGTGTTTTTCCTCTAATTGAATTTACATGTAATTTAAAGTGTGTATTTAATATTTTCCCTTAGGTTTTTGAGTAAAGACCAGTTTTATCATTGGAATATAAATAATTGAAGATCAAGATGGAACCCTTTTAAAATTTATTGTTTAATATATATTTTTGTGTTTGCATTACATTTAGTAATTTGTTTATTACATTCTGCCTTCAAATTGGTATACCTAATTAATAGACTATAAAACAATGAAAAACTGTAAGTTTGTTTAGTTTATGTAATATACAGCCTCTAAATTATTTTTGGTAACAATTAAAGGATTATTTTTTATATAAGGACTTGTGTCGAATGATTTTTTTATTTCAAGTTTTCTTTAACTTTTTCTGAACAAATAAAATATTGTTTTCTTAGTAAAAATTTTTTAGTTTGTTTCATTTGAAATACAATGCAACTTTGATAGATCAAGGAAAGGATCTTCATTTAAAAGTTGAGGATAGTTCAAAGATTTCTCTTTTTTCTTAACTAACTTTTCGATCCCAAATACAAAATTGATTCATTACTATTTCTTAACACATGATGCCTTCATTTTTTTATTAATTTTTATTTTTTAATTCATTGGAACAATTTTGATGGCTCCTTCAGCTTTGAATTATCCTTGTTGTACTGCAGCACTGATGACTGTGAATATGGCTGTAAAATATTTTTGGGTATTAAAAAATTAGTAGCTGTCACTAATTTTAAATAATAAAAATTAGAAATTTTTTAAAATTTTGATTTACTTGTAAATGCATATATGCTTAAATTAATATTTATCTCTATTGACAGTAAAAAATTATTCTTTTTAAATTTTGGAAAATAAATATTTTTGCTGCTTCAAATGTATGGGAAGCTCTAACATTCAACACTACTACAGAATGAAAAGTATGGATTTTTTTTTATTTTGTCCTAACAATTGATAGTGCTTTAAATTAAAATAAAACATTCCAGGTTACTCTCTTGAACATGAAAATCATCTTTAACTTTAAAAATAAAAATACTCCAGGTTACTCTCTTGAACATGAAAATCATCTTTAACTTTAAAAATAAAAATACACTAGAATAATATTTTCTACAAAACAGGGGGGGGGGTTAATTTATGTGTAGCTTTTTCTGTATTTTCTAGGATTTCTTGTACAGAAATTTACAATAGTTTTCGAGCTAATATTTTAGTCCTAAGAAAAAATTGATTGATGAATTACCCTTGAAAAATGCTTTTTAAAAATATATGGTAAAAAGATTCCTGTCAGTAAACTAATCTTTGATAAATTCTTGTGTTGAAGATAATTTGTCTTTAATAATATCTAATGAGTAAAATGTAAAGCTGAATATTGTAATGATCATACAATAAACTAGTTACATTTTCAGCATACCGCTGAACCTGCTTATAACAAATTAAGGCATAATGAGAACCTTGTTTCTTGACTTGATAAAAATAACTCATTGGTACTATGTTAAAATGCACCGACCTAAACCCAAATATAAAGAAAGCAGAGTTTAATTGCACAATTCCCATAATTTGTTCTAAAAATTTATTTTACTAACCACCCTTTACAATTGTACTCCACTAGGCAAAATAATTTTTTTAATAATAGAGGGAAGTAGTACATGTATAAGTATTTAAATTTCAGCAGGTTTTGATGTTGTTAACTTTAATAATTAAATCTTCATCAAAAGCAATACTCGTTCATTCGATAAGCAAATTTGACTCCCAGGCATCACTTCCTGTGGGGCAAGATATTTTTTATGACCAAAATAAAATTTTCATATTGACATTGAGTTGAAGAAAACATATGTAAAGCAAGTTAATTTCTTTTATATTACAAGATTAGTCTTCCAGGCTATAGGGCCATGGTCTTGGCGTTAATGAACTACGCCTCAAGCTGGGTAAGCCTTGATTGGTCTTTTATTATTGTTCGTTCTCCTTTGATTTACCATTAGGCCTACGAGACCTGGCCTTCCTAAATCTTAAAAGTATCTTAAAATTAATAATTAAATCTGTATCCAAAACAATACTCATAATCACAAAAAAGCAAATTCTTTCACATACATCTGCGGGTATTTTGTGAGAATACGTAAATATTTCTAGTACTACTGACCAATTTTTATTTTCTGAGGTTTATGTTATGAGCAAAATAGTTTTCAATTAATTGAGGAAGAAAACATGTAAAATCAATCTAATTTTTTTATTATAGTTTCATGTCTATGTGGTATAACTATCAGGTTATAAAATTAATAACATACAAATACTTGAATCTATTCAAAACATAACCCTAAATCTCAAAAGTATCTTAACGCATAAAACAAAACATACTTCTTATTTATTGAAGAAATTGAAATTGGAAAATAAAAGCCTAAAATAAATGGTTTTACAACAGTACATAAGTACCAATTATTGCGTGTTGTGAAATTTGTTTTTATAAAAAACCATCAAGGGGACTCCTTGCAACGCAGTGTGCCTACTATGTGGAAAATTTTCTAAATCAGGTCTTGATATTAGGATGAAATTAATAATTAAATTATCCAAAACAATAGTCATAATCATAAAAAAAGCAAATTCTTTCACTTACATCACACTTGCGAGAATGTGACATTATTGCAGGGTGTTTTGTGAGAATACGTAAATATGCCTAGTACTACTGACCAATTTTTATTTTCTGAGATTTATGTTATGAGCAACATAATTTTCAATTAATCGAGGAAAAAAACATGTAAAATCAATTTAATTTCTTTTATTATTTTCTCATATCTACGTGGTATAACTATCAGGTTCTGAAATTAATAACATACAAATACTTGAATCTATTCAAAACATAACCCTAAATCTCAAAAGTATCTTAACTCATAAAACAAAACTTACTTCATATTTCTTGAAGAAATTGAAATTGGAAAATAAAAGCCTAAAATAAATGGTTTTACAACAGTACATAAGTATACCTACCAATTATTGTGTGTTGTGAAATTTGTTTTTATAAAAAAACATCAAGGGGACCCCTTGCAACGCAGTGTGCCTACTATGTGGAAAATTTTCTAAATCAGGCCCAGATAATCAGGTCTTGATATTAGGGTAAAATTAATAATTAAATCTGTATCCAAAACAAGTCATACTCATAAAAAAGCAAATTCTTTCACATACATCACACTTGCGAGAATGTGACATTATTGCAGGGTATTTTGTGAGAATACGTAAATATGCCTTGTCCTCCTGACCAATTTTTATTTTCTGAGATTTATGTTATGAGCAACATAATTTTCAATTAATCGAGGAAGAAAACATGTAAAATCAATTTAATTTCTTTTATTATTGTCTCATGTCTATGTGGTATAACTATCAGGTTCTGAAATTAATAACATACAACAAATACTTCAATCTATTTAAAACATAACACTGCCTAACATCCCAGCACATAAAAAATGTGTGGAGTAAATAATTATAGTATATAGGCTTTTCTATCGAACTTGGAAGTACAAGAAGATATAGTTTTTAGGGAAAGTGTTTAAAGTAAGTTTTGATATATAAACTTGAAGTAGGGTATTTAAATGGTACTTTAGTTTGCTTTAAAAGTAAATTATCCTTTAAATTTTACTTCTACGACTATAAAACTAAAAGCAAAAACATACAATACTACGGAAAACATATAGATTCTCAGTACTATTTTTTTCAAATTCTACAAAACCTTTTATATTTTAATGGTGACAGAACGTGTTCAACTTGTTTTTCATTGATTATTTTTAGTAAAAATCAACAGATGAAGCTTTTTTCGTAAAATTAAGCTTAGTTTACTTTTGTAAACAAAACACCATTGCATACGATACGAATACGATGTTCTCTTCGGTGTTTCGGAGATTGGTGAATTTCAATCACGTGACCCCCTCCGTTTTTGACGGCCCGAGAAAAAGTGCGAGCTGCCTGCACTTTTTCGCGGTCCGCGATGTCGGGCGTATCACGCCTAGCCATTGGTCCGCGTGCTCACGTGACCACCCGGTTTGGTTGATCCGCTTTCTGCCTCAAAAATAGGGATTTTTCTTGTCGCCAACCATCGCGCCAAGACGGATCGCGGCCCGTCATCCGGCAAAAAAGGCTCCATGTAGAAAGGCCTTAACTCGGCAAAGCCGGGTACCAGCTAGATTACGCTCCTTTTAGAGCTGATGCGAGCTTCCCTCGATATTACTTCACGCTTGCAGCGCAGTTAAATATTTTACAATTACTTTTTTTGTTTTTAAGCTGCATCGTCAGCGCGCTAAACTATTCAATATTGTCAATCACATTATAGGTTTTTCTAACCACAACTAATTTATTATAATGCTTCATCTAAAGAGAAAGATATAATACTTCAATATAGCCTGTACCAGTAATTTTTATTCAATATACCTATAGTATCCTGTGTATCCTGTTGTGATAAATCTAGTAAACTAAAAAAACTAAAGTTTGATCATTTCAAAGTAGATTTTCTTCACGCTCTTTAAAGACGTTTTGCCTGTGATGGTAAAAATATTAACTGAAAACAATGGGGCAACTTGAAATAAATTTCTAATTTAAAAATGGAAGGTTTTGGAGGAACTTGACATATTATTGGATCATCTAGGTGTGGAAAGCTTTCGATGAAGACCGAGTTTGTCAAGTATCTTAATATAATAAGATAAGATGTTCAAACGGGGGGTTTAGTTCAGGGGTTTCCAAACTTTTTATCTAGCGGAGCACTTTTCAAGAGATAAATTCGTCGTGGAGCATTATGGAATAATTTTAATCTATTAATTATACTAAATTGAATGGGTGTCTGGAAAAACGTTGCATGTTGTTTTTTTCACTAAGTCTGTTTTTGATGGAAAAACTATCGGTGTCACTTGCTTGATCGATCGAATCAAACCTTGAAGTAGTTAGTTTTCAAATCGCTAGCAGGGGTTCTCAATTTGTTTTCACCGCGGCACCCTTGGCAGGCTAAAAAAATTTCGAGGCACCCCTAAAAAGTTTGATTGAGGGATGGGCAGAATCTATACTAGATTTTTAAGTCAATGGTCAAATACTCTACTCCCATAAACGTATTTTCTTAAAAGTACTTGGAACTATCAGTACTCTAAACCGGAGCATCGATATAAAAAAAAGGGATTTATTTCGTCTTATAATAGGAGTATCCATAAGGGCCGACTTCAGTAAAATATTGAGGGGCCCAATATTAGACTATTAAGAACATAAAATTGAAAGAAATGCAACCATAAAGTTTTACGAGGCACAGTTTTAAAAAAATAATTTTTTATCACAAGTATGTATAAATATTCAAATTTAGCCTTATTTTTAAGGTTTTAATTAATATTATTGTATTTTTAATCGATTAAAATGCAATTTCTGATAGTATTTGTAAGCAGAACATAATTGAAAAAAAAATCTGCAATGAACTTAATTTTAAAATAGGCAATATTATACTATGGTAATTAAATCCGAAACCAGCCTCATGTTAGCATGTTTCTTGTTATCCTTAAGCTAATTAAATTACTAATTAATTATATCAAAGGGTATATTATAATCATCCTTTTTTCCAATTCTGATTTTCATCGAAAATGTTTCAATTTAAAGGATGAAAGTTATAAAAACTCTTTATTTATTGATATAAAATTTAAAAAAAAAAAAGTAAAAGAGAATTATGTATTTATTATCATTTTTTGAATTAGCTAAAAATTACTTTAAGGATATACCACAGTTTTTTAAAAAAAAGTCCTAACAACTAATAAAAACTCCAAAAATAGAACATATTCTGAAAGGAAAACTAAATGAAATTTTGAAAAAAAGGAAGGGAGAAATAAAGATTTAATTTTACATAGTACTTTAAACATAGAATCATAAAAGCATGCTGCATAAATGTAGTAAGTTTGTGAGTAGGAAGCATTTTTAAATTAAAAGCGTTTAACCCTTTTGGACCGAAATGGGAAAGTTTACAAGGGCGCAGCGACGGGGGGGGACCAAGGGGACCAAACCCCCCCCAGGGACCGAGAGGTCACCTGATGTTATAAGGAATTTCCAGTATTCGTAAAAAAATTCAAAAAATGTTCGAATCTCTTTCCGAAAATTTTTTTTTTTTCATTTTTTAACGAATTGATTTTTTTTATTATTTTTTAATTAATTTAAACTTTTTCAAGTTAAAAATATGTTTGTGTCTGATGTTATTCTACTCTCCAGTGCGCATTCTAGGGATGGAGAGATAAGCACACCTAGGGGAGGGCGTGACGAAGAGGAGCAATTTCCTGTCCTGAACTGGAGAGCTCTCCACTGGAGTATGACCTCCTGTGGTGTGTGTGCACGAGCACCTGTTTTTGTTATTTGTTTAGTGGAACTAGAGGGTCCGAATCGGAACAACTAGATTTCCTCTAACATTCTTTTATTCTTTTTCTCAAGCGTATTTGGATATTGCAATAAATTTTTCAAGAGTTATTAACCAATTTATGTATCAAGGGCCAGACAGGACCGGATTTACAAGTTATGGGGCCCAGGGCAAAAGACCTATTTGTGACCCTCGACATGTCTTAAAATAAAACTTAATTCATTGGACTCAAAATAACAAAATCAATCATCTTTAATCCCAGTTTTAAAAAATGTGTAAATTAAAATATATTTACTTGAAACTTCAAAAACTTATTAAATTGATTTTAAATTCGTTTACTTATTTTACACACTCACATTTTCAAAGCATTTTAGTGAGGCCCTGGGCCCTAAATGCCCTCCCAGAAATCAGGCTCTGGGCCCACAGCCTTACAAAGAACGTAGAAGAAACGAGAATGAAGTACATAAAAGTGATTAAGCTCTAAATATTAATTATTATTCAGAGATAAAGAAAGAAGTTGAGTAAGAAGAATTAGGATTTGAAATCTTAAAACTTAATGAACAGTAATTTATCTTATCGAAATTGCTTACTGTAAACGTTTTTAATAACAAGAGCAATATATAGCAAGCCTTTCTTGTGACAACGAGTTAAATTCATCAATTGTTTAATGTTTCTTTTTAGAGAAATGATCTTTCAAATTCTTTGTTTAAACCTCCTTTCGTTGTAAGGTTTTAATGCCCATAATTATCTTGTTATACAATATACAAATAATATTTAAAATAATAATATAAAAAAATTATACTAATAGTGTTATAAAAGTAGAACAAATGTACACAGGCCCAAAATAGCCCAAATAACCCAAAATAGCATCCTCATTTTTTTTTTCAATTTCATTTTGTCTATTAAAAAGTAAGCATTTTTAATCGAAATTTTGTCTCTGTATATGTAGTTTATGTTATTTCCGTATCTCACTCCTCATAATTGAATTTCACTCCTCCTAAAAAAGTCAAGGAGTACTTTTACTCCTCCAAAAAAAGTCCTAGGAATAACACTGCCAGTTTTCACATCAAAGAAGCCTCTTAAGTAAGAGTTCCAAGATTCACACTTGCTAGTACTTCTCTTTGCGCGACAGCCCCGGGTGGGCCCTGGGCTTCTCCAAAAAATGCTCTTATAGTCATAGATAAACTAAATTGTAACAGTAGAACTGAGTTAGGTTCTAATACATTCTTACTATTTACTTAAATTTTGTACTATAATAATTAGGAGGTACTAATAAATTTATTAATTAATAGAAGTTCAGCAACAAAGAAATTTTTCGCGTTCATCTTAATAAATTCTACATAAAGCTTCCATCGTTTTTGAAAAACTAAGAAACCCAAATTATTTTTGACTGGTCCCCCCCCAGAAGGAATTTCTGGCTGCGCCACTGAAAGTTTATAAGTGACATAAAAATTTATAAACATCCAAGATAATTATTTCGATAAAAATAGAAAGGATGAATTATTGCTCCCTTTACTTTTTCAAATAAATAGCTAAAATCATTTTTACCTTTTGGAAATTTTAAAAAAATATGGATATAAACCTGTAATAGCGCAGTACGATAGCAGGAACAGCACAACGGTCAACAGTGTCAACAGCACCACGACAAAAACACAACTGACTGACTTCTACAAATGCATAACACCTTCTCCACAAAAACATGTGGGGTACAGTTCCGAATGGGACACCATAAATAGAAAAAGGGACAATTAAGGGGTCATAAAATTTGAGATTGTGCAATATCGGGTATCCCATTTCCTTCCCGCTTTGACAGAAGTTGACGCATCGGCCCATCACCGACTTGCAACTGACCATCCCCCAAGGAGTTGGTGATAAGAAACAAAAGAAGTCACATTTCAAATGGCTCCATCCCCAAGCCCACCCACAGCCATGACTGACAGGGGTCTGCGCGCTAATGACCAGTTGACGCCCTCCTGGCGACCGGAATACTTCGTACTGTGCTGTTTTTGTAAAAAGATATTTGGCGTTCCTAGCACTATTTTTTGAATAGAAGGAAAAACGACAGAACATGAAAAAGAGTAGGATTATTTAAAATTTTGACAACTTTTTGATTATTGGCGCGGCACCCCTGGCATAGGCTCGCGGCACCCCAGGGTGCCGCGGCACCCAATTTGAGAACTGCTGCGCTAGATATCCTATAATGTGCTAGAAAAGTGGGAATCATGCTTGGGTTTGGTGAAAAAACGTTTCATGTCGTGGAAGCGCTGAGTTTGCAAGTGTTATTTAGTGGAAAAACGTTTTATGTTGCTCTTTAGTTTGCCAGCTGCCGTTTTAATTACTTTTTCACATAATTCACTCTCTTGAAAATTGAACTTTCGCTACATGCAACGTTTTTCCAGCCAGGTATTCAATTAGGTATATCATATTAATGTTATAGCTTTTAAGTCATTTTCAACTAAAACAACTAACATTAATTTAAGCTAATACCCAACAAAAATAATGAACCATTCCTTATCTCTTTAAACAGTTTATCAAGATCCTAGTTACGCCGAAATTGGACAGCGATGTGACACCCATCTGAAAACAGAAGACGGCACAGTATTCCATGTAAACAGCGAGTTGCTATCAAGACACAGTAAGTTTTTCAACAGCCTCTTCTTAATAGGTGATGAAACCGGACAGCCCACGGTGATAAACAACATAAAACCCGACATATTCGAGATCATATTGACTTATCTGTCCACTGGTCACGTGCTGTTGACAACAGAAAATGTAATGCATTTGTTTGTGGCCTCAGATTTCCTAATGATAGAGTCATTATTAGATGAATGCAGAAAGTTTCTATTTCAAACCAAAAAAGTAGAAAACTTAGTAAGTCTTTACTCGACTGGAATCAAAGAATTAGAAATCAAGGATCAATGTCGTAGGTTTCTTGTGGTGTGCTTCGAAAAAGCTGTCATGCACTCCATAGACGAGGCTTGTTATTTGCCATACAGGGATCTTAAATATTTCCTGAGCCACAGGTCCCTCAATGTATCCGATGAACACACGGTATGGTCGGTAATTGAGGCATGGGTACAGAAAGAGCCCGTCACTAGATATCCACTCGTGCCCGGACTTTTGAGGTGCTTGAGCGTTAATGAAATTGATGACAAGTTGGCTTGGAACATAATATCCTCCCCGATAATCCGAAACAACGCGTTTTATAAAGACGTGGGAGACCCTCGCGTGACTCTGGGCTTTGGGAGTGTCAAAGTGAAGGCACAGACGGTCGTTTTGTTTCGTAACGAACCTCCTGTAATAACCGAAGTTCGTCTCCCCCGATCCTTGCACGTCGTCGCCAAGGATTTCCAGGACAGAGACGGAGCGGAGTTGTTTCTCTCCTACGACGACAGTCTGGATGTATGGAGAAAGGTGGGTGAGATCTCTTTGAAAGGAGCGAGGCTTTTCGTCTCCACCCATCGAGTGTACTTCTTCAGGCTTGTCGGGCATTCCGAAGACAGACACATCCACTTATGCGGCCTCTACTACGACCTCCTTAGGAACGAGGTAAAACGCATGGCGCTTCCAACCTTCCCAGATTACGTCGTTATGGAAGTCGGAGGTTGCGTCTGTGCTTTGGAAACTTTCGGAAACGACATTCAACGTTACGCCGAGGAAACGGACGAGTGGTTAGACGTGACACCGAAAGAGTGGATAGACATGAGACCGACTGGGTTCAGAGGGTGGGTCTGGGAAGCCGTGAACGTGAATGGCCTCCTTCACATTCTAGGCAACTATGAAAATGAAACCATGTTCATGGAGCTGTACGACCCCTCGAAGGACCAATGGAGGAGGGTACCGCACCCCACCGTGCCACGGGTTTACGCGGATTCAGTGGTGTACCAGGGCAAGATTTTCCTCATCGGGGGTAGGAGAACCGATTTGTACGGCAACGAAATTGCCAACTTCATCGACTGTGTTGAGGCTTTGAATGACGTGGAAGAAAACGACAATGACGAACTAGATGATGTCGACGACGAGGAAGACGATCCGGACGTTCTACACGAGGATGAACTTGGTTCCAAAGATGTGGAGGTGTACTATCCCCAGAGAAACGAGTGGGTGATCTACCCGCAGCTTCCCTTCCGGTTCTTCCCTGTCTTTGTCTCGGTGGTGAAGGATCGTCTGTTCGTGTACAAGAATTCTCGGTACGCGGTGGGCGTATTCCCAAAAGTGCCCCCGAGTTAGGACCGCTTGGCGATGCGCCGGAGGAGAGGGGAATAACCTATGGGAATAACTCGCCATTCTGGGAAACTTTGGCGCAAATCCGTAGAGCTCAGAAAGCGGGAAGCGTAAACAAATAATCTGTCCACCGATTTTCATTACGCAGGTTTGAGTTAGTTTAAAAGTGTTCCTCTTGATATATAACTTCTAAATATAAGTTATAATACTTATAATATTACTTTATAATTTATTCATTTTTATAATGTCCACGTTGGAGAGCTGTTAAAAATTTTCTGGTAATTTTGCTCATATTGCGTAAAAAGAAATTTATGATACAGTCAATAATTTGTTCAAACAGACTTGTGTGTACATAGTTCTACGTTTTGCTCTTTAGCAAGTAATTGTTCAAATGGACTTTGCAGAACTTTATAAACAATCATTCAATTAATTTAATTTTAGTTTTTAATTAATTTAGTACTAAATCATTATAATGTTTTTACTAAACAAACATTACATATTATAATTATTTAGTTCTAATACTTGTTAAATATTTTTAAAAAAATAGTTTAAATTTTGAGTTGGTTTTGTTAATTTTTGTTTTCTTTCCTTTCTTTATTTTTAAGTCATATTTATAGTTCAAGGAATGAATGAATGGCGTAAAGTTCATAAGCTTAATTTATAAATTTAAATTTGGTAGTTACTACATTAAAACCTTTTCCCAAATACTTGGTGTCTGATTTTACTAATTTGCAGTATGGTCAATGAGCTTAGTACATAAATACCAAATAATAAAGTTAAATATTTGTTCAATAAAATTTATTTTAAATTCTAAAGAACAGCCCTAAAAATGTAGTGAAAGTTGTTTGTAATTAAATACTGTGAGTGTGAGGACCCTGAACCCTGAAAGAATATTGTTATAAGCAAGTTGCGGCGTACTTCGAGAGCGTGACACCCGCGCACTCATTGTTATACTGAAAAATACTATGAAATTGTATTATAAGCTTATACAATAAAGAATCTTTATGTTTTCATTTTATATTATCTCTTATTTATTTGTGAAAAAAACTAGTAAATTGGCATCCTTTAATTAATTAATACTCTTTAAATAGAAACTTTGTGATTTTAATCCTTTCCTTTGACAGAATTCAAGCACTACACAAGAAAAATTAGCCATTATTATAGATAGGTGGAGCCACATGAGTCCACACTTACTAGATTTGTTTACAAACACACTCCGACCACTCTCCTCCCGCACATCGCCAAGCGGCCCTAACTCGGGGGCACTTTTGAGAATACGCGTCCGGCGGCGTATTGGGATGGGTCCTGGCAGTGGAAAATCGTGAACAATCCCTCACAGATGTTTAATCACACGTTTTGCGCCATTCAAGAAGGGGATGTGGTGAGGCAAATCATGAAGAAAAACAAGGAAGAAGATCCGACAGTTTGGCTAGAGACGGGTTTAGAAAAAGAGATCCTGTAACTAATTATAACAAAAATTTATTTCTAATCTTCAATTTCGTCTAACAATTTTTACACTAATTAACAGATCTTGGTATCCAGATGATGTTCTATCACGTATTTTTTTTTATTCCTTGTTCATGAATTTTTAGTTTTTTTATAGACTGCCTTTACCACAAGGGTGGTTCACGTGCATCCTTTGATAATTATTGAATCTTTTAATCCATAATTATACTTAATTTCAAAAGAGGAAAAGTATTCGATACTTAAAAATACTCGATACCTAAAAGTAGAGGATCATTGGCAAGGCTACAATTTGCCCCATCCGGTAAGAGCCAACCCTCGTGAAAGTTTAAAAAGCAAATTTGCTATCCACAATGCATCGGCCTGTATAGTATCTAGTAAGCCGTGCGTAATGTAAACCAAGACATGTAAACACTAAACAAATCGTCCATGATCATCAATTCAAAATAGCTCTTGGTGTATGAATTTAAAATTAAATCTTTTGAATATCACATTGAAACGTTTTAGGGAAAGTTATACCAGAAAACAGGTAAGAGTTTTTCATAGTTTTTTCTAGGAAAGTTACCAATGGTTATCAAGTAAAAAATTGATGACAAGGATTTTTTTGATGAAAATACCTTTCTTTATATTGATTATGCTATAGCATAATCAATCACAGATAAAAACTTACGCTCCAGGTTTTATTAGCATAATCAAGACCATAAAAATTTGTCGATAGTTGAATATTTTGTGTACCAAACAAATTGTTGATATTTAATAGGATAGTTAACAAAATTGAATCTCCAAAGGATCCCAAATGTCCAAATTTGAGTCGAAACTACTTAATCATTAGAGTCAATTTTTTTAATTATGAGAGAGAACTCCCAGAACTTTGCTTCGGGCTAAGTATTATCCGCAAAACTTTTAAATTAAATGCACGAAAGATATCACATTTGACCCATGATATAGTACTCTCAAAAAGAGGTTTAGACATAAATTTTAGACCAAAAAACTTCTCTTGAATCATAAGTGTGACTACGGCCCTAACGGTTTGGGTGTCTTTTTTTTTTTTTAAAAGCCTGCCACTATGACCTATCATATAAGTATCAAGCTTAGCTTACTAACATTTCTGAGTTCCAAAATGCCTTCTTGTCTTGTAGATGACCATCTCCGCGTACGGCGACCACCTAGACCCCGCTAAGCCCGGCTGTTGGCCCCGGGAATGCGACCACCATTGCGCCCGGGTGTGCCAGCAGTACATGTGCCCCTGCGACTACATGGAGGGGTACGCCCCTGTGCCCCAACGACAGAGGGCCTGCTGCAAGTGGGAGCTCATTGCACCCAAGCTGTACGTATCAAACTCTGCTTCTTTGGTGCTATTTATTTAGTCTGTGGACGGATTCATGGGGACAATGCCTCCCAAACCTTTTTGGAAAAGTTCGTTTTTTATTGGTAAACTAGCTGATATGCCCGCCGTAGTTCGGGGGAAAAAAGGCTAACCAAACTGTGTGTTAAAATAAATAAGTATTTTCTTCACTGTATTCCTTTCCGAGGCGTCATTTAGGTGCAACTGCCTTCCTGCTAGAATTCCTTTTGATGCCATACTACTTCCTTAAGATGTAAAAAACCCTTTATAAATACAACCTGTTTAGATTTAATGTGTGAAATCCCCATCCCCGTTTTCAAAGAGTAATTTTTCAAAATAGAAAAAGTCAGGGGACCCTTCTGAACCCCCCCTTATTTTTTCTTTTTAATGCCCTTAGCTCCCTCCATCCATTTCTGCAATTCGTATAATTGTATAATTGATACAAATCTCTCCGCCTTCGCTTCACAATAAAGGTTATTATTGAACACCAATTTCTATAGATAAAACTTATTTCCGTCTCATCTAGCTAAATTTTAAATAAAAAATAATTCAATACATATACTTTTTTAAGATGTTAAACAAAACCTGAAAAAACTGTTTAGAATTAAAGTGTTTATAACCATTTTTTAATAGTGAGATTTTTTTTCAAATCAGGGGGAGACCCCCTGAACCCCCCATTATTGATTTATCACCAACTCATTCATTGAAAGAAATTTCAAACATGAAATAAAAGTAAACATCATTTGAATCGACACCAACTATTGATAAAATGCCTCTGATAAAATGTTGTTTAATTTGAACTTTGCTTAAATTTGATTAAATAGAAAAAAGAATAAAATTTTTCAGTGGAACGGTTTTTGGTTATCATAAAAAAATTATTTAATCTTCAAAAATTATTTATTTATCATATTTTTTAAAAATTCACCTGTTATAAAACATTTAAAAATAAATATTTCCAACAATAGAGGTTTTGCGTGTCCTGGAAAGAGCAATAACCGCAATAAATTTAACATTGAAGGCTAAGCATAAGAATTTAGAAAAGGGACAAAAAAGGCTCCTTGGAATGTTTTGATTCAGAAAATTCTTTTTCGCAAACCTTCCTGGTTGTGTGAGGAACAACATGCTAAAATTTCATAACAATCACATTAATAATGTGGGTGCTAGGATCCAAAAACTAAAAACGGGAGTGAATATTCAAACCCCTGTGCACCCCCTCCAGAATGAAATATTGAAAAATCCAGAAATTACTTTCTTTAAAATTCTCTCAAGAAAGTATTACCAACAGTTTGTTGTACCAATGTTTTCCTAGCTGATATGCCCGCCGTTGCTCGGGGGACAAAAGGCTTATCAAACTGTGTGTTAAAATAAATAAGAATTATCGTTTAGATGCAATAGAGTCAGCAGTCTTCCCGCTAGGATTCTTTTTTGATGCCATACCACTTCGTTAAGATGTAAAAAAAAAACTTTAAAAATACCACCTGTTTAGATTTAATGTGTGAAATCCCCATCCCCGTTTTTAAAGAGTAATTTTTCAAAATAGAAAAAAAAGTCAGGGGACCTTCTGAACCCCATTATTTTTTTCTCTTTTGTCCTTTTCTCCCTCCATCCATTTCTGCAATTTGTATAAATGTATATTTGAGGCAAATTTCTCCACCTTCGCTTCACAATAAAAATATATTATAGAACAGCAATGTCTATAGATAAAACTTATTTCCCCCTCATCCCGATAAATTTTTATAAAATACAAAACAATTAAATATACTACATACTTTTATACTTTTTTAAGATGTTAAACAAAATCTTAAAAAAACCGGTTTATAATTAGTGTTAATAACCATTTTTTAATAATGATAATTTTTTATAAATCAGGGGGAGACCCCCTGAACCCCCCTTTGCTGATTTATCACCAACTCATTCATTGAAAGAAATTTCAAACATGAAATAAAAGTAAACATCATTTGAAGCGATACCAACTACTGAAAATGCCTCTGTTTGATTTGAATTTTGCTGGAAATACTTAAATTTGATTAAATAGAAAAAAGAATGAAATTTTTCAGTGGAACGGTTTTTGGTTATCATAAAAAAAATTATTTAATCATCAAAAATTATTTCTTCATCAGAGCTTTACAAAATTCACCTGTTATAAAACATTTTTTGATAAATATTTCTAACAATAGAGGTATTGCGTCACCTGAAAGGAGCAATAACCTTTATCAATTTAAAATTGAAGGATGCGCATAAGGATTTAGAAAGGGGGCAAAAAAGGCTCCTTGGAATGCTTTGATTCAGAAAATTCTTTTTCGCAAACCTTCCTGGTTGTGTGAGGAACAACATGCTAAAATTTCATAACAATCACATTAATAATGTGGATGCTAGGATCCAAAAACTAAAAACGGGAGTGAATATTCAAACCCCTGTGCACCCCCTCCAGAATGGAATATTGAAAAATCCAGAAATTACTTTCTTTGAAATTCTCTCAAGAAAGTATTACCAACAGTTCAATTCGTAATATCGATTTCTCGGTACTGTTTTTTTCGAAAATGTAAAACTTGGTTTATGCTCAGCAAAAACGGGTTTTTGGAATATTCAGACCCCTTAAAATTCGAATATTCAAAATCTGAAAAATGCCTTTCTAGGTATTGTTGCTATGTACTTTCCTGCGAAATAACGAAGATATGGGGTCATTTGGGACGCCGCTGGGCTCAAAAACGTCGAAAACGCTCCAAACCCCCCTGTGGGTCAGAAAAAAGAAATTTCGAAAAATCCCTTCTTAGTGCGCGTATACACCGTAAGGTCTTCGACCCTACCAAGTTTCGAGTCTTTAGCCCCGGTAGATTTTGCTGTGCGTTGATGAGTGAGTGAGTGAGTGAGTGGTAAAGCTCTTTTATTATTATAGAATTATAGATGATGTTTCCAGGGCCACGGCTTACTAGATACTTATACAGGCTAGCCGAGTACGGATATCATTGCAAATTCAGATGGCATTATGGGACAAACTGGCAAAGCATATTCACAGTGTTGAAGGCGGTGGATGATATAGGTAGGTCTTGTAGCGCTCCAAGCGGGAAAAGTTGTCAAATGGTTTTCATTGTTTAAAACTCGGCTAGCCTGTATAAGTATCTAGTAAGCCGTTCCAGGGCCATCAGAGACAGCTTGCTCCCAAAAAAGGTTTCTAGAGTTGCCCCATATTGCTAGCACCAATGGAGGATTATAGAGTAATTTGTTGTGAATAGCTAATGAATTATGAGTATGAGTACATTCCTTTGCTTCATATAGTCGAGCAAATTTTGTCATCAGGGAAAAGAAGATTTTCACCAACTCGGTATATGTTCAGAATTCCCATTTAAATGTTTTTCTATATAAATACTCCCCAATTGCTACCTCTAAGTTATACATGGGATGGGTTGACAAGGTTGGATTGGAAGCAATGCTTTCTAATATCTAATTTTAGGATAAAGAATGTTTCTTGAGCTATCAACAAGACCACCTAAATCCGACCTTGAAGTTATCGAAGGATCTTTCCCTTATATTCACCAATAATTTTGTACGTTGTCTAGAGAAAGCGTATTAACTCGGGCCATTTATAGGAGATTACAGCAGTAGCTTTCTCACTACCATCCCATTGCAGGTCCAGATTCAAGCAAGCCACCTCCCACCCCATCAACTCCGGCGACGTCATGACCCGCTACTTCGGTGTTGCCAGGTCCGTCCGCGACTGCCACGACCCCGCACGCTTCACGGGGGTCAACGACCAACCCCCGTTCCTGCACGCCGACCTAGCTTCCCTGGACACGGACTATTCCAACCTGCTGAAAGAGCGAGAAGACATGGCCAAGAGTCGACAGCATTTCCCAAAAGGGTACTACCAGTTCCGCAGCATCCGCCCCTACAACAAGACCAACAATGACTGGTACTACTACCGGAGGCCGAGGATGCCCCCCTTGCACGACAAGCAGGGGCAGAGGGAGATGAAGATCAGGAAGACGTCCGCTTTCGGGTGGAGTCCTGGCCATATGTGGTACCTGGATTGATTGATGGAGGGTGGTAGGGATGTGAATAATAATAATAATTTTTTTAGCTTTACTTGTGTGTTTTGATGGGTTTTTTTTGTCGAGGGTTTGTATGGAAGCAGTCTGGAGTTGGGTTTTCTAACTAGGTGGGGCGTCCGCGACATTTGAAAACCGAACTCCAGACTGGTTTCTTAGATATGTCTTATGGAAACATACAGATGCAATGAGGTATTTTGGTTGGTTGGGTTTTATGCCTCAATAAGGCCTTTATCGGCCATTCTGCAAGATACAAGACTGTTGTATATAATTTGACCCCTTTAGACCTAGACGGCCCCAAAGTTTCCATGGGATTCAATAATAACCTCGGGCGCCTTAGCTGTGAAAGGGTTAGAATAAGATATTATGATACTCTCTGGTCTATGATTCACCAAAAATTAAAGGTAACACTTGGCATTTTCCCCAATGTCTTGCAATTTTAATCCAGCTGAGATTACGAGTGCTTAAAAAGATGCCTTTCAACCTCCTCTTAAGCAATTAAAAATATAATTTTCAAGAAAAGGGCAAGTCATATCGCATTGTAAAAGACCATTTCCACTTCAGCGTTTTGTTGCGGTACGGCAATCCGGCAACACAAATAAACCGAATCACACAGACAAATAAAAAGCAATACTTTCTCAATATCTTTACACAAAACACATAAATTTATTATCAAGATTTAAAGTTCGAGTGAATTCACTTTTACATAATCGTCTAATTGATTCCAAGATCTCCTCAAATGAAAATCATGAGTTATACCAAACCATAGATGCACATAATTTGTGTCAAAGATAGGATCCGTGGCCCCTTTTAATATTCCTTTTACTTGTTTGAAATGGAAAAATAACAAGTAACAAAACTATTGAACAACCATAACAAACACAGTAAAAAAGCTAATTGAGTCCAACGCAGTCCAGACTTCTAATTTACGCTCCACGGCGCTTTATACCATCTTACCCTCGCCTGAAAAATCAAACACGACGTGTACTTTAAAGAAGCACATACACAAGGAGGCTCAGATGTGGCACGAAAAAAGGTGGATTTAGGAAATAACGATGTTACTTTCGTCGATATGATTTACTCCCTCTCAGGCCGATTCCTATGGGCCTCCGTTCTAATAAGATTTGTTCCGAAACTTCTCCTCAAAGAAATTTATTGGTTTTGTTTCCCCTCTTTATTACCATCCTCCCTTTTAGCCGGATGGAATATTGCACCTGCCAATTTAGATCCCGGTGATGTGGTATATCCAGATAAAATATCGCTCTAGGATCATTCTCTTTTCTCTGCCATATGGCAATAAAGCCCTGAGTGGAACGAAGTATTGAGACTCACCGTGTGACATTTCTTTGGAGCGTCTGAGTTGGAGTTATGTTATTGTTATTGGGGTCTCCAGGTTAAAAGGATTGCTCTTGACTTGCAGGGATTAAACGTAGGGTTATTGCAATGTAGTTCGGGGCTTTTAATTAAACAAGCTAAATGGTTAGTATTGAAATGCATTCAGCAAAGTTCAAAAACAATTCGCTCATATTAGGTATTTTTAATCATTTGGTATAGTTTTAGGAAGGTAATCTAATAACGTTTAAGTAGTATGTGTGAAAGTATTAGGAAAGATAATTATCTGAGGAACAGTACATTTTATATGATACTGGATATAATATCTGGTTTTACAAAAGAACTCTTGAAAAGGCTAATAAAATTAGTTTCCTAACACTATAAGATAAAATATCATTTTGTTATTTTCAGCAAGGAGGGCTCTTCTTACCCAATGAGTTGGTTAAAAAAGTGTAAGTAAACCTGAGTTGGCACAGACTAGTTAGTTGAAACATGGGCTAAAACAGTGATACTTTATTGTACAAAAGCATGCATAAAAATCTTCTGGTTATCTATACATTCTCTTCGAGTTGAAGACTCGGAGTGTGGCGTTTCCAAAACCGTCGGTACTGGGCTAAGTCTGAGTGACTTTCCAACAGATCCAAATGTGCTTCCAAGCTTGACTACAAGTGATTCAGGGGACAATTTGGCTTTTGGTTCGATTTTTATGGGCAAATCCGGACTTTGATCGTACTGCCGCAATTGCAGTTCGCAAAGGATGGGGAAAGTGTCTTTTTTTTCTTTAGGGTCGATCTTTTCGTCTTTGTCTGAAAAAAAGTTAGTAAGGCGAAGTAATTTTATATTCTTGTCATTTTTAAGCGCGTGATATTTCAATTGCTCGTTTTTAATACATCGAATTGTGGATTGCTTTTAATTTTTTCTGCGTATAATTGAGTTTGAAAGATTTCCCTAATTCTTCTGAATAAAAGACGAATAAACAATCAATAAACTAAATCACCATCTAATTACTATTTCCCATGGGTCATTTAAGAAAAACAATCATCTTTAAATTATAATAGAACATTTAGAAATAACAGTTTTTTGAGATATCTTCAAATCACTTTAACATTAATCAGTTATACTAATTAAGTATGATACTTTTTGCACCAAGTTTGCAATTGTATACAAGACTACAAAAAACAATTAGAGAAGTCAAATAACAACTAACTGAAAAGTCTTGACCCTTTAAAAGTCTATTAATTGTTCTTAAAAGACTCTTCCGTATATATAAGTAAAATCAATTTTGTACACACACCATCAAGTTTATATTACAAAAATCCAGAAAATTTTGATTTTTTTCAAATCATTATTTTTAAAAACAAAACATTTATTAATTAACACTTTATTTTCAAAGAAAGTATAAAACTTGCATATTAACATACAAACTTAATTTTTTTAATGTGTTGTGTATTTAAGAAACAGTTTTTATAGATACAAAGTTTTTACAAAATGTTTAAGTTTTGACGGTGTTTCATAATTTTGATCAATACTACTTGTATCGTGTAAGATAAATGCATTCTACAGTACTATTTATAGATTAATATATTAGTGAGAAATATTTTGCTCACTTTCATGTTTCTCAGTCTTGGGTGATACTAATGGATCAAGCACTCGTAACACTTCAGACGAAAGTCTTTTCAGTTCGTATCTCGGAGATATTCTGGGTGTGGTAAAGGCCGCCTGTAGAAAAATGAACGCATATATCACTTAATTAAACTAGATAAAACATGTACCAAAATAATATTCTAGTATCCTTTAGCTGAATGAAACTCCTTTGATTTGCGGTCAGCAGTAGAGATAGTATAAGGATTATTTTTCAAAGAAGTATGTCCCAAAAAGTTTGTACCACCCGGAATTTCCCATCTGTAAGACATTAAGGAAGTCGTTTCTTTTCTAAAATTATCACAACTCATTCTTTATTATTGCCTTTTTATGCAAATAAAGAAGTTAATTTCAAATTATGTAGTAAAAAATAGTTTCATTAAAAAATTGAAAATTATTTAGTAACTCTTGAATTTAAAGTGATTTTACCTCTGAAAACCTGGTTCTTAATTCAATTCCTGATCGAATGGCTTCGGGTATCCTACTCCTCAAAACACGTACCAATTCGTCCATTCGCTCCTCTGAAAACTGGCAGTGAGGAAATCTGGAAAAGCCGCCACCATTTAATAGAGTACTGGACCACTGATGGAGTCTTAAAAATCTGTTGAAACAAGAGTTTTATCTATGTTTCAAAATGAAATGACCCAGGACGATTAAGATATATTTTTGTGATGATTTTTCACATGTAGGGTACCTTTATATAATTACTATTATAATTTAATGAATGTTTTTCGGTAAGTTATTGTTATTATTTAGTCTACTCTAATTCTTCTACATGGGCGTTTCAGTAGTTTTCTTAGAAACATTTAAAAGATATTTCGACAGGTAAGTGATGAAATTCAAGAATTAACAAAATAATAAAGCATTATTTTAATTAAATTTGATGATAGTAAAGGAAAAACATTTGATTTAATAAAACTAGAAGGTTTTCCTTTTGTTAGATTCTAAAAACTATTCCATATGGCTAGATTTATATTTCAAAAAATATGTCTTCAAATGACAGTAACGACATTATCTTGACTTGATTTTAAGGAATCCACAGTCCACACAAATGCAAACTACTACTTACTTTCATAAATATAGGTACAAAGGAAATGTAAAGAAACCCTTTAAAATTGTTTAGTAAATTTTATTTGATTTACCTGAGAATTTTTTCTTGATTTTCAGGATCGTCACATACATGCTCGAAAATAGAATATACGTAACACGGAACTCCGATAGTCCCGGAGAGAAACATCAAAAAGCCAATAACTGGTTGGATATCTTTCTATTGAAAGAAAAAATAGTAAATTAATATGAATACGTAATACTTTTTTTATTGCCTTTCGTATTTTTTTATCGATATACTCTCATATTTGGCTATCAAAATATGTTTTTCATTATTTATGTTTATGTTATATTTCAAAGCCTATTTCATTGTTTGTGACATTTTCTAACCTAATTTCACTTTGTATGTAAAATTATATTTAAATGCAAACCACTTTAAAATACATACATCGTAAACTACATAGAATCAATACTTTCAAAGGTTCTCTGAATTTTAATCGAAAACCCGATTCCAACTCTTGCCGTAATAGCTTCAACTTTGGGGAGTCTCTCTGATAAAATGAAAAAGGAAGGATATTTCCTATGTAACAAAAGCTTAAGCCGAATCAAAGTGTTATAGAACTGGAGAATAAGTAAGGAGGGATTTTATGTAAGTTTCATACCACAAAGAATCACTGTACTAATTTTGAGTCCCCAACCTTTCATTTAGAAAAATAACCCTTTTAATTATTGAACTTTTTATCCGACTTTTTAAACTTTAAAATGTTAAATATTGAACAGTTTTGCATAGAATTATATTTTTAGGATGTTATGCCTTATTGGAACCTTACCTGAATGCCGCTTACTGCCCCCTCTGTCATTTCTCGCACCATGTAGCAAATGAGAAGAGCCAACACAACCGGAAAGACCATAACATTAAAAGCGAAAAAGAAACGCTTCAAACTTGTCAAAGTCTTGTACTCAGACCGAATCTAAAAAGTACAGTTGATTAGATTGCTGTCTGTTTTTTTACGTAGAGGAGAGTGGGGATATTTGAGCCACCCCTATTTTCTGCACTGTATAGTAATTTTAAGAAATTACTTTTAAAGAAAAAATATCAAACTTTCAAACACAATATTCTTTTTGCTGTGTATTAATTTAAAAATTTATAAAAAAATTAAACTGTAAAAAGTGGCCCTACTCTCCCTTATACATCTGCACCTGTCTAAGACGGAATCTTTTCTTCTCCAAAAAGAATTATTTTTTAGTTTAAATTAGCATCAGCATCTTTTAACTTTAAAGGGAAAAAACAAGTTCTTAGCAACTGACATACCTAATTTTATTTAATTAATACCTGTATCAATAAGTGAGAGGAAATAATATTAATTATTATATTAATTGAGAGAATATTAATTTCTTTAATTGCATAACTTGTGCCATTATTAATTAAGTATTAATATTAGTGTTTTTACTACAATTATACCTTTAAACGGATTTTTTTTTTGCAATTTTTGTAAAATCAGAAACGCAAAATATGAGTACCAACATCGGCTGTAACATGGGTGAGGTGAATGGACTAGTTCCATGTCCCAGCCGTAAAAAAAGAAGTGGAATTGTAAGTAAATTAATGTAACGTAATTAAAATATCTATAGTAATTCCTAAACTCTCAATAAAGTTTATATTTATAGTCTTTTTCCTTGGAAATATTTCTATGTTTCTAATTAACATCTATCTCTTTTTAATAGGTGTACAATCAGTAATTAATGAAGCATCATAAAAGTAAATAAAAACTTATGCCCGAGATCTTCCATAATCGTTTGCACTTTACCGAAGTCAATCAACGCTCACAATTGTTTCCGATGCTGGCAACACGCGAGGGCTTGTAATATGTATTTAATCTCGCCTTGTTTTCCTCGGTCTAACTGCCGCTAAACAAAGAGGAATAAGAAAGGAAAACCCAATTTTCCGCATGGGCAGCCCGGGCCGCCGCCTTCTAAAAAACCGGGGCCTAGGCAGAGCTAGTTTCTCTGCTTATTCTGATGGTAATTGGGAACGGCTAACTTTGGAGTTGTATTTTATACCCTTCTTGAGGAATAAAAGAGCCCATTGGCGTTCCAGTTTCTAGCAGAGATGGTCGGACCAGAACGCCCCCTTAGGGCGTTCAAGAAAATATTTTGAAGATTTCTCTCTCTCCTTATTATCTCTCTTTTCCAATTCTCTTTCTTCCTGTAATTTTCTCTCCTTTTCCCTCACTAAATTTCTCGCATTCTCGTTTTATTGTTAAGCATTTGTCAATTACTACTCGCTAATTGGATATTTTTGGCGACGCTTCACAAATAAAAGAAGAAATATAAAAATTAACAAATGTATTTCTCCTTTATCTATCCCTCTAAAAAATCCCCAAGTAGGGTTCAATTCCGTTAAGTGTCCCGTTAAATATCGCCAAGCTTATTTAAACGCCAATCATTCAAATAGTAGCACCAAATTTTTATGGTTGTCATTGATATAACTGTATAATTGAATACATTAGTTTGCAATTTCGGTAATATTTCTACTATTTGGCGTCTAAAACCAGAATTGAACCCGGAGCAGTTTTAAACGCCAAAGATTGGAAATATCAAAGCAACCGATTAATTATACAATAACAATTTGGTAATATTTAAATATTTTAACACTTAACAAGAAAGGTATCGGAATTGTTCCAAGTCCCCTATTTTTAGGGCGTCAAGCAATTTACAGTTCGAGTCAGCAAAGAGCATTATTAATTCATGCATTTATACACAAAATTGATTTGTGTGACTGGGCCTTGAGAGCTGTTTTTCCCAACCAAGGTACTCCAACATAGATCGGTTTGGGGAGCCTCTACTCTAAGTATTAGTTAGGCAGGGTATAATAAAAGCGTGTTCTTAAAAATAGTTTCCTACGATTTCAATAAAAAAAAGTATTTCAAAATAAATCACACAATTCTATTACTTACTCTTTTCGTGCGTCGTTCGAGTTCCATTGTGAGGGATATTATATTGTTCAGACCCTCTTCTACAATATCAGTAGTTTCGTTCATCCAAGTTTCGAACTCTTGAGCTTGAAAAGAGAAAAATAGTTACCCATTTTTTGAGGGAATATGTCCCTCTTAACCCTTACTTCGGATGGCTTAGGACTGAAAGAAAAGGGTTAAAGGGAGTATATTTATGAAAAATAAATTAGAAATTAAAAGGAGACACATAATTAAGAGAGTTATGAAGAAAGATAAAAGTGTTCCTTTTAGTTAAACTATTTATTTTAAAGCAATGCTTTAAAATTTGGGGGACCCCCCTACTAATTCAAACTTCTGAAAAAGCTCCTAATTATGTTATGTAAAACTCTTCAGTATAATTTTATGTAAAACTCTTCAGTTTCCCATACTTTTATGTGGGTTAATGTTCCGTAATCGGGAACCATCGCCAAGGAAAGTCGCCAAACTTGGCGTAATTAAAAAATTAGTAAAAATTATTAAAAAATATTATTATTAAATATATATTTATTATTAAAAATATATTATTAAAAAAATTATTAAAAAGAGTTATTAAAAAATATCGCCAAGTTGGCGATGGTTCCCGATTACGGAATCTTAGCCTTTATGTGGAATTAAAAATGCAAGATCCAACAGCTTAAAAAATTTGCACTAGGATAGCTTCAAATTAAAGATTTATGAACTCCTCCTAAATGGTTAGTCAAATTTAATTAAATCATCGGAACTTATATCAAACTAAACATTATGAAAGTTACCGGAAGAAAAAGAGTTTCTATAACGTACTTAATATACTTCATAAAATCTCCTAAAGTTTAAATTTTACAAAGTAATTAATTTGTAATTACCCATTCCTTGTATATCATTATCAGCGTCACCCATTTTGATTTAGTTTCTCACTGTCTAAAACTACTTGAGCTAAAATTTTGATGTAAATTAAAAGATAACAAAGACATGAGAAAATAAATTTTTGAATAATATTTACCGTAGAAGTTTCAGCTCTTAGTTCTGTTGACAGCAAAACCTGTCCACTTTCTAGAAACTTGAGAAAAAAATTTCTAGTAATCCTTTTATAGTTTCTCGTGTAAGCAGGACATAATGCATTTTTTCATAGAGCATTCGCACATGACGTCACTTGGAGGACAAAAACAACGTTGCTAAGGCCGTTGTTAGGGGCGGGAACTAGAAGCATCCAATAGAAGCATTCGCACATCATGTCACTGGCGGGCAAAAACAACGTTGCTAAGGCCGTTGTTAGGCCGAGTCATGTGATTGAAAATGCTCTATAGAGCATTTTCAATCACATGACTCTGCCTAACAACGGCCTTAGCAACGTTGTTTTATTCCTCCAGTGACATCATGTGCGAATGCTTCTATTGGATACTTCTATGTCCCGCCCCTAACAACAGCCTTAGCAACGTTGATTTTGTCCTCCAAGTGACGTCATGTGCGAATGCTCTATTGAAACAGCTAGAATGGACTCTAACCGCCTATCTGGTTCGAGACTTCACGGAACCAACACGTGACCTACAACTGAGCTTGCGATTGGTTACCACAGATACTACACTAGTAGATCTACTAGTGTAGTATCTGTGGTAACCAATCGCAAGCTCAGTAGGTCACGTGTTGGTTCCGTGTGATGTCAGACGGTTAGAGTCCATTGGAAGTTCACACAATTTATTCATCTGAGTAAAGATGAATAAATCTTTTAAAATTAAGCCTTCATCTATTTTTAAAAAGTTATTTTATTAAAGTTTTTATGTAAGAGTTTTATAACTGGCATTTACCTTTAGAGAAAATTAATTGTATGAAAGTAACGAACAAGGAGTTCAAAATGATTCTATTAAAATCTTTACATTTTTAAAAATTAGATAGAATTACTTAAAATGTTGCAGTGTATCAATGGCAATCAGTCCTTCCAGCATATTACAAAATGTATAATTCTTTTACCGCTCTGTATTTTTTCCGTCTCCATTTGAATTTTCATGGCAATAAAACGCACCAATATAACCTAACATTTCTCTCTGAATTATTGAGCGAATATAACCCTTGCGTGAGTGCACCCACTCCCATAAATATTGACAAAACCAAATTAACAAACTATGCAGCACTTTACGTCTACACTAGAAAAATTGATAAAATTGCTACCGAAACTACGGAACTTCAAGTTATACTGCAGCTCTTGAGTTCTATGGGCTTTGAAGTCTAACTCTGAATTAAAACTCTGTTTTTAGGGTCCAATTTCCAAACATTTTATGGGGGATGACATTTAGACCACCCTTTTTGGCACTAGGACCTCTGTTTCTGTTATTCTCAACTTTTTTTACATTAGATTCATCAAAATTTGAATCCCCAACCTAAAAATACATTAAAAATCTACACTGAAACTATAAAAATATGCATGGAAGAGGTGGGAGGGGCTGAGGAATAATATGGGGTCCTCTCCCCCGGTGCAAAAATCAGCTTGGGGCCTGATAGTGACTATTTTTTTAGAGAATTATCTGGGCCCCTTCCGAAATAAATTTCTAAATACGCCACGCCACTGAAGTAATTTATTATTAAATTACACTTTTATCATATAAGAATATCAAATTAAAATATGAGAAAGAATAAAATTTTGAAGGCGAAATTATATCTGCCGTTTAAAGCCATGGATTTTTTAAAGGAAAATATATCACTGACCAATGAGGTTTTTCTACTAAATGAGGCACTTTCTCTCAGTTTCTGCTTATTATTAGAAAATGAAAAACAAATGTTGTTTCGTTGTAAAAAGCAACAGAATGAATAAGTTTGAAATCCTGAGCAAAATTTTATAAGTTTAATAAGGATAAAGAACAAAGGAGAAATTAAGGGGGAGTCATGAGCGATCTATGCCCTCTCTAACTTTTCCAGAATACTATTTAATTTTTTAAGGTAAAGGATATAGGTGTACCCTCCCTACCCCTCCTAAAAGTTCTGAAACATTTATCTGAAACACCCTGTGTATTCCAATTTGAAATTTCACACTTTTTGCACAAATTGAAATCTTTTAGTTTTCTTATTCAGCCCTTTTCGACAAAACTAAACTAATTCCTATACTACCGTAAAATAGACTATGTGGTTAGACTGACATAGATCCTGCACATTGTAGTTCCAAAAAAAAAAAAAAAAAAAAAACTGACGACAGACAACAAGGGAATGGGCCCGTTAAACTGCTGCAGGGACGGTGGTGTTTACGAAAAAGTTCCCCCCTAGTGAGAGTGTATGGAGCTCCGACCCCGATTCCCCAGGTAGCTTCCGAAAGTTGACTGACCCACGACGAAAAGGGGGGTCACGTGATTCAACTCTCCCCTCTAGTTTTCCACAGTGGGGTTCGCGAGCGCCGTCGAAGAAATTCAACAACTCCCGTTCCACGTGGTCATCGGTTATGTTATTGTGATTGTTTTGTTGCATTTCCTGTCATCCCAGCTTGTTGTGTTGCGTCATGTGTGCCGTCCAGGTTGTGTAGAACATCTTCTGGGGTGGCATGGTGGGCTGAGAAGGCACTGCGAGCGGATATTTACGATGGTAGTGTTTTCGAACAATGTCGGACGTGATCGGTTTGACGATACACATGGAAAGGTACAGTTCTTGGACTATAAGCAGATGTCAAACTTAAAGTGAGTGCAGTTGTTTCTTGTTTAACTTATCTCAGAAAATAGCTTCTGAAATTGGTTATTTATATTTTTTGTTGAAAAGTAAGATAAAGATTAAAGTGATTTTACCACTCTTATTTTAAGTATGATAACAATAAGCGTATTTAAAACGATTCCCTACTTTGTATATTTTGCAAAATATACATTCTTAAAGAAAAATATGAAAGTGGAACATGTATTACTAATAAATTAATGACTCTTTGCATTTTTATGTTGTAAAATTGGCCTTCAAACGGGAAAAAGGGTGTTTTTATTTTAAGGGATTTCACCAAATTTTGATAATATTAAGCGAAATGTTGATAACATAAAACGGCGCATTTACATTAACCCATTAGCGCCCATTGATCTATTTCTAGATCGCTAAACATAGCGTGGGAAACTCGCTTTTAAATTACCTTCTACCCACCCCACACATTCCAAACTGCCCAGGGGGCAAGATAAGGCATGCACCTGTTTTACAACACGTGTTTTTTTTTGTTTGGTTTGGTCATTGATCTACAGCGATAAGAGAAAGTTGGCATCGCCATTTCGTTCCGCAGTTTTTCGACGTTTCTTTGCATAAACCCTGGAAACAGCTAAGCGGTATCAGTAAGAAAAACTTATTTTGGTGTTTTAATATCTTCATAGATGTGGCTATTAGGATATAAAGCGGTGTTGTGTTAAAATAAATTTAAGTGGTAAAAATTCTTGCCGAAATGTTGCTGATCTAAAATTAGATCACTGGGCGTTCGGGCATTTATTTTTCCTGTGTTGCTTACTATACGATTATTTAGTTTTTCCCAATTGAAACTAAAAAATGAGTCTGAGAATATTCAGTTATGTCCAGGATGAAGTCAAATATATATTTTCTGATGAAATTGAGAATTATATTGTTGGTAATTAAATTTTATAATTTCTTTTGGTCGATAAATGGAGGGTAGACAATCATGATTTATTGCTAGTAAAGCAAAGCATTGCAAATAGTGGCAAAAATTATCTGTGTTTATTCACATAAATTTATTAGTATAATACAAGTCAATTATCTTGTTTTGAAATAGTTCATGTTGGAAATTATAAGACAATAACATTTTTTCGAGGAGCTGGAGAAAATATCAAATGGAAAATTATAATTATTTAAAATTCTCCATAATACAACTTTTGCAACCTTAAAATTGACGCTGTGGTAAAATAAATTATTGGAATATGCAGGTAAAAAGCTCAAAGACGTAGCCTTTTTAAATGTTGGCTGAGTAAGACCAAGTTTCGTTTTATTTCATGAGCAATTTCATTTTATGGTAAAACAAATTCATAAAATTTACGCAACATTAAAACTAATGCATTTTAATTTACTTTGTGTTCAATTTTATGGCATATTTTTTTATCTATAACATACTCATCAATAAAGTTCTTGGTTTATTTTCCCATTTTTCCCACTAAATACTTCCAACATAAGCTATTTATGTAGTTTATCTTGGGTATATTATTTAATTTTATTATTATTTAATTATTTTTCCACATATTTATGAATAAATATGTGTTTCTTAAGGAGAAGTACTAAAGTTTCTACCTATTTTATATTTTTTAAGGATTTTTTGGAAGTTCTACTATTACTTAGCTCAGTGACAAAAATATCCCAGAACGCCCATTGATCTATTTTTAGATCAGCTATTTTTAAAGAAACTAATGATTGCTTTTACAAAATTTGTTTATAATATCCATATTGAAGGCAAAATACACCAGATTCTTGATTTTTATAAAATTTGGCCGAAAAAAAATAAATTGGGCGTTAATGGGTTAAATTATATAGGAGTGATCGGGACCGGTCAATTTTGATAACATTAAGCGGAGTCGACTGTTTATCTTAATTCCAAGTGGTAATCTTTATTTATGAATGAATGCTAAAATGAGTTATATGTAAAGGAAACTTTTTCATAAGCAAACTCATAATAAGAGTTTGGATGAATTATTATATAAGTTACCGTTAGATACCGCTAATTTTTTATACTAAAGAAATGGATAATTCCTTGTATTTTATTGATACTTTCTTCAAAAAAATAATTTTGAACAAAGTAAACACTATACGTAAAAAAAGTAAAAATATATTTGCTTTTCAACCTCTATTCTTTCAACAGAGAATTTTATGTAAATATATTATTTTCAAGGAGAAAGATAAAGTAGCACTAAATGAAATATTTGGAAGTTAATAAATTTTATGCTTTGAGAAAGCTTTAAAAATTAAATATTGCTCTCTTTAGTGAATATTATTAGTTTTCAGTTCATAAAATATTACTTCGTTTCGTTTAAAAATTTAGATTATAAACGAGTTTTGGTGAAAAATATTTCTAGTCTAAACAAATATCTTTAAACTTTATAATATGTAATTGCTTAACAAATTTTCTATTACTAAATAAAATTGTATTCTTTGCAGAGAGTTGTATTTGTATCCCTTTTCTTATTATTACAAAACCCCAAACAAAGTATATGTTTAACTTGAGTAAAATGAAATAAGTAGTAGAAATAATTTGATAAATTAAATTTCATTTACACTTGAGTGTTTGACGTTAGGATTTTTACTCGACAAACTTTACCTTAAGATTTGCTCTTAAAAAATGGAGAGTTTTCTTTTGACATATTTTTATCGAAACGTAACTGAAACATTATTAGAAAACTAACAAGAAATTTTTCTTTATATTTATTTGTATAATAGTAATATCCCATATTATTCTGTATGTTTCCCACTCTTGAGATTGGATACTAACGTTTAACGTATGTTAAACATAAACCCAAATCTCTCCAAGTTATTTATGTCCACTTACCTTTCCAATATCGTATTCCATAAGAGTAATTTAACTTCGTTACATTTATTAAAAGGCTCCTAATGACACAAGGACATTTTTTCTATCCTCTTTCTACAAACCGCTAAAGAATCATCATCATCATTTATTCTTATCATAACAACCTCGTCAGACGCTGTTTTAATTCTTCGCAAAACCCTCTATGAATACTAATTCTAATGCTGCAACATCCGTTATTCCTACCTCCTGTAAACACACTTGCGACATTTTCCGATTTGGTTCATCCTCTTGTTTTATTGGTTCCCTCCATATTTAATAATAAGCCACTTATCGAGAACAAACACGACTACCGAAGCTCTAGCTCACCAGCTGAAAAAAAAACTCCCAAACCCTCTTCAATATCGTTTAACGCTCTTATCAATAATTCACCGCACAATCCAGGGGCAAATGAAAGGTAGCTGAAGTCGTGGTTTTAAAAATTCATTTAACATATTGCGGTGCTGGTGATGTTGCTTTGTATTCACGCTTGTGAATTGCATAAAGTGAAAAGTTAAAAAAAAAAATGTTTAGCGCTTGGTAGTTGGGATGTGAAAGCGAATTCCGATTAAAATGGTAAACATATAAGTTATCTCTTAAAATTTACTCGATTTCAACTCATTTCATGAATGCTTCGAACAAATTAAAATAAATGTTTCAAAAATTTCAAAAATAATCCGAAAAACACTTATTAAGTGAAAAGAACAGGTAAAGACATAGAAAGGACCAGGGGCGTCATTTCAGTTTTTGATTGGGGGGGGCAAGGATTTTTTTAAGTGGGGCTGAGCCACGCCGTAACCAGACTTGTTTTTTTTTTGGGGGGGGGGGGGTTGACTCAACATCATGAGCTCTAAGTAAAACTGGGGGGTCTGGGGTCACCCCCAGAAAAATTTTGAAATTTTGCCTCATTTTTACAAAATTTAAGTAACATCCAAAGAGAACAGTCCCTTGTAAACCTAAACCACATAATTTTCTAGAGAAAAAAAAGTTACTAATAAACGTCAAAGTTTCAAGGGGAGCCGGAGGTCTTCCCTCAGAAATTTTTTTGAAAATTTCCCTTTAACCTAGTGTTTAATCTCCTTTGCAACCTCATTGGGGATGGGGAACACCCAGAGGGAACCGCTTGTTGTGAGCAGCAGAATTTTCAAGGGAAATATACTGTATCTGTATAACATAGATATTTATAAGAATTTAAAGGGGGGTCTGGGGGTTCTCCCCCAGAAAATTTTTAGAAATTTGCCTCTTTAAGTAGTGTTTCAGCTCATTTTGAGGCCCTTTGGGTTACATCCAAAAAGAACAGTTCCTTGTAGGAAAAGCATAGAATTTTCTAGGGAAAAAAGTTATAAATAAACGTCAAATTTTCAAGGGGGGCGGAGATCCTCCCGAGTAAAAATTTTTGAAAATTCCCCTTTAAACCAGACTCCTAGGGGCTTCAAACTCTTTGGTTCCCAAAGGGAACTGCTTCTTGTAAGCGGCAGAATTTTCAAGGGAGACACATTGCATAACAGACATCAAAGGTCAGGAGGGGGTTTGGGGGTTCTCCCCCAGAAAATTTTGAAATTTGCCCCTCAAAAGTAGTGCTTTAACTCCTTTTGGGACGTTTTGAGTTAAATCTGATGCTCCTTGTGGAAGTTACAAAATTTTCAAGGGACTCTCAGCAATTTTTCACTTAAGAGTGGAAAACTTGGGGGGGGGCAATTGCCCCCCCCTGCCCCCCCTAAATGACGCCCATGGAAAGGACATAGGACTCACTATATGTTATTTAATTCATCCTTTTCCCCATAAGTTTTAGTCGAAATTTTAACAGATCCGATGAAAAACTGTTCACTGCATCTGATTTTTAAAAGGTTGTCAAATAAAAAGGCATTCAAAAGCGTATAAAATTTTAAAGTAGTAAGCGTGTTATTGTACAGTTAATTTTTTTTTAATTTTTTTATCTTAAGGAATAAAGGATTATATATAAAGCTAACCCGTTGTCTAATCAATAATTTACATTAAAATGATGAAAATAAGTTCATTTAATTATGTATGATTTGTTTCATTTTTTTTTTTACTAAATCCCTATATTAAAAACTTCTATGCAAAGGAGAAATGTTAGATGGATCCAAAACTATCCCATGGAAATTAGACATTGGCCCCCTATTGTACGCCCCATTTATTTATTGGTTAGGTACGGATAGGTAAGGATCAATTGATTTTCCTATTTGCTAAACCAGTAGATTCCTGGAATCCAGCAGAGAGGAATCATAAAATAGTTCTACTGTGTATCACAGATAAGGGGACACTCCTTTTTCTACAGATAGAAGATTGTGTGGCAGAGAAATAAGATTCGATACGGAGTTGAGGAATTTATCTTTTTTGTAATAGGTAGAATTTGTAGGTTTTGTCTTTTCCAGGTTAAGTAAGACTATGGAATATTGATAGTGCTGGACAAATGGTTGGAGCTGTGTATTCAATTTTTAAATTTATAAACCTATCCGAATTGAAAATGGTTTCTGAAATTGTATTATCGATTTGCAGCTATTGAGTTTTTTGAATGCTATATATTTTTATTACTATTTGAAAAAGAAGAAAGAAATTAAGATTGGACTTTGAGCATTATTTTATTTACCTTTTAAAATAGAGAAAAAAAAATATTCCGGATATCTTTTCGATAAAAATTTGGAATTTGGTGATCCCCTAAATTAGAATATTTTTTATTTTTTTGCGGCAGTTTCTCCCACATTTTTTTAGGAACCATCAGTGCTGAGATTGGAAGGGGGCGTTGAAGGACACCGTACCCAAAAGTAACTAACTGCCCTCTAAGTATTTGGGCCGTCCCCCTAAATACTATATGATTTTTGACTAAAAGAAGAGTTAAAAAATAAAGACGCAAAGTGCCAATTACTGGAGTAATTTTAAAGAAATTGAAATTTCCTCGAGAATATCATGATTAGGGGCCTTTCAAATATCACGTAAGTACTTAAGGGAGGAGGGGTTTTTCTCACCTGACAAGGGAGGAGGAGGAGTATGAGTGATGCTTACGTAAAGATGTTACAAACACTGCATTTTCAAAAATCTCTTGTTTCTTGCTTAGATAATTTTAAAGTAAACCAAAAATAAATTTCACAGCAAAAACTAATCGAGGAAAAAAATTTAAACATTTTTCACAAGGAAAATTTCAACGATAAGCTAAGTGCCCATGGAGAACAATGAATTTCAGAAATCTAAGCATTAATAAAGATTTAGTAGGGAAAAAAAAGAACAAAGGGGAGGATCGGGTAGTTTTCTGACGTAATTATGAGAGGGGGGGTTTGAGGTTTGCTTATTTTTGCTGACAAAGGGGGAGGGGGTGTCAAAAATGACCAAAAACATGCTTGCGTAATATTTGAACGGCCCCTTAAAATTATTTTATTCTCACCAAAACGCCTGACACTATTTTCTAAATTTGACCAGCTTTCGCCCAGAAATTACCTCCTTTCCAAAATTTATGTCGTTTTCCGACCCCCAACAACGGGCCTCTGCCTCGCGGTACCGAACCCCCTTTGGCAGAGAGAGAGGCCAGCCTTTACGTGTACACAAAAGCCGGCATGTTTATCCTTCGGGGTCCAATCCCTGCACGTTCGGCAGCGATTTCACCGAATTTCGCGTTGTTGCCGGGATAATTTTTACGAGGAATAACCGTAAATCCTCACTAAACGATTCTGTGTGTGTGAATTGAAGAATAGTTTCGTGTCGAGTTTTATGTATAGTTGCCAGATGCCCGTGAGTAAAAAAAAAGATTCTATTGAGGATGAAATGGAGAGGGTGATGAAATGGTTGTGGCTCATAACAAAATAATATAGTAACGCAATTTATTGAGTATAGTACAGTATAAGGGGTGCTGATTGAAAAATATTTCAATAGATATTTTTGTGGAATAAATTCGAAATTTACAAATGTACTTGAATTTTAGATGGGTATAATATGGGCCTTTTTCCTTGTTTTGCATTGAACTTCAGTTTATAGAAGTGGCGACTCGTCCATAGGAGCACAGGAGCACGTGAACCCCCGAAAAGAAATGTCAAAAATAACACAAATGAAATGCTAATAAAAATCTATTCCAACTTGCAGCTTATTCAGGATGAGCTTCCATCCCCTCTTCTGTTCTAATTGTGATATTTTTAATTAATTGTAACTTCAAAATTTAATTGTGAACTCCCATTTGAAATACCAACGAGCCCCCACTGGATTATAGTAAAAATATATCGGATTAGTTTTTACCCCAAGATTAGTCCTTAAGTATGTTCCAAAGATATTCTGATTTTCTCTACTAGAGTATTCCAATTTTATTATTCATTCTAATTAATTAATAGAATGTAATAATTTCCAATTTTATTATCCATTCAATTTTTATCAATGAGGTTTACATATAAAGTTTTAAAAGCAAAACATTTCATTGGATTGAACTGTAAAAAAATACATTAAATTGAATTGGGGAAGCTAAAGAGCAAAAGTTTAAATTTATAAAAAAAATCTCTAGAACTATCAGGGAAAAATAACTAGTGAAATGGTCGAGATTTTCAAGGAAAAACTTTTAAAAAAAGAGGAAATTTCAAACACAATTTGAAAGTTAAGCAATATAATGTATCAAGTACGTATATTAAAAGAGAAAACCCATGATTTTAATTTTTAAAATAGTATCCATCAATTTCATATATAATAGTCAATTTGACCTTGTGAAAAGGATTTCCCGTTTTTAGCAATCTCTTTATCAAATTCCATCATAATTTGAACCGCCAATCTTATGAATCATCTGCATTGATTTTCTAAATGATTATCTGATATTAAATTATGTATTTAATTATTTATTTCTGGAACACTTAAAAAATTTAATAAAACCTTAAGTTGAGTTCTTTATTATGCTTTAAAAAGATTCGCATATTTTTATATCTATACCTACAGGGTAATTTTTAACACAATCCCTTTCCAGTACCTTTCTTAACAACAATCGATGAACAGAAAAAAATTTCCCCCAAATTACTCTAAATAATTTCCCCCAACCATTTTTGCGTACGTTCAAACATCTCCTGCTGGAAAAAGTTTTTTTTTTCGCATTTCGCGAACGGGTTACATAGGAAGGGGCACATTGGGGGCGTCGACTGCTGGCAAAAAAGGGGGACAGTTGAAATTCAGTGTGGAAAAAAGTGTAACAACGGTTTCCCCTCTCTTTTCGACGAGAAAATTCACCCATTTTCTGCTGTGCGGGATGTGCAGTGGATGAAAAAAAAAAGACGAGCGAGGCGAGCGCGCGCTAGAGAGAGGGGGGGGAGGGGTTATGTTTGGAAAGTTGAGGAGAGCAGAAGGAGGAGAAGGAGAAAGATGGCGGCTAGCGGCTTGGTGGAATATGCCGAAGCCGCACCGATGGAACTGGCCATGAATCACAAAGTTCCCCGTGTGCAGTTGGTCAAGCTAAAAGGAATATTTCACGGCCCTTTCGAAAAGAATGGTGTGCGGAATGGATCGGATATTGCTAAGTGTTTGGAACAACTGACTGGCGTACTCCCGAAGTCTTCGATACAGATAAAAACACCGCTCGGTAGAAACTTTTCGCTTTTTGGAAAGGAAACATACACAAATTGCCTTGGAAGGTCTCCAAGCTCAGACAGGTATGATGTGTTTCCATCTAATTCATTGCATATTTATTTTCTTTGAAAATATCGCGATTGCATCCATTGTTTATGTATGCCTTCCCCCCTCAGCGCCGATTTTTGGAATGGCCCTACTTATAAAATACAGACAATGTGTTTTTATATTTTAGCTTATTGCTTTTCTCCTAATAAACCAGACTCAATTTTGCAAACACAGATTGTTTGAAAAGTTTTTCAATCTCTTGTCTGAATCGAGATCAAAGCCTTGCTTTTCTTTGTATTGATTCCCGTAATTTATTCGATTGTTATTGAATGCACTGCCGTCTGTGTGGTTGTTTGCGGCATTTTAGATCTGAGCGTCCACAAACCTTTTCTTTTATTTCTGTAAAAAAGTACAATTTTCTCAAGTATCTGTCTTTATCCTAAATCTGGTAGTTGTTTGATTTATTATTAGTTTTATTTTATTTTACATAAAATATTTATTTATTGTTTGCAATAAAAATTTATATATACAAATATTTAGTTAAAAAAATTGTTGATTCAGTGGAATATTTTATAATCCACTGAGAACAGCCTATAAATTTGCTTTTAATTATTAAAATTTCCATAGCATTGTTGTTATTAGAACATTTTATTCCCCATCTGGTATCTTGATTTAGGTTTATTCATCAAATTTTAACCTTGAAATTACATTCGAATGCATAAAGATCAATACTATTTTAATGGTGGCTCTGTGATCATAAATATTTGCTTGAATCTTAATAATTTTGATCTTGTTATTCTAATCACTATGTTGGTTCTAAATTAATTATTTAAGTTGTTCTTTCATTAAAATAATATTATTTGATACTCCCAGTAAATAGCCAGCATATTTTGCATCAAATATAAATATTGCAGTTATTTTATTTCAAGGAAATGTGTCCAATTCAATTCTTAACTTAAATAAACTCATTAAGATAGAAATGCCATTATATTCCACCTAAACAAGGAGTGTTTAAAGTTTTGATCACAACCATTGTATGATGTAAAGTATGATCCATTGCTCATATTTATAAAACAACTGAAATTTGTGATATTTAAATTTGGGCTGTCCTTCGTTTGTTCAAAATTATCACGCAGATGAAATGTAGTATAAATGTTTAAAAAGGCCACAGTTTGAATTGTTCATCATCATAAATCAACTAAACACGGGTGTCAATTTTAATTTTCTAATTCTAATGTTAAGTTAAAAATGCATTTAGAACCTGGGTTATTCTAAAGTCATTAACATAACATTTAGACCAGATTTCATTAATTTTTTTGCTTAAAACACAAAAAATTAAGATTATATTTTGTACTAAATGGCTTTTTTAAGTGTAAGTATGATTTTTTATGGATAAATTAACACTTTTAAGTTTAAAAGGTGTGTGACTAACGTAACATAGATTGGCAATGGCATTAAAATGGAATGACCCACCTGTTAAGTTGAATTATCCTAAATTTTCAGAGGATGTGAACCACCAAACTCCCCTTTCAAGGCCATTTTTAAATTTAGTTTTCATTGGTAGAAACAACTCTATGATAGAAACTTATCTTAGGATAGGAGTGGGAGGTATTGGAGAAAATAGTTTTCGTTGCATATTTTAAATTCCATCTCTCTATTCCATCCATCTGATTTTGCTTTTTTAAGAAATACTATATTAGAAATGAACATTTATATAAATTTGGGATGAATAGTTGTTAATAAAATTATTTATCGCAATAACTTCAGTAATGTTCTGGTCAACACTACATTTACATCTAACATTGTATTAAAAACCCAATTTTTAAAAAAATCAAATTTCCTAGAATAAAACCCCTTTTTATTCCTTTAAGAACTAATTTAGCTGCTACCTACTTACAAACCTTGTTAACCTCACATAAATTAGGACTAAAAATATTTCTTCATACACATTTCCAAAATATTGTCTTATATATAATTTAAGGGATTTAAAAGAAATATTTTTTCAATGGGAGATTTCTTTAATTGAAATTTATGTCTCCAAGTACACTCTTTATATCAATATGACCACTTATTTTACCAATATGACCTTGACCACTTATTATATTTTTTTTGGGGGGGGTCTTGTTTAAAACAATATTTTTACAGATGATTTATGATTTTTTTTTTGTATGATTGGTTTGCTATTGTTAAAGAATGTGTTTATTTTAATTAAAGTTGCAGAACATGTAGGGGAGAGTGGGGATAGTTGAACCACTTTTTACAGTTTAGTTGTTAAATTAATTTACAACAAAAAGAAATATTGTATTTGAAAGTTTGATATTTTTTTCTAAAACTAGCTGAATTTTTTTTTTTCATTCTGGCCATTTTTCTATGTCTAAAAACTATTTAAAATTTCTTTTACACTGTGGCTCAGGTATATCCCCATGAGAGGGTTACATGATCTGTCATGAATGGATGCTTGAGCCAACTCTAAATACACCTAATGAAGAAAAAAAAATAATTATATTTTAAAAATTTGTTATAAAATTATATTTTAACAAAAGATAATAAATTAGTAATTTAACACAGTGATGTGTATCAGTACCCACTGGGTTGGGTAAATAAAATGGGTATTTTTCCCAAATCTAATTTACCCTCCCAAATAAGGGTTATTATGAAAGATATTGGTAAAATCTTTAAATACAATTTGAAGCACAGGGTTGATATTTTTTGAACTTGGAAAGATTTTCAGACTTTTTAATTTTACCAACAAAAGTTTCAGACTTTTTAGATTTTCAAATAAATTTCAAATTTTTTGCTCAAAATATTTACTTTAGATAGGGAAAAAAACAAGTATTGGTCTATGTACTTTCAAAATGGTACATGTTATTTTTTATTACATTTGCAAATCTATAAATACGTTCACATGTCATCAGTTTTGGAACAAAAAATTATCTTGCAGTACGAATAGGGGTTGCTCAAGTATCCTCACTCTCAAGACCCTTTTATGTTCAACCCATGGAGGTTAATCCTTTACTCTTTTTATCCTAAGTAATTTTTTCAACCTCTGACCCATAATAGATAATAGATTTTTTTTAGAACTAACAGTACTTGTAGGGCTGAAAAAGGTTTTAAGCTATTTTTAAATGTATTTTTACTAAAAGGGTTTTATTCCTAATATCCTAATTAATTGCAACTTTAATTTGTAAACAGGGGGGTTTTTTTTGTAATTTTCTAATGCTTATAAGGATTTTATTTTTAAAAGTTATATATTATTATTGAAGGAGGTAGATGTATTTTTGCACTTACATAATTTTTAAGATTTTTTTTCTTTTTTGCAAGCTTGTAATCGACTCTAGGGGTTGTAAGTTCTCTTTTTATGCATTTAATTCCTAGCCTTCTTTTTCTCTGTTCTGTTTATAAAACTTAAATTTTGCCTTGTCAAGCACTGCATCCTGGCTAACTTCAAGTTTGGTAGTTAATGTTGAATGAATGGCCTTGAAGCAATTTAAAATTTTAGGTAAAAAATAAAGTATAAAATTTTACTCTTTTGCGAATTTTTAACTTCCAAGAAACTAAATTTTCATGTTTTTGACCTTGGCATTTTATATTCAATCAAATTATGATTGATCTTGCTCCCATTTTACAAAATGTAGATATAAAGTCATTTTATTATTTCATTTAGAACGCTCCCTTGGTGATCAATATGTATTCTATAATTTTTTTGTCAATAAATTAGTAGTATATTCTGATTGTTAACTTAATTAATGAAGAAATGAATGAATATATTATAAATGAAGGGTCTTAATATATATGATTGTGCAATAAAACAAAATAGGTAAAATGCTCTGAAAACTAAAATATTAAGTTAGTGTAGAAAAAAGTCATTCATCTATTAAAAACAGTTGCCTAATTCTGCTCTTTCACCTGACTGGTAAACCAATTTTATTTGTTTTTGTTTTTTCATTCATGCTTAGTTTATGAACTAAATAAATTCTAGTTTAGAAGGTATAAAAACATCAAAGAAAATCGAATTGCCAGTTTCAAAAAGGAATACGTACAGAAATTGATAAGTTAACTTTTTGTGCTCAAAAATATCTCCAAGCTTTCTTTTCTCTACACATGAGTGGAAAGAATTCATATTCACTTACTCCATTGATTATACTGCCTAAATGACTAATTTTCATAATATTTAATTTATTTTTCTTAGTCTATCTATTTCTCCCTTTTGTGCTGTGAACTAAGCAGAAATATAATTTAAATGTCAATTTAAGTGGTTTTTAAGATTTTTCTTCAGTTGAAATTTCATAAGGTTGAAAAAGAGAATAAATACACCAATTTTTTTCAATTGTAAAATATTTTTGAATGTACTTATATTTTTCCCATGATTGCTCTGTTTTCTAAATAGGGGCCTGAATTTTCAGTAAAAATTTGGTAGTTATACAACAAAAATTCCATTACTTATGCATTCAGTGTTCTTTTTTTCGATTTTCTTAAAACTTGGTTTTTGAACTTATTCACTTTTTCAAACTTACGATTCAATTAATGACCTAGTAAAATGACAATGCTAGTTCTCCTTCTGGCAAGCAAACGTCTTTATTCGCATCAACAAGTATCGACTTTTGAATATTAGTATTTGCTTGTATCATTTCCTTAAGATTTTGTGTTCAAACAACCCATCGTCAATAAAACTCGTTCTAACTCTTTGATGAGTAAAAAAATGTTTTTCCTCCTTTAATAAAAAACTTGAAATTATTCCTGGGTAGCCAGGCGCTTTTCTCGTTTTCACCCCATTCTGCCCTTAACCTTGCCCCTTTTGCGCTATTTCCTCCGCGGCTGCCGCATTCGGCGAATGCCCTGCATCTGTGACTTCGCCGCATCTGCCTCCCATTTTTCGAATCATCCGCGGTTTCAAAGGGGGGAAGCGCCGAGCTTTCCCTTTGCCGTAACAATTTCCACAACGATTTGCCCTTGTTTGACCTTCCCCAGCAGCGAAAGCTATTGAGGAAGTCCACACGGGACGGGTAATGTGTAATTAGTACGACATGGATGAAAGTGAGCCTCCTCTGCCTTGTTGTGTGTTTCGGATTGTTGATTCTTTTGAGGAGGGAATCGGAATCGAATTAGATAGAGCAGAATCGCCTTCGGTCAATGTAAATTGAAAAACGTGTTGGTAAACAGCGTTATCAGATTTTTTTTTTACGTCGTGAATCCGGCTTGTCGCGATTTCAAGTTCGTTCATTCCTTAGTTGAAAGATGATAGTGTTTGAATAGCGTCTGAAATTAACGTTTTTGTATCGGCATGTTTTTTTTACAGTGCCAACGTTTTCTTTGATGAAACGGAAGGCTTTCCCCCTCCAAATTCTAGATATTACGTGTGTGATAGATAAAAAACCTGAACTAACTGTGTTTTTTGTTTGCACCGAGTGTTTGATTAATTAAGCAATATTTGCCTTCAGTTGAAAGAGACAATAGGTGAAACATTCCCTAAGAGAATCTTCTTTCACTTCCATCGATCCTGTTTAAAGTTGTAAAACGTTTTGGAAAAGATATTTCAAAATTTTCTAAGACGTACTTACTGTGATAAGGTATCCAATTCTGATCTTGAGAAGGAAAGATTAAAGATAAACTTAGTAGATTTTATTTTTAAACTATCATACTCTAAATTGGTCAGGATCAAGGTGATTTGTTATCAAAGTTAATCTAAAGAAAAATCTTAAAACTAATTCCTTTCTTCTAGTCTTACATTTCCCATTGCATAGTTGTATCTTTATAAATGTTGAATTATAAATAAGAGCATTGTAAATTTAATTGCAATTTTTCTTTAACACTCAGGGTAATTTTTTTGCACATACTTGCTTTTTTTTTACCCAAAAATTTGAAGAGCATCATCTAAAGAAGATTTTTTTTCCTCTAAAGAAATCTGGAGAAGTGCTATTTGACACATACAAAAATAAAGCAACGTAAACCGTACGATCGTATTAGGGCCCCCAAAGGAGCCCTGCAGCCTCTTCCTGCTCTAATGTTGTTATCAACACTATCGGGTTTTTTATAAAGTGGCCCAGAGCTTCTTTCTAAACGAATGAACCAATAAAATGCTAGTAACAGACATGGGCAATCAATGTCCTTTATTATATGAATAGAATATATTTATAAGAGGTTTTACAGTTTTACTTTCTACGGAAAATGCTTGTTTGGAATAAAGATTTTCACTTATTTTTTAACTTGGTTATCTATCTTACAAAATTGTTGGAATATCTCCAAAATAAAAATTTCTTTGTATGTGCTTTTAATTCCAATTAATAGTTTCGGTAGTAAAGGTTCTTACATTTAGTTGAACTTAACCCTCAGGCTAATAAAAGAGATTCCTACCCAGAATGTTTTTTTCTACATCATTTAAAAAAATTACTTTTTCATACACTCATACTTTCATTCAATCAATCACTGTGATTGAATCGATTTTATTTGAAATGTCTGTCGTTAATCGTTATCTTTACTTTTTATCTATCTTTTGATCAGCTATTAAACAGTAAAGAACCTCATTTATATGGATTACATTTGATTTTTATGGGAAGCATATGTAATATGTATAAATTTTATGGTTGTGTGATAATGTAGGTAAATATCTATTTAAAAACTTAACAAACCAAAAAAAATATTTGGAATTTTTGGAGAGTTTAAGTAATTACTAATTTTTTAAAAGTAGATTAAAATTCTAAAGAACTAAATGTCGTGCATACAGAAAAATCTAAAAAAAGTGATCAACCCAATTGATGGAATAATTGCTTATTATACTGTTTTGATTGAGATACCAACACCCGATGCAAGGCGCTCACGAAAGTTATTCTATCGGAGAGTTATTTTCGGATACCCGTAGACGCTTTCACCTTGAAAATAGTTTACTGTCTGCTCACGTTTTGGTTATTTTGGCTTAAAAACTTTCATTCCCACATTTCACCTGCTCTCAGTCAAATGGATCCATCGCTGTGGACACAAGATATCATTAATACCTTTTTACATTCTTTCGATACGAAATCCCGACGTTTACATCATAGAGGTTTAGGTTTACATCCTGCGACTGAATGGATGGCAAAGCCCTTCCAGCTGTTCGGGTTTTGATGGAAGAAAAATACTACCATTTCGTTCTCTCTCTCTTCAGAGCAGATTGGGAGGTATTTTCTTTTCTGTGAGCGATCGATATTTCTCGGAGGCAGATTTTATCGAATCCCGGGAAAGAAATGAACATTCGAATGGGAATAAAATTGTCGGATTTTTTTTTATGTTGAGGATTATGCTACATATAATTTCTGTATTGAAATTGATTTGGGGGTCGTTGGATGGAAACGAGCGTGGTTGAACTTGTGTGCGAGTATCAAACAAAATGTTAAAGGGGCACCTGATGGCATTTTATTATCTACACTATCATCGTTGACTTGTTAACATTTAAAACATCGGCTGTAAAATATTTCATATTTAGGGCACCTTTGTCAAACTTGTTTTTAATTGGAATAGATATACTGATCCGTATAAAAAATGCTTAATATGACTTACTGATCCGTAATTTTTTCTTAATATACTCTACTTTTCATTTCCAAAAACTGATAAAAACATGTCGGAGGAGATAACGTGGATGGTTTTTTCTTTGTCTGTGGTGTGAAAATTAATAATGCGGTGCCTTTTATTAGTGTTATTAATATTTATAAAAAAAATTATGGAGCAGTTTTACTAGATTGGAAGTAACATTTATTACTTTTTATTTTTATTTTATGCAATGAATTTATCATTTACGTTATCTTGAATTTGGCATTCGTTTCCATTTGCTGGATTAAGAACTGAGGAAATAATACCCATGCTTTTAATTACAGTTCTCAAAATTTTGCTTACGCTACTAAAAATAAAAAAGAGGGTATACTTAATATGAAGAAAGTTTGACTTTTTACAGTCAATTTTGTAGGAATACGTGGCGTTCTTTTCTATGTAATTTTTCTTTCTGTGGTAGCTGTTAGCTTTTCTACTACTATTTAACATTAACTCATTATCTTTTGTTGTTCCTTAACTTTTAGTAGTAATGTATTCCCCGTTCTTTTACTCTAAAATTTGGTAACTTTGAATTCGAAGGATTACAAAGGGCCTTTATAAATTAAGTTGGTAACCTATTGCTATAAATGGTTGAATACAGCTTCCACAATGTAAGTAATTTTTAATGTTTCCTAGAAAAAATACATTAAATATTTGTTGATTTAAGTGCTTTGGTATGTATTATGTTCCTTATTTCATGTGTTATTCGTCAAGAGAAAAATTATGAGTGGTCAACTTTTAAAAGCTGTCCTTACCTTTTGTTGCGAAAGACTCAGCTTCCTTTTTTTTCTTATATTATTTCATCTCATTTATAACGATTTTTCCTCAAGAATAATCCAACTTCATTCCTTATGGAAAGTAGTAGAAAAGGTTTCCTTAACTGTAGCGTGGTAAGGTAAATACTATAAGCTCTATGGTAAATACACTTCCTTTCTTTCTTCTTTCAAGGTTTTGATGTTTTCACGACGCGTGCCCTCAAATAGCTTCGACACCAATTCAAGCTGAAATTAATGGTGTGTTCGTGGTATAGATCTTCGACCAGAAGACGACACCATGCACCAGCAATTAATTTTTTTTAAAAACTTGACAGCCTCCCTATGGTTTCTGTCCGTCTCTTTTTATCATTCATTTTTGACAAGTCTTGTAGCATGAAACATCTGGTCACTTGTGGGGAATAAATAAATAGGGTTTGTTGAGTTGGTCTTGAAGACAGCTTTTTTATTTAACTCGGTGATGATTACAGCCCAAAGATTTATAACCTCCGAAGTGTAACACAGGAAATCCGTCATACCCCTTGTCTTGTAGCATTTTCGAAAAATGTTTCAGCTGAAAAGACTTGGAAAATAAACCAAAGCATGGATTATCTTACTCTTAAAACAATTTGTATTGCTTGTGCAGTTCGCCATTTGGATCTATGTTATTACAGTACATACTCTTTATTAATGAGGATTGTCCTGAAATGTCTCGTCCCGGACCGGATGAACTAATATCCCGAATCTAATACAAGCAAATTTTGATGATACAGTTTGAAAAGCGAGAGAAATTTCAATATTATAGGTACTATAGAACTATAATAATTATTACACTAATATGTAAGAAACGAGAAGAACTTAAATTTTTATGTAATTTCAATATGATTAAAAAGAAATATATTTTACCGTTTGAATTACCTTTCTTTTTTGTGAAGAATGAAGTGATAGAAGTCAGTATCTTTTTCCTGCATCACGACACCATTTTTCACTTTGTCAATTTTTGCATTTTTCCTTTGTTTGACTGATTTATTCTATCCCCGATATGGGAGATTCGATTTTACTGTGTATTTTATTTATTTAATTTTGGAATCACCTTGTTGAAATTTTCGATAAATTACTAACTTTAAACCACAGCATTACAAATAGAACATTTTAACTCTTTATTTCAAAACTAGCTGTTACGACCCGGCAAAGCCGGGTCTTACAGCTAGGCTAGCCTTTTATGCGAGCTTCGCTCGTTACTACTTCAAGTTCCTATTAATTATACATTAAATAAGAAGTTTAACTTTAATAATTTATTATTGTTGAATTAGAAACCAACTTCCCTAAAAGTAACTTTTTAACCTTTATTAAGTAAACCAACTTTCTTGAAAGATATTTATTTAAAAGCTATTATATTATTTTAAAATTTTAATTACTTTTATTTATTTATTTTTCTGATTATTGCGAGATGGCATCGAGTCAGTGAGTGACGTGGGCTTTTATATTTTTCTGATGATTATGATTATTATTGCGAGATGGCATCATAGTGTGCGAGCGTTCCAGAATCAGTGAGTGACGTGGGCTTTTATATGAGAGATTATCTGTTATAAAAATATTTGTTTGTAATGGGGCTAAAAATGTCTAATATGCTTAGATGGTTAGTGTTTCAACCTAGAATTTGCTTGAAATTTGACCAGACTGGGGTTTTTTTTGGAGGTCCCCAGAGCATTGTCTCCATTGAAGCTCCTAGAGACGCAAATTAATTGTTCGATACAAGCATGCCTGATTTTCTTAACTCTAATAATATTAACAGAACAGGAGTAAGGTTATAAAGTTTATTAACATGGATTTCACCAAGCGAGAGGGTCGACTGTATCGGCTGCTTTCTCTCAAATCCGGTAAGTCGAGAAAAAAAAATTAGAGGACCAGGGAAACACGAGATCCGTCTACCGCCGTCGCGTGGCTTTAATTAAACGAAACATTAAAAGCGGGAAAAAGACCTCCTGAGAGCATGACCTCCTGCCGTACCCAAAACAAAGATGCTTTCTCTTGTCAATGCCCCTTATGCGGTCCACGATACGATGCAGACGCCGAGAGCGCTGGTAAGCTATAACAACCTTTCAAAAACCGTCGTTATTTGCGTCGTTTGGAGTTGTTAATGGAATGGAAGGTGCCATTAGCAGTTCGATTCTTGCTCAAAATCGTTTGCGCTTCTTTTTTTTTTCTCCCTTTACGAAATAAGCATTTGCTGGTTCGAGGCTTTTTAATAATCTTTGTTAATAGGGGCTTAGGGTGAAATGGGATTTTTAATCCTTTGGTGTCTTTTTTTTTTAATTATGAGTGTGTGTTTTCTGTTTTTGACCATTTTTCGGCGTTCTGAGGTGCTTGAATTAGTACAGTCAATGTGTGAAGAAAATGTTTTCTTTTAGTAGTGTGGTCTTTTTTTTTTCATCATATCGGTAATTATTTCAAAAGATACAAACATTCCGTGATGAATTAAGAAGTTTTTTAGGAATATACAATATCCCAAGATTAAAATTAATTGTAATAAATCTACTCAAAATAGGGGGCGCCCGCCATACAGTAGTAGCCGTAGTAGCAATAAGTTACATTCCCAGTGTTTTTTTAGAATTATTTATTTATAGTGATTAACACTGTAACCGCGTTAATTCTTAAAAACAGCGGCGAATTTTCTCTGAGGTTAGACATGGGGTAGATTAATTTCTGTTGTTCGTTTGAAATATTAATCTGTGTTTGAGTTTGTGAACTTTTCTTTAAAATATGACAATAGATAATTACTTAATGTAATGTTATACTAGAATATAAATTACCTCTGCGCACTTAGTTTACTTTTTAATACTAAACTGCCCACTATTAACTTTTGTTAACCACACTAATTGTTACATTACCAATTGATCTTCTTAATTTCATGTGTTGTTAATCATAGAACTCTCACTCCCATCACTTTAATTCCATTTTGATGGTGGTTCTTTTGACTTCTCTCTCTCTCTCTCTCTTTGACTTTGACTTCTTGAACTCCTATTAAGAATGTTCCTTTGAAATGGATTTGAGTTTCAAGAACCTTCGTAACTTTTTCAGTAATTCTACTCCATAATTTAATGCAATTTTAAAATGTGCGCTACGTTGTGCCTACTATAAACCTAAAGACATTTTGTTTAAACTCATGAAATAAAGAACTTTTTCTATATAGTACAAACTGCATATTTTAAAAATGTACGATTATGTTTCAATGAACAAAACATTCAGTTAATTATTGTTAAACGTTTACTAAGCTCTTTTAGAAACAAAAAGTGATTGCAAAATTTTATTTTTATCAACATAAAATGTTATTATTCTTTTGACTAAAAATGTTAAAAATATCTAGGATTGAAATCATAATTTTGAATTGAAATTTTTTAATTACAAGGTTTAATTTGTTTTAGTCTCCCTTTCCACTGCATTAAAACATGCCAGTATATGAGTATATTATATTACTACCATCTTACAAAACTTGCAAAAATTAAAAGTATTTTGTAGATTTCATTATTAAATTTGGGTTTTATGAACACACAGTTGAATAAAATTAATCCTTTCTGTGCAAATATTTTCTCTAAGTTTATTATCCATCGTTTTCTCTTGTTGTAAAAAAAAAACAGATGCCATTTTCTGATTTGAAAAGAAATTCTTTAGAAAATTTTCTGTATAATACCTGGCTTGCTCATATTGTTGAACTTATCCTTGTGAAATGCTTTATTTTGTGCAATTTTGGCATTTTTTTACCAAAAGAATTTCATGAGACAAAATTTTAATGTTTATTCCCTTTATATATTCTAAGGGTATATATAGAAAGAAGGTAGTAATTAAAAAACTAATTTTCTTTTTTATGCTAAAATATGGAAATCATTCTATTTTAACAACATTCATTGAACTCATAACAAATACTTTTATTTTAGTTTTAGAAATATTAACAGAAAGTTAATTGTTAAAAACTTGTTGGATTCATTCATTGCATGTAGTCAGTTAAGGTGATAAACTAAGTTAAATTTGTACTACATGTACAGATTTACATAAAATAGGTGCTTTGTATTTTATGACTTGCTTCCTGAAATCGGTAGTTTTGGTTAGTCATAGCTGTATTGGGGTCTGGGCATTAGGTAATGAATCTCAAGGTAAGATTAGAAAAGTGAGTAAAATAAAACATTTTTGTACTCCCTTATCAGTGGTTTCTCTCCCTTGTCTGTTAAGTTGTCTGACTGTATTTTCTCCTGGTTTGATCATAAAGACTGACTGACATCGCTTTTCTTTTTTCAGCATCGCTGTCAGCACCTTCAGCAGTGACCAAGGAAGTGTCGACTCTTGTCATTACAGCAGCACTGGCAGCGACAGCAACAGTGGCTCCTCACCATGCTCCCCGGAAGAGCTGGACCGCTGCTCGCGAGCTGGCTCGCCCCAGTCGATGCCACCCACCTCCCCACCCCTCAGCTACGACTTTCGAGAGGAGGAGCGGCTCTTGCAGAACTGCCAGAAGGACTCGAGCGAGAACTCCTCCTTCGAGGAGAAAAAACGACTGTTCTTCGAGCAGGTGGACGTCGTCAAACCGCTCGCCAGCGACGCAGCGGAAGAAATCAAACCTTTCTACCTCCAGCAGCAGACGGACTGCTCTGTGCCAAATTCCGAAAGTTGTGAACCATTCCAAAGTTTACAGAACCATGTTCCTCCTGAAGGCAGTGGGGAGAAGACTGTTGTGGTTGCCGAGCCCCGGCGAAACCTCACGCCCCAGACTAGTTTTAATAAATGTGACTCTGCGTCCAGCCGGAGCACCACGAACCAATCAAACTGTTCCTCCTCCACCGCCACTACGGACTTGCAGCAGTGCCACTGGGCCCACTGCACGAGCTGTCTGGAGGGGAACACTGAGCTAGTCGAGCACATTAGATCTCAGCATGTTCAAGTACAAAGAGAAAAGGAAACCTTTGCGTGCTTGTGGATCGGATGCAAAGTAAGTTAAACTGTACTTGGTAATTGCTTTTCTATGTGGTATTTCAGTTTTCACTAATTAATGTTTCACTCTTTATTGCATTTAGATTGATTTCATTTCAGTTTCAGTTGATTTCGTATAATTTCATTTTCTGGTACTTAATAGGGTTATGTCAGAATTTGAATTAAAACCAAGGAAAGTCTTTGTCTTAAAAAAGCTTTCTTATGCATTCACTTGCTCACTTAGAAACTTTTGTTTAAAAACTAATCCCTTGTTTATAGTCTGTGTAACAGGCTATAAACAAGAGATATAAACAACAAATATTCAAGGTTGACCTTGAATTTTTTCTCAATGTATTTCTTCTGCGTTGCCATGGTAAAGAATGACGTTTAACCGCCTATTTTATTTACACAGACTATAGTACTTTTAAATTTATAATTCTGTCTAGACTCTTGCAAACTCAGAATGTTGTTTCTTGAGAATGACATTTACCAACTTCTTCAGGGAATTTTCAAAGCAGACTAAAAATGCCACCCCTTAGTGGATAGTGAATCCTTTGGAAATTTATTAGTTCTGATTGTTTTATCACAGTCATTATAATTCTTTTTGTCACAGTCATTTAATCATTTTCGTCACAGTCATTTAATTCTTTTTTATACATTCATTATAATTCTTTTTGTTAAAACAATGGTATATTGTTGGTCCCTAAAGGATTGTTCTATTGATGTTCTGTACTTTTTAAATTCTCTCTACAATGATAGGATTGTCGTTGTCACTTATCTTTGATATGCAGTAGCCCTAACAGAAAAATTCTCAATTTAAAACTTTGCTGTATTGTTATAGATTTTCAATTCATGTATTACAGAATAACACTTTGCAAGTGGGTACCCCTTGTATTCACTTGATCATTTTTGCTTTAATAGTATATATGTGAGGTCGTTCAAATATTATGTAAAGTTTTTGGTCATTTTTAACCCCCCTTGTCCACAAAGATAAGTAAACCGCAAACCCTCCCCTTCATTACGTAAGAAAGCTGCCTGACTGCCTTTGTTCTTTTTTTGTAGAAAATGTTTAGCAATGCTTATGTTCCAAAAATTCATTTGTGTTCCATGAACCCTCAACCTATCGTTAAATTTTCGTTGTAAAACCAAAATGCTTGAATTTTTTCTGTAAAATTTATATTGGGTTGGATTTTGAAATTATTTATGCAAGATATTTTCGAAAATGCAGTGTTTGTAAGTGCAGTAAGCATCACTCATACCCCCTCCCCCCTTGTCAAGAAAAATAAGCAAAGAGCAAACCCTCTCCCCCCTTGAGTTTTTACGTAATATTTGAACGGTACCTGTATTTTATAATGTAACCCCAGATGTTTTACCGATTCTATTGCATTTCTTACCACACACCAGCACATTTTTACATCTTCTCGCTTCATAAATTCAAAAAATATCTACCTGCCATCCAACAATTAACTCCGTGGCCCTCCCAACTTGTAGGTGTACAACCGCCCCTCGTGTTCACTGAGCTGGCTGGAGCGCCACGTCCTCAGCCACGGGGGCAACAAGCCTTTCAAGTGCATCGTGGACAACTGCACCCAGCGATTCCAGACCCAAGCAGCCTTGCAGCGCCATGTCAACTCGCACTTCGACGGCCATGCCAACAACCACGGCGGCAAGACGGGCAGGTGCCGAGACGAAGTGTCCGCCAAGAGCCTCCGCAGGAAAAAGCACCAGAAGTACAAAAAGAGTCGTGTAGTTGGTAGGTCTCAGTTTCGTCTTCTTGTCTCTTGTTGTTGTGGTCGTATTGGGTTTGGACACGCAGAATAGCTAGACTCGCTTTGGGAATGGTCCTTTGGGTGTTGGTTGGAGAGCTTGGAGGAGGAACTTCTAACTGGCATTTTTCTAAAGCTGGGAACTCCCCTTCAGAGACATGGCAAAATTGTGGAGAAACAACAAGAACATGGCTTGACATCTCAGAATAGGCCTTGGCCTTCTCCATGTTTTTTCAGGCCAGTCTTCTCTTTGCTAGTTAGTGTTCTTCAAAGGTTATTTCAATGCTGTTGGGTATTTGTCAGTTAAGTTCTTCCTCTAGGGCTCAAAAAGCAATGATAGCAAAAACTTGGAGAAATTCTCATTTGAATTTTTTTACCTTTTTTACGCATTTGTAGTGATTGTATTTTGCACATTTGTTGCAAATTTGCACATTTTCATGCATATTGGTATTGGGAGCAGTGTGCTGCATATTTTCAAGAAGTGGAAAAAAGCTTGCTGCTTAGAAATCCATGTTATTTAGTGTGTTATCATAAGTTGATTTTGTTTTCAAATGGAACTTCCAATTCATAATGTCTGTGGGAGCTGTTGGTTGTTCTGGCTCTTCATAAGATCCATACCTAACCTTACCAGATAGACTGGGACTTGTACCCCAGGGTCCTCAGCCATAAAAATAAATGTATATGGGCATTGACGGTCTTGGGGCTCCCATGGACTGTAGCACTGATGAGTTAAGTTTGTCCTCCAAAAGAAATGTCCAGGCTTGATAGAAAGTAAAAAAATAAAAACATGCAACCCTTCAACAAGTATGCAAAGAGGAAGTTATAAATTATTTATTGTTTGAACCTTGTATCTATATTTCAAAATTTTTCTTTCATAGATGTAAATTCAAAAATTGCTGTCTTACCCAGAGGAACGTTTAACAAAGTGGTACTAGATATAAAGGTGGTTCAAACCAATTACACATCTGAGTTGCTTTTAATTTAATGTGCTGAAGATTAATATTAATTTCATGCGTGTTTAAAATGTGATTTAAAAATAGTTTTTAAAACTATTGAAGTCTGATAAACTCTTTTATTTGTTTTCTTTAAACAAAAATTGGAATTACAAGGACCATAAAATTGTTTTTGATAGGTTAATGTTTTCTTTCTCATGAAATTAATATCAAAGTAAAAGTGACATAACCATGTGTATTAATCAACTTCAATGTATGTTTAATTTTAGCCTTGTTAATAATTTTTTAAAAAATATTTTCCTTCATTCTTTGAAAGTTTAAATTGAATTAATCATAAACGTTTTGGCACTATTTACTTAATTATATTAAAATTTATAATGGCTATAGTGTTTAAAAGTTACTTTTTTGACAAAAATATTTGTTATACTTATAGTAGATTCTAAAATTGAGTTTGATTCAGGGTTAAGCTAGAGAAAAAGGTTCCTTTATCAAAAAAAACTTTAGCAAGATGCTAAAATAACAAATTGGTTAGATACAGCAGTTTTTAGGTGAAAAATTTAATTAATTGAAATTACCCAAAGAACAAACTCTATGCTAAATATTTCTTTAAAATCTTTTTATTAGGATTTAAACAACTTTAAGTATTTATAACATTTAGTTTTTCTTTTGCATTTTTGTAAAAATGATCAAAAATATTTAAGCATTCTGGGGTCTTAAGCTTTTTACACAAAAAGCCACCATAGCAGAATCCCTGGTTTGATATAAGTGTATTACTTGTGTATAAGTTTTTTGACGTGGACATAATTTTACATAGTATGGACCATGGACATATTTTTGATTTGTATTCACTTCCAATTTAAAATTTTATTATTATATATAAGTATTTATACAATTGATTGAAATTAAAAGTATCTACCAGAACTGAGACCACTTGTAAATGGTGCATATACCAAGACTTCAATCATAACAGTATTTAGGAGTAAATATTCTTCCTAAATTTTGGTATGTTATGAGCTTCAAACATTAACAATTGACAAAGTGGTTTCAATAGACATGATTCCTCATCCAGTGTTACAGCTCTACTGTGATGGAAATAGTTGAGTGAATGCAGTGTCTTGTAGTTTTATTTTTGTGTAAAATGTTTCTTCTTTTCTAGTTTGTTTGCACTCCCAGTTTCTTACACTTCGTGGTTAGGTCCAAATCACTAAAACTTGCCTACTCGCGGACATGCAGCTCATGGGTCGACATCAGTGGAAAATCGTTAATTTCCGTTTCGCCAGGGTTACACTCGCTATGCCACTAAACATCTCATTCCTAAAGGCTCCACAATATTATTGTTGCAAATCATTAATAAGCTTTGTTACATTCGTTAGCTAAATTGATCATTCTTTCAATGATTTTGTTTGAAAGTATGCCAAAGCCTCTTTTAAACCAATCACATTAGGCATGACTTACTATGTATTACTGCATACAAGATTGAATTCTCTAATACTGGAGCCCAGGTATTTTTGTGTGTTAAATATCCCTCATAAGCTCTTACTTATTAATCTTCTATTAATCATCAAAGAAAGTTAAAATTCTAATAATCATCAAAGATTGGTTTAAAATTGGCTTTCATGTGATACATTTTTTCTTCAAAATCATTGATATTTATGAACTAACAATGAGCAAAGGTCATTGTTGATATTGCAGCTGATAACACAGTTAATTTAAATTGGGATGGGAAAAACCATGTTGCATTTAAAAGTTATCAGCAGTAACATCTTCATATTTCAAATTGACTCACAGTGAACACAAAATTATTCACGTAAACACTATAATTTCAGAATTAAAAGTAACTTAATTAAATAATTTAATGCATTTATAACTAATAAAAATAAAATTGCCTTAATTTCAAATTGACTTACAGTGAACACAAATGTTTTCACTTAACACTATAATTTCAGAATTAAAAGTAACTTAATTAAATAATTCAATGCATATACATAACTAACAAAAAAATAAAATTGGCTTAATTTCAAATTGATTGACAGTGAATGCAAAGTTTTTCACTTGACACTATAATTTCAGTCAATTTCAGAATTAAAAGTAGTTCTTAATTAAAAATTCAATACATTTATAGCTAACAAAAAAATAAAATTGCCTTAACTGCACTAATTTCAGTCAATTTCGAAATTACAAGTAACTTAATTAAATAATTCAATGCATATAAACTAAAAAATTCTATTAAATTATAAAGAAGCTTATTAAACATTTTTTAACAAAAAAAGTAGAATAATATTTGTTAAGTCTTTTCAAAAAACTAAGTTTCATAACATCAATTAAAAGTTTTATTTCTACATTTTGTCTAACATATTTGTTTTAAATACATTCTATTACTAACTGGCAACTTTGTAATTTTAAATGAATATAAATATTAAAAAAAATTAAATACTATCCTTCATAAAAAAGCAACAAAAAATGCACCACTTTCTTATTTCCCCAAAAACCATACATTAAAAGCCCCCCTCAAGTAGTAGATGGTAGATATTTGTGTGATTATCTTCATTTGTTGTATTGCTCAGATGTTTTTAAAACCATTTTGGTACTTAAAGATCTTTTAAGATTGATCTTTTCTATATTGTGGATTCAATACTGAAACTCAATAACTTGAAACTAAATATTTTGAGTTGTACATAAGAAAATGTGTATTAGGGAAGGAAAACTGGTTCTATAAAAATAGTCTTTTGCAAACTCATCCTGGTGACTGTTTTAAGAAATAGACATGGGGATAATTTGTTACTATTGAATTTGAACCTTTCAACTCAGAATTGCAGTTTCCTAGTTATCTAGTTATAATGTTGAACCCATGGTATATTTAATTGAGCATGTTGTTGCGTTTTAAACATCTTTGCATCCTTCAAGTGAAGTTACTCCATATCCGTTTGCTAATAATTGAATATTTGCAGGTAAAACTGAAGATTTTTTCGATGCAAATATCATGGAGCAAATCCGGTACAAATTGGTGGAAATTCATTCAAGCCTGCCTTTAGGAAGTACAAATGGTACTGGGTCTATCACCTTTCACAGCAGGGTAAGATGTTATTTAAATTGTGTTCTTATTTTACTTTAATGTTATTAGCAATATAAGCTTCAGTTATTTATTACAAATGGATATATTTATTCAGCTTAAAGCTAGATAGTTAAAGCATTAAGCTTTTAAATGTGTAGGTATAAGAAGCATTTTTTTAAATTCATAAATTTTATGAAAGTATTGCTGAAATAATTCTGATGATGATCTTTAAACATTTAACAGATTCCTAATATCCACATAACCATTAGGGAAATTTCATAATTTGTTTCTCTGAAAATTCAGTTGATAATTTTCTAATGCTACTTTCAAAGTATATTTATAAGAAATCTAATTATTTAGTTTATCACTTACATCATCCGATAACCTTGTATATCAGATTTTAGGGATTTTCAGTATTCAAGATTTGTGTATATTCACATAACAACACCAATGACAGATCAAAGCGCATATTTTAATACATTAAAAATAAGAAATTATGCTTACCACAGGTGACTATTTTTTAATACTGTAGTTGGTAACATAGTAAGTTTAATTCATACCACTTTCTGAATACTTTCTTTCATATGATGCTTTGTGTAGTGAATTTCATGTGTAGTTTGATAACCATGTCCTTCATTTACTAAGACTATTTCTATTCACAGGGGCTAAAATAGCTCACGAGTTACGGAGAATTTTAGTTAATTGCACGAAGAACAGTTAAACAAATCATTTTTATGGTTATAATGGTTACTTCTTTCTTACTGTATCTGTCATATACAGGTAACATATTGTAGAGCAATATTTGTTGCATTTTCCAAAGTGGAAGTAATCTTTCTGCAGTGTTACGTAAAACTTTAAGTTGTACTTCTATTTACTTTTATAGTAAATCTAAGTATTTAGATGAAAATTTAAAGAAACTTGTTCACTGCAATATCATTATACCTGCTTGAATACCATGCTGGAAGAAGTTGTTGGTAGATAAATGCAAAAGAGTAACTACAAACCACAGATTTAACTTATTTTCAAGTTCTGTGATCTAGCTGCTACCATTGTGTATAGTTTAGTTTGTCCACCTATTAAGCCCTTGTGCTTTTTATTTTCAAATTGAAGATTTTTATTTCACATTCATTGCAATTTTTTATAGGTATCACATATTCTGTTGCAAAATTTATGCCACATTTTTTTTTTATTTTGAAAACCTGCTTAGTCTGCTCAGAAGCCTTTGGCTTTAAAATGCAGGTTGTAAAACTTGTAAGCTGTTCAAAATTTTAAAGTACTTTTGTACAATATAATTTTTCTTAAATGAAGTTAAGAAAATGGCCTGTCACTGACACTTTTTTTTTTTGCTGGCACTGAGCATAATAATAAAAATAATAATCTTAAATAAATAATGTTTAAGAAAAAAAATTGGGTATATACAGGGGTGTTGTGCAGTAAACTACAGCATGCTTGAATAAAAACTGTTAAAGCTAATTATTGTGGCTGATATCAATGCTTTTAACATCCAGCTCCAAGATCAGTTTTATATTCCATTTTAACCTACAGACTTTAATAATCATGTGATTTTCATGAGCTATAAATGTAAAACACTCATTGGAAATATTTTTTAAAAATTTTGGGGCTGTAGATATAATTATTATTTTAAAATTGTTGTAATAAATTGGTCTATAAGTAAGTATTTATATTGATTGTACATTTTTACAAAACAAAGAAAACCTGAAAGAAACATTTCAAAATGAGTTTTTAAGAATTTATTTATACTATTTTCAGGCTTGCTTAATCCTAATTGGTTACTTTTTATCTTGCTGCTTGCAGGGCCGGATTATCCAATAGGCAAAGTAGGCAACTGCCTAGGGGCCCATCGTCAGCTAGGGGCCCCGTCCCCAGAGGGTGGGTGCCCATATGTTTGAATTCAGGAAGGGGTCCAAAAAAAATGTTTGCAAGTACTAAGTAACTATTTATATTTTTTTCAAGCAGTAACTAGACCATTTTTATGAGGGGTTGGTTCATAACTATTTCAAAGGGGCCCTCACGAGTATACTTAATGCAAAAATTCTTGCATAAAATACTGGAATTTCAAGCAAAAAGTGGGTGTCTAAGAGTCCCCAGAAAAAGTTCTGAAATTTTATTCTTAAGATAAATGTTTTAACTCATTTGGGTGACTTCTAAAATGGATCGCGAGGGGGGCCTGCACATAGGCCCCCTTTGCCCTTTTGTATGGGCACCCATTCCACAGAGAATTTTTCTTGAAATGTTTCTTTGAGTTAAAATAAAAAAAAATTTATGCAAGTCCAGACCTAAGCAAGGGGCCCATGAAAAAATCGTCTAAAAAGGTTCCACAAACGGACCTCTCAGATTCCTTATAAATTAGCTTAAAAATTATCTTTTGCATGCTAGAAATGCAAAAAACAAAAACTAATGTTTTGAAAAAAAAATTATTCTTTAATATACTTAGGATTCCTAACTTTTTAATGTTCTTTCTTCCGGTTCCCCACTTTTCCATAGTTTAAAGCACTGGTGGAGGTGGTTCATACAGAACCCCGGTGGTTCACGGTAAAAAAATTTCATTAAAATAAGAAATTTCATAACTTAATTGTAGTCTGCACATCGCGAGCAGTGGTGATGTTTTGTTCTTCAGTTCCCTGTCAATCCCCTTGAACTGCTGCGAGTAAATCCGGTATCGGACGTTGTTCATGGCCGTGGACTGCATACTATCCCTATACATATTATTAGAAGAGTAAATTTTTAATTTTTTTGTTCTTTAAATAAATGCTATAATGAAAAATACGTTCATTTTGATTTGTTTTATTTTTTTATTGAATATGGTTTGGTTTAGCTAACGTTTTATAACAAAAATTTATTGAACATGAGCCTTCTTATTATGAAGCTTATGAGCTTTGTTATTGAATAACAAGCCTTCTCCCCACTAGCGGATCCAGGGGGGGGGGCTAGGGGGCTTGAGCCCCCCCCCCTCCCAAAAAAAATGAGAAGTTTTACACTAAATATATGGAATTTTATGCACCACAATGAGTTAAAACCCTGTTAGGTCAAATTTTCAAAATTTTTCTGGGGGAGGACCCCCAGACCTCCTTGGTACTTGTGTGTACTTTTACTTGTACCCTTTGTACTTTTATTACAACTGTATTTTATAATAAGTTTGTCAAAACGCAAAAATTCTACCATAAAATCTATGTCCGAAATTGGGATGAGGCAGTGTTTTTTTTATTTAAATTTTCTAGGGGAGGACCCCTAGAGCCCCTTAGTACTTGAAACTCTATTATTACAACTGTTTTATATTAAGTTTGTCAAAACAGAAAAATTCTACCATAAAATCGATATCCGAAATCGGATGAGGCGTAGCAAAACAAAATGAAAAGTGGGTATTTTTACTTAAATTTAAAAAAAAAATTCTGGGGGAGGACCCCCAAACCCCCCTTTTAGTGGTCGGAACAGGATAATTCACTACCTTTTCCATATTTAGATAATCAAGAAGATACAATTGGATTATGAAAATTAGCCTTAGCTCCCCCCAAAAAAACAAATCCTGGATCCGCCGCTGCTTCTCACTGTAGTAAAAGCATAATTATAAATAATTTTAAAAAAAAATTCTGGGGGAGGACCCCCAAACCCCCCTTTTAGTGGTCGGAACAGGATAATTCACTACCTTTTCCATATTTAGATAATCAAGAAGATACAATTGGATTATGAAAATTAGCCTTAGCTCCCCCCAAAAAAACAAATCCTGGATCCGCCGCTGCTTCTCACTGTAGTAAAAGCATAATTATAAATAATTTTAAAAAAAAATTCTGGGGGAGGACCCCCAAACCCCCCTTTTAGTGGTCGGAACAGGATAATTCACTACCTTTTCCATATTTAGATAATCAAGAAGATACAATTGGATTATGAAAATTAGCCTTAGCTCCCCCCAAAAAAACAAATCCTGGATCCGCCGCTGCTTCTCACTGTAGTAAAAGCATAATTATAAATAATATTGCGATGTGGTTTTAAAACATATTTTAGAAAGGAAAAAGTAAGAGAAAAGGGGCCCCCGAGAGTGCATTGCCTAGGGGCCCCGACATGGTTAATCCGGCCCTGGCTGCTTGTGTGCTTAAACTCTTGAACTGCATTAATTTCACTCTTGTAGAAAATGCATATAAACTTATCTATGATTTTCTGACTTTTTAAAGCTGCATTGGGTACTGCTTACAAGTCTATGGCTTGCTATTTTTCTTAATTTTATTGTTTAAACCATTATTTTTTTATAAATTTAATTTAAATTGTGAATTGCAGAAACCACACTTGTCCACTTTGTGTGAAAGAGGAACTGTTTATTCTTTTACATGAAAAAAATCTACAATTTTAAACAAAAAAATTATAAAAATTAATGCAAAAATTTTGAAGTTCATGAACTAAGAAAAAGAAATTATCAGAGTATTTTGTAGTATAAAAAATAGCATACTACACAAAAAGAGAGGTAAAATATGTTAGTGGTTTCTGCAGTTCAAGAATTATTTGCTCTGTTAACCAGTTTGAAGCAAAGGCTTCTGATGCTGGATTAAGTAAATATTGAATAAATTTATTAGTTTCCTTTAAAATTTAATTTGTAAGTGCCGCTGCCTGCCTGTGTTTGAAAATTGGTGCAGTTCAAATTATTTATTTTTAAAATATTTTTCTTTTCCATAGCAGCTAGTTGTGGTTTAAAAAACTGAAATTGGGGTTAATTTTGGGAATAATAAATGTTAGGTATACATGCCAAATTATAGCATGGTATACAAGATTTGTTTGTTTCATCATATTAAATTTTTAAAAGTTACATTTAATATCTGTTTGTAATGATTCTCTCTATAAACAATAATTCTTTTCTTCACAATTTTTGAGGAATACTCCTGTTAAATAATATTCTATTAATTTCCAGGTTAAAGCAATAAAAAAAGACAAGTCTGGTGATGTCAAAGTTTTATTGCACTGGATTCCAGAAAATATGTAAGATATTTTTTAATGGAGTTCATATATTTTTCTTTTTAAATTTCAAGTTTAGTTGTTAAGTTCAGAGTAAGAGTTAATGTCTTCAAAACTGTTTGGCTTATCAATTGAAATAATCTAAACGCATTATTTTAATATGAAGTATAAGAGATTTGATTGTGTCAAATTGTTGTGTAAATAAGTGGGAGGCTCAATGACATCTTAGTTTTGATAAAGAGGTTCCTATGAAGATTTTATTTAAATAATTGGTTCACTGTGTTTAAATATCTTAAACTTGGCCTAGCTATGTAAATTTTGAAAATCTTGGTTATTAATTTGGTTTTATATTGAAAAAAAAAACTTATTGAAGATTTATTTGGGAAAAATTTTAGTGAAATGAAAGTTTTATTAAGCATGAATGAACCTTAGTGGTTTAAGAAAGAAAGAAAGAAAATTACAGTTGTGCAAGGTTCATACACATCATGAAAAACTGAAATTTGCTTTCTTTTTCTAAGGGCCCTTAAAACTCTTGAAAATTATGTTTTTTGTCCTAAATTTTCCCTCTAACTCCTGAAAAACATCTATCCAAAGGCAAAACGAAGTAACCTCTTTCGCAGTTCCTTGTTCCATACTTCATTTTGAACTCATTCTGCTCATAATATATGAAGTCGTATAAGGTTAATAACTAGCATGTTTACTCCTGATTTCTTTTGTAAATTACTCTGTAAAGACTTGAATTTTACTGTGTTAGAAAGAGTATGAACCCTGGTTGTGTGGGAAGACAACATTTTCTCAATCTTTCTATTTGTATTGTATTTTCATTAATGTTCGGCACTAGTTAACTAGAACTAGTTGCAACTAGTAGTTAACTACTGATCAACTAGTAGTATAACTACTTTTGGTTTAACTAGTTCAACTATTAGTTGAACTACTTTTTTTTAATAACTACTAGTTGAAACTACTTTCAAAATTTCAACTACTTTCAAAAAAAATTCTCATTAAAATTTTTATCAAAATATAGAAAAAATTGTACTGTAACAAATTTAATTAAGATGGTAGAGTACTCAAAATACTATAACCGAATTAAAGGCCCTTTTTGCGCGTTTTTTGTGATACAGAAAAGAAAGATATATTAGAATTTGGGCAAAAAATAGGTTATGAAATTAAATAGACTAGTTAACTAGTAGTTAACTACTTTGAGAAACAGTTAACTACTAGTTGTAACTAGTCCCAGGAAAAAATAGTTAACTACTAGTTGCAACTAGATTTTCCCAGACTAGTTAGTAGTTGGTAGTTAACTATTTTTTGACCACTAGTTGCTGAACACTAATTTTCATTTGTTTTTCACCAATTAACTTACTGTTGTATTATAATTTCATCTTAGTATCTCTTCCCTCACACAAAATTTTTCAACAAAACTAGCATAAATTGAACCTTCTGGGCTATTTGCTTATCTCTCAAACCATTATCCAATCATCCCAGTTCGTCCAAAGCAGAGTGTATTGGCATTTGGGGTTGACGTTTTTTCAGATAACTAGTATAATCAGTGATAGTGTGCTGATGATGTTTTCTTCTGTGTTTCTTCAGCTTACCTGACAGCTGGGAGTCCGAAAAGTCAGTCATCAAGTACAAAAAAGTTCCATACTCATCACTGCCACCGGAAACGCGTGCCTCGCTTCATCCCCCATTCGGCCTGCGAGACTCCTCTTGCGACGATGCACCGCGGGTAAAGCAGCGCCGGAAGTGAGCCACTCACAATTCCGAAAGACAGAGAGAGAATCATGTTCCTGCAAGTGCCATGCAAAATAACATTTATTCTGCGCTTCTGAACGGGCGTCTTAATACATTTTTTTATTAGTGGACTCTTTCGTTCTCCTGTAGCTCTACTGCACACACGGGTGCGAATGCAAAAATTTTTTTTCCTGTGGGGATAAACTGTGTATGCAAAGTGTAATTAGCAATGGTTAGTGTAGGCACGAAGAAAAGGCAACAAAAGTTTGTGAAAGAAAACAAAAGGAGAGACAATATTAGCCAGTGCCTTTGTACCTTTCATTACGGAGGATATTTTCCAAGTGTATTATTCAGCTTCCTCTTTTTTTTATTCTTTTTTTTCGACACCAGAATGAAATTCACGAGTAACCTGCTTTGTCAAAATCCTTTGTTATTTCGTTTCAAAATAAGAACTGTCTGACGTGGTACTCGATCCTGTGGTTTCAGTTGGACCAAGAAATTTCTCTTAACAAACATTGGGAATCACCATTTTAAAGTCCTGTTCTAGTGAATGATACTTTGTTAGAATATAATAGTGTGAAATGAACTGAATCCATTACATTGGGAAGAAAACATTGGAAAATAAACCTAGGGTCATATAACTATCCTCTATTCAAAAAAATAAAATGTAGTTTGATATAATACATGCATAAATGAATTCTATAGTAATATCTTGCAAAGTCTAGTACATTCTATTTATTTTTATTATTTCATAGAGCTATGTTATATAGATAAATGCCTTAAAAGTAATCCTTTGCTTTTTAATTGTTACGAATTGTTTCACTATGAGTAACACTTGAGTGTTCTATTGAAATAATTATTAAATGAAACCTTGCTTTGGTTCTAGGATTTATAAATTTCAAGCTACTTACCTTTGTTGATTGGATAATTAACAAGGTTCTGTCAGAATAATATACGAGTTCTTTTCAAATGTAAGAACGTTAAAAATGGTTCCTTTAAGTACTAAAAGTAAATTGTGTCTGCATTCGAATCAAGAATCTGCTATCTTGATTTGAGCATATTTATTTAGGAGTAGATTGTCAATGCTTTGCCATATCTCACCCTTAGCAACAACCCTAGGACCCTAAGTTGAATGTGGAGATAAAGTTAAACAATGTACTTTATTGGTTTGGGTATCTAAGAAATGAAATCGAAGTTTGTTTTTTACCTTCTGGGTGTACTGTAACTTGTGTTGTCTTGTCGCTCCGTCCTATTTTAGAGATTCCCTTTGTGCTTAAAGTAGCAGTGATAGGCAACTGTCAACCGCAGGATCCTTACATTATATTTCCTAATAGTGATTCATATCTGTGATAAATAGTACAAATAAAACAGCAGTAAAACATCAGATTCAGACAAGTCACTCTTAAGTTGCCAGTAAATCAGTTCCATAATTTTATCGGCTACAATAAAAAAATTGCATACCTTTTATTTCCCCTCACTTTTTTTTCTGTAAAGAAACTCATGAAAATGAAATGGCTTTATCAGTAAAACGCTTGTATGGAATAGATCTGTAAAATATTCAGTTTTTTTGAAAAACCTTGCTTAGAAATTTTGCACTCTACCAAGGAATTATAAAAGATTTGTTTTCCCAAGTATGTGTTTCTAATGTTAATGAAGTAATAGCTTGATAGTCAGTAATTAGCTTTGCCCAGTTTCTTGATGTGAAAGTTGCCAGTATTTTCGAGAACTGAACAAAAACTTCATTAGGTAGATACATAAAATGTACCTGAGATACAGCTCATTTTCAATTCAATTCCATCTACAAGAAGTAACATTCACTCAGGTTTAACATAAACCATTAACTACAATAGATTTATTTTGTGTAAATACCAACCATTTTAATGAACTGTCTTTCTCTATTATTTTAATGAAGTGCTCTGACCTAAGAACTTTTTGATTTTTTTTTGACTGATCCATTTTATTTTGAGTTTTTGTTGTAGACATGGTATTTGTTGTATATAAGGCATATCATTTTGTTTTATTACTTACCTATTGATGCATTTAAATGGTGATAATTTTTTTTACTATGAACGAGTATGCAAAGCATGCTTAAGTTTATTTCTAATGAAATGCCTAACTCAATACTGAAGTCTAAACATAACTGCCTTGTTAATTCAACCAAAGGAAAGGTATACTGTTTGGTATTTGTGTTTATTGTACATACTATGTAAATTTTTCTGTATTCTATTACTTAAAAATGTATCATTTTATGGATTCACCTTTTGATTGTAGAAATCTTCCTTTATTTGAAGTTACAAAGATTAGGAAGTTTTCAGCTTTATTCTAGTCAACTTTAATTGGAGCTGTTTTTGTTCTTTGTCTTTTTAAATGCTCTTGGATTTGCTTACATTTACCATCTAACTATTTTAAACATTTTATGAGTTTTTAATGCACCCCTGGAATGCAACACTTTTAAATTGTTAAGAAAAAAATGCTGTTTTTCTTCTAGTTAACAAATTTGTTAGATTGTGATTACCTCCTCCACCATTGTTTACATGGCAATGTTGTTTTCAAAAGCTGTTAGTCCCATAACTTTTATTATCCATCCTTCTGTAGGATATATCTACTGCAAAAAAATGTCTTAAGTAGTAACATGAAAACTTCATTGAGTAAAACAAATGTTCATGTACAATTAAATCAAACTTTTCTGTTGTATTATTGAACTAAGTTTGGAGGTTTTGTGTGATTTATGGAAAATGTTTCTAGACTTAAAATTCAAATGAGTTTGGATGTCTAAAAGTTTGTATTAACCTTGGAAAATACATATCATATCTTTTAATCAGACTATTATTAAAACAAAGATGTATTAATTGACAAATGTGCATCAGTTATCATGCAGGTATAATTTAATTGCAGATGACCTCTAGCTCTAGGGGTGTAAGGTACTAACAATTCTAGTGCTTTGGAGCAGTTCTTGATAGTTCGATATAAATTAAAGCTTTTTCTTCAGTAAAATATCTATTTATCCTACCCACCGTCTCTTTTCGACCCACAAGAAGTAAAACAGTTCACAATTTTATCTGCTCATTTGAAACACTTCTCGAAGTATCTTAAGCATTAGTCATTTAAAAGCCATTACACCACATGTGTTCTCCATTTTCATTTCACCACCACACAAGTCATAAGCACTAAAGTTACAAAATGCAGTTTCATCCGTCATTATCTCATGGGCGTAGGGAAGTTTCATTTCTAAATGAAAAACATTTCCAATACAAAAATAAGCTAGTACGCAATGTCGATAGAGTATTTTCCTTTGCATGAAAATAGGTTTGTTAGTTTTGTACATATACATATATCTTGTATTGAGTACCCTAGTTAATTGTGTTTATTAGTCAACTCTTTAGTTATTCTCTTGTAAAACATGTATTTGTTGAGGAAATGAAATTATACATCCTGAAATCTTGTGGACAACAAACCTTATTGAAGCCTTGCTTGATTTGGTCAAACTTAAAAAGTATGTTAATGAATTGGAAGATTTTGGTCTCCACACACACACAGTACAGACATTTTGCTTTTGCTGAATATATCCTCATTCTCGGTAACTACTGTATATATATTGGCATAAGATTTAAATTAATGTTCGATTTGTATGTAGATTCTTGTCAAAAGTTACATAATGTTATGTCTTAAAGCTTTCTATGTTCAAAAATAATGCTTCAACTGGCAAATACTTGATCCCCACCCTTGTATTGTGGTGTTGAGCATGCCCTTTGAACTGGAGAGATAAAGGATCAAATAATTGGTTGTAAAATAACTCTGGGAGTTACTTTTATTCAATCCTTTCTTTTTTTTTTAATCTCAAGCATTCTGAAAGAAGTCCTTGCGATTATTGTGATTGTCAACTTGGGTGATGGACTAGAACCAGGGGTCTCCTAAGTTTATTAGTTACGTATAAGTAAACTGTTAAACCCACAACTTGTTTATGTATGGAGAAATGATTGCAGTCAGCACCATAAAAAAATTCAGTGTGAAATTTTAAAGGTCTAAATTTGGTTTTGTTTAAAAAGAAATTGTGACACATAACCGTTGGGATCTAGGGAATATGGGAGTTTTGCCATGACTACAATATGTTTGTATGATAAATTAGATAGAGGTTTGAGCTCTTGAGTCCTTAGGATTATACTTTAGTGAAGAAAAAAACTTTGGAGATTCCTGCACTGGAGGATTTAGTATTTGTTTAGTTATATATTTTGTGCAAGTTAAATTGATACTTTTGTCTTATTATTTTTATGTCTGACTTAGAAGTAATTGATGTATTCTGTACACTCAAATTAATGACAGCTCTTTAATACTTGTTTTCAATGTGTGTTTATATCTATAAAGTCAATTTCAATTGCTTTACTTTCAGTCCAAAAAGGATTCTAGAATTTGCCAAATTGCAATTACTAACATTAAACTTATGCAACCACATCTATCTTTTGATTGATGTCTGCTTCAAGCCAGAACAGTACTCGTCTCTGCTTTCATAGTCTAGGGCTGGGTGTCATCTTCCTTTAGTTTGTTCGTAAGTAAATTGAAAGAGTTGTATTATTAAAACATTTAGGCAACATTCTACTAAGGGGAGATTTCATAACTGACATAAGGGAGGGATTTAAAACAAAAAAACCTTAATATAATTTATAGTTTATGTGTAAGGAGAGGAAAGTTCTTAAAACCTATGCAAACTAAACTCGAAAGAGTTTATTGTACTGCCTGAATCATGTCCCGCAAGATCAAAACAGCATTCACAGTGACATAAGAATAACAATGCATTTGTTTCCATACTAAATGTTCATTAACCTCATGAAGATCACTGCCAATGTTCATTTACTGTTGCTGGTTTTTGTCTATATTGTTAATAAAGTGTAATCACTGTTTATGCTAATTCCATCACTGCCATATCAAAGGGTTATTTCCCACCTTTTTTTGTGAACATGACCAAAAATTTGACTCATGGATTAGACCGTTCAGCCTATTTTTTTAAGTATACACTTTTACTTTTCAGCTGCCCATTGTCTTTGTGGGCAGTTAGTTGTTTATTTATTGATGATATTCTCAACGCTCACTCTGTATTTTTATTTATTCTGTTTTGACTTTGCTTGGCGACTGGGAGTCTTGATTAAGGCAACTTGTTCCTGAGCCGATTTCTCTGTTTTGCAGTCATTTATGATTCGTGTGTTGCACGGCCATTGTACAAAGAGGAATGTGTACTGTATTCTTCTTGTCAAAGCTATGTGTGTGTATAATGCTTAAATTATTATGGATGTTTTGTTCCTGCTTTTGTGTTAAATAAAAACACTTTGCAGTTTATTTTAGTGTGTATAATGCTAAAACACCATTCATTCTATAAATACAAAACATTAGCTCTATGCCAATAATAGCAAAAGCTACATTAACAACTTCATAAAAATTAGTTATATGAAGCTTGTACAATATTTTAGGGTACTCATTCGAAGACTAATAAAATGCCCTTTATTGAGTGCATAGATTTCAGATAAATTTAATTACAGTAAACTCCCGTTAGTACGCCGTTCAAGGGGATTTGTGAAAACGTCGTAATAAGCGGTACGACGCTATATGCGGAATTCCATAAAACACCGTTTCGGCGATATATCTAATACCCGTAATACCTAATCTTACCTAGACACCTTTTTAAGCGGGATTTTATCACTAAAATAGAAACGAAAAGAACAATGTCTAAAAACAGAGCAAACATTCTTACCTTTACAACTTTTATTGGTATACTATTTAAATATAACACTTGAAAATCATGACAAAACAAATAAAATGGTGTCTCTTAGTATTTCATTTTGTGAGACTAAAAAGTTATTCCCTGATTTATTTTCCCTGAATCTATCCAGCCAACCGGCAGTTCCACTAAAGTCTGTTACATTCAAACTTTTAGCAATTTCTCGTTGTTCTACTCGCGTTTTTAACGGTTTCTGTAGCTCATACATTATTTGAAAGGAACTCGACGACGCAATAACCGGGATTTTTCTTTGGGGGACCGGAGAAAAGCGTTGAAATATGCGGGACGTCGCACTAAGCGGGGGCGTACTAACGAGAGTTTACTGTAATTTATATTGTCTATTTCTGTCTAAATAACAAATTAATTATTTTGTTTTAGAAAAACTTGTTTTAAATTTCCATTCCTCTTATAAGATACAGATCAGCTCAAATTTTCTCTTATAACCTCTTTTAATCTTTGAAATTTCCTATTACTTTCCAAACATAAAAGTAAAAAAGGGGAAAGTACTAAATATTTTAGGAAGGATCAATGAGGTTCTAGTAACAACAACAACAAAAAAAAAATAGTAATGTTTCTCTATTTAACGCTGCTAAGGGTTTGTGTTCTTTTTATGGAGCCAAGAAGTAAGGCATGATGGTTTTTAACACTGTTACTGTTGGTTTACTTCAGGGAAATTAAAAACTTATTTCCTTGTTGGCCCTCACAAAAGTTTATTAGTTTCCCAAGGCCTATAAAAAATAAGCATAATTAACTTAAAATTTATATTGCATAGATACAGCAATAAATCAGCTATTCTCAACATAAGAATTGCCGTAATTGAAACACCTGTCATACGGTGGTGTTAGCATATAATGTCCTGATATGGACAAAACGCCATAAAATACCAACCAACCATACTGTGGTGTCATCAAATCCAGTGATTCTCTACCTTTTTAGGACCATTAGATGCCTCATCAAATCAATGGAATGGTTTGAATTCTTGATGGCACTTAAACCTAATTTTTGTAAATCTTGTGTCCACGTCTTCTCTGAACAATTATTTTTAAACTTTTTTTTTTGTAAGCTGTGATGGGAAGATCAATGTTGCAATTAAATGTGTTCATCTAATTTTGCAATCTATTTTATGGTCATGGTTTTGACATCACTCTTTCTTTTAACTTTATTGAACCTGAACAAGTGAAGATTTTTATACGAGATTCTAATATTTTCCTGTTGAAATTTGTTATAATTATCTTTACCATTACTGAGACAATACAAATATTTATTGAAAAGTGAGTTCTAGTGTCAAAAAAAAAAGTTGATGAAAAATCTAACCAACAAAACATTTGTTGTTTCTTATTTAAAAGGAGGTTTTTTTTTTTAACTTCTGAAAGAGGCTATAAAAATTATCTCCCCCCCCCCTCTAAATATGTATTATTTTCTTTTGGAACTTTTTTTATCGTTTTTGCTGAGGATGGAGTTCTTTCTTTAATAAGGAATATTAGGTTTGATTTATGTAGTTAAAGAATAGCTTGTTTGGTATTAAAAGCATTTTTGAATTGTTAAAATCCAAGAGTGTAAGAGAGGGTTAAGTAATACTTACATTAGTTAAGTTGAAACATTGTTTTCCTACTTTAGATTAATAAACATCAAACGGATTTTCAAGCTAAATGGTTTGCTTCATAAAATGCAGTATTAAGTTTAATTATTTTCTTGGAATATGTACAACTATTCTACGCAAAAAGCTATTTGTCAGGAAAACCTTAAGTTCTTTTCATATTTTTCAAGGGTTTGAAAAGAAAGTATGAAACATTTTTACTATATCCCAAGATTCAGCAACTTGAAGCTAGCAAACTCAAATGAAGATTAAAGTAGAAACAGAATTTTAATAAAGAGATATGTAGGTGGTTTTTCCCCTGGTCTGGTGGTAAAACAGCATTCTAAGTAAGTGAACATTTACTTTTAAAGTTCATTTTATGTAATGCTGATTCTAAATATTCTCACATTGACAAGAAAAATATTTTCTTAGGAAATCTTTTCAGGCCCTGTTCCGTGTGCACATTAAAATTGTGCCTAATGGATTCTGTTGAACGTTAGATAAATGCATAGTAATTAATGGAAAAAAAATACATTGAAATAATATAACACTTAGATAATTCTAGAATTGGAAGATCACATTAGCAATTGTTTACTGATCAGTTTTTGAGATTTCTTAATTTTGAATGGTTTTTTGGATATGAAAATGAGATAGATTTGTGTGGTACTCAAAGCAAGACAAAGTAGCTTAAATTTAAATATTTTTTATTTTTTTCAACATTTTGAACAAAACGGGAACATGAAGGTAATAAATTAGACAACAAAGACGAAACAAATCAGAAAATCCGGTTGTGAATATCAACGTTTTGATCTGAAACATAAGAAAGCACAAAATTAAAACTTGAATGGATAGTACTATATCAATATAGGTCTCATTATAATTCTCGTCCCTCTGCATACTACCTGTTACCCCCCATAATTGCCTAGAGTAATCTTACTTTTGATTTGATATGACAGATTACTCTTTGCTACCACCCTTAGTTTAAAATTCATGGTGACACTCTGTATATGGTACTTGTGGTTGAATAGTATGCTATCCCTTTTCCATCTTCAGCCAGAACGGATTCAAGAGCTGTACGTTTATGTTATATCCATCTGGCCAGTTCTACCAACTTTATGGTTCAAAGGCAAAAAGCAAGGCAAGAGAACAAGGACTAAATAAGTTCCCCACCGGGTGATCCTAACGAATTTTGATAGAGATTGGGTTGTCTTTTGTCTGCACGAGCAAACACGTGCAATTAAATTTAATAGAAAGCGCCGGATTTTCCTATGCTGACCCATTTATTCCCCTTAGTAGAGGCAGGTAGTGGAACATCTTGGTTTCTGGACTAAACCAAACATATTTCACTTTACTATAACCTTAGACTAGAGAAAGCCCAATGCACTCAATTGTAATCATGGATTGCCTGCTCTGGTACAGTTCTTGAAACAAAGTGAGCAGGTCACAGTTCTTAGATGCCCACTTACTGTCTGTCTATCCCAAGATGAGCTCCCGTTTACATTTCTTACATCCATTCGTTTAGTATTGTTTCTATAGCAACAACCTCAACAAGGCAACTAGTCCAGAGCTCATCTTGTGATAGACATACAGTAGTAAGAATGGTTTGGTCCTGCCTGGCCTAGGGCTAAATTCCACAGAAACCCCCGGCTTGACTGCTCTGGTGGAATGGACCGAGTAGATAAGTCATCACCTTAATGTCAAACACTACTATCTCCGTTCGGCAAACTTCGTGAATCCCGATCTTTGACGACTTAGCTCATTTGATCGTCCTCTGCCCGAAGCAGATATTGTTACTTGATTCTAAGGTGAGAGGAGGACTCACCAGTGTTTAGTACTTGTAGGCGTATCCGGGTCCCTGGAAGTACATCTGCTGGTGTCCGCTGCTCTGGACTCCGTGGGCGGCGGCGTTGTGGCTCTGGACTCCGTGGTTCTGGGCGGCGTGTCTGTCTTGGGCTCCGTACTTGGCGGAAGCGGCCTGGGCGTGGCCTCCGACGTTGTGGTGGGCGGATCGGTCGGCGACTCCGTAGTTGGAAGCCTGGGCTCCGTGGTCGGCGGTGATGGCGTGGTTGCCGGCCTTCTTGTCGTAAGCGTAGGCCTTCTCGTATCCGGTTCCCTTGTCCTGGGCGTAGGCACCGACGTTCCTGTACTTGCCGAAGTTGGAGGCTAGGGGGAGAGAAGACGTTTTAGTGTTTAGTACGGTTTAAATAAACTAGTATAGGATTATATGCATATTCCAGTAAGCCAACTCCAACTAGAGGATTTGTTTTGACAAACTCGGTCTTAACGGAAAGATAGGGACCCTACCTAAAGTGGATAGAGTAATGGCTAATACGTATAAATGTATTAATATGGTGGCTGTTATTTTAGAGAACAAGATTTGAGAGCCGTTTTTTGGCTTCCTCCTAGGATGCCCAACCCTAACCCCTTCAACCCCTTGGCATTTCTTTAGGACTCTCTGATGAGCCATTGAAAGTCTTGTTCCCCTGAAGCATTCCACTTATAACTTTCAGTATTTGAGTGAAACTTATCTCCCGGTATAAACGCATTGTAGGCTGTGGAAATTTTCCCCATTAGGACTGAAGTTGTCTTAAGACTTCAAGTTGGGCACATATTCATGAAATGAGCTGATCAAAATAATAGTGACTTAAGGCCTAAATTGGCAAATTCGAGACAAGAATTGATTTCGTGTGGTTGTTTTCCAAGTCAAGAACTCATCAATCGTCTGCAAAAGCAGCCCCAATTATGCCTTCCCTTTAGAAACAACACCCCATTACAGAAAACCATCGCTTCCTCAAAATTTCGCTGGACTCAGTCATAGCCATATTCGCAGCCATCAGCGTCGGTGTTCCATCCTCGGTCAAAGAAGGATTCCACCAATCAGAGTCAGCGAAAAGAAGCTAACTTTTCTCTCATTAGCTGCTGGTCAACACCGACGGCTGTGAATATGGCTGTTATAGAGCATTTGCACATGACGTCACGACCCTTTTAGCTGGTCGACACACACCTGTTGCTAAGGCGGTTGCTAGGCATTGCAAATGCTCCAATAGAAGCATTCGCACATGACGTCACGACCAGTTATTTTAACTGTTAACTGCTGGTGGAGACGCACATGTTGCTAGGTGCTATTGACGTGATTGCAAATGCTCTATTATAGTGCAGCCAAAGCTCTATACATACCTTGGGCGGCAGAGGCGTCGTGCTTGGCGTATCCTCCGACGTTGTGGTTGGCCTGGGCGGCCTGGGCCCTGTCGGCGTAGTGAGAGTTGTCGGCGTGGCTAGCGGCTCCGTGGGCGGCGTATCCGGCGGCCTGCTGTCCGTGGGCTCCGTAGGCTTGTCCCTGGGCGGAGGAGTGGACGGCAGGGGCGGCGGCGTACACTACGGGGGCGGGGGCGTAGTGAGCAGGGGCGGCGGCGTACTGCTGGTGGACTGGGGCGTACTGGGACATGGCGCCAGCGCACAGCATAAGGACTACGGCGATCTGAGAAGAGAAAAGCATTGTTAATATTTGAGCATTAGAGTTTTACAACACTTTGTCTTTCTTAGGAAGGCGTCTGAAATCTGTATACATTTAAGAACCCCCGAGAGCCCTAAGCAAATGGGCAGAAAGGGATATTCTTTGACTTGACTTGCACATTTAAGAAGAAATAAAAGCCCAGTCAATTTAATAATCCTATTAATCGTAAAAATATACTTTCTTTTTCTTGATACATAAATTAGTTTTTCTTGTCATGAAATCTTGGTTTTCCTACATTTTTTACCATCGAGTGACTATAAAATTTTATTCATATCGTAGCAGATGTGTTCGGGAATTTTGTTCTGAAACTGAAATGTTTGAGTTCATGGCGAAGGTGAATTTCTTCTTCGGTTGGTGCTTTAAAAAGTTTGAAAACTCTGGCTTATTCCATCAAATGTTTGACAACCTTCTTTTGTTTTTCCCCTTTCTCCTTTAAAATTATTCCAGAATTCTTTCCAGTAAATTTTTCATGCAAAGTTGCTCGTTAAATCTATACCTTTTTCAAGAAACTATACTGGATACTGCCATGGATTTAATTTTCCATTCTTACTTCAATTTATAAAATGTTTTACGTGCATGCAAATATATTTATACCCTCACTGTCAGTGATTTTTCTTAAACTAATGCAAAACAGTTGAATTATATAAAAGAAATGAAAGAGGATACTATCCCATAGAAAAACAAGTTGACCTTAGTGTCTATCCAAAAAGCTATTCATATGTAACTGTATGCTTCATGTTCAATCAAAAGGTAATAAGAAAATTAACAAAGTTCCGAAATAATTTATTGAGCTAATTAAAATTCAAAACACACTCTACTCTTCATTCATCCGTCATCGGTATCATAATTATTCAAAATTCATTCAAGAGCTCGTAAATCAGAGATCATCTTTTACGCTATTCTATCAATCATTCTTGGATAGTTTTAACAGATGAAAGAGAATTATTTGCAACTTTATATTCCCGAATGATACTTCGTATTAAGTTCAAAAACCCTTTAAAGTGTACAAAATAAAATTTCAAAGTAAGCAAAATTTTAAGTAGAAATAATTTCAATATCATTGTTGGCAGCGTTGAGAATGTTACATTTTTCGTTTTTTCTCTTTCGGAAGAAGAAAATTTTTCAAAGAAATGGAGTTTTTTTTTAAAATTAGACCCCACACTTGAAGCAACATAATATCAACTCTTAATTAAAAAGTTCTGAACGTCAGTGTCTTTTTTCGTGTGTAGGCTCTTCAGCCTTATAAAGAAGCTTGCAGGTTAAAAAGATAGAGGTAGGTTTTTTTTATTAAGGTTCATTCTATGAAATATTATATTCGCGAAATACTGCTTAATATCAAAAGCGCCCCATTCCTTCAAGTATTAAAGTGAATTTACAGTATTGATCTTATCTTTATCATTTATCCTCACAAAATTATACTCCTTATCCTCACGTCTTAAATAGAGTTATAATTAGGTACTTTTATCTCCCTCTTATCCTATTATCAGAATTCAATTTTATATAATTTAACCTAAAGGCTATCTTAGGCGCCCCTAACATCTATGTCAAAATATTTTTTTAAACATCTCAAATTTCGAATGCAGTATTTGCCAAGCTAGAAACCATTATCAGATCCAAGAGTTACATCCATCAAGCCAGAAATTGCATAGTTCGAATTTCGAAAATAAATTTATAATTTATTTTATCATTTCAAGTCTTTGATCTTAATTTTCGTTAATATCCACAGTGGCTAAGACCGACCACAAGAGACCAAAAGCACTACTCACCACCTTCATGTTGTCTGGTTGAGAGGATTGGATCCTGAGAGTGTTCAGAAAGAGCTGAATAGCGATTGATGTCCATTCGGCGATCGGTATCCCTTTATATACCCGAATCGCCGTTGCCAAAAAGCGAAAGTGAATATTGAACAAGCCACCCGTCATTTTTTTCTGCAACCTTGGGTGTGGCTTGACCCTCACTCGCTCCTATTGGGGTCAGCACTGCCTGACCTTGCGCAATATCTGCTGGTCAAACGGAATGATCGGCCACCATCCCCCGTTTCATTCATGGAAGACCTTATGGGGATGAGATTCAGGTTCTGATGGAGGTTTTTTTCTTGATTGTTTTCTTTTGGGCGATGGTTGGGGATTGTTCGTCTGGAGTTCCACTTAATGGGGAAGAGGGATGATCTTCTGTGATTGTAGTTTGCAGGGTTTAGTACCGGTGGTTTTGTTTGTAAAAATATTTTCTGAAGAGTTCTGAGAGTTTTTTGGGCTATATATAACCTCGTTAACTTTGATATCTCTCGAAAATATTTTCCTTGAAATAAACTACTACAGTACAACTACTAATTAATTTTATACTTGGAGTAAATTTTTATCTCGAAAACTCGATATTTCGAATTTATTTTCGGGTCCCTTCGATTTCGGGATAATGAGGTTATATACTGTAGTACCATTAATGCTAAATTCCAACTTTCCTTCGTTCTGGCATCTTACTTTGCTAGTGAGAGGGATGAAAAGAGAAAATAGTTGTAGAAAGGAAAGACAGAGTTAAGGAAAAGAGAAAATGAAGAGCTAAGGAACAGAGAAACCTCGATATTTTTCGGAAGCTCTGGAGCATTGCGGTCCAGAGATGTCTTGGTGTGCCCATTGAGGCAAGGAGTTTTCTTACTTTATTCTCTGTAATAGGAATAGGCGCATTTGTAAATAACATTCTCGGTAGGCTCCTGATTAGGAGTAGAGAACAATCTGATTATAAAGTACAATAATTGTTATTTTTTAATATTTCCTCTACGAGAAGTGACTCTTCTTGTTTGAAAACTCTTCTTCTTGACTCTTCTTAACTAAAAATTTCTGGTAACAATAAAAATTCGTCCGATAAAACTTGTAAAATTGATTTCAGCTTCAAAATTAGTAGCAATTAATAATCCTTAATCCTATCCTTAAAATTTCGAAATTAAGCTTTGAAATTTATAAAGAGAAAATGCAAATAAAAATTTAAAATTTTTTGATACACAAATATTTTTTAAATAAACTTTTAAGCTGAAAAACTTCAAAAAAAGTTTTTTAAGTATTTAAAAAATTTGCTCAATACTTTTTTAAAAAATTTATTCTTGTTTCATTTCTATAGAGCGTTCCTGGTTATCTTTCATGGTACACTGTTTGAGAAACGATGAACTAGCAAACCAGCTTATTCGTACAGTGGATTTTTAAAATTTTAGAATTTTTTTGGGGAGGAGGGGGTTGCAAATATTTGAATAGGATAGTTGTTATCAATTAGTGATCGATTCTTAACCTAATGATTCTCTTAAAATATTTTTCAACTACCAATTGTTTGTGTACTGTTTTTATGGTCTTTTTGGTGTATATGTAAAACATCATTTGAATTATCGACACTATTTTAAATCGAGCAACTCTTAAAAAATTTGCTCGTTTGAAAAATAGACTGGAGACCGGGGTAGCCAAGAGGGATTTGGGAATATATTCCTCGCCTTGAAACATCCTTTCTTTGACCATAGAAAACGACTAAAAATACATATCCCCCTTTGACATTTCTCTCTGGTATACGCCAATGAATGGCAAAATGAATTTACATCTATTTTATTTTTGAAAACTAAACGAAATGGTCAAAACTTATCATTTTTCTGTCGCAATATATATTCATTTAACAAACTATGTTCCTTACTCGCTTCTTGTTGCGGAATGCACCTCTTTAATGTTGATTTTGACACTTTGTTAAAATTCTGATTATAAATTCAACAAGTTATCCAATTCGCTCGCGTGGAAATCCTTCTCACGTGTTTGAAAGAAGTTCATGAACAAGTTTTGAGGATGGATGTCTTTCCTGTCTGATAGAGTTCAGAGGGTGTAGTTCTCTTAAGATTTCCTGACTTTCCTGACCCTAATCAATTCAAATGCAAAACTAGCTTCGAATTCTCTACGTGTCGTAATGCATTATCCGGAACAATTATTATTATTATTTTTTGATAAACCAATTGAGATTGAATGATATCCTACTTTTACTACAAGGATCTCTATTATACAATGAAAGATGGATGATGTCTGTCTTCCATTGGTTTCTCTCTCTTCATTATGAACATTGTAGATTATGAACACAGTAGACTTTCTTATCCGGGCATCACAGTAAAACTACATCCTCGCTTTACCCAGGCTCAATTACCGTAATTTAGCACGTATAGTCCGCACCATCGATATGATTTTATGTAAAAAATTTTTCAAAAATCTTCAGATAGTCCGCACCACCGGATAGTCCGCGGGCTATACGTCCGAAATAACGTTAGTTTAATACGGCAATATTAATGTATTATATTTAAATTCGCATTTTAAACATAGATAGTCCGCGGACTATACCCGCGAAATTACGGTACTTTAGTGCAAAGTAAAAATGTGACAATTTATGCAGTAAGTCCAATTTAATCCTCTCCAATGCAAAAAAAAACAAGTTTTTAAAATTTTCCTTGATGGTATGAAAAACTATTATAATGTATTAAGGCTCATTTGAATCGTCAGTTTAAAAAAGGGAATAAGTCCAAAAACTAAGTTTTGAGAAAATTGAGAAAAAAAAACCTGTACCTATAGTATAAGTAATGAAATTTTCGTTGTATAACTACCAAATTTGTACTGGAAATTCAGGACCCTATTTAGAGTACAGAATAATCATCAAAAAAATATAAAGTGTCTTCAAAAATATTTTACAGTTGAAAAAAGTTGATGGACTCGTTCCCTTTTTCAGCCTTATAAAATTTCAGCAGACAAAAAATCTTAAAAACCACATTATTTGACGATTAAACTATCTCTACTTAGTTCACACCACAAAAAAGAAAAATAGAAAGACCAGAAACAAATAAAATTAAAAATTATTATGAAACTGAGTCATTAAGGCGCTATCAATGGAGTAAGTGAATATCAAAGGAGTCGATTATTCACTGGATGAAAAAAAAGGTGAAAACACTTTTAAATTAAAAGTATATTTTATTTTAGCTTAGTTTACAGAACAAAGAATAATAAAAGAAAGACAAATTAACTTAAGTTTCAAATTTAATTTAAAAATTACAATGAATTTACATCAATTTCACCAATTTCATGGGGCTATATCTGCCGATAAGTAGGTACTTTTCTCCTCTTTACACTGATGTGTAGAGCGAAGCTTGGAGATTTTTTTTGGGCACAAAATGTGAATTGTCCATTAACTTTTCCTCCATTGAAAATCAGGCGTTATCTTGCTGCGTATCTAAATATATTTATCATAGTCTTACAAACTTTAATAAATTACTTTTTTTTTTTCCAAAATCTCCCTTTTTTCCCGTTAGTCTAATAAATTGGCTTATTAATCGGTAATAAATCCACATTTAGGAGGGTTTTTTTTCTGAGGAGGATTTGACATTACAGATTTACAGACTGCTGTTTGAGATCGGACCAAAAGTCTTATTTTTACAGCAAAGCCGTGGATTTTGTTAAGGTGTATAATATCGTAGGGAACGGGGTCACCCGCCAAAGAAAAGGGTTGGGAAAGCCCGGCAATCACATGCAAATATCCCTCGTGATCTTCGTTAGCGGCCTACCCCGTGGCATTATATCTGCTTCCATAATATAGTACGGAGAGTACGGAGGAGCTTGCGGAATCGGGCTCTTGGGAAACGGACCTTGACTGGGTTGATCTCTTACAATGTGGGAAGATAGTAATTAAGAGAATCGTGTCTACTAGCCTCTTTTTCGTTCAGCTGGAGAAAAAATGGGAATGAATGGACGTTTTTTGTTCAGCTAGGGCAGTGGTTCCCAACTTGTAAAAGTCCGTGGACCACTAAGATTAAAATTGGAACCCTTTGCGGACCATCTCTTTATAACTTAAGATCCTACGCAGTCATTAAATTGCAAGATGAAAGCTCATTTTCCTTAAATTTAAGCATGAAAGTTTAGGTATATGATGAATCAAACTATTACAAGAACTATTTAATGTTCTCAAGAGAGATTGTAATTTTTATTATAATACAATTAAATTATCGGAACCCACAAAAAATGTCGACATTTTTTTTTCCATAGCCCCTCAATTCCACTTTAAATATTTATAGTAGCGTGTGGCCTAAAATTTTTTTAACAATATTTAGTGGTGACTCTCACCTCCACAATTTAAGCAGCCGAAAGTCATTGGTATGGATGTGATACAATCCTTTATTGTTCAATCTGTTCAAATTTCTATTTATTGTAAATTTTTTGTGTGTTACTGGGCTTCTTCGCTGACTACTTCCAAGACTCTTACGGACCACCGGTTGGGAACCACTGAGTTAGTAAGGGGGACTACCTCTTAAGTTTTTCTTAATTCAGGTGGAATGCATTGTTAAGAGGTATCCTTAAGAGATTCTCTTCCCAGTTTACACTGAGTAGAACAGATCATTTAGAATTATGTATTGTAATGCGTCTAATGGGTCTCTACTCAGTCTAACCGTACCATGGAATGAGAAGGGAGAGAGCAAGAAAGAAAGAAAATATGGGTGAGGGCACTAGCGGATCCAGGGGGTGGCTAGGGGGCTTGAGCCCCCCCAAATGAAAAGTTTTAAACTAGTATATAATATGGAATTTTATGCACCAAAATGAGTTAAAATCCTGTTATTTTAAGGTCAAATTTTCTGGGGGAGGACCCCCAGACCCCTTTGGTACTTGTAACTCTATTCCTACAATTCTATTTTATATTAAGTTTGTCAAAACGCAAAAATTCTACCATAAAATCTATATCCGAAATTCGGATGAGGCGTACCAATACGAATTGAAAAAGTTTGTTTTTTTTTTACTTAAATTTTCTAGGAGAGGACCCCCAGACCCCTATTTTATATTAATTTTGTTAAAACGCAAAAATTCTACCATAAAGTCTATATATCCGGAATTCGGAGGAGGCGTACCAAAACGAGTTGAAAAAGTGGGGTTCTTTACTTAAATTTTCAGAAATTTTCTAAAGGAGGATCCCTAGAGCCCCGTAGTATTTGAAACTCTATTATTATAACTCTGTTTTATATTAAGTTTGTCAAAACACAAAAATTCTACTTTAAAATCTATATCCGAAATCGGATGAGGCGTACCAAAACAAAATGAAAAGTGGTTTTTTACTTAAATTTCCAAAAAATTTCTGGGGGAGGACCCCCCCCCCCTTTTAGTGGTTGGAGCTGGATAATTCTCTACTTTTTCCATATTAAGATAATCAAGAAGATCCAATTGGATTATGAAAATTCTCAGACCCCCCAAAAACCAAATCCTGGATCCGCCACTGGGTGAGGGGAGAGAGTGAGATGATATGAAGTTGATTATTATGAAGTTCGATACTGACCAAGATGATTTTAAAAATTTTGTTACCCCTTTTCTGCTTTTACTGCTGCTGGAAAATCTATACGACTCAATCTTAATTTCTACACATTATAGATTAAAATTTTACCATTTTTACCCATCACTTAATCCATCATGATTATTTCTCCAACACAGTCAGACTCAACCTACGGGCCGCATGTGGTCCGGCAAGCTTTTGAGTGTGGCCCAGCCATATCTTAGTAATAGGACTTAATTTTCTTTAAAATTAAAAAAAATACTTAAAATTTAACAAAAATAAGTTGAAAACTATTTCTAAGGGTGGCATTTTTAAAAATATTCCTGGGGGACCCCCTGAACCACCCCCTATTTAATGGAGTTTCTAAATGCAAAAGTCACAATATGATATATAAACATTTCTTATCCTTTCCTTCTCTGCAGGTACTGTATAAATGTTAAAAAGAGGTTTTTGAGGTAAGGGGTGAGTATTTTTACTTCGGTGATCAGTTTAAGAAGTGAAGTAATAGTAGAGTCAATAAATGCGTTAAAAACCCGTCATTGACGGTGACTTTTGAAAATTCTCTGAGGGGGCCTCCAAACCCTCTCATCTTTTCTATTTTTACATTTAAACAATTTGTTAAAATCTCTCTTAAATTTAAATAACTAATCAAAACAGCTTTTGAGATTTCTTTTATTTAGGCATACTTAAGAAGGGCTAGATTTTTTATTCAATTTGTTGCATATCCATATTTTCCTTTGATTACAGTGTACTACTTTCTAACATCTCGTAGCTACTTCCCTTTTTAATACTATTAACGAAATACATTAAATTTCTAATCCGTAGCACAAATATAGGATTTTCTTTTGTCTTTAGATTACTGAAGTTCCAACAAATTCCATCGCGGTTACTTTTCGAAGTTTAAAATGTTAACTTTTTCTCCAACCACTATCCCATTTTGCTTATTATTACCTTTTCCCCAAGAAAATAAAGAAATAAGGTTTAATGATGTACCTCTAGGGGGGTCTGCACCACATAACCCCCTGCATTCGCCCCATCCCTAATCAAGATTTCCAAACTTTTTATCCGAAAAACAACTGCAGAGGAAAGCATTTTCTCACCCATTATTTTCACCTCGGAGAAAATACATTTTCATAAAGGTCAAGTCAAGTTTTCCCACTCAATCTGACCCCCGGGTCAAAACCCGAAAGATCTCGGCCAGAAACTTCACGAAAGGGCTTGCCCCATTATCCCTCACAGAGAAAAGGTTTTCTCTCTATTGATACTACCTGTCTGATGCAGGCAATGAACAAGGTCCTTCACCTGGAGAAGCCTAATCTTCAGAGGCATCGATGGAAAAGCGAATCAAGGTTGAAATTAAAGATGGGGAAACAATATTCATACGGTGATAGCTATCTATCTATGCAAGTCTATCGCCTTGGATGCTATTATTAAGGCAGGAGTCAATTAAAAAAGTTGCGAAATTTTTTTTTCGACGCAATTCTTTGATTCCCTTGGAACGGTTTGATTTGAATGAAAAGCTTTGATTTATATCTGATTCGATATAGATTGTTTAGGCATCGATTGAAATGAAAGTTAATCTGGTTGAGAAGGTGCTAACATGCGTAACATATATTTTGAGGACAGTAAATGTGTTTTTAAGTAACCTAAATCAGTTTGTGGGATTTAAGTTATAAACCCCATAATAAAACTGGATAGAACTTCAAATGAGATTTTTTTATTACTATCTTCAAAATTAAAATCATCTTTATGGAAACATTGATTTTGCACAACATTTTCAGAAAATAATCTTGGGTGAAACCTTTCAGAAAAATATCGTTCTGAATTATTTAGTTAAATTTTATGAAATTTTCGCCTTTACCGAGAGGCCGGCCGCCTAGTAGTGAGAGAAAGAGATGATTTTGCTAGAAATATTAATTAATAATAAAAACTCTTGAAGTCATTTTCTAATTCGCATTAACTAGTCCATTGATCAAAAAGCTTCGAGATGTTGTTAATTTGCTGGTGGTTAAGTTTATGCTAAAGGAAATCAGGTTAAATACAATGAAAAAATTGACTTGATTATGAGACTTATGATAAAAAAAACTAACTTTGTTAAACACTAAAGTGAATCAAACGCATCAATGTCAAGCAAACAGATGATAAAGAGCATCAGAAAAAGGCTCTGAGAGCAAAGAGATGCCAAAGAGCAATGTGTTGCCAAAGATAAAAGATGCTAAGGCGCAAAAAGATGCTGAAGAGCAGAAAGTGACTCAAAAGCAAAGAGATACTGAAGAACCTTTTTCGACCATTATGGTTCAAGTGTAATCTCTATAACAGCGTGAATTGAACTATGTAAACTTTTTGTGTTGGGGGGAAAGGTAATTTAAATACGCAAAAGTTATCACTACCAATTGAAAGGTGATAAAATAAAATACAGTTCTTGAAATAACTGTTTTATACTGGACTGCAACGTTACTTGACCCTGAAGAAACACAACAAAGTAGTTCCCAGCGCGGTGTTTAAATTTTGAGTGAAATTAAGAACGTCAATTTAAAAATATGATTAGTTTGTTTTAAACCCATGCATAGTATATAGCGTCTTTTTATCACGATTTGCGTAACGAAACTCCTCGTAGCAACCCAACAGGCTTTCTGTTTACGCAGTTTTTCCTTCCGCTTAGTGACGCTACGCCATATAGGTCAAGAAACTTTGCAATCTAGTATAAAGTACCATTAATTTTTGTAGGATATTTTAATATAGTAATGAACTATCGCCTTTGAATTTTATCTCGGTAAACGGCAGGATAATGGTGAGAGATAGTGGGATTTTAGGATGATGGTGGTCCGTGAATGGAAATAACTGTTTCAAAATATAAATTAAAAATGTATCCATGCTATATTTTTCTTATTTACAATGAATCGGAAATTGGTATGATTTTCCAAATGTCCCTTTGAAAGTTGACTTAGGGAATCCATCCTACTTCAATATCCTTATCCATCCCTTCTAATAACCTCATAAAAACTGAAGTAATCGCACTAACATCCTTACGAATTATAGGAACCGCATCTTACATAACCGATACATATACATATTAGAATAAGAGAGAGTTGGATCGAACGGGACTCCTCATGCCTAAAAATGTGTCACGTATTTAAGTGTGTCAGTTTTTTTCTAATTAGTGAGTGATCATTACGCTGCACTGCGATATGTATGTCGAAAGTTGACGCTGTTTTTTTTTAAGTACTCGGTTGCCCAAATTATTGTGGCGACCTTGCGTCCGATCCCGAGGGATGACCAAAGTGAGGCTCATTGACGAAAGAAATAAAATTAGGAGAATGTGTAAAAATTTTATAAAAAACCCCCGACTTTTTCAAAAAGAGTTGGGATTAGTTTTTTGAAATTAAGGTATATTCCAATATCGTTCCAGCTATCTCTTTAGTTCCAAACTTAATATCATTGCCTCCTTTTAAAAATCCACGAGATTTTCATTAATTTAAATTAATATTGCGGCGCTCGTGATAACTCATTATGTTAGGTATTATATGGATTAAAATAATAAAAAGACCAAAACGGGTATTGAAAGTATATTTCACTTAGTTTCAGACTTATCAAGAGGAAAAATATCAACTATGTCATGTCTCTTTAAAGTGAATAGTTGAATGAATTACTTGGAAGAAATTAAATCTGAACCGTATGACGTATTTATTGATACACTCATAAAGTTCCGTAAGAGTCACTAATTAATGTGTAATTACTCTGTTACTTTCAAAAAGTTGGTAGTTGGATTTTATTTTCCTATTTTATATCACGAATGAATCGTTTATTACCGCTCTATTCCAAAGTCGGTCAGTTTGAATTGAATTTCGTTGAGTAATTTTTCCAATTACAGATTTGATGGAGGGCACTCTATATTCCATAGTCACCAGTAAAAAAATACGTAATTTATATACTAGGTATTCATTCTCCAAATGAGATAAGTGTAGGATTTTACGTCACGTTGAATTTGTTAAGTCAATTTTAAGTTTTAAAAAATTGACAGAAATTTATGTAGAATTTTGATGTTTAATAGAATTACACAGAATGAAAAGGTCTGGTAGCTGGATGCAAACCCATGGATGACGTGAGTAAGTTCTTTGATAACCAAGAACACTCAAAAGTGATCTACATGTGATCAAAACCGCATGAAACACCGCAGCTCAATAAAATCCTCCCTATAAATTGATCTACTACATATGGAACAGCTTCCTATAGGCGGGGTCTATTACAATAAAAAGTTTCTGGTTTCGGCCCACACCACTCCCCGATTCTTATTTCTTCTTAATCCCCGATGTAACCGGGTTCGAAACCGCTTTTCTTTGTACATGGGAGGATCTCTATTACTACTATCTTGTGGTAGTATAAAGGACGAGCTTCTGCTTCTTTTGCGTGACCTCCTTAAGCGGGTACTTTGCGGCCAAGGATTTCCAAGAACACGGGATAATTTGACGAGTGGTCAGTTAGTTGGAATGCTTCAATGAGAGAAACTAATTGGGCAGTCTAAGGGGATCTCGTGATTTTGATATGCATATCGCATAGGTTAAAGTTTTTTTTTTAAAAAAATCCTAGACGGTGAACTGGATTAAACACAATCCGCTACAGATAATCTCTTCATTCCGCTAAGGCTACTTATTTAGCAATTTTACCCGGCCATTAAAGCATCTGATACTATGGTAAGAGAACTGTTCTTAGGAAATTTTTTAGCAAAAATTAAACATTTCCGAGTACATGTCTGAAAGAGAATCTGGTGGTTAGGTGATGGTTGAAAACCAAGGCTGCTGACTGTAGTCTGGCTGTAAGAGAATTTTAAGCCTCATATAAGTCTGAATTGCTGATTCTGAATGTGTTTCCGCAGAATTCCTCAGTCACCGCTTTTAATATTAGAAAAAATTATGCACGTTCAAGTAGTTAATAATGCCTTATAGAATTTCGGGTTAGCAAAGAAAAAAGTTCGTCGATAGTATCTCAAAAATGTCCAAATATAGTATGTTGCGGCAAACTGGCTATATCAATCCATTTATTGCCAATGCAGTTTTACATTTTAATAAGGAGAGCTATTATAATCTGCACCTCAAAAGACGTTTCTTTGCTAACGGCGAGAGAGGGCAATTTTAATGTGTTATACTGGGCTATGAATCAAGAATCAGTAGATCTAAAGTATTCCAAAATTAGCTTGAGTATTTCTTAAGTACTTCACATTCACCAATAAACGATTAGGAAAACTATTTTAAGTTAAGGATTCTCCCCTACTCCCTTAATGGAATCTGGGTAATCTATTAATAGGCTTACCATATGTCCTGGTTTACCCAGGACAGTCCTGGGTTTTGGAGGCTGTCCTGGGTCCCAAAATGTCCTGGGTTTTCGTAATTTTAAGACTAGACAAAATGTTTTGTGAAATTTTCGATAAAAATTTTTGAACTGCTGTGGCTATCCTACATACCACTAACTAACTAATACATGACTTTAGTGTAACGAAACCTTTTATTTACACATCCGAAATACACGCACACACGAAATATATACAATAGTCAAGACTAGCTCAAAACAGTTCTACTAAGACGTGTTCTAACAGCTGTGACGTCACATCCGAATGGCTGTGTTGCCACACCACTCCCCTCCTATTGAGTGGCTTGGGGACCTCCATGGAGCCTCGGGGAGCGCCTGGGACCTGGAGAAGGTGAGCGCCTGGGAGCTGGGGAAGGTGAACGCTCGTCCGGTTCCTCCGGGAGGACGTCCAAAAATGCCGGTTTAAGGCGCTCAATGGAGATTGAGACCTCCCGGCCCTCCATCTGGAGACGGAAGTACCGCTCTCTTCTCTCCAGCACTCGATACGGACCACTGTACGGCAAGTCCAATGACTTTCGGATGCCCTCCACTCGGACGAACACATGGGTACACGTGTCCAACTCCTGGGACTTGAACAACGGTCGACTCCCGTGTCTATCGTCCGGTACAGGACCGATGGCCGCACACCTGCGGCGAAGGACCTCTACGAAGTCGTCGTCGGGTGCGTCTGGAAAATTACGCTCCTCCATAAAACTCCCGGGGATTCTGATATTCGTGCCGTACACCCGCTCGGCCACCGACACCGATGAGCCGTGAGACAGGCATGATCGCAGTCCCAGCAGAATAAGAGGAAGCTCATCCACCCAAAACCTCGAGGGTTCAAGCTTGCTACGTAAAGCTGCTTTGAAGGTGCGATGATGACGTTCAACCAGCCCGTTCGCACTCGGATGATAAGGGGTAGTATGCCTAACCTGTGAGCCAAGCAATCTGGAAAAACTTTGAAAAAGATTACTCTCAAATTGCCGACCTTGGTCGGTCGTAATCCTTTCAGGGACCCCAAATCTGCTAACCCAGTTAGCCAAAAAGGCAGTGGCCACCGTATGGGCAGTGATCTCCCTTAATGGGATGAGCTCTGGCCACCTTGTGTACCTATCCACACAAGAGAGGATATACCGGTAACCCCTGCAAGGCAGCAGAGGTCCGACCAAATCAATATGCACATGGGCAAACCTATGGCTCGGAGGAGAAAAGGTGCCCACGGGGACCACTGTATGTCTGTATACCTTGGCTTTCTGACATGGCATACACTTTCTAGTCCAATCTGCGCAGTCTTTGTTCATGCCAGGCCAAAAGTAATTCTCTCTAACTTGCTTTACCGTAGTTCTTACCCCAGGATGTGCCATATTATGCACTTGGGAAAAAATAAGCTTTCGATATTTCTCAGGGATAAAAGGTCGCACCTGCTTTGTTGAAATTTCACAAAACACTTTCAGTTTTGACTCTTGTATTTGAAAACTTTTAAATTGAAACCTATCATTTTCAAGGAGTGAACGAAGTTCCTGGCTATCTGCCTGATCACGTGCAATCCCGGTATAATCCACAGTCTGTGGAAAATCCACCATTTCGATACGTGACAAGGCATCGGCTACAACATTATCAATACCCGAAATATGACGAATGTCACTTGTGAACTCACTTATAAAGGAAATGTGGCGAATTCTTCGGGGAGAAATTTGGTCTGCCTTATGTTGAAACATATAAGTAAGCGGCTTGTGGTCCGTGAACACTACGAAGCACCTACCCTCGAGCATAAACCTAAAATGTTTAATTGCAGCGTATATTGCTAAAAGTTCACGATCATACGCAGAATAATTTTGTTCAGCAGACGACATTTTCCTCGAGAAAAATGCTACAGGCTGCCAGACATCATTTCTCAATTGCTGCAAAGCAGACCCCAATGCAGTACTAGATGCGTCGACTACTAAAGCTAGCTGAGCTGTTTCCGATGGAAACCCCAAAACAGCAGCCTCGGACAATACCTTTTTGCACGCAGAAAAAGCTTCCTCTGCTGACTGTGACCATTGAATCTTCGAATTATCCCTTTTGCGATTACCCTTAATAAAATCCAAAAGAGGCACTTGTTTTTGAGCTAAATGTGGGATAAATTTCCTATAAAAGTTCAAAAGACCCAAAAATCTCCTTAACTGCGTGACAGTTTCCGGTTTTGGAAAATTGGAGATTATGTTTACTTTAGCTTCTAAAGGTCTTATACCGCTACCAGAAATTGCGTGACCAAGGAACTGGACCTCCTTCTGTCCTAAAATTGATTTCTCAATATTAATTACAATACCATACTTAGAAAGTCTAGAAAAAATTGTTCTCAAATGCCTTTTGTGTTCCTCCGGATTAGCAGATGCTATCAATAGGTCATCAATATAAGCAAAACAAAACCCCAGACCGTCGGTAACCTGGTTGATGAAACGTTGAAAGGTAGCTCCCGCGTTTCTCAGGCCGAAAGTCATAAACGGGAACTCGTATAACCCAAAGGGGGTTATTATTGCTGTTTTTTCCACATCACCAGGGGCAATAGGGATTTGGTTATACGCTCGCACCAAATCAATGGTTGAAAAAATTGATTTACCCTGTAAATTATTGGCAAAGTCCTGCACGTTCGGGATCGGATAACGATCCGGTTTGGTCACCGCATTTAGCGCGCGATAATCCCCGCAAAGTCGCCATTTCCCATTCTTTTTGGGCACCATGTGCAGCGGGCTGGCCCATGGGCTTTTGGACACCCTACATAGCCCTTGCTGAATAAGTTCATCGAATTCAGTTTTCGCGATCTCAAGTTTTTGAAGGGTAAGACGACGTGCGACGAAGTGGACAGGCTGTCCAGTTGTCTCAATGACATGCTCGGTAGAATGTTTGACCTTAGAATTGAGCGTAGGTTTAGTTAACTCAGGGTACTCAAGTAGAATATCACCAAATGAATTTAAAACCTCAACCTGGGAAAGTTCATATTTGATCCAAAAGGTTTTATTTGCTCCATCACTATAACTTAATCTTTCATTCCTGAAGTCTATTGAAATCCCAAAGTTTTTTAAAAGGTCCGCCCCTATGATAGGACGTGTAACATCTGCAACTACAAAATCCCACTCAAAACACCTTGGAAAACCCAAATTCAGCTTTAACGACTTAACACCGAAAGTTTTGATGCCAGACCCATTTGCGGCACTTAACAAGATAGGACTAGATTCGCCACGTTCACACCTAGGAATAAGCCTGACCGGAATCACCGATCTTGCGGCCCCAGTATCAACGAGAAATCTAAAGCCAGTATTTTTATCACAAATCACCAAGCGACTTAAACAAACGCTGTCTCCGCTGTGCGCCCTCAGCGAAAGCGAGCTCAGTTTTTTGAATATGAACACGGTGGAATGCACTTATGTGCCTTATCACCAAATTTCCTATGGTAAAAGCATTCCAAGTTTTTATCCTGAGAGGGAGATAATTCCCTAGGCGTACTTTCACCCCTATTGGACAACATCTTATCGATTTTAGACTCCAACCGAGTAAGCCGTAGACCCAAATTATCGAGTTGCTCCTGGATACGGGTCTCCCTTGTTGGGCCTCCCTTCCTGGTGCTGAATTCTTCTGATGACGATGAACCCCTCTGAGATAGGGCTGATACTTCACCCACATGAACGGATTGTAGATCAGATACCCCAGCAATACCATCTGCCATCTCGGCCAGCCTAGATAGACCGTCCGAACTAATGGACAAGATTTGCTGCATAGCGGTCGGCAAACTTTGCATCCAGAGGGTCTGTAAAACGTCATCGGGCAACTTACCGGCCGCCATATTACGCATTTCGCAAAGCAAACGTGATGGCTTTTTATCACCCAGTTGCATTCCCTGCAAGAGTACCTTTAGTTTCTGATTTTGGTCACTCCTATACTGACCCAACAATCTCTCTTTAATTTTTTCGTAACCATCTGGCGCCGCAGGGTCCAGCAGATCCTGCACAAGGGAAAGTTCCTCACTCTCAAGATTAGCTACCAAACAATGATATTTAACTTTTGGCCTTTTTATGCTAGATAGAACAAACTGGGCTTCAATACTATGAAACCATAGTTCTGGGCGATTTCGCCAAAAGGGTGGTGGCCTGAACGCGACATTAGAGATCTCATCCCGCACCGCTTCTGTTTTAACCAGCAGTGAGTTTTCCGCTTTATCAGAAAGCAAAGCTTTTGTTTTATCAGATTCCTCATCAGACATTCTGAAGATCAAACCGACAACAAATGCAGGGGATCAGAGAACGGATTTCCTCGAGAAGAATCCAAAAGTCAACTTCAGTATTTACCACACACCACCAAGAAACTCGATCTTCAGAAACACAAACATCCTCTTCACAAACATGCTCTACTTGAACGGGTCACCAGTGTGGCTATCCTACATACCACTAACTAACTAATACATGACTTTAGTGTAACGAAACCTTTTATTTACACATCCGAAATACACGCACACACGAAATATATACAATAGTCAAGACTAGCTCAAAACAGTTCTACTAAGACGTGTTCTAACAGCTGTGACGTCACATCCGAATGGCTGTGTTGCCACAACTGCATTTTTTTACCCACTTCTATGGCTTCACTTTACTCATATTTAGACTGCTGAAAGGGGCAGACACTCTATTTGTACTGTCAAACACCTTTTAAATGTGAAAATTAACTCTGAACTTACTTGTTTTAAATTTTATGATTTAATTAAATGTAACAAATAAATAATTTTTGAAAAAAGTGATGTCAAGTGAAAAGTACAAATGATTAAATTAAGTATGTTATTTCAGTTTAAATGTTTAATTTTTTTAGTTTGGGTGTTTATTTAGTTTTTAATCTTTGATGGGCCGATAGGTCGACAAAGTGTCCTGGGTTGAGCTCAAGAAAATATGGTAAAGCCTACCTATTAAGGTAAGCCAGTAAGGTAACCTATACGTTTATGTTCGGTGGCTTAATAAATCAATGACGATGTTATTTTAAAAACGAGTAGGAGTAGATAATAGTTAGTTTAATTGTTTTTGTGTGTCATCTGTTCAGATTTAGCTAAAAGGAGTTTTTGAAGCATTTCAAATAAACATTTTTAAAAATATTTGAACTTCAATGCCGCGTGGCTAGTAGTCATACTTGTTTCAACTCATTTAATGTTTTCGACATAATCACCACTCAAAGAACTAGGAATAAGAATTTAAGTCAAACATTTTCCCTTCCTCCCTATTTCTCTCTAACTTACATGTTGCCTGTGATCAAGTCCAGCAACCATAACAAAAAATTCTACGATATCCTACCAGCTCAGTCAGTCTGACTCGTCGGCTTCAAATTCCACCCAAGATGCTCAAAAACTACCATATGAGGTAAAAGATGTCAATGAAATGCTGTGATTCTCATCCCCTCAAGGATCGTCCCACTGCAAAAGTTACAGAAGAAAATCGTGTTTGCCTCAACTGCAAAGCTGTTGGTCATCTGGCTTCCTGGAAAGGTAGTCCCATCCCAATGTTTCCTAAGTTCAGACGCCTTCAGACTTCATCATCCAATCTGAAACCACCTCCTGATGTTCCTGGATCTTTTCCTGCATTGACGGATCAACATCAACCCCCAACGTTCCTTCATTTCCTCTGCATCGTTCTTATGTTAGTGCTCCACGGTCCTCTCATCCTTCTGACGTTCCCACCCAGTCAGCTCTTGTTGAAGGATTGACAGACCTTTGCAAAAAAGATTCTGCCCTCCAAGAACTGATGTGTGAAATACGACAAGCTTTTGCTCCGTTTGGTAGTATATCATCCCTGCTCTGGAAGGAATGCCTCTAGCCAGGAGGACTAAGGCCGTGTGGTTATGCTGGCAGCGAGCCTGTTAACTATTTCGTAATTGAAACTGTTTTGTAATTTTGTACAGCATATATCAGAAATAATTAAATTATATATAGCATAACAGTTCAGCATACTTTCCCCATCCTGTGAAATATTCTGCGACTGAAACGGTTCTGTTAGTTTTTTAGAACATCTGAAGGGATTATTCTTATCATTGGATAAACTCAAATGAATATTTTGGATTCAATTCACAGTCACCACTTTTAAAATTATAAAAAAGATTATAGGTTCAGCATCTTCCTCACTCGATTGTCGGTCTCTAGGCTGTCAATGAAGCCCAGTGGCGTAGCGGTAATCCTTCTGGCTCGGGTTTTGTTCCCGGGGTGGGCAAGGCAGACTCGGCCTTTCATCCTCCGGGATCCATATAATGAGGACCAAGTTAACATGGGGAAACAAGGGCTGATTGTGACTTTCAGTCATCCGTGTGTAACAGCTCTGCTCATGGCCTCACCCATAGTAAGAGAAATTATGAAAAAATTAAATACTCGAAAATATTTTAGCTCAAATTTCAGGAATTTTATACTCACCACTTCTAGAATTAGGAAAAAGTTTTTAAGTCGAGAACCTTTCCATTTGATCTAACGGTACCCACGCTTATGTCACCACTTTTAGAATTAGGAAAAATATAAGAGGTTAAAACAAATCGCAGGGCGGTGGTCGGGGATGGTGGCGGTTCTATTCCATCACCATCCCTTAGACTCTTAATTTTCTGTCAAAATTAGTGTTATTTTTTAAAGAATCTGACTGATTCGGGTAGAAATAAGGGAAAAGGTCTTCAAAAATAGTGTAATTTTTAAAGAATCTGACTGATACGGTTACAGTTAACGTTGAAATTTAAAAAAATTATGTCCCCCCGTGAATGCGCAGGAAAATTTATAAATGCCAATCAGCATTTATTTCCGGGTGCTATACCCGCTGAGAAGGCTCAGACTCGACCAGGGTTCGATCTGAGGGCCTTTCGGATGGCAGTCTGGTGTGCTAACCACCAAGCCATCCGTTCCTGCAGCTGTGATAATCTTCTAATTAATTTAAAGTTGATACCTCACCATATAAAAAAAATCATCAGAAGCCATGTTGATACGGGGAGAGGGTCAGATTCGATCTGAGGACCTTGTGGCTGGGATACTGGCGGGCGAACCCACCAAGCCATCCGTTCCTGCAACTAGACAGTTCTTTTAATTCATTTGAAGTTGATACCTCACCATGTAAAAAAAAAAATCAGAGGCTATGTTAATCCCAGGAGAGGCTAGGATTCGATCCGAGGGTCAGAGGCCAGGTTAATGCTAGTGCATTAACCAATCGGGCATCCGTCCCTGCACCCAATTGGTTTACCTAATTAATTTAAAGTTTAATATATAAATTTAAAAATTACAAAAACACTCCATAGCAGTAGACGGGGTTTGATCCCACGACCTCCCGACTCGAAACAATACGCTCCGGAACGCTAGGTCAACCAGCCACATGGGTTGTGAATTTAAAGAACTACTTATACTTATCACTTTAAATTTTGACAATCGATTATAAAGAAAAATGTAGCGTGGTCCATGTTTTTTTTTTTTACCACAAGAGGTAAGTGCCAACTGGGAGCAGAGTCTGCTCTGATTGCAGTGGCGTATATAGGAATTTATTTCGCGAGGGGCCCAGCCCCTCTCCCACATATTTAATAGGTCCAATATAGCTTTTTAGGTGAAAATTTAGGTCCTAAAAACTTAATATAGGAAAAGTTGTTATTAATAAAAATACATTTACCAAAGGGGGGTCTGGGGGTCCTCTCCCAGAAAATTTTTGGAAATTTGACTAAAAAAAACAGGTTTTTAACTAGTTTTGGTACACTAAGTCTGAATTTTGGACATATATTTTTCGGTAGGATTTGGATTTTTATGAACTTATTATAATAAAGTTGTTAATAATAAAATTCCAAGTACAAAAGGGGGGTTTGGGGGTCCTCCCCCAGAATTTTTTTTTTAATTTTGACCCTAAAATACAGGGTTTTAACTGGTTTTGGTACACCTAGTCCGAATTTCGGGGGGGGGGCCAGGGCCCCCTCGGCCCCCCCCCTTATATACGCCACTGTCTGATTGGTTGGTTGAAATTTCTCTAGGAAAATGCTTTTTTTAATAAAATAATAACCGGGGATAGAACCCAGGAATTGCCGCATGCTAAGCAAGCATCATACCACTGCTCCAGTGGCGATTCATAACCTTATAAAATCTTCCTTATTGTTTTTTTTATGCAGACGCAGTTGGCACCAGTCTTTTTTCATATAGGCCAAAGTCAGATATTATATAGCTGACAGCCTCTAGTCTAGATAGTCTCCTTATTAAACCCAACCCTCCAAACTGCATAGGGCTAATACAAAGCCGACCTTTCACGATTGGGTTAATTAAATCCCCTTCCTAAAACCCTCCCTGTTTCACAAATAAATTTAGAGATAAAAGTTATCCTTATTTCAATTTATGAGTTAATATTCTCTATTAGAGATATTTACCAACTATTCCTCAACACAATATACAGCAGAGGGTTCAAATTCAGGGTTCATTCAAGATTTTTCAAGTCTGCAGCTAACAATTTAATACGTAGAACCTTGTTTGAGTGATCTTTTCTGGGACCAGGTTGTTATAACGAATTAAATTAGTGGTATAACATGATAAAACAATCTATACTTTTATTTCCGGTCGTTGTAATGTAGGGGGTCGCTGTAAAGAGGTTATACTTAGTAATATTCTGAGTAGTAAAGTACTCCAGGTGAAGTAAAGAATGTTCAAATGAGTGTTAGTTGAAAACCCGTTTTATCTAGTTAAATTTTCCAAAAGTTTTATGGCTAACCCCCGAATACCCCCTTCATAGGTGATGAAGAGGATGATTAAATGTTCCTCCTTTACACTTTTACTGTTTATCATTAACTGATCCTCACCCAGGAATCACACATTTCCAAAAATCGGAGGAGTGAAACGACTATTTACACTTGTCATTTTGGACGATTCCTCCATGATGAAGATTGAAAGTGAAAAAGAAAAGAGAATTAAAAGAAAAAGAGAAAAGATAGATCAAATGAGCCTTAAGGCTGCTCATTCACAGTTTCACTTTCATTGGGGTGCAGAAAATGATTCGGGGACTAATATTTCCCCAGAACACTATTTCTTTTGTCCAAAATTTCCGCAAAAATAACTTCCTAAAATATATAAAAAAAAAATCAGGTTATCTTACAGTAATCAGAAGACTATCACTTTGATATTCACTGAAGCACTCTTGAAATCTTAAAAAGTTATGAAACCTTCTTTTCCATTATCAACAAAAAGATTACTTTAAAAATTGAATTTCAACTGTAAAACACATTTTTTAAATACCTAACTTCTGTAAGATTCAATAATTTCCAAATAATCCTTAAATTTTAATTTCAATGAACTTTATACCCTCTTTATTATTTCTTACATACATATCACATTTCTCTCAAATTCAAAACTACCAGTAAAACTCCCCTTTTTTAACGAACCGTCACAAGTTAAAAAAATCCTTGTGATTTTAAGAACACGATTTTTCTCCCATCTCTCGGCACGGATACGTTGTTTTCCCTGCATATCAATCGGAACGCAAGAAAAAGCCAACTTTTAGGTATTCACAAAGAAAACTTATTTTTCAGGGCGCAAATCCCTAGTTTTCACTCTATATTCGAAACTCTGAAGTTTTCAACCAAATTTTTAAAGAAGTTGGAGGGTGTGATGCAGCAGTCGTAAGCCAAAATATTTGTTTGTAACTGAATTTCCACCGAACAATGGGCGTTCGGAGGTATTCTGCACTTTCACTGTTCATCCTGAGTTAAGTGAGAAAAGTGAAGGAGTAGAGTGAAACCCCAATTCATACTTTTCTCATTTTGGATGATTCCTCCAAAATGAATACAAAAAGAGATAAGTGTTGAATGAGCCTCTAGAGAATATCGAAGGGATGAAAGGATCAGATGAGGGGAGCATCAAATGAATGAGAGGACTAGAGGGCTAAAGAGGATGAGATAAAAGATGAAGAGGATGAGACAAAAGAGAAGAAAGATGAAGAGGATGGGAGGTGTGAAGATGAAGAGGGTTGAGAAGGAAGATAAGAAGGATAAAAGGGTTGAAGAGTATGAGTAGGATGGAAATGGTGAAAGGTATTAAAATGATAAAGATAAATGGAGAAAAAGGAAAATGATGACATCAGTCGCATTCTGCTTACACATCTAGAAATTGGCAGAAAGAAATACTACAATACTAAAAGAATGACAGTAGTCTAGAATTACCAAGCACTGGTCCTGGGAAAGTCCTTTAAGAGCAGAGCCCCCAAAACCCCTGCTGCCCATAATTTGGTGTGGTCTTACTTAGTACTTCAAGGGAAAATCAAGGATTTTTTTAAAATATTGAATTTAAACCAAAGTTAAAGCAGGAAAGAAATCCTTTGGTAAAAAAAAACTAGGAAAAAGACTTCAAAAAATTCATTTTTATCATTTAATTCTAAAAATTGAATTTTTGAAAAGTACAGTTGGTAGATAGAATACATTCCAACTCAAACCAGGTCACAATGTCAGGAGATTTTAATTTTTCCCAGTTTAATTTTTTAAATATAATTTTTCATAGGTTTCCCCATTCTCCCAGTTTATAACTTTAACTTAATTTCTTGGGAGTTTTTTTTTTTTTTTGGTTTTAGGTACAGTGGCTTTCTTAATAATTGTAATTCATTTCCCTAACTCACAGCAAAGTCAAACTTCTGGTGTAATTACTATATTTGAATAATAAGTCAAAAGCCAGAAAGTATCCAATCCAAAGAAAATTGAGTAAATTCTAAGAAGCAGGAGAATTTTGGCAAAAATCTGAGAAGTTCTTATCAAGAATGCACATGGTAAAAAAGCTTGCCAAGTTTACCAATGTTATCTTGTACTTGTACCCCTTGACATCTAACACATTCAAATGCAGTTTTATGAACCTTCATAATTAGCAGGCTGAGCTCAGGAGCTAGTTTCCAACAAGATGGGCACTTGGTTTCATTTTTTATAGAGCCTAAACACATCAGATACATTTAAGAATGCAAAACTAAAACAGTCTACTAAACAAGATGCAATTATCCACAAAACGAATGTTTCAAGGTTTTATTTTACAAATTACTAACAAAACATGTCATACTGAAATATGAGACACTAGCAGCGAAGTATAAAAAATACTAAAAACAAAGACTTAAATAGCAGTGAAAAATTTGTGCTTTTACAGATGAAATGCCAATGTAGCTGATGTATCTGTAGATAAAATTAATTCATAATTACAATATAATTCAATTTAAAGAAGTCCATTCTCATTAAAGCAATTGAAATGATTCAAAAATAAGCATTGAAGAAAAACAATGGAAGTTCTATGTTCCAAAGAAAGCCCTATACTGCATCAAAAAAAGTCTGCAAGATTAAAATAAACACATACTTTTTTTAAGCCATCACAACTCACAAACAATTGTCTTTAAATAAAGTTTCCATACTCACAGATACCTCCTTATAAAAAAACTTCTCATAAAAAAACTGCTTACAAATTCTATCCACGTGTATCATATATAAATATTTACTCTTTTCAGCACAAACAACATTGCAAAAGTGTTCAAAATTGTATTTCCTTCCTAAAATAACCACACTGCTCTCAAATAATACAGACATAGCATATTGGGCTGGTTTATTAAGAACTCTCAAAAAACAACTAGCAATACAAAATATACCTGTTGACTGTCTGCACCTAGAAAAGATTTCTATCTATTTCAATCACTTCTTATGCTAATATACTTTGTCTCAAGTAGATAAGTCAGTCCCCACTGGGGATAAAAAGATGCTTATACAAAGACCTGTCTTGTCTCTACTTCTAACAGTTCAAAATAAATATCTTTAAATTTTTGACGCCTGTCACAAAAATGCAAGAAATCAATTACAAGATTTTTTCCTGATAAACAAATTTTTCAATACTTTCAAACATAGATAATCACAAGACTGAAATAGGAACTTTGGCATAATTCATTTACACATAAAATTCATGAAAAGGTACCATAGAAATTTCAACATCAGGAATTTGAAAAAAGCACACTTGAATATTAAACTATTACAACAACCAACTCATGGGAATATAAGCTGAAAAAATGACAGAAATAAGCCGAAGTCTTCAACTAACCAAGTGAGCCATCAAGCTTCTCATTTAACACCAATAAAACTCCACAAGGTTTATCCCCGATACTTAACAGCTAGTATACCAAATGCAATTCACTTCCATCCAGCTGGTGAGATTTCTTAAAAGCAGAAAATATAAGGTTCCTTAAAAATGAGTTCTATACAATTTAAAAAACCTATATGAATCAGTGCTTTCGCTAAGTCTTTTCTTTTCAACACCTCACTGAAAATCCTCCTTTCAAATAAAAAAAGTCATCAGTCAGTCCGCCACCTCAACAAGCAGTCTGCTGGTACACCTCGGCAGCCTTGATTTCGGCTCGGTTCGGCTTTTTCATGACTGGCGGCGGCTTACTCTTGATGGGAGGCTTGAAGGAAGACACGCCCCCGCCAACCACAGGCTCCGCCTTGATCGTCTTTTCGGGTGTCGGCTCCGCCTCCTTCGTCCCCTCCCCCTTGTCGGACTTGGCCCAATTGAGTTCGACCGTCTCCGCCTTAACTCCTGATGGGGCGGTCTTACCACCAGTCAGTTCAGGGTCCGGCGCCTCGCCCGCGACGGGGGACTTGTCTTTGGCAATGTCGGCGGGGGAGCCGGGACCCAGGTTGTCCCCGGTGCTGGCGCTCCGTCGGACCGCGTAGAAAGTCTGCGTCTGGGCGTCCAGAGACGGCGGACCGCCAGTCACGTGACTGGCGCTGCGGGACATGGTGCCCTTCTTCATCGTGCACTGGTTCGACTTGGCGAATCGCTCGGCGGCCGTCAGCTCCGGGCTGTCGGTGCTGCTCGCCGGGCTGAGGAGTTCCTCGGCCGCCGACTTGCCGCCGGTCTTTGCCCCGACAGGACTAGGTAGGTTGATGGGAAGGTCCAACACCAGGTCGGGCGCGTCCTTGCACGCTTTCTTTGGGAAGTACTGCACGGTGTCGACAATGGCCGTTTCTCTCACCCCCAGGTCTGGGGGCTCCGGGAGCTGCGGCCGCTCTTCGGAAGAGTTGAGTTGTTCGTTTTTGGGGGGGAAGGGAGGGGAACCTTCCCATTCCGGAGTCTGGGGTTGGTAGCTGTTGAGGCTCCTCCTGTCCAGGGAAGAGGTGGAACTGCAGTCCTCGGGGACCCCGGAAGTTGACAAGGACTTGGGACTGTGACTAATACCAGAGAGGGAATCGCTGCTGCTGCTGGTTCGCCGTTTATCGCTCCCATCAGTGCTGCATTTATCTCTATCCTCATCCCTAGAAGTAAAAATTAAAGCTTTAGGAAAAATATTATGACAGTGCATGGTGCACAAATCAAGAGACATATTTCAGTTGGTTGATCAATTTACTACTCACGAAAGAGTCGAACGAAACTAAGCGCCTAATAAAAAATCAATGTATTTCTAGAAATATAAGTTAGGAAAGATCTGTACGGTGCATTATTAGTACCTAAAATTACTGCTAGAAGCAAATTTTAGAATATCATGACAAGTAAATCTGAACTTAATCTACAAAACCAGGCAAAGCAAAAAATAATTGTAGAAAATATATTATAGGATAGGGCTTTGGAAATTTATATGTGTTAATAAAGATTAAGAGCAAGTTAAAAACCTATTCAGTATTTATTAAATTATGAATCATCAGCAAACAATGGAACACTATTTTCATCAAAATTCAAATCATATAGCAATAACACATGAAGAATGAGTAACTAGTCCCAATTAGAAGTTGCAATAAATACATTTCCTTTCAAGAATGTAATTTAACAGCAATAAGTATAATTGCACTGTAAATAGTTAAAATAATGTGAAATTTTGTTTTTATATTCACATAATGTTCAAACAGAACAATATTTCATAATAAAATCAAAGAGGATCCTTTCTGGCATAAACTCACTTTATTTTCAAGAGGATGTACTTATCCGGTATAAGCCCATCCTTTCCGAGAAAGCTTCCTTTCCACCAGTCATTGGAAACTTGGTGCTGGAGCAGTAGTGTGTCGCCTTTCTTGAAAGACAGTTCTCTCTGCGAGCGGGCATTGAAGTCGAATTGAGCCACTGCCTCCATCACTTCAGTTTCTGGAAAGAAAAAAAAAATGCTATGAAAAACACAACAAGCATAGATTGCTAAATATGCAAGATACTACAGAAAATGGTATTGAGAACTTCTCCAGAGTTACTGGATTCGGAATTTGTTACTTGTTTTTGCACAAGCCATATTTGAATTTTCTCAACAGGATTAAATTCTGACTTTAAAACATGCAACTTGTCATGCAATGCTTTGCATAAACTTACAACTAAATCTAGAAGCATGAAATGGATTGCAACAGATTTTTTTGAGGAAGCAGATTAAACATAACATTCAAATCATTTAAATTTAGTCTAATTTTCTTTTACAAAGAAAAATTTAAAATATTAATTACTTTATGGCGTACATGAACTGAATTTGATTCAAACTGATCATGTACCAAAAAAAAAAAAAAAAATTCTCTTTTATTTATTCTACTAATCAAAAAGTTGTGAAGGAAGTAAAACACCAGTTCCAATGTCATAAAACTTCCATGAATTATACATTGATTCTTTTCATATTAAAATTTAAATTTATACACTTAAGAGTCAGATCAATGTAAGCCTTCTAAAAGAAACAAAATCTTTCCTGAATTAGGACCAAACCTATAGCCATTTATAGTGTAGTAAAAACTTTAGAAGTAAATTTTTACACATAAAAAGTTTAAGAGAACCAAACAATTCAGAAAGGTTGGAAATAGAGAAAGAGAGAAGAGTACTTACAAGTTCTTGTTTAAGAGAATAATATTTTTAAAAAATAAATTGAGCTACTAATAAAACGTTAACAGGAAAGAATAAGAAAATTTCAACAAAAAATAAAACAAATCATATAGAAACGTACTGCCAAATAAATTGATGGCTATCTCCTGTTCAGGAAATACTGCATCTGGAAATTGTTATAAACATTAGAATTAGTAGTAAAAGTAACTAGAGAGAGGAAAGTACAATCATTGAACAATAAATTTAGGGCATGCTTCAAATGCATGGTGCAACTCAAAGGATAAACTAAAAATAAAAAAGAAGGAAGGGTATGAATACAGGCTTTTGTTCATGTTTGCAAATGTAAAAGTCATCACAATGGGATTAAAAACATATTTACAGCTTAATCCTACATACTTTTAAAATAAACTCTTAAACTGTACCAGAACTGTAGTGATTGAATACTTCTATTTCTTTTCTATTATTTTTTAATTCTAAGTAAGTGTTAAATTACTGCCAACTAGATAACAAATTTTATGATTTTGATTTATGTGTTTTGTAAATCCTATATCAAATCATAATTTAGAAGTCTTTTTCTGAGTAATTTTCAAAATTTGACCAATTAAGTAAAAATATAATATTAAAAAACTTTTTAAACAAGCCTTATTCACTAAACTAACTGTTTGTAGTAAAAAGGGGATATATTTTCATCTCAAAAGTAGTTTCAACACAATAAATATCTATTAAAATCTAACTAATCAGAAAAATTAATCAAAATTATAAAGCATAATAATAAAAATGCCCTTTTATAGCAATTTTTTAATAATATTAATGCATTTTAGCCTTAGTTGTCTCAAGACCAAAGCATGAAAGCCTACATGCCAACAGAAACTAGTGAAATTTTAATTACCATCTTCACTCTGAATAGTATCAACTTCAGAATCATCTGCCAGATCGGAGACCGGATCAGGAGGAGAATCACCAACATCACTGAAAAAATAAATTAAACACAATTAGAAAAAAATCAAAGGTAATTAATGTACTATAAAAGAAAAACCTAATGTACACTATAAAATTATCTCATACCTAAATTTAAAAAAAAAATATGTTTTTCTGAAGCAAAATCGAGTAAAATCCATTCAACTTAATTCTATTGCAAAAAAATGACACCAAAAATTAATCCAGGTTAATCTTTCTTGGTTAACAAAGTTTAAAAAATCCAACAATAGCAATCAGCAAAAGAAAAGTATAATTATCATCTTAAAAACTCTTAGAAGATAACTCAAATACATCATTGAAAATTTTTAAGGAATGTAGATTTTTCACTAACAACTACTACATAAAAACTTAAAGAATCAAATATAAATCAAAGTTGAATGTAGATAAATAGGGTAAAAAATTATTGTGTGTATAATATAGCCAATATAGACTCTTACTTTTCATCTGGGACATGCGTGCTGATGTATTTCTCATAAACAATGCCTCCATCATCAGGGAAAATGTCTTCTTGATAGATTATGATGTTTTTGATGAGTTCATTAACCAAGTTTTGATACTGCACTTGGTCTTTGTCCTCAGGAATAGGAAGAAGGGTGGGACCAAAACAGATGGCCAGATTGTAGGGGTCCATCATGTTCTCATCACTGAACTCTGACAAACTGTTGAAGAAAGTAAATTCAAAACATTAATTGCAACCCCTTTATTAAGTATATAACTGTTTCGGATTTAAAAATTAGCTCAAAATAAAAGTAGTACAAATAATGTAAATAAACATTTCTAGAGTTGAGTTCAACTGTCACGTCACAAAGAACCAAACCCCTTCTACCTAAGTTCCAAGCGGAAACAGATTCAGGGGTAGGAGCAACTATTTCACTAAATATAGGACATTCTATACAAAAAATATAGGACAAATATAGGACCCTCCGGAAAAGGGTTAACTATATTTATTTACATTTTTCCAGATTATAACTTTAAAAACTGATACCTCTCAGTGAATTTAGACTTGATAAACAATAAAGATATGATTTTTTTGGATAAAACTAAAAACATTCATTAAATGTTCTGAAATGCAGATTGAAACATACACAGGGTGATTCAAAACTCATAGGCAAAAATGATAGAGGGATAAAGACGGATCAGAATCAGACAGATCAGATCGAAATCAAATTCTGCCCAGGCCTAGTGGCCCAACAGGCGGTTTCTATCTCCGTTTCATTAGCCTTTGGGCCTGGGGTGCTAATTACTTAGCTTGTGTCCAGGCTGAGTGGCTAGCCTGACCCTGGACCCCCAGTTGGGCTGAGTTGACCCATGACCAGCTACCCAAGCAGAAGGCATCGAACCTGGGTCGGTAATGCTGGTAGACAGGCACGCTGACCACTACACCACTGCGGCCATGATCAGATCGAAACTACTCGAATATAATTCAGAATTGTCCTTGAAAATGGACCCTGAAGCAATTCTAAGGTGCTAGAGTACTGATGAAAATTGCCAGAACCAATGTAAAATGAGTTATTGTGGGGGCAAACAATTGGAGGCAGAAATAAAATTATGATGTTTTAACTTGTTTATAAAAACTGTGTGAAGTTTTTGATCCTAAGAGATTGTCTTCAAGAAGAGACAATAACTTTCTTGTTGTTAAACTTTTTGAAGATGACCTCTTTACAGTTTTTATAAATAAGTTAAAACATGATAATTGTCACTGGAATTTTATTTTTCTACTACTATCAACCATTTGCCCACTTTCCATTTCACCCATTTTTCATTACTTTTGTACACAATTTATTTTAATGCCTCAGAATTGCTTCAACTTTGGGTCTGAGATGAGAAATATAGGACATATAGGACATTTGCAAAAATATAGGACAATATAGGACGCTTTTTAAGGTTTTTGGAAAAATATAGGAAATATAGGATATATAGGACAACTCTGACCCCTGCAGATTCATCCCCAATGTTATAGAATATACCGAAGTGTCTAAGAGCAAAATGGTCAAAGTAACATATCCCTCTAATTGAACTAATCTATATTTCAAAAAAGGATATGTGGTATTTTCATACATCTATGCCTCCTAGGGTAATTTGGGTGGACCTTAAAAAAAAATTGCAAAAACTTTGAGCTTAAGAAGACTCAGTAAGTTTTAAGTACTATATTTTTAAACATCTTGAACTAAATCCCTATTCAAAACAAAATATGAAAGGATTAAAGATAACATTAAAAAAATAAGAATACAATCAGTATTATTATGCTCTGGAGATTTCAATACTAGATTAGATACTTACTGATTTAGGAAAGCAAATAAATATCGTAAGACAATCATCACAGTTCTAGGTAAATTATTTACAACTTCTCTTACTCGATGAATGAATTCTTTTTTGGATTCAACTTCTGTAATTAGATAAGAATATAAAGAAAAAATTTTCATAATTTTTTTCAAATAACATTAAAAAATAAATAACAAAAAAAGCAAGCTTAACTCACGAGATATGTCAACCAGTTGATCAAAGTAAAATATTGGAAAGAGGGGTTCACGCAGCTCTCTCAAGTATAATTTCAAGACACCTCCAACAGAGTTGATATCACTGGCATCAGTTACATCAGCCAATGGATCTTCACCTGTGTACAAAAATAGACTAAATGAATTGTACAACTAGACAAGTTAATATCTTAAGAACACACACATAACAGCTATTAAAGTTAAGCCTCAGAGATAAATAAAGCTAAATTAATTGATGATTAATTTAACTACACACTATAAGTCTTAAGTTTAAGATAAACTATAATGTCAAGCTTCAAGATAAATTCTTTTACAGCCAATCAGATGATATCAAAGAAATGTTACTTGAGAACTCTTTTTTTTTCTCCCAACAAGACAAATATCAAATGTATGAAATATTGTATGAAAACTTAATGGGTGAATGCTTCTAAATATTAAAAAACATAAGTTACAAATACATAGAATCCTTTTTTATCAGGAAAATAAATAAAAATCAATTGTTAAAGATTTAAAACTAAAGTTCTTACCTCTTTCAAAAGTTTCCCTGAAATTGTTTATTTCTACTTGAGACCCAGATACTCTGAATATCCCTTGATGATGAAGGCCTGAGGAAGACATTAACTTTTAAGAAAACAAATAATAACTAAAAAATCAAACAACACAAACTTTTCTTAAATAGCACAGTAATCTTGTACAGTTAATAAGACTTTAATCAGCAGTTAGAGTAAAAAAGGCAAGCAGCTCAATTTCAAAATAAGAAATATTCACTTACCATACAAATTTATTACTCGGATGCAGCTACGAATAATCAATGGAATTTCTTGATTGGTAGCCTAAGAAAAATAAGAAAAGGAAAAATTTTCAGCTAAATCAAAAATAATTATAACTAACAAAAACAATATTTGTTAAAATAATCACTGTATTCTTTATTATTTTACAAAGGCCCACATTACATAAAAAAGAACCTATGCCATTAGTGCATGTTTACATTACTTCTACTAATAAAACATTGTAGTGTAGGGAATAAGCTCTAAAATAGGATAAATTTAGAAATTATTAGGATATCAGATAAAGATTTAACAGTTCTGTCTGGAATTACTGTCAATTTTACTTTCTTTTGAGGTAGAAGCAAACATGGAACATATAGAGGTAATTTGTTAATATTGGAGGACACCCCTAGAACAATTAACAATCTTACACAGTATAATAAATTTATCTACTGTAAAAGATCATGAGCATGAAACCCTGAAAAGTCAGTTAATTAAAGTCAATTAAGGTTCTTAAATTAATTTAATTCTTTTGCAAGAAGTAATATGAATAACCTATGAAACAAATAATAATTAACTTAATATGTTACAAATTAATTTCCAAACATAAAATTTGATACTTTTCTATTTTAATGGAACAATGGTGAATCTAGAAGTTTGTAGAATTCAGGTTTGTTACGTTAATCTATTAGTGTTGCTCATTCAGTATCTGATGAAGGGATGAAAGGGACCTCTTGTTATAACTAACTGGCAACTAAATTCTAAAAAAATAAAATCTTACTTCTAAGTACTCTTCTAAGCTACCACCAAAAAGCTTGGGCTGTCCGACTAAAGGTGTGCGGCCTATGCGTTTCTTGCGTAGTCTTTGAGGTAAATTGTGCGGTCGTTGAGCTATATGTGGCGAGGCACCTCCAGCCAAAACAGGCTCTTCTCCTTCAATTCCAAGACCTTTGCAGATTTGATCTGATTTGGCTTGTAGTCGAGCAATCAAGTTGTTTGTCATGATATACTCAGAAAATTTCTAGAAAAGAAGTTCAAATTAGCATAGATGAACATGGAAAATTCAAATAAGCAACCTGATTAAGTTAAGTATCTTACTACCTTAAGATTTTGCTCATTTTATCATTACTATTTAAGAAATTTTAGAATCTATTTAACTCATATGTCAACTAATATTTTAACTCCTGTCAAATTATCTTCATTGTATCACTAACATTTTATTTTATAGTCCTTAGGTGCTTGCTATTATGGAGTAAGAGATTTTAACATGCTTATACTTTTAGAATTTTGTTTGACTTTTGTATCAAGGTCAAATGATTTTTCTGCCCTCCACGTGTTATACCATGGTTTTAAAAAAATCTTAATTTTCTCACAGCGAGCCAGTAAGCAAAACATATTTAATAACTATATTTACCTATTAATTTCAAGTTGGTGAGCAGAAATTTTGAACCCTGCCTTACTGGTATAGAAAATAAACAATGAAGCTTATATTTTCTGCATACTGCATTGTTACCAATTCATTGAGTTTTAAGATGTGACCTTAATATGACCATTCTAATTACATAGAGTATAAAACCATAAGAAAGTATTATACTTACATTTAGGTAAAAATCTTCCGTTTCTTGTTTGTCAGCTCTCCGTTTTAAGGCAAGAGTTTCTGGTTGCTTCAAGCCATTTTTATTTACACCATCTTCTTCAAACAGTGCATTACAATCAAAGTCTTTTGCACTTAACATTTCTAACAGAGTCTTTTCAGCAGTTTCCAGTGTTTTCCAAATCTGAAACAGATTGTAAGTATTTTAATTTCAATGAAGAAAAATTCTTAAATGTAGATAAAAAAAAACGAAACCAGCTAATTTTATCTTCCTTAAATTACATAACTGAATTTACCACCACTTAATCATTTATTTTTGGCTAACAGTCAAGAACAACAAACTTTTAACTTACCTCTTCACTCTCAGTCTTAAGCGTTGTGAGGCGGTTATTTACAACTTTGTATCGTTGCTCTAACTCTTCTTGGATAGGTTTTTCCACACTGATGTGGGAGATCTAAAATCCAAAATATAATTTTAGTTTTAAATAAAATGGCAGCACACATCTTACTCAAGCACAGTGGGACTTTAGCTGGTCACAGTGTGAACATTGATCCAACTTTTTCAATAATTTAACTAGTTTTTAGTAATAGCTTAAATTTTTTGTTATAATTCATAAGACATCTGACACTTTTGGAATGTGAATTTCTTTGGCACTTACAAAAACAATCTAACCATAACTCTGCATGTTAAACATATCAAAGCTTGTTTCACCATCTATGTAAAATATAACAAAGCTTTGTGAAATTGATCTTCAACCTGCTTAAAATGAATTTTCATTTAAGGAAAAGGATGTTTCTTAAACCCTTTCAGTTCTGACTGCCCCAAATTTTCTATGGAATTCAATGGCAATTTTGCAACATCTAGGACTGAAAGGATTTGTGGTGACCCGATTAACCTGGAATAGAACATTTTACTTCACAGCTATCCCAGCTTTACCTTACAGCAACTTTATAATAGTCTTTGAGATTGTACACCTCAACTCAACCAATATGTATATATATTTTTGATATTGTGTATTTGTATTTATTACTATGCTAATTCTTCGCTACTGTATTGTTAAATTCAATAAATGGATTTTGTTATAAGCTATTTGTTAGGAATTACAGATTAAATGTTCCGTGTTATATAAAACTATTGAAAAGCAAAGTACCTCATCTCCCTTGTGAGGCTGGAAGTCAAATTTCTTTGGTACCATGAAAGCAGAATTGTTAAACTCGAGAAAGCGCTGCTTGTCGACTCGAGAGTCCAGATTTGTAATGCACTTGTTCATCCCATCTATACTGGCCTGTTGGGACTTTTTAAGGCACTCTTCAGCATTGATAGAAACCATGAGAGTGTGAGCAATAGATGTGTGGAATCCAAAATCCATACACTGCAACAAGAAAGAAGCCATGTTAAAAAATTATCTGGTTTCCAAACTAGAGACTTTCAAATTTGATAGTAGCATAAAATAAAATGTAGGTTTAAATATAGTGATTAAAAATATATATAATATATCAGCAGATTTTCCAAGAACTCAGAGAGAAAACACATTTCTTACAAGGGATTAAATTTTATACATTAATGAGTAAATGCAGAGACAAATTTTCTTGCACAAAATTAAGATGGGAAAAAATTATTCTTTGTATAAAATAGTCTTATACCTTACAAAAATCCATAAAATTGAAATGGAAAAATTTAAACATTATAAGGAATTCAAAAAGGTTAAAAATTTATAGACAAGCATTACCTAATAATGATAGATAGGAAATATAATTTGACACATTTAATTTGGAATGAAACTTACATCAATTATGTCTGATAAATCATCTACAAAATATTTGTGAATGGCAGCATTACTAGCATCCATACACAATAAGTAGTCATTTCTGGCTTTTAATGATTTCAGTTTGGCATCATTATACTTTAGTCGACGCTGAAATAGAATATAAAAATTTATAATTGCATATTTATAAGTAAAAAAAGAGAAAAGAAAACTAGTAAGGCACAAATTAAAATTTTTTTATCAAGTGACATAATTATGCTTAAATAAAATATGAAACTATAATGAAATTATAAATAAAAACATTTAAATATGAAAACTATAGTTATTTCTTTAAATTTAATATTTCTTACAAAAATTACATAATAATTTTTAAAGAAAAAATACCTTTTGTACTTCTTTTTCTATTAGTTTAAATTTCTTTGAACGCTGCAGTTTTTCTTTAGGAATTGATTGTTCTAGTTTTGTTTTTTGGGCTTCCACGTAGCCCAGTTTACCTTCCGCCTGCTTCTCTTCATTGTGATAGGTGTAGTACGTCTTCATGGTCTAAAAAACATATTAAAGAATATCAAGAAACATGAACAAAAATATTACACAGCGAAATAAAAATATTGCATAGCAAAATTACAACAGAAAACAAGTGAAAACTTAGCAAAATAACTCATTTATATTTTCTTTTTTACATAAAATCATCAAAACAATAAACTTACCGTGTGCAGTTCATTCAAAACTTTCAAAAGCTCATCATGAATTTCAATCCCAACTTCCCTACACTGAAAAACATTTATAAAGATAAACATAAGTCACATTCCAGAGAGGATTATACAGTTTGGCTACATAAAACAGAACACTAAGGGGGTAAAACCTACTCTTCTGTAGATTCGTTGAACATCTTCCATGATGCATGTCATCCGGTTGAAGATGGCATTGTTGTATATCTCACTGATGGCGGCATGATCCCTGCTCTGCCGCCTGGTGGTAGAAACCAAGTGTTGCCAGCAAGCGTATGAGGAGAATAAGTGCCACTGCTCTCTTCTGAAAAACACACAAGTCGCAGGTTTATTGGGTGTCAAGGGTAAATCCCAGGGCCGTAACCAGACTTTTGTTTCGGGGGGTGTTTTGACTCAAATATTTTCTGAGGTACCTCATTACGGGTACTTTTATATGTTAAGTTTTAGATGACAACACTGGATTGAAATTTTGATGATTTTGATGCACTACATTTCAAAATTGTATAAACAAAATGAATTCGAAGTAAAAGGGGGGGTCTGGGGGTCCTCCCCCAGAAAATTTTTGGAAATTTGCCTCTCAAAAGAGTGTTTTAGCTCATTTCTGAGACCCTTTAGATTACACCCATAGAGCACCACTCATTGTAAGCGGCCGAATTTTCAAGGTAAAAAGAAGGTATATTGTAATAAATGACGAAATGTTAAGGGGGTTTTTAGGTTCCTACTCCAGAAAATTTTTTGAATTTTTCCCCTAAAAGTGGCATTTTAACTCATTTTGAGACATATTAGGTTACATTAAAGAGGACCAATCCTTGTAAATCACACAAGTTTGAAGGAAAAACTGTATACTTAATAGATTTCAAAATTTCGAGGGGGTTTGGGGGTCCTCCCCCAGAAAAATTTTGGAAATTTTACCCTTAAAAGTAGGGTTTTGACTCATTTTGAGACCCTTTGGGTTATACCCGAAGAGGATATCGCTCCTTGTGAGACATAATTTTCAAGAAAAATAGCAGTATAAAAATTGATGTCAAAATTTCGGGGGGGGGGGGTTTGAACCCCTAAACCCCCCCCTTGGATGCGGCCCTGTAAATCCGGAGAGAGGGCCTATGGGGGTGCAGCCCCTCCAGAATTATAAAATTTGCCTGATTTTAGTAAAGTTTCTTTCATTGATAAGAATTTTATCCATTGAAGTGAAAAATAGGGAATAATAAAAAAAAATTCTGCAGTCTTTTAAAAGTTTGAAAAGCCATGGGGAAAAAGTTTTGGACCTTTAGCCCCTTTGACAAAACTCCTAGGTTTGTCATTGTTGGGTGTATTTGAAACCATTTACTAGTTTGATAGGTTATAATTGGCAATATCTTGGAAATAAAAAATGCTTGGAATAAGTTGGACCAAACTATGATGGGTGTGTAATTCTAACTCAGTGGTTTCCAGTGGTTAATACTCATTTTCATTAATTAAAAAAGACATAGAATATCAAGTTTTAGAGAAAAAATCCAAAATAATTAACAACAGATAATTAACAATGTTGCTACAATAATTCATGAAACATGCACCATTGGAATAAAAGAAATACCAAGGCTTTGAATAAATTACTATAATTCTTCTAATCTAAGTAAACTGGATCCACATACAGATCAAATTTTGAAATTTCAAGATTAAATACAAATCATATTTTGGATATTTAAAAAGGGGACATATATATTGTTACAAAAAGTTTGAGAGAACTTGTATGTTCCAAACATTTTAATTTAGCTCCCAGGAATACTTTGGCTTTGATATTCATGTTATTGTTTTTACACTGCAAGACCCAAGCATCTTACTCCTGCTAAAAAAAGCTAGGACTTGCAAAGAGTAAACAGTTTTAATAACCGCAACAATTTAAAGAGTTAAACAATTAACAGTTAAAACAATCATTAAAACTGACTGAAATTGTTTAAAGTGAAAGGGTATGCAAATAACAAATAAGCCCTTACTTTTGCTTTTCAGCTTTGTGCCTGAGAAGCAGTCCTTTGGCCAATTTATCTAGAGCTTTTGAGTATTCTAGTTCCACCTCAGCTCTTCTTTTGAAGTAATCTTGAATTTCTGCTACAAGGCTCACTTGAGTTTCAACTCGCACATCTAGGCATTTAAGTTGTTCGTTCAATTGATTCCGGATATCTGCAAGGAAAAAAATATTTATGATTACATAATTTGCTAATTGCTATACACAGATATAAATATTTAATTGAGAAGCAACTTTATTAAAAGCTTTCTTAAGTCAGAATTCTAATCGTTTCACAAAAAATTATAAGTTCCCTGAATTAATGTTGAAAAATGTCCACATACAACAAAGATTTTTAAAATACATTTTTTGGTTTAAATAAATAATTTCTTGAAAGAGTGAATTTTTCCTTCAAAAATTCGAGGAAATATTATCTGTACAAGTTTATCCAACTAAATCAAATCTTAATTCTACATTTTTTTTTTAGTTTTTAATAAAGTTAAAATAAAATCTGATTTGTTTATAAATTTTTCTCATAGGTACTTAGTGAGCAAAAACGCATTTTATTTTCAAAAGCTAACATTTTAACAGAATAGCTTAAAAATGTCTTTCTAGTATCAACTTAAATTTTGCGGAATACTGAGAATCACAATCATTCCTGTTAAAATATCTTTGGAGAAATAGGTTTAAGAAATATTTAACCATAATGATAGGAGAATTAAAATTGTTCACTTTCAAAACCGAATCAAAACAAATATTGGTACAATTTCGTTATCTGTCCTGTTAAATATCTCCAAGCCGCTTGGCTCCAAATAACAGAAATATAGGAAAAAATTGCTAACCAACTTACTTAAGCATACAATTTGATTGGTAACAGCAATAAAAACTTGGCAATATTTGGCACCTAAAACAGATTGGCGATATTTAACGGGACAGTAAACGGAATTAAAACCAGGTTCATTTAGGAGAATTCCGCACAATGATAAAAACAAACATTGAATTCCTTCGAATAAAATCATATTTATTGCAAATAAACAGCCAAAGATAATTCACACAGTGTCCTTGAAGGTCACAAAACAAGTACAGAAACGACAAAAGACATCACTAAAACAGCCAAGATCTTCATAGTCAAACTTCGCCTGGAAGTGTACGACCGAAAATTCTTCACAAGCTCAGAATAGGCAGAGTCCACATTCGCCGAAGCATTATCCAAATTGGCATCGATGCGATCCACGCTTTCCTTTTGGTGTTCAACGGCCACAGCTATGGTTCGAAGCATCTCCCCAATGTGCAGCACAGTCGATTCAATGTGGGCCAATTCATTCCTCTGCGAATGATGGCCTTCGTAGATCAGCATCTGAGACTGAGATTTACATTCTCTGTCTCCTTCCATCAAAATACTCGTATGCTGCAGCGCTTCTGGAGGCCCCATCAACGATGTGTTCTCGACAGAATACAACTCCATGCGAGACTGGCGAAACTTCAACGTCTCACTGTAGTGCTCTAACCGGACCTTTAATTCCCTCTGCAACGATTCGTGTTTTTCTCGTAAATACAACACCACGTAGACACAGTGCCGCTTTTGTTGATCTCCTACATACACAAGACGACTTCGGATGCCTTCCAAACGCCCAATGTCCTTTTCCACGGAATTCAAATTTTCCCGCACAAGAGAAAAGAGATGGTTACACCTCGCGACGCTGTTGGTCAGATAAAAGTTGTTTTCGATTATGTCCAGCGTCTGGAAAAGATCCTTGGAAATTTTATTGCATCTGCCATAAATTTGCTTTGATGTCCAGTCGAAGACGTTTTCGGTACGTTTCAGAGGGGTTGGCGGCTTTACAAGCAATGCAGAACTTAAATTCTTAATTATCTGTCCAAATTCACCAGAACGGTTAATTGCACCAGAGTTCATTCTGATAATTTTGTTTTTAATCAAAGGAGAATAAAAACAAAATAAATTCAAAATATTTTCATAACCAAACGAATGATGCCAATTACAAACCTACAAATAATTAAATAAACAAGTTCATGATGCAGAATTGCTTGAAATTGAAACAATTAAAAAAAACCGCACATTTAATCTCAAAATTACACTCAATGCCGTTCCTAATTTTTAAATAATTGCATTTCCATTGCACAGATTCCTCCCAAAAATGAGCAATCCGCGTGATTTTATCGTCTGATGAAAAGAAAAGAGAATGCTCTGATTAAGCATCGGTTGCTAGGAGACAACCCACCATTTTCATGAGTAACCAATCAATCAAGAGGGAAATGTGGGTGCAAAATAGGGGGCAGAGGGGGTTCTCAGACCGTACCAGAATTTGTTCGACATGGCTAACATCTGTTCAGAGCATCCCGCTGTGTTCTACCACAGTGAAAAATGTTTCGAACTTCCAAATGAGAGCCTGATACATTGGGGGAACTCACGCAGACAAAGGATCACACACGCTTAACATAAACTAACTACATTTCGTCATATTTTACCAAGATACCCTCTTGAGTTGGGATTGATTTAGATTTATAAATACACATTGTGGCGACATTTATGGAAAACGGTTTCAGGCATAATACTGGTATGGTGAAACCTGCGAAACCCGACGACAGTTTCAATGCTGGACAACGGCTCTCTAATGTGAATATTGCATGTCTAGGCGATGACATACAAGGTTTGGATCAGCATGCAATCTGGTGCATGAAAGGGAGAATATCATGATGAATAAGAATAAATCAGGGTACCCGCATCAGATAAAAAACGGGTGATGGGTGCTATGGAATCAAATGTATAATATCAAATGTCATGATGTTTTTTCTTTTATTTTTGAATTTTCTTTTCGAACGGTTTAAAAGGGGAACCACATTTGGAATAACTATTTCCACATGCGAGAATCACAACATACAGATGGTCCGTATACTTCAGAACTAGTTTTCACAGTTAAAAAGCATCTGGTTCATACCCTAGAACCGTTTTTTCAAATTATGAATGATATAATAATAATTTTCACATCAGCATTTATTTAGAGCCAATATTATTGCCCAGTAATTTTTTAATGGAAATTTAACAATGATAGCCAATTATTGCATGGAACATCTGTGTTAACGCAAAGTCTTACCAGAGAGAGATAAAGGTTGAAGACATTTGTTTCTGTGCATAAAATGAAAAGCAAATTAATTGATATTGCAGACCGATTAAGTTCTGTATAAAATTCAATAAAAACCAAATATTCACCAAAAAGATTCAACGCAACGCTACCATGGCGTTCAGGTCAAATTCAAGGAATTCTTTTAGTCAATCTTTTTTCCCTACAAGCAATACATGGCCTTAACGAACCATTCACGCGAATTTTCACCACAAAAAAAAAACACCATGTCTCCACATACACACCAACAAAAATCCAAAACATTCCGAAAGTCCCCCCAAAAAAACCACAGCACAACAGACCCACAACTCAGTTCCCCACTCAACAACTCCCTCAAAAAAAATCTCGCACCCACCCCTGAAAAAAAAAACGCCCGAAATTAGAACATTCCACAAATCGAATGAATAAAAAAAAATGCACAACTATTAATGCAACTAAGTACGTCCCTCTCAATTCGCCCACCCGTCTAAAAATCCAGACTGGTATATGTACTTCGTGACTCACCGGGGTCACACGAACAACGGGGCTTTACTTTTGGGGGTGGTCTACCCCCAGAAACACCCCCTCGATGCATGGGCGTCGGGGGCGAACTTTTTGTTCCCGTGAGTCACTAGTCTCCCATTGTTATTAATAATGACATTTACATGGAGTGTCGTGCAGAACTATGTGCACCACCTAGGGAGAAGTCAGTCCATTATAGCGTATCAGGTATATTTTGGGCGACGTCGATTTGTTTTGGTGATAATGGTAGATGTGTGTGATGGAGAAAATGTGATTTCGATTGGCTTCGGGTGATCATGTGACTCCATGACACGCACTGTATTGGTGGGATACTCTTGTTAATGGAGCCACAAAATTAGGAAGGGAAATATTAAATTTATTCAAATGATATTAATACACCCCACCGTCAGACGGTTTGCACACTAATAGACCAATAGCTCCTTTCCAGACCAAAAATAATTTGCAAGTAAGCACTTAAAGACTTGAGATAACTCATTTCAACTTATTTGAAAGGAAATTATCAAGTAATGCTCGCATCAATTGCTTTTAGTAATCATATTTGAAGAAAGGCAAATTACATGAGTGTTTAAGTTAACTAAATGAATTTGCCTTACTCTTACAAGAACGTAAAATCCGTGCAAAAAAAATATGCCTCAGTTAAAATCTTGTGAAAGAGATGGAGCTTTACATCTTTGACAGTAAAACAAAGCTTGTTAATCACCTGGAATTAGTTACGAAACATGTCGATTTAAAAACAATTACATGAACAAAAGTGAAAATTGGTCAAACGACTGATAAACAATCTTAATAGACATTATCGTCACGCTCGAAAAACACACTTGTAAGTAGTTTTACAAAAGTAGTCATGCGTCCATGAAGAATAAAATACTGTACAATTGTTTGAAACATTTATTCAGTTGGGAAAAACTCAAGAATAATTTGATAGGTAGAGGATATTTCTCAAGACTCAACCAATTAGGTCAGAGAATCTTATTATTTAGAATTAGAATTTTGCTGATATAAGGTAGAAAAGGAGAGAAGAGGGAATGAGAGAATTAGCCAGGAAAAAATTTCGTAGAGGGATATTTTGGAACTTTGGTGGGATATGGGGTAAATTTAGCCTCTTTCTATGGTAAAATATGAAAAAATGATCATACACCCCCGAATTTCACCAGTGGCTACGTTTTGAGAGAGAATGTGATAATTGAAAAGATACTAATTGAGAAGAGTTCCTTTTTCGAAATTTGGAGACTACAAGCCAAACAAATTCAAGGATGAGTTAGGCGTTGAAGTAGTGATGATAAGTGTTGAAACGAAGGAGAATCAATTGAATGTAATATTGTAGCCTAAACGCTGTCATTGTCACAACATTGTTTAAGTAAAATTCAGATTCGGCTATTAAATCAAAGACCATTCATTTCTGTCAACAAATTATCCCTTCACCTAAATACATTAAGAAGCTAAGAAAAAAGAAACCCGAGAACATAAGACATGCAAATTACGCATCTGCTCCTTCATAAACACAGGAAGCATTTGAATGAAGCCCGAGAGATTTGACACCTGCCATTCGACTCGTGCAACCCGACCAGCCTTTCAAAGTCCCGGCCGGCTGAGAAGAACGGGAACATACAACTCTTTCCGGTGGCAGCAGGGACGATAACATCGGCCTTTCTTCATAAAAGCTGCGCAATAAGAGCATCTTAAAAAACTGCTTATGGAAGTGGAGAAAAGGAGAGAGTGTCCCTGGCATTTCAACAACAAACCGACCACATTTAAGTGACCAAACATCGTGGAGAGATTAAATTAAAATTTAAGGCAATTGATTTCGAGAAAGAAGTTTTAATCAATATAATGTCATAGGAAACACACGACTTATTTCAGACATGGCAATTTTATAGTTATCCCCCTTTTACAGTCATCTAGTCCCTAGGTACTCCAATTTTTCCAAGATAAAAAAATATATCAAATCACAGTGGTTATTACAATTTTCTATCAGATCCAGATTCTTAAAGATGTGCTGCGATATCCCAATTTTCTAGAAATTTAAAGTCCCTTTATCGATTTTTTCCACCCCAAAATAAAGAATTTTTATACTTCTGACCCTATAAGTAACGAAACTGTGAGGTATTGATTGACCTTAGTGTCCATTATATTTCCAGAAATTGATCTTCATTCTCCCCTGAGGGCAAATGGTCCAGGCATACCTTCAATTTTTTTCTGACGATTCCTTTCTTAGCAAATTAAAATTGAACACCCCAAAAATGCTAGCAAATGCAATAATTGCACAAACACACTACCCAATTAAAAAAATATTTTTCTCTTTCACATTAATACATTAAAATTGAACCCAAATATTACCATATAATGCCATTAAATTGCTTTAATTATGTTGAAAGGGTGAGAAAAAAGTACCGAGATTAAAAGCATGAGAAACTAACGTAAGGAATCAAATAACCACCGCATCAACAACGCTTAGTGAAAAACCATACAACCAAAAGAGAGAACCATAAAGATTGAATTTCCCACAGAATATAATAAATACCGTGGAGTAAAAAAACCAACAACTTCGTTACGCTCAACACTGTCAACGCAAAAAAAGACCAACCAAAAGTATTAGCAACACCCACCATAAACATGTCATCTCCCAATAAAACCACCCTCCGACAGTGACCACCTAATTAATAACCCCGGAATTCACAGAAGCCGCGGATCCCAGAAAAGAACGCCATATTAATCAAGCACAGCCTAATTATTCCTTCTAATTCATTAGATACAACCACGCGGTGCAACGGATAATGAAAAAACAATCTCGCAGCAAGCGGACGATGATAGTAATAACAACAACAAAAAGCAAAATTAATCCACGGGGTCTTTGAACTTATAAATGGGAAAAGGAAGAAAACCAGAGACCCATAGCATGACGTAGTATTTTACATGCACAATGACAAAAGGAGGGGACGCAGCAAGGAGATATGTTTTTATGAGGGGTATTTACCAAGCTGTGTGTAAACAAAAGCTGCGTGGTCTCATGAATGCAAATGAGAGGATAAATTTTTTGGAGGGAGAAAATATCGGCGGTATATGGAAGAAATGTTTTTTTATCCAGGCTTTATTAGATTTATAAGGGGAATAAATATGGGTTGATAAGAGACGGGTGGCTTTTAGAAGTCGGAAGTGAAACAAGCTTTGTGTTTATAAGGCTGGGTGAATTGTACTGTTGATGCTATTGTTTCAGATTGGAGATTGTTTATTTGTTGTGTTGTTCGAAATAAATTAAGAGAACGCAGAATTAATATGAAGTATTTTGTGAATGGAATAGAACTGATTTATTTCTTTCAAGTTGAAAGTGTTGTTTAAATTTAAAATTAAACATTTTTTCCTTGTTAACAATTATATTCCAATATAATTAGTTTGTATCTTGAAATTACATTAAGTAATTTTACTGAACAACAACTCCTTTATTGCTAAAAAATGGAACTTTATAATTTTGGCTCCTATTTAACGAAAATTCCAACAAAATTATTGAACTAGGAGACATAATTGACAGAGAACCTTATTTTATTTTATTTTTAAGGGATATAGTATTTTCCTCTTAAAACGATTATATAGTTCACCTTTCTTTTAAGAACCGATGACTGATCTCAATAACATAATATGTTAAATGTTATGCTAGAAAATAATTGTTATACAAGTAATTATGGTTACATAACTGTTACTTAGCGGGAAAAAGTCTAGTTTTTTTTTTTTTTGTCACAGCACTACAGTAATCAAAATTTAGTTAAGCTCAGCTAGTTTAGTTTAGTTAGTAACACAAAATTGAGAACACCAACACACGTAAATTAACTTTTACAGCAGCAGGGAAGTCTAGAGCCCCCTCTCTGTGCATCAGGAAACAAATAAAAATCCTGACAGATTCAGGATACTGTATATTTCTCTACTCTTCTTTAAAAAATGACATGCATTCAACCTCCCTCTGCGAACAGACAAAACCAGAAAAAAATTAACTTTAAAACGAAACTTTCGTCCAACCAAAGCTCATCAAGAAATCACGGAGAGCACCGTCCGGGAAACGAGCTGTTGAAAAATACGACGCAGGAAGACAGACTACGACAAAAAAAAGTTCAGCGTGTCACTCGGTGCATCACCATCCATTTGTGGCCATCATAATTCAAGCTTAAGAAACACGACTCTGTGAAACAATCGCGATAACTTATATACGTAATCCCTAGCTTAGGCGATTATAAATAATTTCCAGCAGTAACCCGAGATGGGGAAAGTTCTCTAATCCCTTATAACTTGTGGGGACATAAAAAGGAAACTGGATATTGGATCTGAGCCGATTAACTACACTGATTCCCAGATAACTGGATGTATAAAAAAACTGTGTGTGTTTTGATAATTACCGTGGAGAGCGATTTGGGAGAAAAACAAGTCAGAGTCGTAATTGGTACCGTTAGTGTGGGATTAATGCTTCGCGTTTGTTTTTTTATGGTAGCCGATTAGGCATGTTCTTTTATATGTGTCAAGGAAGGAAAGTGCTCGACGGTATCTATAGATAAAATTTTTTTAACGATTTTTCCTAATTTGAAAACGGGATAAATGAAGCTGTTTTGGGAACTATGAAGCGTAACGGTGGCAAGCAGGTTGTAATCCTCATAATAATAGTAATAAACAAAGTTGGGAAAGCTTTTAGAACTAGCTTTAATGGATTGTCATGCTTCTAAGGAGATTTTAAAGAGGGGACATCGAAATTGGCTAAGTCTACATTAACAAGTGAACTAACAATAAGTACGATTATTTTCAAGCAAAGCAACGATTAACTGCTTTTCCTTATTAGGGTTTCAACTTGGAATGGGATAACTTCACGTGTAAAAATTTTGTAAAAAGAGTAAGACTTCTTATTGAAGAGTTTTTGAAATCGTGAGTATTTGTAGAAAAAAAAATCCGTCAGGCTGCAACAGATTACAACTCAAACATACGAAATGGCAAAGAATCTATAGTATTTAAATAAAAACTGCAAAATATTTAAACATAATTTTAAGAGTAGGGTTGATTAAATACAGAACAATAAAAAAAAGGCTATCCCACTTGTTCAAGATCTTTTAAAACCTACAAAAAATTCTTTCTGAATACATTAATTATACTCTAGTAGTACAGCTCATACCAAATATGTCAGGTTTACGTAACTGCAACTAGATATAAAGAAATGTGGCCTTACATGACAAAAATTGGACGATTCTTGAACGTTTGTGCAGCACAGAACAGTATAAGCAATGAATGAGAGGATTCGGTTCATTCTTATAAGATAAAAATGTTTAATTAAGTTTAGCAACGTCAATTAAAAGTACACAAGTCAAATTAGAAGAATAAATATCAGTGCATTTGATACAACAAACAAAAAAGGACACTTTAGTAGAGAAAGATTTGAAACAGACGAATTACAGCACGCTTTGTAAGTGTAGGAACGGGAAAGTGGTCACAAAGGTACAACGTCATAATTTTATCATAATTTACAAGACCCGGACGCGACAAAAGCTAAAAATAAAGCCACGAAGCAACCCTTTCAAAAATAAAGCACGAATTACTCCACAAAAAAAAAATAACAAAAATCACCATCGGACGTCAGTCGCTTACATCTACCCATTCAACGAAATAAATCGCTCACATCCGAACAATGCAAATAACAATAATAATACCGCCTCATCCTTGCATGTGTTAATCCCCGATTATACCAGAAAGGAAGTTGTCACAACTGCGGACCATCGTATAAGGTCAGGACTTCGCATGTCAAAGCGAAGTTCTACTACATACATCCACAAAAGATTTCGTGCGACATCCCATTTGCAGAGTTGGCATTGTCGTGCAAGTATGGAGAAAGTAGGATAACAATCTAATAGCATCAGTAAGATGACGGGAGTTTTTTTTCTCTTTTGCAGGTTCGAATAAAATTGGTATAGGAAATGACATGGTCTTTGATCTCGTCTATCGGGTCATTCTTTTAAAACGGAGCAGTGGGGTAAAGTTCAAGTTGTTCGACAATGTATGTAGTTTTTTGGTCGACCTCTCAATGATTTAGTTCTTTGTTGTGTCAAAACTATTTGAAGTATGAACCTCCGGTTGTAACACTTTTTTACAACTTGAAATGAAGGTTAAATTATTATTATTATTGAAACCAGTTTGAATTCTAAAAACTATTGCTGTATTGTACCTTTATAAAGCTGTTTAAATGATCCACTGCTCCCTAAATAATTTTCTTATTGATTGATAAATACATTATGAAATTGGTCCTCTGAATGAATTACAAAATTGAAAATTATCAGGTGTAGAACGACATACTCAAAAACTTACGATTAAATAAAAGTTCAAGTTGCAACAAAGCGATTTTCTTGTAGCAAGGGGGGAAATATAGAAAGAAAATTTCAAAGGCAAAAGTTAAATTTAAGATATATGATTGTTCTAATGTTAAAGGATGTCACACATGATAATCAGAACAGTAATTCCCCAGTATCTCCCTCCTAAATTTACCCATAAGAGAATCCTACGATTACAAAGGGGTGTTCAAACCAAAGATTCCATATTGAAGGAGATGTGAAAAATACATATATTGGGCGCAAGATATTCCCCTTTACGACATTTTTTTACAATAGTATAGTACTAACTTTTCTTTCTGTCAAATCAAATGCATTAAAACCCTCTCTTTATTTTATCAAGACTTCTCAGTTATAAACCAGTAAAAATACGCAAGATATAATTACAAACCTCCATCAAAAGGCATCATTGCAATAAACATCTTTAAGGATAATCAATTAGCTTTTAAAAAAAAAGTCACTTCATAAATGAAATATACAAGCAAAACTGGGACTTTTTGCGCTTCCTAACTTTTCCAAATGGTCATCAAACGGTTAATGGCCGAAAGTAGGTAGTTTTTGAATCGATCGTAAACCAACTTAAAACCTCAGCGGTACGTCATAAAAAGGGTTATAAGCAATTTAAAGAGCTATAAATGTTACTTTTTTCTTTTCCTCCCAAAAAATTTCCGGTTTCTTTCCTCTGTTTTGCGGTGGGGCCAAAAAACGCGCATCGAAGAAGGCAGTGGAAACAGTCGCACTATATTAGGTAAACAGCACCTTGAAAAAACAGCAGTTTTTTTTCTCACGTTTGGAAAGGTCTGTATTGACGTAAAGCAATAGCAAAAGAAGCCAAACGCTACTGTTACTATAATCAAGCAGTTATTATATACAAAGTTGATTATAGTAACGAGCAGTTACTATAATCAACTTAGGCTAATGGTTTAATTCTAAATTTTGACATGGGTGCAATTTGTCAGTTAAAGTTTTTTTTCAAGTAAGACTAGAAAGGAACACATACTTATAAAGATGTGCATAAGGTCTAATATATTTTTAGTACGTTGAATAAGGATCCTATACCACATTTCATTAAATTTTTAAGTAAAAATAAGTAGTGCAAGCAAAAAACAAAACAACTGTAAAAAATATTCAAGTGAAAACAAGACCACTATGTTTACCTAACAAGCATACCTACACCTTTGAATTTTGTCGTTCATTGATCTCTTTACAATCTTATTGTCAACTTTCTAAAGTAAAAGAGAAAAAATTAAAAAAATATTTAAAAAATTTTAAATTGCATTCTTTGCTTAGCTCACAGAACAATGAATAGATGGATGTCACCACAATTTGAAAAACGGTTTCAAAAGTAATAATAGAGCATTTTCAATCACATGACTCGGACCTAACAACGGCCTTAGCAACAGAAATGTTACTGTTTTTTGCCCTACAGAGGTTAACAGTTACCGAAAACGACTGGCCGTGGAATTCTTCCATTGGAGCATTTGCAATCACGTGACCCCATACTTAAAAACCGCCTTAGCAACAGATAAACAACGGCCTTAGCAACAGTTAAAAGCCCTACAGTAGATACACAGTTAAAAGAAAATAACCGGTTGTGACGTCACCTGAAAACACTCTATTAAACAATTTACTAGTAATCGTATTACAACGGAATATGGATGTTTTTCTACTGAACAACGATTTACGTAAATTTGGTTGGTTGGTTTTATATGGCACAAGGGGCCAGATTAGGCCATTCTATGCCAAGCTACAAGTTAAGAGAGCAAGAAGCTCTTTTATGTGAATTTGGTCAAGAGAACCACCTCCATTCAAGAAATCGGACTCAAACGCTAAAACAAATCGTCTGTTCGCCACATTGTGACTTTTTAAAGTCAGGATATCTAAAAAGAGAAACTGAACGGAAAGAGAGGATATAAACACCCAACATAGAAATCGCGCCCCATGTTTTTCTGGCTCCCAGACCAAACGCTCGACGTCACCAAGCAGCCAGGGGCAAGGGCAAACTGTTCGCGAAAGATCTTTTTATTTCCTGGCACACAGAGATATAAGTCCCCTCGTAAGACTAAACGTAATTGCGGATGAATAAGAGACTGCGTCTTAGAGGCCATTCAAGAAAGGAGAAACTGGAAAAGTAATGGGAGGGTTCTTTCTGGAAAGGCGTCAGATAGGGAAGCCAGAAAATGGTTTTTTAAGTGAGTCTCGTTTTAAAGAAAGGAGTCTGGGGAGAACGAACATTGTCAGGCGGGTCAGTTAAGTCGGAATTGGCTGTCTGTCACTCTGTAATGACATAGAGAAGGTGAAACGATGTGTTTGAAACAGTGGTAGGCCTGGGAAGCTATCAAGGTTATATGAGTTCATTAACAATAAAGGAGCAGCCATGACGTAAAGTTAATGAAATATAGTTAAGGTACCAATTGTGCACATTAAATAGGTAATTTCAATTAAAAAACTAACACTCCATCCATTGATGTAGGAAAAAATGAAAAGAACTTGACCCAGTCATGATTACTCCAACAGTTTATTTACCATTCTGGTTTTAATCCCCTAAGAACGAAATCAACACACAACTGAAACAGTCACTTCTGTGCAATAGAGTGGAGTGAAAAAAAAACCCTTTTTTCCCCCCCGAAATCGGTCTGAGAGCTCTAAGTTTGTGGTTGAAGGTCCTTCCTACTATGCAATAACAATAAGGTGCCCAAAAGAGTATTTTTCAGTAACTCAGACCAATAAATAACTTTGACCATAGAATATTATGTCATTGTGTCACAGGATACACGAAGCCAGGAGAAATTTCTCTTGATCTTTCTCTCATTAACAGGGACATGGTTAAGACAGGATTGTTCAAAGCAAGGTTTTGCTATTTTTGAAGCAAAAGATAAATGAAGGAATTTCTGAATCTCAAGGTATCCAAAGAAAATAAAAGTAACAGTAGTTTGCTTCTGTCAGGGTTAGCCTTTTATTCACGAGATATTGCTTTTTTTTATCATCATTAATTCCAAATCATAAAATGACACAGGCGACCAAGTCAATCTAAAAAATATTGGAACTACTCCACCCAAATTTCAGTACTTTTTTGAAGCTTTCATAAGATCATTGTAAATTTTAACCAGTCATTTGAGTACCTCTCATCATTATCATGCAAGTCATTGGAGGAAGACTACAGACGAAGCATCACGACCACCAAACCCTTCTCAGAAAACATTAGAATTAATTACCCAGAGAGGTAACCTTGACTTTCATAAGTGGACAGGCAGAGTGTAACACGGAAACTAATACATAACAGCCAATTTCAATCACAACGAATGCATGATTTGAGGCAGAAGAAGCTACAACACCGATACAACAATGGTCGTTGTTTAAAAAGATCACAAGGCTGAGAGAGCTTGCATCACGAGAGAGCAAGCACCACACGCATCAGGGTTTTGCAGATTAAGGACGCCGAGACCACGATCTACTACAATAAGCAATCCTCTGCATGGGGTGGACGATTATTATTATTTAACTACAATTGAAAATGGGCGCCAAGGATTTAATTGCACGTGCTGTGCCCAAGAAAAAAGGCGCAGGATTCATGCAACAGTGCTTAAGACAAGACATAGAAAGTAGAGTTGAGGTGTTACGTAAAAATCGCGTGTGTTGAGTTTGTATGGATCGAGTTTTATTCCATATTGTTATTGCTTAGTTTCAATTTGTCAGGTATTTCGTAAAGAGCGATGGTTAAGTCGGCAGAGATAATTGCTATAGTCTTTAAGTTTTATGCAAGGTGGGCTGGATTTTTAGGGCAATGGCTTCTAAAAGTAATTATGGAATAGCAACTGAATTCTTTAAATTTAAAATTTGGAATTTACCTTTTCAGAATAATTGCTTTTAAACGTCGTTCCAAAGTTTAGTATAGTTTTTACTCCAAAAGAGAACAATAGAATTTATTTAGTTGTTCAAGATTAGAATTTTTCTCGATTTAGAAACAAGTTATAAAATGATTAATTTTCTGTAATAACACATTTACTATTAATAGTTTTCGGGATGTATCCATCAACAATTTTCCTTTCTGGCTACGCACAAGAGAATGCAGAACAAAAAAAAATTACAACCTCAGTTCAGTAACCGTTCCACTTAACACACTCATGTATATTTTCGAAATTGCGTTTTTAGTTTTTCACCATAGTAAAAAACATCTAAAGTTCTTAAGGAAAATCAGCATTGGATATAGCCATTCGACAGCTGAACCCCTTGAAACTTTATCCCTCAACATTTTGTCAAAATGTACGTTTCTAAAAGTGTTTAAGACCTTTAAAATGAACAGATGGTAAAAAACTAGTGTTCCATTCATTCACAAACTCCACGATAGGAAGGCGCCGCAAAGAAAAGCGCACACAAGCAGGAAATATTCAATGGGAGATCGTCATTAACGTTTCAAAGAAGAAACAAAAACCGAGCAAGGTCGATCTTCAACAGCGTAATTTGGACTGACTCAGTGAAACAATTAGCGCCGTTTGAATTCCACGCACTGCGTTCTCCAAGTGGACACAGAAGAAACTCTTGTACGACACAACAAATGACAAGACATGTAGGAAGAACCGTCGCATATTATAAAGAAAGTAAGAAGAGTTAACTGGGTACTTATATAAGTTCGTTAACACTAGGATAAAACGAGGGAATGTACAGAAATGACAACTTCCAACCAAGAATTGTTTTTTGCAAGAGAAGAGAAAGCGCATATTCATTGTTGAGAATGTTTTATCCTCTCATCGTGTTTCGTTAGTCTGAATAAGCAACCAGTAATTAACATTAAAACAAATAGCGACGGTAATACATAATACATAATTGCAATGTCTTTATCTGCAAGGGATTTTTTTATTTGGGGAAATAAACTTCTTTCTACACGAAATAGTAAAGGAAACACAAAAGGTTACATTTCAAGAGGGAGGGAGAAAACCGAGACAATTAGCTCATTAAAATTGAAACTGAATAGGTAACAAACAATCTATGAAGTAAGTAAAATGGAAGAAAGTACATATCGTTAACTTCATAGTTTCACTTAAGTAATTAATACTTTGTCGAGTTGTTTTAAGGGTAAATCCGCCAGACCAAAGTTACTCGTGTAATTGTTAGATTAAAAGAAGACTAGGAAAATTGCGGTGTTATGGATTTCACGTTTTATCCTTTCATTTTTGGACCAATTTTATATTTTCATAATAATATATAAATTGAACTCAATTTAATTCAAATATCCTAAAGAACATCCCGCATTAATTAAAAAACATGCAAGTTTCACAATTTGTTTTTCAAAACAGGAAAGAATAACTGAACAAAATTTAAATTAAGATTCAGTCTACGAAATTTTTAAGAGTCACTGTTTTAAATTTGCACAACAGATAATAATTATTTCACACAAGTCATGCTCTACTTGAACATGATCAGGGGTTCATTGGCTCAATTCTCAGTTCCCAAACTTAACTAATTTCAAGATCATCACAGCGCACTCCATTCAATGAAATAATTCATACACACAGTTAAATTCAAATACAAATACATAAATACACACTCTTTGAGTCCACAGCCACGCAATTAGCAAGACTCCTGTCGTTTTAGATGAACCAATAGCAAATTTCAACATACCCACACACAACACAGCGAGAGATACCAATCAAAACCTCAGGTAATGAAATAATACGGAACGACAGATCAAGCTTCATTATAAGCGCAAACCAAGCCAATTGAGGTATTTTTTCCCCTTTAAACTCGTGCCAAGGTCAAGCAATTAAGAAGGCATCGTGTCAGCTTTGGTAATGAAATACCATTTGTCTTCTTTTGCTCAACAAGTTTCCACTTGAAGTTGAAGAGAGTGGCATAACTTGATGAAGAAGGGACAACAAAATAGTTTACGGAAGAATAATTCTTGATAGTGCGAAGCTGCGAAGTCTATCTTTAACTCGGGTTTATTTTAAAAGATAACATAAAAAAACTGACAATGGTTCGGTAAAACTCTCTAATCTTTTCAATTTTTATTAACATTTTAAACCAAATTTATGTGTAGCATAGTTGTTGAATGTTGGCAACCTACCTAATTTTAACATGAAAAGAAAATCGTACGCCGAAATATTTTTTACTATTTTTTGACAAACATTTTATACTAAATTTGTATGTAGAACTAAGAAAAACGTTGCCTATCTACCTAGTTTTCAATATAGAAAGAAAAATGGAATGATTAAAATTAATTTTTATAAAGTAATTAGGATCTAAATAAAATAGAAAGTAAACTTTAAGCGCGAGCTGGGAAAAACTGGGAATGCAATTTTTCAATCAGAAAAGTATCCTCGACTGTGGTACTTGCAGCTGTACTTAACATTTTTAAAAGTGATCTAGTTCATAAAGCGATTTGTGAATAGATAAATTGTTTCCGTTGTGTGGTAGAAGAAAATAGGTTAAAAGGTAATTCAAAAGAGAGTAAGGATATTTTACTTCACACATTCGGGCAATTATTATTAGGAAAATTTGATACACAGAGTTCTAGCTAGGTCAACAGAAAACTTGAAGTCTTATACAAGACTTCAAATTAAATACGATAGCTAAAATGTAACTCGATAACTAAGAAAATCTATATACGGGAATTTATTAATTTGAATAAATTTTCATGAATTATAGACAATACCATTACGAAAAGAGAAAGAAATATATAATAATCTTACAAATGTTGTTGCATCCTTAAAATTTTAAGTGTTTTATTCCTGAGCCAACCGTATTTAATTCCAATAATAGCTGACACAAATTAATACAATTGACTTTCATATTTAAATAAACAGAAAACTTTAAATGTATAACAAGCTTTGGATGATGAAAACTCACAATTAACTACTAGCACATAAATTATTCATAACCAACAAATTCACTCATTAATTTTTGCATTTATCAGTAACAAAATTACAAACCTGCCGTTTAATAAGCAGAAGAGTCCCAGTGTACCTGTCACAAATAAAAAGTCATCCTCTTGAAAACCCTTCAACGAGATTATTAATGAATCTGAACCTTAAACTTGGCTCATAACGTCCTCCCAAAAAACCCAGATACATAACTTTTAATTGCCAACTAGTTACCAACGTCGTGTGAGTTCTAGTATCAACCTCGTCTCAGACCACATAAGGTTCAGGAACCCCATACATTGAATTATGTATTAATAATGCACAACATGTGGTTCTCCAGTTAAGATTGGAGACTTTTTATTAATCTTAACGAGCAAGATCGAGGCCATGAGATATGGAGATATTACCTACGAGACTGGAAGAGAAAGTGAGAGTGATTTTTCCCTGCAGCTTTCAGAGAAGACAGGACAAAGGGAAGAATTTTAAATAAGTTTGAATTCTAAAAAAGCTTCTTATATGTTTTAGTTTGATCCTTCTTGGGGTTCTTCTTTTCCGCCCAGAGAAAAAGTAGTTATCTTTGGCTTAGTTATAGTCCCGAGAGAAACTAGGGGGGAACCACTAATTGAAATAGTCAATTTAAACATAATTTGTCTTAATCGTGTGCAGATTGTGTTAATTAATACTACTTCTAATTGAGGTGCTCCAATGTAAAGCTGTAGGAGTTGGTCCGTTCTGCACGCTCCTCAAATTCAAAGGCTCGGTTGTTTTTCCTCAGTATAATACAAAATATGCTTATTCAAATAAAAATTTAGGCGTTTTCAAGGATTAGGTTGGTAAAAAAAAGTTATTTAAAGAGCGTATCAACCCTGTGAAGAAGTTGAATCCAACTTATCACCTAAAGGGATTTTCATCTAGACAAGATAATAGAGGAATGCTCTTCCAAGGATTTCGCTGCTTACCGGTTGATGCCCAAAACCGGATGCTATTGCTAAAATCCAAAAACAGACATCGCGGCCGAAGCTAATTTAATGAGATTTTTGAAAAGAAAATCACAGCTTGAGGACGACGATCGAAAAGGTCGGGGAATCGGAAGAATTGAATGGAATAAACCAGTTCCCGAAGTTATTTTGCCTTCAGAACTTTTGGTAGGTCCGTGGAAAAAAAAAGGTTTTTGCCGAAGGAGGCAAAAGTGTGTTCAACTTAGTAAATAGATTTTGGGGGATCTTTCTAATAAGGTGGCTATTTCCGAACCAAGGTCGCATTACGATTCCTTCTACTACTTCCACATCGAAAACTCAATAACAATTTTCGAACAGAGTCGATAATTATCACGCAAAAACAAGTACAACTCGACGATAGACCCGATAACACCGTAAGCTAAACACTCCTTTTATAATCTCCCAAACGAATAATTACTTCTTTCAACCCGATGCCGCTTCCAGTACGTGTCGAAAATCGAAATTCGACCCATCAAAGTGCTAATATCGGAATAAACTCGATCAGTATGCAAAGAGATAGATAAGGCCAGCCGTGGAGGTTGTTATCCCCAACAAACGTGGCCGGCCTGACCCGAACTTGCATCGTTATTTCCTCTTATTGTATGGAAGTCGATTACTGTCCATCGAGATTGAGATATTGGTGACGGAAAATTGAGTTTGTCGAGCGTCCAGTTTGTGTGTGTGTGTGAGATAATGATAAATGTCATTGTAGCTCCTGTTAACTCTGCTTGAGATAAATAAGTGGTTCTTGATCCGTGACCAAGATTTTATTGATAGTTAGGTGGGGTTTGAGGTGATGCCTTTCTTTGTTTTTTGAGTGGGTACATTTATTTGTTAAGGTATGAAACGAATATAATGAGAAAAGGATAACAGAGCAGGGGCTTCCAACTGGTAGCCCGCCGGGTCATTTCGTGCGACCCACGAAACTAACTGAAAACCTTCCAAAAAGTAGCTTCAAAACACTTTTCAGCAAACTAAAATTCAAATATTTTTAGGGGGAGGACCCTCCCCGAACCCTTCCCCTATTTACCTCTTAGATTATGGAGTAGCTTTGGTTAGTTGTTTTCTGCGGCGAAAAATTAAAACTTTGAGGGTTCTAGAGGGAGGTTTTATACCCTGAAATTCCCCCTGAGCGTGGCAAGGGTTTATAAAGGCTTAGGTCAACCTTTATCACGAGGAGGGACCAAATGGAGTATCCTAAAATTAGGTAAAACACAATTTTTAGGGAAATTTACAAACATTTTCTGGAGAAAGACTCCTCTTTAATTAATATTCAGTATTAAAAGATGTATAGGGGTCAAAAATTTATGTACCCTCTGAAATTTTTAAAATATAGTAGTTCCTTCACAATATGTAAATAACCTTCGTCCCTCTCTCTCCGGAAAAAATTCCATAAAAAAGACTTTAAAACCCCCAAAAAATATATCATGGATAAAAAAGCAGCTCGATTACTTTGCGGTCTGCCACTTGACGTGCGATTTCTATTGCGGCCCTCGAATATTTGAAAGTTGGAAACCCCCATACATAGAGGTTCACATTCTATTTGAGATTACATTTATAATTGAAAACATTGATGTGGAATGTGAGGAATACGAAATTAAGTAATAAATAGTTACGGTACAGCAACTAAAGTGTAACACATAACTCAAATTTAGATTTTTATATACACTTAAATATATTTCATGGGAAAAAATTAGGTGAGAAAGTTTTAAAACGGTGTTAGCAGGTAGCTAAAAAATAAAACTAATAATCCGTACGAGATCTGTAAACTTCTCTTTCAAAATTATGCAGATATAGAAAAATGGTTATAGAAAAACTAACATCAGATTGAAGAGATAGACTCAAATTACTATCATAACCTGTATAAACCTTCAGAGAATTTTAAATTGCTTGCTTACAAAATCATCTTCATTGTTTATATAAACACTTTTCGTCCGACGCTTAAGCGAAATTGCGCAACGCATTTGTAAAATTGCCCAATTTCCGTAAAACCTTGAAACCTATACCTTCTCCATTTTAAACAAATTATGCCGACAAATTTCCAGAAGTTTGGATTTCCGAAGAACGATGAGACTGAATTATATTTCAAATTCTTAAAATACTCAATTTTCGAAACCAATGCTATAAACCAAACATTAAGAGGAGAAGATTTTTCACGGTAATTTGTAAAGCTTTGTAAACAAAGTTATTCCACAGGACTTGAAAACGGGGGAAACTTAAATTGAATGCTTTTTATTATATTTCGTAATTTTAACTTTATGTGCACATTTAATTTTACCTTAGTTTATGTCTTGTACTCTTAGGACTTGGTTTATTTAATCTTTTATGAAAACTTATAATTAATCTATCTATATTTTGTATAAATGCAATGAAATTATTTTACAATTGAATTCTTATGAGATCTAGGAGAAGGAAGTTTATAACTAACTTTTGAATCCTTATAACTACATTTAACTGTTTTTTCCCCACACCTATGACATAGCTATTCTATGCGCATGCATTTTAATACAACAACCACATATAAAATGGATTAATTTCCCAAATATTAGCTACAGTAAACTAAAGCGATTTGAGAATACACAGTATCCAAACGGCTTTTCATTCTGCAAAATTTCTCTTATTATCGTTGATTACTTTATTGAATAATAATACCCAAACAGGCAAGAATTAAAAGAAAAAATGCACTCACCAAACCAATCTACTTCAATAGGCGCATTCCAACACACCATCCCAGAGGTCTTCATCTTTGATTCAAGGGTAGTTCCAACAAATTCACCGCGTTATTCCGCTTGATTCTACGTGGTTTGTTCCTCTCTTACGTCGTTCTCCCCATACTTTCTTCACGACCAAAAGAACACAATAGGAGACATCCACTACTAGACGAGCACGATTTAAAGAATACACTACGTCTTGAATAAAGTTTCCACACCAATGGTTCCAGACCTGTTGTTTTGACACTTCCGTATAGCCGATTCTTAATTAGTAGCTCGAACAACGGTATCGTGTGTTGAGCTGCATGAATAACAAATTGGTCAGAAACTTTAACAAGCCGGTTTAAACCTCGACGCAGAGGTTGGAGGAGAATATAAAGCGATTCCAAAGTTACATGCTGAATTCCGACACAGGTAGTTCACCAAGCAAAATAACGAGATGCACGAAAATCAGAATTAATCCACCTTAGTTCTTCTCATAGCACAATAAATCCACAAATCGTATTTGATTATTAAAAACTCCGTAGAAACAGCAAAGTTCTTATTGAAACTTTTTCAACGAAGAAGCACTTCAAAAGTAAACAAATGAGAGGGCGAAAACATTATCCGATGACCACTTTCGTGATAAATAAAAAGGCGTGTTTTTTAACACCACTTTGGAGAGAAAACGCGGCAAGATAAAAAAAAGAGGACGAGGAGTAGTTGCGGGATCTATCCGCGTCCAGTAGCTACTGACAGTCATTTCCATTTTCCCTCAAAAACAGAGCCGACGCGTTCAAGAGCGTTGGGTTTGCCACGAGGAAAAGTTTTTGCAGAGCCCGCTCGCCAAATTTGGCGGGATTCGACAACAATACTTTTCAACAAAAGATTGGAAAACGCTGCAATAACTATTTAAAACTTCATTTCAACGTTGGTTTATAGCCATAATAATTATATTATAATAGATATTTAAGTTATTAATCGTTCGAATATTTATTGAACCGCCGAAACCTTTTTTTCTTAGTTTAAAAAGATATATTTCTTTTTATACAAAATCGAGGGAGTGAATCATTTAATTTCTTACGAAATCATGTTTAAACGCCTTTTAGAGAGAAAGTTTAATTACATTTTTTTCAAAACACCTAAATATTTAAAAATATCCATTTGATTTTTCAAAAGTTTGAACTTAAACTTCATGTATTTGAATACATTTTAAAATAAAGGAATTAAAAAGTTTAAAACCATGAAATTAGGTAAAAAAAATTTCTGATTAAAAGCAATTGGAGTAGAAGGCTTTTAGATAATTAAAAAAACACTCTACATGTACCACCCAAATGTTTTATAGGAAAAATAGTAGGAGCAATATTTTACTATCTTAAAATATTAAAATTTAATTAAGTGGTCATTAAAATAAAAAGTTATTGTATGCTTCTTTAATTTAAAAAAAAACTTCTTTTCCTGACAAACTAAAAATTTTTTTGAAGAGAGTGCAATAAATACACTTATAAATCTATTAACCTCACAAACAGACGTTAAAAAAATTACTAAACAACTAAACCCTATTTATCGATGCCCATCATTACATAATTATAACCGGAAAAAATATCCCACCAAAAACAGCGCTCAATTGCCAACCACAGCAACCATGGCACCCCACCCGAGTTCACACGAGGGATCACAAAGAGGAAGTTAGCAAAACCGAACCGACGGAAAAGAGGAGGGGGGAATAGAGTTCTTTTTTCCGCAAGGAGGGAGGGAGGACACTCCCATCCACCAAACGATAGTAAACAAAGAAGTCCGACAATATAGAGTTTCCATATTAATTAGGATGGGAAATGCGAGAGAGAGAGAGAAGAGGCGATGAAAGAAAGAGCAGAGGTCTCGGCGGCTTATTTTCGGTCGCCGCCGGGAGAGGAGGTATTATTTTATTTCCTTCGCACCTCTCCGATGATGATTCGATGATTCACTGTTGCCATACGGCGGTGGGAAAAGGATGCTGCGGTTCGCAAACGATAGAGAGGATGGAGAGGAGAACAGAGGATTTGGAATTCAATATCCAAAGCCCCAAGTTGTTGTTTTTCAGATGTCCTCAAAAGGGTAACACGTTTGTTTGCAAGCAGCACGTTTGTACCCAAGCAGCACTAATGTTCAAGATTCGTCATGTATGCCAAGAGTAACAACGGAAACCTTCACAGTAACTAATCGTATACATTTTACCTGAAGAAGCAGGAAATACTAAAAAATATTTAAAACTAAATTGAAGGCATATTAGCCAAATTTAAGGGGCTAGATCTGCCTTTGGGTGCAGTTATTTTTTTTCTCTTTCTACTCATGCGTAGAGCGAAGCTTGGAGATATTTTTGGGCACAAAAAGTCCATTTGCCATTTTTTGGACTGATTCTCTTTTTTTAAATTGACAATTCAAATATTACAACTACACGAAAAAGGTCAGATAAAGATAAAAAGAGACAAGTTTTTTCAAAAAATCAATCAATACCTCAAAAGAAATTTTAACAAAGAATCCACACAAGTTTCCCGCTTTTCAAACTTTCGTAAGTCACGCAGGCGACCTTTACAACGTGAATCATCAAACTCTTGACGCGTGGTGCTGTTTACCGGTGTTTTAAAAGGGAAAACAAGCACCTAAGGGTGGGCACGAAGAGCCCTTCTTTGACACGAGTTCTATAAATAGGTGTTGCGCTAGTGAAAACCTCACGCGAAATCTGCTTTTGGGGTGCAATTTTACGAGTTTTCACAGAAAAACAAGGTGTTTATGAGGAGGCAAAAATAACTAAAGGGAGTAATTTTTTTCTCTTTCAGAATTTCTTCTCATAGGACCAATCAAGAGATGAGAATTTTCTCAATAAATTTGAAACACGAAAAGAAAATCCTTGCTTTTTTTTTGCACAAATAAATTGTTAAAAAATAAAGGGGCATTTAATTTCCATAAAATATTACTCATACCAAAAAAATTAATTCCATACACGGCAAAAGATCTTATAATTTTAAAAGTCACAAACATAAATTATGTTTCGGAATAGATTTTTTCATATAGAGCACACATTTTTCTATTGGGCTAAACTACGGTTAAATATCACTGATAAAAACCAACTCTTATTCAAAATAGGACCCCAAATAGTTTAAATACTAATTGTAAACAAGTTTTAGCGTAAAAAAAAATGAAAGTTAATTTATTTGAATTTCGGTTGAATGATCAACAGAGAACCAAGCAGGCTTAGGAACCAAACTTGAGTGGTCAAGTTACCACCTAAACGGGTCATATGCCTTGGATATTGGCATCGTAGGCCTTGCCCCACGGAATGTTACGCCAATGAGTTAATTTACAATTTAGTATTTGAAAGAGGACCTCAGAAAGAGAGATGAGTTTTCTTCTCTCGTGGATGGGAAAACTTTCACTGCAAAAAAAAAATTCCCAGAAATCATTAACACCAATCCCCAAACCCTTCCCATCCACTAAACCAAGTAAGCAGAGAGATTCGTTAGAGCGGCAATGAACGCCGACATAATTGACACCGAGAAGAAACGCGAGACCGGCTGGCTAAAAGGGTGGGCGGGATTCAACTATTGATCACCACTGGGCGACGGACAGGGTGATTCACGGGACATTGCCTTATTCCTGCCTGCCATGGTCAAGGAACACGATCAGATCTCCCTGTGTATCCCAACCAATAATTTAGTTCTAGACAGGAACAGAATACTAGGGGTTCTCTCCCTATACCTCTCTCATTCCATTTTACTCTTTCTCTCTATCTCTCCACTTTAATATTTATTGTTCTTTTTCCTCCATTCTATCTTTTCCGTTTCTCTACCCCATACCCATTCTCTCTCCTTCCAATTCTTTCGTTCTCTCCCGTTCCCCCTTTTCCATTTTTATTCTAAGATAAGGTTGGAGAAGCATTAGGAAGGAAGCTAGTAAGCAACAATATTCCTTTCCAGTTTACCAACTCCAAACTGAATGATTGTGATGCACTTTTTTTATTCGCGTAGTAAGGCAGATGAATACGTATAGAAGATAACACGTAAAATACCCCACTAATTAAAAACTCCCTTTAATTTTAACATAAAAATTAATTAAAACAACCCCACATCATCCCGAAATTTTAATATTCCAAAAAGTTTTCAGGTTCATTCATTAAAAAAACACAGCATAAACCACACACTAATGTAAGATAATAAAGTTTGCATTAAATATGTAGATTTAGACTATTTTAGAACCCTACTTAGGCCTAATAAACCAATATTTGTTTTGAAAAAGCTAATGTGTTAGAACGAATGGGTCTGAACTGAACACACTACTTTGAGCACCATAAAAACATTTTCCCCAATTAAACAGCTTCACTTAAGATAATGTAATCACACGAGCTCCAAGGCTTGGAATAACTAACACCATCCATCTCTGCAAAATTAGGCGATGCGCGAAATTCGATCACTTCGAATGAAATGAGCAAAAGCAGACAATTTGAGTAATGGAAAACGTTCATGGAAAACAAAAACCAGAACCGAGTATTAGTTTTGCGAGATTGAAGAAAAGAAAACAAACTCCATGCAAATAGCCAGGTTCTTGAGCTGAAAGAATAACCAAACGCTGCTGAGACAATGAAAATAAGGAAAAGTAAGGCAGCGCCTTCGAAGTCATGAAAAAATCGCTCATTGTCTGCGAAGGAAACGTGGACCAAGCGAAGGTCAAGGATACCGACGATGTTTTTGATTTGCATTTTTTTCAACCTTGAGAAAATTTAACTGCCGGTGGTCACTTTTAGACGGGCGTATGAGGTAGCTCGAACAACGCTTAATAGGGTAATGGGAAAGAATAAAGAAAATATTGTTCGCTTATTCTCTCTACCAGAATTGCAGTCTAAAATCGTAAATGGCCTATTGAAACTCGCAATTATTTATCCTACGAGAATAGTGGTAGCTAAGTAGTGCAATTACTATCACAAGAATATAAAAAACAAAAACAAGAAATAAAAAATGAATCGCCATGGGGAAAGGCTATCCCGTCCAGGCGAATTACAATTAATATAATTGAAAACCTGTGTACAGGATTTATAAAAGTATTAATTGAAGATTGAAGGTAATAAATTAGAAAACTAAAATTGGCAAAACCAGATTTAAAATGTTTAATCAGAGCAATGATGTAGATTGCATAGAAAAAATATTTTAGTTCAATGAAAATTGCAAACTAATACCCAAAAAACTATTTAGGAGACAGAGGCAGCTTATAGAAACTACCGGCAGTTATTTGAGGGGGAGAGACCATTTCCTAATTTAGAACTAAAAAAGAAGTTATTCTACTACAAATTGATATCATATGGGGCATTTTATTATTACAGTGAAATCTTCCAACTTGAGTATGACTTTAGAAATCCCAGTGATTTCAAATATTTTTTAAATTGTTGAAAATTAGACACCTATGTATTAGCGTCCATTCTTGAAATAAAATTCTATACAAACTCACTACAGATAAGCACAAAGGACGTTAGGCCCCCGTTTTAGATGACATTTTCGTCTATTAATTTCCAACACAAATTCGAGAATAGTATGAGGTGAGGCCGGCCAAGAAAAAGACCTTGAAGCCGAATAAATTTCCGCGTAGATTTTACACACTGGTGCCATAGACGTGGCGTGGTTAATGCACGTGCCTCCCGGAAAACGGAAACCAAGAATCTCGAAGGGTACGAAACCGGAAAGGGACGCGTTATCTGAGAACGGACACTCTGAATATTTTGACGTTGAACTCACCAAGTCACTGGAATGACTGTAAACAAGGCTCTTGCCAAACATAAAGGTCACAGTCATGTTGGCACTGCCGAAAAGGGTACGTAGTATATAGTGTTGGGAGAAATGAGGGAAATACATTTTATAGTTAGTTTACGTTCATAAATATTTTTTTCTGTTTGACAGAGTGAATAAATAAATGAAATGAATCCAACAAGAGCAAATATTAGTGACTAAAATTAAAATTATTTTCACTAAAAGAAACGATACGATGGTATATAAAGATGAAACCAACGAAACAAAGAAATAGTCAATGTGGTGTGAAGCCCCCTGTCAAAATATCTTTAGCTTATATTCATAAATATTAACTAAGTATGTACAAGAAAAAATTTAACTTTAGTTTATCGGAAAGAATACTGTGAAAAAAAAAAGAGAGGAGTTTCAACTTTCAAAAAAAAAATAATTTCCTTTTGAAAGTTTACCAAATATTGATCTGTAAAACGAGTTTTTCCTTCATCGTAAACAGTATGCGGAGAAGCGAACTTTACATAATATACGCCTGTAAAACTAGTTTTTCCTTCATGAAAGGCACTATGCGGCAAAGCCAACTTTACATAAGTACATAAGATACCTGTAAAACTAGTTTTTCCTTTGTTGTAGACGCTATGCGGCAAAGCAAAATACGTATCATGCTTTTATTGCGAACAATAACAAGGAATTTAAGTAAAAAAAATCTTCTTAAATATTAATTTTAACTTAATTCTGCTATCTATTTACAAGATTTTGGAATAGCACATTCAATGTTTCAAAGTGATAACATCCTCATTTCTTTGAAGAAGAAGTACGAGCCATATCTAGTTGAGCATTTCAAAGAAAAACAAATACTAAACTAATGCTACTGATAAATTGCTAACCACCATTTTTTGAAGACTAAACTAGAACGAAAATAATCAGAAATTTTATAATGTTTATTTTCGACAATATTCACAAATAGGAGAGGTGACTAATTGTTTCCTTCTCAGACACGTAAAAACCAGCATTCTTAAGAAAATATTTATCGTTTCACAGTGCAAGAAATGAAACAATGGGATTTTTTTCAAACGATTTCTCCCTTACAAAAACACTTATTTCCATCACATTTGAGAGAAATGGAATATCGGAACCCCAATCCACTAAACGTAGATTTTACGTCGAAAGACGTAAACGCAAATACTAACCAATGACTCGTAAATAGCACTATTCTGGTTATTCTCGAAAGAACAATGCAGCCGCAAAACAAGTACTAAATCTCCCAACAGTGAAAAATGGCGATGAAGTCAAACATAAACCAACTGACCGAAAAAGCTCTGTAACGTAAAGGTACCATTAAGATTTAGAAGCTACCAAACATTTTGGTTCCGAGTTCCTACTAAATTTATGCACAAAAAAGGAGTTAAAAATCAAATTTAAAAAAAAAAAAAAACACGTAATTAGGACCAAAATGATACCAGTTCGAAAAGCAAGTTGAACTTACATAATTAAATTGGCAAGCCGAGGATAAGAAACTCTATGGGACGGCCTCAACCAAAAAGCAAAAGAAGGTTCATTTCTTTGAATGGGACTTCCGATCAAAAAAATCGTCACCTATCAAATGTCACCACTCCTTAATAAGCAATCTTTTCATAAAAAAGGGGGAGATGCAAGTGAGAGATACCAGTCTTCAGTCTGAAAGAAGTTGGCTTCACGGTTCATTTTTCATCTGATGGTGGCAATGCATGGACAGGCGTGATGAGTCGGTGGTTGTACTGTAATGAGACCACATTCTGGCTGAGTCAGGACAGGAATGGGAAAATGAAACTTAATAGCTCGTCTGGTGTCAAAAGATAGATTTAAAGAGAAACGGAATGAAAAGTTGGCGTTAATACTTGCTTTAAAACCCCATAAAAGCGAAAGCAATAAAAATCGCGTTATAGGCTGATGAATGTGAATAGCGTGAATACAATTTTTCACATTTAGGAATAAGATATTCACATTTAGGATAAGATCTTTATATGATTTTAATTTCAAATTAAATTTTGAGATGTCTTTAAAACGCTGTCTATTTCTTCTGTACAACATTGATTTAGGGTTCAAATTATATATAATCTTTGTGTTAATCATAGGTAACAGGACTATTTCTCACAGTATAGATATAGTTATATCTTTAGTATAGGTGCCGTTTTAAAAGTAGTTCCACAGGATTGACAAATAGTAGTTACCACTATTCAACAAAAAAAAACTTGTTAAATTTGCTGATTATTATTTGGATGCAGAGAATCAAAATCAATAGGTTACATCAAGTGCCTTTCGTTTCGATTAAGTAACTCATTATTGGGGGAGCTACCAATTTAGCAAAGTTTTTATTTTTAAATCACGATGAGGTATTACCTTACGAATGATTCTAGTTTAAGTAACTAGGAGGGGGACTAGCTCATTCTCACATCTTATTTCTTCAAAATTTATACGAAAAAGTTGGCTATGGTACGAATCAAGAATTACTGCTGCTCTTTAACAAATGCTTCGCCCTTTACCATTCAATAAATCGATGACGAAACGCAAACAAGAGCCCATAGAAACAGCAGGCTCCACAACCTCAAGACTTTTTGAATCCAGTTCAAGAGAAGTTCCACTTTTTTGCTTGCCCATCCTCCAGCGGGCGTCTGCAGCTGATAAGGCACCCGGCAAAAAAAGGTGGTCGACCAGCGCCATCTGTCGTGCTACGTCACACCCAACAGGTGAGGCTTGTTTGGTTGCCATGGCGACACAACAGCAGCTGACGCGGCTCCGGGTTTTCTGATGGGATGCTGTCGTTATACTACAACGTTAGCTGCTCTATGCAACGAAAATGGGGGAATACCACCGCTGTGGTGACTATAGATCAGGTTTAATAGGGTGAAAGCATGCCTGCGCATGTGCGAATTCAGGGGGCAACACAGATTAAAATTGAGGGTAAATGCGATTTGATGTGACAGAAGAAAGGAGGGGTTTAGAAATTTTCCCCACCAAGAGTTTAAGGATACATTGACAGATTTCATACTTGAAAGGGTTATAAATATAATTAATAAAGTTTGATTATTAAAAATGCATATAGAATGCTATAAGTCATAAGTCATTCTAATTGGGTGTATGGATGGAGGAACGCAGTCGATTTTTAAAAGCCATAACTACAAATGCAGCAAAATGGTAGCATAGAGATATGAGTACAAAGAATAAAAACAGGGAACTAAATAGATTCGAATGTATTCCTATAAATAAAGGATACACATTTTAATACACACCTTTAAAAATATCAATAATAAATATCTTATGCAATTAACTAAAAATATTTTGTTAATGGGTTTATTTAAACTACTATTAGATACATTCATATACCTCCTTTTATTATTTTACTAATTAAGTTTCCTCAAAGAATCCTCTTAAAACTTGGCAATGCTTTACTGTTAGGGTAACGCAAAATTATTTAAAGTTTGTCCACATCTGATTATCCTGATTTTTTTAAACAATAAAATTGGCAACATGCTTTACAACAATAAAACGAGGTTTATCAACATCCTTCACCGTGTTACACCAGGATTCTATTCTCCCTAATCCCTTTAAATCCAGAGAGAGAGATTGTTCGAAAGGCAAAGTGGCCCGTCCATCTGGGAACAGCTGATGTGCTAAGAAGAGCGGATGTTATTTTAAAGCGTTTTCAACAGACGGGTGAAGAGAGAACAGTAGTCGGCCATTTTTTTTTTTTTTTCGTTCTCGAAATAATGGCAAGGGAGGGAGAGCCCAGCGTTTTTAAAGATTGATAACCGGGAAGTATAGTTCCGGATATACGGGCGGACTCGACTTAAGTGCTGGAGAGCACAAGATAGGCAAAAATCTCTACGGGAAAAAGTTTTAAGCGGCGGTTGTCGAAATTTATTTGAATTTAGAGCTTTTCAAAGAAAAATCTTTAAGACTTAAAATTGTGGTTTTCAAAATTTTTTAATGGTTTCCAATGTTCTAAACAAGCTTTCTGAAACTCGTGTGGCACACTGATGAGAACTTAATAATGGACCAAAAAAACACCTGAACATAGTTTCTTCTGGTCATACTTTTCAAAAAAACAATATTGACCGCGTTTGTCACGACATGACGCAAGCGGGTGTCTTTTTCTTAATCCAATATGTCTTTTTAAATTTTCTAATGGAAGAATAGTTTTTCAGACATATGATGGAACCTACCGAAAATAATTGTCCCGAATCATGTAAGTATAACGTTGTAAGTAGGTAATCATGTATCAGTAAAAACGTTGACTTCTTGATAAGAATAAGAATCACGGTAAAACGGAAAGGAAAGTTTAAGTAAGGGGGCGACAAGAAAATACTAGTACCACAGGGTGGCAAAACCCCAAAGTTAGCTAAGTTACATTAAAACCAATCAATCAAAAGAAATATGAAGACGTTACAACCTATCCCTCCCCTACCATTGCCCAACATGTGGCACACACATAACACAACACTCCATAAAAAAATTCCCATCATCTGAAAACTAGAAGCACATGTGCCGCCAGAGAAAGAGAGAGGGAATGATGAACGTACATACCAAAGCCACCGATCATGACCGGAGAAGTAAAAAGTCAATGAAGAATGGGAGGAGAAAGCGGAGAAACACGAAGAGAGAGCGGTCGGTGGAGCACTTTCATTGCTCCCTCTTATCTCGAGTTGTTTGTGCGGCTCGTCTTTTTGGGAAGAGTGGTTTGAAATTAATCCCTGTAGGCGTGATCTCAATCTGCTTGTTTGAATTAGAAGCGAGACGAAGAGAAATGAGTAGGTTTGTATACACAGATTTTTAGTAGAGAGGTTTTGCGTTTGCATTTGGAAGTGAAGGATATTTGGATACCTACTTGTGAAATAGCTGTTGCATAGTGTCCAACCAAACAGGACCACAAGAGACAAGGGATCGTTACATTTTGGAATGTTCACGCTGATTGCTCTTTCAATCTTGCATGTTTACAAGGCGAAGGTCCATCCATATGTATGTTACTGGTAATGTGATAAATCCGGGCATTATTAATAATGCCCACGTATTTCGGGCAAAATGATACTAAGGCTGATCGCGCACGAGCGACTTTTGTCACGGTGACAAAGACAAAATTGTTGCCTTGGCTATTGAAACAAGTTCAAGTATTGGTAGAGTGCACGCACTAGGCGACGTGACACTTGGCCGATTGACAAGAATTTCTTCATAGAGATCCATTGTTTTCTAGTGATATTTTTGATACTAGTAATCCTGGTCGCCGTGACTTTAGTCACTCGTGCGCGCCCAGCCTAATTGATAAATGCCATTGAATTTATCACATTACCCGCCTCAACTTCGGGCATTATTAATAATGCCCGGTTTATCACTTTGCCCGTAACATGCAGTATATTTCTATCCGGATAATGTTTGTTATACGAATCACCGGAGTAGTTTAATCCCAACTAAATACACTAATGCTTTTCAATCACAGCAGATTGATAGATATCGATGCTTACAACTTAGTCCCAGCTTTCCAGAACACGCTTCAATTTGTTGGTTTTTCAGTCACAGAAGGCTCTATAACTGACAGATAAGAGTAATAATCGATAGTAAGAACAAAAACTCTAACCCACTAAAATCAATGGCATCATTCGGATGCAAACTAGCCACACCACTCCCAGTTGGACAGCCTCTTTCCAAAAGGGTCTTCTCCCGACATACACTCCAAGTCATTATCATTGATCGAGTAGCGTCGGTTCGGTTCAAGCACAGAAACGTTTTCACAATATTTATCAAAAACGCCTCCTCGAGATGTTTCCATAATAATCCCTCCCGTGAGAGCACCGGTGCTCTTTCATCCCCCCGCAAAAAAAAGGACTCACTCAAACCAATCCATTTCAGATCCATCTCTCTAGAGAAGGGGGAGAGAAAAAGACAAGCACCATCCCAAAAACAGGAGAGTGGAACACTTGTTGAAGATAATGTCCCTCGCGAAACCCCAGTATCGCGTTTCGAAGAAGGGGCCCAGCCAGAAGGTATGACACCCTTCGTCCTGATCCAAGCAGACATCCCCTTTTCTGTCAAGTAAAAACGACGTGAACGTACAGCCATAGAGTGAAATAGGAAATAGAAAGCACATCAAACCTTTTCCCCATCAAAGCTACAACGCAAATCCGTGCAATACAATGCTAAGTAAACACAATTAAACACTTCCAATTAAAACGTTTTGTCTTCACTGTGTTGTCAATGTTTTGAGAGTTTTAAGGCAGTGTTAAGTTTACTAAAAAAGTGTAAAAGTTTTACTAAAAATTTCAGACAGAAAATGTGCTCTCCAAATTTAAGAATGCTTTCAAATTCTAAACATATATTACGACACATTTCTGGTGGAAAGGAAAGAACACATTTTTTACTACAGAAGCCCTTGTAAAGTAAAATGTTTTTTTTCCAGAAAACAGTTGGGTAAATGCGAAAAAACCTACAAGATAAAGGCATAGTTCAGTTAGTTACTAAAACAATTATTTTCTTCCTTAATTACTAAGGTAAGTATTCAAACCCAAATATAAAGGGCATCTTTCCAAGGTGCGTGAACTCCGAATCAAATTTAGCTAAAAAATAAAATGAAAAATACTAATTCTTTTAGAAGCCTGTGCGTTCTAAAATTATTGCTAGGAAAATTTTCAGATGTTCAGAAATATTCCAATCATTAAGTTTGAATTAAATTTATTTTACTGCCCTCTTTTATGATAGGGTGTTTTTTGCGATTTTCCCACTCCGCAATCCGATGGTCTACAGTCGGTTTCCTTTTTGCCACTAACCGTATTGCCCACGTAGGATTACAGCCGATACACTCTCTAGTTTTCGCCCACTCTATAAATACATCTTCGGGATGGTGAGATGATCTTGACGTCGGATGGGAAAAATCGTCTGAGTGAAACCTGTTGGGGTGTCTTTCGAGGGGTGTTCTTTTTTTTCATGAGGAGTGCAGTGATTAGGAACGGCTGTGTCTTCAGTCGTCGTATCGTCTGCTTTTTTGAGGACACTGAGTTTTGGGAAGATGTAAGACGATACTGCCTATTGCGGGGAATAAATCGGGGATAGGGTGTTAAAGGATTTGTTGGGTGGTTTGTGAAAATAGTTTTTTAGGTTGTGGGAATTTAGGTGATGGCTTTTGCAGTTATCATAATAAAACTGTTGGAGCTTTTTAAATCCTAAGCCATTATTAAGAATAGTTTTTCATTTCGTATCAATAACATTAAACTTCCAATTCCCTGCAATTAAAAGTAACAATGTCAATGATTATTTTAAAGTTATGAGTTATGATGTTCTTCCTTTTGGATAAAAACAAACACTGACAAATTATTATTATGACTAAAGTAGAGCTTAGTTAGCAATGTTTACTAAGCACTCTAATAAAAATTAAGACTTTTTATGTGTGCTTATACACAAAAATTAGACAGTTCAAATTATAGTACAAGTACGCTTTTAAGGCAAGGTTTTGAATAAAGTTTAGTACGAAATAAATTAAAGTATTGGTGTCAAATATAGGTGAATCCCAAAATATTTCTTACACATGAACAATTATTTGCCAAAGAGTACAAAATGAGAAAGGAATAGCTAACTTAAACAGTTTAAAAATCTCTTCTAATGCAGTCGAAATAAAAGTATTAACAGACAGCACAACATTCATTCAACGAAACTACAAAGATAAATTCGTCGTTCATTATGGCCAGAAAAAAAATCTATCGAAAATAGGTAACTCGGGTAATGTGAAAATATCCCTCATAATCGATATTTTTAGTCTTTTACCCACGTTTTCGAAAACCGACTTTCACTTCCTGCACTTTCCGAACGAAAACCTAAAATAAGTCCACTACTACACTTTCTGCTTTGCATTCCCCACAAATTTAAAACTCGGCCAGCATTCCAACACAAAAGAGCCGGAAACTCCACGGCAGAAAACAACACACCGCCCGAAGTTCAGTCACCTCTTCGGCAATACTACGAGGGCCGAAAATAGATTCCGAACTATCTATACTTTTGCGAACTTTGAATCGAATATATAACATACGATGGGTAAAGTAACTTTTAGTGGAAAATAAAGGAAAATTGCTCGAAAACATAATAGTCGATCGAGTTCTCAATCATACAGAGAAGAAAGAAAATATTTGTGAATTACATCGAGATACTGAAATGAGAACAAAAGGGTAATTTCATTGAAGACTTCCACACCCTGTATTATTGAGGCTTCAAAGGCTCAATTTACTTCTGATGGGTATTGTGAATAACATTTTTTGAAAACGTTTCATTCTGGTAAAATTTTCAATTCAATTAGAAAGCTTTTTCAGAAAGCAGAACCCTGTCTTAGTGTTAAATGGAAACAACAACAAAAAACGATTTCAATTTACACACATTAAATTGAGAATTCAGTGAGGAAAGGGAAAATCTGAAGATACTGTAAGTAAATTTGTGTGTTAAGATAAGTATCAAAACTGAAGAGAATTTTTGAGGCAAACAGACTTTGATAAAACCAAAAACTTTTGACGCGCAAAATTTTCTTCGAATATTTTCTGCAAATTAATTAAATTACCCCCAGTCCTTTAAATTTTTACTTAAGACATTATGGCAGTCACATTGTTCTCCTAAATATCGTGATAATGCTTTTTGACCAACATTAGTGGAAAGAAATTTAATTTATCACAAGAATATAAATTATTATTTCAAAAGATTTTCTGCCAAATCCTTAAGTTTTCTTCGTGTGTGTCTATAATATTCAAGTATGGAAGAGCAAATAAGTTTGATTGCAGCACTATAAAAATGTTTTTGATACATTTTAAAACGCCAATCCTTTATTATCATTAGTTAGACCACGTCAATGGATTACAATACAGTCCAAACAATGTTTTTTACTGTTGCAAGCCATAAATTGTCTTAATACATGAAAAATTGTCAGATTCTACAACTGCCTATTACATGAACGAGAAATCAAAACATTCCATGGGGACACCAACACCAGGGAGATAGGGTCACTTTAAACATGTATAAAGACCAAGAAAAGCAAAAGACGAGTGATATACAACATGCACCAACACTAAGAAAATACACAAAATAACCTCACTTTTAGTATTCCGAGAATATCTCACAACATTTCTAGAGTAGCAGCCTCCACAAGACATACACATCACAAAAAAAAGACGTCAATTCACATCGAGAACCTCATCTCGTTCCCTATCCACCAAATTCTTTCCGCATTGGTTCCACTTTTCCCGACAGTTGCCACTGCCGACACAAAAATGACCACTTCATTGGAAAATCCATCATCAACCATTACATTTCGGACAATTAGAGAAGAGAGAGCAAGAGTCGCCCGGGCGTACTGTGCTTCAATAATAATGACCCCCTTGTATATCGATTGTGATTCTCCCGTGGGAAAGGCCATTACAGTCATCAGCCCTCCTGGAAATCGCTTTTCCAGAAATCTAGCCGGCAATGATGAAGGGCGTTCTCCGTTCGTCATTGTCTGGTGTTTGAATAAACCATTAACACCCTTCATTACTCAAAGGTTCCATCAGGGAGCTGGCTAGCTATGCTGGGATAAGGATCAAGTTTTTGAAAAAAATCGGATGTGTAATAATGAATGGGCTTATCCTGATTTGGTATTACAAAGAGGCAGGTTTTAATTGATTTCAATTTCGATACAATGAAAATAGTTGGGATGTATCTACCCAAAGTATCTCAAAACCAATTAATCAAAGCTTAAAATGAGTGTTAAACAATTGAATAAAAGTTTTTGATGTACATTGTACATTTATAGAATTAAAGTGTGAGAGTTATTTTATTTTATTTTCTAAAAAAAAACCTCCATATTATGGCGGAAAGTTTACCCTTTCTAGCCAAAGTTGCCATTTGGGGGATAACAGCCTTTCCGATACAATAACTTCATTTTAAGATAGCAATTACTGATGCTAAATATGCAGGGGCGTAGCCAGGGGAGGGATTCGGGGATATATCCCCCAAAATATATAAAATTTTCTTTTTGACGATAGGAAAGGACAAAACTATCTCATATTCCCCAAAATACGAATACTCCATACCCGAATTTTTTTTATACTACGACATGCTTAAAATGCATATTTAATCAAAGGAACTTTACCTGAATAAAATAAAGAGTATCCATATTCACTTACAGTTAAAACACTTTTCCTACCTAAACACTTTTTCTTACTTCTACGAAGAAAACGTTTATAAAATATGCGAAATATTTGTAAACACATGGTTTTTACCTGTCTTAAACGACACTCCAAGTTTGGTAAGAAAGGTATTTTAACTGATACTAAATACTTTTACTAAATTGAGCACATCGAAAAAAGTATGAAGACAAGAATAAAAAATCTGCAGACGGAAAACTATCACAAAAATCTTATTTTTAAATTCCATTGGAATAAAGTGAAAGAAAATATTTATTAAAAACATACTAACTATCCTTCAAATATTAATTTCGAATTTCTTAACATTATTTTTTTTCCAATAAAACGAAAACCTTCATCAAAAACTTCTTAAAATAGACCAAACTTTTCAAGCTCATTTGTTTGTCTTAATCCTCACTAGGTGGCAGCACGACACGATCATCCACAAACGATAAAGAGAGCGACAGCTGTTCCATTATTATCATCATTACCTCCGGACACAGAACGAATTCCAATGACGATTTCATTCACGCGCTTGTCACTTGTCAAAATCGTTTGCACAAAGTGTCTGGTCGTTTAGAGGTCAGCGAGCAGTCAATTTAATATGGGAGATAAAAAGGCATCTGCGCGTCTTGTCGAAATATTCTAGAAAATGAAAGTTCTAATGGTGTTAGAGAGAAGCAGGTGCTGTAAGAATTTGAATATTAAGGCAATTCATTCCAATTTCTCGAGCACCTGTCCCATAAACTGAAGTAGAGGACGAGATAGGTATATGTGATCTAAACATTAACTTCGTTTTTCAGACCTTATCAAGGACACAGCCTTGCTTGCATCCTGTTCAAAACCAAAGTGGGCTGTGTAATACGATCATTTATAATAATTATTGTATAGTTAAAGGATAGAAAAATGGTAGAATTATCAGTCAGCTTAATTTAAGTGAGTTACATAGTAATTCTATGTAATTGTAGTTCTATGGCCTACCAGGCAAGTACGGTATTATGATTGTTGTATTTTTTCAAATCAATCAAGCTGATTAATTTATTTGTTACTTTGTTTCAAATTTCGTATTCTGGACGAATTTATGAAATTTTAACCTGAAGGGAAAGTTTAAACACATAAAAGTAATGAAAAGACAAAATTTCAAAAAAACATGGACCTAGAAAAATAGAATCATTCACTTAGAGCAGGGACATAAAGCTTTGACTGAAGCCTCGATTAAATTACTGACGCAATGTATACAGTAAAAGAGATTAAACACTCACCACACCAGAGCATACATACCGCAAGAGAAAAAACGGGACTTACCTGAAATAAAAAAGAGGCAAATTAGAAAACAATGTATATTTCTCAAATAAACATAAATGAAGTTTCATTTAGGAGCTCTTTGTTTTTAAAAATGACCTTTCTGAGTCTTAATAATTTGGAAGTGAAAAATTGGATACATCATACATTCTTATATTAAATATTTCTTTAACATGTCATCATAAGGCAAAGAGATCCAAACTGTGTCCAAATTTCAATGATACAAAAAGCTCACTCAGTTTTTACCCATTCCGGATTGTTTTTTTACCCAGTTCTTTGGAAAGATAAATTAAAGCACAGGGCAAATGAAGTCTAGTTGAGTTGCAAGATGAAAATCTTTATATAAAGAAAAAATAGCAATATTAATATAGAAATTCGAATATTAGTTAGGCAGTTTTTAAGGTCAATGGAGAAAGAATACAAAAGCGGGTCTGTGGCTCCTCTAAAATAACATTTTCACCTTATTTTCGGACAGCTGAGCTTTCTACTTTGGTGCCTTCTTGGCTTCTTTGGCACTCTGGACAGTGCAGTGGACCCAAAAAAAGTATTTAAAATGAGTAAAACCCCTATTTTTACAAGTCAAATTTCAATTTTTTTTCCCCGGGGAGGACTCCTATACCCCCCAGCGGTACCAAAAGGGATCTTAAGTTATACTTTTAAGAAAATCCCCAACATTTTGACATTTTCTCAAAAGGCCCCCCTTGGAACCGTGCTGGAAGAATTTCTTAAGGTCCAAATACAGGTGGAAGATACTGGGAGAAAGACCGAGACTAAAGAATGGATGGTCAAACAAATCCTAGCGAATGGAGATGATCTACTGCAGGTGTTTCCCTCCTAAACGAGTGACATAATTTGTGTGCAAAGAACAATGACCACCCCTAAACAAATAAAATCAAATTTAATTAAAATTAACTAGTGAATTCAAGGAAACTCATCATAAGTGTAAGAATACTCAAACTGACCATTCCCGTACACACATATTTTTCCAGACAGTACAGAATATTTTTCCAAATACAGGTAAAACACGCAGTCGAACATCAATCTGAAGAACGATAACAGTTCCTCGGACATGTTATTTCCCTTCGTCCAGCATTGTTCAGCTTTCACCGAGCACTTAGCTAAGCAGCAGGATGTTGCGTCAGATTTATGCGCCGGTGTACTCATAAAAATTGCAACCTTTACTACATATAATAATTCGTATGCGGCCCACAGCCACGGTATTGGACACTCTATCCCCGAACGGCTTCTTATGAATGAAAGATGAAGAGCGGAAGCGGTTTATAAGGATGACGTCACGGAGTGAAGTTTGTGAATGGGATTTGGCAGCGGTGTGTGATTCAATCCTCTTACTCCATTTTGTAAGGTGTGAAGATTTTGAGGGAGGAATCAATGGTTTCGTGAATGGAATTCAAAAGCTCGATGAGGTTTTTAGTTGGAACTATTTCAAAAGCAGACGCTCTAGAAACGTCAATAGACTGTTTCATACCTTTTAAGGACTTTGAAAAGCACTCCAGACGACTCTTTTACTTAATTCATAAATTCAGCTTAAAGCGTTATCATAAATCAAGTATGAAAAGCACTCAGACACAGGAAAAGAAGCTAAAAATGAAGCAGCCACTACATTTTAGATTTAACAAACCATTTACCAAGTCCGAAATTACAATTCATTTGCTTTCAATAATGTTTAAGAGATGTTAGTCAAATATGACTTTTAAAAATCATCATTCTACGTTTTTAAAAGCCTAGAAATCATAAAAAAAACAGTTAGTATGCAAAAGCCACTGCAGAAATCTAGACAAAGGAAAGAACAAGAACGAATTTCAAAATAGACTTTTTCCAAGATTTCTCCAAGTCGTACAGATGGGAGACAAGAATGCTGTTTCACAATCCAAAAGAATGTTACGATTCTTTTAAGTTTTTTCCCTCGCAGTACATCAACTACAATAAAGGTGCATCTGAACTTTATAGTTGGGATATAAAACACATGAAAAAGATTGGGATATAAACCGTCCACAAAAATATGTTTCTTTTTTTACTAAAACGTAGCAGCAGAAGATAAAAAGAAAACTTAATATTCGCTCACTATGAGTACTTACAAAGGGGGGGGGGGGCAAAAATCACCAAAAACATGCCTACTTTATATTTGAACGGCCCCTTAAGTTACATTCTTGAAGATCAATCAGAGCTCCCACCAACGTCGTGCCCAAGAAAGATTTGTAAACACACAACCCAAATTGACAGTCACGAAATACCAATTGTTGCAAAAATAAAAATAAATAAAAGAGCCCACCCAGTCAATCCAACGCAAGAGGTGAACGAGAAAAAAACAGCGACTACTGCGCAGTAAGGAAAACCCCCACGGATCTCCCAGAGCCATCAGGCAGAGAAGGTGACCGTCAAAAACCAGTCACCTATGGGATCCAGAAGCCGATATCCCATTTGTTTCTACCTTTTCGGATCGTCTGAAGAAGTCAAGTGGCAATTAGCTTAATGGTGGTGTCTAGGGAGAGAGGGACAAAGGCTTCTTGGGAACAGAGTGAAGCAGATGAAAAGGGTGGGAATAACGCTTTGGTGCACAGCGTGGGGTTCTTCACAGCTACAAAGGTGACTTTTCAGCCGAAATGACAAATATTGTATTGGACGAGTCACTAATTTTTTTCAGGCTTTTAGTGAGGAATCCTAAATAAGTATTATTATGATAAAATGGGACAACAGCTATGCTTGGTTGTGGGTAATGTAGAAGACTATTCTATTCCATATAAATTTAGGACTAAAGATTATAAATTTCCTCAATCTACTACACTGGTGTGCAAAAATTAAGGACCGAACTGTTTTTTCAATATAACACCTAGCATAATTATTTTTCATCCATGAAAATAATACCACAAGATGTTCAAGGAGTGAGAATATAGGGCGCGAGAACAAATTTTCCCTACCACTAGCTCCCCACCACTATACTAGGTGTTATATTGAAAAAACTGGTCGGTCCTTAATTTTTGCACACCAGTGTAAGAAAACCAAGATTGATAAAATGAGTGATACTCACCAAAGCACTAAAGCTACAATTGCGGGTATTTTTTAAAAACCTATTGTACGCAAAATTAGTTTTTTGAGACAAATTTGACAAAACAACCAAAAAATGACTTTGGTACAGAACAGAATCATCATTTTTTGAAAGTTAGATGGTTGAGCAAAAATTTCAAATAGCTTTTTAGAACGAGAATAAGCTGAAACAGGTAAAGGAGAAAATGCTATTAGGTGAGATTTATTCGGTTTTACAATTTGTTAATGTAGAAGTAGAAGGCAGTCACTTTGAAAAATTAATTTTAACCTTAATGTTCCCGTCTTTTCCCTTCATCTCAACATTTGGAAAAGAGTTGTGAAAATCATTTAAATAGAAAATTTCTTCACTACTCGTCAAGAAAAAGAAAGAACAACTGCATTCAAGAATTATAGTCAAACATTTTACCACAATAATAATAAGATTCAATTAGAGTTTAATCTCACAGAAAAATATCTATCTCTCAATAAAGTGATAAAAGTAAAGTCTTTCTTTGGGGGAATGTGATATCTTAAGATGCCAGAACCCGCATAATTATTAGAATAGCTAGAAGAAGAGATAACAAAGCCCCACTTCAGTAAAACAAAGCAGATGGCCTTACGTTACATAAACCACCTTTTCCCAAAAAAAAAAAATATCAAGCGCACAGAAGTATGTGGGATGGTGGTTCAAAAGTACTAAGATCTGAAGCAGAGATTTGGAGCAAATTTAAGGATAAACAATAAGCGCAAGCTCCAAATTTGGGAGAAAAAAATTGTTACCTAATAATAGGAATTCGCATCTATGTTTACAAAAACTAATAACAAGAAACTAAATTTAACACGCGTACACAATAGAAGGATATATTGGCTTCTTTATCAGTACACTCTAATTTAATTTCATTCCAAGATTCAGGACAAGTTACATTTAAACCCATGGGAATTCCGAAAAATAGCAACAAATCAAAGAGTAATCAGCATTCTTTTAACTAAATACAAATAAATGCTTTCTCAAAGCACCTAAACAGAAACAATCTGTAACAACGACCCACAATGCCGTAACACAAATAGAGTTCTTGACTTTTATACGTGTTTGAAGCAAAAGATTGAAACGAAGCTCTAAAGAATACACAACATTAAAAAGATAGTAAATATTCCCATAATTGTTTCAACGTAATACCTATTTTCTCAGGATACTGGATCTTCTTATTCTTTTTATCTTATTATTATTATTATTATTATTCTTTCTTATTCTTTATTCAGTATAGTGAAGAAGTGATTATTCAAATTAGATAGAATTTCTCTTCAAAAAAAATATTTTCTTTTTCTTTCGAATGATTCAAATTTAAAGGGGATAAAACCTACAGGTTTTTGACCTACAGGACACATTTGCTTCTAATAAATTCTAGCGGGCCCCCTACACCTGGCTATACTTCTATAACACAAGGGCTATGGCATTCGAATAATGAATGCATAGAGGCTCATCATAGTAATACCATATAGTCTAGCCATAAACTAAAGCTAACTTTTGTATTGATATTGCGATGTAACATGCTATATTTTTAATTTATATCATTGCATATTGAAAAGAATGTTTCGAATATAACAACTACTCTCGTTTTATTTTGCTGTATAATCCACTCAGGAACAACTCAAAAATCAAAGTGCCTCCATTGTACGTCAACCAACCAGCACACAATCGAAACAACCTTGAAGGTACACAGTTATTCCAACCATAACCGGTCAGGCAAGTCCACGCCGATTAATCCGCGCTTTTGAGAAGAGAAAAATTAGCGCCCTCCTACTAATAAATAATAAGCCGACCCGATGGGTGTGTTGTTCGGATACCCAGTTTGGATGAGTCCATTTGCGTCATTAGGTGGTAAAGCGTGATGTCAGAGTACCTTGCTGAATGGCCCTGCTTTCAACGAGCTAGGAAACAACGGCGGATAAATGAATCGAGGATGGCTTGATGAAGGTGGTTTTTCTAACTGTAGCAAAATAATATAAATGGACGAAATGATTGGATTCGTCACGGCAGTTCAAGATCTCATTGGCTGCGAGTCCAGACGTGTTTTTTAAGTAGAACATGACTTGATGAAGAGAGGAAAAACGTTGTGTTAATCAGTGGTTTTTAACTAAATGGTGCAACCATCTCTTATTTATTTAACTCTTTGAGTTGAACAGGTTTCTAACTTAAGTGGTAAGTGGAATATTATAGAACCTTGATTAGTTTACGACACGAATAGGCAATATGAAGTAAAAAAAATATCTGCTATTCAAAAACTAGAATATCATGAATGGGTTACATGACTTAAGCTTACTGTATCTCAGGCGCAGATCCATGGGGAACAGAGAACTCATGAAAGGTCAATACCACTGAGGTCATTGTAAAAAGTGCTAGATAATCTTTTAAATTTAACTCCCTGAGGGGCTAAACGTCAACGTTTTGAACTCATCACATCAAGCTCCAAAAGCGTGAATGAAGCTTTTCAATTCATAATCCAACTTGACAAATCGTCTGTTGTATTCCTTGATGTAATGAGACTAATGGAATACAATACAATTTAAAAAACCAAAAAAATGAGCATCCCATTCAAATGACAAGCGGTCAACGCCCATCTCGGCACAAAATAGATGGCGGGAATTAAAGATCAGAAATATCAAGTTTCAATTATTCATGCAAACTTAAACACTTCATCCAAAAATAGCAGGGCGTAGCCTTTCGGCCGCTGGCTGGACACAATGTAATCCTCCGAGAACGGCTGGAAAAAAAAAGAGGCATTTCACAACAAACCGAAAGAGGTGTAAATAATAAAAAAAGGGGTTGATGTCCTGAAAATGCGGTAATTTTCTCGGCTTCTTTTTTCTAACTCTCCTCTTTCTTCCGAATCACGAATTAAGCCTTGTGAAAGCCCGGGTCACGCGAAGTTGAGTTGTGCCCATGCTGCTTTCCGAGAGAAAACCGCCGGTTCAAGAGGCGTCAAAAAACGAGCGCTTTGGTTGAAAAGACATCGAGAAAAAACTAGTTTTCACGCGCGTTCATTTCCTGTTTGTCCAGGATGAAGTACTAGTACAGATGTATAAGCAACAAACGCAACTCCAGTAATTTGGGAAATTTTCTTCTTCTTGAGATAACAATCAATCCGATAGGTTTTTGGATGGAGTCGAGGAAGCACATTCAGGAGCGAAGAGATAAATATCCCGAAATAAACGAGATTTCCCACATTCGGAGTTGCACTAATCGCATATGTGAGGTCAACTGATTGTTGTGATCGTGGATCATAAATCGTGTAAATGGATGGTATTTTTCTTGCCATCAAATACCGAATCACTGCAATCGACAAAGCATCAAGATGGAAAAGAGAAACTCGAAGAACTGGAATAAGACACCTTCTCATCCGAGTTTTAGCAATTTGGTAATAGTATCAAACTTGATAATGGACCTATTTCTACGGTAATGTGTGAATTCAAGTCACTTCCTTATGTTTTGAGAAAAGATTTTATTGAGGGTTGAGCTTCCCATGGAACAGATTTTGAATGAAATAGGCCAGGGTGGTAGGTATAAGAGGTGGGGATAGGAAACGGGAGACCAACCCCCCAATATAGGAATTACAATTATCTTTTTATAACAATGCTCATCAGTTAAACAGCTAACATCATAAAAACGACTTCATTGCCTTTTAGCATTCAAACCCAGTACACGTACACCTTGAATAAAGTAGCTGGGAATTTCTTAGGACAATAGAGAGCTTTTATAAGCGAGTAATACCGGAATATCAATAGCGAATAGTTATATATCACTAGCTTCAACAAGCCTAATTCTTCGCAAAGAAAGAAACGGCGGATCATTCAAGTGTAAACACAATGGGAGATGCGCATTTTAAAATGAGCTTTATGATTGTATCTGTAGTAAGACTTCAACTACGAATACTATTACCTTGATTGTGTAGGTAGGGAAAACCTTCAACACACAAGGTAAGAAAACTAAATATCCCTAGTTAGAAGAGCAAATCTATTCACTTACAATTTTTGAGAGCTTTAATGTATGGAAACTAATGCTTAAATTGAATTAATTGTAAAAGTTTCAAAAATGTGACATGTGGAAGAGAGATGCATATTTACCTAAAAAATTACCTATGAGACAGGGCAGCTTTGAGATTGTACCCTGCTGATGTACCCCATGCGTTGCGCGAGAAAAAGTGTGTGAGGAAATTAATAATCCAGCAACCCACCACTGGCAAAAAAACATAATATCTCACTATTTTACCTACACTAAAAGTTAAATACGTCTGATCATTGATAACTACAGTTGCGCTCTCGTCATTTTGAAAGAATTTTTTTAGAGTAGAGTCGCAAGATTTTTTAACTATTGAAGTCATTGAAGACTTCATTCAGTATTCAAAGCTAACTCAAAAAGACCAAGCGTGGGTGAATGCAAAGAACGATTCGGATTTCATACATGAATACAAATATCATTAAACCTCGACCTCAGTCAGGGATTTTTACAAATGACAACTTCATCCTTGAAGCTGCAAGCCAATTTTTCTTTCGACACATTACCAACGCAAAAAGTCAAAACGCACAAAAAACAATGGCCGGCTCCAAAAACAATCCCATTTCGAGAAAAGTCGCATAGAAAAAAATTCAATCAAATTCAGCCCAGTTTCGAAACAAACACCGATGCAACACCCATCCACCCCGAAAAAAAATGGCACCGGGAAAGTTCGTGGGAATCCAGACAAATCCGACAATTCGAGCCGCGTGAGCGAGGAGAAACAAACCTGAGTTACAGTCCGGCAGATATATTCCGTTGTTCCACCACCTTAACAATCACGAATCATAAAAGAGAAAAAAAAACGAGACGGACACAATGGATTATGGATTTAACGGAGGACGGGTCACGGAAGAATTTTCTTGGTGGCTTGGCAGAGACAAGTGTGACTGGAGGAAAAGCTTGGAACGGGAGAAAAATTAATTCAAGCTGTTTTCACTAGGTGTTCTCTGTAATCATAGGCACAATCAAGCTTTTTTAGTATCAAGTAATAACCAGAGAAAAAAAGATATCTAACTATGTGTATGAAATCAAGGTTAAATTGTTAAAAAACCCTTTAAGATACACAAACTACTAAAGGTACCCATCGTATACGAGGAAGTCGTTTTACAGATATTTTAGGACTACATAGCATAGTGCATAGTTGATAATTGACAGTCATTATTTTAAAGTAGCCAGTACTGTGTAATTAATTACATTTTATTTGCAGTTTGTTAACGATTCGATAGCGATAAATAAAAATTGAAGAATAACTAAGACTGCTACAGCGCAGTTATTAGCATTTGGTATCAAAATAATGGAGATTATCGCGACAAACTTTTCGATAGGTTTCCTTATAGGTGGAGCCAAATGCTAATATTTACCTGAATACTGTTCTTAATAATTCCCCAATGGACAATAAATTGTACAACTAATATAACAAGTTAGAAACATGGAGAAAAATTAATAGATATGTACCAAAGACAGTTTTATACAATGCTCAAATTTATTTAACCAAATGATTTAATTATATAGTATAACTCCCTGTATTTGAATCGGTAGAGAACTTTACTTCCGACAGCATTAATCGATTGAAGCGTGGCATATTTGCTAGGGATGCGCTCGGTCGTGTTTACACAGAATGTCACGTCAAATATATTGACGGCAAATATATTTGCCCTTGATGTAACTAAACTACATCATTTAATAAGAATATTGCATCGTTTGAGGTTCTTATTAAAAGCATGAAAAGTAAGTAAAGTCACTATTTCATTACATTTTACATCAAATATATTCCTTTTAGCTGTAAGGAATGGAGCTGGTATTAAAATATAAAGTATTATTATTATTATTATTATTATTATTATTATTATTATTATTATTATTATTATTATAAGCAAGAAGAAGTGAGTATAAAGCGAGTTTGGAAAATTTCGACTAACTGTTTCATATTTTACAATTTTTAAGCATAAACGTTTTTTAAGTCTTACAGATGACGGCAGACGTTATGAGAAGATTATAAATAAACAATGAAATGAACATGTGTCAGGAGAGATTAATCTCTCTATATATAATGAAGGTGTCCCTGGGTTCTTGGGTTCCTGGGTTCCTGCCTGGGTTTGTCCGGAACAGATTTGGCTCAATTTCTCCAAAACTACCCGTCCGAATCGAACCAAACTTGGTACACATACGTATGGGGACGGGGGAAAGACAATGACATCATTTCCAAATTTCTAAAACCACCCCTTCACCCCCTTTTAGGCCTTTTTGTAAAAATCACCTTACTTTTCCACTAAAGAAGATCTGTTTAACTCGCATTGTTGCAAATAATACAACAAAAACAATTTTAAACATAAAACAAAGTATTTAAAGATAAAACTTGGCTAAAATTGTTTTAAATGTTTTAAAAAGGTTAATTAATAATTTAAAAAATTAAAAACGTCCCTTATAAAAAACTTTATAACAGTATTTTCTTATTGAAAACTTCATTTTCCATGAAACTTTAAGTTGAAATAGAAAGTTTTTTAAGAATTAGACTGGTTAAAGTAAAGATTACATCATGCAGTTTTTTTAGAAAGTTGATGATAGAAACACTAGATCAATTTGTTATTTAACCTTATAATTTGTTTCTTTGGTGTAGTTTAACGGGATTTTTTTTTCAATTTAAACAGGGGGTATTTACAAATTTTGGGATTTCAAAAGTCTGTAATAATTTTAATGGATTTTTTTTCACTTAGAATGGATAATTGGGTAACTGTCGTAATTAAATGTGCAACACCGGAACTGGATGGTTAGGTTAGATTTACACAGTTGGAACCGGGAGGGAAAAGGCACAGGGAGCACGGTGATGAAAATGCACCGGGAACACCGAGATGAAAAGGCACCGGGGACACCAAGATGAAAAAGGCACCGGGATATGAAAAAATACTGGGAACACCGGGATATGAAAAAATACTGGGAACACCGGGATATGAAAAACTACCAGGATGATTGGTAATTATGGTTACAGAAAATTAGGCATGTAACTTGAGAAAATTTTAATAAATTGATACACTCCACCCGTGCAAGGCCGGGCATATCAGCTAGTAAAAGTATAAATGTAAAACGATGGGAAATAATGACAAGCAAAAATCTAAAAGATCCAACCAAAAGATAATAAAAATATAACAAGGCAACTGTTTGATTAATAAATAGGGTTTCTCACCACTTACCACAACAAAGAAGCAACACATTAGGAAACGAAGAGAGTGAAGCAACTTACCTAGAATGGAAAAACATCTTGTTAAATACAAGCAAAGTAATATTTCAAATTTCAACATTTAACAAAACATTTTACAATCACTAAACAAAAAATTACCATCAAAAACCTTTAGCTAGACCATAATATAAATGGGTTTTGAAGTTAGTAGTATTTGATCATATAACACACAGCAATAATTCTTACATTTCTTTCTTTCTATGGCACCCCCTCATTTCATTCTACCCAGTGAAAGATATAGATGATTTTCAAGACCTTTGCCGACAATTTTTTGTATCAAACCTTTAGGTTTTTCACACTTAAATATTTCCCAGAAATAAAACCCACCCACGATAACAACATAATGTCCCTAAATCTCTGCTATTATTCACGACTTAATCCTTTTTTGTACCCATCAATCTCCATTTTTTTACCACAAAAACCCTCATCGGAGATAAAACCATCAGATGGCTCGCAAATTCCCAAAGTTGAAATTAATGTGCGAATGGGGGACCCAAAGGCAACTCTAATAATACCTTTTCTCGGGTAATCGCTTATTCCATATTTAGGTTCAAATGGTGATGAATGGGTTATCATGGGCGCGAGAAGATACATCGGAAGGATTTTTGGGAAATACGAAGGAGGTATTTAGAGAGTTTTCAGGTGGGGTGTGGGTATCTTTAAAAGATCTCTTCAGGGTCATTTCCGTATCAAGCAATCCAGTTGAGAATGATGATACACATTTTGAATGTTGATGAACATGAAGTTAGGTGTTGCATAATGAATATCGGTATACGTTGAGGAACTGGGCTCGTGTACAATTTCGGAGTATAGGAGTTGTAGAGAGGTAAATCGGAACTTTAAGTCTATTATAAAGAGGAGTTTCTTTTCATTCATTTTATTTCGACGAAACGTACTTAAAAAGTGGCGAGATAAAGGAATGATTTAATTCAGAATACAGGTTACGAACGTTGAGGTTTAGTAACAAAAAAGACTTTATATTTGTTTGGTGCTTTCCATTGGACACATGACTCGAAACACTGTACTTTTTAATTACAGACAACGTTTTGAAATTTTACCTGAATCAAACGGGCAAGTCAATGACCTGAACTGGTCCCATAGTCAATCAAATCTATCGCATAGCAACGTTAAGGCATCAAACAAAATTTGTGTCCTTTCGTCTTTGAAATTCATAACACTAGTCTCAAACACAGAAAACATGAGGTCTCGTCACAGTGATACGCTTTCACAAATCCTACTCGGTAAGAAACCATAGAAAGCTCTGATTGGTTAACAGGAAGGATGTCCTTCCTAATACGACATTGACAATCGCTCTGATTGGTCTTAAAGGACCTTACCGAGTAGGATTAATAAATAAGCCACAGTGAAGCACGACAGCGATAATGTCACATCCTCACTTCATTTCAGTCGTGTAGACACACTCCACTAAAAAGATTTATCCAAAACGCCTGGCACTAGTCCCGCAAAGAGAATGAGCGGTGGCTTTGAACCTAACAAGATTCTACTTTTTTGTAACTCGCGCACGACAAGACAACTTTTTATTGGCTCTAATTGAAACTGTTGGGCAACATCTCGTTTATTTTTCAAAGCACAGTGAGTGAAATAAGTAATCAAGAAAACTAGTCGCTACAGCTACGGAAGTTCGGGAACCCTTTCATCGTTCTTATCGTACATCTAAGCGACGAAAATATTTAAACCTCTAAGAACAGATGAGGCTCTACCTATTTTTCGCGACTAGTTAAATACACTAATGTGGGAGAAAACTGTATACGACTTACGACATGCAACCCTATGACCCTTCTTATCAGAAGCTTTTAGAAAACTAATTACCTTCGAAATAGGATATTTTCTCTCAACTTAAATCCTATCAAATGCGTCTAACAGGAGGTCAAAATCAAAGAGATGCTAAGAATCAGAGAGGCTCAAAAGCAAAAGGATGTTTAGAAGAAGAGAGGCTCAAGAGCAAAGGGATGCTAAGAAGCAGAGAAGCCCAAGAGCCAAGAGATGCTAAGAAGCAGAGAGGCTCAAGAGCAAAGAGATGCTACGAAGCAGAGAAGCTCAAGAGCAATAAATGCTAAGAAGCAGAGAAGCTCAAGACCAAAGGGATTCTTAGAAGCAGAGGCTCAACTTCAACAGCAAAATGACTTTTTAGAAATAGAAATGTTTAAGCGCAAAGGGATGCGAAGAAGCAAAGAAGCTCAATAGCAAAGAGATGCTAAAAAATGATGCTAAGAAGCAGATATGCTTGAGAGCTAAGTGAAGCTATAAATGGCAAAAAGAGGCTCAAATGCAAAGGAAGCAGAGGTAGAGAGCAAAGGGATGCTTAGCAATAAAGATGCTTAAAAGCACATACGGAAGCAAACAAACTGATGCTAAGAAGCAGAATTTGAAGGAAAGAGATACACAGAGTAAGTGAATGATGAAACTATAGGCGAAGTGGTCCGCTAATTTCTTCGAGTTTTCGAGTTGAGAACCACAGCTCATATACTAGAAAATAAATTTCTTACAAATAACTTCAAAGAACTGCAAAGAAATCCAAAAAAATTGCGCAAGATACAAAAAAAAAAATGAATACCCATTGTATATAAAAAAGGTCATCGACATAGAAGCGAAACAAAATCCCACGAAACATTAGGGGGCGCACTAGAACCCATACTGACAGCCCAACACACTTAATGGCGGGCTTTTAAGAGTTCCCGCTAGTATACATACCTTCAACCAGCTGACCCAATTTTTTGCAAAGCACACACAAAAACCAACCGGAACCCCTACAGGGGGTGAGTCCAAGGGTTCCACAACACCCCCACCAGGTGAAACCACGGCAATTAAAAGCGAACTCCATCGTAGAGCAAACAAGTGGTCGGCGCCGCACAGACGCAGGTGATCAAATTCCGCGGATCGAAAAGGTGGTTGGCTGACGCACAGCGAAATCCGCAGAAAAAGGAGCAATAACCACAAAAAAATCGTCGTTAATATAATTTGAAGCCGTCAAAAGAAGCGCTTTCCCTTATTGGGTCAGGACGGAAGAAAGGTAAGGTCGATTCCCATCGTGGCTCAGGAAATGAAGAATTGGCTGTGAAGGTCAGGGGGGCTGTGGTCTAGTTTCGGGTTTTTATTGCGGTTTTTAATTGGCGTTTTGTGGCTTTTAATCGGCGACATATTCCCAGCCTCGACTGATATTCAAGCTCACTTCACCTCAAGTCTTCAGGTAAGCTTGTCGGTAGTGAGTGTAACCCTAGAACGTGCCTTCCACAGTACTAATTTCGCAATTCCCAGCAGACTTCCGAGGAAAGACAAGCTATATCAAACAACGAAGCCAATGTGAGTAAATGAGAAGATGGAGAGAAGCAACAGACACTGAAGGAGCATCAACATTTTAATATTCCGGAGACTGAAAATACTTGTCTCTACGGTGATTTCTAAGCGTGCAGCGATATCAAATATGGCGATAGCATAAATCTGAATGATGTTATCGCGAAACAGTTTTTTTTAAGGTGATCTGATGAAAAAGTTTGAATAAAGACTGGTACAAATCTCGAAAGGGTCAAAGAATTGAGTAATGCTATACAGCGATTTAAACGTCGACTTTATCTTCAAATACCATACAAGTGAATAACTACTTAATTAATCAGTTACAAAAAAAGATCCCACGAACCAAATGTATCTAAATCAGGGTTTTCCAAACCACCTAACGCTCCGCTTCAATGTAAAAACTTAACATCTCTAGTATCGACTGTATTTCAGATATACATAAACAAAATTACACGATTAGAAGTGCATTTAAATCCGTCCTCCAGCCTCTAGGTCTAAACTCAACATAAATAAATGAACCTACCCAATAAAACAATAGAAAACGGCACATCCTACGTTTAATGAAGCCTTTTAATGAGAAAAGCAATTAGTGAAGTTATAAAAAACGCAAAGCATAAAATTCAACTATCTAAATATCAAGGGACGAGTGGCTATCTTAATTATATCCGCCTTTATTTGGGCAACGGGCATACAACACAAAGCCTTGGGAAAACTGTAATTACAACACAACAGGAGAAATTCGCGTAAACGACACCAGAAACAGACAAAAGCGTTTGTGCAGAGATAAGAGATTCTTCAAAACAAAATGACTCCAGACTTGAAATCTTTGTAAATTTCAAGAGCCCGGGAAAAAAAATGAAACAGAATTCCAGACAGCTACATAATGGATGTTGTACACAACAAACAAGATTAAAAACCCAGATTTCTGTGAAAAGTTGAGTTGAGATAGCAAGATCCGGGTTGAAATAATGCCATACAGGGGAAAAATGTAATTTATTATTGTCAAAACACCTTTCCAGATAAATAGCGTAGCATATTCCACTTTAGGTCTGGAGGGGTCTTTTAATGGACTGAATAGAGATATATGTGTGGAGATATGCTTTTAAAATATTTGACAAACAAACTAGTATAATTTCGCTTTGGATAATATGGTGTTTTATGTGGAACGACGACTTTCTTTAGGCATAAGAGCATAGGGTGTACTTTATGTAGTACGAAAACAATCAATGCTAGAGCTAGAGCAATACACGACTTTTCAACAGCCATTCCACCACTTGTTTGTTATTCTTGAGAGAAATCGAAAAAAGAAAATTAATTTCAGGTGATACTAATAAAGTATTTTGGTAGAGTTGTTTTTTTTTCAGCTGCAAAGGTAATTATTATGTTTTAAATCCAAGGCATCTATTCCCCCCCCCCAAAAAAAAAAAAAAAACAGTCGTCGAGTACAAGTGTTCAATATAAAAAAAAACTTTTAATTTTTAAATATACTAAGTTCGATGGTTATTTTGAAGTTCCGAAGAACAATTGGTTTAGTGGGAAAAACTTTGTCAAAGAAACTAAGCATGGTGAAATGAAAAAAAAATATTGCCATATCCACCCTACTTCTCTGTGTGTAATAAAAATAATGGAGGGTCTACCATCTCTGAGTCCTGGGATCAGGGGTAGTTGGAGACCAACTACATTTATTTGGTTGACACGTTTTGATACTTGGTTGACTAAACAACTTTTCATTTCACTCCACTTCACACACGCGACCGTACAACACACACAAAAAAAGATGACACCGATGAAGGGTCAACGGTCCCTCGCAAATGAATGCCCACTCAACTCCCCAAGCGATAAATAATAACATACCCCTCGGACAGGGTGGCTACAGAATCTGTGGAAAAAATTTCCCTGACTTTTCCCTGATTTCCCTGACTATAATTTTAAAATTTCCCTGATATACCTACATCAAATTTTTTTTAACAATAAATATTAATAAACTGTAATTTGTTAACTAGAAGTTATATAAACTAAGAAATACTTGAACGTAATAAGCATATTAAAATATTAATTACAATGATATATAATATTTCTTATGTAGAAATAATACATAGAATGTTTTAAAATTTTAATCAAAAGACATATTATTGATTAAATATGAATATTCTTTTTATTCAAATCTTCAGCAACATACAAGTAGGAAATATAATGTATTATTTTCAATTATTCTATGTATTTAATGCTTATAATATCAGGGTTCATACAATTTTTAAGGAAAAAAAACTCAACAAGGATTTTCAAGGATTTTTCCAGGCTACCAGATGAAAATTTCAAGGCTGACCGGTATTGTTTGCAATAATATTTTTTAAGGAACATGTGTGTTTCATTTCGTACAACTATATCTATTAAATAGTTTAATAAAAGAAAATTTTCATATAAGTTCCTAGCTACACAAAAGGGTTTGATTAAAAATGTAATTACGCTATAGTATATTAACAAAATATTTTCATGTAATTTTGAAATAAATGAACCTATTTAGACAGCAGTGGCATATACAGGAATTTATTTCAGGAGGGGCCCAAAAATACTCCTCAGCCCCTCCCAAAAATACTTAATAGGTCCAATGTAGCTTTTTAATAAATTTTTAGGTGATTATTTAGGCCCTAAAAAACTTAATACATAAGAAAAGTTGTGAGGAGCATAATTACAAGTACCAAAGGGGGGGTCTGGGGGTCTTCCCCCAGAAAATTTTTGGAAATTTGACTCAAAAAACAGGTTTTTAACTAGTTTTGGTACATCTCTTAGCCCAAATTTTAGATATACATTTTTATATAGGATTTGAATTTTGATGAACTTAATATTAAAAAAGTTATGAGTAACAGAGTTTCAAGTACTAAAGGAGATCTGGAGGCCCTCCCCAGAAAAATTTAGTTCGAATTTTGGACACACATTTTTAGGTAGGATTTGGATGAACTTAGTAATAAAGTCGTTAATAATACGTTCCAAGTACAAAAGGGGGGATTGGGGGTCCTCCCCCAGAAAATTTTTGTAATTTGACCCTAAAAGCAGGATTTTAACTTGTTTGGTACACCTAGTTTGAATTTCGGGGGGGGGGAGGCAAGGCCCCCCTTATACACGCCACTGTTCTTCTTCTTCTTCTTCTTTGGCGCTACAGCCTAGGACAGGCCAAGGCCGTCTCAACAAGTCTTTGCCATCTCGCCCTATTAGATACGACCGTCCTCCATCTTCCAGCACCAATCACTTGAAGGTCTTTTTCTACGCTGTCCAGCCATCTAATGGGTGGTCGGCCTCTTTTTCGGGCTCCATCTGGTTTTGATAAGGTCAATTTCTTGGATGGTTCATTGTCGTCTGATCGGTAGAGGTGTCCTAGCCATCTAATACGATTAGCTTTAATGACATGGACGATATCAGGTTGCTTATAAAATTTCTTGTAGATTTCAAAATTGTAGAGGGTGCGCCATCTGTTGTTTTCGTTGACAGCACCAAAAATTCTTCTCATTATTTTCCTTTCAAACACCATCAGCCTGTTCTCTTCCGATTTGGTGAGAGCCCAGCACTCGCTCCCATACATTAACACTGGTCTTAATAGGGTTTTATAGATGTTTATTTTTGTACTTTGACGGAGGAGTCGGCTTTTTAGTTGGCTTTTTAATCCAAAGTAACATTTATTCGCCATAGTCAAACGGGAATTGATTTCAGCTTTTATGTCATTGTTTCTGGTGATGACGCTTCCAAGATACTTGAATTCTTCCACCGCTTCAAATGAATAACCATTGACTAGCAGTGGGGAAGAGTCGAAGCGCTTATTATTTATCTCCATATATTTGGTTTTATCTGCATTGATGGTGAGTCCCATTTCTTTGGAGGCAGCACACGCCACTGTTAGACAGATTTAATTTCAAAAAATTAAAAACTATCTTATACTTTTAATAAACTATAAATAATGATCAATAGTTATTCTAATGCATTGACTCAAAATGTATAAATTGCAGAAAATGAAAAACTAAAACAATCTGAAAGGAATAAAAAAAACTTAAGTTCAAAAAGTTTAATTTTCAACCCCAAAAAATTACCCATATGGAAGATTTTGTAAGATTTCCTTTCTGATACTTTAAAATATTCATTTTTCCTATTATCAATACACCTTTTAATTCTTTGATATTAAAACTCTAAAGTTCAAACTACAAATTTCTATTTGCCTTCTTGCAAACAACAGGAGATTCCTCTAAAAACCTCTTAATTTGCCAGCTAAATATTCATCACATTTGAACTACCAATCTCCAAAATTTCTCCAAAAACAAGCATTTAAAGCCAAGGATATTGACGCGAAGTTTGAAAAACGCGATCGCGAACCTACCGTGAAGTTGTTTTTTCCGCCCGCGTTCACGCCGTAAAAATGCCAACTTTACAGCCAACGTCCGGAAGCATCCGAATTTCCGGCAGAAATCCGGAATTTTTCATTGAAATTCCAGATTTTTATAGGAATTCCAGACTTTCCCAGCCACTGAAATGAGTGAAGGATGCGATCGCGGATCGCGCGTATTTGCGGCGTGAATTACTAAAATCTTCCCTGATTTTTTAACTTTTTTTCTGAATTTCCCTGACTTTTCCCTGATTTTTCCAGATGAATGAAATTCCCTGACTTTTCCCTGATCTCCCTGATTTCCCTGATCTGTCGCCACCCTGTCGGAAGAATCGAAGGTGGGACGCGCGAAAAAAAAAGATAAAATGAAGTTCCGAAGAACAATTCGTTTAGTGGGAAAAACTTTGTCAAAGAAACTAAGCATGGTGAAATGAAAAAAAAATATTGCCATATCCACCCTACTTCTCTGTGTGTAATAAAAATAATGGAGGGTCTACCATCTCTGAGTCCTGGGATCAGGGGTAGTTGGAGACCAACTACATTTATTTGGTTGACACGTTTTGATACTTGGTTGACTAAACAACTTTTCATTTCACTCCACTTCACACACGCGACCGTACAACACACACAAAAAAAGATGACACCGATGAAGGGTCAACGGTCCCTCGCAAATGAATGCCCACTCAACTCCCCAAGCGATAAATAATAACATACCCCTCGGAAGAATCGAAGGTGGGACGCGCGAAAAAAAAAATGACCGTCATAATATTATTAATTCAGAAAAAGAGTGTCGTGTGGGCAGTGGTTACGGAGCGTTGATCTGTCTGCTGATCAATGGACCGTCGACGGCTACAGGTGGTTATTTATTTTTGAGGTCTGTTCGCAGGAATTTTTATTTATTATGAATCTCCTCACGAAGTTCCACGGAGCTGAGCTGTGATAAAACCGGACGATCCCATTATCCGATTACTGCGAAAAGTCAAATGGTGTCCAGGGGTTTAGGTCATTTCGTGGAACAAATCTGTGGACGGGTTTGAATGGATATGAGTATTTATCCCTTTTGAAGAGGTAATTTTGTAGGGGAAAAAAAGTCTGAGGCAGTGAAGCACGAAAAAGTACTCTAAAATAATTTTTCACTTTTCGATTCTAGGATGAGGATGATGGGCTTTTAATAACATGAAAGGAGATTCGTCATCATAATTTAATCCTTAGGACTATCGTACTCCGTAGTCAGAAATTCGGAAAGGGGCATTTGTAAAATTTATATTTGGTTGAATTTGAAATTATTTATGCAAGAAACAAGAAATTTTTGAAACTACAGTGTTTATAACATCTTACGTAAGCATCATTCATACCCTCCTCCCTTGTAAGGAAAAATAAGCAAAGAGAAAACCCATTCCCCTTCCCTTAGATCCATACGTAATATTTGAACGGCCCCAAATGAATTATATGAATTCTAAGTTTTACTAATTTTATTTGACAGGTATTTGGATAGAATTTAATGGACATCCCGCATCCTCAAAACACGAATGTAGAGAGCACAGAACACAGTTCAGAGAGGAAAAACTCGACAATAAGTCCAAGAAAAACACGAGTTGGACTCGAGAGCGTGTGGGGCCCAGTCTCAACTCAAGGGGGCACTAGAACCATTTTTTCACGGGAAAAGAAACCAATACCCTCGGTGAGTGACATTCGAGAGGTTTTTACAAGGAAAAAAAGGAACCACCACGTGGATAAACAGAGCTGTCAACTCCACCCCTGCAATCTAAAAACCATTACAAGGGGTGGAGTCAAGAGACCACCACAAGTCATGCAACCACTTCGAAAAGACACTCATCATTCGAACTTTTAACTCAAACCACCCCACAGACACGCGATCGGAACTATGTACATAAAAAAAGAACAACCCCCAACAAGACGACATTCCAGAGACAAGCACCCCTCAGTCACCACGCCCTATCGAACGAAAAAAAAAAATTAAAAAAAAAAAAGGAAAACAAACACCCTCGCATGCCTCCATCTTGGGTTACCAACCCCAGTTATCCATCAAGTGCAGAATAGGGCCGGAATATCCACTTTCTGGAAGGGGAATTCTGGAGTTGTTAATTGATATCTCTCTCGGGACAGGGACGGTGGCAGTGAATTAGAACAGTGGTGAAATAAAAGACGTTTGTCCTTGTGTGTGGAAGAGATGAATATGGGTTTAGTGCTCCCTGAGACAAGATGGAGCATTAGGGCAAGTTCTGCGGGAATGAATGAATGTGGATTAAACATGTAACAAGCTAAGAGAAATTTCTTTAGGAGACCATCTATGAACGAGATAGAAATCTTAAGTAATAAATAGCTTTGAAAGAATGGGCAGTAAGCTAGACATTTTGATGGATACAGATAAAGAACAGTGGAAATTAAGTTGAAACCTGTTTAGATCCTTTCAAGGTGATAAAATTTGTTAGGGTTTAAGGGGATTTTGGATAGCCAGAAAACTCTAATGAGAAGTACTACCTAGCATTTAAAAAATGAAGTTATGAAAATTTAACGAATCGTCTTCACTACTTTGGGAAGGGATTTGGAATTTAATTTCATGGTATATATCCTCATGGAACTCCGAAGTTCTTTTTTGGCAATAGAAAACTACTAAAACTACCCTATATTACCCTCCGAATTTTTTTCTGGCTGATGAAATGTTCATTAATTTTAGTATAAAAGTGGGAATCCTATAGTAATATTTCAGTGACTAACAAAAATCGATACTTTATAAGGTAATGCATAGTTATTTGACAAAATTTCTCACGTTAAGGGGAATTCTAAAGTACCTAAACACAAAATTAATAAAACTTGAAATAAACAATTGGTAACTAATAATTATTTTTGCCCATAACTAGTTTATTTTGTGCAAGGCAACCGATGACGACTCAACACTTAGGCATAGGCCTCAAGCTTTTAAATCTTGATGTTATGTCATATTTATTCACATAAAGAGTTTTAGCTCGACATACAAAAATACTAATATCTCTTAATATTGTTTTAACTTCGAAAGCTACCTGTTGGTGTAACGCCACACCGAGGAAATGCGTGTGTACTTTTTGTGTCACAAAAACTGCGTGTTTGTGTGAAACTCACAAAAACAAAAAGGTAACCCCCATGCAAATGTCATAACATCATTAAAATTCTGAAAGAAAGGTATCCGGATTGGCGATAGCCCAAAAAATAAGATGCTATTCATGGCTATATCAATCTCTAACATTAAACATTTATCTCAATAACCCAATTCACAGAAAGAGCCACTAGCAATTCATCAAGTCTTGTTTCATAACCCATCGCTACACATACATCAGTCCTCTACAACAGCACAATGCGGGCTCCAGCATCCCAGGTAGCACAAGGACATTGGACAATGATGTGCCAATACTGGCCAATATCGCGAACATCGTTGAATATCGGACATCGGAATCACGATATCTGACAGCTTTGATCGATATTGCGTAATTTTTTAGAAGAGAGGGAGATTAGAAATACATTGAAAAACATGTTTTATAACGTTATTTGTATGAAAAATAAGTGTGAATGTCAATTTGGACCTTTTTACCCATTTAATTTTGAGATTGGCCAATGTTTGCAGAACGAAATTGGCCAATGCTGTCTTGACGACATTGTCTAATATCGATAAAAACGAATATCGGAGATGCGAGATTAATCAGTGTTGTCCGATATTATCTGATTTCGAGAATCGGTATTGGCCGATGTTCAAGGGGGGGTCATTTTGGTAGTGGCCAATATCGACCATACAATATCGATCGGGATTCGTGTGCTACCTGGGATATAAGGCAGTCATCAAAGGGCAATCCAACGGAAACGGCTCCCAATGGAACGTTTGTGCAACGCGAAAATTTGCCTTGGAAGGAAATTCAAATGGCGAAATGGACTTGCAAAAGACCGCCGCTAAAGTAAACGGTTGGAGTGGCCGCGTCGCGTCGCAGCACCAAGATCAGCCAGCTTTGATCACGCCTTTATCACGGCCAGAGAGAATTTTTCTTCCTTTTCTTCGCTGTCCACTTGCATCCTTCAACGGGAAAAGGAGATACATTCCGGAAAGATGAACTTGAGATGGAGAAATGATGCGTGGATGTGACGTCATAGGGCGAGTTTACATGCAGCAACTCGAGCGACGCAAACGGAACAGAAGAAAACGGTGGAAAATTTCCTGCATCTTTCCTCATCATCGATATAGAATTTGGTCCTGCCATTGGTTCTTGGCCCTATAACGTAGTAGCTACGTCGGCATTTATAGGACAATTTCAATTTGTGGCAACGGTCGCTTCGCTAAAGTCGTAGCATATAATCCTTATAATCCCACCTTTAGATGGACGTTCAGATAGTCTCGATAAGACTGTTGATTAGAAAAGCATTCGTGGGAGCTTTTTCAGTCTGATGATTGTCTAAGGATGAATTTAAGGCTAATAAACTTAGTTATAACTAAGCAGATTTTAGGACAAATTTCATTTAATTCATAGCTGCAAACATCAATAGAAATTATCTTTTATAGATAAGAATAGAAATGTTTGGTTCCAGCACACACTAATGCTGATTAGCTAATAAAAAATTGCAATGAAGATTTTTTTTTAGGCTACACAAAATTCTGGACAAGATTAAATCTCTGAGCCAGACGGACCACCTTTGTAACAGAAGAGTATTAAACTAAGTTCTCCAAGTTCTTAAACTAAATGCTATTAAAAACGTTCCAAACTAAGTTTCGAGGGTCGCACAGAAATTTGTAGAGGAGAAGCTGATAAAAGGAAGTATACTATAGCTATTTCACAAGAAACGTAAAATTGCACAATTAGGATCCCAAAATTTCAAGGAAAAATTGATATTGTTCAACCTTCTGAATTCTCCAATAAGCCTTTCTGAAAAATATCCCTGAATAGCTTAACCAAATGAGATGAAATAATGACCCAAGATATGTTCTATCTTTTAGGGTTACAAAGGGCATCTTATTAACCTACACCAGGAAGTCCAGGAGATAAAACACCTCATTAAATTAAATATTCTTGCAACTTTTCGGCTTCAGTATCATCCCATTTCCATCAAAAATAGTTCCACACAGGATAATTATTTTAAGAAACCTTCCAACGCACCCCCCAAAAAATCGATACCTATTTCTTGTTCTCTCCTTCGAGAATATACACTCGAGGGCTATTTTTAGAATTCCATCTCTTCCCATCCGACGGAAAGATATGAAATGATTTATCTTCTAATGGAACTTTTTGTTTGTGTGACGTCTTTCCCCTATTCGGGCAGACAGATCCATTTAAGGGTAAAAGGGCAACAGGCCAGAGGCGGGTCAATGGAAAAGCAAACAAAAAAATTTAAAAAGGAGCTTCACTTTGAATAAAATGTACTTTTCTGAATGATGTTGCACTCATTAGTTCGGTCCCAAATGCCTGCAGCCATTACATTAGGCATTTGCTGCCTGCATTTTTTATTACTGCGTTAGACCTGCATTTATTATTGAATTTTTATTTATTTACTGTTGATCTTCTACTTCCCAGTAAAATGTCGCAATCGTTTATTGTTGATAATTTTTCAAACTCTGAAATTTTGCAGAAAGATACGGTCTTGTCGACAGTACGATACAGAACGTTTTAGCAATATCTCAGTTAATGAAGGAGATCTTTGTTTTTTAAACAATATCCAATTACTGCATCTCAAGTACACCACATAAATTTACAAGTACTTAATGTGATCTACTTAATACCGGGTAAATCGAGTTTATGCCAAATTGGGTATCTGGGGGGGGCTCCTCCAGATATTTTTAAAAAGTACTCTTAAAATAGTGTTGCAATACAATTTTTGACATTTGGGACTCTTTGGGAAACACCTAATGAGGGCCGCCTTATGTAAGGCTACAAAATGTTAGAGAATAAATGGACATGTTCATCTAATTTTCGGGGAGGATGAACCTTTTAGCGAGTTAGCGAATCCAGGATTTTTGTCGGAGAGGGCTGGTACCTAAAGCGTAAAGCGTGTATATTGCCATGACTTTCTCGTTTTAAAATTATCTAATTTTAAAATTTTAAAGGATTTTTCCTAAAGAAACATCATAAATTCCCTATTAATACCTGTTTTCATGAAATTGGAAAAAAAATCAATTCTTCAAGGAATTTGTTCTAAAATTGAAGAAAAGAAATTAAATCAAAGGGGCTGCAGCCCCATAGCCCCTTCCCCTGGATCCTGGATTTGCCATTAGAAGTGACACTGACTAACCTCACTAATACTTCTAGCGTATTCGAATCATACTATCCAAGTGCTATCACCAAATGCCGTAAATAACATTCCATTCTAACACCCACTCATAAGAATGACCACTTGTTTTTAAAAAAGGGCTTCATTTTTCAACCATCTTTCAATCAGGTATCAGAATACCGACTATCTCCTTCCCCCGAATGAAAAGAAAAATAAAAAGACCACCCTGACCGAAAACAGCTGCTACTCCTTCGGCGGACAAACAACAAGGCAAGCGATTTGCCCAAGGAACGCATCATCTCAACTCCACTAGTCCTTGCGCGCGGGAACGGAATTCCGTCAATCAATCAAGCGATGCGAAATCGTCTGCTCCGTAGATTAATAACGTAACAAATGGTTCGAAAAAGGAACGTTTTTTTTTCGAAGAAGGACCGATTTCCATTCAAGAGCATGCGGGTGAAAGACGCACCACGATTTCTTTTGAGGTGAGGTCCGACAGAGATTGCCTTTTTTCAACGAGTTTCAAGTTCAAGAGGCTGTTTTTGGACGGGAATCAAAAGAAAGCCGAGATTATTTGTTTTAGTAATGAAGGAGATGAGAGAGAAACACTGACAAGATCATTCTTTTTTTTTTTCTCTCCCATAGAAGTACTTGAAAATGTTTTATGACTGAAACGGAAAAATGTTGGATTTTTAGGAGACACCAGAGTTCTGGAGTACAGTACATATATTCAGATAAAATCGTACAAATGATATAATATCGTCGCTTAAGATGCCGCATGTGCTATCTAACTATTTATTACTGGCCAAATCCTATTTCTACAGACGACATGGTTTGTTGCCTAATAAAACCCTTTCTTTTTCTGCATTAATAGCACCCAACAATTTCACCTTTATAGAGGCGTAACCCGGTGAATATTTATCTGCCAGAGGAAGATACGACTTGATAAATCTTACAAATGCTAGAGCTAGTCTATAGAGAAGCTTTACATGCCATGTCAAAATTTGAATTGTATGGAGAAAATCGGATTTGATAGAGTAGTTTGATATCTCCGACTTTTAGCTTCCACTTGCCCCAGGCCTTTTATAAAATAAAATTATCCTACCCAGCAGGAATGCCTATTAAATTGAATCGAGATTTTTAAAATGAATAAAAAGTAACAATTTGCACTAAATTTATATCCAACCAAAGAGATTTGAGGAATAAATTATAAATTGGTGCAGTAAGTATTAATAATAGAAGCTCCACTAAACCTTTATCTCCACAAACCATACTTCTATCCATTTTACCTTTAACAAATTCATGATGAAGATTAAAAAGTCATGAGACCATAATGGGATCTTAAAACCTTATCTTCCGATTCACCCAAGACCCCTACCTCCCTGACGCAGAAGGTCGATAATTTATGACAATTAATTGAAGTTTTATTCCTAACAAAAAAGAAAAAATCAACTAGTGTGTAGTTGCTCCCTTTCAACCTTCTACTTCCATATTCTATGCTTTCAACAGGCACATGCATGAATAGATTCTGTGAAAGTAATGTAATTTATAACTTTTTCCAACTGCTTTTGCCACAAAATGTATTTCCATGGCAAGGCTGGCGTGATATGGTTATTCACTCAGTTCACACGAAAGAGAATTATTGGGAATCGGAATACGAGAATTATTGAAAATACTTATGTGAGCTGGTTATTTTAAAAACACTATTTCAAACTCGGCAACGTTTTTAATTCAGTTCTACATAAAAATGTGAAAATTTAATCCTTTATTATTAATTAACTAACTAACTACCGAAATATGCATTAATATCTCACTTAAAAATAGTTTTTAAATTAATAGAGATGAACACGCAAATATTACAACAAGGCACAAGAAATAAGGAGCACCAGTTAAAATGCTAAGAACTTAAAAGGGAAATCAGAAAAGTTTATAAAGAGGATATTTCCAACTTTTCATCAAAGTAAAACAAATATTTTCACGAAACTTAAATTTAGCAAGACTTAAATAAATGTAGCAATGGAATTTCATTTACCGAAATTATTTCAATTTTGATGCAGCTCCTGAAGCTTAGAAATTACATTTATTCAATCATTACTTTAATATTTCTTAATTTAATATATTTTTAATATTGATTTCTTAAATTTTTTTGCTATTACAACGATATTTTTACATTTTTTCATCCAGTCAGAGGTTAGTCCACTGTGTTTAGTGTGTTGACAATTTTAAACAAAACCAATTTAAATTAATTAAAAACTTAAGAACTATATCAAATAATATTTATAATTCCAAGTCCTTAGTTCTTATCTTGATCTCCAATAGTTCTGAGAGGACGGATATAATATCAGGTGATAATCTCATATGGGCTCAGAAAAAATTAAAGGAGTGATTGAAAGATTATTTTTAAAAGTTTCACACCACAAATAGAAATTACTCCAGCTTATTTATCTGTACAATAACACAATCAAGACAACCAATTCACCAATCAGTAAACAAACCAACAACCCGCGCGAAAAAAAAAGTAAACAAAACAACCAACTCACTGTGATAGAACGGCGACCGCTTCAAAGTGCCGGCCCGGCGAAGCCTGGACATCTTCACGGTGGAGAAATAAACCAAAACCAGACACCAAGTTATTATTATGATTATTATAATCCCTCCACCGGCGTACCAGCAACAATAGTCTCCATAATGTTGTTATTATCCCACAACGTAAGGTAATCCAACTGCAGTGGTTCTCTGATTATAATACGATACACAGTGCAATGGAATGGTGCGGTAATAATCCACGCAGTTGTAGTAGTACAGGGATTCCGAAACACAAAACTGCACACCTCGCGGTCCAAGCTAGACAACTGCTGGCTGAAGTTTTTTTGGATTTACCTCGCCGCTAGGGATGCAAGACCGCGTCTCCGACTGCGCAGCTGGGTTGCCGTTTTCGGCGAGCTATCGTCTGCCCAGGGATCGACCGCGCTTGTTTTTATTTACCGCGCTAAGGTGTGATGAGAATTGATTGGAATTGAGTAGGTTTAATGAAATGATGGTGTTTTGTTTATGGCTAAAGACGCGCAAAAAATTTTTGAATCATTGTAAAAGCGGTTAGTTTAATTAGAGGACATGAACTTGCATCAAATGAAATTTGTGGGATAGGTAGCTGTCAACAGCTAGGTAGCTGTAAACAGGTAGCTGTCGACAATTTGTTTTGTTTCGGAAAAAATTAAAGTACATTAACAATTTAATTTAGTAATTCGTGAAATAAGTTCCAACGTTGTAGTCTTTTAAGGTGTTTTAGGAACTTTCAAGAAAGATGTAACATAGAGAAGAGAAAATTTAATAAAGATATCAATTTCAAAAAAATTGTATTTCAACAAAAATAATATATAATGTACTACATAGCCCCTTTTTCAATATGAAATTTTTCTGCCACCCCGATTTACAAATCTTTGCCCCTACTTAGCTTTCATTTTCATAGATATGGTACCATTCTAAATGACATTATACATTATACACGACGTATAAATTTCTAGAATCCTCTTCCAGAAAATATTTGAAATTTCACTTAAAAATAGTGTATTAGCTCAGTTTCTGATATCTGCCCATTTTGCTAGCTAGAATCTGTCACTGTCGCATTAAAAAAGTTCAATAATATTTGCCCCATTTCCCTACCAGAATCACGCTAAACGGAATAGCCACGGTGGCAAAATTTAGCAAACTAAAAACACCCCTGGGCAAAACGAAACAAAATAAACCTCAGCAGAAACATGAACCGCATGAATCCAGTTCCAAGATAATTTCCTCACGTGAAAGATAGGGCCAGTTTCTAAAAGGTATGGGGGCCCCACCTGAGAATAATAACGCTTTGTCATGGGTCCCTGCTAGGGGCCTTATAAAGGGGACCCCACTTGGACAACATAGTGAAAGCAAAACGCTCTGAATCCGTTTTTCGGTACAAAAGGGGTTTCTGGTCAACGGGGGGTTCTTTGAAGGTCAAGGGCAGACAAAATACTTCCACTTTCTTCATTGTAAAGAGAGGGAGACTGGTCTTTTTTTTAAAGAGATGTATTATAATAAAAATAACTTCATAAATGGCTTCATTTGATTTTTTTCTTTTCTGTTCTAAAATAGTTTATATACTGAAAGAATATTAAGTAATAGCGCCTGATATATAAGCAGGTATTCCACAAATTGTCAACACAATATGGCTCCCCAGAAATTGAACATTTTCATTTAATACTGGAAGTAAAAGACTAATTATATTTATGATGTGTTTCAGGTGCATTCATTTAAAAACAGCAGTTCCCAACTCGAAGTTATAGCGCCCCATTCTCCAAAATATCCTCATTTACGGAACATCTTTAACCCTGTATCAACACTTACTCTCTGCATTTTAACTATGTTTTCAATAACTTTATCAACGCAAAAAATTTTACTGTTCAATTCACAATATCACAGAATGTCCTTTGACCACATATGGTCGGGAAAGGTCTTATAGCATCCCTTCCGCTGGAGCCATTACTTAACTCCTTAAAAGAAAATTCCATTGCTCTTGAGCACCACTTAACTCCTGAGAAAATCATTTTGCTCTTGAGCATCACGTAACTCCTGAGAAAATTCTTGTGCTCTTGAGCATCACTTAACTCCTCAAAAGAAAATCCTTTTGCTCTTGAGCATCCCTTTGCTCTTCTGAAGCTTCCCTTAACTCCTGAGAACCTCATCTCTTGACGATCCCCTATCAACGATCTCACGTACCACCGTTTGGAAACCACCGATTTAATTAATTACTAAACTGATTAGGTAATTTTCTGTTATCGCTTTTTTTTTTTTTTTTTTTTTTTTTTTTTTTTTTTTTTTTTTTTTTTTTTTTTTTTTTTTTTTTTTGGAAAATCCCTCTTGCATCTTCCCAAATTCAACTCGACACAAGCCGAAAATGTAAACAAGAGAACCAGTTCCTACATCCCAATCCCTAAAAAAAAAAATCCCACACATTCTGCTTTTTACATCATCAACACAAAAAAACCTCATTCAGAGCGTTTCCTACTCTAATCAAGCACTGATTGAACACAATATACAAAAAAGACATCGAGACAAGCCTTAAGTTAGAAAATCATCATCGAATGCATTCATGCGTGGTAAAACACGCTTGACAACGCACTCGATGGAGTTCATTCTGCTTCGGCATGCTAAATACACACCTCTAAAAACACATAACCAGTACTTGTAGTGTAGGAATGGATGTAAAGGTCTATTAGCAGAGAGGTTGAATAGTTTTGGAGGTGTATCATAAGGGTCAAACTGATCCCAAGAACTACAGGAGTATACCTTTGATAGCGTAGTAACAGGTAAAAAAGGGGATGAGGTATCTTTGGAAATTGGTGCATTTACAGCACATAATATATATAGAGCACTATCTCAGAAAGGTATTTAATTTACTAAAACATTTTGTTATCTCGTGTGCAAAAAATAATTAGAGAAGAAGATTAAAAAAAAGTATGAAATTACAATGCTAAGTAAATTGAATTTGAGAGTAAAATTTCACCATGACAAAATTTACGTAAAAAAAACGTTATGGTATTATTTTTGAAAATTTATTCAAATGACTATCTATAATTATAGGGAAATCAAGAGTTTGTAATAGAGGATACAAGCATAATTATTTTTTTAAATTATCTAAAAAATATAAGATGTGAATCATTATCAAATAATATCAGTATTTCTCTTTAATTATTTCTGTCGAAATTTTACTAAATGTCATCAATTTCAAAAGAATATATTTCCAGAATGCCGGATAATAAACCTATCCGAATTAAGGGCCTGACAGCAAGAACGAGCTAACTCCAACAGCTTTACATTGGAGTTAGCTCGTTGTTGCAGCAAACGCCTCAATTATCAACGATATATTATTGAGTATGAGATTCAGAGAAAGTACGTGGTTTGTGTACTTATCATTACGTATGTAATGATGCTATCTCATGGTCAAAGATAAAAGGTGGTGATTTTCCAGCTCCAGATGCTACACTACACTAACAATAAAAAATAATTGGCGCTACACACAATTTAGCACAAAACGTACGTCATCATCCCAATTAACTACATCCACGTCGAAATATCTCCCCGAATTCCTCCCGTCTCATCTGACCCATCAACACATCTCCCTGGACCGAGACATCTTAATTCCCAAAAAGTTAATGGACGCTCTCTCAAGGTTCTGTCGTTAAGGGGCTCGCAAGAACAGAGAGGAGAAAATTTAGACTCTTCTTCTCCAGAGAGAGAAAAAATCTCTCTCCACATAAGTGAAAAATTATCTGGAGGTGAAAGAGACAACCAGACGATCTTCTCCTCAGCAGTTTTTTTTTTCTGTTTTTCTGCAGTTTTTCAGAAGGTCGAGTGGGGCAGCGGTAAAAAATTGCTGGACTAAATGAAAGTGATTGCGTTTCCGCCGGCGGGCGGTCTGTTTTCGCAGACGAGGGCGACGAAATTTTTCTTTTTGGTGGAACGGAAGGCCTGAGAGTTTTTTGGAACCGTACTGAATCGCACAAGGTTGCATAGTAGCATTCCCATCCATTCCTATTACACGATAACCTGGATAAACCTTTCCATCATTTACATACCTTTATGTTGTTATGCTTAACCTCCACCGATAACAAGTACTGTTTTCCGTGTTTCGTCATTAACTACCATCAGTCTTAACTGCAAACCACACAACAAACAAAGAATCCTGAACAAAAGAGTTCGACTAGTTCGAGATTAAAGTAATAAATCTCTCAGAGGAGTTGCAACGCAGTTACAGTTACAGACGGATTGATTATTTCAAAACAGTTTAGTTAAAATAACAGGATGAAAACAAGAATTATAAATTCCTCGTCTTCTAAGAAACAGTATTTGGGGAGTGCTAAACCAGGTTTAAGACTAATTAATTAGCCTGCATATCACGAGCATGTTTGGTTCTCTTATTAGCCCTTGTACATTTAGTAATAAAAAATTTAATGAAAGTTTGATAAAATGAATAACTTTATTTTATTTTAATGACTAAGCAATCAAAGGAAATTATATCTGTTAGAAGAAGGTTTACAATATTTTCTCTCTTTTACACCTTTTAATTTAGATCATCTTAGCAGGCCCCCCAAACAAGTAAGAACCGACACTCTGTGGAGCATAATATATAAAGAATCCCTAAAAATGTCCCTCTGTGAACTTTGAACAGCCCCACCAAGACCCCTCTTACTTTCACCAACAACGAAAGGACCATCACCCATGTGCCTTTGTTACTACACCCCGGACGTTCACCTCACGTGAACCTTTGTTGCACTTCCATCAAATCTCTGTGTTCCATCTTTTCGTTTGCATGCTCCACATGTATAAACAACACGCAGCAGGAACCTATTGGTACGTCACGGCCAATGGTAGGTGGGATTCGTGCGCTCACCTACGGCTCATTAGAGGGGCAATGGAGAGGTCCTTATTTACGTTATTACGAGAATGGATATGGCCAATTAGCGTAGGAGGGCGTGGTGTGTTTACGACCCAAAATTGACGGTGCCATTGTGAGATGCAACGAAAAGGTTCGCGAGTATGAATGATAGGCAAGGAAGAGTGGAGGACTCATCTTTGTGAAGACAGCAATAACCAGTTTGTGAGAACCTTCCCATAAACCTAATGTGCTTTCTTCAAGGGGTCTAGGTCTTTGTTGACATAAGACAGAATATGGGCATGCATATGGTAGTGCATAGCAATCAAATCTTAGATCGATCAAAGGTGATTTATGAGATACCATACAAGACAATAACCCTACATTCAAATTCTTGTACAACATGTTCTGAAGTCAAAATCTAGAAAAGTTCATACCTGGTCTGAGGATCACACATTTATGGGAAAGATCCTTCATACCTCTTATCGGCTGGGGTATGAAACAGTTTAACCATTAAACTTAAATGGTTAAAAAATTAAAAAGGTCTCAGCTTACCCCCAAATTTTTTCAATATCCAACGAAACTCGATTCAGACGCGTGCACATTGCACATTTTCCAAACCATTGACATCTTACAAATGGGATAGTATCAAACCAATTCCGGTATTGAACAAAGACCGTACTGTCTGTCTATCACAAGATGAGCTCGTTTACATTTCTTACATCCATTCATTTAGTATTGTTTCTATAGCAACCGCCACAACCAGGCAACTAGTCCAGAGCTCATCTCGCGATAGACCAGACAGTACTTTTAAAAACATACCTCGATATCAATCTGATGCATGAAGTTCAAAATACGCAAGTTCGAATATATATTTTTAGACATCAAAGTTTTCGATACCTGGAATTGTGGTTTGGCCATAATTACTCTCTCATGACGATAGACGTCATACACGTTTAGACATTACGTAGACTTCATGAGACGGAAACAATGTTTGGTTGGGTAGTTGTCGGCATCGTAAAAAGGCAACAGAAGAGTAGCTCTAATAGCATAAAGAAGAACCGCGTCCCCTCTAAGTGGCTTAATTGTGTAACTAGGAGTAATGTTTGCCTAATTAAAAGGCCTGGAAGGTTTGGGGTGAAAGCAAAGGGAACATAGACAGTCGGTATCTTTATATTTAGCCCTTTGACATGTTACCAGCTTGTTAATAGAAATTATCCAGATTTTTTTTTCTACTGTGAGGATGGATGTCTGGGCTGTTAAACTTTTGACGACTGGGTTTTGATGTTGGAGGTTATTCGTAAATGAAGTCGCACTCTCTCTCCGACGCACAAGTACAGTCAGTTGAATGAATGATGTGTTCCCAAGCAGCAAATGTTTTAGATTCGTTCAATTTTTATCACGTATGGTCAAATGTCGTTTACTTCTAGTTGCAAGTTACATAGACTTGACATATTTGGTATGAGCTGTGTTACTAGAGTTGGTTGAACTGACACTTGTATTAAGACAGAGCTATTTCAATATAAACTCTGAAAAGATCTCCATGTCAGCATAGGAGCAATTTTTTTTTTAGAATTTTCGTTATTCGGAAACGCTTTGAAAATATTGCATCTCCACATATTTAAAAAGTTAAAAGGTAAATTTAATGGCTTTACATAGATTATATTATATTTATAAATCAATCAGTGGTGTGTTGAGAAAATAAATTTTCTTAGGAGGGTTGATATTATGGAGTTACTGAGGTATAAGGGGAAAATTTCTCCCTTTTGTAGAAAGTAACTGTAAGTGCGTTATCATTCAATTTAACGTTTTCCGTTGGTAAACCTTTATTCAAGGTTCTCCACTCATTTGAGAAAAAAAAATTCTATGACTTTTCTGGTCGCAAATAACTAGCTATCCATCCGCGGCAATTTTTCGAATATTTCTTGCTTTTACAAACATATTTTTAACAGATCGGAATGTATTTTTCTTTCCCAGAGGCAAAAGTGAGAGGCCGGCCCGATATAAAATCTGGTCATTTTCCAGGTGTTCTTTCAGAATTTTAGAGGTTTTAGCAAAAATTAAGCAATTTCCACAGACTTATTTTGGTCAAACTGTAAATCCATCACCCAAAGGAACCTTGTTCATTGAATAAACGTTATCAGTGTTTCTGTTTTTCTTTTTCTAGTAAAATGCTAATTTTTTGGAGAGTTTTCCGGGGACGGATATGATTATAATACTGCACGAAAAGCAACATATGATATACATGGAAACTACAACTTAACTACTACAAACAAAATGTAATTATATTTCTGTATCTTGTGACAATGCTAAAAAAAAGCTCCCCCATGCCTCTATCAAAGTTGCCAGACACAACACGAAGGGCACAGCCCAGACAACGCCCTCACATAACCGAAGAGAGTTCATGAATATTAGAATGCAATTGTGAATATGTTGCCGAAAAAAAACAAACTATAACAGGAACTGAAGGGAAGAGAGGAAAAATGGCGGCGGCCCACGCAGATAGAAATGATTGAGAATGAAAAATAAGGGCTGCAGATTTTGTAACTTCCATCTCATTTCCATTCCCGGCGTTGTTATTAATGGTTTCCATTCACATAATAATTATGTTTCTTCCTTCTGTTTTCCACAGAGATGTCAGAGTAGTTAGTGACCGGTTCCCTTTTTCGTGGGTTTCAAAAGACACGACGATTTAAATATAGAATGGCAGTCAGTGGAAAAACATTCGAAAATGTTTTCATTGGAGCTTCCTGAGGAAGGAAAGCGTGGTTTTCCTGCGTGGTGAACCTTAAATTGGAATTCGGATATTATTATTATTGAGAAAGGTTCAAGAGTAAAGAAAAAATAGAGTTTAATTTTGGGAAATAAAAAAGTGAAGCCATTGAACTGGTTACGAAAAAAAGGGACTAATGACACTGGAGGTTGGCTCTATTTCGATATAGGGAAATTACTCTCGATGTTGAATGACATTTCATAAAACCCGTGTATAATAATAGAATTAAAATTACTAAATCTGGAAAGAACGTAAGACATTAGAACGTAAGTTCATTAGTACCTGATGTGTGATTATGATCAATTCAGTTTAATGATATTCATAAAATACCAGTGCTAACAATACTATACAAATAAATATCTAGCTAAATAGTTGTCGCAGATAACAACACTGACACAAAAATTACAAAACTTCAATGTGAAATATCACACCATTTATATAAAGCAGGCATTAGATTCAATAAAAACAATTTTCTATAGAATGTCGAACCTTTTTAAGATCTCATCCCAACACAAGATGGGTACATAATTCCTTTAAAACCCAACGCCCACTCCAAGACGGTATTTTAAGAGCAACAAATTTTTTTCGGAAGTTGAAAAGCTTCTTTTCACAAGTGGGACATTCAGAAAACCCGAGTATATTGACCTTCCCTCCCAAAAAGTGCATTCAAATTTTCTTGCGGAAAAACTCCACTTGAAAAACTGAGTACTACCGAGATTGCTCATCCCTTAGCCATCTTCCTCGAGCTGTTGAATTGCAAACAGATAAGAACCGAGTCTCTTTCACATGTTGCCAGATCATGTCTAGTAATCTAGTCGTCTAATCGGGTAATTTGGGATCGGTGAGCAAACCGTGAAATGCGGAGGCTTTTTCAAATGGAATTAAAACTGTTTTATTTTAAGGGTCATGAATGAATTCCATGAAGCGTCGCAAATTTGGATGAGTCCTGTCTACAGTTTACTTTAAGAGAGGATCACAGTTCTGTTATAAAAAAACAACCAGTTTTTGTGAGGTCGTTAATTTAAAGACAACTCAATCATTTGACTCCAGTGTTTATACTGTACGATTTTTTTTTCTTTGTTCTGTGATGTATGCGATGTGCTGAAATATGAATTGCGTTTATTTGAGTTAAATAGCTTCCTGGAAACGTAAGAAACCGCAGAAATGTAGAGCAATCAAGATGGAGAAGGGTTAAGAGGCGATGTTATCTTAGTCGTAAGTAAACCACAAGTTGTAATCGCCAAAATTCAAGACGAATAGGTTAGGCAATAAGAAATAGGAGAAAACTAATTTGAAGTAAAAATAAAAATTCATCACAGAAATGAAAATTTTACTTTGTTACAAGTGTTTTCCAGCGAAAAATTATTATAGGGTGTCCAATTTTAAAGTGAACCAATACCTAACTTCTAAACCGTTTGTTATACAGATAAATACTTACCATGACCAAGATATACAAAATGAAGTAAAAAATTGTTTGATAGTTTTTTGATCAAAATAATTTTTATATAAAAAATACAATAATTTAGTTTTTATTTTAAGTGGTTAACCGGTCCTATATCAATCATATTTAGTAAAACGCTATCCATTACTTTTTATGTCAAACAAAAAAATTCCATTTTCCTACGACAAAAATTGAGACCAAGATATAAAAGTATCATATCATAGATGAAATAGCATCAAGTAAAAAGACAAGAACATTAAAAATTACCAAAAATTACGCTGCTCCCAAAGAACAAGGGAGCCGTTTGCAAGTGCTTGCATCTTAGCTAATTATAATTATTTTAAAATTACATAAAACGATCTTTTTTCTTACTTTCCCAACACAGTGTTAATTCTGTATTTAGAACGATACATTTACGAATATACTGGAGATGTAATAAGAAATACTATTAAGCAGAGCAGTAGGGAAATACAGTGCTAAAGCAGAGAGGAAACTCTTCTAAAGGAAAGAATCGTGTATAGTGTATGGGAAGCATCCAGGAATCCGAAACATCCTCGGTATCTTTGAGATCCGAAACTGCGTTGGGGCGGAGATAAATAAATCCCAATCAACCAACCCTTCACAAAAAATGCAGGCCTTGAACCTGCGTCGAAGGTCGAGGAGGACGGACGAAAGGAAATTTTAGATCACCATCTGATGAGCTCAATAAAATATAGAATTACATAAGTGAGTCTACTGCTTTTTCTTTCTGACGACATGTTCAATCAATGTTACCTTCATCACAGCTGTCACCTAGGGGTGCAGAATATGTGACTGTCCGAACATTTTTCGTGGGAAATTTAGGCAAATGTGGGGAAAGTTTTGCCAAAGAAGTTTAAAAAGAAAAAAACTCTCAAAATACATGTTGTTATTAGTGAAAAAATTTTGGCTGGTGACAGTATCAAACCCGTTAAATTCGATGTTAATTAGGTGAAAACTACGGAATTACGGATGCACAGCGGAAAACTATGGATCTATGCCGAAAAAACAAGATCCCTTGGAGAATACCTGAAAGATGGCTTTTCCTTGTATTTGGATTGATATGCAGAAAAAACAACGTATCCGTGAGAAGATTTGCGATTCTCACTAAAAATAGCGTTCTTGTTTAATATAAGTTAAAAATAAACATAAAAAAATACGAGGGTTGTTTTTTTTTCAACTTCCGTTTTGCTCCTGAAAAAAAAGTAGTAGGACTTTGGAAATAATTTCGGTACTGGTAGTTAGGTACATCCTTCAGGATCAATTTGCATCTTTACTGCATAAAAATCGAACATTTTTTCTGTTAGTTATCGAATTTACAAGCGCGCTCCTCGAACTTATTTCCCGCCAACCCATAGGGAATTTCGCTTTCCCCTCCTGTGATTTTCACCTGCTCACCCATTGTTTAATGTTAAATGCCAGGCGAACGGAGCGGTCGCGCGAAGAAGAAAGCGAAATTCTCTATGGGCTGGCGGTAAATAAGTTCGAGGAGCGCGCTTGTAAGTTCGATAACTAACAGAAAAAATGTCCGATTTTTATGCAGTAAAGATGCAAATTTATCTTGAAGGATGTACCTAACTACCAGTACCAAAATTATTTCCAAATTCCTACTACTTTTTTTTCAGGAGCAAAACGGAAGTTGAAAAAAAAAAAACCCTTGTATATATAAGTTAAGTTAAAGATAGGAAAGTTTTGCTGTAGCTCAAATTTGAGAGTTTATATTTCACGTTTTAATACATTATTGAGTAAGGTGACACGTGTATAAGAAGATAGTCAATCAAAATGAAAACTTATGGTTTATTTTGTAATTACTGAACCTCATAGAAGTTCAGTAAATAAGAAACCTATAGTTTTATAGTTAAAACTCTTTGTATTTTAGAAGTAAGATGAACAGGAATGAAAATATGGGGACATTTTTGGGGAAATTTCGAAAGTATGGAGAAAAATTTTGGGGAAATTTTGAATTGAGGGAAATCTAGGGCCCTGGGACACTTTCTGCACCCCTGTTGTCACCTAACTTTTTGGTAACTAATGGACCAGATGAATACATGGAAAAATACCCAATGCAATTAAGTATTTTAATTATCCCAACAAAATACTTTCTAGAAGTAATTTAAGACAAAATGTATGTTATTTTAAATGAGTTTTTCAACGGGTATTGTGAAATGATTTCAGCTGTGAAGTTATTAAATTGAAAAAAAAAAGTTTTATGTTTAAGAAGTGAACACAGATATGCATAAAACATTATTGAAGTAATCCTATCCACTGTGCAAAAAATGTGTTCGTTACAAAAACGCAAAGCAATAAATCGTCTTTCATATTAGATCTAAACAAAGACCTTTAACAAATGCGCTATAACGAGCCTTTAAAAATACTAATAGGATAGTGGATTTACATGATTGAGGTAATCAATCAATTTATTGAACTCTCAAAGAAAACACTCCTATTTTAAAAAATGCCTATCAATTTATTAAAACGTTAAAAAAGATGAGGAAGATAACAGAATGCGTCAATTTTTTTCCCAAACACTTATCCTTAAAAACCATCGTTTTTGGATATTCAGAGAGAAGGAAAGGGAAAAAATAAGTGGAACCAGATATATAAGATTCCCATCACTTTCGGGTAAACATAACCCGCACCAGATGGCGATGTCATCGTTTGTTTTCTTTCAATGAGAAAGCCTGTCATGAAAGAATTTTTTTCTCGTCGCTGCACAAGACAGAATTGATCCCCCTGCTAATTGGAGGGCATATTAACCGCTAAATATAAAAAAGCCTGCAATAACAGCGTGTTTCTTTTCAAAGACATATCGAATAGCTGCGTCTCTAGGATAGTTAGTTGAAGAAATGGTGCAGGTGTTTAAATGAGCGTTCACGAGTCAAAAATGTTAACCAAAACCACATGTTTAGAAATGAAAAGTGACTTTGAATGAAAGAACGTTACTATTAGAGAGCAATCATGAGCAATATTCTGTTTGAAAAAGGGAAAACACGTATAGAAGTGAGTTGGGGAAAGGAATATTTTTATACATCACAATATATATATATATATAATTGGAATTTTTAATTTAGGAAGTGATACTTACAATATTGGATTGGAATAATTTATGCGTACGTATTACTACACATAATTGCAATTTATAATGTAATACAAGTTCTCCAGACAAGCAGATCCAAAAGAAGAGATTCACTAGATAAAGTTAATACTCTGATCTACTGATACTTTTTTCTATATACAAGATTCATAAAGCTAAGAAATGAATTCATATTTCGGTTAAAATTTTTGAAGGGGGTTTTATACGTCTCTCATTATAATAGGAACACTTTTATTACCAACTCCCAGTAATCCTCCTATACATCCCTGCTCTCAAGAAATTATTTCCCATCAAAGCTTTGAATTTGTATGCAATACTAGCTCTATTATATACAATTTCTACTTGCATTCTATTCAGTACTTGTTACCATAAACAAGATGTAATTTAGAACCAAATGTAATTCAGAAATAGAAATGCTACATTCCAGCAATTAGAATAGAAGAGAATGTTTACATGTATTCAAGTAAAACCTGGGGAGCAGTCCCAGACGTTAGCCACAGTGTCGTCATTTAAAATGAAATTACTCTAACCCATATATACAACACTGTCTTCCTAAAAAAAGCGTATAAATCCCACTGGAAGGAGACATTTGTGATTTAAATGAGCATTTACTCTAATATTCAATGAAAGAAAGCTCAAAATTAAGACGAGAATACGAGTCGAAAACCATCACATTCCAACATCTCTCTCACCACCAAGAGAACAAGAAAATTTCCATTTCAACTAATACGAAAGGGCTTTTAATTTTCCAGACCGTGGTCATGAATTAAATAAGAGAAGAGCTCTGACTTAATAAACCTCTCCCCCCCCCTTCAATTGTAATTTCCTTTTCAAAAGAGGAAAGATCGTTCTCTTGAGTTTGCATAATATGCAAATGAGCTAATGGCTGAAAGCTATCATCTGCTCTACAGAAGTCGAAGGAAAAGGAGAGAGGTAGAAGTTTCGTAGCATTGAAAGTTCCAGTAAATACTATTTTTAGAGATAAATAATGCACTTTGAAGTGAATAGGATCCCTGATTAGAATTGTGTTATTAACATACTGTACTCCAAATAGCAAGGTATAAGCGCAAAAATTAATTAGTCGGCGAATTATACAATACAAGTTTGAATGTTCGACTACAAATTTTCAGCTTATTTAGAAATAATTATTTTACAGGCTGATTTAGTAGCAATAGCAATATGATTTTCCGTTAGTCTACCACCTTAATTTGCTGTGCGATAATTACGAATTATGGTAACGCTGTAAAAGGCTGGTTCTTTTATTAAAAGCAAGTAGAATACAATAATTAATAATTGAAACTGAGTAATGTAATTATCAGTTAAATATTTAGTTACATCAGAATTTTAATGGATAGAACCTGCTATAAAGCTTCAAAACAAAACGTAAATAACTTACTAATTTAAACACAACTATGAACAAACTATTTTCTTAAAAATGAAATTCTCTAATTTAAAAACCATTATCCACTTTTTACTTTTAATTTTAAGATTTTTAAAATCAGAACCCATCTAAATAATATTATTCCCAAACCCAATTTATACAAACAACAAGTACCTAATATTTCTGAACAAAACTATGTGCCAAACCATAAACGTTTTTCAACTGCAGAGGAGTTGATTTTATTTTATAAAAAATAGACTATTTTTTTTTAAAGCAACAAAACTTTTCTAATAAATCAAGCATAAAACTCTGAAGCAGAAGAGCATCACAACAGCATAAATTTTGGTGCTGCCATCTAGAGAAGCAAACTATAACCTCTGTTACCAGATTTTCGCGTTTTATTTTGTTTCTTTAAAATGTATTACGACTAATGCAGGACTTACACAGACAAAATTTAATTATGAATAAAGGATATTTCTTCTGTTATAAAATATAGCGAAAGTTATTCGTTTTACAATCCATTATTGCTTCGAAAAATTTTATTTTTATAAGTTTCATAGAGTTTCAGCAGTAGAATAAAAGAAATTTTTCTACAGCTCAACTTTATCAGATTTTATGCAATGTATCTATATTTTCATTTCATGTTACCTTGAATGAAAATACGTAGTATTTTCTTTAAGAAAACTTACTCAACCTTTTAAACGCACCCATAAAGGGTGTCCCAAAATTAACGCAAGATTTGAATTAAATAGAAAAAACATATTTTAGTAATTTACATTAATAATAATTAGATTTATATTTTGTATCAACATGTAACGCTCTATTTTTACTAACCCTATAAACTCTCAGCTGACACAGTTTTTTTTTTCAGGGTTCCCAACAAATGGCGGCAAATTCAAATCTTTCGTTAATTTTGGGACACCCTTTATATATACGCAATTCACTTTCAAATAAAATACGATCAATAAATTCATCCATTACATTTTTTTACAAAAACTGAAACACATTTTTAAAAAACACAATTCAACTCACATTTTCCCTCTCCGACCAAGAAAAAAAAATTAGAAAACCAAACCGAACAAATAACAAGCGCCTTTTTTCAAGACACAACCACCCACATAAACAATCTGGCAATTCCACATTCAAGTCCAGCCATGAAAAAAAAATCCCGAGCAATTTGACCGTCGAATCAAAACACTCAATACATCTCCTCTCGTTTCCATGACAACGGGCACTTTCTCCGGCCAGCGGACCTGTCCATCGCCCACACAAACATCGAATAACGGGAGAAAGGACCATTTATTTTTTAACAAGACCTCCTCGCCACATCTGGACTCTATCGGGATATACAGCGAGCCCCATGCATTACAATCACGATGGAAAGTAAAACAGTTTTTTTTTCCCAGGGAGAAATATATGAACCCCGATTCTTTCCTTGAGGTGATGAATTTTGAGGCTTGTTTCTTGAGGGCCACCTCAACTTTCGGTTTTCAGATAGGAAGAAAGCTGCTTTTTTACGCGAAACTCGTTTCTGAGATAGTGGAGGAATTTTTAGTGGGTGACTTATATTCTTTGTCAAGATCTCCACATATAAGATTTTTTTTTCTTCATTGGTGAAAATGTTAGCTCAATCAGGGTTGGCAAGTTTCTTCCAGAGTGGAAAAAAACCGCGGAAAAAACCATGGAAAAAACCGGCCGGAAGAAATAGGTTTCTTCCAGATGGAAGAAACCTTTTTTATTCAAAAAAATTGACAAATAAGATTTAATTTATAAGTTATAATATATTACTAATAAAATTATACCATTAAAAATATAACTATATGCAAGTACTATACTGAGTTAATAATTACACCAATGTTTTTACTAGGAGGTTTCTTCCACTGGAAGAAATCTTTTCTTTTTTTAATCTTTTAATAATATTTAAATGAAGAATGGTTAGGGTGACATTCATACAGAAATAGTAGAAACCATTCTAGCCAACATCCCCTTTAAAAACATAAGTAACCTGAAATTTAGTGTTAAAAGTAACTTCTTTTTCAAAAATTAATTATTTAAATTAATTAATAGTAATTAAATTAACTTTTATTTTTTAGATTGTGGTTTAAATTGTTCATTTATGTAGTCAGTAAATTTAAAAATGTGGAGCATTTGTTTGCCTTTTAGTGGGTTTTTTCCACTTTCTTCCGTTTCTTCCATTTTTTCCAGTTTCTTCCGGTTTTTTCCAGTTTCTTCCACTGTCCTGGAAGAAACTAGTTTCTTCCGGAAGAAACCCAACCCTGAGCTCAATTTTAAGTACTGCATGGTTTGGTTTGAAACGTGGAATTTTGAAGTAGTATACCAATTAATCTTTAGATTTTATTTTGTTCCTCATTTTAAATTATATTTTGTCATGTTTACATAAAACTATCAATCTGCTTTCATGTAGTTCAAATACAATTAAGGCGTTCTACATATATCCTTTTAAACTGCTTTGATAATTTATTACCTAGATCAGTTTGACGGATGTTAGTTGCAACTCTTTCGAAAATTCATTAAAAATTCCTTCGGTGCTATAATTTCACTAAAACACGTACAAAAAATTATTTTGTGTAATTTGAGAAAACAACTTTTTTAACCCTTTAATATTTTTTGAAAAGCCAAAGCGGTACAAAAATTTAGAGACCAAACCTGCTCTTTAAACACATATCTTAAAATTCCCTGTTGACTCACCCCCGTTCCAGTATAACTGTACGAGATCATCAATATTTAAAACTCAAATCAGAACCCTGAAAAGGAACTACATGACATCATTGCGTTTGCTCCCGAAATCATATAATGTAGGACACCAACTACCAAATCTTACGGTATTTTATTTTCCCAGAATAAAATACAAGTCATATCTCACGAAATATAGTAGTACTATTACAGAAAAACTACAACCGATAAAAGACCTAACGCACCATTGTTAAATAAAGTTTTTTAACATGAAAATTATGTTAATCCCGTGTTTCTTCCGCCGTTACCTGCTAAGGGACAACTTCAGCCTTGCTGTTGGTGAGTTATGGCGAAACCTGTGACAGATCAATACTAGTCGAGTCGGAAGATAATATTTTTGAGGATTTCACGACTGACTTTCCGAGGCCTTCGCGACAGAGCTCCGCATGTGCACCGAGGGGAAGACAATATTCCATAAAGTATTCGTTTTTGAAACAAAAATAAGTTTTGGAACGCATTTTGTTGAGGTTAGGGAGCGTTCGCTAAGTACGTTTGGTAAAATTTGTGAAACTTGTGTATAGCAATACTGTTTAAGAACATGTCAATAACGATATTTCACCGTGGTCATGGAGAGGTCAAAGCCATCAATGGCAAACTAACTGGGGCCGTTCAAATATTACGTTACGGTTACGTTATTAATTTTCCCGACAAAATTAGACACAAAATTTCCACAAAAACTTGTGACTTTTGTTAATTAAATAGTTTCGAAACTTAAAGTCATTTAAAAAGCGAAGACTGAAAAAAAGAGGTAGCACATAACACATAATAATAATAAATCAAGGTCTTTTAAATCCCTCCGCGCGGGGAAGAATAACGATTCCCCCCCCTTTGGGCTCTTAAATATGTCAGCTCTTTTTTAAAAAAAGACACTGTATCGTACTTGTTAATGCAATTAAACGCTTAAATACTAGAAAACATCAAAAAAGATTCTCAAACCGTTTGCAGAATTTCGACAGAACTTATAAAACATCACAACAAATTTAAGTTGGAAAAGGGAAGAGAAGATTCAGAACTGGAGGGGTTACAGACAATTTATAAACTTCAAAATATGTTATTTTCACTAGTACAATAATCAAATTCCTCCGAAATAATACATAAAATTAAATCATTTAATCTTTTATTATAATAACTACGATAGTTAACTCTCACAAAACATCTGAAAATACGAATATATCATCGCCATTACACCAAGAAGGTGTAATCCATTGTTTAATAAGAGTAATGAAAGTGATGTCGTTAGTAACCGGGCGTGGCAGTTTCATTTAGTAGCCAGCTATTTAAAGTCATTACTCGAGAGAATCAAGAACATACACAATCCATTACCTTGAAAATATAAGTAGAATAGGTTCAAATACTAATCGAATTTTCATTGTAAGTAGTTAAAAAGATTTTGAAAGGTATGATGAGAAGAGGAGAAAGATTAATACAAAAATAAATTACACCCTGCGCCAAAATTGAATGGAAGTAAAAGAATAAAAGATAATTAATTAATCACATTGATTAGGTTGTAGAATGGGGCACATTGGTGGTATGTAAATATAAATTTTTATTGGAGCCACCTTTAACACCCAGATGTCACAATTAAAAGGCTACAGTTAAATTGTTATCAAATGAACTTCTGGGTGCAATTCCTACATAAAAACAAAAAAAACCTATTAGAATTACAACAGTAAATTTTCAAGTGTTTTAAATTTTTTGTTCCCTATCTTGATGACCTTTAAAATAAAATCAAACCCATATTTTTACTATTTTTTTTCTCTACTATTTCGATACTCCATTATTTCTGACTAATAAATCAAATTGAAAAATGGAAGGGCGACCACTTTCAGTATTGTGACAGCAGTAGGAAAAAGTTTTTGAAACGTGACGTCAAAATTTCTCCTATCCGTTCCCCTTCCTTGTCACATGGTGTCACATAAAAAGAATCCCCTCACCGTAAATGTGTGACGTAATTTGTCAATGGAAGAAAATTTTTCCTTTCCAATTATTTAATAGACACCCAACCATAATGTATTTGCTCTTTAATTCAAAAGTATTTCAAATGCTAACAAAAGTACTTTGAATATTGTTAGTAGAAAATAATTAATAGTTAATAGAGAAATACTGTCATTGTCGGCAAACCTAGCTAGAGGCACAAGATTACAAAAAAAAAAATTAGGTTGAATTATATTCTTTGACCCAGCCACCTTATTTGAATACGAGAAAAGCATTCATACTTCGCAGTATGATAAGCACTAAAGATAAATTTAGATTTCATTAGTCGAAGGAGAAGAGAAGCTCTTCAATAAATAAAGAATTTGTAATTTTGGATACATTTAGTTGATGGGAGTTAAATACGAAATATCCCGTTATTATGAAAACAAAATAGAGAAAAGTTAAACAAAACTGGAAAAACTGTTCAAGAAATTTAAATCACGTTCTTTTTCCACAATCAACGAAACACATTAACGTTATTCAAGGCTCCACCAAAGCCTCCTCCTCCACTCCGCAAAAAAAAAAAAAAATCCAGATGGAGCGATTTCAAGAAAAGTTACAGTTAGAAGAGGCTCTTAAAACAATTACGCAATTAATTACGACTCTGCCTTACAACTTCACGTGGCGTGCGACGCTGTAATCGAATATGCCATTAGAGTCATCAAACAGTCCAAAATAGCGCATACGCACGCATCAATTACAGACGAACGAATTAAATATGGCGGCGTTATTCAAATAAAGAATTCCCGCGTTGTTAAACGGAAAAAGAGATGGAAATTCCTTTCACAACAAGATTGCGCCATCGGAGCGTTCGTCGCCCGTATCGTTTGCATAATTTGAGTGACGTATTCGAATCATAGAAAAACGTTTGCCAAATGGCATTTACGTGTTTAGTTGTGGCAACAACGATCGTCACTTTTATGCAATATGAAGAGAACATTCCATCCTTTGCGTTTACGCGTGACAATTTATCGGTCCATAAAGTATTAAATCACACTTTTATTTCCTATGGCAGGCGGATGTGATAATTACATGTCGATTCGAAGTTAAACTGCCAACCGTAAATTATTTCGCTGTGAAACTCCGTGGAAAGATAAAGTGCATTCTTCGCCCTGGAAGTTATTTCATGGTCCAAGCTTTCCTCAAAGTTTAACTGCACAAATTTTCATCACTGTTGAAGGGGATAAATCCATGGATAATAAATTACCTTAAACGCTTGGACAGGAAGATTTTGACAACACAAGGAAGAAAGAAAGGAGTTATAATTGGTTGGTGACATAATTTTAGAAATTTTGAATTTAAATTGGAAATAAAAATCTTTTTCCCCCAACATTTAATTGGTAGTTGAACAAGGACAACTAATTTTAAGCTAATCAGAGTTGGCAAAAAAAAAAAGCTTGATTCCAGCTTTTCGGGTTCCTCCTTATGATTTAAGAATTATGTTTTAATTAGTAGTCATTTAGATTTTAAAAATGGTTTACTAAAATTTGTGAAACAAATACATGAAAATTTCAATACTAAACCAAAGATAAAAATACCTATTTCATATGAACGGGTGAATTTCAGTTAAACAGGAAAATCATTCACGCCAATATAATAGAGGAAACTCACCTAAAAAAGAAAAAATACAATCAATACATGAAAACAACGACTGAAATAAAGTATCACACGAAATATTTTAACAATGAAATTTTTTACACAATTAAACAAATTCTAATTTACAATATAATTAAATTACTTGACTGAGCTGTTACAGTAGTCTTAAATAAAAAAAAAAGTCAAACATTTGTTGAGTACTATAAAATCTTTTATAAAAAAATAAAATTTGTTATTACCTAACTTCATACTTTGATGGAATTTAGGAGAGGGGGCAATAGAGCCTCCCCACTGATAATTCAACAATTTCCCAATATTTTAATTTAAAAAATATCTTAATATCAATGTAAGCTCAATCTTCTTATTTTCTGATTCAGTAACAAAGAATTAATAAAACAACCATGAAGAAAACAACCATTTTAAAGTTAAAAAAGTCACTATACAAATTTGTCGGGACCTCAGTTCCCTCTCTCTAGAATAGAGACACAAATTCTGAACTCGTTAAGGCTTTATCGTATAAAAGAACCAAAACACAAAGGGATAACAGACAGAAATACAGATTTTAGAAAGTAATTATATTTTAGCATTGTTTCTTTGCCTCCTCAATGACCCCCTATAGTTTCATCTTTTGATATCACAAATGCCATCATCCACCATGAACTTTCAAGTTCCCTCAAAAGTGAAACGATCAGAGTGCAGCAAATGAAAAAAAAATTCTTTCACATCTTCCAAGGATGAAATGCAGCTAGTTTCAAGAGCGACATTGTGTCAGCAATTATTATGTAAAAACTAGATTACATCTAGTGACCCGAAACGTGAGGACGAGGTAGTATACATATTGACGCGTATCACGAAATACATAACCGGACGGCATCAAAATTCAACAAAGAACGCTGCTAATTTCGGAGACGTTTTTTTTTTCTTATTCACAGTGGTGCCGGCGGAATTCATTTTAAGGTGAAGGACTGACAAACATGAAAATGGAGGTTCAATGTCTTTTCAAAGAGTTTCTCAGTCTAATAAGACGTAAGGCAGAGTTGTAGACATGTAATGAATGCCAATAACTGAGTCTTAACAAAAGAGATAGGGTCAAAATTGAGATAGTTACACGAATAATACACTTGTCTTTACCATTATTGTGTTATACAAGTTTAGTGTCTTCAGCTTATTTACAAGAATATAATTATACTCGTAATGTTTATACTATGTGTAAGTGTATAGAATATAGATCTGGCTTTTGCATTTATAGATAGATATGTTGAACATAATTCGTCTACCGTTGGCCGTATCATTAACTGGGGAAACAAACATAATATAAAATTGTTTTTAACAAACTACAATGAGACAGTTCACAGAAAGCAGTTACGTTACAACTCATTTAATAACGATAAAATATGACCAGTAATACACGATTATCTCAGCTGCAAAATAACTAGGTTTTTCTAATGCTACTTAATATAGTTAAAATTAATTTCAACATTAATGGCCCACACGTACAGGAATTTTCCAAGTGTACTGGAAAAACACAAACCAAGACACATAAAAACGGTCCAACACTTATTTATAACGACAGAATATCTGAAAGTTATACCTCACTCATATTTTCAGTAAAATTAGGACCCCTTGCTTCCCTACCTTCCTTACTTCCTAATTTTCAATAACATGAAATCAAGCATTTACTCAACCAAGAAAACAGACAAAACATGGACGCATAAATATTAGATTCATCAATCTATCATACCATCTATCTACCATACCCGCCCTATGCAAAGACAAAACTACTCAAGACAAACACCAAACAAAAAGAAGCCCCATCCCAACAACCTAAACGTCACGACAAAAGGAGATGAATCTTCATAGTCCAGCCCCGCCTGCCCCAAAATTATCCGTGAAGCCCCGCAGGTAGTAGCCCCGGCATCTCAGACGACCGCCCCCTCCCCCACCTTTATTGTGTGTCCCCTAATTAGATCCGGACGGGCGAGGCCCCGGTCGATAGCCGTGGGGCTCCGTCTCGGATTTTTATTCCGGGATTTATGTGGATGGAATGGCAGCAGTCAAGATGTGCTGATGGATAAAATCGATGAGCTTAGGTATCGATGGATCTAGATTTTATTGATATCCTATACAAGGAGGTTATCATTAAATTTAAACTTTGAGATGGGTATAAAAAGAAAACTACAGGCCCAAATGTGTTTTCAAATTTGGTTACCGGTCAAAAGTGGTTCGGCGGATTTTATTTCCAGTGAAAAAAATTTAGTTGAAAAATTCACCACAGAGGAAATTGTCAACTGGCTAACCAAAGAAGGGCAAAGATTCGAACTTACACAAACTGATAAACAAAAATTCTGAAATAGCAAATGTATTGCACATTTCGAAAATTTCTAAATCTTTGAAGCCTGCCTTGGTTTGACACTAGGGCATAAAGAGAAGTTTAAAACATTGAAACACTTTATCTCTGGCTATTGAGACATGGTAACAATCATCAGTTTGGGAATCGAAGTATCTCTTCTTAGGACAACAAATTAATATAAAGAGCCAATTTCCTCCTGTGGTGAATTTTTGAACCAATTTTTTTTAACTGGTACTAAAATCCCCCAACCTCTCTGACCAAGTTTGAGTACAATTGGTCCAGTAGTTTTCATTTTTTATGGCTTTCTCAAAGTGGAAGTTTAATTACAACCCCCCTGTATGTTAGAATAGATACCCTAGACTCGATTTACCTCAGTATCGATACTTCTTTTTGTATCGATTTCGCTAATTATTCCTTGTTGAGTCACACTACAGGGTGCAAGGGGAGACGCTGGGAGATGGGGATGGGAGCCCCATTGTGATGCTTATGGAAGGGCGGTTTCCGGTTTTTGGGGAAGGATCTGATTTATTCTATGCCATTTAGGTGTGAGGGAGTGAGAATGATGATGATCGAAAAGAATAAAAATGATCGTGTGTGTATACGTTTCGCATGGTAGGGATCTCCTTATCTGGAGGAGCGGATGAAGGCAAGGAAAATGCCCAAGGCGAGCAGAAGTTTCAGCTGTTCTTTATCAGAACATACTAGAGAAACTGCATCTATATCCCCAAAATTTCAAAACGGTAAATGTATTTTAGCAGTAATGTAAGTTTTTTTTTTCCAATAAGTTAAAATTCAGGCTTTTATAAAAGCACAAATACTATTTTCAAACAATTGGAGTGGATCAAAAGAAATTTTCTAAAAATAAGAAACAGGAAACGAAAAGGTCAGAACACCTAGCTGACCAAATACGTGAAAAAAAACGTAATTTACCGTTAGGGAAAAATAATGCTAAATAGACATCTGCATGCCGCGTAGTACGAGGGGACCATCCAACTTATCAAGTCAAAAATCTTCAGTTGATTAATAATCGAAAGCAAATCGCAAAATAGATAAATCACCCTAACAGTTCCTCCGTTACTTATACTATAATCTTAACGAAAACCAGTCGCTAGTAAACGATGGCAGAAATATTTCAACACCCAATCCCAATCGTTTCCTCAACAATACACATTCAAACTCGACTTCGAAAAAAGGGAAAATCCCAAAAACGCTCCCACCGAAAAGAAAAAAACCCAAACGCGTTCAATAAACTCCGTCGAAGAGTATCTCCACTCCCTCCGAATCTATTTTTAGCTCACCGGAGATCTTTCTCCGGCGGCGGCGGCAGGTGAATGTGGACCCATCCCTGACCTTTCGTCACCACGCCGGATTAAAGGTATAAGGTCACAGGGTAACGGGACTGCCCTTATGGCAGCAGCTGCACGAGAGGCTATTTTTAGCAAGGCTGTAGTGGTCATGGGTGAGGAAATTAAATTTGTTAAGGTCGTACCTGAATTAAACTTTTTATTTGCAAGTCCCGTCTTATTAAAGTGCAAATGGGATAATTCGAAGCAGAAGGGATCACTAAAAAAACTTCGAATTATCCAAGACTTTGACGTAAAGAAGTTCTTTAAGGACGTTAAGATTCTTTTCTATCTTTACTTATCTAGAAAAGTTAAATTCTTGTTCTAAATGCGGGATTTACAGAAAGTAAACAGGGTTTTTCTTTTAGAAAAGTAGTCACGTTTATTTTGTGATTCTGATAAGGATTTTATGCTATGTGATTTCACTCCTTAAAAAGAATTAATTTCATAATCAGTGACAATACAAACCAGTCCCATTCTATCTCAAGATACACATCACAACCAGCCCATGAACCCCCCGGCAAGAACCAAACTTCCCAAAGAATCAGCGGGAGTAGGAGGTATATAACAACCCAACTCGGGTCTCCCAACGGCGCGAAAAAATCTTATCTGGGTTGAGTTGACAGAGCAAATAAACGCAGTCGGGCACCCAAACAAACCAGGAGGAGGCAAGGTCAGTGGCACGGTATACTACAGTCTGCGAGAACTCTTGCCGAATTAGACGGATTAACTTCAGGGAATAATAAAAAAAAAGGTGTGTTCGCGGCAAGGGGTGTTCCGTAAGGGGTATCTCTTCTGGATCTAATTAACAGAAGGAAGAGCTTTCCAGACTCGTGTGCAGGAGATAATGAGGCGTTCGGATAATTTTGGCAGGGTGTAGGTAAGGTACATGATCTGTACGTGGATGAAGGGTCCGTCAATGAGGAATCTACTAACTTGAAAAGACAGTGGAATGCCGCTGTAATGAACTACTATCAGGTTATAATGAAGCTATTCTCAGGTCCCCCCCTCGAATGAACATCCAACAGTTGTGTCAAAATGTGTTGACATCAATAAGCCAACCAACATTATTATACAGTGCAACTTGGATAACTCGAATGTATAGTGTATACTTAATTTGAAGATTTCTCTTGATCCCTTTAACTTCCCCCCTTTAACTGCCCTTTAAATTAATCGCCCTTTTCATTTGTAGTAATTGGACTTTTCTTCAGACTTTTTTGGTGGGCTCCTTCAAGAATTGAATTATTCAATTATTGAAGTGTTGCAATGTACAAGTAATATCGGTTGTGAATCTCAAGTAACAGAAAAGTCTCTATTTAGGTCCTAAGATTGTATACATCAAAAGGTTCGACATGCAGCAAAAGTATAATGACAGATAAGGTAATAAAATGTTTTGAGATCTTATAGTACTTTTACTTCCACTATTTTGATACATGGGGAATTTAGGATATCCGAGAGGCAACCAAGCTACTTTTTTGGGGGTATGGTACCCTACATCGTGTACCTAAAAAGGTGGGGGGGGGCATTGCTCCCCGATGATCTCCCATAAATCCATCTATTCTTAAAAGTACGAAGTACTCAATATCTGAAACCATCATAGCATCAAATACCAAATCTTTGGAGCAAAAAGGAGCACTCTTTTCGAGAGAAATTTGTCACAGACCCCTATTCAGGAGAGCAACTTGAATTTAAAACTATTCAGGAAATGAAAAGTAAATATCCTTGGCGGATGTTTTTAGAAATGTCATAACGCACAACAGTTTGGGTACCATTAATATGAACTATGCCAACCACATGGTAGAAAAGTTCAACGTATTCTGAGTGAGGTAAATTAAAAAATAACTTTTTTACGATTAACAGTCAAGGAAAACTTGACAATGTAACAACTCCTGCTCCAAATTTCCAGCGGTCTTAACCCTAATTCCTCCAATTCCCGGTAATCAACGGTCACCCCAGCAGTGACGCAACAGCAATCGAGGAACGTCTCAAAGAGACAAAGAAGGTTGACGCAGAGGAGGAGGCGGTCTCTAATTATTGTCCACTGCTTCCACAAGCGCCCGACTGTGATTGCGTCGCGATTGTGGTTCTTATTTTGACAACTTGATGGAAATGTGGGTATATATTGTTAATGAAGAATACAAAACATCGCCAAATTATTGCTTGTTAGTTATTGTTAATTGCTTTGTTTGCTATATTTCTAGCCTTAATGTTTAAAATGAGCCTTAATGTTTCTTTGTATGAACAGAAAAGAGTCATTATTTTATGCACAAGAGTTGAGAACTAATTTCTACAGGATTCTCTAAATGTTTTTAGTCAACAAAGGCCGGTGTATCCATGAATTGCAACGATAGGCTGAAAAAAAATATTAGGGTGAAATGTGTCATTTGGTTCAGTAATTAAAAAGTTTTTCTCTGGAAACAGTTCACCAAAACCTTTTTTTTAGAATGGAAAGATTCTCTTTTCACAGTATTGCATGAAGATAACTTTTCGTGTTTTGAATATTTTCCTGAAGATTGATTCTGACGGTTATTTGTAAAAACTTTTGGGAGAGTAATCCTTCATCCACTACTCAGACTTACATGAGAAAATATGTTTTTTTAGGCGTAAAATTCTCATAATAAGTCCATGAATGAAAATTTCACTTTTTATATTTTTTGCAAGATTGGAAAAAGCCTAAACTTTGTTATCCAGATAGTGGCACTCTTTCCAAAAAGGTTGACCACCCCTGATACAGATAGTATTTTCATTTTCTGCTTTCTGAAGGAGTAACATCCTTCTACCAGTCCACCCAAAACCAGAACCCTTATCGCTGCACCATCTGCTCCACTTCTTCACACCGTCCTTGAGAGAGGACACCTTTGAGGAGTCGTCCGTCCACAAAGGCGTAATGAGAATGCACAAACTCTCTCGTCTTCCTCCTATACCTGGTGACAGGACATCAGCGGTGACAACGCGGAAAAAGAGAGGATTTGCGTGGGACGAGTCTTTGGCTTTGGTATTTCTCTTTATTTTTGCTCGAGTTTTAAGTCAAATTTGAAATGGTTCGTTCGTGTACATGGGCGCCCATTTGTTTGAATTCAGAAGGGTGTCTAGAAAAATTTTTGCAAGTTAGTCCGCATAAGTTCTTATTTTTTTAGGAAGGATTGGTTCATAATCATTTCTAAGGGGCCCCTCACGTGTTACTTAATGCAAAAATTTAGTATAAAGTACTGGAGTTTCAAGCAAAAAGGGGGTGTAAAAGTATCCTCTTAAAAATTTTACTCTTAAAAGTACTGTTTTAACTCATTGCCAAAAAAAATCTTAAGATGGTATTGCTAAAATGTTTTAGGTCTTGGTATTTAGTAACCCTAAAAAATAGTCAAACCTGGATCTCCCTTTGGGGCACCTTAGTGGGCAAACGTATGAGTGTGGAATACCACACAGTTAAGATTAATTTAATTAGGCTTTAAAAAGTAAGAGAGAAGGTCCCTGTTACATAAGTTTTGCTTTTTCGAACGAGGCTGTACAACAACATCGAGACAATATAATAAAGATATTATTACAGTTTACTAGATCTGCAGCCCAGCCCGACAGAAATTCCTAATATGAGGAGTCCCTATAGGAAGAAGAAAATTAAGTTTTGTGAATTCCAGACAAGATTAATATCGAAATTTCAATAAAAAGATAAAAAAAAGTTTTAATTTGATAAAAAGGCTTTGCTTCCGAATACAAAGCTAGGAACCAGCACACTTCAAAGAAATCTTCGAAAGAAACGAACTGAAGCTGTCGTTCCCCTATCCCAAAATCAGCATATTTAAACCCCTCTAGTCAAACACTTCAATAAAATTTCACAAAACCTCTCCTTCAAAAAAAAGTCATTTCTTTTAATCCTAACATCCAGACACCATTTCCTCAAAACCTTGACTCCAGTTGGCACCTCCGACTCAAACGCATGAAAAAAATTTTTTTTTTCTTTGAAGTGGCAAGTGGAAAAGCTGCTCACTCAGCCACCCTCAAAAGAGATGACTCAAGAGAGTGAAAGAGAGAGGAGAAGAATTAAGGCTTAATGATCGAGATGTCTTCCTTTCCCTTGAAGCTTCGGATTAAAACCGCTCTTTCGTTATTGATTTCTTTCTTCTGCTATCCGATTCTTACAAGCAACGCCATTCATGGGGGCTGGACTGGAAAGGACAGATGACAGATCGACAAAATCGATACTTTTATTTGTATCGAGTTCTTAGGTATCGAATACTTTGGGAGTCATCAAAATAGCTTTCAAAGAGTTATTACCACTAACTTGACCTAAGGTTAACCTGGAATCAAACTTTTCGACAACTCTGATTGGCTTAAAACTTGTTTCTCTTTTTCACCTACCAATTAAAAGTTTTGACTCCAGGTTATAAACCTTAGGTTAGTTTAGTGGAGAACACAGCTGTTAGAAGTTTTGACTCCAGGTTAAACTTAGGTTAGGTTAATGGAGAATACGGCCGTAAAACCTTAACTACGATTCCACTGGTAACAACAAAAACTCCGGTCACCTATGTGTCCACTCGCACCCCAAGTAGGAAACCACAAACACAACCACAACAAAAGAATAACCCTTTCTGTCCCACAAATGCTACATCAAGTTGACTCATTTCGTGTCAGAGAAAGCGGTTCTGGGAACCAGAATAGGAAGCGATACGCGAATTCTTTCGAGTATGGGAAGCAACAGTGGGTTATATGATGCGTTCCCCGCGTGCCGTATAAATAATCGGGGAAAACTCCCTCGTAAACGCTATCGATCTGGAAAAAACCCGGAAAAGGTGAACTGAAGTCAGTGGGTTTGGTGAAAACTTGTGTATATCCTGCAGTTGGAATCAAAATGAGTAATCAAATCGGGGACAACGAGGGCTAGTGTCAGAGTTTTTTCAAGAGCTAGCTCTTTTCTTTGGAGGAAAATGTTCTCGAGAAGCCAAAACCTACAACCCTTAGAAATTTTCAAATCCCTCAATCCACTCAATTTTTTTAAATGAAATGTTCTGTCTTTTCCAGATTCACTCGTTATTAATTTTTAATTAAAATCTGTGTCGAAGTATAGTAACAGTAATTATTCTCAAGATTCTACAAATTGTTTTAATTAAGTTTTGGCAAAAATAAGACAATTTTCCTGGCCATTTCCCGGCTTTAGTTCGAATGATTTTTAGGTCATGACCATGAGTACTTTTAAAAATTGATGGAACACTCAAAAATTTCCTACTCCTACTAAAAATACTCCTACATTCTTTAAAAAAAATACTCGAAATTTAGATATTGAGTGTAGTATCGAGTTTATTTTGTAATTGCATACTACAGTAGCTTTCTTAAAACCCAACTTCCCTAGAAAACAAGCATTTCAATTCATCGTAATGCTATTTTGACTATAAACAATACCCGCATTTCTTAAACTGACCCTAATTAACTAAAATCACACATCCAGCTCCCATCCTCTCGTATCTACCTTGGGCAGTGGAATAAGTGTGGAATTTATTTTTTTTCTCCAGCGTGTGTTTGGATCGAACTCCCATGGACCGAAACCCAGTCGCGAAAAGACGCGTTTTGTGTAATGCCAAAAGCCGTCTGAAAACCACTCAAGGGAAAAAGAGGCTCAGACGGCGGAAATAGGCCGGAACCCGCAGAAAACGGAATAAAAATAGTAAATGTTTCTCAACTTAACATTGGTTCTCCAATGAGTAACTTGGATAATTCCCTGCTTCGGAAGTTAAGTCGGATTCGCTTGATACTTCAATCCCAATTCGTAATGTTTTATAAAAAGGTCTCGAGTCCTCTAATAATAGTAGTTTGGTCGAAGTGAGATCATTATTGGTATATATTGCAATTTATAGAGACAAAATTAAAGGATTGTAAAAATACCTAATAATCAGAAGGTTTTAAAGTATAACGAGTATGTATTGAAAACGGATAAGATGAGTAGAAAAGGCAAGTTTTGATTGAATGGTGTGGTAGATTTTAAGTATTTTTCTTTTATTTTTGTAAAATAAGGTCAATAGATGCTCTAAATATAAAGTTAAAGTAGAATTCCCTAGTTTAATTGGAGGGAATACATGGAAAAGTTGTAGCTGAGTGTTACATCAATCCCTTCGACAGGCCTGTTATAAAAATCTTTTTAAGGTGCCAAGAACTGCAACACTATATCGAGTATATACCAATTACATGCATTTGATACTTCATATTTTGATTTTTTTATCAGCTTTTAGAATTTTAACCCAAATAATAATACTGCACAATAAAATAATCAGATTTTTTTCTGAACGAATTCGAATTTATCAGACATGTTAAGAGTAGCACGACGTCCAAAATCACACCATCTGATCAAATTTCAAAGGATATTACAGATATCTGAATATCCTAAAATCAAGGGCCAAACATATTTTTTTCTGAAGAAAGAAATCTAAACTTTACCAATCACAAATCAGAATCAAATTGAAGAGCAGAATCAAAAGAGCATTTCCAAAACAAAACTTTCATGGGAAAGATTAACTATTCGAATGGCCATCAGAAACGATCCACATTTTGTGTCAGTTTGAGAATTACAAGAGAAGCTGACGAATAAACCGACAGCCACTGTTGAAAATGACACTGGAGAGTCAATAACATACGAAACAAATGTATTCATTCACCCCCAAAAAACACGAAAAGCTTAATTCCACCTCTCGACCAACGCACTCCCATTATTCCCACACTCAAAATGACATCACCCTGTCAAGAAAAGAACACACAATGGAAAAGACTCGCAAAACAATGAATATAATATTAACGACGACGATGGTGATGATAACACGGCAAAAGGCTGCATAAAAAGGATATCTGGCGCTTAATGAAATAATGGGCTTATCCTGTGACCACTACCACTTTCATTCACCCATTTCCAGCAGAGATGTTAATGAAGCAAGGTCAGACGGACGCCAGCAGTGCTGCGGTCCACTGATGGAAGTTGTCCGTGTATAGCACATGGCTGAGAGATACTTTAGTAATGAGTAAGATAAGGGGATAGACTTTAAGATGATGGGAGGAGGAGACAGTGAGATGAGGAGTCTGAGGAGCTATACTTGTTCGGATTGTGGGGGTATTGGTTTGTTTGGTGCGTGGGAAATGAAATGTAGAGTTGGTAAAAATATCATTTTGTTTGAGTATAGTGTGACGACGCTATCGTCACAGTTTCAATTATAAATTTCTTTAAAAAATACATAAATTAGTAAGAACGAGAAAGCCTTGAGAATCCGGTGAAATATTTGCGTTTGTTAAGAAGATAAACCCTTGCATATCCCAAAGCATACAAGGGGGAAATCTCGGGACTTGTTTACGTTATCTCAAAGTTAAGTAAATATTCCAATCAAGGGAAGTCGGGAAAACTTCACCCCTATGTATAAAGATTAGAGACACAGCACACTTCCGAGTGCAAACAATGCAAAGGAAGCAATAATAGCAGACCAACACAATAAGAGCATGGAGCCAACTTAACTTGGTAAAATGAATACAATCGAGAGATTTTGGCCAATCCTATATTAAATTAACCATAATAAACTTGATTTTAAAATTTGGTATTTTTATTTGAGTACTCCCCTACACCAACGTGTGATAGTAGTTCATCGAGTGAAATGTACCTCATATATACTGGAATGAAGCACTTACAGAAGAAGAATTTTTTTTAACAGGATAAGGAGGAAGGGATTTGTGGTAAAAGATTACAAAAGAGGAGAAGATGGAGAGGGGGGGGAGAATGGATAGGCATAGGGAAGATGGTGCAGGGTGTTTCGACTACAGTTATTTTAAAGTAAGAAAGATCATGGAAAAACTGGTACAGTTAAGCATAGCTGATTCACATTTAAATACCTCTATCCTATGAATCCTCGACGAGTTACAAAACTACTGCTTAGCACCTAGTCATAGGTGCACCGTAGACTTTTTCCACTGGATGTAATAAAACACTTATCTCCAGGAAGAAACCCGAGTTTATGGCGCCGGTGTCTTGGTGTGGTCAATTTTCGCCCCTCTACAGATTGCGGCCGGACCACCAGCAGTTTATCTCCCCTATCTCCCTCAATCTCTTTGTATCTCCCCTCGCACTCGCGCCTGAGAGCTGTCGAAAATTGACCACATGAAGACACCGGCGCCATAAACTCAGGTTTCTTCCTGGAGATAATTGTTTTATTACATCCAGTGGAAAAATTCTACGGTGCACCATATCATAGAACTCAGCACAAGATTACCCTTCTCCTTCCCCAACTATTGTATGGAGGGATATCCCTTCAAAAAGGATCCGAAAAGCGCGCTATCACAACAATTTATTAGCGAAGATAAGCGCATCGTACAAGCCATCGGCCATTAACAATTTCAAGAACATTTCCAGAGCACCCGCCGCTGAAAGACAAATCCAATAAAGCCATCAACGAGCCCATGAGCCTGAATCAGGAAGACCGGGATTTCCGAAAAGAGAGACTCACTTGAGCTGATAAGGAGTGTCATGAGATCCACTCAAGCCTCCTAGACCTTGGTCTGGTCACAGAGTTGGAGGGAATAGAGAACGTCACGAGCTTCTTTTCCCATTGAACCCAATATGGTATCTCATGTCATCCAAAGACGAATTATCCATGAACAATTGAGGTGCTTGCAGCAGCAACCAGCTAACTAATATCCTGTCCAACCTCTAGGAGGTAGCCTGTTGAGGATGCAAGCGCCTCAATTATAGATGAAATAATTAAAGGTTCGTGCATATCGGGTCCCCAAAATGATCCAAGTCGTGGAACTATAAGAAAATTTCGATTTTTCTAACGTCCTTCCAGTCTAGTCATGCAGCATGCATGATACAAACATTATTACCTGAATTAGAGAGCGATTAAAATCTCATGGATAAAAACGAAAGGGGTGTAGAATCACCCTGGAAAGGAGGGACGGACCTTCAGTCTTTCCTGAGCCGCTAAAGTGCGGACAAAAGTTGCCAGGAGAAACGAAAGATTCGATTTTTGTGAGAAAACGGCTTGGGATAGAAATGAAATGTCTGTTCCTATCTATCTGTCTGTCTGTCTGCCATAACTTATTTATAACTGGATAAATATTTGACCTTCGTCCTTAAAATGCGGCAATTAAGACTTAAGTTGTATTGGATTTAAATAATACACTGTAAGATTGTCCGTCTTATAAAACAAACCAATGTTTATTTGGGGAAAGCAAAGGGCCTGTAGTATTTTGAATTTCTTTTCGCCACTATCAGCCACGATGGGCAGCTCCACGTTGAACACTCTACTAAACACTATCTCTACGGGTCTGGCAGCGTATAAAATTATACGCGAATGGTGTGCTATGAAAGTGAAAGCCGATCTGGCCAATATGATATCGTCCTCCGATGTTGCCCACACGAAGGTATTTTTTTTGTGAAGAGGATTGGCACCGTGTTCGTATTTTTAGTTGTTGACACTAATGAAGGCCATGAGGTTCCTGTCCCGAGGACTTGGTTTTCGATTAATCCGAGGGTCTGGATGTGTCGTTCATCATTCTCGGGCTGTTTTTTGTCCCGATTCAGCGACTATCCGATTACGAGGAGTGGAACTTTTCAGTGGAAGTTGCAAGTTGAGAGGTAAATATTGGAGTGATGAGTTTCATAACGATAAGTTTAAGTACAGTAGAGCCCCGCTTATCCGCGGTGCGGATTATCCGCGAGTGCCACGAAAAAAAAATTAGTGATTTAGATGTATTTTTAGTGATTTAGATGTAGATGTAGATTTAGATATAGTTTTAGTGATTTAGATGGTAGAGCAAAGGTTTCTGCTGTACTGTACATATTTTAAAAGTTTTACATATCATGTTTTTTGTACAATAAAGCATAGTTTTTATGCTGAAATATTTTTTTCGTGTTTTCACGTCATTTTTAGCCTATTTTCGGGTTATCCGCGATTTTCGCTATCCGCGGTACCCTTGCCACCCAATTCCGCGGATAATCGGGGCTCTACTGTAGCCTAGGAATTCAACTTGGGTAAGAACATAAGAGGTTTACGTTATAAAGCTATTGCACATGTAAAATTATTCATAATTTTAAGTAATCACGATAATTTGATAAAGTCAACCCCCGTTAAAAAGAACGTGGGATATAGTGAACTCCCTTTTCATAATGGACTTTTAACAGCAGTCATAAATGAACAGCAAAGATTAAAATACTAACTCTTGTATGGTGAGCCTCCAGTAATCAACTCTAAATATATTAGGTCTCAAGACGTTCACCATAATGGGGTGACTATATTAAATTCCAAAACATTTATATACTAAACTTGCATGAACAACTCTGGTATAACTATCGAGAAAAAACATAGACTGATGACTAACGAAACGAACCCCATTTTTAGCTTTTTACCACAGAGTTTATTCCGACTTATGCCTGGTCAATAGATTAGAAACATCCCTATTTATCCCTTTTCATATTCCAATAAATTCCCACAAATTAATTCCCACCTAAGATCATTTACCAGATAAAATTCCCACGCAAGTTAATCAGCAAAACCAATCAACAACAAAATACAACTAACTCCCTTCCAATCAAGTTCTGAACATACCCCATTCATGAAATCGAAACCCGCCACCAACGTACGCGGACCAATTTTTTTTTCTCACGCAGCAGGCAATCAACTAAACTCCACTCACACAAAATGTGAAACATTGGGAATATACAGTTACACTACATGCAACGCCCATTGCCTTTTCATAGGAGCCAACGCATTTCAACCTTCTCTAGTGTAGGTGAAAACGAGTCAAGTGTCCCAAGATGGACACCGATAAGCCTCGAAAACAGGGGCACTGATTGAGAGGCGTATTAATATCCAATTTATCTCGGATTACGGACCAGATATTAGGGTTCCGAACTGGTATTAATTGTTTCTGATGACTGTGGGTGAAATCGCGCCGCTGGCCATTCAATGAATAAATGAAAGATTTATCAATGGTGATGTAGACTTGACGTAATGGAGGTTAGATTAACGCTTTTTACGTTCAGTGTAATGTAGGATGAAAATGAATCTCCATTGATAAAAATGATTAATGAGACGGTGGATACATTTTCACATCAAGATATTTGGATACTGTACCCTAATGTGAAAGGGTCTCTGATTAACTTGAACGGCAGGAATAATGAAAGAAATATATCAAAAGGGGTCAATTACTTAAGTATACTAAAAATTAGTATATACACCTAAGAAGCTTAAATATACCTAATTAAAATATTTTTATAAAAATCAGTATGCAATGCTGGAATCGAACAATACTCTTGCATGGCAATCACCAAACGATAGACAACTTATTACTGTGACATATTAATAAATTTTTACAAGGAGCAGGGATTGTCAATAATAGTACAAGCAACAATTATGAAAAAAAAACGACAAATTTGATAGACTTCAGTGGGGATATATGCAGATATCCTCTTCAGCTACATGCGAAGGTCCTGTGTGTTCCCCATTTTTGTAGAGGTAAATATGTACTCAACTTCATGCATGAAAAATTCTTAGAAGAGATTTAAAAGATGCAATCTAGCTAAAATCCTTACAACGTGCCAAAAAACATAACATTCAAATCTGCATAAAAATTAACTTTCAACACAAGTTTACGATAACTGAATCGATAAACTGGCTAGCTTTACAACTTCGCCATCATAATAAAACATCACGACTTACTTAAGCGTTACTTTTGATTATGATGGTAAATGAATAAAACGACACCGCACACTAAGGATGCACTCATCCATTTTAAGAGAAGCTGACAGGAAGAAGCCTTTATCGAGATCCTCGATCAAACATTTGAAGAAGGAAGTTTGCTTGGATTCGAAATAACTTTGCATTCTTAACTTTCAGATGACTAATTTGAGTAAGAACACTTGAAGTGTGTAAGCTATTGGTTTAGAAACGGCTTTATGGACTTTGATTTTATGTAATATGCAGTAGTTGATTTGAAGTATAGTTGAAAAGAATTAATACTACTGTCGGTTCAATGTTTTTACATAATCTAGCTTGACTAATAGAACTTGCGGTTCATTACTTTCAAATTAAACTTTTAATAATTTTACATACTAGTCGTCAGACAAAAAAAGTACGTAAATTAAAAATTGTAAATGGTAATAATGTTTAAAAAGTTTCAATAGGTACATTGACATTGTAAATCGTTGTAAAAACGATGGGAAAAATAATTACTCTTATTAAAGTCAAATTATTTACTGAAGAAAAATAACATTTTGTTCTCTTGTAAAGCCTGCGAAAAATGTCCAACGGGCATAAGAGATGAGATCTTATATTTTTCACACTAAGTCATGTTCTATGCCCCTATTTCTAACTTAGTAAGATCGAAATGCTTCTTGACAGTTCTTCCACGAACCACTTGAAAAGGAAAAAACACCACCGAAAGTAACACCACCATCTGTCGCAAGCTAGGACGTCGATATGGTGTTTTTCAAACCGCGTCTTTTGAGGGTTTCGCTGGAAAACCTCAGGGGGAGGAAAATGTTTTTCTTGTGTGGAGGGGACAGTTTTTTTATTAATGTTCGTAGCAGGAATTGTAGCTTTTCAGCAAACCCAGCCCCAAGACGCTACGATTTGGATTTTCGTAAATGTATAGATTTTAATACAGACAGGCTGAGTTGGGAATTGTATTTATCTGCCCAGTCAAATTCCAGAATTTTTGAAAGTTTGTTAGGGGACATCCATAAATTACGTGAGGTCAAAAAGGGGGGGGTTGGAAAAATCTCACCAAGGGGGGGGGTCGATTAAAATCTCACGTCACCTTTTTAAGTTAGAAATTATACGATTTTCTTTGTTTTTTAAGTATGAGAAAGGAATTTTTTTTCAAAAAGTTGTAGGTAAATCTCACGCGGGGGAGGGGGGGGATCCAGCAAAATTTCACTAAATCTCACCAAGGGGGGAGGGGGGGTCCAGATTTTGGAAAAAATACCTCACGTAATTTATGGATGTCCCCTAATTAAATACATTTGCAGTTAGTTTTAGTATATTTTTATATTTAATTTTGTATTATACCTTTTTGTATAAAATTTTACAATGGAACAATATAACGAAAGGGCAAAATACTTTCAATTACAGTTTGATCTTCTAAAAGATCATATTTTATCAAATAAGATAAACCATAAAGTAAAATGCACCAATCAATAAAATTTTTTGAGCCGAATTTTAGTACATACCCTGACACTACATTTTGAAATTTAACACAGTGCTTATACTGTGGCAAGAGGACTGAAACAGATTTTGCATAATTGTCTGAGAAAAACTCATCATCAGTTATTTCTCAGAACTCATACCCCTTGCCAACACTGGGTTCCTCGTACAAAGTTTTAAGGACGAAACATGTTCATGTTCAACCCGCATAAGTAAACCCTGACGTATGTTAGTAAACTCGATTTGCTTTCAAAACAGTCTTCGAGAAATCGTAGAAAAACAGTTAACAAGACTTTAAGTACTCTGTTTACCATCATTACAGAACACACTCGAATACTATCACCATCACAGCTGTTTACCAGCAAAATGTTCGAAAGGATCTTTTGTTTAGGTGAGTCGGGTGGTAAACATGGCCCATAAAACGGCAGCTGGAAACCAAACTTTTAAAAACGAAATAGTACTTTCCGTCCAATGGCAACCGTGACCCATTTACAATTTTTCTTTAGGGTTTCCGAGAAAATCGAAAACAGGGGCAGTAAACGTGACAAAGCTTTTCACGGAGTTGATTTCTGAAGGGGGAAACGTGGGCCCAAGAATGAGTGTGCGATGGATTTGTACAGCAAACTCGTTCAACGCTGCAGCTTAAGATTACTCAGGGAATGGTGTTGATAAACACCGAGTATTCTGCAGACGATAGCTTTCTCTATTTTTTGAAGTGTCGAAAGAACAGAAAAAAGAGGAAGGGATTCGTTCTTGTTTGCAATGGAAGGTATTCATTTCAAAATAAAAATTTAATGTTGTGTATGCCATCATGCCTTATGTAGGGATATTATTCTGTAATTAAAGGGAGAAAATAGAGTTAACAAGGAACGAAAGATACGAGAGGGTCTCTCCTATCATCGCCAAAGGGAGAGTTGAGGTACAGAAGAAAAGAAAGGAAGAACAACATTAGAAGAAAATAAAGAGAAGACAAGAGGAAAGATTAGAAAGAAAAGACTGAGTTTAGGAAATAAAAAAAGAGGAGATAATGTGAAAAAGAATACCGCAAAATGGGGGTAACTTTGGCCCAACCAACGCAGAGAGATTCTACGTGCTGTAACTATGTATATTTAAAGGAATGTGTGATTGATATTCTTATAAATTAAGCTTAAAATGAACTTGCAATAGACTATTATTATTGACAGATAACATAGCAACACTAGTATAGAATTGGTTAAAACTAACGTTATAAAAATAAAGTTTCCTTAGTGAACACCTGGAAGTTGGCTTTTCCTTGCTTTTTGATTGATATGCAGGAAAAACAACGTATCCGTGACATAATCGGTGATTTTCTCTAAAAAAATAAATCAAAAAATTCTTTTTTGATCACATCAATGTTCTTGCTTTTAAATTTAGTTTAATATATGGGGAAAATTTTGGACAAAAACAAATTTTGCTCTGTGGAAATATAGGACCCTAAAACATTGTCTGCACCCCTGATCGAAACATCCATGATCTAATTATTATCAAAAAGCAAACCAAACACAGCCTCTGCATTCAACAAAAGACTTGACATAATGTAACAAGCAAAGACAAGTTTGTTCACTTCCATCTCTCTCTCTTTTTTGTACAGAGGACCGCCAAAATGCAATACCGACCAAGGCCGTGCATCATTTGCATGATGACTCTCAACAATACCACTCATTGTTCCCGTGATGACAGTCGGATTTTGTTTCACTTTTCCTGCCTTTTGCACGACACGACCGCATAGCGCGATGTCATTAATAGGGATGATGGTGGATCTCTCTCGGCGTTGCGAAATTAAATTAATAGAAGTTTCGGAAAAGGGGGAAAACTTCCTGGTGTTGGAGGGAGATTTCCACCATCAGTAAAAATGTTACCTGTCTAAAAACCCATTACAAGGATATTTCTCTCGATCCCCATCGAGTCCTGGCACTGCAATGAAATAGTATTGCATTGTTAGGCTGTACGAGAGTAATAAGGTTTGATTTGTATTTTTAATTGTATTCTACTCTAAATTAATTATTATACAGGTAATGTACTGTCTGTCTACCACAAGTTGAGCTCTCGTCTAGTTGTGGTGGTTGCTATTGTAACCGAGCACCTTACCTGCAATAGGAGTCTGTAACCGAGCACCTTACCTGCAATAGGAGTCTGTAACCGAGCACCTTACCTGCAATATCTAACTTTAATTTTATTTCATTTTAGAAACAACTTTAACTTTTATGTGGATTTTAAGCTTTAAATGTCAACTTTATTAATTTTAACGGTATTTTTCTTTTTAAATAGGCTGTTCTGTTTTTGTTTAGCTGTTGTGAGATAAATGTTGGGCATCGGTTTAAATAAAGCTGCTTTTGAATTTTAATTGTGCGGGTTGTTTTTTACGTCGTTACAGACTAGATAAAATGGTGGCAGCCAGTGGATGAGAACCTACGGCCGGTGTGGTGTTTATTGGATTTTGATTTTCTGAGCTTTTGTATTAAAGCGCCAGAAGAGAATTTTGGATTTTCCAGTTGTGGAGTTCGATTTGCTTCGATTCAGTAGAATTTGATGGCGATGTGTGGTTTTTGAGCTTTTGATTGAGGTCGGAATAGTTGAGATTCTGTTTTTGATTTACGTAAAGGTTTGGATTGTGGCCGAGGAGTGGTGAGTTTTATAGGCATGGCTTTTCTTGCTAAGGGAAGGAAGCAGGACTTAATCAACCTCGCAGAGGAGATGGGTGAGATTGTGGAACCTTCGAAAACAGTGGCAGAGATTAAGAAAATAATAAAGGAGAGAAGGGATTATCAGGAGGAGGAGGTCAAGTTGATGTTGGAGCGAATAATTGCGGAGAGGGAGGAGCAGGAGAGACAGGAACGGGAAAAGAAAGATGAGCATGAGAGACACGAACGGGAAAAGAGAGATGAGCAGGAGAGACTGGAACGGGATCGGGAAAGGAGGTTGCACGAGTTAGAATTGAAACGCATTGAGGGGGAAGCCATGCACGGGGAGTTGGATCGGGTTTGCAGAATTCAGCTTGCCCAGATCATCCGCAAGTATGATGAGAAACTAGATGATATGAGCTTATATTTGATAAATTTTGAGAGAAAAGCGAATATGGCTCGTGTTCCTAAGAAGGACTGGGTTGCTTACTTGTTGAGCGTTTTGCCTGGCGACATATGTAATATGCTGGCTAGAGAATCGCCCGAGGAGGCTGAGAATTACGATATAGTTAAAAGCCTTATACTAAAGAGGTACAAACTGAATTCGGAAGAGTTGAAGCAATGCTTTTATAGGCATCGAAAATCCTCAGAGAAATCTTGGAGACATTACGCCCACGAACTAAATGATTACTTTTCAGAGTGGATAAGTGATCTGCAGATCCAGACTTTTCAAGGACTGAAAGATTTGATGATCACTGAACAATTGAAGAATCGTATCCCGGCTGATGTCAGAGATCATTTTCTTGGGGAGTGGATTGGGATAAGGACCCCTTTTGATTTTGCTGAGAGACTAGATGAATACGAGAGTATCCGGCACAGTTTCGGGAAGTATCCCAAGAAATCTAACTTCATAGGGAAAGGAATTGATCGCTATGATAATTTAAGGGACTTCAAGGCTGGACTTCACAAGAGAGAACATGCTAGTGATGAGTCACTTGAAAAGGGATACGAGAGGAGAAGGCAACCTCGCTGCTTTGAGTGTGGATCCTATTCGCATCTGCGACCACAGTGTGGTAAACTGAAAAAGAATTATGAGGAAGTTGCCTCTAATACAAGTGATCAACTCGGATTTAAGGATGCTCTTGCACCTTTTACTAGTATGGGTAAAGTAAATGGAATGGAAATGCCGATATTGAGGGACACGGGAGCAAGTTTGGATTTGATCAGCAAAAAGTATGTTCATCCATCGATGTATACTAATGAAACGGTTTGGATCCGAACACCGCTGGTAGAAAATCCAGTGGGTTTACCCTTAGCAGAAGTTGAAATAGACTGTGTTTATGGCCATGTTAAAGCGAAAGCGGCAGTTTTGAGAGACTCATTGAATCCAGGAAAGTACATTTTGGGAAATAGGACAGCTGCTTTGCTACACAGATTAGGAAATGATGACGTCATCGGAGTTCGGCCTCTGATTAACAGATTTGGATCTGAGAAGAATGGTCCCAATCCTTTTCCCGCTAAATCAGATCTAGAAGTTGAACGAAAGAAAGGGACTTCATTCAAGGTTCACAGTTTGTCATCGTTAAAACCCAGAGCTCCTGAAGTCGATCTTGTGAGGATGTCCCCGAAAGGAAAATCAACTATATGTAAGAAGTTAATTGAAAAAATTAATGGGAAGGAAAATTCGATGGAAGATGAAAACGCTGATGCGGATGTAGAATCGCTTTATCGGAAGGAAGGGAAGACAGGAGAGATCCCGACAACTATAGAGGTCTTGCAAAGTCCGAACAGTGACGTTGTTGGGGAAATTGAACTTCGAGAGAAAAGAGAAGGGTCGGTTGATCAGCCTGACTTGACCCCACTTCCTCCTTGTCTTAGTAACCGATGCGACTTAAGAAAGATGAGGTCAAGGGGGAAGAGGCAACGCAAATGCAGATATCTGAAAATTTGGTTTGAATTGACTTGGGGACAGAGAAAACGACGGCACCATCTACATCAAGTTAGTGGTAGAGAGAAGTGTTTTTTGTTGTCTTCTATCCAGTCACTTTTGAAGAGAGCTGCTTTGATCCCTAGGCTCCGTACTAAACGAAAATGTCATGGATACTGGTTTGCCGATCCATTCGGGAATTCGATCATGTGGAGGAAAAGGAAATTTCGGATGGAATCGGATCGTCAGTGTACTTGTGTGGTGATTCAGTGTGGACTAAGCTGAATACTTGTCCTTCGATGTGTTCAGATCAAAAGGGTCTAAAACCTAGTACTGTTCTTAGGAGTGATGCAGAAACTTTTCCCTCGTTCCTCATGAAAAGTTCCTCTCTGGGAGGGGAGGAGTCTGTAACCGAGCACCTTACCTGCAATAGGAGTCTGTAACCGAGCACCTTACCTGCAATAGGAGTCTGTAACCGAGCACCTTACCTGCAATATCTAACTTTAATTTTATTTCATTTTAGAAACAACTTTAACTTTTATGTGGATTTTAAGCTTTAAATGTCAACTTTATTAATTTTAACGGTATTTTTCTTTTTAAATAGGCTGTTCTGTTTTTGTTTAGCTGTTGTGAGATAAATGTTGGGCATCGGTTTAAATAAAGCTGCTTTTGAATTTTAATTGTGCGGGTTGTTTTTTACGTCGTTACACTATGGAAACAAGACCGGTTCATTTCATTTTAAATAGGGTTAAACCGTATTATGAAGATCCGCAGACTTTAAATTGCACGTATGGCTAACACTATAAAAAATGCTAAGTTGGAAAGGCAGACGCAAAACTTTTTTGTGAAATGTCCGTTTAAAAGCTAAAATACTTTGTGAAGAGTCCGTTTTTAAGCCAAAATATTTTGTGAAGGGTCCGTTTTCACGATGAAATATTTGGTGAAGGTCCGAAAACGGACCCAAATTTCTTCTAAACAGACCCCTGATTACGTTAAACTTTAAGTAAAACACTAACAGGAGTGACACTGGACATAGACATCCAAAAGTCCGGATCCGGCAAAATCCGGTCCCCAGCGCCATCATCATAACAAACGCCAACAGCACAAAGAGAAAACGCATCTTGATCAATATGCGATGGCGGAAGGGGCTAACAGCTGTTGCCGACGTTTATAAATAGAGAAATACGGACCAAGGGAGAGCGCGACAGAGAGAAAATGTGGTTTCTCCATCTGTAGAAATAATGTTCGAGGTGTTGGCACGTGGACGGGTCGCCCCTTATGGAATATTATTAGAAGCCGGGGTGGAAAGAGGTGCAGAGAAGGGGACCGATTGCACGGTGCGGGTAACCGCAGTTCTGAGGAAGAACATCATTGGAACTAATTTTCTAAGCACGGTAGAGAGATTCTTAAAATTCCAAACAAAATATTAGCCAACTACTGAAGGTTATGATAATTCGAGCGATTAGGTAGAAATGGATTTTAAAGAAAAATGATTTAATTACAGTGTTCTCATATTACGCATAATACATTCGAAGGATGAATAAACCAGGTATTGTAACCCCCCACCAAAGCCTATATCTGCTTTTTAATTAAAATTCATGCAACCAATTCGCGTATCCTTAGAAACGACGTAATTCATGATAAACTTTGAAGGCTATTTTCTGGTCACTTAGAAAAAATCAGATTGGCGTTTTTTGGCATGGAGGTAAAGAAGCATATTAATGTTTGACCCCTATATGCATTTTATAAATTCTCCTCGAGAACACATGGCAGAGAAAGAACATGCCAACTCGAAGTTCGCCAACAAAACTTCTACACAAAGTTTAATATGAAATGTCACTTGTGCTTCAAATCGAAATCCTTCATATAAGATTGAAAGTTATCTATCTACACAGAGAAAGTAACCGAAATTTGAGATGTTCACAATTCAATCCTTCTTCTCTTCGAAGCTGCCCAGCTTGTTGTAATCTGCTCCCCAAGAGACATATGAATTACTTCGGGAATAGAAGAGTAATCCGCTTACATCAGACCCTTTTACTGCAGAGATAGTAATCGGAAAAACGGAGATTCGAAACCAACGTCGGTAAAACAGATGCTAAAACAGAGAGATTACTCCCTCCATATGCATTAAAAAATTCCCTTTTTTCCATGGGAAAGAACAGACGAAAATGCCTTGCCCAGTAATTGATTGGCTATAGCAGAAAGCTTTTATTTTTAACCCGTTTTTGTAGTCGTAAGTTATCCATTTAAAATTAGATCTAAGTTTAAAGGTAATTAAGGTTACTAATAAGAAAGGATGAAGAGATAGGGGAAAGAGTATAAAATTATGAAGATGAGATGAGGATGGTGAAGAGAAAATACAGATGAGGATGGAGAAGAGGAGGGAGATGGAAGATGAAATAAGAATGGAGAAGGGGAGATAAAGATGGAGAAAAAGGACGAAATGAGGATGGAGAGGGGAGGATGAAGGAATGAGAGGATGGGGATGGGAAGAGGATTAAGATGGGGATGGAGAAGTGGGGATGAAAATGATAAAAAGTAAGATTTTGAAGAGGTTAATAAAGATAGAACTTAACAAAGAAGTAAAATAAGGGAAAAAAGAAATACGCAGATACGATCGAAGAAGAACGCAGATTTTTCATAGAAAATCTCTTTACAGTTTATAAATAATTTTCAGTTTTTTTTTAAACTAAATTGTAATTATTTAGTACTTAGTATTTTTCTTTGCTTTTGTTTCATACGTCCTTTTTTGAATGTTTGTGTTAATGAATTTTAATAACAGCGTGTAAAATATATAAAATAGGTAAAAAAAAACAGAGGAGAAGGGATCTTTTTTAAAGGAAAGATTAAATTATTCTTAAATGATCACCCTCAGTCCGGATTACCATAACATTCCACTCCCACTACCCTTAAAGTTTTAAGTCATAGCTTTTGAAGATATGATTGCCGCAAACCCACAAAAACCGATCGCCCATCCAGCCAAGAGGCGGGAAATGGCACGGCCGTCACAGGATGCCGGATCCGGATGATATCTCCGAAAGAGAGACGCGAAATTTCCCGGATTTCCTCGCGGTGACGTCAGAGATGATCATCGGCCAGGTGGACCAATCAGGAGTCCCACCTGAGAAGGTTTTGTTTTCCCCGCTACGACCCAGAGAAAGTAGGTTTGTGGATGAAAACATGCACAGATAATGATAACGTTGATGATGATTATGGGGCAAAATGCGGGCCCCTTGACATGGTTTAGAAGGGAACGATGGTGGGGGAAAAGATTCCATAGGGGGAAACATGATCAATAAGGGAATTGGAATTGATAATAAACAATTATTTTTCAAAGAGTAATAGTTAGTTTAGTTTTATCTGCCATATCATTGTTTTAAAAAGAATCAATCTATAGAAAAAAAATATCACAGAATATTGAATATTTTTTATAGATTTATTTTATATTTTTAACTAAAACTTAAGCTAGTAAATAATAAAAAAATTAAAAGTAGTAAAATTGACCTTGATATTAACTTTATGCTATTTATAAGTTCAAAATTCCGCGCAACTTTAAAAAAACCTAAAACATTATTTATACCTTTAAATTAAAAAACAATTGCCTTGATGCATTATTATTTATTTTAATGAATTTTAAAAGAAACCTGTCAACGGAACCTTCTTTTATTTAACATTTTAGGTAATTCTAGACATCTTTATGATGACTAAAAAAAAAACAATAGATATTTTGAATAAAAATTATTGAATTTGATTAAAAATTATTTGAATAAAAAATTTGAATAAAAATACTTAAGTGGCCTACAACTTAGTTTTAAAAAAACATCCAAATCATTCTTGAGTTTTAAAACGAACCAACCAACCAAGTTCAAAAAGTAGCAGAAAACCCAACAACACAAGACTTCCAAGATTTCAGTAGCCAATAACCAGGGTCAAAATATTCCAGAAATTCACTGCATCGCAACGTTCTCAAAAAAGAGGATTTCTCCACCAAAATAAACTCGAGTAAAAGCAATACAAACAGGCTTTTCGTATTTGCATTTCTTAAATAAATAAAATGCTTCTACGAAAAGCATAGCTTTTTACACCGAGACCAAGAGAAAGTTCGGGGAGATATTTAATGTTTGGATACAGCTGAAGTTTTCAATTATGTTTGTTTTGGAGCTCTTTCCAGATGGGCGTTCATTGGCCCGATTCTAATTTAGGCATCAATTTGACACTTTTAGAAGGAAAACGCACGACTCGGACAGACAATAGGTGAATAAGGGTGTGGACAACCCGAATCGAAATAAAGATAAAACAATTGCGAGCGAAAACAACAATGGACGGGGACAATAAATTTGAATTTTTGAAAAACCTAGTGTTATCTCAAAAAGGCTAAGAATAGAATCAATATGATTCGAAACAACAATACGCCCCCATTAACATAAAACTAATTAAGTGTCATAAAATAGTATAAAATATTTCCACGAACACGTCTAAAAAGTGACCACCTCCCTTTGGAACCCGGATATTTAAAATTCGATTCTAGAAATAGCATGTAGGATAATTACTCTTATTATTTTTTTGGAAAATTTTTCTCTTAATAAGAAGGTAAACTTACTTTCAATGGCACAGCCACCCCGTATAATGTTACACTTTAAGTTTAAAAATGTATCCATAACAACCCAAGACTCCCCCTGGAAAAGGTTAAACCCTTTTTACCAAACTACCCCATAAAAAAGACGAAATACCCATTAAAAGAAGGTAGAAAAACTATAACCTTGCCGGTTGGCGTACAATTAATCCATTAAGTCCAAATCATTAACCTTGAATGGTCGAAACAAAGCCATGCGAAATCAGCGAATCAGAGTGCCCAGGGGAAAGTTGCATTGTGTTTGCCTTCCAGGTTGAAGCAGCAAGCGTTTAAAGGATACAATGGCAAACCAGAGTATTAGGAGAAAAAAATAAATTTATATTTTTATCCGAAAACCGACTGTCCCAGGGGTAATTCATCTTATCTCTATATTGTAAAAAGAATAAAAGTAAAATACAGATGCTCGGTCAATTTTTCCTACTTATTTAGACTCTTTATATAAAATTGTCCTTAAAGCGGAGGTAAAAGCATAATAATAACCTGAAACAGCTCATTAATTGCTTGAAAATTCGTGAACAGGGTTATTTACACTTTATTAGTTTAAATTTTTATGTCTAATGTTTTCCAGGTTTTGGAACGAGAAAACCTCCTTATAGAAACCCAAAAGAAATTTAACTAAAATTCTTAGTTTTTGAATAAATTCTGAATTGGTATTCATCTGACCCTCTGGTCAGAAAGTTTAAGCTCCCTATCTTGAATAAAAACAACTAATTGTTGTTTTTTTAAACCTTGAATAAAAACATGGAAAAGATGACAAATTCAAAAACTGAAGTATTTATTTCAATTAAGGGATTAATTTAAAGAAAAAACCTAACATAAAAAGTATCAAACGATTACCGAAACTCCATCTCTCCCTCATTAAAAAACATGCAGCAATTGTTGACAAAAACGTTCCATCGCGCAAACAAAAACGCCATTTTGAAGCGAAGGAGCTCATTAAAAAAACGCCGGAAACAATTAAACTCCTCTCGCCTTTGTAGAGTCTCAAGAGCGCTCGGATCACCGTCAAAAAGACCCGGGTCTCGAGTGTCGCAGCAGCGAAGAGGAATATACTCCAGCCAAGGCCATTCATTGGCTGGAAAGCGCGCGGGATGAAAGCGCCTTTTACGGGCATTTCCTGCGCACCTTGCGTGTGTCGGGAGAAAGTAAATAATCGGATGATGCTTTTTCTCCGCAGGACTCTGCTGGTAAAAAAAAAGAGAGGATTGGAAGGATTTCTTATGATGACATGAGATCGGATTTTGACTTGAAGGAAGGTTTTGGATAAAAGTAGCCGGATGCGACTCGAAAAATACGGGAACACGTACGAATTTTCAATTTTGAAGCTTTTTTCCTATTTGTCTTGCCCGAGTCTTATTATTCGGGAATACCCTTAATTTAATTTTATGATGGCTTATTATAGTTACTCATATAATAAATTCCTTATCAAGAGTATAGTAGTGATATATAATTTTTAAAAACTAAACGAGCAAACATTTTAAGAAAAATTTCATTTTGGGATTTTTTAATTTAATTGGGAGTTGATTATTTGAACTGATAGTTTCACATTAGTAGTAGTAACCGTTTAACTGTTAACGTTTTAACTGTTTAACGTTTTCTGTTTTTAAAAGAGCCAGCCTTGAATCAACTATGTATCAAGTACAATGCATACATTAACTTTAAATACAATCACTGGGTGTAAATAGAGGCTTAATTTGAATTATCATCTAAAATCTAAAGTTATCATAACGCAGGGGTGCAGAATATGTCCGAACGCCAGAACGAGGTTCGGGGGGAAATCTGACAGTTCTGGGGAAATTCTTGCCCAAGTTTATAAAGAAAAACACTCTACATATCCAAGTTGTTATTGGTAACAAATATCTTCGCTGGTGACAATATCATACCGTCCAAATTCTAAGGAAATTCGGAGAAAATTACGGAGGACAGCAAAAAAACTACGGATCTTTGCCGAAAAAAAAAAACGAGTTTCCGTAGAGAATACCTAAAAGTTGTCTTTCCCTTGCGTTTTGCACTAAAAATCGTGTTCTTGTTTAATCACATCAATGTTTTTGACTGAAAATTTTTAGTTAAAGAGGAGAGTTTTACTGCAGCTCAAATTTGAGAGTTTATAGTTCATATTTAGAGATATTTTTGAGCTAAAGTAACATGTATATGATAAGATATAAAATCCATAAAAATTGAAACTTATGGAATACTATTTGTACTTAAGTAAGTAGTGACATAAACTGGAATGAAAATATGGACATTTTTTAGTGGGAAATTTTGGACCAAATTAGTAGTGTTCTGGGGAAATATTAGGCCTTGTAACATTTTCTGCACCTTTGTAACGGAATCATGCTAGTTACTGAGTAATTGCGAACGGCTCAGGGGATAATTAAAAAAATATTGACTCTTTAAGAATGAAAAATCTTAACCTTCAAATAATAACAGATAAAAAATCAAAACGCACACTTTCAGGAAATACAACTCTTCCGGGCCTATCTACAACGTTATCTCCCAGCAATATAAGCTCCCTTTATCATCCATCCTGGAGCGCAGCTCAAACGCTCAGCCAAAAAAATAATAATAACACCTCGTTTGTCCCTGATCGAGCTACCATCGTCAACAACTCAGGGCCCTAGTGATTTATGACCATAACACTTACCTTTCATTCAACAGATTTATATAGTTTTTTCCCCTTCTCAAAGGACGAGACTCGAGAGTGTTTTTATGAAAGGACAGCGGAGGTTCTGTTGCTCTGAGGATGGTTGTTCCCACGTAACTTGCATAATCGATCTAACTTCATGAGTGTGTGTGTGCGGGTTTTTTTAAGGTTGAAATTGAGTTACTATGGGCATGGTATACTTGCTCAGGATAAATAATGAGAAACTGTACAAACTTCTCCATAACAAACGGGATAATCCAGAAAACATTCATAATGATTAATGGTCATTTAATGTCACTAATATTGTGACTGCTGATAAATTCAGAAAAGGTCAATGCATATTATTGGTACTTCTGAAACCAAAAAAAAAATAACGGAAAGGACACATTGTGTTCTTCTCCAAGGGCCTTATTCATACAAAATTATACTTTTGAGGAAGAGGACTATAGTTATGAAAACAAATTAGTAGGCTATAACTACTTTATGATTGTTGGGTTTTAATAAACAGAAAACTTGGACAAATAGCGCGCAACGCACTTTCCATTCAAATTTTTCAACGAAGTTGAATTTTCATTAGTTTCTTATCTACAGCTAAATAAAAGTACAATAAGAGCGATGTTGGCAATGTTGAATCCACAATTTTATAGAACTTTTACAGAACGTAAAGGGATCATCTAAAAAATTATATAAAAAAACAGTGACGTATATAGAAATTTATTTCAGGAGGGGCCGAAATATTCTCTAAACGAATTTAGCTTCTGTCAGGGCCAAAGCTAGATTTTTGCACGGGGGAAAGTTCCCCATACACCCTCTCTCATACATATTGAAGATTCAATGTAGCTTTTTTAAAAAATAATCTAGGTAGAATTCGCATCTTACTGAACTTAATATTTAAAAAATTGTGCATAATAGAATTCCAAACACAAAAGGGTGTTTGGGAAAATGTTTGGAAATTTGGCTCTAAAACCACAGTTTTGACTCGTTTTGGTACACCTAATCCAAGTTTCAGGGGGGCTCACACCCCCCCCCCTACATACGCCCTGCAAAAAGGCAAATAAAGTGGCAATCAGCCATCAAAAATTTAATAGAATCTATATTTATCATTAAATATCAAAAACCGAGTTGTTCCACAGAATTTTTTTTTAAAAATGGCCATTTTAACGAACATCTTACTGTTAATCATTAGGCAATCTGATGATCGCGGATAAAACTTTAGAAAGAAATAATTCCCTCTAACTACAAACTAAATCCGGGTCAAAAGGAACTGATAAGTAGTAGGAAAATGAAATTAGTATTCAACAGAATCACTGGCTTCATTCACGAGAGTTTTACGAGTTTTACCAGGTAAACAAAGGATGAAATATTTAAAATCCTTTCCGGGCAGAAAAGTCAAGGTCTTTCAAATTAAAATCTGATCTGAAGAATACGTTAGACCAAACATCGCCTTAGTTAACGACTATAAGATAAAAATAAAATAAGATATTTGGCAATTGATTAACCATTGATTGATTTAATGATAAGATACTAAACCTAAGAGATTAGTAAAGGGTTATAAACAAATTAAATTACAGCACAAATTTCAAGACGATTTTTCGAACCTCTACCACCTTTATTTTACATAATCTTTGTCAAATCTTACTTGTCATTGTTTTCAGTTTTTAAAATCTAGTATGAGCCTTTTACAGTTGAAAAGCTTCTATTAATAACTTTAAATGGACCGATTTTTCCGTAATTATTATAAATCTATTAACTCCACAAAGAGATTTTTGGTAAGCATCATTTAATTGTCTGAAATTGTGATTGATATCCAAAGAGTAGGAAACTTCCCTTATACAGAAACCACTAACCCCATCAAAACTAGACAATAGGTAACAAGGGAACCTTGCAATTCTCCAATGCATTTTTTTTTCTATTTCTATAAAACTCAACAAGATTTCGGTGTCATCATAAATACACAAGACCCAGATAAATCATTGATTACAATTTACAACAGCACTTAATTTTCTACAGGCACAGATCCAGGAAGGCTCCAAGGGCAGGGGGCACTTTTCCAGACTATAACCTTTACCTTCTATAACAGGGTTCATACTCTATATAAGATAGCAAAATTCAGGAGTCATTAGGGAGTTTTTCAGGAGTAAATTACAAAAAAAATTAGGAGTTAACGTGAACAATTATCAACCTTACTACTTAAAATATCACGAGCAGAATGAATTATTGAACAAATAAGTGCAAAAAAGGTTAGAATTTTATCTTTCAACAGTGTTTTACTGATTTAAAAAACAATAACTTTCACCATATTGTTATTTAAACTTCCTTTTGCTCTTGGATAGATAAATTTTATGAGTTTTAGGACTTTTAGGGAAAATTCAGGAGGAAAAAAAACTTAATTTCCAGGATTTTTAAGGGAATTTTAGTTTTAAGGGGAGCAAATTTTAGGAGTTTTCCAGGAATTTCAGGAGGCATACGAACCATGTGATAAGTATCACTCAAGATCCCCTTTTGGTACGGCTGGGGGTATGGGGGTCTTCCCCCCAAAAAAATTTTGAAATTTGACCTGTCAAAGTAGGGTTTTAACTCCATTTAGAGTACTTTTTTTTTACTTTTTTGAACTTTAGAGTGATTTTTTGGGTCCAAATAGGGGGCATTGTCCAGAGTGCCCCCCCCCCTTGGCATAGTTGGATAAAACAAAAAACTCTCTGCGCACAAAAATTCCATCAAATATTATCTGCAAACTAATTAGTGCCCCTAGTCGTTTGAATTTTGACTTAAAACACAATGACAGTCTCATTGTTTACCTAAATACTGTAATAATGCTTCATAAGCAACAACAGCAAGAAAAAATCAATTTATTCACCAAAAATTTAAATTCTTTGAAAAGATTTTCTGCAAAATTCTAAAAGCTGCGCTCAGCATGAGCGTGTGCTTCTATATTATCCAAGTATGCCCCTTGGATCCGCACCCGATTTTCTAACACCAATATAATGGATGACAGAAATAAAAACATCGGTTATTTTTGCAACTGAAATCGAGTCCAGTTAAAACCTTTAACATGACATGAAATAGCAAAAAAAAGGAATTTTTTTAACCTTTGCATACACAACTGAATGACTAACAAAGAATTTATTTCACAACGAAAAATAATGTCCCAGTGTGCAATCAAACTTCAAAAAGGCATTATAACATCCAATTTTGACAATTCACACAAAAACTTTAATTTCTCCCCATAAATTCCATGGACTGGTATGATCATCTTTCTTCTTTTTCCAGTGTGATCATTTTTATACTGATGGCATTCCGATCACAATAAAGAGAATCCACACCTTACATTCCTGACAACATGGTCACCTATGGGAAAACCTCGTTAATCATGTTTTCGAACAAAAAAACTGCCCCCTCCTCGAACCATACGGACGGCCCTGTCGCAATCGCAAGACAATGACATCCCAGGGGAAATATAGCCGACCACCTTATTCATAATCATGGCCAGGTAATATTGATAATTGCGTCAAAACAGCCGTTGAAAACTAGCTGGCGGCGTTCCTCCAACCCAGTGCAGCAAGTTTCCGGTCTCATCGCCAGACAGTATAAACAAGCCATGGCGAATCCAAAACAAAACGAATATCGGGGGTATTTATTTACCTTTGACTTGCCCGTCGAAATGAAACATCAAGTCCTTCTCTTTCTTCATTGCTAGAGCCATGAGCAGGCCGTTGTTTTTAACTTGCAGCAGGTAATCCTTCCTACACCCACGTCATGATATTAACTCCATTGCGACAAAGCCGAGTTTTGGACGTTCAACGACTTCGGCTTGGCTTGCAGCGAGAAAGTCGCCAACAGCGTTCGTCGCCATTGAAGGAGAATCGTTTCTCCTGCTTGTCGACGGCCAGCGCCATCTGTCGGGAATCACCATGACAACGCATCCAGTCTATCCAATTTTAATGAAGAGTTCTCCAAGATGATGTGATTGACGTAGTAAGAGAATTCGTTTCACATGGAAAAAAGAAGATTGTTTCGAAGCGTTACACGATTACGGTGGAACTTTTATTATTGTTACTTCGAAGGGGAAGTACCGAGTGAATATACAGGAGTTTTTTTTTTTTTCTGGAGTTCTTGGAGAGGAATTAAAATCCACTTTCTGAAGATAAATTTAGAAACGGTTTTTCCATTATTTCGTGTTAGAGCAGGTATTCCGTTTAAAAGGGTCGACGAATAGAAAAATATCTCAAAAAATAATTTATTGCTGTCGATCGCAAATGCAAGTGACGTGCAGTAAATTCAAGGACGTGAAAAGCCTACATTTTGAATAGTAAAGGAAAAGGGTGAGAAATTTATCACTTTCACTGTAGGAAGAATTTTGATTAAAGAATAAGATAATTAATAAATTCTCGTAAAGAGAAAGTTCGGGTATTTTTTTTTCCCTCACAAATAGGATTTCAGTTATTTCCTCTCTCTTTTATTGCTAATACCTGCTGACTACTGACTAAAGATTCTTTCTCTCTTTAAAAACATGTTTATTTCGAAAAATCTAAAAAAAAAAATCTAGTATTTTATAAATATCAGTCTGCGTCATAAAAAAACACTTTTTTTTACCAACATTTGTTTTTAAAAATATAACCATTCATCCAAAGAATCTTTTCAACAATTCCACACTTAATTATATAAAAAACTGCTAAATTCAATTAAATACAACTAAAGTATATTAAAACTAAATCCAGAAACTTTTCTTTCTTTTAAAAAAATTACGCTATTCTATTATGATTTGATGATGATGAATTGATATTACGCTAACTAGCTGCTCTATAGGCTTTTATTTGATGATTCTCGATTGAAAAGAACCAATTATTTTGAGTTTGATTTGTTAACCTAAAATGTACGAGTATAGCTAAAATAAATAAATTGATACCTACTTTTTCAAAAGGTGATTGGTGTATGATTTTCGGTGATTACCCCGAACATGCTTGAAAAATTAAACCCCTATAAAATAACTTTTCAATATTCTCGTATAAATCATTCAAAACGGCCCGTAACAATTTTCAAAATACTTCCTCCAATTTTTTTTCTGGCTACCACACTGATGGACTCGCGATTATCATCCCTGGGTACTAATTCGTGCGTTAATTTCTGTGGCAATTAAAAATGTAGCGTTTGCGTGCGGTCTTAATCTAGAAATCTAAAAGCCTATAATATACTATCTACATCATTCAAAAAGGACCCAATGCCATAAAATAAACAACTTTTGACCTCATGCTAAATCATTATTAAGTACCTCAAATTTTAAAAATAATGGCCGTTTATTTTCTTAATATCCGTTAAAATTTAATAAAACTCGCGTAGATAAACTCCAACTGTGAAACTCGAACGTTGGCTGATAAACAGGGAATAAAAGGTTCAACAGCAGCCTCCTTTTCAGTTTCCAGCTTTAAGCTTTTACTAGTACTAGATAACAACCCTGAAGAATGAAAAATTCAGGTAAATTATTTCTTATTATTTCTAGGGAGATGTCTATTTATATATTGCTAAATGATGAAGAGGGTCTTACAGAGAATGACATTTTTATTTAAATGCTTAGAAGGAACTTCGTGTTATAGTAGATGGTAAGTGTATAAATCCAAAAAATGGCAACTTGACTTTTTGTGCTCAAAATAATCCCCACGCTTCACCCTTGAAAAATAACTACCCCCTATAAACACATGAGCCCCTTGAATTTGATGGCGAAATCGATGTCCATTCATTGTGTTTTTATTAAGTTTTTAATTTAAAAGTGGTTTACCTTTTTTTTATCCCATGAATGTTGGAATCCATTGATATTTCATTAAACTGCCTTAATAACTCCTTTTCAAAATACGGTTTATTATTATGTTACAACATTATTATTATAATAAAATTTGTTTTTTCTATTTTAACTTTTATGCTGTAAACTCAGAAGAATTGTCAATTTAAGCGGTTTTTAAGATCTTTTTCCTTCTGAAATTTCATATGGTTGAAAAAGAGAGAGAACAAGTCCATCAATATTTTTCAACCTGTACAATATTTTTAATATACTTATATTTTTCGATTATTAATCTTGATTAATTTCAAAACTTTGTTTTTGGACTTATCCTTTTCCAAACTGAGGATTCAAATGCGGTTTTTGTCACTTTATAATTTGGTTGTGTATTAAAAACGACTTCAATCGCTTAACAGTAGAAGAGGACATAAAATCTTCTGCCTCCTCCCTAAATTACGCTCTTCTGCTCACGTATGGATTTTAAAAAAATTTAGCCCCCCGCCCCAACTATATTCAAGTGTATCCCCGGTAGTGTGAAAAGACCATAACCGTTTCCCAACTTTTGGGATCGTGGTTCTGGAAGAATGCTCAAAATGCTCATTGGAAGAAGACCCACGGCGAAAAATGTCCAGACGAAGAGAGAAAGAAGAGAAATCGGGATACAGTGTTTCCGTTTATCAATCAAAACGACATGCTTTTGCCAGTTATGGGTAGATTTTTGTAGAAAATTTAATGTTATAAGAATCATAATTTTACTATATATTCAATGAATGAATCTACGTTAAAAAATATTAAGACAAAACGGGGGATTAAAAGTTCATGGGCAAAAATGATGATAGAGGTGTAAAGATGCAGACAACTTATTCAGAATCACCCTTGAAAGGGAGGTCTCTCAAGCAATTAGGAACGAAATGAAAATTGGGTTGGGTTACTGTGCGTCTGGGCATGGGCAAATGGTTGGGGGTTATAACTAAATTCCAAAGCCAAATTTCATGTCTTAACTTATTTATAACAACTAAGCAAAGTTTTGGTCCTAATAATAACCTTTTAACTGTCGCATTTTATTCATATTTCATTGCTTCTCTGTGATCTACACTCTCTATCTCTTTTCTCCATGAGTTTTGAATCACCCTGTACATTAAAAACTTGTATACGTAACATTAGCTACGATATTATTTTTTATTAATATTGAAAATTCGATGTTACTATTTAATTTCTTCTGCGTCGTCCAACTATTACTTCTTTATTTTACAGGCATTTCTCTCGCTTTGTTGTGCTCAACCCTGCTGTTATCTTACTGCAATGGTGGTAAGATACAATTTTTTTTATCCTAATACGTCGTCAAATTAAGTAATCAAACACACGGTAAAGTACATAAAAAGCTTATGAATAGCAATTAATGCATTATTTGGTGTACAAAATCCTTCTTGTTGCATTTTATAATTTTCTGTGTAAATTCTGAGTGTCTGACCATGGCAGGCGCGGATCCAGCACTGCTCCAAGGGGGGGGGGCACTTTTCTGGACCATCACCTTTACCATTTGAGACAAACATGTTGGGGATTTCTTAAAAGTATCACTCAAGATCCCCTTGTGGTACATCTGAGGGTATAGGTCTGAGAGAGTATTTCACTCCTTGAAAATCGGAAATACTCTTAAAAAACTAGCCAGGAGTATTTTCACTATTTGAGTTTTTCACAATGGTTTAGCTTAAAAAATGCACCGTGTCCCCACCGAAATTTTTTTGCCATGATTCCAATCAATTAGGCTTTGCAAATACCTATGAAATTTAACTTTATATAAAGGGTTTGTGGCCATAATGGCGTACCCGGTAAAAAATTTGGAAAGATTGAATCTACTTTTGGTCGTTTTAGGAGCGGAATAGATTATATTTTTTCACTTATTGTTATGATGCTTAGGGAGTTTGATTGCGGTTTTCGTGTCTCTGTATATGTAGTTTATGCTATTTCCGTATTTCACTCCTCATAATTGAATTTCACTCCTCCTAAAAAAGTCAAGGGGTATTTTTACTCCTCCAAAAAAATCCTAGGAATAGGAGTTTGGGTATAGGGGTTCTTCCACAGAAAAAAATTTGAAATTTGACCTGTAAAAGTAGGGTTTAACTGATTATGATACCTTTTTTTGGGGTCCAAGGGGGGCACTGTCCGGAGTGCTCCACCTTGGACCCGTGTCTGGGGTATGGATGGGGCAGACTACAAGCTGCAAGGTCGTAACTTACATACTGACGCGTATTTCAGAGTGCTGTCCAGAGCCACCCTTTTCCACCAGGAGGACTTGCTGTCTGCCGTCCGAGAGATGTGTCGTCAAGGACGGAAGTGCAGTCTGCGAGCCCATCAAAATGGCCGGCATCCTGCCCTTCGCTTTCGGTTATTTTACCCGGAAAATTATAACGATGCTGCGGCGAAGACGAAAGCGTAGATCTGGGCCGGAGCAAAAGGTCTTCTTCGCGGACAACATGTGGCAAGGTAATTCCTGATATACAACGCACTGAGCTTCTCAGAAAAGTTATAAATTTTATAATGTTGTGCTTATTTTTGTTTCTTTAGACCAGGAGCCATTTTTCTTTGCTGGCGAATATTAGAAAAGTGACATCTCCGAAAGGTGCGACTCATCTGGTCTGGAGGACTTTTTAATGAATTGGAAAACAACAACAAAGGGTCTGAAGGAAATATTAGTGTTTTTGCCGTTTTCTTCTGCAAATTTGTCATTAAATGAAAATTGTTCAATTTAATAACAGGTATAATAAAGGGGAATTTATCTTCTTTCAGTATTTTTATATAATCTTCAAATCTAACCTGTTAATGCTACAAAGAGCTTCATTTAACTAACAATATGTGGTTGGGGTTTTTTTTTGTTGTAAGAATTGGGTGGATACTGAATTTTTATTATCCTTGACCGCTGATTTGCCCTAAGAAATACCTACTCAGCGTTACCCAGTGGGCACCTGGAGAGCCACGGAGGTGAGGTACTGCTACCCACGTTACACATGAGGCTACATATTCGCTCACACAACCTCTTCTTACAGGGGTGGGCCACATTCATTCATCACACACAAGGACCGAAACTAACATCCATGGCCAAACGGGAATTCAAACCCCAACCTAACAACAAACCAGACGACTTAGGGTCATTACTTTATTAATGACCCTAAGAGGGTACACTTGGGGACATCTCTAGGTAGTAAAATGTCCTTTTTGCTAAAAAAAAAATCATTTTTCTTTAAAAAGCTTCAAAAAATATAAAAATCGATTTTGATGAAAACGAAGATAGAAAACCAAGTATTTTTATCACTGATTCCGATTCACCCGCTTTAGTAGTCGGACTGGACTTATTTAACTAAAAATTTCTTTATAAATACTAATTACCCAAGCAAGGGCGGGTCCAGACCAAATTTTCGGAGGGGGCCATATCGAAGGGTATATAGGTAAAATTTTCAGGGACCTTACCTTAAAGAATTTTGAATTTTAGCATCGCCAAGAGTGCTTTTAAGCAGCTTTTTAAGAGTTTATATTTACTTCAGACATTTCACGCAGTAAATTCATTAGTCTCTTCTCTACTCAGGGGAGGATCCAGGGGGGGGGGGCTGGGGGCCATGTCCCCCCCCCCCGAGAAACCCTAAAAAATAGCTTAAAAATTTTCTGGGGGAGAACCCCCAAACCCCCCTTTAATATTTTGACATGTGACATTTCCCTTGAAAATTCTTCCGCATAAAATAAGCTGTTTTCTTTTGGGAAGTTTTGAAATAGATGAATACTTTAGTTTAAAAGGGCGCATTTGCAAAAATTTTCTAGGAGAGGACCCCAGCCCTTTTCAAAATTTGGCATTTATTTATAATTTTATCCTTGAAAATTCTGTGGTTTACATGCTTTCAAAATGAGCTGAATTTTCAAGGAGAGGACCCTAGCACTTTTCAAAATTTGGCATCTATTTATAATTTTATCCTTGAAAATTCTGTGGTTTACATGCTTTCAAAATGAGCTGAAACTTTATTTTTAGAGGCAAATTTTCAAAATTTTTCTAGGGGGTTACCCCCCAGACCCCTTATTAATTTCTCATGGTTACTTATTTTCTGTTTTCTCCTCGAACTTGTTTCTCTCCTCTCCTTTTAGGAGTACATACAAGAAATTGCCCTCTTTAGGTGTTATCCAATGGGTACCCAAAAATGAGTTAAAAAACTTCTATTAGAAGCCAAATTTCACAAAATTTTCTGGGGGAGGACCCCAGACCCCCCTTTTGCTTTCGAGCTAGCATTATCTGATGAAACCTTTTTAACTTTAACAAAGTTTCGCATTTTATTTATGTTATACTCGGAAAATTGGGAGCCAAACACCTCGTGAAACATAAGTATTGTTATGCCCCTACCAAAAAAAGTTTCTCCCCCCCCCCTTTCTAAAACAATGGCACGGGCCCTGGATATCCTCTAAGTTACTATAAACCCCTAAAAAGCATGCACTCTTCAAAAATTTAATTGATTTTAAAAATTGATTTTAAGCTAAATTTGATGGTTTCTCGGAGGGGGCCATGGCCCCCCTCTGAATCCGCCCATGTACCCATGGGCGTAGCCAGGGGGAGGCAGGGGGGGGGCAGCTGCCCCCCCTAAATTTTTCATAACTCTTCAGAAATTTTCCCCCAAAATAATTTTTTCTGTAAAATTGAAAAACATTTTTAAATTTTTTTTTCTGAAATTTTTTTTAAAGCTGAAACCCTTCAATTTTTTTTAAAGTATATGTGCCAAAAAAACGAGCTTATATGTGAGATGTGGCGAAAGAATTCACGCAGAATTCATTTCATTCAGCATTTTTAGTTCCCCAAACGACCGAGCCAGTCAAAATATTCGACAACTTCAAAGATACGAGATAAGATACAACCCCAGTTGACCACCTCCCGCGGAGTGGAAATCTATTGAACGGCTAGAAATGGGAAGAGTTGACAAACAGCCCCAAGATAAGATAAGGGTAAAGTAAACTCGTTACTGGTCACACCTGTTGTTCACATACAGGAGCCAGCGGGGGGTGAACGCTCCCTCTTTCCTGTTGTCCTCTACTGTCCTAATTGGAGAAGAAATAGGGGTGAGGGGGAAATGCTCTTCCAAAATCCAATTATACGTACACCTCCTGGCCTCCTGCCTTTGACAATGGATTGGGGTGTGAAAGGATATCATAAATCTTCGGCACTCAACGACTCAAACAAGTAAGGGGGCTTAAGGGGCTGCCCACACGGAGCTCGTCGTGCGTACTGTCCCATTAAGATCGTTATCTTGACAGGCGGACTCAGGTTCCCCATTCAGCCTTCCCAATAGAAGAGAGGGGGTTGAGAGTGTCTTGTTTACTCGACTGTCCAGGAGGTCAATTAACGTTATCTTGTATTGCGAAGGCTGCGAGAGCCAAGGGGTCAAGATTGATTTATTTTATTGCTCTGGAGTGGCTTCCTTGGTGTGGGCAGCCCCTTAGGTGTCTGGATGTGTCAGGAAATTGTTTCAACGTGTTTCTCAAGTGTTTACACAAAAACAGAGGGGTCTTTTGTGAACCCAGCCATTATTATTTCGAAGCTTTGGCTGACCTTTCAACGAATAGAAAGAAAGCCGTGTGGTCATTGGCTATTCCTGCAGAAAATTCCCTTTAGTCTAATATATGTGATTTAGTTTTCAAGCATTGAACTTAAAAAGAGTACGTATTTCAGTCCTCCATATTGATATCTAGACGTATTATGTAAAGCCTTAATCCAGCACCATCACCATCACCAGCAATTAAAGTAAGTTGAATTTAGTATTGCATCTTAGTTTTGGGGGATAAACTATTTGTTTTAAAATATCTAATAAGAGAATTTTTTCTTTAAGAGTGAAAAAAAAAGCTAAATAATATTTGAAAAAGCAGGACGGTTTTACTTTTACATTTTAAGGTTATTGTTAAATGTTATATCTTATATCATGGTTATTCAAGTAACTGCAACAACTTGAACAGTTGATACAAAGTTGCTCGGACTATTTTCAGACTAACTGTAACTTTGTATTCTTCTTCAGTCTCTTCTAAATTATTATGTAATTAAAGCAGTTGCGTATTTTCCTCAAGCTTGGTGTTTTTTTTTTAATGTCCAAACATACGAATGTTTCACCCGGTAACATAAAATAAAATAGATAAAATTTATTGAATTTAACTCAACTCGATTAGATTCTACAAATTATACTTTTAGTCATTAGCCACATAAATTCCCTAGAATAGTATGTGGCTTACAACTTACAAGAGGTGTTCTGTTCTGGCCAAAGAGTCTAAAAATGAGCTAAAACACTACTTAAAGGTGCAAATTTTAAAAAGTTTTCTGGGGGAGGACCCCCAGACCCCCCCCCCCCCATTTTTCTTAGAGCACACATCAATTACACTATTATTTAAGTTAAGTGTGCAAAAGTTCAAACCCTTCGTATAATTACTCTAAAATTTAACGTGTAAAAGTACTATGTAAAGTACGTGTAAAAGTATACAGTTACCTGAGACCATGACATGGGGCAAAGGTAAGTACTAAGGTGCCATGTCGCTAGCGCCATCTAAAAGATATAGCTTGCTAGAAATTCATTCCTCATTATTCTGTATTCATAGTAAGAAAACTGTAACCACGACTAGTGATGGGTAACTCAGAAATTTTAAGTGAGGTGAGTGAGGTACTCATTTTGTCATAGTGAGGTGTGACGTTGTACCACCTCAATTTGTCCCATACAAACAAACTACGTCCCAACACCTCAATTTGTCCCATACAAACAAACTACGTCACGGTGTGTGTTTTCGTCCCACCACCTCAATTTGTCCCATACAAACAAACTACAATGTCATGTCACGCACGTCACGGTGTGTGTTTTCGTCCCAATCCAATGGGACTGGGACGTCCCCCACGGGATCTTTTGTTCATATCTCATTTTTATGATGGAGTGCACATACTTAAAAAATTATTCGGATTTTGTATTCTTAGGATCCTTAGCTTCAAGCTAACCTAAATTATTCAGAAATTCAAATTAATATTTCGACGATTAAAAAAGATTGCAAGAATGAGAATTTCGTTAAACGAGCTTCCAGGATAGAAAGTACGTAATTTGAGGGGGCGTTATATTATTACTTTTATGATGGATGACTAATAAAATGTAGTGTACATACTTAAAAAATTATGGGGATTTTATATTCTTAGGATCCTAAGCTTCAAGTAAACCTAAATTATTCAGAAATTCTAATTAATATTTCGACGATTAAAAAAGATTGCAATATTGAGAATTTCGTTTAACGAGTAGCCAGGATCGAAAGTACGTGATTTGAGGGGGCTTTATATTATTAGATATTGGTTGATGATATGAAATACTTGATCTAAAGCAAAATTTATGTTGTTAAGATTTATATTTTATTGGTTAATCAGTGTTTTGCATAATTAATGAAGCGATTGATTTGGATTTAAAAAGTATCTTTTCAACTGTTTTGAGGATCGAAACGCCAGTCCTCTAGTACTATTATAAGCAATGTAGTATTTGCTGTTGGATTATTTGATTAAAATTCTTAATCCACTTTAAAAATCATACTGTACTTATGTTCTTACAGCCTTTAATTTTCAATTATGCCTAAAAAAGTTACAACTCACATTACAAATTTCGACGATTAATTAAGATTGCTGAAACTTAAAATAAATTCCGAATGCCTCCCCTGTTGGTCGGCCAGAGGATGGGAGGGAGGAGGGAGAGACGAAAAGAGAAAGGAGATCACAAGACCCTAGCCTACTCCGCACTCCTCCCTGCTACTCCGGGCCGATGCCGATGGAGTGGCATGGAGGGTATTGTATTCATTGCACTGCGCATGGGACAGTGCGCAGTCCCATGGGACGTTTTGTCACACAGGGCGCCTTCACCTCAGTTTGTCCCACTACTCCAAATGAAGTGTGTGAGTATCTTGAGGTGTGTGAGTGGTTTGAGGTGTGTGAGTGGCTTGAGGTGGTACAATGTTTGGTTCTGAGGTGTCATGACAAAACGAGGAGGTGAGGTACTCAAGTGAGGTACCTCACACCTCATTTACCCAACACTAACCACGACATTGAGATGTTCAGCAGCACTATATTTCCTCAACATAACTCAATCACGACATTGGGTCTGTAAACAATAACAAAAATATATTCTGGTTCTTTTATCGTTAAACTAAACTTAACAACGTTAATTAAGAAACGAAATGTTGCCAAAGCACTTGCACACAACACTAAAATCCCACGCCCAAAAAGTTTGCAGTTTATATAAAAGGGCTATACGCAATGAATGGAATCATTATGATGATAGGTATGGTATACGTTTTCTGTTAAAAGTACTTTTTTGTTGAATTCTTTTAAAATCTAGTAGTCTAGTGATATATATCAAACATGTGATGCTAGATTTTCATTCTTCAACAAGATTGAACTAGATATTTTACTGAACTTCAGTTATTTGTTTAGATATCTATTGAGAAATAGTCATTCATGGGGAGGTTTTTTTTTTGTCAATAATAGCTAAATGTATCAGTAATGCATTGGATTTAGATTTAATCTGGTTATTTTACAGAATAACTTGTGCTTTATGGAAGGATGTAACATTATTTTAGGTTTTAGTTCCTCCTACCCTTTAAAAAAAGTCAAGTTGTGCTAATGCAAAAATAAGACATTTAAGTATAATTTTTTGGGAATTGCTAGTTTTGAGCCCATTCCAATAGTTGTGAATGCTTTGGTTGTACTACAAGCCTTTCATTTTCAAAAAATTCCTTGCTATTTTCACAACATATACTAGTACCTAAAGCAGGACCCTAGAAAGAAAACCTGGTTGAACACGAAAAGTTGCTTACTCACCAGTATATACAATGTTGACAACAGCAAATTTGGCAAAAAATGTCGCCCAGTTTGTTTGGATTTACCCTAATTTCTTTTTAATAAAAGTTTTGGCACAGCTTCGATAAGAGTCCTCCAGCCACCATGTTTACCCATAAGCTCAAGTGATTACAACACTTAAGCATATTGCTGTGGAACCTACATGGATTAACATGGTGGCTGGAGGACTCTTATTGAAGCTGTGCCAAAGTTTTTTGGACACATTGAAGGGTTAGTAAATGTTTATTTAGACTGACCTATTATCAAATTACATGACTTGATGATGTCGCCATTACATCTTATCTGAATGAAAACTAATCAGTCATGAGGTGTTCTAAAAGTAACCTACATGTGCCTAAATAGGATGCATCCCACTTTCTGTCCTTTGAAAGGAAAGCAAAAAGCTGGATAATTTGGAAGTAGTACTATATCAACCAGGATTGTTAGATTTAAAACAAAGCAAAAAAAAAACATTGTTTAAAGCACATGCACTTTTCTAGCAATTATTTTTTCTATGAACTGATGGCATTAGTATATAAAACTTAGTATTTACTTCCAACTGTTTTATTTTATTTTTTTCTAGACAGTTATTTAATGAAAAATACAAATAAACTTGTTTAAAAATCACCATTTTTATAATTGACCTGTTCTTTATGTTTGATTTTAATATTTTAAACGATCAATGCTGCTAATGTTGTCAAAATATGCAATGAACTGAAAAGGACTGAAAGGAATATAAATATAATAACTTACGAATGTTCAGCTCGTATCTTAATCCTTTTAGCAAAATATATCAAAATTTCTAATGTTAAAGCTGAAGTTGTTGACATAGTAACATATTTCCAAAACAATCATTTTCCTTCAGCCAAGCTTCAAAACACAGGTGCTAAAAAGCTCAAGATGCCATCTGATATCAGGGGGAGCTTTGTTAATCCATTTTCAATTTTAAAAACTTAATTTTTTTTTAAATCATGGGTTATTTTTATAGTTTCTGTGTTGAAGGTAAAAAAACCCAAATGAAACGTTTAAAAAAACATGTTTTTTATGAAAAGAAACATGTTTTTCCCAACCCTGATATCAACTTTTCATTCTGTACTAGTTGTTAATGGTAATTTCCTGCATTTTGCCAAATTCAAGATGTATTTATGTGTTTACTTTTTATCACAATCACTCCAGCAAAATCGTCATATGTAAAGTTAGGTAACTTAGGTTAGCATATATGCTTCTTTTTCAAATTATGTTAATGTAACTAATTTTCTAAAATATTGAGATAGTTATTCTAGGTTTTTAGTTAAGACTAGACTCTTTCTCTTTCAAAGCTAATGATTAAGCATTCTTTAAGAATTTGTATCCAGCGGAATTGATTTTTTTTAAATAAAAAAATAATATAGAAGTATGATTGCGTAACAACCAATTGCGATCAAGCTTTTTTTATTGCCAGGAGTTGTGCTACCTCTGGCAGTTCAAATGTTTGTTAGTTGATCATAATGCTCAGAATTCCTAATTAAACAATGATGAGTTTGATTAACATTTCTTGATTTGTTGACCAGGCGGTTAACCAGAAAGCACAGAATACGGCAGTCAATCTATCTTGAAAAAAAATGTTTGTTGAGTTGTCTGTTGTTGGAACGAATTGAAAATTATCCTCGTATACTTACCTATTTTTCTGTCTATTGTTTCACCAACACTGAAACTGTCCTCAAAAAGTGTAAATGCCGCACAGTTCTGAATTTTGCCGAGGCCGTTTTTGTAATATATGTTCAATGTTAGTAAAAAGGTCCACAATAAATATTTATTATTCATAAGGGTTTAAATTAAATATTAGAGTGTTGCACAATTTGTTTATGTTCATTTAAGATTATTAATACTAGAAACAACTTTTCCTTTCTATGTAGCGCTGAGTTACGGTACCATTGTGTGATTTTGAGAGCCAGATTTGACCAAAATAAAGATATTAAGGATTTAAGGAAAGCAAAGCAACTGTTAGAAGCTGGGGAAAAAGAACTGGAAGATAAAATGCATTATCAACCTCGGCAATGTATGTATTTATTTTTCAGGTTTAACATCTTTTTATGATATACAGTAGAACTTCAATTATCTGAATAAATTGGGACCAACTACTATCATTCATTTCAAACAACTACTACCATTCTAAGCTAAGTAGTCAAAATTTAATCACTATTTTTACAGTGTTGAATGTTGCCAATTGCTAATTATGGTGCTTGGATTTCATATAACAGGCACACTTAAATATTCTTTAACTCCCCTGCCAGACAGCCTGAGAATATTCAACTTTCTCCCATGTTAAACCAATGACAAGTGAACACGCTGGCTGCCAAGAGTGTTAATAGCAAACTTTTACTTATTTTTTAAAATCAGAGAAATAAAAGGAAAAATAAAACTAAAATTTATTGTTATCTATAAGTTTTATTAAGTAAAATTACATAAACAATGAATCTAGTAATATTGTTGGTTAATTAATTTATAAATAAGAGACAGTTAGATAGAATACCAAGTTTCTGCTTGAGGTTGAAAGAAACATTCAAGTAAAACTGATTTTGAACTCAAATGTGCATATCTCTTTATTTACCTGTTTTAAATAAACAAAGACAGTAGTTTCAGAAAGCTTTAGCATGATTTACTATTATTATTTATTCACTAGACTGCATAATTATGATATGCCCAAAAGGCATTGTAATTTAAATATTATTCAGGAGGTTCTTTAAAAGCTTCCTTTTAATGTTCTAATTACTTTTTATTTTAGTTTCTTATTCACCTGGAGGCATAAATTATGGCAGAACTGTTCCAACCCCAGACTCGGTGAGTATATGAGAATATTATTCCCAATCTTTTCTAATGTACTCCAACTTGTAGCCTTATTAAATAGAATTTGAATTTATTAAATGCAAAATTGTAACCAGACTTAGCAGATTGCACTTAGTTTCATTTGTCGTATGAATTCGAGGTACCACTGTACTTTGTGTAATTATTATGTGTGTGAAATGTCAAGTGTTATAATATTTTATGAAAAATCTGTTCTTGTATAATTTGAAGAATATATCTTTAGCTATAAGATGTGTTAGAAAAAAGTAATAATGCATATTTTCAGAGCTTAGGAAAATTATTTATGAATTTTTATGTTTTATTAGGTTATGGACTTTTGGCATCCATTAGAGAAAGCTCAATACCCTGAATACTTTGCAAGGCGTGAACAAAGGAAGTTAGATTATATTGACTACTGGGAAAAGCGATATGGAAAACCTATAGAAGATCATTAAGTGTGCTGAGTAAGTTTCATTTGTTGTGGTAATAAAAATATAATGTTCAAATACATTTACTCAGGGTTGCTTGATTTAAATCAAAAATGTTAAACGGCCACAATATAAATAAAAAAATAGTTGTATGCTTTAAAATGTTTTGCAAGGTTATTTGCATTTCAATTTTTTAAAATTCTGCTAGTTGCAGTTGCTTAAAATAACTAGGAGACAGGTTTAGGTTCCTCTATCTACATAAAATTGCCTGAAATTTCAAGAACAAATTGTACTACCAATTACAAAAATATTTACAACGAAAAGAGGTAAATAGCAGTGTTTGGAATCAATAATTGTGATAAATTAAACTAGAATTAAAAATCTTTAAATTTTTTTCAGGTATACATCCCCTTTTTAAAATACAAGCATGAGAATGATTTTTATCGAAAGCTTGCTTTTATAGTTTTAATCATGTTTTTTTAACATAACTACAGCGAATACTCTGGGTACATGACTGTCAATAAGTTGCTTATTTGATTTTATTTGTATAAGTAACTAATTATTATTTTAAAGAAATGAATGCACAATACATATTTTAGTGAAATTAATTCAACTGAATTATTGAAATTAAAATTTTTACATAAAATTGACGCATAGATTTTTTTTAGAAATCTTCACCATTTATTTTAAAAATTAATTTCACAATTGGGTAAAAATAGTTATAGAAAGAAGGATAAAAAATTTTAGTAACTGATAGTACAATTAATTCTTCATTCACCATTTTAAGATGGGTTTGGGCATGTCACCATGAAATGGTAGCAAACTACTTCCCTTAATTAATGCCTAAAATAGATAAATATTGGGATATTAAGTAATGCTAAACTATAATATAACATGGATATTAGTAAATTATTAACCAGTTTTGGGAAGTTCAGAGCTAGTAATTCATTTAAATAAAAAAAATCAGATTTTTTTTATTTTTTTTTAAAAATCAGCAACCCTGCATTTACTTCTTAAAGCTTTCATAATGTTTAACTATAGTTTAAAAAGTTGCCTTGTACAATGTTTTTTTATGTATCTTATTGTTAAATTTTAGTAAAAAAAATTATAATTTTTTTACAGGTTTATAAACAGATGAAAAAAGTTAATTGTTAGCTTTCCTGTGAATGTTTTAATTTAGCTGGTAAAATACACTCAAGTAACCATCAAAATGAAAAAAAAAAGTTTATTATGATGATCTGAAATGATTATTTAATAAATAACTATATGTACAAGTAAAACAGTATTACAGTGTCGCAAGTATTCTTGTATAAGACATGACAGCAGCTAAAAAGGTTTGTCCAGTGCCCCACACAAGTGCATAATCTGGCACCATCTGAAACCTGGAAGCACTATATACTCCAGCAATTGCAGCACCTAAAATCAATAACTTGATTTATATTTGCCCTGTTTAGTAGAGTACATATGATAACTTATGAAAAAATTCAACACTTGAGGAATGGGGGGAGGGTAAAATACAAACCTAGTACATGTCCTAAAATTACTGATTATCCTGAAATTTTATGAAGCGTCCCAAAATGTCCTTAAAAACATTAACTTTAAAATTTTCAGTGTTATGCTTTCAATATACATTCTGATGCTACCAAAATTTCTCAGATTGGATGCAAATTAAGATAAATGCAAAAGGCTAATCATGATCATGTATTTCTATCTATTAGTTTAAAAATTTGTTTCTAGCAAGTTATAATTTTTCCCAAATTTTCTTCATGCTGCGCTGCTCTTTGCCTGTGAAGTTGACTTCATATTTTGTACTCCTTATAACAAGCACTAGAAAATATTTTCTCTTCTCTTAAATATACCTAAATTTTATTCAAAAATGACTTTAAAAACTTCAGTTGCAACTTTGAGTTTTAATGAAGCTTTTTTATTTCTAGTGACTTGTTTATTGACTATTTTTTGAGATGAGCTTGAAGCTGTGCAAGTACAGAATCAGAAATTTTCTGGAGATTTGAGGAAGGGCAGTGGCAGTTAATTATATAACTGAAACTGATAAACTAAATTGGGGGAACACTTTCTTCATTCTTACCTCAAAGTTGTTAGTAATAATAGTTTGATTTATTTTTTAAAAAATCCATGTTAATTCATTTTATTACCCAATAATAATTACCAGTTAAGTGTTATAGTTATTTAAATGATTTTAAGAAAATGTTCATAGTCATAGAATTAATAGCCTCAAACTAACTGCAAGTTTTAAAAAACATAAGTAATCATTGACATTTCTTCTGAAATAATCATAAATTTTTTTTGAAAATTGTGTCCTGAAATTTCATTGTGGGCTTGTACCAGGTCTGAAATATGAACAGAATTACCTAAAAAAATTGTAAAGTGTAGAAATTTACAGGGAAGAATTCCCTAAACCTCCCTTTTCAAGAGAAAGTCTTAAAATATGTTTTGCATTCAAAATTTGAATAGAATATTAAAACTGAATCATCAGTTTGAAAAAAGGAAATAAATACAAACACAAAGTTTTGAGAAAATTGAAACCACCAAATGTAAACTTGAAATACAGGTCTGTATTTAGAATACAAAACAATCATAAAGAATAATAAGTATATGCATATTCAAAGATATTTTACAGTTGAAAAAAGTTAAATGGACTTGTTCTCTATTTAAACTTGGGAAATTCCATATATGTTTAATTATTGCTATACTCTTAAGGATCAAATTTCAAGAATTTTTCTGGGGAAGAACCCCCAGCTTTATTTGGGCTCGCATTGTAAAGAAAAGTTTTGCAGAAGATATAAATATTAAATTTACCCCCCAAAAATTCTAGTCATCTATTATTGGAAAGTATTTTTGCAGGAGGGGTCGGAACTTGGTCCCCTTCAAAAAGGAATTTCTAGCTGCACCACTGTCTGTAAGTGACCTAAAACTTAATTTACAAATGTACTTGTAAGGAGCATGTCTGTAATAATGGTTACGGCCTAGCCCCCAGGTCCACTTTTTAGAGAGAAATTAATCCAATCCTGGGAAAAGTTAGACACAATTTGTACTCTTTTCGAAACAGCAAGAATATTTTACTTTTTCAGCAAGTTTCTGTTTTACTCTTTTGAAATATCAAATGCAAAAATATCTCAGTGGGGGCACTATAAGTTGTCCTAAAAAACTGGTATAATTAGGATCTGAAACTGGTCATAATTTTTGTAGAGATAACCTGTTTTTTACCTGCTATTAAAAATGAGGTAAAACTTCCAAAAAAAAAACACTAATTTTTTCCCTATAAACTTGGTAGACACCCTGACAAAGAAAATCAAAGTAAATTTAAGTTTTTGGAATTATAACTTTAATAATAGTAATTTTTTTTTTTGTCAAGAAGGCTCTGCCTCCAGCTCACTTACACTCACTAAGTTCCGAATCATGTAATTTACAGATTTATGCGATCTGAATTCGTAAAGCTAGCTAAAATAAAGTTTGGTGGCAATAAGAAATGTAGTGTTGCATTTTGAGAGAACTTCATAAGGAGAAAATCTTTACAAAGATTTCATAAATTCATTAAAGCATGATAAGTGGCAGTAGTATGACGTTGGTGTATGGCAGTGATAAAGTAAAAATACCAGATTGTAAAAATTAACTTACGTAGACAAAAGCTTACGTTACAGTAGAATTTTATTTGGACGCCAGCCATTTGCTCACATTAACCCATCTTTCATAGTCGCGAACAACTTTGTAAAATAGACTAACATTTAAACTTGGTTGACCAGTAAGCATCCTATAAGCATCTAATCAGTCAATGCATGGAATTATTTAAAAACTTACTTGTTATTACACCACCTGTAATAAGAGCTAGAAAACCAAACATCAGAATAGCAACAGCAGTAAATCGACCAAGCTTGTGCTTCCAAAGCATGCCAAAAGCTATTGCTGCAGCAATGATGTGGACAAAAAGGGAAGAGAACAGTGCCCACATAAATATCCTATACCACATTTCTGAAAGAGAGTTTAAATAGCAGATTTAAATGCATCAATTCAGAAAGATATGTACAAAGAGCTTATTTAATCATTTGAAACTCGGAGCATTATGTTTTAGTTCAATTATAAAATAAATCTAGGCGGTACTTTTCCATCAAGTATGACATCAAAAAGTTCTATCACTCATAAGTATTGTAAGAAACCAATAGAAATTAAAGTAGCACTAATGTGTCTTTCATACAGATATTTAAAACATGATTCAGATGCTTCAGGGCAATTCCAACCAGTGCTGTAGTTGAAAAAATGTTTAAGGAGGACTCGCCTTTGTTCTTACCTTATTTAGTCGAAAACCACACATGTAAGAGGGATAGCATCTCACTTCAATCTTAGGACTGATTTCATCCTCTAATTGTTTTTTTAAGTATTGTTTTTATCTTGGAGCCCCATTAGGTACTGCTTTAATCAATGTTAATGTTATCTCTAGTGTCTCTTACCTGCCCATGTTGATGAGGGTTCTAATGTTAAGAAATAAATATTGATCCAGCATATAGGATGATCTATACTTTAGATAAATCTCTTAACATGTAAAGAAAATATGGTATACTTACGCAGTGTTAGAAATTGGGAAAAAAAAAACACTGGTCCGCAACAAAAATCACTGGTCTGATAGATTAAAAAGGACCGGTTTAAATATTATTATAAAGTAACTTGTGGTGAATGTGAGTACCAAATAGTGATGTTAAAAAGTAAAACATATTTAATAATATATTTTCTTTTTCGCTTGATGCTCCCCTATCGCATTCATGTTCTGTCAAAAATATGTACTCACTACACCAAATGCAATCATCAAACGCACTTAAAATACCGCTACACCGAACAACTCGTCTAAATATATTTAGCCTGAGCAGTTTTTTAGTTGTCCCGGACCAGCAATCCACCCCAATTTCAAACGCCGTACTTACGTATTATACCGTCACAGCTTACTAGATACTTATACAGGCTAGCCGAGTTTTAAACAATGAAAACCATTTGACAACTTTTCCCGCTTGGAGCGCTACAAGACCTACCTATATCACCCACCGCCTTCAACACTGTGGATATGCTTTGCCAGTTTGTCCAATAATGCCATCTGGATTTGCAATGATTTCCGTACTCGGCTAGCCTGTATAAGTATCTAGTAAGCCGTGATACCGTCAACCGTTCAGCAGCCGTTAGATTCAGCGGTACCGCTATAGAGTAGTCAATAGGATCTGATAACGTTTTCGAATTCAGCGGCACGGTCGACGGCATAATATGTAAGGACCGAAATTATTTTATTATCAAACCAAAAAATATTACTTATGAAATAAGGGAGCCAAGTTTTAAAATTTAAAATACTGTAGGTAATACAAAATACAGGAAAGTAATTTTCAATATGACCAATACTATATATAAAGCTTATTCAAATATTTTGAAATTTCTATAGTATATCTGTATTCCACTCATAGGTTCCAATTGCCAAGCTAAGTAACAGCAAAAAAGTGCAGCGGGCCAAATTATATTGATTATGGATCAATTGTTGTATTCCTGATTATGGAACAGCTTTAGAAATAGTCCTCCAGCCGCCATGCGTAACTACAGCTCCCACAACATGCTGAAGTGTTGTCATCATTTGAGCTGTGGGAAAACATGTTGGCTGGACGACTCTTCCATGAAAGAAGCTGTTTCAATGGATGAAACAATATATTTTATTAGAACATTTGGCTACAACAGCTTGGCAGTATTAGTGGGACATATAACGGAATTGAACCAATATTTGATACAGATCCGTGTAAATAGCCTCAAAGTGCAAGAAAAGAGAAATTAGAAGCAGAAAACAATTTTCTCCATATTTTAGCAGAGGTTTCCAACCAACATTAATTCTGATATTAAACATAAGATAACATCAAAACTAATATCTTACTTAAATTTAATATAAAATTACTCAGAGAAAGTAAATAAAAGGTTTGAGAAAGAAGGTAGTTTATGAATAAATATTGTAAGTAATTCAATTGACTGATTGGTTAGAAAGAAAACAAAAATATTTTGAGTAAATAAAACTACCTGAAAAAGTTTTCAGATGAGCACTTTCATCTTCGGAATCGTCCAAAACACCCATGATCATCTCTCAGGTAGCACAGTTCCCATTAAAAAGATTTTTTTAAACGAAAAAACTCAGGCAGCACTTCTTTTCAACTGTAAACAAAAAGTAAAATCAAAAGTAAAATTTCTCGTCTGCTACTTCTGAATTAAACCGGAAGTGTAAAGGTATTTGGGAAAGGCAACACCTTCTTACTAAATTATTGTTTTTAATCCTTAAAACAATTGTTTTTTCGAAGAATAATTCTCAAAACTTTCTTTATTTGATGATTATTGTATTTTTTAATGAGATAAGGATCAAATCACACCAGTTTCTTCCTTTTCATCTTTTTTGAGTCACCGGACGTTTCATTCCTATCCATGACCGTGAGGTTTCGGGTCTCATGTCTGATGTTGTGATCACGGATTTTACATTAATTTTTGGGGGTGTGTTTGGTAAATAAATCAATCTTAACTTCTCTTCTTTAGTTCATATTGTCTGGTAAGTTTCAATTAAGTCGTTAGTCTTTTCCATTTCATTACAAAGTGATTTTTTCCCCATCTGTATACAAACCTATCTGACCGATATATTTGCCAAATTGCACAATTTCCACAGCTCAGGTGTACTCACTTTGATACAATTTTATTTGAGTTCAAGAAAGAAAAATATTATTTCATTATCTTACTTTTATATTTGGCATGAAGTTTTTAACTAAGACCCCACTCAATCCTCAGGCAAACAACCTCAGCCTGAAACCTGAATTCTCCAGGTTCAGTTGGTTCCTCAAGTTTAAGTAAACCCTCATTCAAAAGTTCTTTAAGTTTTTCTGAAATTACTCACTGTTAATGATAGGGGAAGGTATTGTACCAGGGACCTATTTTTACTTTTTACCCTTATTTTTTATTTATTGGAAAAAAAACCTGAAGTAACAACTTTCCCTCGATACTTTAGACTTTTTTACACAACATGTATTTTTTGTGGAATTTTAATTGAAGTATTTCAGTTCGTAATTAATGAAAGAAAAAACTGAAAATAGGTCCAAGGTACACCAGTATTGTACTTTGCTTTCAAGGGTAGTGTACCTTGGACCTATGTCTAAAAGACTTTAGTTGCACCTCTAAACTTAATGAATTGTTTGTGAAAAACTCAAGGATTAAATGCTCATTGAACCACACAGATTTATAAGCTTATAGATTTAGTTGGACCACTTTTCAGCATAAAAGTTGTAAAGCATTGTTTTTTATCACAAAATTATAGATTTCACTTAAAATTACTGGTATAGTCATGAAATTAAATCTTACCCTGCTTTTAAAATCAAAATACCAATGTAATAAAAGTCAGTATAGTGATTTTTTTAGTAACTCCAGTTAAGTGTATCTTGGATAGGCCCAAGGTACTACAATACATGATCATTTGCTGAAAAATGTCTGATCACCATGTTCAGTTAACCCCCAGCCCCATTTTAAGCACATACTACTATTATAGCTGAAACAATACACTATGACATATAGAATTCACTGTAAAACATAATCTGTATTTTTTAACCGTAACTTAGAAAATTTACTTTTGATGGGTAAAATCAGTTTTTAACCTTACTATATTTCAAATTGGTGACTTTGTTGACAAAAAATTAGCTAGACTGTGAGCTCTGGTTGTAGGGATGCTAACTACATTTGTAGTGTAGCAGTACTGCAAAAAGTTCTGCTAAAAACAGTGTAGGACCGAGGTACAATACTTTCCCCTATAATAAAACCAGTTCAATTGTTATGACATAACTTGTTACCCTGTTACCTGTAGATATTTTATGACTGATTTTACAATAATTTTAAGGTTTTAATATACCAACAGTTGTTTGCATTAAAGCCCTGGATACTCTGCCTTAAGTAGCGACATCAAGCAGCCGGCCGCCATTACGGGGAAAACTGACTACTAGTTGTACAGCAAACAACTGTGTATATAAACAATAATAGCTTATCGTCGCTAGTAGTGAGTTTTCCCCGTAATGGCAGCCGGTTGAGCGTGATGTCGCTACTTAAGGTAGACTATCCAGGACTTTAGTTTGCATATGCCTTTGCTGTGAAACAATGAAAAACTCTTTCTTGATCAATTGTAGTAATGTAAAAAATCTTGAAAATCTGTATTAAAAGTGTTATAATATTACTGCACTATTAATTTCTAAACAGTTGTATTGAATAAGTAGCTGTACTAATTTTTTTTTAGTGTTTAAACTTCTAGAAATGATAATTTTCATATTCCTTGCAGGTACAATAGTTTTAGACTGGAAACGGACTAAATATGGTAAATTAATTTTTCCTCCTGTATTTATTTTAAAATCATAAACTGTTGGTATTATTTTCAACCCTTTATGTTTTGCACTTGAACTTTAGCCTCAAACGCCTCAGCTGTCTCCTCAGGAGGAGCAAGAGAAGCTACTGGATGAAGCCATTGGGGTTGTCAAACTTCAGGCTTTTCAAATGAAAAGATGTCTGGATAAAACTAAGTTGATGGAAGCTTTAAAGCATGCCTCTAACATGCTTGGAGAACTCAGGACTTCCCTTTTAGGTCCTAAAAGCTACTATGAGCTCTGTATCCTTTTGAGTTTCTATTATAATAGGCTAATTTTTTATTAATCTTAAATTAAGTAAATTGCGTTTTACGTATATTCAATTGTAATCTTTTTTTATCTCAATTTAGCAGTGTTGCTTTTAGATTTTCTTTTATTTTTATGTGCAATTTGTAAAAAATAACCAGTTAATAAAATCCGATTGGAAAGATAATATGATAACTTAGGGATTATCCAATTAAAAGATTGGATAATCCCGAAGTACCTACTGAGTTTTATGTAACTTGCATTGATGTTATTTAAATAGTGCATTTTATTTGGTTATGTATGGATTAGAATTATCTTTCACTATATACTTAACCATTAATTTAACCACAGAAAAAAGGAATTTGCTTCTATAGTGTAAGGATGCACATCCTGCGAACCATCACTTTGCGGCTTGTAAACTAATTTTGATTTTCTCAGATCATCTTTTTTTTTTATTTTCCAGGCGATTTCTGAGAAAAATCATAATTTTTCTCAGAAGTTGTCAGGGAAATCCAGATTTTTCACAAAAGTTTTGTTTTTCCTGCGACTGCTTCCTACTCTGGTGCCAAGTTAAAGTTGGCTTCTTCTTACATTGTTAATCAATGCAGAAAAAACAAATTACCATGATCAGAGCCGCTAAAAAGTTTGATGATATGTATCGTGTTTTCAGAATCGTGTTTTTCTAAATTGTGGTTGATCTTGTGAGGATTTTCTTTGTAGTAAGAGGTGAGTGGGGCACATAAGAACAAATCACATATCTGTTAAATTCAATTTAAAAATCCAAAAAAAATATCAATTGGTAGCAGTATTAGTACCATCTTTTGCCTGAATTTTCAGAGCGGTGGGCCCATTACAACCCTTAGTATTTGAAAATGTCCTGCTTTGGAAGGTGAAGAGTAAATTTTCTTCTCCTTTTATTCGTGTGAAAATTCACTCAAGAAAGTTTTCAATGTAGAATTCACATCAGTTGGATTTGTCTGTTGCAACATGTCCTGTTATGGATCTTGCGCCATAAAACATCAACCAACCAACCAATCTAAAACTAATTCTAATTAAAAGCACCCTATTTTATATTTTAAATTGGCCTTGACTAGCTTTTTAGATATGGCTGTGTCTGATGAATTACGCCATTTAGAACTTTATCTTTTGGAGGAATTTCAGAAAGGCAGGAGAGTGGCAGATTTGTATGAGCTTGTGCAATATGCTGGTAACATCATTCCTAGACTGTGAGTTTATTATTTAGTTTGCTAATTGTTTTTTACTTACTTTGTTTTTTAATTTTACTAATTTTGAAAAACCTCATTTATCATACAATTATCTTAAAACTATTTTTGGCACAGCTTTGGATCGGACCAGGAAAAAGTTGTAACCTTCCCCCGAACCTAATAAAATTTACCCGAACCTTATGCATTGCTCCTATGGAGTTGGCAAGGGCTTCCCCCGAACCAGGTTCGTAGGTTCGGGCACTTTTTCCAGGTCTGGCTTTGGTAAGAAAGGGTCTTCCATGGCTATAACAAAAAACTGGCTAGACTGTGAAATAGCATCCACTTGGCAACCAGTTCCTATGGAAGACTTACCAAATCTGTGTGCCTTCAGCTTCTTTCAGAATATTTAAAAGGTTTTCTTTACTGAATTGCTTGGGAAAATTAAAGGAACTATTTACCAATTACTACCTATATTTAAAACTCTAGTAATATCTCATATGTAAAAGAAGGTAAACACCTTTGTACACTTTTACTAAATTTTATTTATACAAAAATTATTTATCTCTGATTTAAAATTTAAAAATATTACTTAAATACAACTACAAACTTCTCCAACATTTTTTTAAAAAATCAATCCAATTTAAACTAAAGGTTTTGAAAGCCATTTGAAGTTTGAGTTGCTAACAAAATGTTGTACCTGGGGATTTAATACTTAGAATACAGTAGAGTTCTGATTATACAAGCTAATGAAAAACAAGGGGCCATTCATATATTATTTGAGCATGTTTTTGGTCATTTTTGACCCCATTCTCCCCTTATCAGCAAAGATAAAAACCGCAACCCTCTTCATGATTACGTAAAAAGACTACCAGACCCCCTTGTTCTCTTTTTATACAAAATGTTTAGCATAGCAGTGCCTAAATTCCAAAAAATTCCTTTCCATGAACACTTAAAGTAAAGTTTTGTGAGGAGTGTTTCAACATCAAAATATTCTTTTGATTATAGGTACTTGCTGATAACAGTTGGACTTATATACATGAAAACAAATGAACATTCCAAAAGGGATATTCTAAAAGACGTGGTTGAGATGTGTAGAGGTGTTCAGCATCCTCTAAGAGGGCTGTTCCTAAGGAACTATTTGCTTCAATGCACTAGGAATATTTTCCCTGATACTGATGAAAATGATGAGTAAGTTTTTCTTAATATTTATTCCTTGAACAATTTGTTAAATTAATTTGTTGTTTTTCTTAATTCTAGGACACAGGTTTCCTAGTTTTTTGAACTTCCATCCCCATTATTTTTCATTTTCCTTCAGAAAATTCATTCTTCATCAGCTCTTTCTAAGTTTCTCAATTAATTTGTTTTATGGAGCACTTTGAATTTGTGCTTAATTTTGTTAAAATAGTTTACTTTCAATTAAAAATTAATTATTAATTTTGAATTACTAATTTTTTATTGATTTTTCATCTGTTATGTTTACAGGGTTCCCACTGTCCTTGAAAGTCCTTGAATTTTTTTCTGTTAAAATTAGGTCCTTGAAAGTCCTTGAAAAATGCAAAAGTTCCTTGAATTTTGAATCCACTCCAGCCGCCTTTTGCTGATTTATCTAAATTTCCTTTCCGCATTTGACAGCAATGTTTGAAACCGTAAAACTATGATAGTAACGCCCTCTACATCGGTTCCGCAAGTGAACAAACTAGGTAGAAAATTAAGTTGGAGTCAGTAGGCATTTTAAAAACAACTCCAATTGCTCTAGAAAGATTATAATTTTTAAGTGTCTGCGAAAAAAGGTCCTTGAAAATTTTGTTGAGGTCCTTGAAAAGTCCTTGAAAGTCCTTGATTTTTAATGTTTTCAAAGAGTGGTAACCATGGTTTATTTTAAATGTTTTCCCCTCTTCACAATTTCTTGCATTTTATTGTGTACAGGGTTTTGTCTTTTCATTCTTAATTTATAAAATTTTCCCCAAGAAATAATTAGAAATTAAATATCTGTTAACATTCACTACTTTCAGTTGCTTATGCAATAGTACAATAAGGGTTAGTCTCATAAAAAGTCACCAACTGGGGTGTGATAAGGTTTTTATCTGTTACAGAACAGATTCCATTTGCTTGATATACTTATACTTCTAATTTGTGTCTTAAAATTCGCATTATTGTATGTACACTAATGCACAATAACACAAATTTTAAGATACAAATTAGAAGTATAAGGATATCAAGAAAATGAAATATGTTCTGTAACAGATAAAAACCTTATCACACCCCAGTTGGTGACTTCATGAGATTAACCTTTAATGTACTATTGCATGAGCAAATTAAAAGTTAAGGAATTTTTTTAAGTAAGAAGAATTACAAGAAGTTAAGAAGTAATTTACATAAGCTATTATTTTTATGCAAGTTCTATTTTCTTCTCAGAAATGCAGAAACTATTGGCACTGTTAAGGATTCTGTTGATTTCATTCTTCTGAACTTTGCTGAGATGAATAAGTTGTGGGTGCGAATGCAGCATCAAGGACACTCTCGAGACAGAGAAAAACGAGAAAGGGAGAGGCAAGAGTTGCGGTTATTAGTGGGCACAAACTTGGTCAGACTTTCACAGTTAGAGTGTGTTGATATGGAAAAATATAAAAAGGTATGACTTTATTTTATGTTTAGTTGTCATGTGTGAGTTCTTAATAATAAATATACTTAATAATAATAGATGAGGTTTCAGCTCTTTTTCTGTTAATATTTCAAGCTTAAAAAAGTAATTCACACAGTTATGTATTCTGTTCTGTCAACTTAACAGTCAACTTTCGTTTGTTTCCTTCCTTTTATTTGGGTAAATTCTCTGTTGATAAATCTTTAAATCAGCGTTCTTATCACATTTACTGGAATATATTGCCTTAAAAATAAACAATTAAACTTTCATTACGTTTTCATAGCATTCTACTTTTATTTATTGGACCTTTGCTCAAATTGATGTCTGAAAATGTGCATTGCTAAATGGTTTGTTCTACTAACTTACAAAATCATTAAGCTGAAATTAACATTTTCAAAACATGCAAATTTGTATTTATATTTGATTTTAACTGTTGCTGTAGATGGTTCTTCCTGGAATACTTGAACAAGTTGTTAGTTGTAGAGATGCTATTGCTCAAGAATATTTGATGGAATGTATTATCCAAGTTTTTCCTGATGAATTTCACCTGAGGACTTTAAACAGCTTCCTGAAAGCTTGTGCAGAACTTCATCAGAATGTTAATGTTAAGAATATCATTATTGCTTTAATAGACAGGTAATTTTAAATAATTTATTCAATACTTTTTCTTGGAAGTTTTAGTTAGCCTCTGAGTCAACTAAGCATTACCTGTAATTTGGAATGCATTTGTATGGGAAGATATTTCCTATAACCCTTAATCTCTTTAGATCTTAATTTTTCATACTTAAAAAAATTATTTCCCACTTTTTTTAACATTTCATAAAAATTTCAGACTTATAACTTTTGAAAAAATGAGCTTATAAACTTAAAATTTTAACAGAGGATTGCATTTTTCTCAGTTCAAGTTGAATTTCCTGACTTTTGAGGGCTCTTTTGTATCATAAATTTTTATATACAAGGCAATTTAATGTAACAGCTTAAAGTTTTTATTTGGTTTGCAGCCTAGAATAATCAATTTCATATTTTCAACATTAGTGAACTAAGAACTACTATTCAAAGATTCTAAAGATACATTTTTAGTTGGTTTTTCACCCATTTATTTAATATTAAAAAATCATAACTTGATAAGTTTTCCTACATTTTTTTAGTGATTTGAATAGAATTTGCATGTGTTATTTAATATTATTAATCTATACTTTTAGAATCATTTAATGAGTATTTTTTCCCCTTAAATTATACTTTTTAAGGGGTAGTAAGGGGTCTTTTTTAGAAAGATGAAAATATAAATAAAATTCTTATTGTAATTTTTCTGCATGTTTTTTTCTTCAGATTGGCAGTATTTGCTACTAGAGATGATGCCACAGGAATACCTCAGGAGATAAAATTGTTTGATATTTTTTCAGATCAAATTGCACAAATAATTCAGGTACCTAACTCTCTTCATATTTAAGTAGTGCAACTTGGATAACTCGACCATCTTTAATTCAAAGGTGTAAATAGTTCAAAGTTTTCTCTTGGTCCCTTGAACTTTCTATTAAATCAATGTTAAAAAATCCTGAATAATTAGAAGCTTTTTCTCAAAAATTTTAAAGTGTAACTTTTTTTGCCTTTTATTTTTATAAAACTAATGGAATAACAAAGTGAAAGGAGCTGCTTTAACTAGGGAGTTTCAGAATGAACATTCACCTTGTCTTTGTTTTAAACCATGCAATGCAAACAATAATTTCCTTTCCCTTAGTTCTTTTGTAAAAAAGGTTTGTGTATAGGTATAAAGACAGAAAGTAATATTTTTAAAGCCTCACTGAATCTAGAATTGTGCACAAATAAAAGATAGAACTTCTTTATTACTAAGTCTTGAATAATTTTGTAGTTTTTCCCATGGTCCCTCCAGCTTTGAATAACCCAAGTTGCACCTTACTACTCATAAATTGTAAACCTTCCTTAAAAAACTAATGTCTTTTTTTTTTCTTTTTCAGTCAAGACAAGGTATGCCATCTGAAGACACAGTTGCTCTACAAGTTTCACTAATTAACCTTGCGCTGAAATGCTATCCAGACAGAGTTGATTATGTGGATAAAGTTCTTGAAACTACAGTTAGCATTTTTGAAAAATGTGGTATGAAAAGGTATGGAAAAATTCATCTTTAAAATTTAATTTTTCTATAATTAAATATACAGTCTGTATAGGTTTCTTTGTTTTCATTTATGTTAGTGAATTAGGTGCTTAACAATTTTGGTATTAACAAATTGGTAAACACATTTGGTATTAAACAATTTTTAATTACACAAAAGTTGAACTACCCTTGTTAATGTTGAGTTTAATTCCCTGTCTTCAAACCAACTGTCTTTTAAAGAAAATATTTTGCACTGTCCTCTTTTGATTTTTCTATGTAATTTTCTCGGTATCCAATAATTTTGCAAAAACCAAAAGAGTTAAGTTAGTTTTTTTAATAAACTGTCACAAACTTTTGTTCCTTGATTTTATTTTTGATATATTTCCATAGTTAAGTTAGTATTTACTTAAAAAATTCTTTAAGAATTCTATTAGTATATTCTTTTATCATTCTTGATATGTTTTAGTTCATTTTGCTGTAGTAAATTGGCAGATTAAATAACTTTTATTGAATTATTTATTTATTATATTATTTATTATTATTATTTAAATGTTTTGATGTCTTTATATTTACATATTGGTATAAATGTATAAATTTTACCATATAGGGTGGAATACAATACTCAAGTTTCTAAAGAACTGCTTAAACTCTTAAAAATCCCAGTTCAGCATTACAATAACATTCTTACTGTCCTGGAACTTAAACATTTTGGAAGTCTTATGAGCTTTTGTGACTACAATAGCCGGAAAGCTATGTCATGTTTCCTTGTAAATAACAGTTTAGAGAATGAAACCTATATTCCTACTCAAGATCAGGTAATATGTTTTTTTTTTAAAATATTAATTTTCTTGAAGTCTTCAATTTACTGTGAAAAATTTACTTAAACTTTATGTGTCCTAGTTTTTATGAAATTCTGATATTTTTATATAATACTAAATGTAAAAAACAGCATGCATTAAGTGCCTAAAAAACTATTTTCTGCTTTTTAAACTTGTTTGTTCCACTCGCCTGTGCTAAGTTTTAGCTATGCATCTGTAAGGTAAAGGCCAAATTAGACAACACTGGAGCTTGAAACTAATCAACCTCTTGAAAAATGTAGATAGGGAGGATTTTAAATAACCATAATTTTTTTACATAAAAAAATCTCTTTCAGGTGGAACAGATCTTGGATCTTGTTTCCCCTCTTGTTCATGATCAGCCTGACCAACCAGCTGAGGAAGATGATCCCGAAGACTTTGCAGAAGAACAAGGTCTGATGGGCAGATTTATAAACTTGCTACAAGCAGAATCCCCAGACCAGCAGTTCTTGGTAGGTTCTTTACTCTGTTTTTATTCCCTGAATTTCATATTAGGTAATTGAATGTATGAAATTGTCTTGTTTTAAGTTCTAGATATGATAGATACCATTTACTTTAGTAGCCATTAAATTTTTGAAAATGATCTACTCAAGGTCAAAATGACTTCAAATAGCATTTGTTAACACTACTTAACTTAAATTCTTTATTTGAACAGTTAAATGTACATATTTTCATCTTTCACAAAAGTCACTATTTTTATTCCTCCATTAATCTATTGAGTATAATTTTCATATTTTTAATCCTTTGAATATTAAGTTTAGTTCACCAAAAATCAACTTTTATTCCTCCATAAAGCTATTGAGTGTCTGTTTTTCATATTTTTAGTCCTTTGAGTACTAAGCTTAGTTTACCAAAAATCAAATTTATGAATTTAATTTTTATTTAATTTTAGATGCTGAATACAACTAGAAAACACTTTGGTAGTGGTGGCACTCGTCGTATAAGATATACATTGACACCCATTGTATTCCAAGCATACAAGTTGGCTTACAGATATAAGGAATGCAGTGAACAGGTATTTATTAAAATTGACATAAACTAGCATGCTGTAACTTTGCAACAATATCATGTTTTCCAAATACTAAAGAAGAAATCAAAGATTGTTGTTGAACTAAAAGTTTGTTTTGCCTTGTTTTTAAATGTTTTTACTGCCTTATCAAACTTTTGAAACTTTTAATAAAAGACTGTTTTTTTAGCTAAATTTTTGGTTCAGTTTCATCTGTCTGTCTTATTAAAAAGGCCATTATATTTTAATGTCAAATATTCAAGTATTGACAAATTTTTTGTTATTAATATAGATCCATATAGTTGGCAAATTTTTGCAATATTTTTAACCTTAAGCATTTAATACAGTGGGGCAATATTTAACTAAACAGATAACACAATAGTCTTTATTTAAATGGGATCATGTATTTAATTTAATTATTTTCTAGGATGAAAACTGGGAAAAGAAATGCCAAAAAATCTTCAAGTTTTGTTTGCAAACTATCAATGTTCTAATCAAGGCTGAAATGGCTGAACTTCCTTTGCGGTTATTCCTACAAGGAGCTTTAGCATCTGGTCAAATTGGATACGAAAATCATGAATCTATTGCTTATGAGTTTGTTTCCCAGGTAATTAACTGTTTCATTAGTTTCTATGATATTGAAAAATGTGATAATCACTACTTCGTAGCATTTTCATATTGTATTTTTCTTTTATAAGAATATCATATAATTATGTGGTCTGAGGTAAACCTATCTAAGCAATTTTCTAATTCCAGATTATTTTATTCAGGGGGTTTCAGTTAATTTTATTGAAGATGTGTAAAAACAATTGGTAAATGAAAAATTATGAGTGAGTTTAAATTTTTGGTGCTTGTGTATTAACCTGTCAACAGTCACAGTATCAGGGGCACAGTCAGCAGTTAATACGGAAGTACCAAATTGTTTTTTAATTTAAAATAATAATTGATTGTAGCAATTTCAAAATGTTTTCTTATCTTCAATTAGAGCTTAAAGGGTTTTCAAAGCAATTTTAATGGTTTGTGTTTTACCTGTCACATACCTAATCTTCTCACTTCCCCTCCAAAATATAACTGGCTGACATCAAAATGTATCTATGAATACTTCTACTTAAAATAAACCATGTAATCAATTACAATCTACTTGTGTTTTTATTTTCAACTACTTTCACAGGCATTCTCACTCTACGAAGATGAAATATCTGATAGTAAAGCTCAACTTGCAGCCATAACTTTGATCATAGCATCTGTAGAGCAGATGTCCTGCTTTAGTGCTGAAAACCACGAACCTTTGAGGACACAGTGTGCATTAGCTACTTCGAAACTCCTCAAGAAACCAGATCAGTGCAGAGGAGTGTCTGTATGCTCGCATTTATTCTGGTCCGGAAAGAACCTGGGTACTAAAGGCGAAGAGGTAAAGATTTAGATTAAGAATTAATAAAACTAAACTCATTGGCACAATAGCTTATGAGTGCCTAGTTCTACAATGAAAATCCTAATTTAACATTATTCAAGGAATCAAAGAAAAATAGCTTTTTATGTGGGAAATCATTAATATATAAACTGTCCACTTTTTAACACTGATTTTATTATAAGTTTATGAGGGACAGACACAGTGAATGTGATTAGTACACAAGTTATTAAAAGTAATTTCTGTTTTTTTTATAATATTTGCGTGATTAATTGCCCATAACATGCAAGTATGCAGTTATTACCGTTTGTCATATGCCAACAGGTTTTTAAGATGCAGTCTACATAATTTGTCAAAATTTACTAACAAGCTCGTAAAGTTTTATTTACTCGTAGGAATTTTCCCGAGGAATCTTTTCTGTGTTCAAGTTCACTTATTATTTTATGTTGATTGCTTTACTACGAAACTTAATTTTACTTGCCCAGAAAGATGTTTTTTCTGATATCAAAGATCAGATAAAAATATTTGGCTTTTTGTGTGTTGTACAAGTTTTGCTTAAGTGAGCTTTTTAAGCAAAAGACACAGCAAAATTTCTCACTTTTAAAAATCATTTAGTAAACTTTTTTAAGCCAGAGGTGTCACTGTGGCAGGTGCCAATAAAATTTTTTGGTTATTTTCTTATAAAATGTTTAACTGCAAATTACCCCCAGATTACTAAAAAATGGTTTATAAACCCTATTTTTAACAGTTGAATTTCTATATTCTTTCTGGGGGAGAACTCTCAGACCCCCTTTTTAACGTGAAACTCGGGTGTTGCTATTTTAAAAGTTGAACTCCTGATGTTCAAATATAACCTCTTAATTTTCTTAAAAGCTATGTTTAACCTCTGGATATTATTGCAAGAAAAATGGGAGAGATCGAAAAATTTGAAGAACATAGGGATGATTGAGAAACACTGATTTAAATGCACTTAGCTATTCAAATTAGTGTTTGAAATTATTAAATACCTTAACTGAAGATGAGGGGGGTCATGCTAGATTCTGTTTATAAAAAAGCAGATCACAATGTTCAAAAGTTAGGGAACCCCTGACTAAAGTAATTTGAATAAACATTAAGTTTTGTTGCTGGGGGTCATGTAAATTCTCTCGGATGGCCATATATACGATACCTCTAAAATGGAATAACAATACTTAATAATTCTAAGGTGTCCATTGGTGCAACAACCAAGTTTTAAGACAAAATTAATTGTGATTGGAGAACCATAGAAGCTTTACAAGTGTATCTATTTATAAATGTCATTCTTAAAATTACTGAATTTTTATTTTCAGATGCATGATGGTAAACGAGTATTAGAATGCTTGAAGAAGGCAACTAACACTGCAAAACAATGCATGGATTCCAGTGTGCATGTGCAGCTACTGGTTGAGATTTTGAATCACTGTATTTATTTTGACGAAAAGAATAATGAGTTTGTAAGTAGCTAACTAAAACATACTCAGCTAATTAAAACATAAGAAAATCCTCTAAAAATCATTTTGTCCCTTTCTATGAAGCTTTATTTGAAACAAATCACGAAGTTGATATTTTTTATCTGTGCTTGAGTTTGCATTTGAATGAATTTTTTAGATTGGAAACTTGAAGAATCATCTGTTGAATGAAATTCCTGAGCTGATATCCAATCTCGAAAGCAATGAAGAAAATGAACAAATAATAAAGCACTTTCAAAATACTTTGGAGCATACACAAGAGGATAAAGAAACTGCTGCCAAAGAAACTCCATCCGAAGGACTTGGTTTATAAGCATTTTATTCCATTCAAGTATGTCACAAATTATTAAAACCTTAACAAGGCTTCTTTTCATTGCATTAAGACACTTTACACCTTATTTATAAGATTTTATAATATGTGTTGTTGTTTTTTAATTTCAAATGAGCTTACATGTGATGGAAAGAAAGTTTTTTAAAACTCAAAATTCTGGTTTTAATTTTGATTTTCACTGCCACTTTAGTTATGAGTAGCTATTAGTTTTATTTCATCTTTTTCCCATGAAAATCTGGTATATTTTGTGATAAAAGTTGGACAAAATTTGAGATGTGTAATTTTACCTTATTTAAAATTCTTATATAGTTTTATTCAAGTTTTACAAAAATAAATTAATCTGAATCAAGCAATTGTTTAAGTGCCCTTGCAATCTGTTGAACTACATTTTTTAGACCGATTAAGTGGATCAATAATAATCACTTCATTGTCTGGTTACCCACTTTAATATGTTGTTCTTATGCAGATGGAACTAAAGGAACTGTGTGTGTGTGATGTCTTCAGATTTCAGTTTGAAACTGACTCATCATTCCTTTGAAATGAATGTAAATAGAAAGTGCCATTTATAGTGTGTAATATTCTTTTGTTAGAATTTAGTTGTGTATATTTGATTAAATATTTGGATATTAAATATATATGTTTAAAGTTTTCATAGTCTCCTTTATTTGAGTGTATATAGATAATGTTATTAATAAAATATTTTGTATACAGGGGGTTTCAAACTTCAAAAATTCATTTAAAAAAAGTATGGCTTGAAAATAGTTTGATTTGTAAGAACATCATCAGATCATAACAAAAATAACCAAAAAGGGGTGCTCTCACATTATATTCTTTTTATTCAAATCAGGCAAACAGAAATTCAATGAAATGGATCTTTGTAACTTCACTCTTTCAAGTTCCAAGAATTTTATTTAATAATCTTGTACATTTCAATTGTAATTCAAAGACTTCATCTCTTAACTCAGTGGTTCCTTAACTTTTTCAGGCTGTGGGTCCCTTTTTCTCTCTCCAAAGAGTATCTTTTATTGACTAAGTTTAAAAAAATATGACTATCTTGATTTTCTAAAAATTCCCCCCTTGAAGATGATAGCTTACGAGAGGTTTTACTGTTATTGGTAATAGTTTGCAGCATCCTGAAAAGGACCTCGCAATGTTCACGTTCAGTTTGGAAACCACTGCTTTTACTTTTTTTCTTGAGGTTAAATTTTTTAGTTTCAAAATTATTCTTGTGCCAACATATATTGTTTATTATACAGGACTTTTTAGTTTTGAAAACTAAAGACTGAAAAACTGTCGCAAGGAAACAAAAAGCCTGGGGAAAACTCCTTGAGAAGGCCGAGGCCCATCCTGGGCTGTCAAGCCAGTTAAGAAAACATATCATTGGCTTACAGGAAAAAGGCACTAATTCAATTCTGGCTTAACTACTCTGTGTGAGGAAATGCTGAATTTGGCATTATCAGATCTTTTCTTTTTCATCAACAAACTGATCGCTTCAGCTTGGCTTAATTTTGGGAATCCTCTCATTTGTTGGCATCCTTCTAACACTTTCAAAAGATCCTCTGAAAGTGACTTGGTGCTTTCTCCTGTAAGCCGATGATATCAAAAGTAAATAATATTAATCAAGTTTGGATTATATTGTTGGCTTACAGGAGAAAAACATTAACAGCCGTTGGTGTTAATCATTGGTCAAAGAAGGATTCCACTAATCAGAGTCAGTGAAAATCTAATATTTCTTTCTTTAGCGCCACTTATTAACATAGATCTGATGCCTGTGAATATGGGTACGGTCATCCAGAAAATCAGCATGGTATCTGTTCAAAAAATCTGCTGTTTCTGGTTATTGCACAATAGGAAAACCGCAAACAACCCCTTCAATGGCTGTAATAAAACAATTTGCGTCCGGGCCACCAGCAGTTTATCTCCCCCAATCTCCTCTCTCCCCTAGCACTCGCGACAGAGGAGAGGTTGGTAATTGACCACACAAAGAAACCGGTGCCATAAACTGAGGTGTCTTCCTGGTGTTGGAGGGGGTCATGAATGGGGAGAAAGGGTAGATTTTTTGAAGACCATGCTGATTTTCTGGATGACCATACCCTATGGTTGTTGGTCACTTCCAGGTCAACTACTCGGTATGGTATGGGGTATCCAAAGTTTGGCAATATCCTATCACTTTCTTTTGCACCATGCAATTTCACCAACACACTGATCATATGTCAACTTCGCAAGATTTTGGGAATCCACTCTTGCGTTGGTGTTCTACCACTTTCTAAAGATTCCCCAAAAGGGACTTGTAGCCATATTCACAGCCATCGGTGGTGCTGTTAAATCCTTGGTCTAAGAATTCCACCAATCACCCCATTCAACGAAAAGCTAATTTTTCTCTCTATGGCTGCTGGTTAACCATGATGTTGATGGCTGTGAATATGGCTCTTAGTGCCTTTCTCCTGTAAGCCAATGAGATACAATACTTAAGTGATTCATTTTAAAATTTTTATCTAACTGAGAAGCCCAAGAATACTATTATTACTATTACAATAAAAGAAAAGATTGTTGAAATAGATTCAGCTAAAAAAGAGATATCCAAAACAATGAGTTTATTATTTTGTGATTTTCTTATTTTAATATTCCAAAAAAGTTCCTGAAATAAAAAGTACTCATTATCTGCAAAAAGCACTTCATATTTCAATTAGCTCTGTATTTGTAATCATGCATTGGGATTCTATGGCGATTTCTTCTACTCGTTATCACCTAGCTGTGGTCTTGTGGGGTGCACAATTTTTTTCCTATGGTGGGGAAGGCCAGTGGCGTAACCAAAAAAAAAATTTGGGGGAGGGTTATATTGGAGTTTTTGGGAGGATATAAGGAGGTAAATTTTTTCTCCTTTTCTATGATCAATAAAGGAAAAGTTTCTGACTTTTGGGGTAAGATATCCCCGGATCCCTCCGGCTACGCTCCTGGGGCAAGCAAAGATGATTGGTTTTTAGTGTTCGGCAACTAGTGGTCAAAAAGTAGTTAACTACCAACTACTAACTAGTCTGGGAAAATCTAGTTGCAACTAGTAGTTAACTATTTTTTCCTGGGACTAGTTGCAACTAGTAGTTAACTATTTCCGAAAGTAGTTAACTACTAGTTAACTAGTCTATTTAATTTCATAACCTATTTTTTGCCCGAATTCTAATACATCTTTCTTATCTATATCACAAAAAACTTTATGCTTCGCTCAAAACGGGCCTTTATTTCTGGTTATGGTATTTGAGTACTCTATACCATGACATTGTAGTTATAAGTAGCAGTGTAATTTTTTGTATATTTTGATAAAAATTTTAAATATTTTTAAAATTTTAAACATAGTATTTTTATTTTGTAAAGTAGTTGAAAATTTGAAAGTAGTTTCAACTAGTAGTTATTAAAAAAAGTAGTTCAACTAATAGTTCAACTAGTTTAAACCAAAAGTAGTTAAACTACTAGTTAACTACTAGTTGATCGGTAGTTAACTACTAGTTGCAACTAGTTCTAGTTAACTAGTGCCGAACACTATTGGTTTTACTCTTTAGTTCAGGTACTCCTTTTGAGTGATGCGGCTCAGAAAAGTATCCCTATTTTAAAATTTTATTATTACTTCTCTGTGAAATTGATATCGCTTTGCATATTAGTTAACTATATCTGGCAACAATTTTCAATATTGGAACCAAAACTAAATCATCCCACATTTTCCAATTCTACTCCGTAAGGTATGAGAAAGAGCTCTGATTGGTTTGGTAGATTCGAATCAATCCCTCTGCGAAAGCTCTGATTGGTCCATGGAAAGCTTACTAAGTAGATTTCGTCATAGCTTCAAACATAAACGTGATCATCAGTTTGTTTACACTTTTCTCATGAAACGTAACTAAATATAACACATCAAAGTAAGTTGAAAGAGCTACAATTTTCATTTCATACGATAGTAAAAATGTGTTTTCACCATTGGCTTACTACCAAGTTAGGAAATATAACTTATTTTGGGTGTTTTTTTGAACTTTTATTGAATATCATATTCAAGTTCGAATTGCAGTTTTAAAGTTTTACAAAATCCTTTCCTCCCTCATTTTACTGTACTAATATCAATCAAACATAAACATATCGACTAGTGAAAGTATTTTAACAAATTGAATACTATACTATGATTACTGATGACGGTTCATTAGATGTGTCGTGTCGTGATGTAATCGAACTATTTGGAGTTGAGAATTGGGAAATATAAACAAAAACTAGATTTTGCAACACTTTGGTATGAAGAGTTATTTTTAAAGGTTCTTATTGGGAAAGCTGAATTATTATTGGAAAGTGAAAATGAATGGGACAAATTTCACATTTATAATAATGTAGAAAATAATTTTACATTTTTCTATTCTGTAACAAGTTTAATACTGAACAGCTGTTGATGTTGATGATAAGAGTTAAGACATTTACAGCTCGACTTAGGGAGTAGCCACATCAGAACTGAGCTGGTGGCGGGAGCAATATAAATGCATTAAAGATGGTTATCTAAGACAAGGTATCTAATAGAAGTGAGATAACCATCTTTATCACTTTTTTATTGCTTTCGGCTGAGTTTGGCAGTAGTGTGGCTTGCCTCTTAGGGTGAACAGAACAGCTTTAGAAACACCCTCCAGCCTCCATGTTTACCCACAGCTCAAATGATGACAATGCTTAGGCATGTTTCTGTGGTTGCACATGGCAACTGAAGGACTCATTCTAAAGCTGTTACTTTCGTTTAAAACCAATTATTAAACTATTGGTTTCATTATAAGTAAATGGGGGTATTCAATCAATTAGCCACCATTTAAACTGCTAAATAATAGTTTTGTGACAATTTTCCACCAAGTTTTAAAGTTCAGCAAAAAAATATTTTCTTAAAATGGTACAATACTAACTTCCGAGCTATCCCATCGACCGTGTGGCTGAAAACGAAAATGTATAGCCAAAACTCAATAATTGAGTTTCTGAAACTGACTGATAATAATCAAGAACCCTTAAATTAATTGGTATGATCAGAATTTTGGAATTATCTTCAAGTGTTCCAACTTTGGTTGCACTCTGTTAAATAGGAGGTTTGTGGGCTATCCCCCATCCAAAAATTGTTTTTTGAAAATATTACCCTAGTCAGGGTTGAAAATTGTGATACTCATATAAATATCAAATTATCGGATATTTTTATATAGTGGGGTATCCAGTCGTAACGCTTGTCACAGCCTTTACTCTAGAACGCCAGGAGCTATTTCCATATACGTGGTGCCTACCCCTAGTAAAATGCCTAGGTACAATTCCGTTAGAGTCCCTGCTAAATATCGCCAATATCCAAATCGCTAAATATATCCAAATCAACAAATTTTTCTGACTTTTATTAATAAACTGGATAGTTATTGATCTAATTAAACATTTTAATTCAGGAGTTTGAAATTATTTATGAATATTTCTACTTTTTGTTGTCTAAAAGAACCGGGTGATATATAGCGGGGACTCTAACGGAATTGAACCAATGCCTATTGCTCTTTTCGATGACACCACTTTTATCACCCCCTAGCGGCAAGTTTAGGGGTTAGCATGCCTATTTCAAGAGACACCTTGTACACAAAAGTCACAAGAAGCAAACATGAAAATTTTAAAATTAATTAAAAAAATTAAAAAAAAATTAAAATTAAAATTAAAAGTTAAAAATTTTTCTTATTAGCACACCATAGACTTTTTTACCTATAAAAATTTTGTTTGTAATACATATATTAATTTAATCAGCAATACATTCATACATAATTTGAGAAATATCAACATTTTACATTAATTATAAATTAATTTCAAACTGGAAGAAATATCTTTTAAGTAGATTAACAAACAAAGAAAACAACAAACAAACTTTTTTTATTTACTGAAGAAACAAAATGAAAATAATTGAAACAGAATTATCATCCGCCAAGGGGAAACTTGGTCAGATTAAATCTTGAAAATTGACATTAGAATTTTATTTCTACACTTCTTTTTTTGTTTTCCTCCGAAACAAACAAAATGGTAAAGAATGCAACCTTTAGGGGCTTCTGTACCTTCCAAACAAAATTTAAATATCCACTCAAAACAGAAAAGTACTGGAACCAGATTCTGGTGGGCTCCGGTGCAATTTAAGCCCTGCTTATCTGTGTAAGTTCATGTATTAGATATTTTGTATCATGATTCGGGAATGAAAAGGATTAATCAAGTCTGTTATTTTTAAAAACTTCTAGTTAAATCTAGTGAATGTGACTAATTTATTAAATATATAGGATTTTAATGTCAAAGGTTATTGCTATTAGTTTAACGTTTTTCTTTTACCACTATCTTAAAGTGAGCTAAATTATTTAAATGACCGTAATAATCTGAAACTATGAGAATAAAATCTGTTACTATGTATATTTTAAATTAGTTTCTGAAGTTTGGATCTCTTTTGCAGATTTACAAGCTATTGAAATAAAATGGAGGAGTGTGAAAGAATGTATGCTGAATTTGTGGTAGAAAAACTCAGAAGTGCTGGAGGATGCCTTAAGTTCCAACATTTGACGGGACACCTATCCCAATTAAATGAGAAGGCTCGTAGAATGGTTGGAACTAAGCCTAGCGAAATAATGCGGTTTTTACGTGGTCGAAAAGATTTGTTCTTTATTGAACAGAATGGTATGATAAGTCTTCAATCATCTGTGTTTAATGGAAATGGTAGCGAGAGGAGTGAGGAATCAAACGATGGCTTTCCTATGTATCTGAGGGAAGAAGAAGGAACTGTAATTAAAGTGTTACCTAACTTTGGTTTCATACATAGTAAGAAACATAAGACCAAAGTGTATTTCCCTCAAGCTAGTTTGGTTGAAGGTAACCAAGGGCAGCTTCTTACTGATATCCTTGATTGTGGAAAGAAAGTGCTCTTCAATGCCAGGAAGGTAGACAGTAAGTTAGAGGCCAAATATCAAGCTAGTAAAGTGTGGTTTCCCGAGAAAGCTGAAAATGAAGTTCTTTATCCAGACGGCTTTTCAAAGTCGAGGAAAACCAGGGAGACTGGTTTGTATGATCCTCCTAAAACTGAAGGTTTAGGAAAGATACAGAACGTTTTTGAACATATTGGCTTTATCATAATTGGTAATGATCCCAAAAACACAGTATACTTTACGAAAAAGGATGTCCGCAATGTGGAGAATGTCACTGATCTAACCAAAGTTTTCAAGATTAATGATCCTGTTGAATTCAAAGCCATTAGGAGCATGAAGAAAGATGCTAAGAGTCGTTGGCAAGCTACTTCAGTTCATGTCCAAGGTCAACCAAAACCTCAAGCTAAATTTTCAAGGAACATGGAGAAGGAGGTGTCCGGAAAGATATACCCCAGTGCTAGGGGTATTATAATAAAATTTGGTCCTTCTTTAGAAAAAGTAGCCGATGCTGATTCTTGTATTTTTTACTTGCATGGAACTAAAGTAGAGGATGTAAGTTGGGAATTTTCAGATGGAGATCCAGTATTGCTGGATGTTGTTAGCATTAAATCTAGTCCTTATTGGAAAGCCATGCTCTGTTGGGTTGGTCCGCGCCCCAATGTTGTTCTTAAAGAAGATTTAGGCGATTTTAGTGGTCAAGAAGACGAGATGGATGACATTCCTGAATCGGGCAGTTTCACTAGTAAGACATCGGGCGTCTCGTCTGAAAAGTCTTATAACTCTGAAGCATCTAGAAACCCCCGGTTCTCTAACTCGAATGCTCAAAATGTTCATGAAAAGTCATCTAAACAGAGATATCCCAGAGATATTAAAAAATCAAACCTTAATAATGGCCCCTCCCGTTCCTTATCACGTAGCTCTAGATCCTCTCAACATTCTCAGTCTAGTAGGAAAACATTTCCTACGCAGGCACAAGACCCAAGGAAATTCTTCAAAAGACATAATCTTGAAAATCAAAGACAGAAAGTCAGAAATTCGAATCAGAAATTTGAAAGGGACTCTGGATTTGGGTCTAATAAAAAAATGAATGTGTTCCCAAAAACAAATTTTTCTACTCAACATCAATATAGTGATGAGGACTGTTGCATCGAGAACGAACTAGATGCTTATAAATATGAGAATTCAGAAGAAAAGAAAGAACCTAAAAGTAGAAAGTATGCGTCGTGGGGTGATACTCCTTATCCTGGCGAGGAAGAAGCAGAGTTTGATAATGCTTCAGAGATCCTTGAAGATACTGCTTCTACTCTACATCCATCAAATTTTAGAAACTGTAGTCCTATAAGTAATAATAGTGATGAGAGGTATGAATCTGATGATTCTAATGAATGTGATAAAAGATTAAATGAATCTGGGGACGAAGCTTCTGATGATGAAAATCCATCTGTTGACACAGAAGTTGAAAGTATATTTGAAAATGCTGACAATGATGTTGATGGTTCTCCCAAAAAGGTGGAAGAAGCATACATTCGACTCTTCAGAAACCTGAATGGTAAGCTTTTAAAGGTTTATTGTAAATATGGCGAAATTGAGAATCCTAGGTTGAAGAAAAATATATCGTTCTTTTGGACCGATGTCTACTATAAAGGACAACCAGTAGCAAATATCTGTGAAGATTTAAAAGAGGTGTTGAAAGTGGGGCAAAGCATCTCTTTTGACTGCTTTGAAATTCTTGACGACGAAGGTGGTCTTTGGAACAAGGTGATAATGGTTTGGGTGGAGGGCAAGCCCAAGATAAAAGGAATAACCCCTCAAGAGTTTATAAAAGAAAACCAACTAGTTGTGTCTGCCATTGAGGTGTTAGCTGATGAAGGTGAAACGTCGAGTGATGACATTAAGCCCCAGAAACTCGCGGTTCCCCGAAAAAAGTTTCTTACTGCAGTGGATGATGACGATGATTCTGAAGATTCATCTGATTCTGCTCCTGAACCTTCTGATGCAGCAGCCAATATGATTCCCGAAAGGACTGCACCTGAATTCCCTCTTGCCAGACAAGAGCTTTCTACAGAATCTTGTGATATTGATGGGGACTCTTTAGCTCAGTTTAATTATAAAATTGAGATGAAAAAAGCCATTGAGAAACTATTATTGTCTCATAAGAGTTTTAAGGTGAGTATCCTCTTTTAATAGTATAAGAAGTTTAATTGACTACAAATTTGTGGGCAGTTCAAGAACATGTATAAGGTGACACCCTATCAGTTGCAGATCCAGGGGGCACTCTGGACAGTGCCCCCTTGGACCTAAAAAAATCACTCAAGTACGAAAAAAGTCCCAAAAAGTACTCAGCATGAGTTAAAACCCTACTTATAGGTACTGGACAAATTAAAAAAAAATTTCTGGGGGAGGTCCCCTTTACCCCCCAGCAGTATCAAAAGGGGATCTTGCGTGATACTTTTTAGAAAATCCCCAACATTTGCCCTCGGGCTCAAAAGTTACGAGACCCCTGGTCTAAATTATGGAGAAAAATCCACTTTTGGAACAGTAAATTGATTGTTTTTTGAACACCATTGAATTTCACAATGATATAATCTATACCATATATAGCCTGAGGTTTAGTTGCTTATTATTTTGAACTTTCTTTGTGGTAACAATTAATTTTTCTTATTCAAACTGAAACCATAGTCCTTTTGCGTGAATTAAATTACTTTTATTCTCAATGTTCTAATTGAAATAATTTAATAACATGAATGATTTTTCTCTTGCAGTCCGATACAGACACGATAGTGTCCGACGTTGTAGACTTTGTTTTAAATAAATATGTCACAGAAGAATCTTCAAATGGTGAAAGTTCCAAAGAAAATGAGTTTCAAGCTGAAACACTCTCCAAAGATGATCCAACCGAAGATTCTGCTAAATGTAGTGTCAGTGTGACTGATTCTGCCGTCCAGACAATTATTACAGGAGAAGTTATTTCCCTAAGTATTTTTACTCATGGATAACTCTTTGTTTCTAGTAGTAAATGTTTTCTTTATCAAGTTTAGTTCAAACTTTTGTGAACATTTTAAAATTTCCCCGATTGTAAAATTTTAATTTGACGCTAAAGCTGTCCAAACACTTCAAATCTATGATGTTGATTTATCTACTAACCATTTTGGAATTTCCAGTTACTTTTGTTCTATATACTATATTAAGTAAATAACATCTATATATTAATTGCAATTAAGCATTATTTGGTTTTAACTTTTCCACTCAAAATTTGTAATAAAATAGTTTAATTATCATTAATGAGTGCATTTAGGTTTAGTCAAACCTGATAGTTTCAATAGATGGTCAGATATGCCAAAACGATGTTTTTAAAAGGGAATTTTGTAACTACAAAAATTATTTGTGCAATGTAAGTGGTTAACGAATATTCTGATAATTTTGTCTAATGGTATGCTCTCAACATTTGAAAAGTGTTGAAAATAAGATTTATTCATGAGAATTAATATTCCTTTGCTATTAAGCAATAATGAATAAAATCAATTTCGTCTCACCTCTCACCAAAAACTTTTCATTCATTTTAAAGAAATTGACGATCAGAAGTTTGACTGTCGGTCAGGTTAGTGGTGAATGTGGCTGTTATGTGCTAAATTCGAACAAAATCATGGCTGGAGTGAAATGAATTAAAATATTATTTGATTTACTTTTTCAATCCCTCTTATGTGTAATGAATTCAAACATTAAAGAAACCTGAGAAAAGTTTTCATTTTATTTGAAAAATAACTGGTGAAAAATTTTATTTCAAAAGAAACATTTTTATTTTCCTCTTGTAGTCTGCAATAAGCTTAAACATTTTCTTGAGTAAAATTGGAGTTGAGCAGGGCAATGTTTAATGTTATTTTTTCTCATATATTTAACAATTTCAAATGGCATCATACCATATAATACCTTAAATTTTTCCTTGGTCTGTTCTTCATTCCTGAATTAAACTACACATATTTTTTTCAAATTACTTCTGAATTCTGTGACAATTGGTCAAAGATGGCTAGTTCCTGTTGGCAGTTTCACTTTATCATTTCTGGTCTGCGAAAACAGATGAAAAAGTTTGCATTTCTAGGCATCTTCAAGTTTTGTGAAGGTGTTTCCCCTATTCTCTTGAATTTTTAATTGCTATGCTTTTTAATATAAGAAATAGTAGATTAAAGATATTTTTGTATCTTTTTAAAAGATTAAAAACTTTGTAAAGCTTTGCATTCTATCATTTTTAATTGGAGGCAAAAGAAGTATCCATAATGTTAAGACTGTGTATTAGAGTAATCTAAATGACGAAAAATTTTAAATTTGTGTTAGACACAAACCAAAATATATAAAATTAACATTTATAATGAAGTAAAGCAAACTTTTTTCAAAAATCTTAAGTGCTCAAGTAAAAATGAGCCTTTGAAGATTTTATTTTTGTGCTAACTGCTAAGTACTAAAGCTAGTCATTACATAGTGAATGAATATGTTTGGGAAATCATATGCAGTTTAATTTAGCATCTACATTGATAATTGTGTTTTAGATCTATCACCTAGTTAAAATGCACTTTATTTTTTTCTTAAGTCAAATGCATTATAGTAGGGGAGCCCATGATGCTAAATGTGGATTTACTCGAGCGCGTCAGATAATCATAGGGGAGATACCTTGCATGCTTTTGAGTAACTCCACCAAATATAAGCTCTCCATGTTGGTGGGTTTGTTTAGAACAGCCCGTCAAAATTTGAAAGAAAACTAGGTACATGGACATACTCGAGCGCGTCAGATTGGCTATCAAGACAGTGTACAACTAGTTGAGCCTAGTTTCCTGGCTACTAGTCTATAAACATTTTGTTTCGTACATTTTTCTCAAAAAGAGCAATAGCGTCTTACCGGTCTTGGCTTTACTTTGCAACTTTGTAACCCTCCCGCTCCCTTACCCTCCGCTCAAATCGGCAGATTTTAGAAAATGTACACTTTTTAGCTGGTAACTAACCTACCTTATCATTATCTGACGCGCTCGAGTATGTCCATTTAACTAATTTTTTTTTACAAATCTGACGGGCTGTTCTAGACAAACCCCCCTACATAGAGAGCTTATATTTGGTGGAGTTACTCAAAAGCATGCAAGGTATCCCCCTTATGATTATCTGGCGCGCTCGAGTTACTACCCAAAAACACTCTGGGCTCCCCTACTATTAGTGTTATCTTTAAAATCAGTGATAACTTGGCTGTATATAGCTATTTCTTTTATCCATGCAGGTGTATTTACTTTAAGAATGGCAAACCTGAAGTAGATCCTGAGATCTTTTGACATAAAAATTGTGAGTAAAATTTATATTAATTTGATAAGTCGAGAGGTGATTGTCCAAAATGTGATAACTGTGCAAAAACTAATGTTTGCATGAAATGTAGATGTCTTAATTTAACTCTGTGATTTTCTTGTCTTTCATTTACGTGGTAGTTGATGTTCTTAAAATGTCCATCCAGTTGTGTGTGGTTAATACCAAGATTTAAAATGTGTTAAACAGTATTTTTTGTTTTAGTGACTAATAGAGTAAAAAAAGTTGTTTACTTAAAGTTATAAGCAGTTTATTAAAACAAGAGAAAGATTACTTATTTTAAGCTATTGTCACTTTTGTCTTCGTTGTATATTGTCCTTGATGTGTATTTTCAAAGGCTTGGATGTGCCTCAGATTCTGTGCAGCCGATCTATTTTAATAATTATGATGTGAATGAAAATATTTTGTATCCTTGCATTCCCTTCTGTCATTTTTCAAAACTCTTGATTTTGGTTATGATGCCTACTTCATTCAAATAGTATACTTTCTTTTTCTCTACTTCCATTGTTCAATAATCCTTTTATACTCGACAGCAACGTTTCCTGTACCCAGTATGTCACTACGGGAAAGGAGAAAATGGGTAAACACAAAGCCTGTTGGGTTGCCAGGAAAAGTTTCAGTACACAAATCGTGATAAAAAGATTTGATACTATATATACATGGGGTCATTCCACGTCAAATCAACACACTTTTTGGCATGACCATCTCAGATTTTCTTGAAATTTGGTACACATGTTGTACTTACAGAAACTCGGAAAAGTACCAACTTTCATAAAAAAATATTAATTGGTTCTGGAATTACAGGTGCGCAAAGTGGTCAAAAATGGGCCAAAAACGGACCAACATAAGTTCTTTAAATTGCTCTACAGGATCTTCTAATTGGGTTATACAGATGAAATTGGTGTCATTTTAAAGTATTTTAAATGTTCTTTTTAATGGTGCAAAATGTGCTATAAAATTTTGAAAAACAATATATTTTACAGAACAAAATAGAATTAAAAGTTCGATTTCTATCAAATGTACCACTTTTAAAATTTTGAAAAAAATTCCAGGAATAGGTAATATTATTCTAAATAATCTGGTAAAATTATAGGATGGGACAAAAATGGGATCAGTGTCAAAAACTATTTAAACCAAAGTTCGATTTTTCTTATATCCCCTTAAAAATTTTTAAAACTATATTTTTTCATTAATTGGATGCAAATTGACTTGTATTTAACTGCTGTTGACAATTAGAGCCCCTGCACAAACTTGGTGTAGCTCGGGCTTCATATTTACTTTATGTGCATTGTTACAATACAATGGCCTGAATTAATATACAGATTGTAAATATGAAGCCCGGGGTACACCAAGTTTGTGCAGGGGGCAAGAATTTTAAAAATTTTTAAGTGGATATAAGAAAAATCAAACTTTGGTTTAAATATTTTTTGACACTGATCCCATTTTTGTCCCATCCTATAATTTTACCAGATTATTTAGAATAATATTATCTATTCCTGGAATTTTTTTCAAAATTTTAAAAGTGGTACATTTGATAGAAATCGAACTTTTAGTTCTATTTTGTTCTGTAAAATCTATTGTTTTTCAAAATTTTGTAGCACATTTTGCACCATTAAAAAGAACATTTAAAATACTTTAAAATGACACGAACTCCATCTGTGTAACCCAATTAGAAGGTCCTCTAGAGCAATTTAAAGAACTTATGTTGGTCCGTTTTTGGCCCATTTTTGACCACTTTGCACACCTGTAATTCCAGAACCAATTAATATTTTTTTATGAAAGTTGGTACTTTTCCGAGTTCCTATAAGTAGAACATGTGTACCAAATTTCAAGAAAATCCGAGATGGTCATGCCAAAAAGTGTGTTGATTTGACGTGGAATGACCCCATGGGTTTAACAAAATTAACATATTTTTAAATTGACGTTCTTCATTTCACTCGAAATTCAGACACCGCGATAGGAACTACTTTGTAAGTGACGTCATAGGGTCAACTAATGTTGCTGTCTAGTATAGTACAGGTTACTAATGACAGTTTGTTGGATCATATATGGTTGGCAACCTTCTTTTCTGCATTATTTAACCGATGCATATTAGACAACTTTTGGAATAACCAAGATTTTCTGACTGTTTTGATAATTTTCATTAAGATATACTTTTTAACCCACTATTTATATGATTCACACATTGTTCCTTAGTGTCTGAGTACATTCTAACTTTTCAAGAAAAGTGACATGCTTCCCTTCTAAAAAATATCTTGATCTTCCAGTCACAAAAAGTTAGTAAAATAAAATTTAAAAAACATGTTTGACTTCCATTCTTTTGTTGTTGTTTTTGGAAGTCTTAATTTACTTATCCTGCCCTCTTTTCTGTAAAATCCAGATTTGGGGTATCTTTCTATGCATTCCAAATGTTTGGTGCCCCCTGCTTTAAAACAATGGGAAGAATTGGAATCTAAGATTCTTGTTGTTTAGAAAAGAAATAACATCTTGATTTCATTTCAAAGTAAAGAGTTGAAACTGTGGTTTTGTGTTAATTTTCAGCTTTTATGTGTTAAAAACCTGAAAATTAACACACATTTTATTTTTATCTCATCTTTGTTCACAATGGCATCTTTTTCATTGTCCCTGGCAACATTTGTCCGCAATCTAGCATCTCAAGAGTTATTAGCGACCAAAACTTCCTTTGTGATTATCCCCCCTGTAGCCCTGTAGATTATGTACTTTTTGATGAATGTTGCAATCCTTTAATATTTAGAATGTTTTTGAAATATTTGTGGATCTTTATATTGTTATTTGTAATAGAGCCAATAATGTCGCATGCAACAGATACAGGGCCAGATGCAGCTTCCCAAAAACAATGTGGAAAAACTCAACCAACTGAAATCTCGTCAACCAAATAATCAAGGTAATAAAAACGAGATATCAAGAGTACTCGTTTCCTTGCAAACAGAAAGGTCAACCTTAGTTTATTTTTCTATCTGTCCCACAACCAAGTTTTGATTTATAGCTGTTATATTTTTTTTGTTGATGTAATTTTTTGGAAGCTGCATATGGGGGCCCATGGACTTTTCAATATATTTAAATTCAAAAGTTTTTATCTGTTTTTATTGTTTGCTCAGAAAGACAGTAATACAAGTCCAAAATTATAAATTAAGGATTAGATTCTTTTTAGAACCTTTATTCAGTGTGGCCTATGTCAAAAGTTCAATAAATGACCTGTAGGTGGTAGACTCACTTATGTCATTCTGAGCACTTCATTTTTGTATTAAAGTTTGCTATTGAAGAATGTGCTAAATATTTATTCTATACTAAAACATTTTTAGGTTCCCTTGTTTTATGTATTAATTAATGAACATTTACCTGTTTGGTGTATCTTGATATATATTCAATCTATATATTGATGCTATAGAATTTTAAATCAAAAATGTTATGTTATAAGTTTCTATGTAATGGGAATTACTTTTATTAGTGTTTTATTGATAGTCAACCATAAGTTTTCAGAACAGACTTTAAAAACAGTGCTTCATATCTATTGAACCAATAGTTTTTATTTATGTGATTGCACAATTTTGTAATGGAAAACATGGGACTTATTGGACAATAGGACATGGGAAAAAAGGGACTTAACAGTTTTAAACATTTGAATGATAATTGTTACAATCAGGTTCAATTTTAAAAACGAAAAATGTAATGGTAATTCATAAAACTGATATATTATTGACAAAAAAACAATTTTTTGTATCAATATGATTTTACTCAAATTGGAATATAATAACATTATCAAAACATGGTATTTCACACATTTTGGTGTAGGTATTTAAGTTCAGATTGAAAACCCTGGATCTAAATGCTGTAGATGAAAAATAACTGAATTAAATTTAACACTGACTTCTGTTATCCTCATATATCTGTTTTTCTCATTCTACTGTATTCTATATCAAACATTTTCTTTCATGAACTTTTAGTATTATCAATTTATATTTATTTTAATGTTCTTCAAAGTTAGATTTGCAGCATTAACTTAATTTTGCACGAATAATTTTTGTGTAGTTCACTTCTTATTTAACTTTTTTTTTATATAATAAGGTTTTACTGGTGGCAGATAACTTTATTGAAGAATGGCTACTGGAAGTTCTAATTATATGCAGTAACACTGACAATAGGAAAAACATTTTTCTCTCCCGAGAATAGTAGTTAGTTATCCTATTCATATGAACCTTTAATTTCAATTAAGCTTCCTTTATTAGAGACTGAATTAGACATGTATTGATGCATCTTATAACTTTATATTGTTAACTGTGTGAAACAGAATTTGATCTCAAAATTTACAAAACCACAAGTGGGTCTTAAAATAGTCCAACAATAATATGAGAGTTTAAAAAACTATTATGTCTAGTTAATTCTCGTTTCTGGCTTTCTGACATGTCACAAGGAATATCTTCTAAACAGAAACTTAAAACCTTCTAAATCTAATATTTTAAGTAATTTTGCACCCTTGGTATTAATTCAGTGGAATTTCTTGATTTTTAAAACATGAGTTTATGAAGCATGTTTTTTCTACCAACAATTTCTGTCTAACTAAACAACTTTTATGTCAAGTTAAAGACAATAGCCCATTGCAAAAAAAACCTATTTTTTAGAATTTTCCAAGTGCCCCCCTCTCATTTTGCTACAATTACTGAAAAATTATTATATAAAAATTTTCAGGTCTCTAGGTCAATTTTTTACACCCGCGCACCTCAAAAGCAGTTTTCCCATGTTAATGTGCAGGGGAAATATCTTAATTTTTTATTGTTTTTAATTTAATAAGCCTGAACGCCTAGCCTATATATCGTTACCACCACGCCAAAAACACGAATCTGCTATTCTGATACATAGCAGTTTCATATTTTTGGCGTGGTGGTAACAATATCACCTATATATCGCAAAGCCTATATATTACCTTTGGGATAGCATTGTCCCAAGATCCTATTGGAAAAACGTTCAATGGCACCTACTGGGTGATGTTCCCCGAGCGTTAAAAGCGCACTCTCACCAAGAAAAGAGGAGGCTTGCGGACGAGAGCTGGATAAAGGATACTTGAGTGTTTTATTGAATCTTTTTCCTAAGGTTCCAACCATTCTATCCTGTTTCTTATGTTTCCTGTTATGCCAAATTTTAACTCATTTGTTTTGACCTCTGCAGGGCTTAAATTGCACCGGAGCGCACCTTCTTGCGGTACTTCTTGGTTTTCAGTAAATATTTACTGATATTTATTTACTAATCAGTAAATATTTGTAATGCTGAAATAGTAGCGCTCCGGTACTTCTTTGGTTAGAATTTAAGCCCTGGACCTCTGCCTACTTCAATTTACTGATTTCCTATATAAGCCATTGCATATTATACAGTGTGCTTAATTCTCGGGGAACTTCCCCCAGTAGGTGCCATTGAATGTTTTACAAATAGGATCATGGGACAAATGTATCCCAAAAGTGATACATAGGTTTTAACTCAATATTGACAGCGTTCCAGGCTTATTAAATTAAAAACAATAAAAAAAAAGATATTTTCAATATTTTCCCTGTACATTAAAATGGGAAAACTACTTTTGAGGTACACGGGGGTCAAAAATAGACGACATTAGTCATTACGTCACTTGCTTGTTTGGAAACGTTGATTCCATCCGTGATTGGTTCCGTACGGATTTACTTACAATCACGGAACTAATCACGGATAGAATCAACGTTTCCAAACAAGCAAGTGACGTCACACTAATTTCGTCTATTGGCCTAGAGACATGAAATTTTGCAGGTAATAATGTTTCAGTAATTGTAATTGTAACAACATGAAACATGAGAGGGAGGCACTCAGAAAATTCCAAAAAAAAAAATTCCCATAGACTTTTACAATGGGCTAATATACGAGTACAACAATAGTTTTGATTCATATGCATGTATATGTTCCAGCTCTTTTTCTTAAGTTTGTTCTTAGGAAAAAGTATTATTAGATATTGCATTTTTTTAAGGATCTGTTAATAATTTCAAAAGATAAGTCAACTGTGTGTAGTGAATTAATCAAATAGTTATTAAGTGCTGAAACTTTTTAGGATTGTTTCTAATTAATAAGTAATAACACAATGAACTTTTTGTTTTATATTACTATTTATAGTGCAATCAAGTTTGTTATTGAGGGTGATGTGTTTATTTGTTTGATGTCTTCTACTCTACTGTATCCTTATTAAATAAATTCCATGCATAAAAATATAAAATATTTATTCTTAAAAATATTGCAAAGATAACGTTAGGTATCTAAAAGTTTTAGACATATATTTAATGCTATAGTAAGTTTTGTTACAGTAGAACTACAATGATCCGAATCAATTGGGACTGGACCCCATTCGGATAATTAAAAATTCAGGTAGTTGGATTTTTTCCGAAAAAGGGTATTTTAATTTATATGTATGTTGAAAATGGGAGACAAAACTTTTAAAGAAATTACTTTAATTTATTAAATAAAAAGGCACTTTTACTTGTTAAGTGTACTTACAAGTGCTGTACATTAGTACAGTATGTATGTACTGTAAATGAAAGTCATTGCTGAACATTTAGGTCAAAGCATGCATAGAGAGAATCATTATTTTGCCTGTCTGCATATTCTGTCTTATTTTTTCTCTTCTGAAATTCTGAAAGCAATTCAGATAGTCAGAGTTTGTATGAATGGAGTTATACTGTATTTGTAAAAAAAAAGTATATCTTGAATAGCCATAGATGTGTTTGTGAAAAGCAACACATATGTGCCAAACTGTAAACAAATATTTTTTCCTTTTCAGTTTTTAGAACCACTGCCAGTATGTTTGAATGTTAAAATTTTTTGTTTCATATACAAAAAATTATTCTTTGAACATTAAACTGTTTTAAAACCTAACTGTAATTAATTGTTATTACTTTGGCAAGAATTTCATTAACTACTGATACACTATATTTATTTCATGAATGCTTTCTTGATGTTGCATTGAATTCATGATGTGTGAAGGACTGTGATTCCATATAGTAGGGGAGCCCATGATGCTAAATGTGGATTTACTCGAGCGCGTCAGATAATCATAGGGGAGATACCTTGCATGCTTTTGAGTAACCACCAAATATAAGCTCTCCATGTTGGTGGGTTTGTTTAGAACAGCCTGTCAAAATTTGAAAGAAAACTAGTTACATGGACATACTTGAGCGCATCAGATTGGCTACCAAGACAGTTTACAACTAGTTGAGCCTAGTTTCCTGGCTACTAGTCTATAAACATTTTGCTTCATACATTTTTCTGAAAAAGAGCGATAGCGTCTTACTGGTCTTGGCTTTACTTTGCAACTTTGTAACCCTCCCGCTCCCTTACCCACTGCTCAAATCGGCAGATTTTAGAAAATGTACACTTTTTAGCTGGTAACTAACCTACCTTATCATTATCTGATGCGCTCGGGTATGTCCATTTAACTAATTTTTTTTTTACAAATCTGATGGGCTCTTCTAGACAAACCCCCCTACGTAGAGAGCTTATATTTGGTGGAGTTACTCAAAAGCATGCAAGGTATCCCCCTTATGATTATCTGATGCACTCGAGTTACTACCCAAAAACACTCTGGGCTCCCCTACTAATATGAACTCTTTACTTGTGTGATGTATGAAAAAGTTGTCTTGAGGAATAATTTTAATTTATTTTGTACCAAAATAACTAATAAAAAAAGTGTTATTTTTAAAATTTGAAAGCTTTCCTCTTATTTAAGTTGATGACTACAGTGCAAATATTAATTAGTGAATTCTGTCTTTTGCATTAAGTCAATCATAGAGGGGTTATTAATATAACTCTTTAGGGCACAATGTATTGAACTTTTAAATTTTTATTCTCTAATCTGTTAGGAGAGGTCTATTATGTTTGAAATGTTTCTTTTTTAGTAAATTATCTCTATTGACTCGTTATTTACTGGTTGTGAGTAGTCCATATATCAAGGGTTGGCAACAATCGGAACATGTCAAGATATTTCCTGGACCTCCAAAAAGAATAATTTATTTACATTTAATAGTTTATATGTTGCTTAACCCATTCTTTTTAAGAGTCAAATTTCCCAAAATTTTCTGGGGGGTATCCCCCTTTTAAAATGAAGCTTATAATAATTTACAAGCACTTAAGGCATTCAAGTAAAGTTCTTAAGTTCATTCAATAGTTATAAATCTTATCTAAGGAGTACTGAAGTATATTTCTTTGTAGGATACTAGGGGGCCTGCCCCCTGCTCGCTATCGCTCACCAACCCCCGGAACTACTTCGCAGTTCTTTTTAGATCGCTTCGCGATCTCAGCGAGCAAAGCTCGCTTGTTCCATCTTACCAATCACCCCGCTGGTCGGCTTAATTAATGCTCCTTTACAACCGAAACTACTTATCACTCTTGCTGATAAATAATTTAATCCAAATCATCCCAAAAAAAACTATTGCTGAAATATTACTTTCCTAACTTAAATTGAAAATAAAAGAAATCACACATAGTGAGCTATCGCTCACCAACCCTCTGAACTGCTTCGCAGTTCTTCTCAGATCGCTTCGCGATCTTAGCGAGCAGAGCTCGCTTGTTCATCTCAACAATCCAGCAGAAGCCTTTTCTCCGAATAATTTAATTGAAATGTTAAAAAAATATTCAGCAAGTCTACTAATAACCATCAACCACTTTGTAGAAAAAAGCATTGTTGAAAATAAAAGAAATCAGACTCATCAATAAAACACGCATAAAACTCGTCTGTTTCTCTAGTGAACGGCGAGAAAGAGAAGAAAAAATTGACACTTTGAATCTTAATAATTCTAAAACTAATTAGAATTTTTGAAAAAACAAAAAGCCAATATTTTTATAAAAATTATTTCTATGTGTCTTTAAAATATCATAGTTCTACTGTGATTAGTTTTGCTTTTATAACGAAAAAACAGAAAAATCTTCAAAATTTTCGAAACTTTAAAACTTAATTACTCCAAAACTAATTCGAAATTCGAAAAAAGGGCGACGTGGTGCAAAACTGCACATCTAAGAGTATGTGTCTGCAAAAAATCATATTTCTGCTGCTAATAGATTTTGCTGGGGGCGAACTCGCAGCAGAAAAAAATAATTTTCGACTTTGACATTAAATAACTCTAGAACTAATTATCTCATCTATTAGCTTTTAGAACGAAAACGATCCTCATACACTTGAATAGAAATGTTTAAAATTTCACAAATTTCCGTGGAATAGTTTTTGCGTAGTGAGAGTTCAAAGTGTTCAAAAATAAAATTTTCAAAAGCAGCGGCGGCCGCGGTCACTGTTACTTTTTTTTAATATAGAGAGATATCAAGGAAATGCAAATTGTGTAAGTAGGTAAAATACATCCACTTTTTTTTATTTATAGTAGAACTCCAATTATTCAAATGTTGCATTTTCATTTGATTAGCTGAAAGCTCTCTTTCTTTAAAAAGTAGATTTTTCTCCCATTTTCAACTTACATGCAAAAATTAAATAAAGTAGAATTTAAAAAAAAAAAAAAAAAGTTTATCTGAATTTTTGATCATTTGTATGGAGTCCAGTCCCAATTGATTCGGATAATTGGAGTTCTACTGTACTTCAAAAAATTAAAATTCACAATCTAAATTTTGTTTTCGTCAAAATGTTATATTTTTCACTATTCCAAGGTTTGACTGTTATGAAAATTGAGAAGAATTGTGTAATTTGTATCAACCTGAAATTTCTACCAGTTCCTTAGAAATATTTTGAAAAAATTTATTTCATCCTCAAAATATTGATCAAAATTGATTCATAATCTTTAGGACATGATTGTATGTAACTTGTGGAAAACAAATGAAAAAAAATACATGATAAAAAATAATCAGTGCTTTATTTATAATCCTTTATATAATGGTTATAAATATATATGCACATACACTTGTATATGTATATATATGAAAATAAATTAAAACACTTTAGTAATGACAACCAACACCAAGCATTGATTATACGAAGCAAAATATTAGTGATTTTGCAACAGCAATAAGTGATTAGGATAATGTACAAAAATATTTGCCACATGAATCGAGTTGTTTTATCACTGCTTTTGAATGTTCCACAAGTACATGGGTACAAGGAAACAGTAACAAAACAAACGCCTAAACAATCAAGCATCTGTATCTACTAACAAGTTCACATGATTCAAATTGGTTAGACTTTTTACAGCTGGAAAATACATTCAATACTTCTTAACTTCAATTACAGCTAGAAAGATATTACATTAGTGTGAGACTAATTTAGCTATCAATTTTTGGAAATAGCAATTTCCAAAAGATAGTATAATATGGTTTTCATATTTAATAAGTGATCTATAATAAAGAGTAAAAACAAACATGAGTATTTGATAAATGATTAGAAAACAGAAGTATTACAGCAATAGAGAAAGTTCTTACTGTTAACAAGAAAAAGCACTATAAAACAAGGTAAAGATAAGTTTAAATAAAGTTAAAACAACTTTGAACTTAAATAAATCATTATCTTAGCTTTTGATTTATTAACTATTTGATATTAAAATTGTATGTGTACCCAAATAATTTAAGTAGAACAGTATTATCAGTAATTTTTGAACATGAAGATTTAATGCACTAAAATTTTTACCACCCTGGAAAAAAAAAAGAGTTGTCACACTTTGATGTCAGAATTATAATTGGTATTGAAAGCACTAAGAAATATGTATGCTACGTCCAAGAACAACATTTGGTATAAGGGTTTTATCAGTTAGCCTTGTACGATTATCAAATTTATTAAGAAAAATTCTAGATTGATCTCGTATGTTTTTATATATAAAATAGGGTTAGTTGTATTAATCAACCCCTGAAGCCCATGAAACTTCATGCTTCGATTTTTGATTTCATCTAATTTATAAGCAACTTGTGTTAAGCTAAGCATGATAGGTTTCTTTAAAGAGGAAAATAATTGACACAGATTTGAATCTGTGAAACAGATTAAAGCTCAGAATTGCTGAAAAACTAATAGAAAAAAACCTGGCTTTTTGGTTCCAATAATGACAATTCTTCTCTTAGTATTCAGAAAATTGTTATTATGGATGAAGTTAATAAGGTTACTAAATTGCTTTTATATCGAGAGATGAAATGTATGCTTTAATTTCAACCGGGTATAATACTACAGAGACTAGAAATAAGTGCTTACACTGTATTCAAAGCTATTACATTTCACACTAAAATTGTCAATAAAACCAAACTAGTATTTCATTTCAACATTATAGTGTACTCTCGATATGAGGAGTCGAAGGGACAGATAAAAAATTTTGAGATAAAGAGTTTTCAACTTAAAAAAACCCTCTAAAACTTGGAAAATTTCTAAATATGCTTAGGTATAGTGTTATAAAAAGACAAAGTAAAACGTGCAAATTCAGCTCCAATTATATTTATAATATAGTAACTCATATTTTTTAGAAGACAAAAGAAATATTTCATTTGAAATCAAATTCTTTTAAATAATTACACTTTCAATACTAAAAGTATAATAAAAATTTAAACTTGCGCATTTATATTTTCTTCAAAAAGTTCTGTAGTCAGACAACTTTTCTCGATGTTATCATTAAATGTTTCTGAGCTAATCTTTTTTATACCAAAAAAATGAACCTCTTTGAAAGTCACGAGTCTATTTTACTAGCAAAATTATCACATGGCCAAATAATGCAACAAAAATTCAATTAATTTTTTGGTTCTAAAAAAATTTGTTAAACAAGGGTTTTAGTGAAATGTCTTTGATATAAGAATGGTAATTAAAATCAGAAGAATGCCTAGGGGATTTTTTTTTCTCGAAAAATAGATTTTCGCCATAACAAAGTTTGTCATTTCGAGAGTATACTGTATATAAAATGTTTGTAGACAAATGAATGCTTTTTTTTCATGCAGAAAAAAAATTAATTATTGTATGAATTAGTATTGCTTGATGCTAAACTAAGTAAAAACTACAACTAAATAAATTAGTATTTTCATTCATTAACTTATTCAAAACACTCAATGTCTTTTTCTAACTTACTTTTCAAAATAAATTTATCATATGTTAAAAAGAGTCTAAAGACTGCTAAAACTCCCCATAGGCCGCCCTAAATATAAAATATTTAATATCAGAAAGATTTTTTGGGGGAAATTTTTTGAGAAGCAATGCTAGATACAATATCAGAAGCTAGCAATGCACAGAACCATATCTGCCTATAAACTTAGCTGCTTTAATGAACATCATGATGGTTTCAATTAAATGATTTTATTCAAACCTTATACATTACACTTTTTAGATGACTTTAACATGATATGAGATAAGAAATGCATCTCCACTTTATTAAATATTTAAATCAACCAAGTTGAAAAAATGTTTAAATAAAAAGAAAACTATGGATTCGCTCATCGTTGTAAACAATATTATTCATCAAGTTTACTAAGGTTTGAAAAATTTAAAAACCAAATGATTAAAAATTAAAAAAAAAAAAAAAAAAAAGGAATGAAATTGTTTCATGAACCAATTATAGGCATCACCTTAATCATTGAAGCTTACACTCACTACTTTCAAGCTCAGAGTACAAACAAACAAAAGTTTTCACATTATTTTCAGTGGAAAATTGGGATTCTGTAGCAAAAACACAACACAAAAAAGGGACTCGAACAATCAAACTATATCACTAAGTAATAGTATAATGTAAAATAAAATACAATTGAAACAAACTACAACACTGGACATTTTTACAGAATATAAATCAGTATACTTTTCATAAGTATGTAATGAATTTAAGTTCATGAATTTCATTAAGATTTCAATTATAAAATATATCAATTAGTTAGACTTTTAAAACTGAGTTTCTTTTAAAAAAATTATCATGAGACATAAAATCTCAACTCATTTTTAGGAAGTTACTTTTTACAGCGTCATAGAAAGCAATACAAAAATAAAGGTTCAGCTTTTGGTAAAAGATGCAACTGTGTTAAGATGGTTTAAGTTCTTTCCCCACACTAATACACATCGTTGTTGGTGAACATAACTAATAAACATAAATTTCACTGTTATTGCTGAATAAGGCAGAAAATTAAATGTATCTAGCTTCATGTAATTATCTAAACATTGAAACAAAGCTTCACAAAAATCATTCCATGTGTTTTTTGTATGTAAACACTTGGCAATGTAACTCACATGATTTTTAAAATATAATTTAAGAATAGAAAATTTATCACAAATAATTAAAGTTTTGATAGCAAATGCTAGATGTAGCTCAATGGTGGACATAATTTAAAACACAAGCGTGCAATATGTGCAATAAAATCTCAAAAAGTAAAGGTTCAACAAGTAAATAAACTTCTGAACAACTAAGTTCACACAATTCAGAAAGTAACAACTTTTGAACCAAATTCAATATAAATCTGCCATTAGAGATATAAAATATTCAACAAACTGATAATAAATAGCAAAACAGACAGAACTTAAATTATGCATCTTACTGCAACTTTAAATGCAAATAAAATTTAAAAATGCAGGAATAAAATGTATGAATTATTCAGAGGTCATTAAAACAATTGACTTCTAAACAAACCTCAGCTCGATGATAATTGAGAAATGACTTAAAATATTGAACATAATTTAACACTCATGCATTTAATTATATTGCATCCAATTTGAAATAAAGCTTATCTTGAAATTAAGAGATCATTTAAAGGTGATGCAAACACAACCAGTTTTCTCAAACAGCTGATAAAAAAGTTAATGATCACTGGGACTCGACATTACAATTAGGTTTTTCTACAACTGGAGATACAATACTGCAGACACATGAATGAATGCAGTCACACATATAAATCTATATTTATTTACAGGAAAACTGGGACTATTATAGAATGATGCTAAAAAGAATAAGCTGCTGAAATAGAGTAGAGCAGCATCAGTCAATATCTAACATGAAAAATTTACACATGATTTTTCTGCATATGGTGCTTGAAATTTGTTCCCTCCCCTCCTTCAATGTGTCCCCTTAATGCCCCCCTCCCCCCAATTACTAGCCCCTCCCCATTTTCTGGCTTTGTTATAGCTCCATATCTTGCGTTTCGTCGTCTGAGAAATCGCTCATTGAGCTCTCACTGCTGGATTGGTCTTCCTCCTGCTCTCGCAGAGCTTCCTCGGTAGCATACTTCTTCACATATTCTAGGGAACAAAAGACCACTTAGCACGAAAGATTGACATACTAAAAAACAGAGAGACATGGCTAGATCAAAATGCAAACAGGTCAACTTTATTTAACTGACATACCTACAGGGTGATTCAAAACTAGTGGGCAAAAAGTGATAGAGAGGTGTAGACAATTCAGAATCACCCTGGTTAGGGGGTACACAAAGCAGTCCTGAGGGACTAGAGTGCAGACAAAAGTTGCCAAAAACACAATGAAAAATCTATTCTTGTGGGCAAATGGTTAGGGATAGATATTAAATTCCAGTGCCAATTATCAGGTTTTAAAACTATGACAAAGTTTTGTCCTTAAGGGGTCGTCTTTAAAACAAAGTTGTTATATAACATTGTCCAGAATGTCCACATTCATCTCAGAGTTCATGTGGCAAATCATCGAAACTATGGGACACAGGTCAAACCATGGAAAACACTCCCACACAATGATCCTGCAAGGGCAGTGGTTCCCTAACTTTTTAGAGCAGCAATGCCTTTTTCAATACAGTAATGGACTCTTTATACGGAAACCCAAAATCCGGCTCGCATTCAGAATTTTTTAAAAGAATTTTTAGTGAGCAAATGCTGCTACAATGTGCAATGGTTGCGTCGCGCCTTTTGTGACATCGTCTCCATGAATGAGTTGGCTCCTTTGTCCCTGCCTTGCCACCATGACTGTTTTGCCTGTGGAGTATAAAAGACCCCCAAGACGTGCAGCTATCGGGTCCTTCCGAACTTTTACAAAGGCCGGAGAAACGCGCCTTCGCGGAGTTGTCCGCTACTCTGCGAAGGGGCGTTTCTCCGGCCGGCGTAAAAGTTTGGATGGGCTCTTCTCTTCTGTTCTAATCTTCTCTTGGCCTCCTGCTGCTTCGCTATCGGTTCCGCGACGACCCACGTGCTTCGCCAGAAGTTTTTTGCTGGATCCTCTACTATTGAAACGGACGATCAGAACAACGCAGACGATGTTAACGCAATTTTAATTCCCATTCATATGATCAGAAATTTAGATTTACGAGAAAGGAAAATGATAGTAGGGAGGGGGAAGCGGGTATTTCGGCTTTACTAAAGCAACTGTGTCTTTACTGGCGTTTTTTCCGGACCGGATCCGAAATTCGCGACGATGTCGGCCCCGAGCTTGCCGGATAAAGGGTCCGTTACTGTATAACATTTTTCCAGTGCCCCCACCCTAAGAATTAACTCAACACACCATAATTTTAACTATAAAATATAAACTATATTAAACAAAAGAAATAAATGGGAACCACTGTGCTAGGGAGATGTCCAGATAATTTTGGCCACGTAGTGTATATTAGTATATTATAATAAAGCCATGGACGGATTTAGGTGGACCCTTAGGCAAACTGGAAACCTTAGGGGGCAAGCTGTCACTGACGGCTTTGGAAACATGATTTTCCCTAACAAAACTGGAATTTTCTCAAAAAGTTATTGCCCTCCCATAAATCTGTAAGTCCTGAAAAACAAGTGCTTACCTTGCACTTTCTTCTTGTACTCTTCTGGTTTGTGCAAATACATAGCAGCCGCATCACCATTCAATGGATCTATCGGGTTTGGGTAGGTTAACAACTGAGGAAGGAAAGACTCAAAAATATTTGACAGATCTGGAAAAAAATATCACAGAAGTTTTATGCATTTCACAGGTATTCAATCAAAAGCAATGAGAATGTGTAATGAACTATTATTTACTTTTAAGAAATGTTAAATTTTTTTTTTAATTTTTAAAAGCATGGCAGTTTGTGTACACTATTTTAGATAGAGCGCAAAACAAAATGTTAATTAATGATGAGAGCACATTAAATAGTGGGTTGTTTCTAGCCCAAGGGATTGTACAATAAAGTGCAGTGGGAAAAAACCTTCAAAGTCCATTTGTCAAAAACAAACTATATTTATTAAAGCTCGAAAAATTTTAATTCGCTTAAAATCAAACATCTATATATCATAAAAAGACTAGTGATATAATAGAAGTGGCAATGAGCTGGTGCTACTTGCCCCAGCTCTTAGATAGTGATTGGCACTGATGTCATTTCCGAAGTCAAAACCGATCCTACAGAGTTGAAGACACAAGATACTTTTATATTACTTGATAATTCAACAATAAGTAATCTGTGATTTAACACTTAACAATTGTTGATATAAAACAGATATATATATATATATAATATTGAAATATGAGAAAAAAACTTTACCCTTTTGAGTGATTGAATTTGTCTAGGGGTATATTTAAATGAGTTAAAGCAAACAGCATAGAAAGTTTAATACCATATAATGCAGTCCAGGCTTGATTAATGACGTCAAGACAAACAGTGCCAGATCTATAGAGAATTTTAAAACAAAAATTAAGCAATATAAAAAGTGCAAGTAGTAAATAGATTTGTGTATAGATTGTATAAGAAGGATAGAGTTGTAGAAGTATTTTTTCTTAACATCTGAAGAATGGAAACTACTTTTTTCCAATAAGAATGAAATTTTAAAAACAATTCCAAAGTAAAAAATGTGTAAAAGAGAAAATTTAAAACATATTTACACCAGAAAAAGACTCCATTAAAAAATTTGGAAATTAAGATTAAAATGTAAGATTTTAAAACGCTGAAAATGAAAAACTGCTAAACAGTCAGTTGAACTAATGTTCATATTTTTATTGTTCCAAATTCATAACTCGTTTCATAGATCACATTATAAATCTTAAAAATACTCACACTTCATCTATATTGGGGTGATATATTTTATTCATAAACCCTGAAAAAGTAAAAAATAGTTTAAATCAATTCAAAATTTATTTCAAACATGTTATACCTTGCTCATGTTGGATACATAGGATAGGGGATGACCATAAATTACATGAGGTGTTTTCTCCAAATTTTCTACCCCTTCCTCCCCTTTTGTGAGATTTTGCTGGACCCCCTTCCCCCTGAAATTCTCACGCAAGATCTCCTATATAAATTTTAAATACATAAATTACTTCCAACCACGTTTGCTTCGTTTTTTCAACACGACGCTCAACATGCACATTGCAAAAGTTTTTAAATAAATCCCTGTTGAAATCAAAAATGTCTTATTGTTGCAATCATCACAACAGATTGGCTAATTTGCTCTTTCGATTAATGTGGGCATTTTTCTTACACTTGTGCTGAAAAAGATAAAAGAAAACCCAAAAATTCTCAAAACATCAACTTCAAAAAAAGTTGATGTGTGATTTTAATTGACTTCCCCTGCTGAGGTTTTACTGGACCCCTTCCCCTTTATTGACCTCACATAATTTATGGATGTCCCCATATAGTCAGCTTACAGGAAAAATACAGTCACTTTTGAAAGCAGTAGAATAACGGCAACAATTGTGCAAATCCCCAAAATTTCACCAATCAGAAAAAAGGGATCAGTGTGTTGGTAAAATTGCATGGCACAAAAGAAAGCGATCAGATATTGCCAAATCTGATGCAACCTCATAGTGAGCCACAAGTAACTTAGTGTCTTTCTCTTGTAAACTGACAATCAGACTAAAATAATATTAGGTACTAATATTAATGAACAACAAAATTTAATTCAAAGTTTAAGAAAATATTGAAATAAGTACTTACATTACAATGGGATTGAAAAATTTTTAGCCTTTCATAAAAAAGTAAACACATCATGGCATTGCCTGTTTTAATTGGCCAATGAAACTCAGTTTGGAATATAAGAACCAAATATCCTAGATAAAAAGGTTAGAAAATATTTTAATTACCAATTGATGGAGACTTGAAGGGGTACTTTTCAGGCAAATCAACACGAACTTTCCATACACCATTTTCATAGGGAGCTATAATTAAAATTTTTTTAGCTGCAATGTGTTAAAACAAAAGGTAACAAGGTTCTCTTCCACACTTCATCAAAATAGGAGCCATTTAGCAAGTAAATAATCAGCATGTAGTCCAAGTAGCAAAGTCATTCCAGACTTTTTATGAAGGGTCCGTTTTTTGTAAAAACTGTGAAAATCTACTCATAATTTTGTGAATTTGAAGTTAGAGTTAAATTAGTTTTTTTTTTAACCAGGAGCCTGCTTTGTGAAAATAGGGTCCCATATTTGTAGTGTTGGGGGAAAAAAGTGTCCGTTTTAAATGCATCATAAAAACCAATTGTTTTTTTTTATCCATTAATCACCGTATATTTAAATATGCATTGTAAAAACCAGTTGGTTTTTAATGCTCTAAAAAGACTCCCTTGGTTTTTTTATTAAAAAAACCTATTTGTTTTCATTAAAATCTAGATATTTGAATGCATCATAAAAACCAATTGTTTTTTTTTATCCATTAATCACCAGATATTTAAATATGTATTACATTTATTAAAAACTAGAAATGTGCATCATAATTACCAATTGGTTTTTTAACCATATAACCACAATGTCTTTTCCATGCCATAAAAATCAGTTGGTTTTTTAATGCAGCAAAAAAAACTGATGGTTTATGTATAATTTTAACTTTTTTTTAATTAAATAAAATTAATTTTAATTAATAAATTAGTTAAATCACTTTATAGCTGAATTGATGAACTATTCATTCAATGTTTTCATAAACAATCAGAAATATTTATATTTATGTGTTAGGGAAAAAATTGTTTATAAAAAACCTGGTTTAAACAAAAAAAAAACTAGTTTTTTTCCAACCCTGGAATCTATGTAGGGAAAAACAACCATAATGATGTGGCAGTGACAATACTACAGGCTCTTGCACTGCACAATCGCCAATTGCTTCAGCATATAATACAATTCTCTACAATAATTTCCTCTTCTAAAAAAATTGCAGTAGTTTTAAACAATCCCTATTTAGATAATCTGCTTTCTTGGCTGTAAAAGGTGGATAGATAAGAATATTATATGCACGACCCAATCCTAAAAATGCAATGAAATTTTTTTTTTAAGTATACCACTCAACGATGTGAACAAATGAAGAATGGTCCTGCCATTGGTTCAAAGCGCTTGTTTGTAGTAGCTATGTCTTCCTGAAAGAAACTTTTCACCCCATAGTTTTGATCATGTTTATTTAAGATAGTTTTTTATTCATTTTTTCTAGCCAAAACATTCTCAACCATGCAGACTCATAGCATAGTATTCACAATATCCACAGGGAATGGGTCCATTTAGAACAATATAAATTACTTTTTTAAATCCAGAAATACATAATTGAATATTGGATCATTCCGGAGTTAGGTTTCCAGATAACAAGTATGTTATTGTTATAGATTTTCCTTGAAGGTACATAGGATGGTCTATCCCAGGGGTGCCCCTACAAAGAGGACAAGAGATCTAACTAATCATTCTAATTTTAAGAGTCAAATATTTGGGGGAAGACCCTCAGACCCCCTTTGCCTTCTTGGACCTCTGAATTACTCAGAAAATAGTTTATATAGACCTTGATTAATTTAAATATTTAAAAAAATATATAATTCACCACTTGGGAGCTTCTGAAATAATTTTGGTATCCAGCTTAAACAAAAGTTCAACTACAATTCTGCTGAAACTGTTTCCACACATTCCACAGTAGGGTAGTTAGAAAAAAATTTCAGAGGGGGGGGGATATGGGGTAAATTTAGTCCATTTCTATGGCAAAAAAAAAAATTCTGACTTTCAGGCAGATATCACTTTATATTTTCCAGGTAGTAAGTTAAAAGGGTGTGAAACAGTTGTGTATACTGACATACATACAAAAAATACCATAAAAACTTTGAATAAAATTATCATAGTATTAATAAACTAAGAAACATTTATTATTAATTATCACATAGAAATAAATAAGATATAATGGTCAAATTTGAATTAATTTACAAAATAAAATAATTCTTTTTAGATTGGACCCCTCAAAGAAAATCCTGGCTACACCCTTGCACATTACAGTCCTTATCAGTGGCGTACGCAAGGGGGGGGGTTAGGGGTTTAAACCCCCCCCCCTTGAGCTCAGACAAAATGTCAGTGCCTTCTTCCTACCAATCCTTTTATTTGTCAACCTTCAAACTTGAAGGATTTTGAAGCACTGGTGGAATTTTACGCACAAGATTTGGATAATTGCCAAGAAAACCTTAAGTCTGAACTAAAACTGTGGCATTTACGATTAAAAAGGATTAGTGAGGACGGAGGGAATGTTCCAAAAACTGCGGCGGGTGCTCTTGGACTCTGCAACAAAGATATTACACCAAATATTTTCGTACTACCTGTTTCAACAATTGCAAACGAAAGATCCTTTTCGACTTTACGTCGTTTAAAAACTTATTTGCGCAATTCAACTGGTAATAATAGAATGAATGGACTAGCGCTCTTAAACATTCATAGGAAATTTACCCCAGCTGTTGAAGACATTTTAAACGAGCTTGCAAAAAGTCGTTTGGATTTTTCTCTGTAATGTCAACACATTTTTAGCGTGTTTGTATACTGGAGTATTTCCCTATTTGTTAGTAAGTTATTTTTTCTTGTTTTTGTGGTTAAATAATTGGTTTTCTGTAGAATATTCACATTTATACTATTATTATTTTGGTAGCTGTTATATAATATGCGTTTTTTCTAGTTTTATTAATTCATACTTTTTAATTAACAAATATTTTAACTTATTATAAAAAAATATGACCATAAACTTAAAAAATCTAATCAATATTTAGCTAAACAATGTTGTCTAAATAAAAGGTTAAATCTGTCTAGCTGTTTAAATTACTGAAATAATAGTGCTTTATTCCACACTCAAATTTATTTGAGTAAACCCCCCCCTTGAAAAGATTCTGCGTAGTACGCCACTGGTCCTTATACAGAGTAGTCTTAAATTTAACAATTTTGAGGGTAAAATTAATAACTAATCAGGCTTAAGTTCTCTAAGAAGAATGACCCAATTTTTTTATATTTGCACTGTCAACAGTGACTACTATAAGTAGAAGTAGAATACAAAACTTCCTCAAGTAAAATTTAAAAGCTTCTTTAGTAAATTCAGGTACTACTGTACTGAACAACCACTATTCTTAAAAGAAATATGTATGAAGGAAAAGTTGCTTTTCTTTTAATTAAAATAAACCTTTAAAAAATCTATTAATTTATCACAGGTCATGTTAAGTTGTCTAAAATATGTTTAAGGCAAATTCATTGTTTAAACTATAAACATAGGTTAGTAATTATACTATTTTTAGTCACTTGTATGTTCCAGCACTTGATAAATTATTGCTAAAATGTTTTTCAAAGAAAGAATTATAAAATTTTTTATGATAAGTAAATTAGAACATTTCAAAATTAATAAATATATAAACAAATATAAAACAATTATACAAAATTTCACTGCTATTAACTTAGATACTGCTGAAATCCTAATGAAAAAAAACTTACTTCCTTTGGGACCATAGAATTTGACACAGAATTCATTCAGACCTCCCAATATAGTGACTTCATGCTTACTTTCTATGCTAAATAATCTGTTAAGTTTTTTCACATCTTAATCATTGATAAAACCAAAATAAAGTAATTCATCAGAATGCATAATATTTTGTAAAAGTGCAAAGAATTAATAATGTAATACTGTTAGATTTTAAATACCTGGGATTTTAAACTCTGAAAAATAACATGAATATATGACCAGTTGATTTTAAAAACATTTTGATTTAAAGCTTACAAAATACAGATTAATAAACAGTATTTATTCCGACTATGCAACTAAAAAAACACACTAATTAAAGTAATTTAATTACACAAAAACAACACAAAAAATGCCATTTAAAAGAGTTAGAAACATGATCAAAGAAACTGTTAATGTGATTTTTTTTCTACAGTGGGATGGTCTTTTGCTGAGGATGGCATTCTACAGCTGAGACGAAGTAAACAAAAACAAACCAAGGTTAACTGAACAAAGGTTTGAGCAAAGGAATTTTTATTCACGGATTACTGATCAATGATTAGGTTCTTAATATTATGCAGAAGAAAACAAAGTTTAAAAGGTAATTACAGTCTTTTAAACAGAAAAGAAAATTGATTTTTTTTCTGCTTAGGTATTTTGAGAAATGCAGTTCGATAATTTCCAAGAGAATCACTCAAATCTGAATCACGATCCCAACAGAAGGGAATTCCAATGAACTGAATATGACATAGATGGTAATCTATGATATTAAGCCTACTTGGAAGTTCATTAATGCACTTAATTTTAATAAGCTATAAGATAAACAAATCAAAAGCAACCAAAACAAGCTTTAAAAATCGCCAGAGGGGGTGATCTGGGAATTCCTGGAAAGGATACAGTTTAATAACATCCGTATCCATTCGTCGCTTTCCAGCGCTAGGAGACGACATCTTTAGTTCTATTATTAATACAATTGATCTTATTGATACCAGCTGGCTAGAGAAGAATTTTAAAGTACAAGACTTGGCCGAACTCGGATCTACGCGAATGTATGCAACATCAAACCTTCCTTCACCTTCAATGCAAACAGCTTAGCAACTATCCTTTTGACGTCACGTGTCATGTGATGCGTATTTTGTTTTGGTACACATTTTGTGAAATTCAATGAAAACATCTTGTATTTTGATGAATTATTACCTTTTATCGACATAAAGTAAAAAATAAATTCTTAGATTAATCCAATATGGATGATATCGAAAAATAGAAGTAAATAAATTTCCAAACAGTCAACAAAAATCTGATTGGTTCACATTTCTGAGACTCATTTAATTTATTTTAGTAAAAAAATACAGTTTACTCTAGTTTTCTATCAAAAAACTCCACTATTTAAACTTTTATGGGAGCCAAAAATGAATTAATAAAGAAAAAATCAATTAGAAACACCTTCTGCGGAGGAAAACCCCGCCTACTTTGATATTTTACTTTTTTATGTTAATTAGCTCCGCCCAACCATCTGACAAGCGTAAACAAAACGCGCAATCGTTTTTAAAGTCTGTTTTCGTGCTGAGATTGATGTTAATTTATTTTGTACCCTTCTTTTTACTAACTTTTATAGAAGCATGATTATGAAATCGAATGCAATCAACATTTTCTCATTGGAAATGAGCATCCCATGCAAACCTAACATTCTTTGTCTAACGTCATCGACCCTTGTGACAGTGACAACAAGGCTATCCTTGAAGAATATGATGGTAGAGGGAAGGGATAGACAAAGAGAGGAATCGAGTATTTTTAGTAAGGAGTTCCTCGCCTCACTAATTTATCTTTAAAACTTTTGTATTACTTTATTCAGCCAAATTATCTCAGAAAAATTAATTTGATGAACTTTTTATTTTCCACATGAAATTTCAATACAAACTCATTCTGTAAAAAGGTCAACTACAGAACAATTTTGTTTTATAGTTGACCTTTTTCTAAATTTAAAAAATAAACACTATCTTGACGTTCTTTTATATAAAGATCCTCAGAATTTTCACAAATAAAAAAATTGAACGGAATCTAAAAATATAGGTCAATTAAAGAATATAGGTCAAACAATAAAATTATTGTTTTACTGAAAGACATGATCATAATAAATAAAATATAGTCTGAAAAGTTTTGGAGAACTGAGAAAAATATTTTTAATAAATAATAACAATATCATAATATGAATATTTAAATAAATTCTTTACATTTAATTACAATTGGATTTTACAAACAACTTAAAATTTGAATTTTAAGTTTTCAAGCAATCTAATTAATTAAATTTTAGCTCATAAAAAACACCCTTAAAAAAGAGTATCTATAAATCCTCCTAGTTGGTCAAAAAAACTTTGAATAACAAGTTTTAAAATTAAAATAAAAAAGTTTATAACGGGTAATCGTGTTTCTATAAGCTTTATGGGATGTGTGTGTAACTATGTCAACATGCACATGGCTATAAATATAGAGGCCTAGATTCAATACTCTGGTTAAAATTTTACAGTTTGCCTTAAACACGAGTTTAGAGGCAGGAAGAGAAAGAAAAGTTTATTAGCTATAAACCTTGAAAGAATAAAAATTAAATATTAATGGCGACAGCTTATTACATGCTTAAAGCCAGTATTTAAAATATTTTTGAGTATAAAGTAACCAAAAACCCTACTATTATAAAGTGAGAGTAGACAGTTCTGGTTATATCTGTTGGCCCTCAATTTGAACCTCAGTTATAAGGAGTCACCTGAAGTAAATTAATTTATTTTTATGGAGATTTATTGTTAATAATAAGAGATTTATTAAAAGACATTATTTGATGGTATTGTAAAAAATTCATCTTAAATGGTCAGTTCCATTTGCGAGACTTGGTTGTAAACATCAACAACATGTTGTCAACCAAGTTGATCGTCTGAGGGAGCCTTTGCATAAAACTAAAGAGTCAAATGAAGGTTATTGTAGTCTAACTCGCCAAATACAGCTGAAAGGTGTGCAATACATTAATAATCAAAAGATAGTTATCTCCATTTGCTACATAAGGTTAAGACAAAAGCCTTACAAAAGATAAATAAAAAAAATTAAGCCTGTAAACGTTTACTAATTACATTTACATGTCAGTAAATCTTTTACATCGAAAACATTTATTAAAATTTCAATTAACCCCTACATACATGAGAAATTGTTTTATATTTTTGGTGAGACATTATTTCTGATGTAGACTATGTTTTGAATATGTATTCAAGAAATATTTAAACTCTTTAAAAGATTTACATATCATTTATTTCAATTAAACAAAATTTTTACACAACATCTAGAACACTTATCTAGCACTTTGTAAAAGCAAATTTTAATTGATTATTTTTTAAACTGTTCTAATGTTTTATTTATTAAAGGATGATTTCAGTATTGCCCAATTCATCATCAGATGGGAGCTCAATTTTCGAAGGATCAACAAAGTTTTTGTCAATCAAAGGCAAACCATTCTTTTCTCTGTGATGAAGTAGTAATCGAGCTTCTCTGACAGCCCAATCTTTATTCCTGGACAAGAAAAACAAGACTGTTAAAAACCAAAATATAATTACGAACTGTAAACAAAAAGGAATATAAACAACAAATTTCTCTAATGCATGCTTAAAAAATGTTTCCGTCTACTTTCAAGAAGTTAGTTTAATCATGCATATTTTTATTTGAAATACAAAGTCCCAAAAGAGGAAAACTTATATTAATTCAATATTTACAAGCAAAATATCTCATTCAGAAGAAAAACAGCAGATAAAGTCTGATATGTGTCTCAATTCATGCAGTTTAAATTTTAATTTGGACCAGATGTATGTTCCCAAAAGGGGAGCTTTGGTGCAAAGTGGGGTAACGTAGATTTCTCCACCACAGTGTTACGAGTAGACCGTTCCATTTTAATAGCTTGCTAAATGAAGTTAAAAATTTACCTAGTATCAATTCAAATTATTTTTAATTTATCATTTTTTTCCCAAGCATGTGAATTTTTTTTTGTTCATTTGTCCTAATAAAATAATTTAGCTTGAATAATTTTTCATTTTTATTGATTTTTAGTTTTTTAATGGTGGTCCAGAATTTTATTCAGATCATATTAATTACTTTTGAAAGAATTTTCTGGCTTTAAAAATTTATTAGCAGACCATAGTAAAAAGAACCTACTCAATGGCAAAAGCAGAGGACAAGTAAAAAAAAACGTATTACTTTTTGATATGCAAAATGTTGAGAATTTTCTTAATTGTAATTGCAAATTACCTCAGATTACTAAAAAACGAGTTGAAACTTCAAACCCAATTTTAAATAATAAAATTTTCAAAATTTTTCTGAGGGAAGATGAAGACGAGGTGGGTTGAAACTAGGAGCTAAAAACAGATACTGCAGGGAGATGCTGTCCCAAGAATAAAACACTTCAAATTTTTTAAAACATTTGTTATAATAGAGATGAAAAATTAACTTAATTTGTACTTGTTTGTAATGACACATAATATCTTATTTTTTTAAAGTTTTATATTTTTGTTTTAAACTTGTTGAAAATAAAATTTAATTTTTAATTCATATCCAATGCATAATGAAGACTAAAAATAGCAAGATGACTTTTGGGGCCTCTGAAGTATCCCCAAGCTTTCATCTATTGGGAGATACCGTCCCTAGAATAAAACACTTAATAATATAAAATCAAATTATCCCATCTTTACTTGCTGCAAGCCGAAAAAAATATCACGCCTGATTTTGCGGGCCAAGATATTAATTTAAATGCCCTATCCCTAGAAAGAATATTTAATGAATTAAGTTTTACAAATGTATTTTCAACAAATTTTCAATACCTTAGACCATTATGACCAAAAATGTTAAAACAAGGGGACACAGAGGGACTAGATTTCTGTATGTGTAATAGAACAAGGGGCCACAGTTTAAAATTGAATAAGGCAAGTTTTAATCCGGATTGTAGGAAGCATTATTTTTTTAATAGAGTAGTGGATAAATGGAATGCATTACCTGAATCGATAGTTACTCAAGTGGGGTGGACGAGTTTAAAAGAAAAGTAGACGAATACTGGAAATCGGGTGGGTTGAATTGAATAGACTGGATCAAACTTGCTGGGCTTTTAGCCTGTAGTTGATCGACTATATTTGTATTTGTATTATCTCTCTATTCTGAAAAAAGTTTTTGGTCAAGAGTTTCCAGACAAAAACGTATTGATTACTGAGATTAATAACACATTTGGTATCACCAACGTACTGGCATCTGACTGCGAAGCCGTACGCACGGGGTTTGAATCCCCGTTTTGCATGGATGTGTTAGTTTCTGACCTTGTGTGTGATGAATGAATCCCCCCGTAGAAGGGGGTTGTGCGAGCCATAAAGGTGTCTGTGGTCTGCTAGGTAAAGGCTTCTCAATTAGGTAATCTAGGTAAAGGGCAATTCATAGGTCAAATGATAAATCCAGTAACCGCCCATTGGTTTAAAAAAATAACATTTTGGTATTAAAATGTTTGGATTCCTTTGAGGATTCCAAATATGCTTTTAGAATTTCTAAAAAAATTCTCAATTTTACATTGTTTCCATTTTACCAGATTACAGATAAGGTTGCAGTTAAGCAACAGTAAAACAAGCTTATTATCCAACCAACCAAATAAACCAACTGACTCCATGTTTTACGATGAAACAAATTCATTTCATGTATTAAAAATATACTTTAAGCCATGGGGCTCATTTTGGATACAGAGCTGATAAAGAGGTTAACAATAACTTACTTCATATCAGGAGAATACATCAATATAAAACCTCCACCACACAAAAGGTAGGTTATTAAGATGAAGTTGACCATTTTGTGATTAAATCTATCTTCTTTATAATCTTCATAATCATAACCATAAGAAATCCAACTCTGTAAAAAAATGCTGAAGTTTAATAAATTAATTAATATAATGGAATTGGACAATAGGTGATTTAACCTATCATCCCTTCCTAATCATATTCACAAGAAATCCAACTCAGTAAAGGAAGCTAAAGTTCAATTAATTACTCGGCACCAGTTAAAACCAGTTACATGGCATTTGTTTAGAAACATGGAAAAATACATAAAAAAAAACTAAAAAAAGTTCAAGCTAGAGATTAGATTTAATTAACAAGGTCCTACCTAAAGCTCAACAAAAAATATTCAGTTTGGAATTGCAATCTCTTTTGGGCAAAGCCTAGTCTGGCTATGACTGCCTGCAGAACTTGATATAGAGGGCCAAATAACTCACACCTCCATTTTATATCAGCTTAGTTTATTTTATTTTAGCCATTGAGTTGAATCCATAGTTTCTATTTTTTGTACATAAATTTGTATGGGATTATTCTTTCCTTCCTCAATGATTCGATAGCCCAGAGTGGGCCATGGTCATCTCAATAATTCTGGCATATCTGCAGGTGCTATAGCCATACATGTTATTAATCTGACAATAAATTAGCTGTAAATATTTAAAATTTTGGCTTCTACTTCCAGAGATCTGCGATCCTGTCACAAAACAAGTTAAGAGTCTGATGTTTTAGCGTAGATGTTACGGGCAAAGTGATAAACCGGTTATTATTCAAATAATGCCCGGTATAGATTATTAATAATGTCTGGATTTATTACATTTCCCATAACATATATTAACCTTTTCGATCCTAAGGAGCCTGAGATTACTATTGAATCCTATAGAGGATTTTGGTTAATTCCTTTTCATGAAATTACTTCTCGTTTTTTTTTGTCAATCTTACATAAAGAGCTTTAAGTGAAAAACGATCTATCAGTAAATCGCATGCAGCCTATACTGCTGAGAACGAGAACTGGGTACTGTGACTGACGAAAAGAAACTATATTTTAATTTTGGAACGCAAATTGGTGAATTTTAATTTTAAGCGAATTGGCAGAGTTTTGCCAATTTGTATGTATTTATAGTGCCCAAGTTGGTGACTGATCTAGTTGGCAGTCACTATGTAGGACCTGTTTCAAATCTGTTCCATGGTTTCTCTTGAATACAAGGCATTGGCGAGTAAACACTTTACCAAAAACCAATAAGTCACCAGCTTAAAATTTACCAAATTGATTCAGAACTTTTTATCAGATGATAGTTCCAAATCTGAAAATATGGGAAGTTAGATGCTATGAAACATTATCTTGGTGTTCCCAAATCCCAATGCTGTTAATTGGCTAATAAATAATTCACCAGAACAAATGGGGGACCGATGGCCCGTTTGGTTTGCTCTCTGCCTTTCACGCCAGCAGTCTGCGCACTGCTCCGTCGTAAGTTCGATTCTTACCTTGCCCCTGGGTGTATTTTCCTTCTTTGTGTCAGTAAAAATTCTGTGTCTGTCTTACTTGACGAAGGTGTATAAGCAGATCCTTGAGATCAAGCACACATACCGGAAAATATATGTAACCCAAAACCCAAACCAGAACAAATTTTATGTAGGTCTTCAGCAGCAACAACCAACTATAGTGCAGTCATTAATACAACATATATATAAATATAACTTTATAGAACAGATTTGGGTACTTTTCTAGAAAAGGGGTGCAAATCTCGCCAAGCGATAAAGTTGCCAATATGATGCAAACAGTGCCAACGGAATAACATCGCTGGTAACCCTTTGCCTCTACATTCCACAATTTCAACGGGGAAATTTCTTTATAGGCCAATCTCTCGCCAAAAAATCTGCTTGGCGAGATTTGCGCCCCTTTTCTAGAAAAGTACCCAGATTTGATGTAGGTCCTTCACGGCAATTGCTCTCTAGCAGCAGCCATTCTGCTAGTCTCCAGTTCTTGGCGACTATATTGCCCATTTCACCATGGAGGACCCACATCAAATCCGTCCCCCTTAATATACAGAACTTTCAGCCCCTTTATATATAGAACCTTTTTATATGTTCTATAGAACTGTGGGTTACCAGAATCCACTATTATAACGCCATTTATGGTGACAGACCAGGATTCTTTGCATTACCCACCTAAAGTTCGTAAACAAGAGGTTAAATCATTAATTTAGATGAATTTTAATTTATAACCTTAGGATTCTTGGTTTCAGCAAAATCTTCAACTGTTTTCGGAGGTGGGGGAGGTTGTTTAGGAAACACTGATTCTGGTATAGGAAGTGTGTCTTTAGACTTTCCAGAAGTAGAAATTCTGGCAATTTTCATATGAGATATTCGAGATAGTCGTCCATTTAAGAGCGAATTTACTAGACTCACTCTACTCAGAGCCATGTTTGTTTTTGTTGCGGTGACCTACTATGTGTAGAGTTGAAATGTTTGATTTGCTGATCAATGTATCCGGATGTTTTTTTTTGTTTCGTAAAACAATTTAAAATATGAAAAATTAACTGAATTGAATTATTTTGAATTTTTTGACTGTATTACTGGAATGATGTTTAATTTTTTTATGTTTTCTTTTTGCTAATCTTTATTTTTTTAAAAAACAATGTACTTGTTCAGCAAAAAAAGTTCTCAGCCCGTATTCATCAAAAAGAACGAATAAACAAATAAACAGAACATCCGAAGGGTAATCCGAATATACAGAAACCCTTTTTGGCTGAGAAATTTCAAATGAACCTTTAAAACAGAAAGGAAGCTTGTTCAGTAAGTTTCTTTATTTCATTTTTATCTAAATTTAAAATTAATTTGGAGGATGTATGAATTTTTATGTCAATCCTATGCTCTTATGCAATTTTATGCTTCCTTTCGTAATATAAAACCTACTTTAATCCTACTAACTTTCTGGTTTCTTTCTGAAAGAGGCTAAATTACTCCAAATGATTGCGTTCAGAATGTTTGTATTGGTTGCCTTACTATTTGCACCTGGTGAGAATGTTATTCCAGGTAGTATGACTACAGTACAAAACCTTCATATATCTTGAAATCGTATGGACCCAAGAAAAAATTTAAGGTATCAAGGTTACCCCCAAAACCAAAAATAAACACCTAAAACACTGTGGAACATAACGTATATGTTACTGTAAAAGTGATGAACCGGGCATTTTTAATAATGGCCGTTATTTAGTATCACACTGCCAGTAACATATATGCTATTGCATTAGTGGCCATAACAGTGTCTTTATATATCATTGATTTACGCTGTTTAGTTAATAAAGCAGTGATAATTGCTTAATGTTTAGGAAACAAGCAAGTACTGACATTCGGGGTTCCGTAATCTGGGGGGAAAGGTTACAAAAACCCTAGTAAGTGAATTAAGCTAACCAATTAAAAAAAGAAATGGTTGGAGACAGGAGATGAACGGGACAGCTCAATTTTTTATACCTTAACTTCACTTTAAATTTTTGATATTTCACCCAGAGGATAGTAGTAGTACATATCCTATTTAACAAATGTGTTTATTAACATCAGCTTCCATTCTTTTATAAACTGGACCACTAAATGCGTTTTCCCATACTTAAAGTAACTTTTTTTGTTTTACTTAGAAGTTACTTAAAAATAATTTAACTAAAGCTAAACATTTTACTGTGTGTTGAAAGTGTACTTATATTAGTGTTGATAACAATTTGAATGGAGAAAATTCATGGTTATTTTCCTAGCCAAATTTTAGTGTTTTTTAAAAAAGTGGGTATGGGGATGAATGGGACAAGAGCTGTGGTGATGAATGGGACAGTTCCATCTTCCCTTCATTTCCTGGTTTTAAAACTTTCTATCAATAGCTGTCTATATTCAACTCATTTTAGTAATTTCTGATAATCTCTGATTGGATAACTAAAGTTGGGTGCAAAAATTTATGTTTTATGTTTCAAACTTATGTGCAAATATGCAACTTCTTAAATTTCAAACATGCAACTTAATGTGGAAAAATGCAACTTTTTAATGAGCAAATATGTTATTGTTAAACAATTATTCAATCTAGGTTTGTTTTTAAGCTCATTTTTTAAGAAAAGTTCCTTCAGAATTGCCAGAAAATGTAACCGCAGGGAAAAATGGCTTCTGGAGGGTTACGCCGGACAATAAAAATTATCTGTTTGCACTAAAAACCCATCAAGAGCGAGTAGACTTAATAGAAATAACATTAAGCCTCGTCCATTTTACTGAAAGAACAAAAGAACTTGCTTCAGTTTATGTTAATTGAACTAGACATATGGAGTTAAATAAATTAGGCTGTTTTTTCCGCTTTAAATGCCATTTTATTTATTTTTTCTTTGGAAAATATAAGTGTGTCGTTCCTTTAAAATGTTAAACAATGTGCAATATCAATAATAACTTAGTTATTTTGAAAATGTCTTACCTTTTTTTAACCTGTCCCATTCATCCCCACTCGTTTCCCATTCATCCCCATCACGGGGATGAATGGGACAAAATACATGCACTCATAAAAACTATTATTGCTGTTAATAATGATGGTTAAATGATTGAATACAAGTAAATATAAGTAAATAACAGTTGAAATATTGGTATGCAAGTTGTTACAGAACTAAAAAATATTTAATTTATGAAATATTAATCAAAATGTGAAATTTGTCCCATTCATCCCCACTCTCCCCTACTTACATATTATCCCGCCGACCGTGACGCTTAATCTGAAACGTTATCAAATCCCATTGAGTTTACTATTACTGTGCCGCTGAATTAGACAGCTGCTGAACGGTCGACGGGATAATACGTAAGTACCAAAGAAATATTTCTTCATGTTTGCAAGGTAGCAAAGACTGGCTCTGTATTGCACAAAAGGTGAAAATGGAATTAGAAAAAGGCATTCAAATTCAGTTCTGCAAGTAAAAAAAAACTAATTTGAACTGGAAATTGTTTGCCAACCTAAAAAAAAAGGTGAGAATGTTACAATTTCTATAGATGGAAGTAGAAAGATATTGTCAGTTGAAAGCAAAATAAAAAGATTCAGAGAATAGCTAGGTAGAAAAGTCATTTATCTAGAGCAGTGGTTCTCAACGGGGGCACTAATACCACCCTCTGGTGGGCGGTGAGAGGATGCTTAGGGGCGATGAACCTGTATTGGGCAGTAGGGGGGTGGTGGGCCTGTTTTGGGCAGTAAGGGGGCAATGAGTTTGGAACAGTGATGTATCGAGAAAGAAGTTATAAAAAATAGCTTGAATTCACTTTTATCTTCAAAATATTCAAATATAAATATAAAAATTCAAAATATTCTGGGGTGAACTCCCAGACCCCCCTTACTGTGGCAGCGGTTTCACACTGGTGGTCTTCAGACCACAGGCGATCCCTAAGAGCTTCGAGAGTAGTCTGAAATGGAAAAGGTTTCTGAGGAACAAGATTCACCAACTAATTTTTTTAATTATTACCACTAACTTTCGCTACTTTAAGAAGCCTTTTATCAGTTTTAAGTAGTAAGGAATGCCAGAACACAAAAAAAACATATATTCTGTAGGCATATTATGTGTAAAAATAAATGTTTTTACTTGGAAGAGTATCAGCAGGTTGCCGAGTTCCCTTTTCAACAAATTCGGTGCCCAAGTTTACTAATAAATACTTAAAATTACTTTTGATATTAAGTAATCGCCCTTCCCCATACCCTAAATTACAGAATTTTCTTTGTGGGGGGGCGTTGAAAAATTGTCTGCACCTTTAGGGGGGCAGTAGTCTTAAAAAGGTTGAGAACCACTGCACTAGACCACTCCAGTAGCTTAGTCATTGATGATATTTTTAGGGGCAAGCAGAGCATTAGCTGTTCACAACAGACACATCTTTCTTACCTCGTGTCTCTAGCTAATGTAATATTAATATTTAAAGTTAACTGCCACCAGGGGGTGCTCAGTCTAAAGAAAGTATTAAAGTTTGGTTACAGGTCTGTCTAAATACGTTTTTTATTTTAAAATGTCTCAAATGTTTTGTTAATACATACTATAGAATCTTTAACTTTCATTCAAGCCTCCTTTTTTATAACTAGTAATTTGAAAATGCTGTTACTGTATTATGTTTAATGGATGAAATTGTTTGTGTAATAGAACTCAAGTGGTTAAAATACTACAATCGATAGCCTGGAAAAGTCCCTGAATTTTTTTCCTCAAAGGTTTACAAACCCTGAATTTTGTAAAATGCTGTTTACAAAGTCTAATTGGCAAGGTAAACTTAAGATTGGCAACTAAACCTAAAGTACTGAGGAAATAATGAATGTGATGAGTGAAATTTAAGATTAACTAATATAAGAAATAAAATTATTTGCTTTTATTTCCAGATTTACTTCTCTCTGATGGTTTCTTTGCAAAATACCTCCAGTATACCTAATTTCACTCTTTTACCTACAGAGGATTACAATGCTACCACTTCAAATGTGACTTTAATACTAGCAAATGGATCCAGCAAAACTTTGGATCATACAGCCTTGCTGGATTTTGTCATATTACCTCTAGCTGTTATAGCCACAGTAATTATTATTGTAGGCCTTGTAGCATTTATCATTAGAAAGAAAAGGTAAGAAATATTTTTGTTCAACATTATTAACTCCTGTCATTATACTTAGTTCTTTGAATGTTACATTTTTCTATTCTGCAGTGCTTCTCAACTCATTTTTGTGTACTTACTAATATGTGATCATAATTGTTTTCTTTTTCTTAACCTTATTATGTATTAATGCTATATTAAAATTCAGTGTTAATCTCTTCCATGTTTGGAAATTTATAGTGAAATATTTTATGTATCCAAGAATTAACAGAGCTCTGTTTGAGGCAGAATGGCATTCCAGTACCTCTCTTTAGAAAAAATAACATTATTTATAAGTATTTTTTTAATTAAAAATATTAATTAGTTCTAAATGAGACACACAAATCTTCTTTCCTTGTATTCTGTGGAATTTTACAATTCACTACTTATGCCATAAGTATGCAGTGTAAATAACAATTACTTTTATAAATTTTTAGGAACATTCTACTATACTAGACTGCAATGTTACTTGACCTTGGAGAAACAAGCTAAGAGCAAACAATGAAAGTAGTTCCGAACACAGTGTCTGAATTTTGAGTGAAATTAAGAACTTCAATTTAGAAATATTATTACTTTGTTAAACCCATGTAGCGTCTCTTTAGCACTCTTCCTTAGCAATCCAACAGGCTTTCTGTTTACTCAGTTTTTCCTTCTACATAGTGACGTGATAGGGTCAAGAAACATTGTAGTCTAGTACCTATAGGGAAGAGGTAAGTCTGGTTTGATCTGAATTGGATAGTATTTTAATTAGATGAAGTATATACAAAGACCTGTGTAGTCCTTGTATTAGAGATTGCTTTTAAAACTATAAATCTGAAAAGGGATTCTTGTTTTGATTTAGTACAATCTAATCCATTGATTGATTCATTCATTTGCTTCAATTTTGACAGATTGGATAAACTTCGCCATCGCCTGATGCCTCTTTATAGCTTTGATCCTGCTGAAGAGGGGGAGGATTGGGAAGCAGAACTTCTTGAAGAAGGCACTGATCATCAACATAGAACAAAGGTATGTTATAATTATAAAACATTTTTAATAACTTTTTTGGTCCTTTGGTACCATTAAAAAATTCTTTACTCTATACTATTCCTGTTTATTTTTAGCCATATAGTGTAGAAAAAAAATCAAAACATTTTTACTTGCTTTAACCCGAGTTTCTGTAGTTCAATTTTAATGTGTTCATTAAAAACTTGTTTATTCTTCGTGTATTTAATTTAGTATCACCAAAAAATTAACTTTTTACACTGAACTTGTAGTTTCAATTAGTAACATTATGCTACATTAAAATCTTTTTATAACAAGTCTAAATGGAAATAATTAACTTCTGGTTTCATAAGTCTTCAATTCATCTAACTTTGATTTTTTTTTGTCCCAGACTTCAAGAGGATCTGAGCAGCCGCAGTTATCTTTCCGTAATAATCTTTGAAGCCTCTTAATACAAAAGATGAAATCTTTTATTAAAAAGAAAATTTTGCTAATTGTAAATAGACAGTTTTGATGTATTGTGCCAATTTTCAATATTATTTATTCTATATCAGTTTCACAAAACTTTATTTTTAAAAAAGGTATTGCTGATATCTTAAAATATTTATACCAGAGCATTTAAAACACATGTCTTCAGCCATTTTAGCTGTATTTGTAGAATATATCTCACTTTTCTACTAAATATTTGTTTGCCATAACTGGTGTTTTAGGCTTCCAAGTTTTGAACTCTTTCTGTTGCCTTTACTTTGAACTTAAAAACAATTTAGTCATTTTCTAGTTTTAATGTTTCTTTTTTGAAAGTAGCAGTAGTTTAAATTGTGCTATATTGGTTTAAAAAAATCATTTATTTAACTCATATGTTAATATGTTAAGTTTAAAAATAAGAGTTGAGAACAACCTTTAACTTCTCATTTTCTATAAGTTGAAATATTGTATTTAAAACAGTATAAGGCTTAAATTTGGAATTATTATTAGTTATTACTTAATGATTTGAAATAAACTTTTTTTTTTATTTTATGCTTTATTATCACTTAAGTTATTCTATACAGATAATGCCTGTGATATTTAATAAGTTTCTTGAAATGATTAGTGAGTTTTTTATTTTGTGGTCAGAGCAACAGAAGAAAACTAGTGTTGAAAATTATTTCCTTTTTCATGATTAATTTTTTCTCAAACTACTATAATTTGTAGTGCTACTTATCTACTTAATATTTTTCCTGTCTTTGTATAAATGTATTTTTTGTTTATTTATATCTGGCTATAGATTATAATTATTTTTATTTATCCATACTATGATGTCATAAATTCAGAATGACACTTTATGCAGCATTAATCTTTTTACTCACTTTTTGACATTTACTGCTTTTTTGTAAATCCTTTAATATTTTAATTCCATTTAACCTTGCATTCTAATTTAAATTCCAAGAATTTCCTTCAGAGGATATAAGAAAAAAAAATATGTGTTGCATAGAAATATAAAAGTTTATGTCAAAATTGTTCTGATTTTATTATTACTGATTAACAATTCCCTAAAACCTTTAACTATGTTATCCATATTATTTTTGCTATTTTTAGAATTATAAGGTATCTTCTGTTAACTTTTTGATTGCCACTTTTAGTAACGTTATCTGAACTGAAGTCCTCTGCTTACTAGTATTATTAAAGTGTCCACAAAAAGTTTCCACCTTGCAAAAATGTAAGGCAAGTGTTTCTAGACCTTTTTTCATTCCATCTCCCCAAGTCATTCTGAAATTTCCAGGCAAGGGAGATATATTCCTATATACCCTGCCCCTGGTTCTCTCTAGAAAGGTTTTTTTATTTGTCTCTTAAAAACAGGGTTTCAATGTGTATGTTTAGTAATTTGTGGTAATTTACAGAACAAAATTTTATTTGAAAATTTTTAGGTCTTTTAATTGTGCTAGCCTTTTGTGTTGACTTTAAAATTATATAGGATTTGTATTTTTAAACAATCAGTCTATAAAAAAACTTTAGTCTCTAAAAATGTTAATTTCCTCTAACATAATTTTAACCTCCTAGGCAGTGAGCTCAATGATTGGAAAGTATAAGCTGAATTATTGATTGGTAAAATTGCTACACACAAGTTTATATTGTTGAAAAAATTAATTACATTGATTCACATTGTAGTTATTGGATTTGATTTGATTTGGTTTGCATATATTTTCCAGTTTGTGTGCTTGATACAAATTGAATTTATTTCATTCAAAAACTGGAAAACTTATATTGAAATTCAGTTTTCTAAAATGATCAAATCTAAGCCTGCACCTTCATTAAGATGCAATCACTAAGATAAATTACAATGCAAAATTTCTTTTTAAAATATCAGTAAGCTATAAGGAATTTGAGATCTTTCATTTTGATCTTATTTCAAATCCAGCATTTTCTTTTTGTTTTTGGTGCTGATAATTTTTTTTATACCTTAAGCTTAAGTATTCTGTGATTCTCCTTGACTGGACATCTGTATAATGAGTTTATAAATATTGAGAGTACCTTTTGATTTTTAACAATAGATAGAACTCTCACAAGACTCCATTTAATTGAATTAAAATACACAAATGTAAATCTTCACAAAAATATTTAGTCAGTATCCCTTTTCTCTGTGTGCTATTTTTATTTAGTCAAATTCTAAAAGAAACTACCAATAATTACATTCAAATATACTTAATGTTACTAATTGGATAAAATTATCAAAATCAACAGGTCTTGAACACCCCTATTTAACTTAAACATGTGTTAAGCAGACAATATAATTAATTGTATGTTCAATATTTTGTATAGTTACTTTTGGAAAAAAAATATTTTAACAAAATGTGTTCTATACTTTTTTAGCTATAAAAATAGCAATAGCAATGTTTAGTTATTAACCTAGGAAGGAAAATGTTAAAAACAATTATAATTTTTCTTTTATTCTTTTACACCAGACTTAAGCTTAAGACTGGTCTATATCATTCCAAATATTTTTCTAATAGCAGTATTTTTTTTTTTAAATTTAATTATGATTTTCTATTAGAAGTTCTATTTAACTGTTATAAAATTGAAGTTTTTCAAAATTTCACAGCAAACTTTCTTCAAATATTATGGGGTCAATGGCATAGCCAGAAAAGTTTCAAGGATATAAGTCTTAGCCTCCCCCCTTGACTTTACTCCTGATCTCTGGCAAGTACTTTGAATCAGTGGTTGTCAAGTATACATTTGCATCCTATAATAATGGTTCACACTTAGCCATTTTTAACTGTTTTCTTTTTATTCATTAGTGTATTGCTGATTTCAATGTATTTAATGTCTAGTCAGTTTGTGAATTTGTTCAATTTATAAGAATGTTATAATTTATATAGAGATTACTATTTATATATTTTCCTATATTTTATATTGTATCTTTATTTGTTACTAGATCTGTTGAGGCACAGATTGACGTTTTCTGCTTAAATTGTTGTTTAAAAAACTCAGTTTGATTTCTTAAAATACCACATAATATCTTTTTTTAATATTTTTTAAACAAAACATTGCCTTACTTATATTATCCTTCAGATGAATACATATAGTTTTTAAAAACTATAATGCATATGTAAGTATATTAACCTTAAAATTGTTTGTGATTTAACTAAGTGGAATGCACTCAATGTAAATGTCTACCATGAATGATTTGCTCACAAAATGCCTTGAATCACTATGACTTCAGTGTTTATATTGTTACCTTAGTGTAAAATTATTGAATTTGTTGTGAGAAAAATTATAACTTTCGAAATATTATTATGCAAATGTCTACAGTTTAATGCAAATGCTGACATTTTTTAACTTCAAATAAACTCATGACGTTTAAATAGTGTTTTCATATTATTTTGTGTAAAGTTTAGGTGCTGACTACTAGTTCTAGCTTACGTAATTGAATTTGTGACTTTGGCTCAAGAAATGACGGAATCTGTCTTCAATTTAGTAAATGTTATTAGAGAGAGCAATTTTAAGCTGAACTCTCACTTTTGACTCAACTTTATATTATATTACTCAATCTAGTTATTAAAGATTAGCAGTAGGGAAGAAATTGACCAAAAAGCAATGCCTGAAAACTATGTGAATGACATTTGATTGGACCGATTATTATTTACCATTATTATTATTATTATTCATTTCACCAATTATTGATATTTATTTTTGGTGGGAAAATTTTAAAAAGACTGAAATATCTCATCTCTGAGTACAATAAAATTATGTGATATGATGAGTGTGAGATAAGCTATTCAAAAGAGTTTGAAAAATCTCATCTCTGAGTGTTATGAAATAATGTAATTTAATGAGTATGAGGTAATCAATTTGGAAACAACAAGCAAATATTGTGGTTATAAAAAACTGATCCTTTAAAGCAGAGTTGTCTGTAATATGAAATTAGTAGTTCCTTGCTCTGAGCAGTATGTTAGTTTTAATGATGGAGTTATGTAAAAAATATTGTTTTACAGAACTAGGGGGCCTGCCCCCTGCTCGCTATCGCTCACCAACCCCAGTAACTGCTTCGCAGTTCTTTTCAGATCGCTTCGCGATCTTAGCGAGCAGAGCTCGCTTGTTCATCTCAACAATCCAGCCTAACACTCTTCTCGACTTAATTAAGCCTCTTGTAATACCGAAAATACCTCTCTCTTGCTTATAAAACTGCTCTCTTGCTTATAAATAATTTAATTCGTATCATTCCCCTAAATTAACAACAAAAATGTTGCTGAAATACATTCCTTTTTTAGCTTATCAATAATTTAATCGAAATGTTAAGAAATATCCAGCAAGTCTACTAATAATCATCAACCATTTTGTAGAAAAAACATTGTTGAAAATAAAAGAAATTAGACTCATCATAAAACTCGCCTGTTTCCTGTTTCTCTAGTGAACGGCAACAGAAAGAGAAGAAAAAATTAAAACTTTGAATCTTAATAACTCTAAAACTAATTAGAATTTTTTGAAAAACAAAACGCCAATATTTTTATAAAAAATAATTGTATGTGTGTTTAAAATATCATAGTTCTACTGTAATTAGTTTTTCTTTTATAACGAAAAAACCGAAAACCCGTCAAAAATTTCGAAACTTTAAAACTTAATTACTCCAAAACTAATTTGAAATTCGAAAAAAGGGCGACGAGGTGCAAAACTTCACATCTAAGAGAATGCGGCTGCAAAAAATCATATTTCTGCTGCGAATAGATTTTGCTGGGGGCGAACTCGCAGCAGAAAAAAATAATTTTCGACTTTGACATTAAATAATTCCAGAACTAATTATCTCATTACTTAGCTATTGGAACGAAAAGGACCCTCATACATTTGTCTACAAATGGTCAAAATTTCAATAATTTCCGTTCCATAGTTTTTGCATAGTGACAATTCAAAATTGTCAAAGTGAAGATTTTCTGAAACAGCGGCGGCAGCGGCGGCGACTGTTACTTTTTTTTAATATAGAGAGATCATTGCAATTTTTTAATTTTTGCAATTTTTTTGCCATTTTTGTTAAGTACAGTTAGTTTTTATAAATTTTAATAACTATCCTCAGAATTAATAGTATAAAGATAAATTGAAATAATTATAAAGATTTTAATTAAGTATTAATTTTGTGTAAAGATTATACAAAAATTGGTTTTGAAGGAGATGAATGAACACATGGATGTTGCACCTGCGCCAAAGTGCTCTGTTTCTTAATCCCTATGTATGCTAAACTGCTACAAAAACTGTAATTTGAACAAAATTGAGCCAAATAACGATTTTCATTCATTCAAATATTTATTAATGCAGATTCGTGGATTTAAGAAATTATTTTTCCGTATTTTACATAATTTTGTCTTCAATTAATAAGATATTGTTTCGCTTTCTTCACGTTATGGCGATAGGTTCACTTTACTCGGCCTGTAAAGTCTGCTTCTCCTCGTTCGTTTGCAGTATCATGGAAAAACGACTTTTTTAGACTATGTTCTTCCCGTTCCTGCCATGCAACCTTAAGATGAAGAGAAGCTAATTTTACAGGACGTTAATGCGGTAAAGTCGGCTTCTCGCATTTGTTGTATTGTGGAAAAACGGACTTGAGCTTTTTCATTGAGAGATATTCTTTAGTCAATGTTGATGAAGTCTTATTGATGGCTCAAATTACTACTAAATATAAAAATTGAAAGAAATTTTATTGGAAATCTTGAATTATGGCTAAAGTCTTAATTTTAATTTTATAAAGTTATGGTTACTCGTATGTGATGTCATTTAATAACCATTTTGCTTATGGAGAAAAAAATTTTAAGAAATATATATATAACCTCATGAAAAGATTTTCAGCTTTTTTTATAAAAAGAAATTATAAAATGTATCTTTACAAGGTAGTCTTTAAATGTAATTTAAAAAATAGGATATTTTAGTTTTACTTTTTAAATTGAAGTTTTAATTTTTCTCAGTTAAATTTCTGGATAATTATATACTTTTTTGACCCTTACCCTTTAAGTTAATTTTTACTACGGCACCTAATTATCAATATTAAACATTTCCTAATTTTTTATTAATAATTTGGAAAATCAAATTACTTCTGACTTAAGTTAACACTCAAATAATTTCATTCTCACAAAAATGCACCACCACCAAATCTGGATCAACACCTGTTAGAGCCTGCATATGGTCGTTTCTCAAATTTTGTCTTCCCTTTTGGGCTTTCGCTCAGTCTCAGAATTGGTCAAAGCCTTTTAAAATAAAAAATCAGCTTAGTTTTCTTTATAAGCTTCATGCAAATTACATTCTTTAACATCTTCAAAAACATTACATCTATAAATTAAATGTATTATTCTACCAATTCATACCAATCTGTAGAAGATATTTTTTTTCAGATGATCTTTTTATTAAGTTTATTTAATATATGGTTTGGTGTGAATGAAAGGAAATATTTTTAAATAGATTAATATAGAATCGATTTTTAAACAGTTCATTTAAATATGCAATCGGAGTTCTTTGCTTTAAGTTTTTCAAAAGTGAACTTAGTATTTTAAAATTAATATTATCTTATAAACATACTTTTGTTTGACGAGCTATTGATAATTTATTCTCTACTTTAAGAGACTAATTTAAAATTTCTGACTAAATTCTAACTCTATAATGTAAAATATCAAACCTTAAATAAGAGTAAAAGGTAATAATTAAATTGAAAAAGTTGAAAATGGCTACTTCTTTTCAACAATTTTTAATATGCAACTTTTAAACTTAGACTTTTTAATAAAAATCTTTTTCCTTATTTTTTTAATCATTTTCTTTGTGATTTGTTTTGGATCAAATTTTGTATTTTCTTTTTTTTTTTTCTACATTTTTTTTTTTAAAATTGCTTTATAATGAGAAAGTTAAATATTAGGTAAAGTTAGTGGTAGTCCATTTTAAGTGTTATGGAAATAATAAACTCTGCCTCATTTAAGTGTAATTGCTACAAAATACTTAACCCAACGAAAACATGAATTCAATATTGATTTGGGAGTATTTTGCATGCCTAAAATAAGGAGTGTAAGAGTATCATGCCAAGTCCAAGACATCAGAAATTGTTTCGGAAATATAGCCTAATAGTATTTACCCAGACATCACATATTCTAGATTCCAGCCTGATTTTTCCTGTATATTCACTAGGTGCTTCATTTCCAGAGTCCAGCAATATTCAAGGACAATTCCAGGTTGATATATCTAGCTTGATTAAATCAAGTAAAAATCAAACAAAATTCAAACCGAAATCCACTTTAGGATTCAAGTTTGATTTCAATCTGAAATATAGCTGGCTCAAGCCAAATTTTTACTAGTGTTCCAACCTGACTCAACTTCGGCACTTGATGCACAGCATCCAGGTGGATTCCAGCTAGATCTACATTTTATTCATTGATAGGTCTTTAAGATCAGGGGGGTTTTTTCAGTATATTTTAGTACCATATTAAGAAGTCTTACATAATACAATAGGTTAAATTTGAAACTCAGTCCCCCCCCCAGACAAAAATCCTGGATTCGCCACTGCACACACTACTCACTCAAAGAATTAAGAAGGATTTGAAAGTTATACTTAAAGTTAATCCTTACTATAGCGCATAGAAACGAAAGTTATGGTCTCACCATGCGTCAAAAGAAAGAAAATGTTCGTAATAAGTTTTACAGTTATTGGATCCCGCTGTAGCAGGGGTAGGATGCTTGTATAGCATGCAGCAGTTCCTGGCTTCTATCTTAAGTTTTATTATAAGCGCCTTATCCATGGTGTCAACTCTACTACTATTTAGAAGTTGAGTATCCTTACCCCCTTCTTAACGGTTTCTATGCTGTCAAATCGACTATTCCGAGATCGTTAGTTTGTTGAGAAATTCACTGTCAAGTTTATATTCCTTCATACCTGTAGATTTAGAATTGAAATGAATATTTTAAGCATTCTTCACAATCACCGCTTTAAAAATTAGAAAAAATATTTTAAGTTCGCTATTCTTTCCACTTAGAAGTAGTTTGGGCCGTGAAGCCCAGTGCCCTTGTGGTAGGGCATAACGTTGTCAGCCCCACAGGCAGGCCCGAGTTCTGTTCCCGGGTTGGGAAAGGCAGACTCGGAGCCTTTCATCCCTCCGGGGTCGATAATCTGAGGACCAAGTTAACTTGGGGAAACATGGGGCTTTGCCTCAGCTGACTGTGACTTTCAGTCACACGTTCTGTAACAGCTCTACTGCTGACGCTGATAGTGTCGAGGGAGGAAATTCTTAGTTAGAACAGTAGATGACGTAGCTTGATAACCAAAATAACTATCTTAATCTAGAGATAATTCTACATTGTGATTTTCAAAACTATTTCAAAAAGTACTATTGGATAAAAGATACAACCACGAAGATCATCTGCCCAGTGGTCGAGAGGTCTGGTGCGTGTGGTTGCGGTTCAGATGGTTGTAGGTTCGAACACTGGCCGCCGAATTAAATATTGCAATAATTTTATCGATTTTTGAAGAAATATATCAACTTTAAATTAATTAGAAGAACTACCTAGTCGCAGGAACGGATGGCTTGGTGGGTTCGCCCGCCAGTATCCCATCCCAAAGGCCCTCAGATCGAATCTGAGCCTTCTCAGCGGGTATAGCACTCGGAAATAAATACAGTTGGGTATTTATAAATTCAGTTCCTGCTTATTCAAGGGGGGTTTTATTGTTTCTTTTTTTTTAAAGTTAACTGTAACCGTACCAGGCAGATTTATTGAAAATATTACTATTTTTCCAAGACTTTTATGTTTTTTTAGTAAAATGAAAGCCTCTATCCTTTCTGTCTGCGACGGAAACTGAATAAATTTAAAGAATCTTGAAGAGGAAAGGTGAAAAGGTTTCCCTCCCACCCTTCGGAATCTGTGATTCCCCCCTGAGAGAGAAATATCTTTTTTTTCACTTAATTTTTTAAGTGGTGACTAGATATTTGAAGCTGAATAAAGTAAACTAGCATAACAGTGAATTTATAAGTTTTTAACATATATATTAACTGGTGACTATTAATTAAGAAAAGAAATAAGCAGGACCTTATTCACAATCTGCATTTATTTCCAAGCACTACTATACCACCAAGAACCACTGCATTTGTTTTCATTTAACTAATAGAATTTTTCCTAATTCTTTGAGTGGTGACTGTAAAATTCCTAAAGAAAAAAAATCACTTTAGGAAAATTTTCAAGAAGCTGACGTCAGCAAACTATCTTCAACTGTTTCGTTCTCAGAATAAAAACAAGGAGCTACTTTAGGAGTACCTAAGGTCGGTAAGCCCATGAGCAAGAGCAGTCACAGACCGTGATTGACGGTTAGCTGTGGGAAAGCCCCTTGGGCAAAGTGACAGCCCATGTAGGGAATCTTTAGAGGCGAGATGAGAAAGATGCTAAACCTAAAAACTTTTCCCTTATTATTTAAGTGGTGACTTTGAATTTCCTCAATAAAAAATCAATTGAAGAATATTCTCAAATAAGTTACGATCCTATCCAGAGATATTTTTAACTCCTCTGAGGGAGTATTTCACTCCTTAAAAATCGGAAAATACTCTTTAAAAAACTAGCGAGGAGTATTTTCACTCTTCGAATTTTTCACAAAGGTTTAGCTTAAAAAATGCGCTGCGCAGCCCCACCGAAATCAACAAATAATATTTTTCTACTCAAAACACCAACTGATCTCAGCGGAGACATTTTCGCGCGACTTCTGGCCAAAACCAATTGCCAAAAGCCCCGACACCCTAATTATCTTAGTTTTTAATTGTGTTTTCATACAGCCATAGTAATTTTTCTTCATTTATTGTTCTGAGGCTTAGGGAGTTTGATTGCGGTTTTCGTGTCTTTGTATATGTATTGCTATTTCCGTTTTTCACTCCTCGTAATTCAATTTCACTCTTCCTTAAGAAGTCAAGTCAAGGAGTATTTTTACTCCTCCAAAAAAATCCTAGGAATAACACTGATCCTATCAACAACTTAAGTAAGCGAGAATACAACAGTCTCATTCTCAAAATTGAGGTGTTTGTAGCAACTACAAGGAGCTAACTGCAACCATTGGAGTTTGATGGATGCAGCACTTAAATTCTTTTTTTTTTTTCAAGATTGCTTAACGGTTGTGCAGGTCAAAAGCTCAATCGGAATTCCCTGATAATCTCAGGTAAAGGTCTCAGACTAGAGGACAGCCCTGCTAGGGGGGACCATTTATGAGAGAAAGATACTTAAAAACTTTCAACTGATTATTAAGGTGGTGAATTTCCTCAGTAATAATAATTTGAAGAAAATTCTCAAATAAGTAACTTATCAACTTAAGTAAAAGCTCATTCACACTGGTTCACTTACACTGAAGTTCATCCCGAGTGATTCACTCCTGTGAATCGCTAGTTTGCATAGAAAAGTGAAAGAGTGGAACGCCAAGTTACACTTTTCACTTTGGATGATTCCTCCAAAAAGATGAATATAAAAAGTTATAAGTCTGAATGAGGCTTATGAAAAAAAATACTTCTTAACTGATTTCTCGGGTTAAAAGATCATTCGAAAAATTCCCTATTCTCTAATACTCATGACATTGAGAAAAAATTATAAATAGCAGAATAACCAAAAAACATGATCTCATAGTATTTTGTAGTTCAACACATACTGCAAGTTTATGCATAACAAATTTCAATGAAAATTCGATATATTTGACTCTTTTAATATATATAATTTTTAATAATTTTTATATATATCTTTTTATATAATTTTTAAGCTGCCTTTTCAATAATTTGCCTTCGTAATTGATAAACAAGAGAATTTGCCTAGATTACCTTAAAAGTTTATAGTAGAAAGCATTTTTAACGAAACATTCTCAATTTTTTTATAATTTTACCTCATTTAGAACCTATCGGGCCACCTCTACTAGGAGAATAGCTGTCAGCGAAGGAAAGAGGCTTGACTTCAAAACTTTTTACTAACTTTTTTATTGGTGGCTGTGAATTTCTTTTAAAAACATTTAAGCTGCATATTCTATACCTAAAGTAGTAAAATTAGAAACATTCCAGAACAAATGCTTAAAAATTATTTTCAAAAAATTCTGTCCTAACACCATATCAAATAAAGAGCTATAGTATCAAGCAGTGGCGTATATAGGAATTTATTTCGGGAGGGGCCCAAAATTACTCCCCAGACCCTTCCCCACATATTTAATAGGTCCAATGTAGCTTTTTAGGTGTTAACTTAGGTTCTAAAAACTTAATATAGGAAAAGTTGTTAGTAATAAAAATACAAGTACCAAAGGGGGGGTCTGGGGGTCCTCCCCCCGAAAATTTTTGGAAGTTTGACTAAAAAAACCAGGTTTTTAGCTAGTTTTTGTACACTAAGTCCAAATTTTGGATGTACATTTTTATGAACTTAATATTTAAAAAGTTATTAAAATAGAGTTCCAAGTACAAAAGGGGATCTGGGGTCCTTCCCCAGAAAATTTTTGGAACTTTACCCCTAAAAACAGGGTTTTATCTTGTTTTTGGAACACTTAGTCCGAATTTTGGATATATATTTTTTGGTTGGATTTTTATTTTGATGAACTTATTATAATAAAGTTGTTAATAATAAAATTCCAAGTACAAAAGGAGGGTTTGGGGGTCCTCCCCCAGAAATTTTTTTGAAATTTGACCCTAAAATACAGTGTTTTAACTTGTTTTGGTACACCTAGTCGAAATTTCGGGGGGGGGGCCAGGGCCCCCTCGCCCCCCCCTTATATACGCCACTGGTATCAAGCAATTTTGATAAGGAGTAGGAGACGATGGAGATAAACTGGACACATTCTTCGTTTAAAACGGGATTTCCTGGCTAGACGGGAGATAAAGATGCCAAACTTAAAATATTTTTTCCTGAGTGGCGACTGCTGATTGCATCTAATCCTGTTAAGTTATATCCAGAAGTACGAAATTAGGGGCCCGCCATTTTAACAAACAAGGAAAAACTATATCCATCAAATTTTAATGAAAAAAACCCCTAGATTCAGCTGTACTAGACTCAAGCGCGGATCCTAGGGGGGGGGCAACTGGTCAATTGCCCCCCCCCCCGTGGACCCGTACTAAGTTTACCAAAACGAGCTAAAACCCAGTTTTTTTTGTCAAATTTACAAAATTTTCTGGGGGTGAACCTCCATACCCTCTCTTCCCTTTTGTATTAATAACATTATTGTTTACTATTTTTATATTTTCTTCAAGATGCAAATACTATCTAAAATTCGTATCTACTTTTGAGTCCTCTCCCCCAATGCAAAATCTAGATTTAGACCTGATAAAAAATACATTTTTTAGAGAATATTTGGGCCCCTACCCAAATAAATTTCAATTTTTACGCCACTGGAGTGATGAAAATAGAGGGAGAATCAGCCCCAGGTGTCTATCTAGACTATCTAGAGAGTATATACCATCTAGGGCAGAAATGACCGCTCATCTCTACGAACTCTCTCTGAGGAGGGGACCCTAAATCCCGTATTAAAAGTTTAAAAATGAGTTTAAGACTGCATTTTAAGGTCTAAATTGAAAATTTTCTCGCTCGCATAATCTCTTGTTACAGGGGGCCACATTTATTCTTTGAGTTTCTTGGGGATATATATAGTACCCCTGCTCCCCTTCGGCCTTATCTAAATATTGTAACTTTTTCTATATACTCACACCAGCTGTGTATAAATAATTATTTCGGAAGGTTTCCCAATATGTTTTGAAGAAACTTATTAATTTTATCGGAAGACCTATACCTAAATTTACCTTAATACCTAGACTTTTGTGCTCGGGGAAAGGGTGAAATTATTCCAAAGTCCTCAGGTTATAAAATGTAGCTTTTTACACATTTTTATGAGGATTTTGATCTGTATTATCTAGATATATAAAATTGTGGGTGATTAAGAGTTTTAAGCACAAAAGGGGGTCTGGGGGTCCTTCCCTCAAATTTTTTTTTGAAATTTGACCCTTAAAAACAGGGTTTTAACTCGTTTTGGTACACTTGGTTCAAATTCGTCCGGTTCGGAGTAGTACTTAGTTCGGAGGGGGCCGGGCCTTGAATCGCGCACCCTTCTGGAGTTATCGCACCCCTTGGGGGACGCCCCATTGTTTGAGAATTGCTGCACTAACCTAACTAAAGAGTAAACCTAAAAATACCTTAATGTTGTTTTTGCTGCAATACTTATATCCCTCTGTAAAACTAGTTTTTCCTTGATAGGAGATAGTATGCCAAAAAGCCAACATAACTAAATGGTTTGCGATTACTTTTGACTTATTCGGCACCAGTCTTTTGAATGATAGGTAAAAGAATCTTAATATTAAAACAATTATAATTAGTATTATTATAAGATCTAATGTAAATATTTTTATACTTCTATTTAAGAAAGAATTTTTCGCTTTCTCTTGTAATTACTCAATAGTTGTTATAGTTAAAATAATTTTTATTTGATCTATAAAATATCTCGGTAAGAGAAACCTAAGGAAAAAATTGGGAGTCAAAACCCTTCCCAAAAAACAAAAGTCTAAAACCCTATGACGTCACTACTACGCGGCGGAAGGAAAAACTGAGTAAACAGAAAACCTGTTGAATTGCTGGGAGGAGTTTCACTACGCAAATCGTGATAGAAAAGACGCTATAGTATATATATGTTACGGGCAAAGTGATTAATCGGGCATTATTAATAATGCTCGAAGTGGAGACGGGCAAAGTGATAAATTTTATTGATAAATGCCATTGAATTTATCATATTGCCCGCTTCGACTTCGGCGCAGTGTTATTCCTAGGATTTTTTTAAAGGAGTAAAAATACTCCTTGACTTTTTTAGGAGGAGTGAAATTCAATTATGAGGAGTGAAATACGCAAATAGCATAAACTACATATACAGAGACAAAATTTCTATTGAAAACGCTTACTTTTTAATGAACAAATTTAAATTGCAAAAAAAAATGAGGATGCTATTTTGGGTTTCAATCAATCAAACTCCTTTATCATCAGAACAATAAATGAAAAAAAAACTATGGCTTTATGAAAACACAATTAAAAAGTATGATAGTTAGGATGCCGTGGCTGAAGGTTTAAGCTAACTAAGCCTTTGTGAAAACTTCAAAGAGTGAAAATACCCCTGTCTAGTTTTTTAAAGAGTAATTCCGATTTTCAAGGAGTGAAATACTCTCTCAGAGGAGTTAAAAATATCTGACTTCGGGCATTATTAATAATGCCCGATTAATCACTTTGCCCTTAACACATACATGGGTTTAACAAAATAATCATACTTTAAATTGACGTTCTTCATTTCACTCAAAATTCAGACACCGCGCTTGGAACTACTTTGTTTGTTAGTGATAATATAGGGTCAGGAAACAAAGAAAGGTTACTTATGATGTATGTTTTTTTACATTGTAATTTTAATGAAATAAATTATTAATATTGACACTTTTAGGCTTTTATTAAACTTTTAAAAGCTATTTTCATTTGTATGATTGCTAGAAAAAAACTCGACATTTTCCTTTAACGAATTCTTTGAAAAACAAACCTTACTGAATATTATTCTTCTTAATTAACCTTCAAAAAATGTTGGAATCTTTAAGACTTGTCGGGTCGGGCCGCAAATAAAAAGGGCTATTAATAATAATATTTTTATAATTTTTTTTATTAAAATTAAAAAAAGGGAAGAAAATCCAATTTTTTGCTGTTTAATCATACACAACACCAGTTCTATTTTTCCGAGAAAAATCTATCACACCTGGTTTTGAAGATAATTTTACAAGGTTTAATTTGATATAATGTGCGACTATGTTCACACGAAAAAAATCGATGTTGGTTGATTTTGTTTGAAAATTTGACATATTTTTTGCAACATTATAAGTTATGAAATCTGAAAATTATAGAATGGGACAGCCATGGGATCAGGATTTATAGTAATAAGAGTTGTTTTAAAATACCATTTTGTATGTTAAAGTGGCCAAGTATGCTGCAGTACAAGTACTCCATATTTGGCCACTTTTTCCACCACACACCAATCTATAATTTTACGATTTCATGCTTTATAATGCTGCAAAAAATATATATAATTTTCAAAAAAATTCAGGGAAACCGACGTTGTTTTTTTAAATCAAATATTTTTTTTTCGTGGAAATAGTAAAACTTTATATCAAATTAAACCTGGTGTAAAATTACTTTTAAATTGTATAAGAAAAATTGAGCAGATTTTTTACCCTCGAAGCTTTTTATTTTGGGTTCATTTTTAACTTCTTTGTAATGAATCACATTGCATTTGGAACTGGTGCAAATAATATATACTCAATAAAAGATTTTTCCTAATTAAAATATAGGTTTTAAAAATTTATAAAAAATAAGCATGCACATAGTGCATAGTAGCAACACTTTTTTTTAACCTTTTGTCCAGTAAAAGTACAGATCTGAGCTTAAGTCAAGTGAATTAAACCGGTCATAAAGAATGAATGCCCAGAGTAGGAGTTGACCATTCAACAATCAACATTTGGCTATCAGGTTTTGGAAAATTATGCATTAAAAATGTTTTCAAGAGTTAAGGCAAAAATGTGTTTTTATAGGATAGGGTCAATTATTATGGTTTGATATTTGCTTGAAGAAACCTGTTATTATGATCTGCATTTTCAGAATTAATCCCACCCCCTCATGCTTATGCATTGGAAACATAGATACCATTGCTTGTTGGTGCCACAAAAACTTTTTTTGTCATAACATTTTAATTATATAAACATATTTTATGGGTTTTAATACCATTATTGTTCTAGAGTTGTTCCCACTCAAATAGTCAAATTTGAATACAAAATTCCAACTTTTCCAGGTCAATTTTGTAGATTTTCAGGTCAAAAAAATAACACAGCATTTTTTCAGATATTTCTTGCTTTTTTGAATACATATTTTCAATAAATAGTATTTTCTTTTCAGAGCCAAAAATGAGATGCAGACTTAAAAAAATTATCACTTTCCAGGTTTTATTTGAAAATAAGCATTATCCCGACTTTTTTTTTTGAAAAATTTAACATTTCCTAACCCGTGAGAACTCTGTTGGTAGTTTTGATGATTAATCTGTTGATAATACACAGAAATTAGCATTTCCCACAAGAGTACAACTTCCTCATTCCCAGCTGCTTTAGCCACCCTGCTTATTAAGAATCCTCAATTAGCCAAAATATTCTCAATACTGTCCTGTCATCATAAAAAGTTAAAAAATGAACATCAAATATTTATCATATTATCCAAAATCTTAATGCAAATAGAATAAAAAATTATAGAAAACTTTTTTTAAATTATTTAAGTTACAACAAGCATACTTAGATAATATAGAAGCACATGCGCACGCAGCTAGTTTTAGAATATTGCAGAAAATCTTTTCAAATAATTTAAATTTTTGGTAAATAAATTGATTTTTTCTTACCGTTGTTGCTCTTATAAAGCATTAATACAGTATTTAGGTAAACAATGGGACTGTCAATATGTTTTTAAGTCAAAATTCAAATGATAGGGGCATTTAATACGTTTGCAGAAAATATTTGAAGGAATTTTTGTGCGCAGTTTTTTGTTTTATCCAACTAAGACAACAAGGTTTGTACTCACACAATTCTGAAGATAAAATTCCCCAAATTTCTCAGGTTAATTTTGAAGATTTTCTAGTCATAAAATCAGCAGCCCCACAGCATTCATAATATATTTCTTGCTTATTCAAACAAGTATTTTCCATAAAGTTAAGGTTGGGTTTATTTATTCTATTTGCTTCGACTTGGACTGGCATATAGCACTCATTATAAAGTTATGGGTTCCCTTGAAGTAGTTGAGTATAGCAGAGACATATGCTGACTATTGGGTTCCCTTTCCAGTAATTATACCAGTGCCACTCACTGATTAAAAATTGCAAGACAACTATTTAGTTGATCGTTTTACCCAGTAGTGTATTTTAATATAAGAAAAAAAATAATTTTCTAAAAGAAATTGCCGGGATTTTTTTCATATATTAAAACAATCTGGCCCAATTCTGCTAAAAATATGCTTTGAAATTACAAATCTAACTAGTTTTTTTTGTTGTCAAAATACAAGTGCTGAAATTCAGTGCAAATTGCTAGCAATCAGTTCCCTATTTTTAAAACCTGGGACTCATTCACAACTGGAGAGTGACATATGTAAATTTTTATACACAGACATTAAAAACTGATAACTTTCCTGACTTCCAGTTTAAATTAAAATTCCCCCAACCTGTGAGAACCCTGTTACAATAGAAGATAATATTGTGTCAAATTTAACAAGCATGTGGGTGGAAGTTATTTTAAAATGTAGTCATCAATAAATGCAGTGAACATAAGTCACAGAAAAATGTCTAGATTCCAAGGACTAATTACAAACCCACTTCAAACCACATAGCCAAAACGCCTGGCCTAATTTATTATCTATTTTTCATTCACTTAAGGCCTTATTCAACTACAATCAAATGAAAATAATCTTATTCAAACTAAAACTATTGAGCCAGCTCTGCTCCAAGTAGAGGATGCTCAATGGAACAGTGTCATAAGAAACTTTTCTTTTGGGTATAATTAAACAGAAAATAACAAGTTGCAATCGAATGTTAGTTGAAAAGAGCATTACAGTTAATTGCAATTTAAGTGTCATTCAATTTAATAGTAATCAGTAGAAATATTACCATAAACAAAATGTGGCACTGGAATGCCTTAATTTAATCAGTAAGACAAGAGTTTAGAAATTAAAGAAATGCTTTATTGACAAAATGGTTCACTTCAGACAATGGCTACTTGAAACTGAAAATGCACACAACACTGAGTTAATACTATTACATTTTCAAAGGCTTTGAGTCTGCAACAAAGCCTATGCTATAAAAAACCGCCTGTTTTAGGAGAGTGTCTTCCATTTTAAAAAATGAAATTTACAAAAAGCATTAAAGGGATAAAACAACAAGGCCGTCAAACACTAAACACAATGGCAAGCAAAGAGTAAAACTACGATGACATACAAGCTAAAAAAAGGTGATGCTTTAACTCAGAATGGCTGTAAACTATGCAGAATGATTCATGTTTTCAACTAGGGATGAGTCGAAGTGTGATGATATGCAACACCCCATGAGCAGTTAAGGGTTCTTGCAGCAGACAAATATTTAGGATGAGACAATGTCCACAAAATAAAAACAATGATAAGACTTGTACTGTCACATTTAAAATGGTTTGTGAGTTAAGTGTTCAATTGATTACAAAAAGGTCAGTAAAAACTCATCCATTGCAATCATTTTTAGAACAACTAGCCGAAGTGCTTCAGATCAAAAGCAGGCTTCCCACAAACCTGAAAAGGAAAAAAAGATTTAGTTACCAAGTAGACGTCATTACATTGAAGTTGGAAAAAAAAAACAACCCTTGTATTTCATGAAAAGTATATGTAAATAGAGGTAAGGGTTTTCAAATTTAAGTCATTAAGGATTAATCAAGAGATTCAAATAAACAAAACATTATTTTTTTTAAAATACAGCAAAATCAGCGAAGTTTTGAAAATGAGCAAATTAAGTGTCATAAAAGGCAGTGAATCAAGTGATTTTTAGTTGCTTGCATCAGGAAATCAATAATTAGACATCTGCATTAATTTTACACCAAAAGAAAAACAATGTTATTTTTCTATTTTCCTTATAAAAAATGCCTTTTTTGATAAGTTCTCAATAACTAGATTGGTATCTGATAAATTCGTTGTCATTGAAACAAAGGACTGACCATACTAACCATGTTTTTGGCCACTTTTAATCGTCTTTGTCATCACCAGAGTCACCCTGGTCAGAAGCATTCTTTGTGTCTTTGACATCACTCTTCTTGGGCCTACCCCTTCCTCGCTTTGAGGGTGCACCAGTGCTGGTACTGCTCGTTGACTGTAGGAAAATAAATCACGAGATTGAAGATTGCTTTATTGAGATACATGGATAACAACTTATTCTTTAAAGTTCAATATAGCATTAAAAATCAAATTTGTGGAATCGCATCTGTAGAAAAATTTGGCCTAATCAATATAAATAAGAAAGTCATTGCTGACAAGGGTCAAGTATCTATATTTGTTTGTCACTTTCCTTATTGATTCATTATGATGGTTTTAATTAATAAAGTTCCTAAATAAGGCATGGATTTCTAATGCTATCCTTATAAAAACTGACACCCATTCTAATAAATTACATTTATTTATAATATACTGACTTTGGTTACCTTCCTAGCTTTCTTGGCAGCACCCTTTGGTCTTCCTCGGCCCCTCTTTGCCTTGGGTTCATCAGTTCCACTGTCCTATAATAAAATAGCAATTAATGAATGAATATAATCAAATGGAATTTTCAATTTAGCTATATTTGCTGAACTTTTAGACCAGAGCCAGATTCTGCAGTACCCAGTGGCACCTGTGGACTGGAGCCACGGAGCCCTTTTTTAAAGGGGGGGGGGGCACATGGATTATCATACACAAGAATAGATTCTGACAAATGGCTTTAGTCAGATACTCTAACTATTTGGCAAGTACGTCAGCTAATCTGAGCCTGCATACCTAGATATCTGCATTTCATTAAAAAAAATTAGCTTGTCAGCCTTTAATAGTTTCACATGCAACTCTGACATTCTATAATAGACAGAGTTCATACGCTAAGATAGTAAAATTCAGGAGTCTTTAAGGAGTAAATTACAAAAAATTAGGAGGTATTCACCAAATTGTTATTTAAACTTTCTTTTGCTCTTGGATAGATTTCTAGTATTGGGAAAATTCAGGAGAAAAATTTAATTTCCAGGAGTTTAAACAGTTAAAAAATTGCAAATTTCAGGAGATTTAACAAACCCTGAATAGATGCTTAAGCACGTTAAAAGTAGCCTAGAAAGCACAAGCATGTAATCTTGCATTTTAACAAATTGAAATAAGATCTTATCATGGCTGTAGAGACCACATTTCAAGAGCAACCATGTCCTAAGATTGCCAAAATCCTTAGCATGCACATAAGCAGCTATAATGGGATGACAAAGTTACTGTTAGAGCACCACTAGAGAGAAGGGTTATTTGACATTTGTCCCAGAATGGCATTTTTTTGGGGGGAGGTCACCAACCTAAATTTTCTAGAGATGACAATGGTGTGCTTAAAATTATGTAACAATTATACATTTAATAAATACAAAAAAAATACATAATCTGTTATGTAAACACCACTACCAGAAAGCAGCAATAAACCTATATAAGAGATTTAGTATTATGAGGAAAAAATTACTTTGCTTTCGCTTCTGGGTTCAGAGGCCTTCTTCGGTCGACCACGTCCCCTCTTTGTAGATTCACCTCCAGTTTCTGAATCAGACATGATTACTAAAAGAGAATTAACAGTTAGCTAATGCAAACACTTTGACACTAATATACAAACAATGAATTAACTTGAAAAACTGTGTTAAATTCAAAATTCAGCAGGAAGTAAAGCTTATTTATGTAAATAGTATTAAAAATTTCAAGAAATAACATTAATAATTTTAAATATAATAGCCAATTTATTGAGAAAACTTAATTTTTAGCATAAGTTTTTTTAGTTGTTATGATGTCAAGAGTATATAATATATAAAATAATTTATATTAAAAAATTAAGTTTTTGGTTTAATGTAAGGTGAAAATAAAAAGAAGAAACTAACTTATTAGTATTTTTTGGTACCTTACATAATTTAAAAAAAAAATAATTAAAAATATAAATAGATGAATAACAATTTAACATAAAAAATATTAGCAAAAATATCAATTAAAATCCTCAAAAAATTTCGTAAATTCTAAAAATAATTCAAACGTTCTCCCATCTTATGTTTTCACGGTAAACGTACTAATTTCATTGTTCAGCCATTTTATGGCTCCTTCAATACAGCAACCTAAATCCTAACTTTTACAATCTAACTGAATATAAAAACAATTGTACAAGAAAAAATATGAAAATAATTCGTTTAGATACTGATGAAGAGACTTGGAAGCATAATTTTAAAAATGGCCCAAAATCTGCTATATTTAGCCAGTTTATAACCTTCAAGGGGAAATCCAATAAAAGTTGAAAAATCCGTAAAAATTCCAAATTAAAGTTGAAAATTAGAAACTTCAGAGCAAAATTTTCTTCATATCATCCATAAAAATACAAATTTACCTCAGAATTTTTAGAAACGTTTAGGCAGATAAAGCGAAACTAATTTCAATCAAAGATCCAGCGAAGAGACGCTACACTAAATAATCGCATAAAATGATACCCACAAGTAGAATTAACTATATAAAATTAATACACAGTTGTAATCAGTAAAAAATATCAAAAAATCGATCAGAAAATGTAGAATTATAGGGTAAAATTTCAAGAACTTACCAATTGAAGTGTGTTTGATATGAAAATGGCAAAGGAAGACTTGTGGGGCAGCCCGAAACCAAAGTACTAGACCGGTGTCCCGCGCTTTGTGAAGTAGCGGCAGATGGCAACGGAAGCAGGAACAGAGAGCGAAGGATGGCGCTGGCGAATGGAAATTTGAATTTCGCAGCAGGAGTTGCCAGATAAGCGCCCGCTTTTGATTCGAAACAAAGAAGAGTAAAAAAAGTTTCGAAAAATCAAAAAACCAAAAGCATATTCGAATATTTGCGTGACCTAATTTTGAAGTCGTCTTCTTCGATTTTCGTAGGGGGTTGTTACGCTTCAAATTTAAAGTTCGTTTCGTGAAAACTCGAAAAGGAACCGGAGTTTTTTGGTATTTGGAAGGAGCGGAAAACAAAAATCGTGTAAAAAAAGATTTTTTTTTAATGAGAAGTAATTGAAAACTGTAATAAATTCAGTGACTTTTATTGGTAACAATTTTGCTTGAGGATTAAACTGTTTCTGATGAATTCTGTAATTTTATTTACAATACATTAATTATAAAAATTTTTAATATATATTTTTTTTTACTAAAAGGGATCGATTCTTGGAATTGATCAATCCTCTCACTAGTGGGGACCCGCGCACCCCGAAGGTGAAGTACTGTTTTTCGTGTCACAAACATCGACATCACATTCACAACCTTTTCTTAAGATCTTAGGAGGAGTCAAACGATTTGTTATCCTTCCAGCATTTCTTTCACCTTTCGCAAGTTCAGAGATGGGACCCCCTATTTCCAAGACCATCCCCCATTCCTACAATAGAATTGAGAAGGCTAGGAAGGGGGAGAGGGTTATTCTATTCCCATTCCCTCTGAACCTCTCTATATAGTGCTTCCCTGAACAGGCCTACACATTTACAATGAACCACCTTTTACACACATTCTTGCCCTAAGGGGGATTTGCGGATTCGAATCCCGGGATCCCTGGTTTTGTAGTCAGATACTCTCACCAATCAGACCACAGACCAATATAATACGCCGGCTGGCCTATCGCTGTCAAATATCCCCATACAATAAAAGAGACACCGACATAGGTGAAAATATTCCATCTATATCTGAAGACAGAAATCAGTCAGCAATCTTAAATATGGAACCCAAAAGCAACACTATCTTTCTTTTTAAATCAACAGGGTGATTCAAAATTAAAGAGAAAATATGTTAGGAGGGGAAGAGTACACCTAGACGACTCGAAATCACAAAGAAATATGGGGGAGGGTCAAGAATTTTTTTTATTTTTTGACCCTCAAAAGTAGTGTTTTCACTCCTTTTGAGACTTTTTGGGTTACACCCGATGCTCCATGTGGAAGTTTTAGAATTTTCAAGGGACTTGCAATTATTTTTCACATAACATTGAAAATCAAAAAATAAAAATCCCCTCCTAAATGACGCCCATGAATTTTTCGGTTGGGATATGAGGTAGTTCGTTTTCTTATGGTAAAAAAGAGGAAAATTTCTGAGTTTCCGTGGATACTTATAATATCCCCAAATCTCCCCCTTGGATACGCCTCTGTAGTTGAGTGTGCTGTGGGGGGTCATTTTCTTTGTAGGGATCGACCGATGCATCGGTTTGGCCGATGCATCGGCGCCGATTGTTTAAAAAAATAGCCATCGGCCTTGGCATCGGCGGCCGATGTTAACTTGTGAAACAATCGGCCCATCGGCCGTAAAAAACATCTAAATGCCGATGTTTGGCCGATGTTTTTCGTAAAAAACGAAAAATATAAGAGCGATTCTGCTCCAAATTTAGTTATAGAAATTGGACCTGTATGTTGTAAAACAGACAATTTTGGCCAGAAACTAATATTTTCCTAGTCTTTGAATTTTGAAGGTAACCATCCAATTCAATTTTTCAATTTTAGTTCATCGCGAGTCTTAGGCAAGCCTTCCCAATGAAGCAAGTCAAGGGGGTTAGGGATTCAACCCCCCCCCCCCGGAATTTCGACAAATTTCATAATGTTTTTTCCTTTGAAAATTAAATGCCTTACATTGGGCGATCCTCTCCGGGTGTAACCCAAAGGGTCCCAAAATTAGTAAAAAAAAACCTACTTGTAAGGGTAAAAATTTCAAAACTTTTCTGGGGGAGGATCCCAACCCCCCCCCCTCAAAATTTTTAAATCCATAATCTACAGTTTTTCCATGAAAATTTTGTGACGTAGGAGAGGTCTTATTTGATATAACCTAAAGGGTCTAAGAATGAGCTAAAACAACTTTTAGGGACAAAATTCCAAAATTTTTTTGCAGTAGGAACCCAAAACCCCCTCTGGATTTTTTACCGATTATTTTACTATATTGTTTCTCCTTAAAAATTCTGACGCTTACAATGAGCAGTACTCTTTGGTTGTAATGGGTCTAAAAATGAGCTACTAAAACTATTATGAGGGCCTAATTTTAAAAAATTTTCTGGGAGGGAACTACTCGGACCCCCCAAATTTTACTTTGGATTCACATTGTTTCCAAAACTTTTGTGGTTTAGAGCACCAAAATTTAGATTCTATGTGTAGGTCATCATAAACGTATTAAAATGCTCGTAAGGTGGAACCTCAGAAAAAATTTTGAATCACCTCCCCGAAACAACTCTTTCCAATCTTAGTACAGAAAAACGACTTGTCGGAAGACAGTTATCATTCAAAATTAGGGTGAAGTGCCCAGTGAATGAGGTGATAAATTTTAAATTACTGGAACATTCACTTATAAAAATAAAAAAAGTAATTCAGATTCAAAGTAAAAAAAAAAACCTATTCAAATTCATAAGAACAAAAAATTATTTCCGATTCTACGACTGATTTTACCTTTTCTAAAGAAAAGTAAAAGTTTCGAGTTGTTTAATGCAATTTTTGCCATCGGCCTTTAACATCGGCCATCGGCAATCGGCCATTTAAGGACCATCGGCCATCGGCCTGCCGATGGAATTTTTCAAACAATCGGCATCGGCCCATCGGCCAAAAAAATGCCATCGGTCGATCCCTATTTCTTTGGTATTATGGGATCATTTTAAAGCACTATAAAAATTCAGAAAACGCACAAAAGTTGTCTTAAAATTTATATTTTAACACTTGACAAAGTGGTTGTAATTTTTTTACACACTAGAACATTTTCCAAAAAGTGATTAAGGTTTTAGTGTTTTCCAGATATAGTGCTAAATTAGTTAATATAACAAGAGGTGTTTTCTCAAACAGTTTAGAATACTGTGCTCTTCAAAATTGGGTTTTAATTCATAGACAGACAATTGTTGCCCGGATAAATTCATTCAAGAAATAATTTTAATAACTCATAATACTTATTGATTTAATATTGCACCTTTCAATGATATATACTTTTTGAAGCAAAGGACTTTTAAGGGGGTTTTAACCTTAAAAAAAATCGAATTTTTGAAAAAAATTACATTATTATTTAAATAATTTTGAACATTTTGACGTATCATTTATGATTCTACGCGTGCTTTGGTTCAAAAGTTATAACCAAAATAATAAATGATTTCAAGACCAAAACAAAGCTACCGAAACCGAAACTTACATCAGCATAAATAAACAGAAAAGCATCAGTGTGTTATAAAATGAATAAACCATTGGCCTCCACAACTTGAAAACCCCCGAATTGTTTTTGGAAAATTGGACTGTCAAGACGGGGATTTAATACATTTCTACAAAAAAAAAAGTATTAGTTAGATTTTATCTTGAGAAACCTATTGGCCGGTGGCCATAAAAATCTCTTCGAGCGGCCCGCAGGTTTGACCACGCTTCATCGCCATGTCCGAGCCATTCACTGCTCAGTTCGAAAATTTCAATGCAATCAAGTTATTATTTACAAATTTCTTTCCTCGGATTGGAAGACAGTTTCACGAATAGCCATTCGAGAAGATAAAAGTCTCACGGCGCTCGCTCCGCCTTCTAACTTTAACGGGTAATTCTGAATGCGCATAATTTCCAAATTCCACTTTGTAAGATGTGAGCAAGACCTTTGATAAGTTTGTCTGATTATTTTCTGTTCAAATATGGGATTGTCAGTCACTCTGATAGGTCCTTAAGAGGAAGTGAAAATCCTACGAAGTGGAATGGAAATATGCGTTCGGTGTTCGGTATTTAACAATGGCGTATATAGAAATAGAAATTTATTTTGGGAGGCGAAAAAATAATTCTCTAAAAAATTTTATTTATTACAAAAGGCCCTAAGCTAGTTTTTTGCACAGGGGAAGAGGAACCCAAATTATACCTCTGGCCTTCCCATGCATGTTTAATAGGTACAATGTAACTTTTTAACATATTTTTTGGTAGGAATGGCATCTTCATGAACTTTATATAAAAAAAAATTGAGAATAATAGAGTTCCAAGTACAGAGAGGGGGGTTTGAGTGTCCTCCTCCAGAAAGTTTTGGAAATTTGATCCTAAAAACAGGATTTTAACTTCTTTTGATACACTTAGTCTGAATTTCCAGGGTCCCCTTGCCCCCGGTTTTAAACAAAACCACTTACGAAATCCCATTGTGGGGATACCGTTGATAATATACAAGGCTGGTACACAGGCTGGCTTTGCGTAACTAATTAAATTCAAATTATTTTGAAGTCACAACAGGCCTATAACTAGACTAGAAAGAGGGTTGGCAAAATATTTTCAAACAATATTTCCACACATAGCTTTCTAGAACACCAAAAGATTTGAATTGTGCAGCATTTAAGTTAATTTGGGAATAACTCTAGTTCTATGGAAAAAATAAGAGGTTCGGGCCTTCCATAAAAATTTTCGAAATCTGACTCTTTTAAAAAGGTGTTTCTACTCATTTTTGAACATCTGGAAAGATACAGAGGGCTTACTTCACCGTATAATGTATCAGGAAATCAGGAGCACCATTTAGGCGATTTGTTTCCATATTACGATAATCCTTCTTTTAATGACATTACATTTTCAATAAGATTTTTAAAAGGTGTTTAGAAGTATATCAAAATTTGTCAAAAACTAGTTTTAAATGGCGAAATTTTAAAAAATATTCAGGGGCATTCACAATTTAAGACTTTTTCTAAACAGGAAAAATGTTGTATTCAATTTAAACAAAACAATTTTTAAACAAGAAACAATTTTGTTTCTTTTGAAAAAAAATCCAGACACTTACAATAGAAAATTAAGCAAATTTTTAATAACCTGTCTACTTTCAAGTAAGATTTCTGTTCTCTGAACTGAGCTAAAAATAATTTTAAAAAATTGTTCCTGAAAATATGTTTCTAATACATGAGGATAGATTGGTTAGACCCTTAACTGATGAAATAAAAATTTCAGCCTTTCTTGTTACATTGAACTGTATTTGTAATAATAAAAAAATATACAGATAATACAGCAAGGTAGTTATAAAATAAGTTATCCTGTTTGAACCTAAATAGCTTTATTCAAGAGAGGTTGGATGTTGATGAAATTAGTTATTCATGTAATATGGACTATGGAAAGTTGGAATCTGTAACTGCAATAATATATTAGTTTGCTACTTGAACCATAGACTTAATCTAACTCTAGCACACAATAAAAAAAGGTTATGAGCCAGATGAATTATTCAATATTTCATTGAATAAAAATGACCAAAGCAAAAACTTATAATCTCATCCAAATTCACAAGTACCAATCGTTCGGTACCTGTTTTGGCACTGGAAATCAAATCGTTACCAAATTATTTCCCTATATGCTAATCTTAAACACCTATTCAAGCAGTAAAAAACCATGTAGTCTATCAGTCAAAAATCAAAGTAATTTATTATTACAGAGTTTGTCTTCCTTAGTCCATATTACATGTGTACAAAATTTATGAACATCTGTCCACTAGAACAAATGCTAAATTTATTTTTAGGTAAAATAATAATAAGGGGGCTTAAGAAGCCTATATTCTCTTAATAGACGAGTAACATTTCTTTTATGTATTCTCAAACTTGGATAAGTGGAACAAAAGTGGTGGTCTCAACCCCTAGAGTCCTAAAATTTCAGTATGTAGTGGAATTGAAAATTTCTCTCCAAGTCCAATCTACCTTTATTTGTGAAACATTTGTAAATGTTACCTTCATAAATAGGTGAACTCTACCTCCATGCCTTGAACAGTTCCATCACATGTTGAATTTGTTTTATTTCCACAATTTTTTCATTATTCTCATGAAATATACCTGTTTAAGTGGGACATCTGGATAAGTGAAACCAAAATGTTATTTCCAAGAGATTGCAGTTATCAAGCTTTTACTGAATTAAGTACATTATTTAAGACAATGCAGAATTGGAATAAATAAAGTTGAAGTCTTGTAAATGGATCACATAAATTTCTATTTCTCCAAACAGTGTCCATTTTACATTATTGAATGTTATCTATTGGTCATAACAGTTCATTTTAACCCTTTTAATCATAGACCACCTAAGATTGAATCCCATGTTAAATTTAGGGTGGCTCATACTAAAAGGGTTAAAGGCCTTAACACAAATATAGATTCATTTTCGAATATTTTACCCGTTAAATGTGAAACAACTTCACAGATCACAGACTGTAATCCCAGAAATTTCCTTAATTAACAATACCAGCTGTGGAAGTTTTCACCATTTTATTTAATGGCAAAAAATGGCCAGTGAAGGGTTTTATTGATGGAACAATATGATTAGTTATCAACTTCTTCCTACATTGCAGAGGGTTTTTGTTCAGTGTCAAGTTTTGTACTGGTTCTGTTGGAAACCATTTGCAGAGAGATTTCAACATGTATAGAATTGAGTATTTCTAAATGGGAATGCCAGGAAAAAAACATAAGTATGATATCTTGTTTTGAAACTTTTAATTAATAGTAGTTTGAATAATGTTTTACCATATATTTCAGCGTAATTTTCTGATTCTAAAGTGGGGTTTGGCTTACATTCGGATCTCACTCAATGCCTTCCTTTTGTGGGCAAATGAGAACAATCAGTCAATTCAATTGATTGACGGATTTTCTTTCTTCTAGGAATTTCCTTTCTTCTCCAGCTGTTGGGGGGGGGGCATCTTTTAAAGTATCCTTTTGACGGTGGTCATCACTGGTTCATTGATTACAGACAGATGAAATGTGTTTTCTTTCAGTCTGACATTGTGTGCTTGTCGTTTCAATAAAGTGATATTGCATTAAAAAGAAGCGCAAATACTGAGCCCTGATAAAGGACACCCATAAATGACTCCCAAGGTATGCGGCAGGTTGGTTTATTAGTGCTCCAATGTTAGTGATTTATAGGAGCGAAAGAGGAAATTTTAACTCTGCTTATACTGTTTCTCTGCTGTTTTGAATTTTCAGTAATTTGTTTTGAAGAAAAACCATACTCTCGGCTTATATGTGAAAATATATGGCAAGTTGTATAGCGATTTCGTACTGTCGAGTACTGTTATCTCTCAGTGCCACCATCCCTCTTAACAAATTTTGTCATGGAAGAGAAGGTGGGAGGTTTTACTGAATTAATGTGGGTTGTTTGAAATTCATTATTGAGTAAAGTTAGTGAAAATAACAGTCAATTCATTACATTAATATAAATTAACGGTTTTACCCATTTCTATTAACCATTTCCATAGGTCCATAGGGATATCTAGTCGCAGTATGCAACAACATGGTTATAATAAAAGATTGCAATTCACGGTAGCAAGGTAATCTTAAATCAAGTCTCAAGTGCATAGCCAAGAGTAAAAAATAATTTTATCAGTTCCTGGTACCTATTAAGTTTAGGATATTGAGAATACAGTAAATAAATGCAGTTCAACTGTTAATAAGAGTAGATTTTAAATCTTAGCACAGCAATTTCTAGCAAAAAAATTAGAAAAAGACTTTATGGTATAGAGAAATACATTATTTTATTTTTCTCTTCTTGACAACAGTTCAGTGATTATCCAAATAAATGCATCAACATATTTACAAACAAGACTCAACAACAATAATTGATTTTTTGTGATCTCTCTTACTCTATAAATCCATATTAGAAGGAGAATTTTCAGGGGATTCTTCAGGATCAAATTCATTGGTGTCTTCTTGAAAATCCCACAACTGATGAAGAAGGTCTAAAAGGATTAAATAAGAAATTGTCTTTTAAACTATTATTTTAAACTTAACGAGTTTTATACTAATTTGCTATCAAATATTTTAAAGTTAAATATGGTGCAGTACTCCTTTCTACAAATAATAAATTAATTTTATTTTTAAAGATTAGGTAGTTAAAATTTGGACTCAAAAGGGCTATGAAAAAGTTAATGAAAATTAATTCATGTTATTCATTCCTAAAATTTTATTGACACTTTGAATATTTGGTTTAATTTTTAAACAGTGTTTGGTACATGATTCAAATAACAAAACAATTTTAAAGATTAAATAAAGCCTATGCTTAAAATTTCAGTTTTTTTCTTCTCTACTAGAAAAATATAAGTAGTATTTTAAGAGTATAGTGTTAAAAAACTACAAAAATCTATTAGTGCACTGATAAAAATATAGACAGAAAACAGTATGGAGTGGTGAAGTTTTGCAGAGAACTATATTAATAGTATTAGCTAGGGTGAATCTAAGGGGTACTTTCCCCAGTTTAACGGTTTTCTATAGTATTTTAACTAAACATCCTTCACCAAATTGAAGGTAGACCAAATTTGAAAAAAAATAGTATGCATAAAAGAACATTAAAAACATTTACCATAACATTCTTTGTAATTCGGATTTTCTTTACTCAGAGTCAGCATCCTACTAATTAATGAAATGTAAAAATCTTCATGAGAGGTTCTCAGTTCTTTAAAATTTGGAAGCAACCTCGACAGTAAATGAAGTAGGAGTAATCCTCTTTTCATGACCAGCATGACTTCAAAATCACTCTTATCACAATCTTCATAAAATTTATGAAGAGATGTTATGATCCCTTGTAAAATCTAAAACATAATTATGGGGATTTAACACATAACTGTTTGCTTGATACTTCACTAAACAAAGTTACTACTTTTAAACTAAGGTATTTACAAAAACTAAAAGTAATCATGCATTATCCAATTAACAGTAACTCATACTATTTGACAGAAAATGTTTGGGAAATGATAAAATTAATGTTACAAAAAAGTTCCTACACTTGGTTATCACAAAATCACATCAATGTACTGATGTAATTGACATTTTAATATTAATCTTTTTAAAAAAGAAAATATTCATAGCATGTAGATTTAAGTTTTGTTTGAAAATTAGTTTCCTTACAAAACATTCTGATTTAAGAAATAACTATTCCAGTAAATTATTTTTAAAATGCAATCCTTTGGCCACCATTTGAATATATATGTCCACTCCAGCTGACATTTCTGAGCACAGTGATTCTAATCTTCCATTTTCTGAAAGTATTCCATTTTTTACCCAGTACTACAAGTACACACATTATTGCTCTCTGGCTTTTTGGGTACTAATTGGGTATCAAGTGAACCAATCTTTGGGGAAATTTTCCCTTGGTTCATTTGATTTTTTTCAAATTTAGTACACATGTTGAATATGGCTAAAAAATGGGATTTACCAAAATAAATTGTTTTATTACTTTCCGTTTTTTTATTTATGGGGTTTCAAGTTGCAAAAATTCTGAAATTTTGGTTTAAAAAGCTTTTGTAATTTCCTTATAATTCAGTAACAAACCATTACTCAGCAAAAATTTTTAATTTTAAAATTTAGTTACAAAAAACTATATGGGGGAAAAAGTTGTACCTCAGTCCTACACTGTTTTTAGCTTTACTTTTTATTTGTTTGTTTGGAAAGCTTAAGAAAACCTTTTAATAATCTTCTACTTTTTGAAGTTAAGGGTCTGGTAAAGAAAGTTTAACAGGGGTTGTATAACATAACAAATATTTTAACTATTGACTAATTAAAATAAAGTTAATTTCTTTAACTAATAGAACCAAAATCTATTTTCAAGCAATTTTGATGAAATCTATATTTGAGTGAAAAGAAAATTCAATATTTTTCTTACCATTGATGAACAAGGCATTGATTGCAAATTCAGTTCATTAAAACTATGTACAGAAAGGATGGTAGAAAAAATGCTTTCAATCTGGAAAGAAATTATTTTTTGACATTTATACACAGTTTTAAGTAGAGAATAATAAATTCAGTTGTGTGTAAGATGCTTAAATATTTAGGAATTTTTAAAGCTTTTGCATTTTGACAATCAACATTACCATCAACATATTGCTAGTGAATTCTCTTGGTGATGAAGATACCTTTTGAAGTAGGAACTTTGCCATACTACAAATGATACAAGTATCTGAAACACAAAGAACTTTTAGGAAATTCTTCTATTTATATAATAAGAGTGAAGGTATTTAAAAAAGTCTTCAAGCAGATTTTAAGGGAAACTATAATTCATTCTTATAATGCTCAAACAAGGTTGGCACAGCTTCAGTTTTTATTTAAAACTTAAGTAACAGTGTGTTTATTATAAACTTTAAAAAACACCCTGGAAAAAAACACATAAAGCTAAGTGTTTTCAGAAAAAGGATACTTAGTTGTTTGCTTAATGCAGAATAATTTAGAAAATCTCAAAATCGGTCCAATATCTTTTTAAAACTATTTGGTTCTCAATAGAGCCAACTCTGCTTTCACTGTTTATTCATCGTAACCACTATTATATGAAGTTTGAAGTCAAACTAATTTTACCAAAATATTGCACACTTTAGGATTGCATATATTTGTTTGACAAGTGAGTGAATGAAGTTTGATAAGTTAGATTTTACTATTGCAAGAGCAAAAACTAGAGAATAAGTGATGTGATGAATAACTAATTTATTCCTCAAATTTATTAAGATGTCCAGGTTCATTAACTTGGGTGTGATAACCCCAGACCTTTGAATACAATAGACAAATGAGAATCCTGAGTAGCTATAAGCAGGTTTGTTTTCTTGAAACATCTTAACTCAAAAAGCATGAGTGGTATGGATATTACACATATATTTTGCCATTCTTTCATAGAAACATAACTGAGGCTCCTGCATGGTTAAAAATTAGCAAGTAAAATCTGAACATGGATTTCATTCCACAAGTCAGTCATATTTTAAAGTTTCTTAAAGTGCAAAAACTTTAGCAAGCATTTTGGTAACTCTGATCAAATAAAGATGTTTTACTGAATGATGTTCAAACAGCTGCCACAGTTACACTTCCTCTGTCTAATGCTTTTTTAAGGTCTATGGTGACAACAGCACCTGAAGTTAAATATTGTTCTACCCACACATAATTTTTCTCTCTAATAATGAAAATTATTTTATAGAATATTTGCTTGTTGCATATGAGCCTATGCAAAAAATGATGAATATTCATAAAAATTAACTTCTATTCAAAATAAGTTTAAAAATTTTTATAATTATGCTTAAACATAACATTTAAAAAAATCTTATCTCAAAGCTTTAAACTCATAATTTTCTTTTGAATAAACTAACATACATTAAAAACATGTTACATTAAAGTAAATACTTTTAGTAGCAATATTTCAAAATAATGAAATCTTACCATTCTTATGAATAAGCCTGGAAAGAAATTCTTTGCAGGAAAGCATATACAAAATAAATTTCAGGCTTAAATTATTATGCTTCACATTGTTTATCCAGTTAATTACAAATGCATCAGGAATTTCTTCAAGAAAACAAACCAAGCTAAAAAATAAAGAAAACATTAATATAATTTAACATATCCAATCCATCATTAACAGTGCATAAACTTTCCTTATCCATCCTTATAATTGTTAAGATTGAATAATTATTATTAACTATAACTTAGCAGAGTATTTTTATTTTTAAAAAATTCAATAAAGGATATTTTGATAGTCTTAATAAATGTAAGAAATCAACATTATTAAGTACTTCAGAGTAAAACTTTTAAGAATTTTATACAACATACTTTTCTGGATTTGAAGACCAAGATACAATGGAAGCCAAAGACCATTCTATTTCAGCTTCTTTGGAAAAATAGATCTAGGAAAAAAAATTACAATAGAAAAATGCTTATAAATACCTACTCAGAAGGGATTGAAGTAAAAAAAAAACCTTTTAACATTATAGATAGAAATTATTTTTAACTTAAAGCACATTTTGAACAATCCCCCCCATTTGATAAGCAGAAGTTTAACTGATAACAAATAATTTCTGATATGTTTTGGTAATAAGTATAAAAACTTCATTATTAAAATTATTTGTTTAGTTGTGAACTTAATATCTCTAAAAAAACAATACTGAGCATACAAAATGTTTCACTTTAATAATGTAGTGGGGCACTGTATGCAAAACTAGTCAATCAAATATAAAATGGTTATAGGCCCTCTAATATTTTAATAACACAAATGTAACCAAATATTTAAAACAGAAATATTGATTCTCAAAATATAACTTTCAAAACAATCAACAAAATTTTCACTCTTAAATTAAATAAGAAACTAAGTATTTAAATGAAAATATAATATCTAGTGTAAATTTACGCTTGATTTTGTAGAATACATGGATGCATAAACACTTTTTAGGATTCAAGCTAAAACATTCTTTAAATGTATTATCAATTCTTATAGAAAATATCTGATTTTGTTTCATTCAAAACTTTTTATGCATTTTACATTATTACTCATTAGTTTTAATGTTGATGTATGGATGTTGATATAAATGATGGAAATTGCAGTTACCACCATACAAATTCCATACTTACAGGATAATTATCTAAGTTGGATAGGTTGATTAATGTTTTCAAAAGAGCCTGTAGCTTAGTTCTACATCCATTATCACAGGTAATCAGCATAGGATTATTGACTGCCTTAGTTTCTGTACCAGGCTGAAAAATTAAATGTTAAAACAAATAAATTTCTTTCTAAAAACAAATTGTTTCAACAGCACAAAATTAGGATAGAGTAATAGTTTTAATTGAGAGGTAAAAGAAAGATTCAGAAAGAAATAGCCTTTTTTAAGGGTATCTTGTTTTGTTCAATCACTTTTAAAAATTAATTTAGTTTTTGTGATTATAAAAGGTATTATCATAGAAATAATATAGTTAGATAATTCAGAATTTGGTGATAGAACATTTTTAAAATTGAATACTTTCATTTTAGTTCTTTACATTTTTTCTTTCCTTTATTTACTTTATTAATACTTTTACCTAATATTTTTTCTTTCACTTTATTTACTTAAGAAGTTACCAAGCAAAAATATGGAATATCTTTCAAGATTTTGAAATGCTTTATAGTTGACTAAACAAAAAATTTAGAAAAAAAAAATAATATTAATTTTAGTGTAGATTAATTTTTCTTAGAACATACGAAAGTTAAATTCAACAGTCAACTTTTATGAAATATCATCATTATACAGTCATTTGGTGCAATTACACATGGAAATTGAAAACATTTATTTTATTTCAGTTTTTAAGATTCATAAGAAACTATAACTGATAATTATATAGATTAAAAGGATGTAGATAACATAGGCTATAGGCTGTGCCTAAGGTGCATTTTAAGAGAACTGATAACTTTTAAATAAGTAACGAGAAATATTGTATAGTAACATAGTTAATATTTAGTAAACTATTTAAAATTATAAATAGGAAAATCACATACCAATTCTTTATTTTTGCTTTCCTTTTTACACTTAAAAGATTTAATTACAGAGCTAAACTGAGGACAAGACATTATAAAGCTCAAGTCCTTTAAACATGATAGCACCATATTTCTTTCAAAGTTCAGTTCCTTATTTCTGACAGATACAGGAGATTGTTTTGCACTAGACGAAGCTTTGGTTAAGACATTTAATTGTGATAGATAGTTTTGCAAAACAGAACTGATATAATCTAATAGTTCTACAGTTTGTTGCTCTGAATCTTGTTTTGTGATCGACATGGATGATAGCTGGACAAAAGTCTTGTCTGGTTCAGTTCCGGATTGAGTAGAAGGTAAGGCAGACACATAGGGGTTGGAAAAAGGGGACAACACCAGTCGATTACAGAGCAATGATGACACTATGTCAGACCCTGTAGTTTTGCCTAAAAAATGTAAAAACCAAAATTAACCATAATGAAAAGGTAAAAGAAAAATAATTTTAGTGTACATAAGTATAATTAACAAATTTATGATGGTTTAATAATAATCAAGGAGTTATCTTGAGTTGTTATTTAATGGCTAGTAAAAGATTATCCATTTTAGCAGTAATTTTGATTGAGCAAAGCTTCATCAGTTTGTGTTTCATTATAAATTTAAATAGAAAAATACCACATGATTTGATAACTAAGATGATAATTAATTTCTTTAATAATAAAAACACAGAAGGCTAAAAGTAATAAATGGCAAGTTTAATTTTAGTATATATTTAAGTTGTGTAAGCTTTATCATGTTTTGTATTTACAGTTTTATCAAGATATTAACAAATTGCCTATTCAGTGTACAGTTATGTACTTACAAAAAAATGACACTGCTCATTCTTTAAATATAAATGTACTAGCTGTTACGACCCGGCAAAGCCGGGTCTTACAGCTAGGCTAGCCTTTTATGCGAGCTTCGCTCGTTACTACTTCAAGTTCCTATTAATTATACATTAAATAAGAAGTTTAACTTTAATAATTTATTATTGTTGAATTAGAAACCAACTTCCCTAAAAGTAACTTTTTAACCTTTATTAAGTAAACCAACTTTCTTGAAAGATATTTAAAAGCTATTATATTATTTTAATTTTAATAATTTTAATTACTTTTATTTATTTATTTTTCTGATTATTGCGAGATGGCATCGAGTCAGTGAGTGACGTGGGCTTTTATATTTTTCTGATTATGATTATGATTATTATTGCGAGATGGCATCATAGTGTGCGAGCGTTCCATTCCAGAATCAGTGAGTCAGTGAGTCAGTGAGTGACGTGGGCTTTTATATGAGAGATTTCATTCAACGATGTATTTATTCAATGTTTTAAAAAATGAAATAGTATTAGATGTCTCTCTTACCTTGAGGAATATCAACTAACAGTTTATATTGTCGACATAATGACACAGATTTTTCTAGTTTTGATGAGCTGCTAGCATTTGCTTGGAAGTCACATCTACAGAAAGTATTGAATATTTCTCATACACGTTAAGATTTTTAGTATTATAATAATTTAAATAAATAAATTAGTAATAGTAAATTTATGTATGCTCAGAGGAATTTCTGTGTTAACTGCTCTAGAATGTATTGTAGTAATCTAAGCAAGGAATCAAAACTTGGCAAAATTTTTTTACAATGAAGAATGTCACAGAATTACGTAAACCTTTTATCTTTTTTATACATCTCCATTCAAATAGTTGCATTTCTTTGTTGTGATTAAATAAGCCATATCTCAATTCTTCACTTATAATATGCAAGTTTAACTGAATATATACATTTCTACAACATACATTGCCATTTAACATTAGAAAGGCAGATTGGTGGAATGGAAAGCAAAACTGTCTATTTTAGGGGTTTTTGCAACAGAAAACACTTCAAATTTATATGCCAGCAACATCTTATTTTTTATGGACTAAGCATAAAACACAGTATATACCCTTGTTATCTCGAACTTTGAAATATTTCCCCCCTTGAAATTAAGTACTTCTCTAATGTTAATTGTCATTCCCATGTCAAAGAGTTTTTATTTAACCAAAAGCTTGATGAATCAAATTTTTCAAAGCCTACAAATGTTTTTTTTAAAGAAAAATGTAGTAATTCTTATGCATGTGCACTTTTTGTATCCCTTCCACATAACAGCCTTTCTTTTCCTTTACAAAAAATTTCTGAATCTTATTTTATTAACTGACAAGATCTTCTAGATCCCATCTATCCAAATTGTTTGTAATGTTCACACCTTTTTGGTTTTTTTTAAGTTGGCAAACAGTTTCCGGTTCAATCAGATTTTTCTTCTAAAATTATAAATTTTGCATAGCTTGCTACCTGATAGATTTAGTAAAATACATTGCATTATTTGTTAAACATTAATGAGCCATATTCAAAGCAGAAAAAAGACTAAATTTTACTAAAATTATTATCATTACTTTTCAAGAAACTTGCTTTGATTTTTACAGGATAGTTCTGAAGTGGAGACTTTTTCTTGAAGCTGAGCTTCAAGTCCCTGAATCTTTTCATACACAGTTTTCATTTCTTGATTCTGAAGCAAATTGAATAAGATATGAATACAATCTAAGATTAGTAAATAATTTTTACACCTTAACACAAGCTCTTACTTTGAAATCCAGAACACTTTGTAGTTTTTTTATTTCTTTATTTAAGCTTGCTTCTTTTTCTTGAAACACCATAGCCCTTTCTTTCAAACATTTTTCTTTTAGAAGTTTCTCTTGTTTTAAATCTTTTTTCAGAGCTTCAAGAGAATCAGAGAGAATCTTAACTTTCCCTTCCAACTCATACTGCAGTTGCTTTAGCTCTTCCGTCTAAAAATTAAACGATTAACTTAAATTTAAAAAACTAAATTCACACAAATAAATAAAATCTAAGAGTGGAGAAAAAATGTAACTTAGAGAATAGAGCATTTGATCAGTCTTAACTGCAATTTAAGGAATAAGGGAAGGGAAGACATGGTGCAGTCAGGGGTGGATCTAGGTTTAACTTCTTGGGGGGGGGGGACCAGGATTTTTAAATCATCTTCTGCAGTAAAAACTGTAATATTTTAAAAAATATTGAAAGGTAATATACATTTTTGGCCATAAAGCTACACAGTATACATTGAACCCTTTCAAAACCATAAATTGAGGTATCCTCACTTTTAAACCAAGTTTATTCACAGTTATATTTGCCAGTTTCAAGATACACTTTCTATCATTGTTGCCTTAAAATGCAGATTTTTGCGTATTGCCAGATATGGATTCTTAAACTGCAAGTATGGCTAATTTTAAAAAAAATTGGGAGTAGAACCCCAGACCCTCTTTTAAAATATGAAGCCTTTGATGATTAATTTAAAATCTTACTTTATTTTTTGATGGCCTTTGTGCTTAAGAAAAGAATATTTTTATTGTTGATCATAACCGAGATTAAAAAATTATTAACCTTAATTAATAACTTTTATAATGGGATTAATTACTTTTATTATTTAACATAGTTCCCACTCTTTTGTAAGGAAAAAAAATCAAGTACTTTTCAAGGACTTTTTAAGGCTTATTTTAAATTTTTCATGAACTAACATAGATAGGCGGAAAATTCATTTACGAGCAACAAAACTTGTTCTCTTCAGTGCCCCTACTTCAGAAAACAACTTCTCTCAAAAACCTTTCTTATAGGGAAGACTACATTATATTACCATTCATATATTTAACAATTTCAAACATACTACTATATTTCACTTGTTTTAGGAAAGTCAAACAGAAAAATTAAAGTATCCAAGTTATACCTGTTCTACAATTTAAAAAATCACTTCCGTGTTTAAGAAGATAACAGGATATTAACTACTTTGAATTGAAAATAATTCCAAAATAAAATATTTCAAATAAAATTCAAGTACTTTTCAAGGCCCGTGGGAACCCTGTTTAACTTAGAGAAATAATTAAAAGTACCTAATGAGAAAATTTTTAATTTATTTGTAGGTAATTGAGATGGAAAATAATTTTTTTCTCCACTGGACTCCCAAAGGAAAATCCTGGAAATACACTTACATACTTAACCTTTTGAGAATTTACCTGATGTGGTGGTGATTTTGGGGGTGGTTGAAGAAAGGTAGTTGTAGCCTGAGTGGCTTGAACTTCTAACATGTCAAATTCTTCAGCAGTAATATCATCCTGACCCCAAAGGTCATCATTACCAGCATTGGATCCCTGATTGTTTGATAGATCAAGACGAATTTTCTTGCTGGGGTTAGTAAAAAACTCCATAGTCTTTAAGTTTGTAGATGTCTGCGACAAAATTTCCATAGTTCACAGAACTAACTGTAAGTATAAACAATGAATCAAAACCTTTATTGACAACTGAGATTATTTATAACTAACTGGGTATACACATGATTTTTACAAGAGCGTTTTATTAATTTTAAACTAGTCATAAAAAAACTAAATTTCTATAATGGCTCAAAGAGAACTCTAGAATATTATGCTTTACATGCATTAAGAGAGATGCATTGCAGTTAAAACAATTCGTAGACGATAAGAAAATGAAATTATACGTAAATTCAAATTAAAATACTCACTCTGAAATTTTTTACCGATCTACATTATGTTATCCTTAGAAAGTTTAACAATATCAAATAAAGTCCTAGAATATCTAATATACTTTTATTTGATTGAAAGCAAATATGATTATAAAACGGAGATTTGTATGTTACTAACGAAGAAGGCTTGTGGACAAAAGATAATTTCAGAATATTTTGTAAACTTTAATCACAAATCACAATGTTTCTGGTTTCTGACATTCATTGTTTACAAATTGGAAAAAAAATGCCATTGCCATTCATTTTCCATGCCGCAGTTTTTGAAGAAACACATTTTCCGCGCCGCCAAATAACATCACAGAGTAATCCACAATTCCAGCAAGAAGCTCGTCTCCTGTTGGGCCTGTTGGTAGCTTTTGACTTTAACACATGCGAGAATACGTAAACTTCGTAGGAATTAGGAATCGTAGGTATGAAATTCCAAGAAGCTCACAAATATAAAAATATGATTTAAGAAGTAATTATAATCATAAAGAGTTGGACTTGCCATTTTAATATTGATCAAATGTAATAGAGGAAAATATGCGGAAATGTTCGAAAGACATTTGAGACATAAGTTTTTTACTTATCAAAATGTAAGGTCAGCTCCTTTTGTAGAAATAAAAATTTTAAAAATAACTAAGAACCTTCGAGAGAAATATTTCAAAAATAAGCAGCTTTTATAGTGTTAATGTCTAATACAAGGGTTTCCATTTCCAACTTCCAAGTGCTCGCGCTCGCGGGCCGCAACCGAAAGCACAAGTCGAGTGGCGGGCCACGCCACATAACCCCTTGTTACGCCCAGGGGGAATTTCTGGGTATACTACCTCCCCCCGAAACCTCAAAACTTTTGACTTTTCACCATGGAAAACGACCAAAGCTACTCCATAATTTAAGAGGTAAAAAGGAGGTTCGGGGGTCCTCCCCTGAATTTTTTTTTAAATTTTAGTGTGCTAAAAAGTGTTTTGAAGCTACTTTTGGGGGATTCAGGAAGCTTCGCGGGCCGTAGAAAATGACCCGTCGGGCTGCCTATTGGAAACCCCTGGTCTAATAGATAAGATCTGAAGTGGCAAATTACAGCTCCGTGAGTATGAATTTGTGTTCTTTAAAAGTCAAAATATGAACTTGAAAATGACTCAAATATTATTTAAAACACCACCAATGGGCCTGGTGTCAACTGAAATCGCCAGTTTGAAAAAGGGAATAAGTTCAAAAAATGGGAAATCGACTTCTTATGCGCAAAAAAGTCTCCAAAGCTTTGCTCTACACATGAGTGCAAAGAGGGAAAAAATAAATACCCTCTATTGGCCTCTTGAAGTTGCAAAATAAATGAAATGTCCTATGTCCATTCATTGTACTATTTGATTAAATTTGAAATTTAAGTTAAATTTATCTTTCTTTAATTGTCATTGTTGCAAACTAAGTTAAAATGAAATTTACTTTTAATTTTAAAAGTGCTCTCACCTTTTTTTTTATCCAGTGAATATATTACTCCGTTGATATTCACTTACTCCATTAATAGTGCCTTAATAAACACAGTTTCATAATAATTTTTAATTTTACTTGTCTCTGTCTTTCTATTTTTCCACTTTTGTGCTGTGAACTAAGCAGGCATATAGTTTAATCTCTCTATATATAATGAAGGTGTCCCTGGGTTCCTGGGTTCCTGCCTGCCTGGGTTTGTCCGGAACAGATTTGGCTCAATTTCTCCAAAACTACCCGTCCGAATCGAACCAAACTTGGTACACATACGTATGGGGACGGGGGAAAGACAATGACATCATTTCCAAACTTCTAAAACCACCCCTTCACCCCCTTTTAGGCCTTTTTGTAAAAATCGCCTTACTTCTCCACTAAAGAAGATCTGTTTAACTCGCATTGTTGCAAATAATACAACAAAAACAATTTTAAACATAAAACAAAGTATTTAAAGATAAAACTTGGCTAAAATTGTTTTAAAAAGGTTATTAATAATTTAAAAAATTAAAAACGGCCCTTATAAAAAACTTTATAACAGTATTTTCTTATTAAAAACTTCATTTTCCATGAAACTTTAAGTTGAAATAGAAAGTTTTAAGAATTAGACTGGTTAAAGTAAAGATTACATCATGCAGTTTTTTTAGAAAGTTGATGATAGAAACACTAGATCAATTTGTTATTTAACCTTATAATTTGTTTCTTTGGTGTAGTTTAACGGGATTTTTTTTTCAATTTAAACAGGGGGTATTTACAAATTTTGGGATTTCAAAAGTCTGTAATAATTTTAATGGATTTTTTTTCACTTAGAATGGATAAATGGGTAACTGTCGTAATTAAATGTGCAACACCGGAACTGGATGGTTAGGTTAGATTTACACAGTTGGAACCGGGAGGGAAAAGGCACAGGGAGCACGGCAGGGGCGTCATTTCAGTTTTTGGTTGGGGGGGGCAAGGATTTTTTTAAGTGGGGCTGAGCCACGCCGTAACCAGACTTGTTTTTTTTTGGGGGGGGGTGACTCAACATCATAAGTTCTAAGTAAAAATGGGGGGTCTGGGGGTCATCCCCAGAAAAATTTTTAAATTTTGCTTCATTTTTACAACATTTAAGTTACATCCGAAGAGAACAGCCCCTTGTAAACCACATAATTTCTGGAGAAAAAAGTTACAAATAAACGTCAAAGTTTCAAGGGGAGCCGGAGGTCCTCCCTCAGAATTTTTTTTGAAAATTTCCGGGTTTTATCTCCCTTGCAACCTCGTTGGGGAGCACCCAGAGGGAACTGCTTGTTGTGAGTGGCAGAATTTTCAAGGAAAATATACTGTATAACATAATATTTAAAAATTTTAAAGGGGGGTCTGGGGGTGGGGGTCCTCCCCCAGAAAATTTTTTGAAATTTGCCTCTTTAAAGTAGTGTTTCAGCTCATTTTGAGGTCCTTTGGGTTACATTCAAAAAGAACAGTTCCTTGTAAAGCATAGAATTTTCTAGGGGAAAAAGTTATAAATAAATGTAAAATTTTCAAGGGGGGGCGGAGATCCTCCCCCAGTAAAAATTTTTGAAAATTCCCCTTTAAACCAGATTCCTAGGGGCTTCAAACTCTTTGGTTCCCAAAGGGAACTGCTTCTTGTAAGCGGCAGAATTTTCAAGGGAGACAAATTGTATAAAAGACATCAAAGGTCAGGAGGGGGATTGGGGGTTCTCCCCCAGAAAATTTTGAAATTAGACCCTCAAAAGTAGTGCTTTAACTGCTTTTGGGATGTTTTGAGTTAAATCTGTTGCACCTTGTGGAAGTTACAAAATTTTCCAGGGACTCTCAGCAATTTTTCACTTAAGAGTGGAAACCTTGGGGGGGGCAATTGCCCCCCCCTGCCCCCCCTAAATGACGCCCATGGAGCACGGTGATGAAAATGCACCGGGAACACCGAGATGAAAAGGCACCGGGGACACCAAGATGAAAAAGGCACCGGGATATGAAAAAATACTGGGAACACCGGGATATGAAAAACTACCAGGATGATTGGTAATTATGGTTACAGAAAATTAGGCATGTAACTTGAGAAAATTTTAATAAATTGATACACTCCACCCGTGCAAGGCCGGGCATATCAGCTAGTTGTTAAATAAAGTGGTTTTTAAGATTTTTTGACAGCTAGAATTTCATAAGGTTGAAAAAGGGAACAAGTCCATCAACTTTTTTCATCTGTAAAATATTTTTGAATACGCTTATATTTTTTTTTCAATGATCATTCTGTACTCTAAATAGGGTCCTGAATTTTCAGTACAAATTTGGTGGTTATACAATGAAAATTTCGTTCCGCTACAGTTTTTTTCGATTTTCTTAAAACTTCGTTTTTGGACTTATTCCCTTTTTTAAACCGACGATTCAACTAATTGTATACCAAAAATATCCTATGATCCAATAGTTGACACAGTGCATGCCAGTGAAATGAGGTAAGAGAATGCTAATAAAGAGAGAAAAAATGCTAATTACACACTTTGATAAGGAAATTATTATTGTTATAATATCGAACAATATTTTTCTTTTTCTCTCTTTCTCACTTTCTAAAGTCTAAACTCATTTATTTAAATTTCCTTCCTTTTTTATATTTCTCTCCTGTTTTCCTTCTTCCATTCCCTCTTTTGTCTACGTTTTCTCTTCTATTCTATTGACCTCTCTCCTTTTAACTTCTTTTCTCTCTTTTAATTTATCTATTTCTTCCGATTTCTCTTCAAGTAAAATGAGAGAAAAGAATAGAAAATGAAGAATAGAGGAGAGAGAATAAGAAGAAAAAATGAAATATCAGAACTAAAGAAGAAAAAACGATAACATTAATTAAAATAAAGAAGGCAAATATATACTTATACACATACATACTGTTGTAAACACCTCCTAAATTGTATTATAATCGCCTTGTATTAAAATTCCTAATATTAGTTTCTTTTACAGTTATTTTCTCCCTATGTCAAGTACTGTTACAAAAGTGTGCCAACTACTGGCTCACATTTCTTCCTCTGACTTTCATTACTGGATCATATTCATCTCTTAGAAAAAAATAACAAACTTTTACATTTAATTAAATAAATTAATACTCGTTACATAAGAGAGGAGTTGGTGCATCAATTGAATCGTCAGTTTTAATTAGGGAATAAGTCCAAAAAATGACAAATTGACTTTTTGTGCTCAAAAATATCTCCAGGTTCCGCTCTACACATGAGTGCAAAGAGGGCAAAAATAACTACCCCCTATCGGCAGATATAGCCCCTTGAATTTGCGAAATCAATGTCCATTCATTGTATTTTTTGATTAAATTTGAAATTTAACTTAATTTGTCTTTCTTTTCTTATTCTTTAGCCTGTAAACTTAGCCAAAATAAAATTTGATTTGAATTTAAAAGCGTTTTTTTTCTTTTTTTTTTAACCAATGAATGTTTGACTCCATTGATATTTACTTACTCCATTGATAGCGCCTTAATGACGCGGTTTCATACTAAATTTTAATTTTATTCGTCTTAGTCTTTCTATCTTTCACTTTTACACTGTGAACTAAGCATAAATATAATTTAATTGTCAATTTAAGTGATTTTTAAGATTTTTGTTCAGCTGAAATTTCATAAGGTTGAAGAAAGTCCATCCTCTTTTTTTAACTGTAAAACATTTTTAAATACACTTATAATTTTTTCGACGATTGTTCTGTTTTCTTATAACAGTGTCATGAATTTCCTGTAACAATTTGGTGGCTATAGGCACGGCTTACTAGATACTTAACAGGCTAGCCGAGTTTTAAACATTGAAAACCATTTGACAACTTTTTCCGCTTGGAGCGCTACAAGACCTACCTATATCACCCACCGCCTTCAACACTGTGGATATGCTTTGCCAGTTGGTCCAGTATCGCCATCTGGATTTGCAATGATTTCCGTACTCGGCTAGCCTGTATAAGTATCTAGTAAGCCGTGCTATAGGATACAAATTCCATTACTTATACAGTTTTTTTTTTTCGATTTTCTCAAAACTTCGTTTTTGGACTTATTCCCTTCTTGTAACGGACGATTCAATTACACACATACATTTCTGTTGATGCAAACTCAGCCTGAGATAAGTGAACAATAATAGGCAAAAAAATTCTTAAGATGTCAACAACTGGTATACGTTTACCTTACCGATTATTAACCGATGATTTTGTAATCACAAAAATTTTATTAAAACATTCCAATTTATTTATATGTACATTTCTCGACCCTCCCCCTCCCTAGACATGAAAAATCGCTGAAATCATTTCTTTTAACGTTTTTTTTTCGCAAAGCAATAGGTCATTTTGTGCATCCAATTTATGAAAATTGTCTGACATCTTTCTTGGAAAATGACAAAATTTCCTAAACACGTATTGAGGAGATTGTTGAAAATCGAAAATAATTACTGTTTAATTGCTTAATTTGAATATTAAAAAATATATTCTTCCTGTTGAATGCACTGTACTAATATATAGGAGATAAGAGAGGAACCTTGCTTGTACACTGCTGTTGCTTGCAAAACAGCGACAGGTAAAAACATTATCCCATCTTGACTATGCCCCCTGTATGTTAAAAAGATGTTTTAAATACATTCTAAAATACAACTGCAAAGAAAACATTCGTAAATACCAACAACCAACCTAAAAAACTATGAAAGGCCTGGAAAAGAGAAACTAGAATAAAAACTTAAACATTGATTTAAATGACAATTTTAATAATCACAGTAAAAATCACTTGAAACATGCTAAGATTCACGATTTCATTAGATTTGATTAAATTTGGAAATGTTATTGATTAAAATCCTTATTTAGTTTCCATTTTGATGATTGCTTTTGGACTCTGTTCATCTTCTTTATTCCCCTTTCCAAATCCTATACAGAAATGAAAAAATTAGCTAATTTGTCATAACTAATTAACTATTTAATCTTAATCTAAATTTTTCGACAATCGTTAGTTTTAAGAATTTAAATTATTTTTAATGTAAGGATCGGAAGGTTAATCGTCAGTAAAACGTTCTGATAGGCAGTAAAAGAAGGAAAACTAGTTTTCCGCCAATGAGAAATTTGACTGCCGGTTAACCGCCGTTCAGGTTAGCGGTTAAAACTGCCCTAAAAGTAGTATACCTTCTAACTGTTTCATCGATCTCAAGCAAGTTCGAAGTTTTTCCAATTGACTTCTTTTCCATTCGTCTCTGTAAATCACAAATAATAAAAAAACACTAATGAATTAATAAAATATTTTTAGTAGACTTGTACAATAGTACATATATGAATATTCTTTTTTGTTTTGTTTAAAAAACATTTTGAAGATACATAAAAAACTTTTAAAAAATATTATCCATGAGACAGTCATGTAATAAATAAACTTAATAATGATACATCATATGAGATTAAGAATTCCAAAAATTTTCGAATTAAGTTTGAAAAGTTAACTTCATATAAAAATCCGGCTGGAAAGTATTCCAAATGAAACCTTAAGATCACATGATATTTTAACCGATATTGCTCTGATATAGATTGATATTATACCGTTGATTTAATATTCTCACAATGCCAAGCAACCTATTGATTAGTATCGAAAAGTAATGTAGTAAAAAATCGAAATATTTAGTGCATAACTGGAAATATAAAAAATGTCACAGAAAAGGAGTTTCAAGATGCAGTTTGATCTAATTTATCAGTAAAATAGCTATGAAAAATTCTTACAAGGGCAATACTTTGATCTGGAGAACTGGGATTCTCTCATGATGATTTTTTGCCTAAAAAATATAAGCATTATATACGTATTTACTACATAAACTTAAAAAATATAAAAAACTGTCTATGTAGATACTTAAAAAAATGCAGTTAACATTACTTACTAACATTTGAAAAACTAATGATATTTTATTTTAATAGAAGTAATATCTTCCATTTTTCCAAGTATTGTAAATTATAGATTTAAAAGGATAAGAAAAAACTTTTGTTGTAAATTTCAAGCAACGAAGTAGTAAATATTTAACTTAATCCTCACATGGTTCTTAGCTGAAATAAAGTTTCTTTAGTTTTTTTTTAATATTTATGAATTATAATGTGAGCACCTCTCAAAATTACATGATCGTAGCTTAAAATGTGTTTTATATTTTTTTTCTCTTTCCAAATATTAAATAGGTTTGCAAAATTATTATTCAATTATTCAACAATTATTATTATTACTAGCTGAACAGCAACCCGATGCGTTGCGGCAAGTTAAGTTTTAATTCTAGAGTTTTCACGATGCATACTTTAATATTATATTTTTAATATAAAATACCTTTCGACGTACTGGCCTAGTGGTTAAAGTATTTGACTGATGCGAAGCCGTACGTCTGGGGTTTGAATCCCCGTTTGGCATGGATGAGTCAGTTTCTGTCTTTGTGTGATGAATGAAAGTGGCCGTCCCCCAGTAAAAAGGGGTTGTGCGAGCGAATGGTATGTGTGGCGCGGGTAGCAGTACCTCACCTTCGTGGCTCCGGTCCACAGGTGCCCGCTGGGTAACGCTGAGTAGGTTGTTCTTAGGGCAATTCAGTGGTCAAGGATGATAATTCCAGTACCCGCCCATTGGATTAAAAGAAAAATATATTTTTAGAGAAGAAAAATATATGAAAAAGAAAAATTCAATAATTTTCTTACATAACATTCTATCTTTCCAACATAATTAAATATATGTTTTAACTCAGTTTTATCTGCTGTAATCACTTGGCCGCTGGTTATACAGCGTTTCCCACGTGGAGGTAGGCTACTTTGTTCCCCAGGGGTATGCACCCTTTCACACCATTACTTCTAAGGGCACAGCCCCCTGGGACCACTACGGGGTATTGTGTTTGCATACAGTGTATATCGCATTATTACTTTTTTTTTTGCCATTGCTCCATTCAAAATTCATTACGCAATTTATTATTTTATCATTCTAATTATCGTTGCTGTTTGTTCTATATCAAACCTTTAAAACGTATGAGAATACCAACTTATGAAAAACTTTTAAATCCCGTGGATACTTTGAAAAATGGCTCTAGTGATATTAAAGTTAAAAATTCAAAACATTTATTACTCCAATTTAGTTTAATACCTAGTTAGTATTTGATTTTTAAAAAAACTTTTTTTTTGTAATTTTTGTTGGCAATCATAAACTGAAAGGATTTCCCGTTGTTTTTAAAATCAATGAAAACGGTCTAGTGTTATGGAATTAGAAGCACAAAAATGCTAATATCTTAGAAAATAATTGGAATTTTAGAATTTAAATGGTCAATACGGGGTTCCCGAATTTTTTTCCCGTCTTTTGGTACCTCGGGCACCCTCCTGGGTTCATTAGTATCGAAAGAGTTTTATTTTTTATATTATCGATTGAATTAAGATAAAACCAAAAAACAGGAGGAAGAAAACGCAGCAACTGAACCTCAGCACTGTCTGAATTATGTGAAAAGAACAGAAAAACGCAAATATCTCGAAAAGTATTTCGAATTTCGGAATGAAAATGGGCAACTCGGCGTCCCTGGGTCATTTGCTGTCTTTTGGTACCTCGGACGCCCTTCTGCGTTCAGTGGTTTCGGAGGAGATAGAAGGACATACAAACGGACATACGTTTGTTTACTCTCGGATTTTAATAGTATAGATTTTAGTAAGCAAAACTTTCGAAACGTTTTGTACAAATATATAAACACTTACAGGGGTAAACAGTTCATCCATCTCAATGGAATCTGTATCAAGGTGGATTCTTTTAGGATCAGGCATTTCAATTGCGGTTGCAGATTTTCTTTTCCCATTTTCTAGTTTCTGTTCCTCTAAAGAAATTTAAAATCCTTTATAAAACACATCATTTTTATGAGTAGTAATAGTAATTCAAAATATAGTTGATATCAGGGAAGAAAAATCTATGGTCTTTGATATGAAAATATGCACTGAAAATCGTTGGATAAATTACAGTATAAAAGTTAAGTTCGTTAACTGTGGAAGAAAAGGGAAAACTTTTAACACCTTGATAAAATAAAGGTAAGTTTTATGACTATTTTATTAAGCTTGTTTTTAGGTTATTTAGTTAAGCACAATACAGCAGAAAGCTACGCTACGATACAATCACATGTATTGATTAAGAATGAATGTAACTGTCTAGTTATGAAAGTTTTGGCAACTAAATGCTTGAATATATTTGCTCTTTTTTCAAGGAATTTTCAAAGCTATTTATACTATACTATTAGCAGGTAATCATGTCTAGTACATGTTCATTTTGGTGTAAGTATTGTATGTTTTGAAATAAAAAAAAGAGTTATTTATTGGTTGGTTACTTACCTTCATAGTTTAAAATTTAGAATCTAAAATACAACTTTTAAGCCGACCTATATTCTCCCTTTTTCAACACCCCATGATAAAGAAAATGTCCTAAATTAATGAGGAACTATTTTTTATCTTTTAAGAAAATGCTTTTTCAGTAATGAAAGGGAAAAAAAGATAAATTCCTTCGTAACGTGTACAGTATAGTATATCACAAGAACAAGAAGTATAGTATTTCACAAGAACAAAACAATTTTCAAATTAGGGCATTTTATTCATTACATTGTTCTATTGAAACGATTTATTCTCGAATAAGCTACTCACCTAAATCTTCTTCTTCTACCTCTTCTACATAAGCTGTGAGGAGATTTTCGAAACTTTTCGAAATGATTTGAACATCATCAGAAACCTGCATGGTTATCCAATAAATACTTTTAATGATTTAACTTCAACTTAATAAAAAGTATAGTTATAAGTTAGCAGTTTTATAATTTAAAAGACTTCAAGCTATATTTATATGTATAGTCAGATAAGAAATACAATTATCACCTTGAAATTTATCAAATTACTTAACTCTTACAAAGTTATAATCCGTTACAATCAATTTTCGGTTGTAAATTTTTACAAATACAAATACAAATACAAATTACGTAGACCAACTACAGGCAAGCGCCCAACAAGGTTGGTCCGGTCCATTTAACTCAAACTACCCGATTCCCAGTATCTGTCAATTTTATTCTAAAATTCGTTTACCCCACTTGAGTTGATAATCGTTTCCGGTAACCCCATTCCATCTATCCACTACCCTGTTAAAAAAATAATACTTCCAACAATCCCGATTAAAATTTGCCTTGTTCAATTTAAATCTGTGACCCCTCGTTCTATTACCTGTATTGAAATCTAGTCCCTCTGTGTCCCCTTGTTTCCTCATTTTGAAAAGTTGAATTAAATCTCCTCTAACCCTTCTTTCCTCTAGGGTGAACATATTTAACGTACTTAATCGTTCCTCATAACTTAAACTGGATATACCCTTGACCATTTTGGTCGCCCTATGCTGAACCTTTTCAATTGAATTAATTTCTTTTTTCAAGTATGTTCGTAAACCTTACGTAAACCTTAGTGATAAAGTGATAACTATTAGTTTAATTTTTTAGAATCAATTTCTATTATAATGAGCAAAATAGGTCCCAAAATTGAGGTAATGGAAAATCTTTCCTAAATGGTTTTAAATTTGCTTATAAAAGGTCCAGTGAAGATTCAGGTAATAAATTACTTAAAAAAAAAATCTTTCCGTAATGAAACCTAATCAATAAACTAACGGATAAAGAACAAAATAGGTAAAAAAATAACTGGAAAAGACATCATTCTCTATTTCCCGAAAGAAATTAACCAAAACAGTCTTTAAACTAAAAGAAAAGAAGTGAGAAAAGAAGAACCCCTAAAATTATCTATACAAGGCCTGCTCGTGGCCCGCTAGGCCTTTTTTTGGCCTAGAAATTCTTGTAATTGAAAAAATTCAATTAATGCCTGTATTGTAATTATGCCTGGGATTTCTAAACCCCTTACCAACTTAATAAGTGTTTTCTTTCCACTTTTAAAACCTATACAAATAATAGCTCAAATGAAATATGAAAAAATGACGTGTTCGTAAACTTTCTTAAAAATTTAAACAAAACAAAAAAGAAGTAATTTTTAAGCACCTGTACCTCATTATCTTTAAGAGAGTTATTATCTTTAAGAGAGTTATTATCTTCAAGAGAGTTATCTTCAAGAGAGTTATTATCTTCAAGAGAGTTATCTTCAAGAGAGTTATTATCTTCAAGAGAGTTATTATCTTCAATAGAGTTGCTTGCAGAAGCAGTCGGTAACCTATTAGTATCTCCACCTATAAATGTTTAAGAATTTATTATCTGTAAATAATGACTGATTTCTTAATAAGAAGAAAATATGAGGTAATAACACCATCAAGAAAAATTATCCCAGTCTTTCTGGTATTTTTTAAAAAATTATTTTAATAATTTTAAATCTGGAGGAAAAAATAGTAGAGCTACCTTATAGTGGAGTCACGTGGAGTATACAAGTTCTAAAAGAAAACTTAAATCTAAAAGCTCATACTTAGTTTTCATACGATTATAGAGCATTTTCAATCACATGACTCGGCCTAACAACGGCCTTAGCAACGTTGTTTTTGCCCGCCAGTGACATCATGTGCGAATGCTTCTATTGGATGCTTCTAGTTCCCGCCCCTAACAACGGCCTTAGCAACGTTGTTTTTGTCCTCCAAGTGACGTCATGTGCGAATGCTCAATTGAGCCCTTACTAGTTCCTGAATCTAATTAATTTCTTAAGACTGATATTCAGGTCATAAACACAACTCAACTTTTACCAGACATTAAACGAATTTCATAAGTTATGAGGTAAAATATTTTTTCAACATTTTAAATAATGATCACTGTTTTTCGTCTAAGTGAATTTTAAAGATTGAATCAAGCACGGATTATACGCTTTGAAATGCATACAATAAATTTTTCAACCATTTCAGAGAATATTATATATATAACATTCGTATTCATTCAGATATATGCCAGGGGGACTTGTGTGGTAAATAAAATGTCATAAAAGAGTTATTTACCCTTTTCAGATCCATTCTCCGTTTTCCTGGATCGAAACTAAAAAAAAAATTATAAAAATACATTAAGCATTCCATTTCAAAAACTCTTATAAAATAAAACTACAAAATATGAATGAAATAAGTACCTCCTCACATGCTTTCAAAACACTTTCTGGATGGCGAAACCTAACGAAACAGTCTTTGATTCCTGCTCTGGACGAAAAAAACCTCACATTACATATCTTGCCGCATTGTTGGAACATATTTTCCACTTTGGTGCTGTTTATTTTCTTTGGTAAATTTTTAACTACCACTGTGTATAAGTCCCATTCATCAGGGCTGAAAGGAGGAATAACTCTTCGAACACTGGTTCCATCATCAGAAACCTTAAAAATTGCACCATTTGCTTTAAGTCACTCATTTAAATTATACAGGGTGTCCCAAGATAAGAGTCCTTTAATTTTTGAACCCCTACAGATATATTATCATAAAAGTGGTGTCTAGGTATTAGGGTGTTTCGAAAGTGTATGGTAAAATTGTTTTTTCGAATTTCCCAGATGCCCCCCCTCAAGTTGTTACAAATACTAAAACATTATTACCTGCAAATTTTCAGGTCTCTAGGACGATTTTTGACCCCCGCGCCCTTCAAAAGTAGGTTTTCCATGTTAAAGTATAGGGAAAATATTGAAAATATCGTCATTTTTGGTTCTTTTCAATTTTACGAGCCTGAACGCAGTCAATATCGAATTAAAACCTATACATCATCTTTGGGACATCATTGCCTCAAGATCCTATCGGAAAAATATTCCATGACACCTACTGGGGGGTAGTTACACGGGGGTGAAAAGCGAGCTTTCACCGAAAAACGAGGATGCTTGCCGCGGGTGCTGGTTATGCTCGCCGGCGTTTGTGGAGGGACCTGGATAAAAGCCTATTTAAGTGTTTATTGAACCTTTTTCCTAAGGTACCTGGTCATTTGGAACCCATCTGGCGGGAGTTGTGTCTGGACCCCCCATGAGAGGCCTTCATCCAGCTCCCGCCGCAAGCGCCGGCAAGCATCCTCGTTTTTCGGTGAAAGCTCGCTTTTCACCCCCGTGTAACTACCCCCCAGTAGGTGTCATGGAATATTTTTCCGATAGGATCTTGAGGCAATGATGTCCCAAAGATGATGTATAGGTTTTAATTCAATATTGACTGCGTTCAGGCTCGTAAAATTGAAAAGAACCAAAAATGACGATATTTTCAATATTTTCCCTATACTTTAACATGGGAAACCTACTTTTGAAGGGCGCGGGGGTCAAAAATCATCCTAGAGACCTGAAAATTTGCAGGTAATAATGTTTTAGTATTTGTAACAACTTGAGGGGGGGGGGGGGCATCTGGGAAATTCAAAAAAAAATTTTGTTTGAAACACCCTACTAGGTATAGTAAAGTGACCCTCTTTATAATGCGAAAGTGAGAAACTTTCATTCTTCTGGTAATCTTAGTTAGTGAATCTTATGGTATCTTAGGTAAATGACTAAAAGTATTCTTAGATCATAAAAAAGGAAAATTTCTCATTTTCGGGTTATGAAGAGCGTTTTAGGAGGTAAAACATTGGGAAAATCTACCTGATTGAGCTTGCGTGTTAAGGAGTTCCATTCAAGTCATTTCTCTGCACAAGGTGTCTTTTCGTACTAAATCGATGCTGCTCTATAACTTTGTAATTGACTAATTTAGCAAGTCTATCTTTTTGAAATAAAAGTTATAACTCCTAACATAGTCGCTAGGGGGCGTTAAAAGATGTTGCATCGATAGGACATGGTCCTAGACACCACTTTTATGACTATATCTGTAGGGATTCGAAAGTTAAAGGGGTGGACACTTATCTTGGGACACCCTGTATTATACGTATAACAATATTTATAATGCTATAATCAGGAGATCCTAACTTATCTTCACTACCGTATGTCTCCTTTAATAAAAATGCAATATTCTACGAATAATACTTATTATTGTGCCTTTTATTTTTTGAAACATTTTAATAAGAACTGTTCGTATAAATCCAAAATCAAGTATTTTCGAGAGGAAACATAATATATAACATTAATTTAAAAGAAGAAAATTAAGAGCGTTAAATATGTAATGCAAAACAATATTAAGTTATTGTATTGTTGTTCCCACAAGTATAGTTGTCTAAATTAACAATTAACATCAAACATTGCTTAGCTTAAAACTTAATGCTTAGCTTAGCTAACGGAAACCTACTTTTAAAGTACTTGAATTTTTCAATGCAGCAGCTTTCAATTTGATGTCTTCGATTTCTATATGATAAGGGTCTACAGACTTTAAAAATTCCAGTTTAACATCTAAAACACAGAAAACATAAGATAATATTTGCAATCAGTGCCTGTATTTCTAATTCTAACACATTCTAATTTAACGATAAAGGCAATTAATATTCCCAAACTAAGAGTTAGGTCTTTACAGAAGCGTCGCAAACCGTTGAAAATTGTCATTTCTCTATTAATAAAGAACAATTTTTTAGTGACGATACGGCTACAAACTTGTAATAATTCCATCTATTGATTGAATTTTTTCAAAAAATTATCGGGGTAATTTACTTTATGCAAAACTGAGTAAGAACAAGAAGTTACATCTTATCAATATTTAATTTAAAATTTAGAAAAGTCAAAATTTTGAAAACTTAGTTCCTTTTTAGTATTTATTCAATACAATAAGAATTTGTCTTTAAATTAAAAAAAAAAAACATAAAGCATACTACTATTTCTTCGAGAAAAGTCCAGAAAAAATATTGTTCCTAAAGGGATCTGTGACTCGAGAAATATTGATAATTACTTATATACTAAACATGAAATTCTTACATCCTTGACTATTTTCTTCAATTAGCTTAAAAAGATCTTTATTCTTTGTCAGGTGGTAGTCAGTAAAGTGACGTTCGATCTTGAAAGAAATATTTATTATAAATTTTGTAAATAAGAAATAATTAATTTATTTAAGTACTTACAGAAAACTAAACACATCGGGGCGTAGTCAGAGAGGGGATTTGAAATTTAGAAATGAAATTCAGATTTTCCCGAAATTCAGAAATTTACCTTTTTTGACCATAGAAAAGGAATAAATTCACCCCATATCCCCCTCCGAAATGTTTTCTGGCTACGCCACTGACACACATAACAGTATTAAAAGGTAATGTGTATGGGGGAAAGTTTGTCATTATATACAAATTAACAGTTTTATTCCAATCCACTCCACACCATAAGAGAAGAACTTTTTGATATAATTATAATCTTCTTACCAACTAATTTTTTAATGATTCCTCGGTACAATTCCGTTAGAGTCCCCGCTAAATACCGCCGATATCCAAATCGCTAAATAAATCCAAATATCAACAAATTTTTCTGACTTTTATTAATAAACTGGATAGTTATATTGATCTAATTAAACAATTTAATTCAGAAGTTTGAAATTATTTATGAATATTTCTACTTTTTGTTGTCTAAAAGAACCGGGCGATATTTAGCGGGGACTCTAACGGAATTGAACCGATTCGTTCTTTTGTTATTGGAATATCCAAATCGCTAAATGTATCCAAATATCAACAAATTTTTCTGACTTTTATTAATAAACTGAATAGTTATTCATCTAATTAAACATTTTAATTCAAGAGTTTGAAATTATTTATGAATATTTCTACTTTTTGTTGTCTAAAAGAACCGGGCGATATTTAGCAGGGATTCTAACGGAATTGAACCGAGATAAATTTCTACCAAAAGAAATTTGATTTATGTATTCCCTTCTCTCACTAGATCGTTTGAATTTTAATTTAAAATGGGTGTGAAGTGAACCCCCTGATGTTAATCAACTCACGAGCTTTCAATGTACTGGATAGTGGATTTTGATGCCAAGATTAGTGCCAAAAAGTCGCCAAGAAGAGTGGCACTCGGTTGTAATATAGCAGCCAAATCTTCCCCCCAAAGCTATAAAATGACGTAATTAAATAGAAAATATTTCAATGAATAAGGCGATACTTTTAATGAGAAGTAGATGTATTTCATCGTACTAACATAATATATTATTGAGATTATATTTAAAAGTATTTTTACAATTCATGAGATTACCTTTCGCTTAATTATTTTTAACGTTGTTCTTAAAAATTTTTCCGATATATCTTGTTTATCAAAAGATTTTTTCCTTTTTACTTTAGTACCATCGTCATTGATCTAAAAAAAAATCAGTTTTGATTACAACTATCAGTTATATGATTCCCTATAAAAATAGATGGGTTTACAAATGCAAGGGAGTTAAGACTTGATTTACAAATACTCAAAATGCCGATTTACCTGTAACACTTTTGATTGGGAAACAGCCAGTAATAAGACACCCGTGTCATTCTCAGTAACAATTTTTCTTATCCTATCGAAGTGCTTTAGGATATCTAAACTAACATCTAAATTAAAAAATCTTAATTAGTTATAAATTAAAAATAGGAATTCAGGAATTCACTTTAAAGTCGTGGGCAAATGCAACTAATTAAAAATAAATTTAAAAACTTACATCCATTTTTATCTTTTTGAATTAGATTGGATAAATACAAGTCGTCTTTCAAGTTTTCGTTACTAAAATAAAACTCCAGCTAGAAAAATATAATTGCAACATTATAAGTTTATTAGTTTATAAATTGCGACACTTTGAGAAAACAGGATAAAGTCGATACGTATTGGGTGCTTCATTTCTTTAAAATTACGTATTTAAAACAGTCATAATAAGTTTTTGGAAACTTTGAAATGTTACTTTGATATAAATAGCTGATTACCAAAAACATTAACTGTTTTTTAATAATTTAAACGAAACCGAATGTAATGAAAATAATTCTTTTAGAAATAAAAAGATTGTTCACCTGCTCCTTTATGATAAATTTCTTTAAAATAGGCTGGTTATTAAGGAGTTCCACTTCCATATTTATGCTAATGATCAGAAATTAAAAAAATAATAATAAATAATCTATAGAATTATAACAAAAGCGTATATTAATGATAGCTTTGGATGACAGCTTTGAATTTGAATTCATAATAAAAGATGAATTCTCGAGATTTTTGCCAAATACTGGAAGTATCTATACCTCTACTGTTTCAATAATTGTGCATAGTGTTTGTTGTATACTAGAGTCAATGTAGAGAAGTTAACACCTTTCTCACCTCAAAAACGCTGAAAATTAAATTAAAAACGAACTTATTGTCACCTTAATATCAAACACTATTGTCTCAGTTCGGCAAACTTCGGGAATCCCGATTCTTGGCAATCGAATCGTTGGAGAAGCTAATTTGATTGGTTTAATCTTTCCAGATTAATGATTTCAGCGCTTTCGAACCAATAGAATGAGTTTCTCCAACGATTCGATTGCCAAGAATCGGGATTCCCGAAGTTTGCCGAACTGAGACAGTAGTGTTTGATATAGACGACATTAGTCATTACGTCACTTGCTTGTTTGGAAACGTTGATTCCATCCGTGATTGGTTCCGTACGGATTTACTTCCAATCACGGAACCAATCACGGATACATAGCTGCCAACCTAATGGAGGAAAAAATAGGAGTACTTTCACGGACTAGCACAACCACCTATTTTTCGGTCAAAATTTAAAATTTAAGCTGCTTTTTTAGTTAATAGTTGAACTACTAAGCACAAATAATTCAGATAAAAAAAACCTAAAACCTATAAAGAAACAAAAACAACATCCCTCTTCAGTAGCGGATCCAGGGGGGGGGGCACGGGGGCACGTGCCCCCCCCAGAGGACTAAAAAGTATACTAGATAAAAAGGCTCTAAAATTTTTCTGAGGCTAGAATAGAAGAGAAGGGATACTGGGGAATTTGGGATAGGCAAATAGTTACTCGAACAGGGACCCCCCCCATGGGCAGATACAAGGGGTTTTTTTACCTCTCCATAAAGAAATTTTTCATGAAACCTAAAACGGTCGGGGACGGCTATCCCTCATCGAGACTACGCTGATGGGTGCGCCGCACTACGTTCATATGCGGCGACCCCGATTCGATTCGGAGAAAGGAGCACATAATTCCGGTCTCCCTCTTTTGACGAGAGAAGTTTTCAAGACAAGACAGACCCACCCGAACAACCCCTGACACTACTTGAGGAGAGTTTTATTACCCCCGAGAATTTCGTGAAACAAATGGGATGGGGAACACTCGCCAATGGGGTGATAGGAAACTTCGGGGGTGGGAAGAGTCGAAGAGTTCCTTCAATTCCTTGTTCCAAAACGCATGCTGTTTTTGTGTTAAGGAATTTCAGACGATTGTTTAGAAGAAATAATTCTAGTTCCAGAGCTCTGCTAGTTTGTGCTACCGGCAGTTTAGAGTTTTTTCTAACTGCAATTTTTATTTAGAATATTTATTAAAAATACTTGACTAACTTAAATGAAACGTGCGCGTACCCTCGCGGATTATTTTGGCCGAAAGGAGAGTGACAACGGCGATAATGAAGGGCAGCCGTGTACTAAGAGAGACCTGCTCCTTCTGTTGAAAAGGTAAGAGCTTGAAATGCTATTTAAGTTTAATCATAAATTGTTTTGCGTTTATGAAATCCGGAAATCGTACAATTTGAGGTCCTTCCCTTTCAAAATAAAGTAAAATATGATTAAAATTAAGAAAGAGTAACAAATTTGTTTGCAAATGCATTAACGCGGGGTGTCTCGGACATTTCGCCAACTCTGAAATTTCCTGACCCTTTGGTTTCTGTTACATCTTTGCTTTAGGATTTGTGTTGTGTAAGGCCAAACGGAGTGGGGGTAGGAAATTTCAGAGTTGACGAAACGACCGTAGCACCAGTAACGCAGTTTAAAGAAATTGTGTTCTTTTAAAGTTTTCTATTTAGCAGTGTGTTTGAAATAAAAATTGTATGTTTATTATTTTACTTTCATTTTTTGCAATGTATATTAAGCTGAAAAATGAATTTTTATACCGTTTAATATGCGTCGTAAATAATCAAACGTAAAATTTATTACATTGTTTAATACAATAATCAATACATTGATTTAAATTATTGTAATTATTTTATGTGTTCAGGCAGATAATTTTAATTTAAGCAGAAAAAATAGTTTCCTAAAATATGCAGTGCATGTTGTTAATTCTTATAAGCAGTGCTAGAATTGCGGGGGGACTCGTCCCCCCATTTTTCGAAAAAATACCCATGCGTCCACCCACTTCTATTTTCACTAAAATCCACCCCCCACTTCTTTTTCCACTAAAATCCATAAAAATACACAGCATAAAATGGCTCCAAGGGGTAAAATTTAGGGTCAAATTTCAAAAATTTTCCTGGGGGAGAACCCCCAAACCCCTCCTAAACTTTTACGTCTGTTTTAACAGTGTATTTGTATTTTTTTGATAGTGGACTATCATTTTTCAAAATGAAATTTAAATCATTCATAGTGAATAAGTATTAGTTTTTTGAGGGTATCATGGCTTCCCGGTTTAGGGTCGTAATTTTGACATAAATTTTTATACAGATTTTCCCTTCATAACTCTGTTACTTATAAGGAGAAATCCTCTTCGGTTGCAACCGAAAGGGTCTCAAAAGGAGTAAAAACAATACTTTTAGGATCAAATCCGTTTCTTCGGGTGTTTTTCCCACAAAGTTATTTAGAATGATATAAAAACGGAAGTTTTAAAGATAAAATTTCAAAAAATTTCTGGGAGAGGACCCCCATCCCCCTTAGAAATTTAGACGTCTATTTAATTTTTCCCCTTGAAAATTATGTGGTTTACAAGGAGTTCTCTTTCTATGTAACCCAAGGAGTCTGAAAATGAGCTGAAACACTACTTCAAGGGACAAATTTTCAAAAATTTTCTGAGGTGACCCCCAGAACCCCCATTTTTACTTGGAACTCACATTATTATGTGCAACTTAATTCAATATACCACTTTTAAGTGATCTAAAACTTAACGTATAAATGAACTCGTTGGGGTACGATAAGTCAACCCCACGATCAAAAGTCTGGTTACGGCCTGTCCCATGTAAGGCTAAAAATCTTAGTGGTGCCCCCCCCAGAAGAAAATCCTGGATCCGCCCCTGTCCCTCTTAAAGTAGATGAAAAAAAAAATCAGCCATAACTTACAACTAAAGGATCCAAAACTGTTTAAATATTAATCATGGTTCTTGTCCTATTTCCATAACAGAAATTAATGCTTTTTCTAGTAAAAATAACTTTAAAAAAGAAAATGTAATATTGAATTCATATATTTAACTCATCTTACTTTTAAGAACTAGAACATTAGTTTTATTCAAATGATAATTTCCCTCTTTGTTTTCTTTTACTATTTTAATTTGCCAGCTATTAGTGAACACTTTCTCCAAAAACAAGCTTTTAAAGCTAAACCATAAACACGAAGAAAGAAAAAAGCGATCGCGACCGTCAAGTTGTTTTTCCAGCCCGGCATAGAAATGCGAAAAGCCAACTTTACAGGCAAAATTCCGGAAGCATAAAATGAAAATTCGCAATCTTTCATTGAAATTTCTGACTGTAATACGATTTTAGGACTTTCACATAATCAGTAGACACCTTGAAATAACTTTAAAGGCTTTTAGAATTTAAAATTGCCTTTCACGATTGCAACAAAAGTATTTTTAAAAAATCGGAGTTTTTAGGGAAAAATCGGATTATCGGATAAGAAACCAAAAATAGGAGTAACTCCGATAAAATCGGAGTACTTGGCAGCTATGCGGATAGAATCAACGTTTCCAAACAAGCAAGTGACGTCACACTAATGTCGTCTAAATGAATCGATTATAAGTAAGGAACAAACTATTTTAGAATTTACCTAGTTCGGAGGAAAATCGCGTTTCTTCTCCTAATTGTTTTGGAGTCAACTTTGAAATCGTTTGCTGAAATTTCAATTGGAGAAAAATTTTGCAATTTTGGCGGTGTGTCTCTCATAATAGTGGTGTAGTGAACAATGGTAATCCTAAAGAGTGACTAAGATAATTTTCAGAAAGACCGCCAAATACCGCAAACATGCGATCGCCAAAAATGTCTTTATTTGATAAAACCATATGGAGTGGGAACGTCTTTAATGTCTCATTTAGTTCCTAACCTAAGAGACAAAATTATGACTAAAATTTCTGGAAAAGTATTCGACCGATTTTTGTAAAATAAATAAAAGAGGTAACTTTAAAATGTAACAGATCTGAGATAAACTATTTTAACCAATAACTAGCCACATAATTCTCCGGACTGGTTTTAAAATGGCTACTGGAGGATATTGATGATGCTTCTTACCCAGTCGAGTAACAAAATTTATTTCTGTTTATGTATGTCTTATTTGATGAAGGTTTATAAGCGGATCCTTGAGATTAAGCACACAAGCCGGAGATTATATGTGATCAATCCATCCAACAAAACTTAGGACTAAATATTATTCAAATAAAGTGGAGTGACTCGCTAGGTACACGAATCTTCCCTATTTTATGAGGATTTTGAGCTTTCTGGAGAGACCTTTTGGTGTTTAGAACTCAGTAGGATTGTTAACACAAATTTTTACATTAAGTTTATTTTGATGAAAGTCATTGTTAAAAATGTTAAAATTAACCTATTATGCATGTAGAGGTAGACACCAAAAACATTTTGGGCTGTCCTCCTTTGGAAGTCTAGTTACAAACCTGACGATGTGTAGTATACAGTGGAACCTCTGAAATAATTTTTTGTACGGTACTAAAGTAAATACAACTATTCCTTCATGGATTGCTGTTTCTATTTACTAAGTTTTTTTTCTTCCGAAAAACTTATTCATTGCCTGCCAGCCTATCAAGACATGAAGAAATACTTTTTAAAGAGGTGTATGAGACTCAAAGAAAGTGGGATTGTAAACAAAAAGTTACTTTATTTTTACATGTACATGGATCAAACAAAGCTATATTTATCATTGAACATCTTTCAACAAAAGTCAAAGCAATCAAAAATAATAAGAAAAGGAAAATTAAGCAGGTTGACTTCTCGGTTATTCTTGTCAGAGAGAGGAGTTTGACAACACAGTGACGGAGAAAACCTTTGGCATTCTGGTCATCAATTTCATCTGCTACCTGAAAATTTGTATTAAAATACATGAACAAAAAAAGTTATGAATGAACTATTGAAGAGGAAATTATTTTTAAGTGATTTGACTAGCGTTTTTAAAAGCTACTACTTTATCCCTTTTCCAATCTATCCATCCCAACTCAAAGAATTGACAGATAACTTTTGGCCTACAATATCTAATACCTATCTAATTAATATCATCATTCACGAACCGCTTTTACCTTGCATCACTTTAAACTGTTCATCGTGGCAAAATTCAAAGAGATACTGTCAACCCCTATAACTTTGACTGTTTATTTTACATTAAAAGCAAAGAAAGGTTATTAAATAAATTAAAAAATAAGGATACGATAAGAGGATATTTATTTTAAACATGTTTAACTGCAACATATACCGTTTATTAACCATTGTTATAGTATTTACAATCGGAGTAACTTGATCTACATGCGATTCCAAATGACTTAATATCTCTGATATCTTTTCAGCCTTCGGTATCTCTTTTCTCTCGACTTTCTCCCTTTACTCCTTTTCACATCTTTTCTCTTGAGCCTCTCTCTGCTCTTAAGTCCCACTCTTCAAGATCTCTATGCTTTTATACATAAAAGACCCTCTCAACTCTTCAGAAACCACTTTACTCTTTTACCTTTCGAGCTTCTCTCTGCTTTTCAGCATCCCTTTGCTCTTGAGCCTCTCTCTGCTCTTTAGCATCCCTTTTCTCTTAAGCATTTTTGAGATTAGTGCTTTTTGATTCACGCTTACTTATACTGAAAAACGGCTGTCACCCAAGGATATGCTCAAGTGGAGTGACTCTTTAACCCCTCGAGCTTGTCCCTTTTCACAAGATTTGTAAAGAACTTTGACTTAAAACACGAATTTTAAGGGTCAAATTTCAAACCATTTTATGGGAGTTTCCTTTTGCTTCGAATTCTTATCTGTAAATTTTCGAATAATCTGTATTAATGTATGCTTGATGAAGCCCTAATAGAGTATTTTCAGGTGACGTCACAACCGGTTATTTTCTTTTAACTGTGTACCTTCTGTAGGGCTTTTAACTGTTGCTAAGGCCGTTGTTTATCTGTTGCTAAGGCGGTTTTTAGGTTTGGGATCATGTGATTGTAAATCCTCCAATAGAAGAATTCCACGGTTGGTCATTTTCTGTAACTGTTAACCTCTGTAGGGCAAAAAACTGTAACATCTTCTGTTGCTAAGGCCGTTGCTAGGTCCGAGCCATGTGATTGAAAATGCTCTATAAAGAAATAATTTGAGTCAAACCCCCCCCCCTGAAATAAAAAATCGAAGAATAATCTACATTGATGTATGCGTGATGGAGCCATAACAAATAAATTTTAAGACAAACCTCCCAACTAAAAAAAGTTGACATTGATATGAACCTGGATACTCAAACTTTTAAGGATATGTAGGCCATTGTTGGCCACGTTTTATAGTAGGGGAGCCCATGATGCTAAATGTGGATTTACTCGAGCGCGTCAGATAATCATAGGGGAGATACCTTGCATGCTTTTGAGTAACTCCACCAAATATAAGCTCTCCATGTTGGTGGGTTTGTTTAGAACAGCCCGTCAAAATTTGAAAGAAAACTAGTTACATGGACATACTCGAGCGCGTCAGATTGGCTACCAAGACAGTTGTTGAGCCTAGTTTCCTGGCTACTAGTCTATAAACATTTTGTTTCGTACATTTTTCTCAAAAAGAGCGATAGCGTCTTACCGGTCTTGGCTTTACTTTGCAACTTTGTAACCCTCCCGCTCCCTTACCCACCGCTCAAATCGGCAGATTTTAGAAAATGTACACTTTTTAGCTGGTAACTAACCTACCTTATCATTATCTGACGCGCTCAAGTATGACCATTTAACTAATTTTTTTTTACAAATCTGACGGGCTGTTCTAGACAAACCCCCCTACATAGAGAGCTTATATTTGGTGGAGTTACTCAAAAGCATGCAAGGTATCCCCCTTATGATTATCTGACGCGCTCGAGTTACTACCCAAAAACACTCTGGGCTCCCCTACTATTAAATTAAATTTAATTCATACAAATATCGTTACAAGAAAGTTTTTGCATTACTTTACTCATCTAGTTAGAATAAATAAATAAGAATATTTTGGATCAAAAAACTTAATAAATGGTTGTAATGTGAGCTATAAAAACTAGCGTTCATTGAACTTGATTAGTGCATTGTATTAAGTTTCACACCATGCAATGTTATTAAGAATCAAAACAAATTTCAAAAAAGGCAAAAACAAACATTTATTGAGATTTTAACACACAGTATACGTAACAGCAAAATTACAGCTCATTTCCTAACGATTCATTCACAAAAAACAACTATCAATAAACTTAGTAAATTAGCAACATCACAGCAGTTTTAACGTGATTAGGTTAGCAGCAAGTTTCAAACAATCACTCTGCATACACCGCTACGCATTATGTACACTTTTAGACTTTAAATATGCTTCAAGTACTTTCACAACTTTTTAAAAAATTCTAGCAAAAATACTTTTGCTACCTTCAAAATATACCACTAAAATACTGCTCTTGAAATAACCGTGGAAAAATTTGACTCTCAAATTTAAATTTTGAAACACTGCTCATCTAGCTATTTGTACAACCATTAGCAATTCACAAAAAAAACCTTACATGTTCAATTTAACTATGATGTATGGGCTAATTTATGTTTCAATTCATACAAGTTGATTACGAAATGTACAGTGAAATCTCAGTATAATACAACAAACTTCCTTGAAATTCTCAAATTTTTCAAAAATATAAATTTGCCAATTATTTCTATAATTTTTCCTCCCTAATAATAATAACCCATTTGTCAGTCACATGAGAAAAGATAACGCATTTTTATTATTCGTGTATTAAGGCACAATTTTAGTAAGTCCTAGATCAGGTGTTACAAACTGTTCTACATTCATAATGTCCATTTTGGAGTAACATCATTTTGCAACCCATATCACAGTTAAAACACCACAACCTTTCCACCTATTTCTAGGACTTAAAAATAGCAGATCTTTTAAGAAATAAAAACCAAAAGCTTGAAAAAAAGTTCATCTTCGAAAAACTTTTCCAGAACCTCAAAACAATCTAGTTAATCCAGCAGTAAGCATCAAAATATTTGCAGTCTAACCATTATTAGCTCTGAAACTTTGTCTAAAAATTAGCAACATTGTGTTCCAAGAAATGTTCTGTCTAATTGATACATTTATTTGTTCTTTTAATTTGAAAGCAAAGGGAAAGTGGATGAGGGTGAGAAAATGAAAATATTCTTGTCAGTTAACTACTCCAAATTCATTAATGTAGTTAATTGAAGGATGGAGGTGATATGATAATTTACCCAGTTTTGAGGAAAACTATCTCTGCATGGATATTTTGCTGCCGCAGTTTTGAGAATACTGAAGGATGTAGCGAGGGTACATTATTCATGACTACATTATTCATAAATACTAATGAATAAAAATTTAGTATTGTCCTATGCTTAAAAATCCACAAAACCCCCAAAATAATTTGGGCCCTCATTTTTTTTATTAAAAAATAATCCAGTCTGATATTTATAAATACTGTCACGTTGAATTCAACATCTAGATCTACGGGGGGAAATGTGCACTTCCTCTAATGCCCAGGACTGTGCCCAAGCTGTTAGCAGTTACTGAGATTTCATCGCACATTCGGGAGGATAAGGGCGGGTTCACATGCAGCAACTCAAGCAACGCGACCGACAGAATCTGGTCCTTCCATTGGTTCTTCACGCTATGACGTAGTAACTACGTCAGCTTTTATACGAAAGTTTGAACCAGTCACGTCGCTGTAGACGCTGCATGTAAACTCGCCCGAAGACTATGGTTTGGTTTAAATGGCTCGACGCGATCGTAGCAAAGAGGGTGAAAATTTTTTCCTTTATATATAATGACGTAGCTATTACGTTGAAGCGATAAGAACACCAATAGAAGAACCAGATTCTTCAGAAAAAAATTCAACGCATCATTGCCACGATCGCCGAGGAGCCACAGAAGCTACTTGAAGGAATCGCAAATCTTCATGGCCTGTCGCAGCACCTCTTTGGGGCTCTGCAGGTCGTCCATGAGCGAGGGCACCGCCTTGCGGAACCCGTCCATGTTGTCTATCACAGAGATATTGTGCCGGTCCGCCTCCAGCGAACTGGCGACGCACTTGGAGGAGCTGAAGCTCTCCAGCCCGTCGTCCGACAGCAGGTTCTTGAGCAGGTCGAAGGTGTGGCAGGCCGTCTTCTGGTTCCAGATGCTGCCGATCTCGGCGCTGGTCTTCTCCAGGCACCGCTGCTGCATGTCTACCTGCTCCGACAGGGCGCTCTCCGACCGTTGCTGCTCCCCCCACAGCACCCCCAGGGGCTTGACCTGGACTTCGTCCAGGGGAAGGTTCTCCTGGGGGGCCAGGTCCTCCAGGCTGTCTGGGGTGTTGGCACCGTTGGAGGACAGCGGGTCGTTGGGTCTGTTATGGGGGTCATGCTTGTTATTATTGGGGGTGTTGTGGTTGTTGTTGTTGTTAGTATTGCCGTTCTCCATGCAGGCCAAGTCCCACAGGCTGCTCTCGGCGGGTAGCTTATAGGGGCTGCTGCTCTTACCTGGCGGCTTTTGCTGTTTGTTGTCGTCGGGGGCGGATTCTCCACCGATGCAGTGCTGCACCTCGGTCGAGAACTGGCGGATGCCGGGCAAGGGGGAGGGCTCCCGCGGTTGCTCCGATTGCTGCTGCTCCCACAGCCCTCTGGGCGGCGAGCCGCGGTTGATGGAGACGCGCATCTGGACGACGGGCGGCGACTCGGGCTGGCTGCTGCTGAAGTGGCGCACGTAGCGCGCCGACCCCCCAGGCGGCACCGTGAAGTTAACGCGGTGCGTCGAGCCGCCGCCGCCGGAGCCGTCGCTGAGGTAAGAGCGCTCCTCGGGGCTGTGGCGGAAGCGCATCTTGGCGCCGGCCGGCGTCTCCTCCTTGTGGAAGCTGTGGCTGCGGTTGCGCCGCTCCTCGAACGGCGACGAAGCGAAGAAGTCGGCGGCGCAGTCGGCCACGCGGTCGCTGGACGACCGCCCATACGCCACGTACTCCCTGGGCCGCATGGTGGCGTAGGACGACGCCTGACTAGAGACGGAGGCGCGCGGGCTCACCTTCCGGCCGTCGCTGTAGATCTCGAAGGAGGGGCTGTCGGCCGACGTCATGTCCAGCCACTGCTCCACGCGGTGCTTCCTGCTCTCCGGCAGGCTCTCCAGCTGCTCCTTCGCGCTCGGGGGCGGCGGGGGCGACATGAACTCTTTCGACCACGACTTCATGAAGCTGCGGATCCCCCCCCGGTCGTCCGTGGGGCTGTGCCGGACGGAGTACTCGGACTCGTACCCGTCGCTGCCGACCCCGCTGTCCCGCCTGGGATTGTGGCGGGGGAAGGTCCGCTTGCTGCTCCACTTCTCCTGACGGACCGGGGCCGCCTCCGACTCGAACACGAACCGCAGCACCTTCTCCCGCGGGGTCTCGGCCCGGTCGCGGCTCTGGGACCGCGTCCCTGTGTTGTAGCCGCTGCTGGCGCGCGACCCGCTCCGCTGCTTCCAGTCTCCGCCGCACTTGGCCTGGTCGCGGTCCTGGCTAACGGACCTCGAGGAGTACCCCACCGGCTCGTGCTGGATCGTGATCCTGCCCGGGGCGCCGCGGTTGGCGGACCGCAGCAGCTGCCAGAGCCCCTGCGAGCCGTACACCACCGGGTTGTTGGAGTCCTCGAAGTACAAGTCCTCCTCGTTCTCCGAGGCCTCCCTGGAGGGCTGCCGGAGTTCGTTTCGCTCGTTGCGCTCGCTCTCCGTCCTCCGGAAGAGCCGGAACGGGTTCCTGCGCCGCTCCCGCCGCATGAAGGGGTCCCTCGAGAACTTGCTGAACATGTTGTTCATCTTGCGCATGTTGCACATCATCGTGTCGCCCGTCCAGCTGTCGAAGATGTCGTCGTACACGTCGTTGGAGCCGGACGAGCTCTGGCTGTCGGAGCGCGCCAGGCTGGCCGACTCGGACCTCAGGTGCATGTCCCGGAACTTCTCGAACTCTTCCACGTTGCCTGGGCGGGTGGTGATCTTGGTCTTCTTCTCGACTTTCGTCCAGGAGCCGTCGGCCCCGGGGGTGGTGTAGATCTTCTTGGTCTCCGTGATGCAGGCGCCGTCTTTGGTGAAGGTGAACTTCTTGTAGGAGCGGGCGATGGGCACCAAGGGCTTGTCGTCTTCGATCTTGGACAGGGTGAACGACTGGGACTGGTTGGACGACCGCTCGTCGTCAGGGGACAGCCTCCTCAAGCTCTCTTCCATCTGCTCCCTCCAGTTGCTCATCTCCGAGTCGATGGTGGACGATATCGTGCTCCAGTTCAGGTTCTTTGACTGCAGCTGACGATCGTTCTCGGCCAGTTCCCGGGAGTCCCACAAGGGAGCTTTGGAACTACTCTCCGACGCCGCGTTCTTGAGCGTGCTGGTGGAACTCTGGGTGGAACTGAGCTTGATCTCCGCTTTGCTGGACACGCTGGATTCCTCCTCTTTAGCGTACGGCTTGGGCGTTTTGAAGAACGACGGCATGGGCTCCGGGGTTCCTCCAGTAGAGGCAGGGGTTGAGCAAGGAGAGGATACCTCGGAATCCACGGAACTCTGCTTCGACATCCTCCTCTCGGCCAGTTTGGCCTTGGCGATGCCCTTCTTCAAGATGCCTTTGGCCAAGTTCTTCTTCTCTTCGCTTATCACAATGGGTTGTTTGACTTCGCTCTCCGGCTCCGCGCTGATTATGTTCTTGTTGATGTCTTCCGTCGGAGACTTCGCCTTCGGTTCCTTAGCTTCGGGTGACTTTGGCTTATCGGCGGCGGGAACCTCCTCCGTCTCGGGCTTGCTGTCGCTCCGACCCAGACTTTTCGAAGACGGCCCCGACGGCTTCGGGGAAGGGGTCGACTGCGGCGAGTCGAACGTCTTGGGGATGACGATCTTCCCTGGCGGACGCCCCATCTTCTTGCCCAGCACCTTCTCGTCCGTCAGAGACTCCTTCCTGGGGAACGGATTATCCCCGGACTTGCTGAGCGAATCTTTTCTTGGACCCAGCTTCGGGCCTTCACTCGGTTGTCCATCCTCCACCTTCTTCTCAACGTTCTCTACAGGAGCGACCGGTTCGGGTTTCTCCTTCGCCACGTTGGTCTTGCTGGCACTCGCTTGTTGCGTCTTCTCCTCTTTGGCGTCGGCGGTGGACTCAGACTTCCTGGGCTTCTTGCTCTTGTGTGCCAGACTGGAAATGCGGGCCAGACTGCTGGTGCCGAAGGAACTAGAGCTGTCGGCGAGCCGCTTGCCGCACTCGGCCTGCAGAGCCGCAGCGATGTCCGCCGGCAAAAAATCCTCGTCATCTTCATCTTCCTCCTCCTCGACCGCCTCCTGGAGATTGGGCGAGCTGACGCTGAGCTGGCTGGCACGACTACCCTTAACGAAAGCGAAGCTGTTGGCCGCCGTGTCACCGTTGTACTCGTCTTCTTCCTCGTCCTCCTCGTCTTCGTCCGGGATGTCGGCGTCCTTCTTGGTGAGGGGCGGCTGTTCTTGAGAGGGGGCTGGGGGGCTGTTGTCGGCTTCGGGGGCAAGGGCCAGGAGCAGGTCGAAGCGCACGGGCGTCAGGTTGGCCATGTCCTCTGCCACCTGCAGCAGCGAGTGCTCGTAGCCGTGGTTCACCCAGTAGTCCACGCAGATGTCCACGATGGTCGCCCGCTTCGACGGGTTCACGGTGAGAAGCTTGCGGATGAGATCGGAGGCATCTGGAAAAGAGAAAAAGGAGCGTCACATATTGGTGGGTTTATTCATCTTAAAAACGTTTGTCACGTAAATAAGCTACTTATTGGAAGAAAATATATTTGGTTAATATGAGATGTGGGTTATTCATTATCGAGGGAACCCACTATTTCACAGTGGTCTGCCATCCAAAATTTTCATAGCAGAGGTTATACTCGACAGCAACGTTTCCTGACCCTAAGAGGTCACTGACAAACAAAGTAGTTCCCAGCGTGCTGTCTGAATTTTGAGTGAAATGTAGAACGTCAATTTAAAAATATCTGATTATTTTGTTAAACCCCTGTACATATATAGCGTCTTTTATCATGATTTGGGTACCAAAACTCAACCTAACAGGCTTTCTGTTTCCGCAGTTACCGCTTCAGCGTAGTGACGTTATATGACCAGGAAACGTTGCTGTCGAATATAGCCAGTGGTTCAAACAAATAATTTAACATAATAATAATAACATATTTAAAAAACCTCTTTTAATGTCCCAATGTGCCCCAAGTGGTCCACCTTGGGACACTTTCCAATAATAACATAAAAACTTATGTTATTTTGAAAAATATAAAATCAACACATCAAATTATGATAAAACTATGCTTAAGAATCTTAAATTAGTCATCAATAGTTTTTATATTCAAAATTTTTCACTGATTTACTCATTTTTGTCATGACGTAAATCATTGATTTTTTTGTTTCCTTCCAGAAACTTTTTTGCACCAATTCCTAAATTATAATCCTTTAAATTCTTAAATTATTTAATTTTTTAATAAAAAACAATTTTGTTTTATTCTTGAAAATTATGGGGTATCTTTTAACACGTCTCAAGGTGCCCCACACCTGAGTGTCCCAAGGTGCCCCACCTTGACACTTTGGGTATTAATCTTAATTACTCTTTTGGGTTTAGCAATAAATTTTCGTTTTCTTTTCTAAAATATCAATGGATACACGTACTTTAGTCTAAGCATAATTATAATAACATAAATATATTTATTTTACTTCAAAAAGGCTTTTCAAACTACAGGTGAATTTACTTCAGACCACGAAAAACAAGAAAAGTGAAGTAAAAATTTTTTTAGACGCACCAAATATTCCAAAACACGTTGAGGAGTAGATTTTAGTCTAATTTATTAGTACCTAGAAGCACGAGTTCATAACTATAAAATTGCGTCCGAAAATTCGAGTGTCCCAAGGTGCCCCACTCTCCCCTACAACCAGCCACAGGGTTCTAGTCTTGACATGCCATAATAATATGATGCTGCAGCTTTGTGAGGTTTCCCTTTTTTTGGTCTATCATTAGAACCAGTAGAAATATTTTAATATGGTTGAGCTGATATTTAGTTTAGAGTTTGGTCAAGCCTTACAGATGCCTTTTGTCAATATTTATATTATTTGGAATTTTTTAATTAAAATATTATTAATATTGTCAACTTACTTGATTTTTTCTTAGGTTCAAAATAGTCTCCTTCTGAGATTTGGGTGACTAGTTTCTTGAAGTTGCTACCGTCAAATGGCATAGCTCCATATACAAGTGTGTACAATAAAACTCCCATGCTCCAACAGTCAACCTTAATTAGAAAACCAGTGTAAATAAATGGCTAAAGTTAAAAGGAATTGAAGAATAAAGGAAAGGACATTGATGTTAAATTTCAATTATAAAATAGTTTTAATACACAACAGAATTTTCTATTAGAAAAGAAAGAAATAATCCTTCATATTTTTTAAATAAATTCAAACTTTTATGGTTAAATTTAGGATTTTTAAGGTACTTATTTTTACAAATCTTTTTTTCACATTCACTGCCTGGTCTTTAAATGATTTATTATTAATTAATAGTTAAATAAAGCTCTTAATTTACATAAATTATTATTTAGAAGTTTGTTCATAAAAGGATACAAGTTAGGATCCTTTAAGACAGGACACCCTTCACTTCAAGTCACAAGTTAAAAAAGAAAAAAAATTATAAGTATTACCTCTGGACCATAATAAGGAACACCTTTCACTATTTCTGGAGATGCATAAAGAGGACTCCCACAATATGTATTCAACAGATTTTTGTCATCAAACACATTTGAAAGACCAAAATCAGCAATCTGAAAATTAGCGCTTTTTTATAGAAATGGGAATGGTTCAACAAGAGTATAAAGATTCATAAATAAAGTTCTGCATGCATTATGTTTATAGTATGTGTTGAATCAAAATACTTTTACAATAAAAACTGTACAGGATAATTTATATTTATTTAATTGAAAGACTTATATCTACACCAATAAAATATGATAAAACTGTTAAGTAATGTTGTTGGTGGGTTAGAATAGTTTACTTTAAATTTTGCATTTTTTAAAAATGAAATACTGGTTTTAATATTCATTATAAATAGAAAACTTTAATGGAGATAAAATATAAATATGTAATATAAAACTAAAAAGAGAAAATTAAATTTAAGCATTAAATTTATAAAATTTAGCAGATATTTCAGAACAATAAACAAATATATCTACTCACCTTTGCATTTCCCTTTTCATCTAATAATATATTTTCTAGTTTTAAATCTCTATGGCAAATTTTATTCTGAAAAAAAAAATATTCACAGCTATAGGCAAAGCACTCATACTGATATTTTTATCACCAATTTATTTTAAGCAAGTTTTTTTCCATAAGCCTGCATTAAGATTAGTACAGATACTCAATCTAGAGTTCAAGTGATACCATTGTGATAATTGTATGCTCATTTAATGTAAGTAAAAGGATATGAATTTATATTTGATAGAATTGAATAATACTTAAAATATGAATTTCAAAAAGAGTTTTAAGAAATTTCAGAACAAAGAGAAATAAATTAAACACCTTTAAAATTTTTCACTAAATAGACAATTTCAAAATACTTTTTCTTTTAGTACATTACTTTCCACAATTTAGAGATATGAGAGAATTTAGAGACATATAGATTTACTATAAAACCTTAAATTAGGCAAAGTATCTAATGAAATTTTTAAAAAGTAAGCTTACTTTATGACAATAATATACAGCTGCTGCTATTTGACGAAATATTCTTCTTGCTTCCAAATCAGAAAGTACTTTTTTCTCACTAAGGTAGTCATAAAGCTCTCCACCACTGGCAAATTGCATAACTAGGACTATTTTGTCTTTGTTTTCAAAGACTGAAATGCAAAACGTAAAATATTGTAACATCAACCAGGGCACAGCAACGTAAATTCTAAAGTAAATAATATTAAAACTTTAATTCATAAAATTACACCAATAGGCATAATCTATAATCATAGTCCGCAGTTTTTCCGAACTTAAGAGTTAAACGTTTAGAAAATTATAAAAGAAAAAAATAATACACAAATCAGCTATAATTCTCGCAAATTTCTCATAACTATTGATATTTTAAAGTGAACTGTACGAAGCTTCCTACGTATATATTAAGTATTGGAAAAAGAAGTTAGAAGACTGCAATACCTTCATAAATATGTGTAATATGAGGATGCTGAATAGATGACATGATTTGTATTTCTCTCCTAATTCTAACAAGATCTTGCTCTGTTTCAATTTTATTCTTCTTAATGGTTTTAACAGCCACCTAAAAAATAAAACAATAATCGTCAATAAGATACTTTTACCAAACTACTAATTACAGAAAAGTAACACTGAAAACCATTTTAATGACATTTTAGCTCAGATTACGTGATTTAAATATTGGCCTTAACTACATTTTCCACACCTTTTTTTAATAAGAACATAATTTCATAAATACCCCCCGACTAAATAACATATCATACTAATCTAATTTATCTTGGTATTTTTTTTTTGTTTTAAACTTATTGCCAGGTAGGTTAAATAAAAAGAATAGAACACAAAAACTTCATAAACATAGGTTTATTTGGATTTGGAGATATTTTCATTATGCCTAACCATGACATAATAAGGATCCTTTTATAATTGGGTTTCCTGGGGTTTTCCCCCACTATTAGATGTAGGCATTCATCACTATATGAAACTATTCATAAATTATAAATAAATTGTAAAAAAGCAGGGTGCTACTATTCCCCTCCCCAAAATGAAACCCATTGTATAACTTAAATTTCACTTATTTGGAAAATCAGCACACATAAATCCATAGACCTTTATCTTTCTTCAAAAAAAAAATTCGAATCACAACCTTTTCCTTCTTACTTTTCTATCAAATGGCACATGAACATTTTATAACATTTATATTTGTAAATCTGTTGAACAAAAACTTTTCATACTAGAATTGTCATAATTGATACTAGAGTTGTCATAATTGATGTCCATCAACTCATAATCGAACTTAAATATTTCAACACAGAAAAAGTCCATTTAATTTTCACGCACGGACGCTAACCATCACCCGCAATTCCCCTCCGTTAACTTTCCCCAAAACCCTCCAATCACATATATCTTCACTTTCATTAACAGCTAATGGTTAAAAAACCAACTAATCACCCTCAGCGCAGAGCTGCGCAGCCGGAGCGACCCACCTGACGCCTCTTCGAACCTTTTTCAAGGTCAGGAGAACACGAAGGGAGCACCTGTCCACGGCTTTTGTTCCTTATTTTCCGCTTTCGGGCGAAAAAAAACCCCACCTCTCCTCAACAAACGGGAAGTGAACTTGTCATCGTCGCTCGCAGCAGACATGTCCACTTATGAGCAATTAGTAAATTCATTAGGGAAGGTTAATATCGTCTGGCACGGAATTGGCCGATTAATGAAAGGGGAATTACATTCCTAGGGGTGTTCACCTCTGCATCATCATGATCATGACGCTTGGTTACCCCGATTTAACCATTACCTTACAAAAAAGATCCCTTAACTAGTAATCTGCCTTCCATAAACGTTTATACGACCCGCATACTCAATATTGTTGCTCTATGGCCTATGCCAAATTGGCCTCAATTAATATTGTTGCTTTCTTTCATGTTACTTGAGAAAATTAACTCCCTTTAGTATCTAATTACCTTAAAACTAATATCTTTAATAATGTTTCAATACTAATTCCATTCACCCGGTATTCTTGCAGTATGCGGTTTAGTTAGCTCATTAAGATTAGTTAGTTTTTAGTTAGCTTATGAACTTTAGTTAGCTCATTGGGATTCAAAAAACATCAGTTGCCGGTGTCACGTCCTACCCTAAATCCAGCTAACTAAACTGGTAGATAGCATACTGCAAGAATACCTCATCCACTATTTTTCAATTTAGTATTATTATTTAATGGTCACAAAAATATGGTTAGTTCTTAAGTTAATATTTTCTTCATTTAACACACAAATTTTCCATTTGAAAGAGTTATCGAGGTAGAAAATTTTTGAAAACATTGCACGAAAATAGAATTAGATCTATCTTGAATTAATTTAATGAAGATAACATACATATTTGCTCTCAACCTTATCAATGAACCTTAAAACGTTTCTTAAAAAATCTCTCAATTTAAAATCAAATTTACTTATTCATGTTTGAGAGTTAAGCAGTCAGACAATTTATCGGCTTTTAACTCCAGACGATAAAAATAACATTTAAATAGGTTAGCACAGTTTACAAACTTAGCTTGGTATTTATTGTAGTTGCATCCAAACTCTAGCCACTCAAGCAACATACTTTCCAGGCAACTGTTTACACAGGATAGAAGCAGAATGCCATGTTGAATTGTAAGCTTTCCAAATACTTCTCTGGGCGATATTTAAATAGAAGTAGCTGTCAATTGAGAAAGCAAAATATAACGAGTTTTGGAGATGAGTATAGTTTATGTTTAAAAATACTACATTAATTTGAAAATCACCAGGTAAAAGAGAACTTAGTCTATATATTAGTTACTAGCCGTAGCTGTCAAATATATACTCTACACTTGTATGCACTGTAACAAAAATTATGCGCAATTCTTTCTGAGTATGGAGAAATTTAATTTCAATTTATCCTCATGTGAAAATGCTCTTTAAGTGTAAGATAAAATATGGTTATAACGGTAATAACTTTGAAAGTAGACAAAGATAACAAATAAAACGCACTTTGAATAATTTTTCGAAGTAATTTTAAACGAACGGTTTATTTTGAATCCTAACGAGTCTTAATAACCTTCCCTGTTTCAATAAATCACCCATTATTTAAATATTTCATTTTTTTAATGAAAAGAACCAGATTCACATGTCATTCATCCCACACAGAGAAGTTTTAAAAATTATAATCCAGTCACGCCCAATGGCTTCCACGATTTATTCGCGTTCGTAGGGTCAACAACTCTTTCTTCTATTCCATTATTTAGTATTATACTTCTAATATGGTGCAGAAATGTATTTTTTTTTAAAATGGCATATCATTACTTTACTATCGGGGTTGTTTCATTCTACCAAATTATCCCGCTAAAAAGGATTACATTCATTGAATTGAAAGTGAACATTAACAAACAATGATTATGGTCACTTTTAAGCCAATGCACAAAAAGTAAATTTCATAAACAAAAATATTTATTGACTTAACACTTATAAACTTTTAGGACTGAAAATATCCAACTAAGTAGTTTAAATTCAATTAATGTCGAAATCAATTTAACCTTTGTCCCAATTGGTCAATTAGCTGATATAGTACATACAAAATTTTTATTGAGTATAATGCTTGTACACATGTATAATTTATTTGATGTAAGCGTTAATTTTGTGACTTTCCATGATATTTAAGTAGTCATTTAATTTCAATCACTTTAAAAAGACATAAAAAAAGATTGTTATAAAATATCCGGAAAGTACTGGACAAGCAAAGAGACAAAGAAATAAAATTATTTTCTTCTAATATAATGTTGAAAGTTCCAATCATGACTAGATGGTATTTAAAAAAAATAAATAAAAAACATGGTTTTTCTGATAATGACTTATGGTCATCTAACTAAACCTTGTACTATATGCACACACAAAAAGTGTCAATGAGATGTTGGTTGGTTGTTTCATTAATTTTTATGGCACAAGGGCCAGATTAGGTCATTCTATATCAAGCAAGACAAAAACAAATCCCTATTTATCAATGAGAGTATGTGCAAATTCAAAGTTAATTGATCAAAAATATAAAAAGAGCCGAAATGCTATTTAAAACAAACATTTTATTCGCAATCTCCATTACTGAACAAAACTACTTTTCAGCAACAGCCTTTAACGCTACCCAAAAACCTTGAAGCAAACACACCCCAATCCACATTAAAAACACATCACAAAGAGCAATATCTAATCGAACAAGCTAAACGAAAACAATTACTACAGCAAAAAAACCTCTCTACTCGCCCGTCAACTCAGCGACGGATTAGAAAAACTATTTATACAGCCATTCCGATGCTGCCAGCGACAAATCAGCGGCAAAAACCGAAGCGAAGTTGACCCAGATGCGAAGACGAGCGTTACCGATGACTCGAAATTCACACGAATTTGACACTAAATGGATGCGGGGATTTTCCTCCCACTCCTCAAAGGTCACGCTTTCCGACTCGACTTATCCACGCTTTCCCTCCTTTTTCTCCGGCAATCGCAAATAGTACAGGAAGAAGTGATCTTGGGCTTCTCTTGCCGATTTTTAACGGTTCACTGTGGTGGAATAGGGCTGTGATTTCTCTAAATTTGAAAATTCAAAATATGTACACGTAATGAGTTTTTATTTAACAGAAGAAATAACTGTCATAAATAAATAAATACTATTTTTTTATTCTTATCGATTCGATTTTTACTTTGAAAAGGCCTCAGTTACGAATTTTTTACCTCCGTGTTTCAAAAGGTTTGGGGGAACACAAGGATCATTAAGCAAAATTCATTCCTTTAACCACCTTACTGGATAAAGATTTTCGGTGAGTATGTGAATGTTTTTTTTCATTTAAGTATGTGCTAGAATGAATGGAAGAAAGAGATAGGAAGGATGAATAATAGTCAGAATTAAAAAATAAGAGTAAAATAAAACTCAGATATTTTCTGACACATCGGTTCCTGTGTGTTTTGGCTATACTACATTCATAGTAGTATTCCTTATTGGCTAAAATACTTACATGAATTTGGATCAAAAACTTGGGATTAAGGATATGAGATTAACGTTACTATACTTATGATGAGTTAAATAGGGGTCATCGGAAGATTCAGAAGGGACAGTCTTTCAGGAGAATCTCACATATACCATACAAGAAGATCTATTCAAAGTGTAAACTCGCTTTTTACAAATGAGTGATTCAAAATGTTACCCAAAATACAATTTGAAGGAAATCGTCCCTAAATGAATATAGATGTAAGATGAGTTCATCCAAGTAAGTCAAAGATAAAGCTTCACAGTTCGGAAGTACCAAAAAGTGACTCAAAGCTCGAACTTGATTGATGGACCAGCTACCCACAATCTGGGATTGCCATGCTCCAAGGAATATCCAACCAGATATCGCTCCGTAGCAACATGTCAAACTGCGTCAGAGCCGTGGGTTAGCACGGATACCCACCCATGGCTTATTATAAAAGCACTAGCGCTCCACTCAACCTTGAATGCAAGAACTAGAAACGAAAAGACGCCACACAGAACTTATTGATGGTGGGGCGGTGGGATACTCTTCTTTTTGCAAGACACGCCCAAAGAATTTAGAGTTTCACGGTGGTGAATACAGATTTTTCGTAAGTATGAATGGAGAAGAGTGGGGAATATAAGGCTAACTGGAGTCATGGGTCGAAAAACTCATTTTACCTTGATTTGGACATCTATGAAGGTTGAAATAGCCATGATGAAGCGAGATTTTGATAAATAATTTTCTCTCACAGTCTCACTCAATATTGTACATTAGAAGAATCACTTAGGTGGAGAATCTATGTTATTTATTCTGCTGTAGCGAAATAATTCGCATTTGGAATTTAAATGATACAATAGATCTGATAGATAGGATACGATATCCAGTTTGCAACAGTTTTTGATGCAATTCAAAAGTTTTTCCAATTAAACAACAGGAGAAAAATGTAATAAGTTTGTCAGGATGTCCGGCGGTTTTTTAGAAGCAGTGACAACACCAGTCTTGAGACAGATCATTTTATTCAATCCATTCCATATCTGCTACATCTAAGAACTGACTAGATTCCCCTGATTTCCCCTCCTCTCCCACGACCAGGAGCTCTGCAGCGCCACCTAGCCGTGATTGAGGACCCTAAACCTCACATCACTCCCCCCAAAAGCGTGAAACATGCCTTCAAGCGCTTGTTTCATAAGACAATATCTAAGTATACATGAAGACACTGACATACACGACATTTCACATTAAGCAGTTCAAACACACATACAAATTGTTCCTGAGTAAATATGATTATATTGGTGAAAACCACAAGACTGTTCTCTTGATTCAAGGCTCAATGTCCAACCTAGATATGGCATCAGCACCCTGGTTGTTCTTTCCAGGTGTATGTTGTATTTTTAGGTTGTAATGCTGAAGAGCCAATGCCCATCGTGTTAATTTTGGGCTTCGTGGAGTCGTAGACATCGTTAAATAAGTCAGTGGATTGTGGTCCGTGTATAGATGAATCTCAGATCCAAATATCCAATGTTCGAATTTTCTGAGTCCGAAGAGGACTCCATAAGCTTCCTTTTCAATGGTAGCCCAGTTCTGCTGTGTGCTCGTTAATTTATGACTCGCAAAACCAATGGGAGCGAAATGGCCATCTTCATCTATTTGAGTTAAGCAAGCCGATACAGCCACATTAGAAGCGTCTGTATGTATTTGAAAAGGTAAACAAAAATTAGGTGTTGCTAATGAGGAAGCCGTTATTAACCTTTTCTTTAACTCTTCAAATGCCTCATTTGCCCTTTGATCCCAAGGTACTTGGTTTGCTACTGATTTTTTAGTTAACTCTGTTAATGGACTAGCAATTAACGCATAATCCTTTACATATGACCTATAGAACCCCATTAAACCTAACACTGATCGAACATCTTTCTTTGTCACTGGTCTTTTTAATTTTTCGATAGCTTTTAATTTCTCTGGATCAGGTGCATGCCTGCCAGATCCTACAATGTGACCTAAATATTTTACTTCGTGTTTCGCGAACTCACATTTATCAATTCTAGCTGTGAAATTAAGTTTTATCAATTCTTTGAATACTACATCAATATGATTCATATGATCTTCCCAATTGTCCGAAAAAATTGATATGTCATCGATGTATGCCTGAGCATATTTAGCATGATCTTTCAGTGCTTCGTTCATTGAACTCTGAAATGTAGCGCCTGATGTTTTTAACCCATATGGCATGGTGCGCCATTGCCATACCCCAGAATGAGTGGCAAACGCCGTGAGGTGTTTGGATTCCTCATCCATGGGAATTTGGTGGTAGCCCTTACATAAATCTATTACCGTTACCCAGTTGGCCCTTCCCACACGGAGCATTAGATCCTGTGCATTTTGCATGGGAAAACTGGAGGATTTACTTATACTGTTCAGAGCCCTGAAATCAGTGCATACTCTAATACTCGAGTCTTTTTTAGCTACGCAAACGATCGGGTAGGCTATTTCTGAATCTGTTTTTTCTACTAATCCCAAACTCACCAATTCTGCAATTTGACTATCTACTTCATCCTTGTAGATTTCTGGAATTTTGTATTTATGTGGGTGAGTTCTAATAGTCCCTGGAATTAGTTCGATTTTGTGAGGTCTAACATTAGCCATTCTAATCGGACCCTTAAATAATTCCACATGTTTCACTAAGAGTTTCCGAAGTTCCTGTGTTTGTTTTTCATCCACATTTTCTACATCTATTCCCATTATTTTATCCTCAACTTGGTTCTTATCCCTTTTTGTTGGGTTATGTACTATCTCCCCAAATTCCTCTTCTCCTTCAAATATTACATTTAACGCATTCACAGGCGCGATAAATTTCCTTATTTTATTTTGATGTACCCGACATCGTTTCCCATTTTCTAGTTCTACTACGTATGTGTTCGGTAGAGTGTGTTTTATTATTGTCCCTGGTCCCTGCCATCTAGAGTAGAGTTTATTAGTTGAATCTGGTATTAGCAAAATCACCTTTTCCCCTTCTTTAAACACTCTGACGGTTGACCTCAAATTATACCTACTAGCCATACGAGATTGCTGTACCTCCGCAGTTGTTTTTGCCAACTTTGCAGCTTCCTCTAACCTCAACTTCATCTCATCTAAATACTTATGTACAGGTTTAGTGTCTAACTGTGCATTCTGTACTTTACCTGTCCATGTTGATTTAATTATCGAAAGTGGTCCTTCAGGTGGTCTACCATACATTAGTAAAAATGGTGCAACACCTGTGGTACTGTTAGGAATTTCCCTGTATGCCCACAGTAAGTAAGGAATTTGTTTATGCCACCCCTTTCCATCTGTTCTTATTATATGATGCAACATATTTTTCAGCGTTTGATTAAACCTTTCAACCAATCCATTTGCTTGTGGATAATATGGCGTTGAGAATCTTGGACTAGCTCCCAAAATTTTCTCGAATTCCCTAGTCAACTCCGAAGTAAAGTTCGTCCCATTATCTGAACTTATCACTGATGGAATCCCAGTCCTAGAAAAAATATGAAGCAAAGCTTCACAAGTTGAACGCGCAGTTAGCGATTTCAAGGGAATTGCTTCTGCCCAACGTGTGTTTTGGTCAACTAAGCACAGTACATACTTGTGACCTGCCGAACTAGGAGGATTAATAGGACCAATTAAATCTATGCAAACAACTTGAAATGGTAATTCAGGTCGCGCTACTGGTGTTATTGGTGTGCGATCACTTATTTTTGCTGGACGCCTAAGCTGACATTCTTTACACGCGCTACAGTATTTCTTTACATCTTTGTTTATTCCTTCCCAGAAAAATGAATAACGAATTCTATCTCCTGTTTTCCTTGCACTCATGTGACCCCCAAATGGTGTTTCGTGGGCCCTTTTTAAGATCTCCATCCTTCTTTCCTCTGGTAACACTAACTGGCTGACCTCAATTCCCCCCACCTTCTCTCTGTGAAATAATAAAAAATCCACTATGAAATAGTTTCCCTTTCCTTTTGCAGCTAGGTCCCATTCAGTACGCAATGAGTCACTCATGTTCTGCACAGATCTGAATCCGTCTGCCGGAGACTGCTTCATTTCATCAACACCTGCCTCCACTTGAGTTATGTGTTTATCGTTCTCGCTTTCCCCCACTGGATCTTCCCTTCCCTGGGCCTCAACATTCGTTTCGCTCCTACTTTCGCCTTCTAAAAGCTTAACCACTTGAGGATTGATAATTGCCTCTTCGGAGATTTGAGATGTAACTGCACATAAAATTGATTTATGCGTTACGTTGGTACTATCGCCAATCGGAATAGCTAGATTAATATGCTTTAAACTTGCTACAATGGTCTCCCCAAATGCTGGTTTTAATTGAATATTTCCCCCTTCCTGTGCGTTGAAATTCACCAGATTTTCCCGAATAACTGTGATTTGGCATCCGCTGTCTAACAGTGCTTTTATTGGCTTCCCTTCTACACTTATTGTTATGTACTTTAGAGGACTTATATAAGGTGTTGTTTTTTCCCCGTCATCAAATTTAGACTGTATTTTTGCTACACAAACACCTTGATCATCATCTTTCCCCTCTGAAACCTCTATCTTTGTTACTCTCTTTGAATTAGGTTCACAATTAGCATAGTTTGATTTATATCTAGGGCAATCTTTTTTCATGTGAAATTTGGATTTGCATATGTAACAACCCTCTTCCCATCGAGGTTTTGGTTCATCCCATCGAGGTCTAGATTCTTCCCGTCTAGGTTGGGATCGTGGAAAGTTTTTATACCGTCCCTCCCACTTTTGTTCATTTTGATGTCTAGTTTGTATTGGAACTTTTACGGCACTATGATAATTATCGATTTCCGTCGCTAGCTCTGTTGGCTTGAGCCATGTTGTGCTCTCTTTTAGGAATATATGGGTTTTTAGTGCTGGATTTAGACTATCTTTTATTTTATCAGAGATTAATACAGCTTTTAAATCCTCAAATGTTTTTACTTCTCTGGACTTAAGGTATAAGTTCAGAGCAGCTTCTATCCTGATTGAATACTGTGTGTATGTTTCTTTTTCTCCCTTAGCACATCCCTCATAATTTTTCTTATGCTCCAAAGGAGTTATATGGAACTCTTTAAGTACCATTTCCTTGATTTTATCATAATGTTCAAGTTCCTTTTCCCCTAATTGAGAGTTAATACATCTAACGTGACCCCTTAAACAATTTAACACAAGTTTTCCCTGATATTCCTTGGGAACCTCATATAATTCAAATAACTCTTCTGTTTGGTTAAAAAAAAATGGCCACTCCTCAACCCTTTTTGGAGGTTCGGGCAAAACACCTTTCATTACATTCAGAAATCCAATGAATGAAGTAGACATATCCCTACTAGTACTTTTATCTAAGATACTCCCCTGTTCTAACTCCAACTTTTTGATATTTATCTCATGCTCTCGAGCTAATTTTTTCTCCTCTTGCTTTTCTCTTTCCTTCCTGTCCGTTTTTATATTTTCTAACAACATTTTAGCCATTACTTCCTCATAGCTTCTACTTTTAGTAATTACATCAATAATTTGGAGAACTGTCTGATTCGGATTAACCTCCTCAGACAGCTCTTTGGCCAAATTGATTAAATCTATTTTTTTAGAAGATACTAAGAAAGCCATTTTTCACCCAACATACGAAAACACTCATATATATATACACTTTCAAATTAATTTGCGAGACACAAATTACTACACAGAACTAACCTGGACGCTTGTCCTTGTCCAGCACTTATCTCCTAGACCTGGAGATACTGTCGAGAACCCTGCTGATCAATACAGCCATTGACGATCACTTTTGAAGAATACGACACCCGGTCCTTTCGACCGATAAACTTTTCAGAATGGCGACCCGGTCCTTTCGACCGATAAAACTTTGCAGAATGGCGACCCGGTCCTTTCGACCGATATAAAGCGTGCTTTGAAGAATGACGACCCTGTCTCAGACTACCCCACTCCTGACACCAAATATGTCAGGATGTCCGGCGGTTTTTTAGAAGCAGTGACAACACCAGTCTTGAGACAGATCATTTTATTCAATCCATTCCATATCTGCTACATCTAAGAACTGACTAGATTCCCCTGATTTCCCCTCCTCTCCCACGACCAGGAGCTCTGCAGCGCCACCTAGCCGTGATTGAGGACCCTAAACCTCACAAAGTTGCAGTTTAAACTGATCAATGCTATTCAAGTGGAAAGAAAAATCTAAAGAGAAAATTTTCATATCAGGTTTGATTAATAGTATTTTCATAATTTTTTCATTAAGATTTATGAAGACATTCATCATCAATTTGGGTTAAAAAAGTGACTCGGCAAGTTTAAGTTGTTTTTCTCTTTAATGTCACCACTAAACGTTACAGAAAAAATACCTAATCCCCATAGTTGGATAAAACAAAAATCTCTCTGCGCACAAAAATTTCATCAAATATTATCTGCAAACTAATAAGTGCCCCTAGTCGTTTGAATTTTGACTTAAAACATAACGACAGTCTCATTGTTTACCTAAATACTGTAATAATGCTTCATAAGCAACGACAGTAAGAAAAAATCAATTTATTTACCAAAAATTTAAATTATTTGAAAAAATTTTCTGCAAAATACTAAAACTAGCTGCGCTCGGCGTGCGCGTGTGCTTCTATATTATCCAAGTATGCTAATCCCTCCCCAAATTTTTCTCAAAATAAACAGTGATTTACCAGGTTAATAGTCTTCAAACGACAATTACAAATTCAATGGGAATGCTTTCTAACTTGATGCAACGTTTTTTCCATCGCCATAGGCTATGGAGTTAGTCGTAGTTACTAAAACTAACGTCTCCCACTCAAATCATTTCCTAATCCTTCCCTCCAGTTCTCAATAAAAGTTGAGAGTATGCAAATTCGTTCCTCCTACTCAAGATAATTCGTATTTTTATGACGACCAGTTTGAGGGTTTGCTTTTATAAAGGATCAGGTCTTGTTTGCTTGGCTATTTTCATACAATAAAAGTGAAACTGGAACACTGAATAGTTTTTAGAACAATGAAACGGACATAACCTTAAAAATGGGATTTATTGCCTCGAAACAACAGTCTTAAATTTACGGTTTGCGACTCTATTTTTATTTTTTAAATTTGAAGAAATTTTTTTTTCAAAACCATCCCATATCACAACATTACATTTTAGGTATTGAGAAAAAACCCTGGAATATTTGTTTGTATCTATGACAAAATGGTTTTAGTAACTTTTTACACATAAATCAATTCTTAATAATATTGAAGGTTTTTCCAAGTACATAGATTATACCCAGATTCAATCATCAGAAATTTATATCTGAAGATGAAGCGTAGCAGCAGTCGGATATGGCGACGTCAGGCAGTCGTTGGGATCGAGGAGCCGGGGAGCAAGCATTCTTTGCGGTCGAGGTTATTTCGAATGAGGTTAACAACACGGCGCTTTCTTTATTTTTAATCTCACCCTCAGAGGCACCAAGGCCGAAATCTGAGGTGGGGGAGGGAGTGCACTTGCCTTTTTTGAGATCGCTCATCTTGTCAAAGTGGTTCTCAGTGCATTGGAAATAAATTCTTCGATGTACAAACGAATAAATTGTACTGTTATATTAACAGGGTTCATACTCTATCTAAAATAGTAAAGTTCAGAAGTCTTAAAGAAGTAAATTAAAAATAAAATCAGGAGGTAACATGAATAATTATTAACCTTATACTACTTTACGTAACGAGCAGTTTTCAGGAGTTTAAGGAATATTCAGGAAAAAAAATTCAGGACTTTTAAGGGCCCTTAGAAAAATAAAGCAAATTTTAGGAGTTTTTCCAGGAATTTCAGGAGGCGTACAAACCCTGTAAGAAGAGAGTTTAGGTAGCTTCATCAGTATTTCCCAACTTTAATCGCATCGACAAAATTTTGAATGTAGTATTAATTAGGCTTATTCACACCTATTTACTAAATGTGTTTGTGTGTGATTCACTTCGTGAAATCGAGTTTAAATAATAAAACAAATTGCAACTCTCAAGTAAATGAAAACAAAATATTTCTTTGGATTTATTTCATTGCTATTATTAGAATAATAAAATCAAACGCACCTGCAAATCTCATTCGAAGTATTCTTAACAATTCATTTATAAAAATTTCATCATTTATAAAATTGTTCACAATTTGACACCTTTCACCAAGGTAACCAAAAGAATAGAACCAAACAATGGACGGCGAAAAGATTTATCAATAGTAAACCTGGTTTTACTCCACAACACGGAAAAATAAATTTCAGCAATACAAGCCCTATTCCACATACAACCGTAACATCTTTTTACGGTACAGACACAAAATAAACACAAAAAAAATCCCTCAACGTGGTTACTCAATGATTAAACATCAACTCCGTACACAACAAACAGAAGATACGATCAGTATACATAGCATAGTTCTGCGTATTGGCTCCGAATACTCTTCATGCTTGGGCGGTCGTGAATACGAAATCCACCGGACAATTAAAAAAAGGACCATCAGGAGCATAAAAAGATGAGTTGGTTAAACAGCACGGAACTAGGTCGATTCCGAAATCTTTTATTTCCTTGGGATGTGAAAAGACTACAGATTGTTTCTTCCTGTTCCCACGAGCCTCTGTTTTCGATCTACTACATGGGAAAAGTACTAAAAAAAAGGTGGATTTGAAATGAGATCGGTACAATATCGGTTGTGTTTTTTTTGGTAAGATCAAAGGTCAGTAGGACTACCTGATATTGTAAACAAGGATTGAGGGGTTGTTCAAAAGGTCCACAATGTATAAACACACACATATACGGTATTTTTTATTGTTTTAATACACTAAGTTAAACCAACGGTTATCAAGAGGGTATCCTATCTACATACCCAGAGAAATATTTTTGCACAAGATGAACAAGAAAAAATCAAAACAAACAAAAAAATAATATGAAAAATTAATCTACGAGTAATTTAGCTTTGGTATATAGCTATAGCCAATCAATCATTCACAGACACTTAACTCCTAGTTCATCTATCTAGCAGAATTTAGTATTTAGAAAACCCTATTAGACATGTGTAAAAAGTTAAATTAGGAGAAATTATGAAGAATACAGATTTAAACCCTAATTTGTAAATTAAATACCTAATTTTTTTGTCTATGTTGTTCCTAATTTAACACAGAAAAGATAAGTTATTCCTAAAAACTTTCATTAAATTGTTCCAAATCTATCTCCAGAATATTCACTATAGTGCAATTAGATGCGCCATAGGCACAAGAAAATGTACCTATCCTTCTATCCTGGCACTTTTATAGTATACTTCATTTTCCTCTAGTATGATTTCAAAATCTAGCGGATAAAGTAAGGGGAAGAAAAAGTCCATAAAGATAAATGAGTTTATTTAAAGAGGGAAAATTAACTCGTGACACGCAGGAATAATCTTAAGTTTTACCGAAAGGAAAGTTTTAATGAAGAAAAATTCAAGAATATTCTGTGCGCCTGGGGTGCACTTATAGTTTTCAAGAGCGTCGCATACATACATCTTCGGGCAAAAAGCTATTCAATCGTGAAATGTTATTGAACTCTTCCAACACAACGCAACTCCATCACTTCCTCCAATAATAAAACTAGCACTGACGCAAAAGAAACCTATGGAAAGATACTCAATGATTAAGCATTCGCCATGTCCACTTAATTCAAATCCATCCATCGGAAGTCTCAAACAAAAAAAAACCACCGGAAAAGATATCCGAGAAGAAAGAATCCTCCACGAAGAAAGGCATCGCCTGCTTGGTCGATGGACTGAGAGCCCATCGCCAGGAGCAAAGCACCCAATCCTATTCAGAGGTGTTGCTCACTGATGCCGACTTTTCACGCGTCAATTGCCGAGAGAAAGGAAGATGAGGATGATCCACTTCCTGAGGAAGATTCTCGTCCCCCCGGCGAACTAGTTCTCTGTCACATTCTTCACGCCTTGGGTCGACAAAAAGTCTGTTGTATTTGGACATGTTTTACGATTAGATCCTTGTTGACGGGGCTCGCTTATTTACTAGCGTCTGTGTTTGGATCGGACCAATGAACTTGGCAACAATTGGTAACAAATGACCTGGTTGTGTTGCTCTGAGACTAAAGGAATACCGTGCGTTTTCCCGAAAATACTAATTTTTGTCAATAGCGACATTTCAAGACTTATTTTACAGGGAGATCTCGTTTTTTTTTCATGCACAATGTAAAAGATTGATGAGAAGCTTTTTACACCAATAGGTAGAAAAGCATGGTGCAAAAGTGAAATTTTCAGCAAAAGTAAAATTTCCACCGTTGGAACCTCGTTAAACGAACCCTTACAAAACCAAATAACTAAACTATTGTATGCTGTTTATTTTAAATTGTGCAAATAAAAACGTTGTTTTCAATTATTTCAAATAAATAGTTAACTTTTAACGTAAGAGCTCCATATAACCTATATCACAATACAAGTTATTCGGTTGGGACATGGGCAAACATCCAATATCCAAGTGGAATCAACTGATAGTTCACTAAATAGCAAGTTTACTACTGCAGATTTGGGTTCTATTAAAATTTTAAATGACCAATTACCTTTGTTGTAGGAATATTCATAACTACTACTTGGTCATTCAGTGATTGATGAAATCCGAAAAAAATCATGCGTGGAAAATTGCACTTATTAGACTTATGCAAAAAAAAAAGCAACAGAATCGCTAACAAACAGAAAAACCTCAAAATTTCACTCCAATGTAGTTGTGCCATCATTAATCACTAAAATGGCAGAAGGGCTACATCACTTTAAACCTTAAACTATTTATCACACTCCCTATCACATATTTAGAGATTTCGTGCAAGGATACGACACAATCCTGTCTAATCGATGCAAATGGGATGTATTCCATGAAAAATATAGAATCACCTGGCGGGTAGGAGCTTAAGATCACGCGTTAAAATATGCTAATCGAGCTAAGGGAAACCACTTTGAGCTTTATGAAGGACTCGAGACGCCTCGCCAAATCACTGGAAAAGGTGGACTCAATTACAATGGGGAAAAGTTTGAATAAGCTGCACCTTTCAGATATTGATACTGATATGATGCAGGGACGGGTAGTTTTACTGCTACGTCCCCAAACTTAGGGAATGGATGAAAAACACCCGGTGGGCCGGAGAGTTGCAATTAAAGCTTGGTGAGATATTAATATTAATGTTGGCAATATTAATGTTTTTATCGAATTTTAAGTCTGCAAGGGTGAGGACAGGTATATCTGAGTTCTATAATATTAAATACTTTTAATTTTTTTTTCGATAAAACCACTACGAGACATTACATTATTTAAAAAGGTCATTTAACTCAAGAATTTAAAAAAAATCTAAGAATAATAGTAAAAGACGAAGCGACTCCTTCAACTAAGCACTTTTAGCCTAATTAGCTCTGTTAGTTAGGCCAGGAAGTAAAGTGAGTCAAAGAAGAAGAGAATCTTCTGAAAATATTAGCGTGACAAGTTCCTTTTCTTCGAACGCTATGAATCCCCAAAACCACTTCCACGTGCCATGATTCACAGTTTTTCTAAAAAAACACCCGTGAAGCAATTCCGCAGAGCTGAAGACACCGCGAAACGGAAAAGAAGATGAGGATCGGGATTCTCAACTGCGCGCAACATCCGATGTTCGCCATCAATAAACTCTGGGTGATGAGCTTGAGTTATGACCTAGGCAGCACATGGTAGTACACAAGTTTCGTCAGTTCCAATGAAAACGGAAAGGATTCTTTTGAACCCCTTCTTCCTACCCATTTCCATCACAAGATATCGGGGTTGTATTTTAAACCGCGGAACTGAAAAGTTGGGGGCTTTTTGGCGGATGGCCAGGTACGGGAAAACAACATTCACCATGTAGGAGTACGTATTTGGTATTTCTAGGATGGTGAATGTGTGAATTTATCACTGAGTGCTCGACTAAGGAGACAGATGTGTTGGTGATAATATTCAAAGATGAATTATTACAGAACTGGTATTCGACATCTTTATTGGCGCCATCGGCAGTAAAAGATAATAGTGGACAGACCAGTGGGAGATACTAGTTCTTATTTTGAGAGGGAATTTTTCTTAAGATTTATCATAAATGTAATGGAATAGAAAGAAACATCTTTTTAATATCCGGTGCAGTGGCCTCGATGCCCATGTGGTCAGGGAACCAGTGTGGCAACTATATAAAGATCATATGAAATACCTATAGAGATAAACACAAGGTGAGAGAAGGACGAAGATAGGAGTAGAGTGAAAATAGGGAAAATTGAGAAAGATAGAGAGGTAGAAAGAGTGGTAGAGAGCAAAAAAGAACCAGAGATAGTGGTGAAAGTCAGTGCTGATATCTAGAAACACAGAATCCGGAACTGTTACCTTCATGGAGTATAAGGGTATTCCAAAGTTGGTTAATTGTATAGGAGATATTCTAAAGAGAGGTGCCAAAACGCTGTTCCAGCATTTTAAGCCTCAAAACAAGTGAAAGTGATGAGGGAAAGGGCATGAGAAACAGGCGCGAATCCAAAAAGGGGTGCACTCTGGACAGTGCCCACCTCTTTTTGGGCTCAAAAAAAATTCTCAAAATGAGTTAAAACCCTATAGTCCACAGGCCCCCGTTGAAAATTTTTATTGATTAATAACAGGCTGAATCTTCGTTGGTCGCTTGGTTTCGTCGAGACGCCCACATTACTCAGCTAAAAATCTCGAAAGCGGGTAGCTAATTTACTGCGCATGGGTGAAACATGTCGATTGGGTGGTTGTAAAATATTTATTAATAACGTTTTCTTTTTTAGTTAAATCTTAAGATAATGTGATGAATATCTCGAAAAAATGAGTGTCCTACAAAACTGGGGGTATGAACGGAGAGTCCCCCACTGCCAACATGTCCGAATAACGAGTTAAAAATATTTATTAATAACGATCTGATTTTTTTACACCGGCTTGGTAAATATTTGTTTAATTAAATGGCCACCTTGTCCTACAAATTAAGGGGTAGGTTTTCGCAGTCCTACACTCGGAAAATGTCAATTCCACGACGATTTTTTATTCATTAATAACAACCTGATTTTGGTTTTTTTCTTTAAGGAATAACGTGTGAAACAAGATTTTACAACTGTCCTACTCAAAATGTGGTATATATTGATGAAAATTAACTGTTTCTTAAAAACTCCTTCGACCGGCTTGTTGCAGTTTGGAGTTGGTTGCGAATACTATTTTTAAACGGTAATTGATCTTTGTACTAGTCCCGCTCACGAGGCAAATGATAAATTTTTCACATTTAATCATTGTTAACATGAATTAAATTCAATAATTTATTTATTTATCAATAAGCAATCAATTTTGTTCGAAACGACATCAGAATTAATTTTACAGAATCATTGAACTGAACTGAGTCGAATAAAATGATAAAAAATTTAAAAAAAAGTGGTTATGGAAAGAATCTGAAGAACTTTAAAATATCCGGATCTTACCACCATTTCTATGACTGCTTTTTGTGCACACTATTAAGTAAAAATACAAAATTTCGCAAAAAGAGAGAAGAGAGTAAAAATTTTTCACAGGCAATTTTACTCTCATGTAAGAATTATTTGAGGGCAAGAAAGAAATGCAATCATAAATATAAAGATGTTGTACTCCCCGATAATTCCTTTAGTTCCTAAAGAAAATAATCTAAATCAGGTTGTTGTTATTAATAAAAAATATCGTCTTTGAATTGATATTTGAATAACGTTTGGAACACGATTTTCTTACTCAAAAAGTGGTGTATATTTGAGGCAAGCTTAGCTTACTCACCACTATAAGAGTCAGATTTATTCAAATGGGTACAATACAAATTACCTTTTAAAAACTCCTTCGACCAAATAATCGCAGTTTGTTGATATTACTATTTTTAAACTTTATTTCATTACTGAAGCTTTGAACTACTATAGTCCCGCCCACTTGACAAAGAGGAAATGGCCAATAATATTTCTATTTATATATTTTTCCCTTTTTTATTCGACAATCCATAGTTACTCCTTGTTGCTGTAAGCACTTCAATGATTATAAAAATCATATTTCAATCAATTCTTGTCGGACTAGCGGTGGATACCCTTATTTTTGTCGGCCACTGTTATTTTCGGGAAGAGGATACACTAAACTATCATGTAGTATCTTTGTCCTACAGTTATTAATGAATAAAAAATCGTCGTGGAATTGACATTTTCCGAGTGTAGGACTGCGAAAACCTACCCCTTAATTTGTAGGACAATGTGGCCATTTAATTAAACAAATATTTACCAAGCCGGTGTAAAAAAATCAGATCGTTATTAATAAATATTTTTAACTCGTTATTCGGACATGTTGGCAGTGGGGGACTCTCCGTTCATACCCCCAGTTTTGTAGGACACTCATTTTTTCGAGATATTTATTACATTATCTTAAGATTTAACTAAAAAAGAAAATGTTATTAATAAATATTTTACAACCACCCAATCGACATGTTTCACCCATGCGCAGTAAATTAGCTACCCGCTTTCGAGATTTTTAGCTGAGTAATGTGGGCGTCTCGACGAAACCAAGCGACCAACGAAGATTCAGCCTGTTATTAATCAATAAAAATTTTCAACGGGGGCCTGTGGACTACTACTTTTACAGGTCAAATTTCAAAATTTTTTTCTGGGGGAGGACACCTATACCCCCCCGCGGTATTACAAGGGGATCATGAGTGATACTTTTTAGAAAATCCCCAACATTTTGTCTCAAAAGGTAAGGTGATATGGTCTGGAAAAGTGCCCCCCACCCTTGAAGCTGGATCCGCGCCTGATGAGAAAGAGAAACGTTTTCCGGAACTCAACTCAATTACTGAAAGCACACACTCTCATCCATGAAATCAACCCCAATGCTTCAAGTGATCGCGAAATTAACCACCATCATGGCGCTTCAAAAACAAGAGTAAAAGACCTCTCTACATGGTGGCTACAACCGTCGCAGAATCTTCCCTTCGCCCACCTCTTCTCTCTCTCAGTACACCGGTGTTTTCCATCCTCCCAGGTCCTTGATCCGGCATATGACCCAACTGTGGGCCTCCATCAGAAGAGAAACTGGTTCGGTGTATCAGTCGAGCACACGCTGTCGTGGTTGCGCCCACACTGCGGACTGGAGGCCGTCGAACCATTGTTCTTCGCTGGCTGCTGAGGATATTGGTCAGTTAGGACACGCCTATATATGGAGGGTTTTTTATTACACTACGTCGATTTGCGACAGCAGATGTGACTGGTCAAGGGCAGTCACGAAGAATCTTGACATCTTTCGGTTTCTTTTAATGGGAAAACAAGAACTTATCGAATGCACGAGTAATGAAATTTTATAAACCTTAAGTTCTCAAATCCTTAAAGTGTTCTCCTTACTAGATTAAGTTTTAAAAACTTTTAATCACCTGTTTTGCACGATTCAATTAGCTGCTCGGTTTAACTTAGGGAGGGTTTAAGCTAGGAGTGGGGATATTGGGAAATATTTCCACGAAACTTTTTCCTTTTCTGACCACAGAAATACCCCATGGCCCCTCTTCGAAATTCTTTTCTGTCTTTTCCACCAGCTCTTAGAGCGGATGTTTTCGCCACACAAAGAAAATTGCCACATCATAATAAAAAACAGAATCAGTCTAGTCTAACCTTGTGGTTAACGGTCCATTAGTTCAGACCAGAGGGGAAAAACCATTGCAAAAATAACAAGGTATAATTCAGGTACTTAATGTTTCTATAATTTCTTTTTGTCCACAATAGCCGCATGTAACGGTTTTACTGTGCAGAAAAAAATTACAACCTTCAGGCGCAGCTAGATTTGTCTGGTGTGAGTGTTAATGAAACTATTCTCTCTACTAAATGTTGATTGTAGCTAAATAAGAATAGATTTATAAAGAAATATTGAAAAAATTTCACCATAGTCACATCTCATGTTGTTATCTTCCGGTTGGGAAAGGATATTAAATATGTTTAATGAAAATTAATTTATTTTAAGAAAGAAAACCCATTTAACTTATTTATTCTAAAATTTTCCCCTTTATTGAATAACAACAATAATTCTCAACTTAGTAATTCGAGGTTTAGATCAGTTACATACAAAATTCTATAAGGCTTTGTAATTAAGGTAAAAGTAAGAATACATCACACATCAAAACCATTCTAAAAAAAGCGGATGTAGCCCTTCCTATTATCCTTCTGTCATGTAATAAAACCAGAAGAAATTTCATTGAATCTGAATTCGAAATCGCTAAAGCTTTCCCTTGGTCTTCCTGACAAGTTCAGCCAAGATGACTTAGCAGTGACTACACAAGTTCAGAAGATCTGCTCGACTAAGTAAAGTACAGCAGCTTATACCTTCAACAACCATTCATCATTTCCTACAAGCAAGCAACAGAAAATCAGAACCCCTCCAAAAAAAGGTCAGATAAACACACCAGAAAAACTTTACCAAGACCAAGGCAGCCATCAGTGAATCACGCAAAATTAAAATACCCTGTCGGCAACCTTCCACAAGCGCTGTCCATGACGGTAAACGATGCATGCCGGCAATTTACAGTACAACGGATCGCTGACAGATTCTATTAATTTGCATGAGACGCGTGATGACTGTGATTTGAGCAAGAGTAATGAAGTAGTCACTGTCAGAAAAATAGGAAATGGCCGCTGAGGCTTTCGGGTACATTTAACCACACGAGTGATGTGGTGCCTAATGAAGGCTCAAATGAGCCATCTTCAAGGGGGGAATCATGTAGGATTATAGCTCGGTTAACAGGCCATAAAGGAGATTAGTCACTTATAGGAACGGTTTAGACTCGTTAAACTCCGTTTTCATGAGGTAAAATGACACTTCAAAGTATTATTTTTGGTCGAGTCCTATTGACAATGCATTTTATCAAAAATAATTATTTTTAAAAGGTGAAAGGTCAGATACATTTCGTAGTCATGGAAAATATCAAATTTTCGCTTCCGAAACTATGTGGTGCCATATTTATTTGTTTTGCAATTAAATTTAGATTTAACAACCTACTCATAAATTACACATTATTTGACAATGGCTGCATTCATGTCTGCATGTCTCCAAGTATTCATAAAAGTGGATTTATACACATGGTATACCGTTTATATTATGCGACGAAATTCACGCATCAAACGTAGGAAAGTAAGTACTTATGTGAAAACTTTTAGTCATCAAGGCAACACAACATATGATAGACTACGAATCCTTAAGGAACTAAATAGGTGTGTTCAAAAAAAAAAAATTTTTTTTATTGCCACACAACTTTTTTTCTCCTCTCTAAGGGTGGCGCAATTCACAGATGACCCCACGAGACTACCAGTCTGCGGCACTGCAAAAAAAACCCCACATCCACCCCGATTCCTTTCAAATCAAATCGGCAAAATGAACAAATAAAAAAAAAACCTACGGCGGCAGAAGCAATATAGCCACTGCAGCGTGGCGGAGAGAGAGAAACCCCATAAAAACCCCATAGGGCGCAACGGAGGAAGTTTTATTGTATACCCAGCGAGCTCAGTTCCGAATTGCGTAAAAGCAGTGGGCATCAAACTCGAAAAGCAAGGAGCCGCCGAAGCGAAAACAATCACGAGCAAACGATAGAACGAAAGTGACGGCACGCGTGGTGGACAGAGGATGGTGATGACCGGTGGGTGGGCATTGTCCGAGGGAAGGTTCTTAATTGGTAGGTGGAAAGATTCGACGACAATGGGAGTGAGAGTGGTGTTATTAATGTGCCTTTGTTTCAGGGTTGTTCTTGAGTTAGTGGTCAATGGGTGCAGGCTGTCGTGAAATTCGTGAGGTAATTTGTTAGGGAAAGCTTTCTAAAAAACGAGTTTAGCGACTTGTTCCACTGCAGTCACTGGTGTCTTCACTAATAAAAGAACGATAGAGGGAAACCATCAGGAGTATTTTGTGTCTCCCACAGAAGTTGAAAATTGGTCGGTTTCAGGAAGAAATATAGTTTCAAATATTGAGGGGAAGATCTATCTTCCTAGGATGGAAGGCCGTGAATATTATAGCCGAGATTCAAGTGGTTATTGAGCTCCAAATTTTACCAGTCAGAAAAATGGTCAATTTTGTCATCTGTTTGGAGTAGTCTAAGCAAATTAAAAACACGGGTGATGAATAATGTCTAGAAAGAATTTCCATTGGAGATCTCGCGGATAATATTCTTTACTGGTTTAGGAAGAACATTCTGTGATATCCATCATTGATTTAAATAATTTTGATGGGATACATTTAACAAAAACGTTTTAATTGTACCTAATCCTTTATTCTGTAACTCTTAATAAACAAGATGAAAAACATTTTTTTTAAAATTTTCCGAACTAAATAATACAGCTTGAGTACGAAAGCTCCTCACAACAATATTTTCAAATATTTCTGGGTTTTGAATTTAATAGTCGAAAAGTTACGAAAAGATGCCCAAGATGAGTTTTTGATGACCAAACATTTTTTTCCTAGTTTCACAGGAGAAAAAACAGTCAACCTAACTTTGTCTCGTTCTTTAAAACTCTTCAAAAGAACTTAAAATAATATTTTTTTTTTTCAGTTTTCAAAGAGAATAACTAATAAAAAAGTGATAGGTCCAGAATGAAGGTTTTAGAGAGTCTACTGTAGTCCCACAAAAACATTTCCAGAACCTTTTAATCTTTATATTAGTTTGATCTGTAAAAGGAATCCTATCAGTAATTATTATCAAAAAATAATACTGTCATTTATAAATAGGAGTTTTGTTAAGAAGATGTATGAAATTTCCATACCCCACCAACATAAAGGGCCAAATAAATATTTCTAAGACAATGAGTGTTCTTAACCGACAATTTCATATGCAGGTCAAAATAAATCACTTATAATAAAAACACACGTCACATTCAAGCCTCACACGTTGTCAGAAGCGTGAAAGCACGGGACAGATTTAGATAAATATCACCACACAGCACTTAAACAAAAGGGTCGAAATAAGAGGGCACTAACAAACACTCCTTTTAGAATTCAAGGACCACTGGGAATGTTTATCATACGAAAAGCTGCGCTGGCATTTCGGGTCGAAAAATGCATGAAGTAACTCCTTTCATTTCGTATGCACAAGAAAGAACGGAGATAGATAGAGGCACTATTTTCCGGGAAATTATTCATAAATGTGGGATTTCGAGAGAATGCCGTTTGGGTTTTGTTTACTCAGCTCCTCTTATGCGGGCATTTATCCAGGCGTGCTCCAGAATTATTAACCTGACTGAAACATAACTTATGAAATCAGTTTGCCTGCGCTTAGGAAATTGCGTAGCTAAATATTATCTGAGAAATCGCATGATAAAGCAGTGAAGACTTAACTTTCTTGTTTTAGGGAAAGATATTCAATGACAAACCTTAAAATTAAATCATGTAATATAAAGAGCTGTAACCGGGTTGCGTATTTGACAAGTGCACATTCATCTTGCAACAGGGGGAGGGATCTCTCATTTCAACCAATCAGAGCGCAACGGCATCAAAGTAAGACTGAAACAAGATAGTAAATAAACATGCAAGCGTGTTTTTGCTTTATTCATTGCTACGCAAACGCGTATTAATTGTAAATGTAATCCAAAACATGTCAGTGGATATAACATTAGTGATCAACGATGAACCTCATTTAAAACCATGCTTAGGTATTGTGTCATTGATTTTAATAGCGCAAATTTTTTTTACTTGAAATCCAAACTAGCTTGTGGTATATTAGTCTTTTTGAACTTACCAGATAAAAATAAATCTATAATGGACTACGTTTTCCCACTGTACTTTTAACTTAGCATACATGTAAAAAAAAAAAAAAGACATCTTTATAATAAATAGTGATCTTCAATAGAGCAGAATTCCCTTATTACCTAATCTTTTAAGTGTTTTTATTTAAGGCACTTAAAAATGCTCGATTGCTGTTTTAGTTCAATTGATAAAGTATTTCTGTGACTGGTAGACAATGTCCACTAGAAGATATCTATTTAAATTACACTACTATATATAAATATGTTTTATAAGTGATGAAAAAATTTTGATGAACCTAAGTTAGCTGTATTCTAAGCTAGAAATTTCTTTAATAAAGATTTTCACTGGAATTGATATCTGCTCGAATCACGCATTTAAACTCGGAAAGAGCTTTAAATTCTTTTTCTACGAATTTATAAACGTAATCAGGCGGCAATAACTCTTCTAGAGACATCGTAAAAATTTAAGAACACAACGATCAGCACTATCAAGAATCGCGAATAGACATCTGAACAGCGCGCCAAAGCGTTTGTTTTGTTTACACACTTTCAGTTGCGCTCTGATTGGTTGAAAAAAGAGATCCCTCCCCTTGTTGCAAGATGAATGTGCACTTGTCATATACGCAACCGGGTTTCTCTGTTCTGGTTCTGTATTTTTTCCCTAACAAATTTTGTGGGCACATAAGAAGTGGTCTACCTCAGATGTCTCCCAAGGTGTCCAAAATGGGTTTAATCTCTATATTTAAGTGACAAATTTTCTTGTGACTCTTCCACAGACTCCTCTCTTTTTTGGGGGATCATTTTATAAACCACATATTTTTATGCAAGTTAATCGAGATGCTTACATATCCAAAATTCAATACTGAAAATGCTACAATTTTCAACTTATAAGTGTGAATAGAGGGAGAAATTATTTTGGGTGGTTATCCTCGGGAGCAAAAATCTAACTATACTATAATGAAATTTTTTTCAGGAGCGATTGTTTCTGTTAAAAATGTAAGCTAATACGTATATTTCCTGCCGAGTAATTTTACCAGAAGGGTAGTGCTAATATCTAATACTTATTAAATTCCCCATTTATAACTAAAAACACTTAACTAATGTTCAAATTTATAAAAGGAAGAAATAACTAGTATGGTTTTAGTCAATTTTATGTAGTAAAAATGTTGTTCGATACTTATAATTTTTTAAAGATCTTGTTAAAATCCACAAAATTGGGTTAGAAAAATCCTTTCCGTCTTCAAAAACAATCTACAAAAGCGAAATCAATGTCTTCATCTCACCAAAATGCGTATACCTTCAAAATGTTATTTTTTTCCCTCCATAGAAGGTGTGAAAACACTACAGCGCTAAAGGTAGAGTGTCATGGAAATTCTAAGATAATGAGGATGCATAAGACCCTATTCAAATGCAACTCCGTAGCAACGCAAAAAATAGAAAGTTGGCTTGCAGCAACAGAGTTCTGATTGTTTAGGGGAGCCTTTGATTCATTAACTAAGCTCGCGTTTACCCTGAAATTTGGCACAAAATCTTACCGAAGAAGTTGGTTCTTATACGAATTACAACAAGTCAAGTTGGGCTCTTTTAAACAAACATGTTGTGAAAATCTCTAAAATTGAAATTAAAGACAAAGATATCAAGAAAAGGATCACAAGGTTCCCACTCATTTTTGAAAAGAAAATTCATCCGACTTTTCCAGGTTAATTTTGAAGATTTTCCGGGCACAAAAAACTAGCAATTCACGGCACTTTTTTGGGTATTTTTTGCATTTATCATTATCAAACACATTTTCAATAAATAGTTATATTTTTGTCCTTCCCGGAGTCAAAAGTGAGTTCCAGACCTTTTTCTATTTGTTCTGTATGGTTTTCCAAAGTTTTAGGCAAAAATAAAGCAATTTTCCCCGACTATTCCTTGACTTTTCTGGGTCAAATGAAAAATTCCCTGACTTTTCCAGGATTCCCTGACCCGTGGGAACCCTGTTATCAGAAGATGATAGTTTCTCATGTGGGTAAAAACTAAATATCAATTGATAATCAAATGCACATTCTAGTAAATTAGGATCCCAGTTAAGGCGTGAAAAATGTTGGGAAAAGTAGTAATTTTCAAAGCGTTCTCAACACAACAGCTTTCTTAATATCTAATCCTTATTACCTATTTCTATTATCTTATAGGTTAAACATTCTCATCTGCCTTCTACAGGATTACAAATTTAACTTCTACTAGATAAAATTGTAGCATTGCATTGATAAAATTGTTGACACAATAATAAATTTTCACACGTCAGTCTCATAAAGATATATACAATTTCACTCACCGTATAATTTAAAAAAGCATACCTCATAATTAAAATATTCTTAGAACAAAATTCAACTGTCCAAACACAATTTAATAACATTAAAGCGTTTTTACTTAAAACGGAATTGTATTTTCAAAAATTGTGACCCAACAAATCCTTATACATCTTTTAAATTAAATCAATAGATTCATAGACAATTAAGGCGCTTGCTTCAAAATAATCTGTGAAGTTAATGGAATTAGTTCGCCTAAATTTTACAATTTTAGACGACTCTTAACCTTCACACAACCTACAATTTCCAAAGACAATATATAATAGAAACTGGTGTTCCAGAACCTGATATTACCAGCCTGACACACAGACCCAATCTCCATAATACTTCATTAAAAAACATACAAGAACCAACTGTCACGATACCAGTCTTTTCACTGCCAAGACCGTCTATTTTTAACTATCCCACCAGTCGCAATTCCCGTGGGCTTCCGATCGAAAACGGACAACACAGTATGGAACGAGAGGAATCCCTTGTTCTCAAAAGCTGTTAGTATTATGTTTCTCTAAAAATAATACTAGTACAACCTCCCATCAAAAGAAATTTAACTGTCTCTTCGCACGATCCCCGACATCGAGAAGACTTTGCTGATGATACACACTGGCAGCGTGCCCGCTGATGGGGAGTTGAGTAGTTATGCAGCTGCTGGTAAACTCGGGCAGTGGGGACGAGACAATGGGAGGAAGTTGGATTATGTACTGATTGAAGACACCGATATACAAGGATTACATCGGCGTCTTCAATCACAGATCACGAGCTTTTTGAGAGGCGAAAGTGACATTCGTAGCCTATACGAAACGAGAGGTCATTTGGGAGTCATAATGTCGAGGTAATTTGACCCCTTTGCCTCATTCAAATAATAAAATGAATTATGAGATTAGTGTTTAAGAAGAATGTATTTAAATGTTGCCAGTGAATGTAATCAACAAATGCTACTATTATTATTTCTCTCGTTACAATTCGTATTTAGAAGCGATGATTTAGAAAATCTGTAGGTTTTCAATATTATTCTTATAAAAAAACACCTCCTTACTAGTAAAATTATTAATATACTAACTGCCATGAGCCATGCTTTCTTTCATGACAATCTTGGGTCAAATTTTGGAAAGAGGGTAATTGAAGGGAAAGCAAAAAAGAGAAAAAAGAAAGAAGGAAAATAGATTCGATCGAAAGAAAGGAAGAGAAAAATAATAAATCCGTAATACCAATTGCGCAAGGCTACAAAATCCCGTATAAATTTTACTCTTTCTCACATTTTAATAATTAATCATCATAATAATTAGGAATCACAATCTTTTCCCTTATAATTATGATAGCACTCTTAAAATTCAAAGCTAATAAGAGTTTTAATGCAAATAAGGTAAAAACATTTTAAGAGGAATACTCGAAAATGAGGAACATTTTTAAAGACAGCATGTATGAAAGTAGAATTTTCTCATTAGAATAAAAAAATGTTATGAAGGGAACTGGTTAACATAAATAAATGAATTCAAATGAGGCAGTATAATAACCCAAATTATATCTTCTCTCATAAATGTCATACACGACTTCAGGCATTCCTAATTAACCTAAAGCCTCTATCCCACAAGCAATCGTGTACAGTACAACTTTGATTTTAAATTACTTCTCTATAATGTATTGCAATCACACGACTTCAGGCATTCCTAATTAAAAAATGCCTCTATCCCTCAAGCAATCGTGTACAGTACAACTTAGATTTTAAATTACTTCTCCTATAATAAATGTATTGTAATATATATATATATATATATATATATATATTAGGGTGGTCCTTATTTTCTGAAGTTTTGAAATTTATTGGTCTCACCCCCCAAATTTGTTCAATTATACCTAAAAATAATTCTGGTAAAATTTTATCAATTTCAAATGATATTTACTGGTAGCTCAAGGAAGTTAAAGTTTGAAAAATGTGGGAAAAATGACCAATTTTCAGAATTTTTTAAAAAATATCTTCAAGATTCAAATTGTGATAAAACTGGTTCAAATGTTTTATTTAAGACTTATTTAGATGGCTTATATTTTTTATGTATGTATTAACTACTCTATAGACCCTATAAATTATAAGTAAAAAGTACTATTTGGAGACGTCCAGTCACCAAAGGTTATAATGCACTACGGGTGGACGAAAGAAATTAAGTTCCGAATTTCTTCAAAGGAACTCCCTCGAATGATGCCATTTGGTGTTAAATTGATACTTCAAATGATAAAAGCCAGTGAAATAACAATAATGAGGCCTTTGACTGAACTGAGTGCTTTACTACAGAAATACTAATTTCTAACTGATCAAACCCAAAATTTGTCTTAAAAAACGGAATTATTATACTTGTTTCGATTAAAAACTTTGAAATACCTTTGAAATATTTTCTAGGTTTCATTTTTTATATGCAGAACTTAATTTTAAACCGTGCAGATAGGAAACTACAGGCATTATTCCTCCACCAGAAGAAAAAAAATCGAATTTATTTTTTTAAAGTTATAAAAATTGTTTAATATGTGAATTTTTGTTAAAATTTTGAAGGAAGAAGTTTTTAATTAAACTTTCTTTCTAATATATGTTAAAAAGAGTGAATTTTCATAAATGTAAAAAAGAAAATCGATTTTCACTTCTGGTATAGGAATAATCCATGTCATTTCCAATATGCACGGTTTAAAGTTAAGTTCTACACATAAAAAAAATGAAACCTATAAAAGTTTCAAAGGTATTTCAAAGTTTTTTTATCTAAAAAGGTACAACAATTCCTTTTTTTAAGACAAATTTTGGGTTTGATCAGTTAGAAATGAGTATTTTTGTAGTAAATCACTTTTTACATTAAAAGTTCAGTGAAAGGCCTCATTATTGTTATTTTACCCTGGATTTTATCATTTAAAATATCAATTTAACACCAAATGGCATCATTTGAGGGAGTTCCTTCGAAGAAATTCTGAATTTAATTCCTTTCGTCCACCCGTAGTGCCTTGTAAGCTTTGGTGAGTGGACGTCTCCAAATAGTACTTTTTACTTATAATTTATAGGGTCTATAGAGTAGTTAATATGCATAAAAAATATAAGCCATCTAAATAAGTCCTAAATAACACATTTGAATCAGTTTTATTCTTGAAATATATTTTTTTAAAATTCTGAAAATTGGTCATTTTTTTTTCACGTTTTTCAAACTTTACCTTCCTTGAGCTACCAGTAAATATCATTTGAAATTGATAAAATTTTACCAGAATTATTTTTAGATATAATGGAACAAATTTAGGGGGTGAGACCAATAAATTTCAAAACTTCAGAAAATAAGGACCACCCTAATATATATATATATTTAATTTAATCATGTGTTTACCAACCAAAGAGCAACTTCACACAGTGGAAATGCCTTGCAACACTAAAAAAAATATGCAAAATCAAAGTTTGTATTTAAAATAGTCACTTTTATACATGAATCTTAAAAACAAGAATGCTTAAAATTACATGAAAACTATGAAGATTCCTTTTTATTTACAAAAACCGTCTTAGGACTAAAAAATTTGAATACTTATATCTAAACACAATAAACGTTATTTCCTAAACTCCACACAAAACGGCATTTCCTTTAACCAATTGATACGTAAACGAAACCATGGAGATATTGATGGAAACACTCTGTGCATAGAAACGTTCAGCAGAAATAGTAACAAAAAGTTCGGGATACCATGGAACAATGGAATTTTTCACATCATTTTTGTACATGGACGATAAAAGAAGTAAAGTAGTATGGAGTAAAAGCTTTCATAGAAATATGACTGAATGGGAGACATTTAAAGCTAGGTTTCCTAGGTGTGCTTTTCTGGAAATTTAAACTTAAAAGTAAAAAAGATTTAACACTATACAAAAATCTCTACTTGTATTTATTTCACAATTCAAAAACATATATTTAATTTGTTCTTAATAAAACATTTAGTAAAATTTTATATAAGAAGTGAAGTATCTGCTTAATTTATAAAAACATTGGAAAATACTACGAAGATGATAGGATCATCCAATAATTCTGATCCATTCACAATCTCACATAAACAATTCGAAAATAACTGACCCCTTTTAGGGATTTCTGGTTAAACATTTTGAAAGTATGCTGCTAATTTTAGGCGCATCATTTAGTTTAGACAGTGAGAATAAACGACTTTGACACAAGGGAACAAGGGTATTCTTGCAGTATGCGATCTACCAGTATAATTATAGCTGGATTAAGGGTAAATGGCGACACCGCAACTGATGTTTTTTGAATCCACGTGTTTTTGGCCTTCATAATTGAGAATATTTGATTAAAGAACATCAGCGGTGGTGTCGCCATTTACCCTAAATTTAGCTAACTATACTGGTAGATTGCATACTGCAAGAATACCGACACAAGGGTATAAAACTAAATAAGCCATCAAAATATGAAAAAGTATGTTCAAAAAGTAGTGAAAGTCGGTTGCATAAAAAAGTTGGAAAGATTGTAATGTATAAGGAAAAGTCTTAATGCAAAAATAACATGAATAGGCCTGGTCACAAGTTCTTTTCAATAAAACTGATAAAAAAAACTAGTTTCCAATTCAAATCAATAGTGAATGTGAATTCAGTACAAAACTTTATTCCACCTCGTGAGGATAATTCACCTAACGAAAAGCTATTCCACTAATTCATTCCCCAGGTAGCATGAAAGCGAACAAGAAAACTCAGGATGCGGTTTTCAAACGCTCTTTCAAATGAAAAGAAGGAAGAAAGAAAGAGAAAGGGATTCATTCCATAGCGAATTTTTAAGAGACTGCAGTCTCGACGAATGAAAAGTGAAAAGATTAATTCGCGTCTATCCAACTGGGTTCGTTACAGTTCAAGGGCGTCCAACCAAACTATCATCCGAGCGATCTATGAAAACATTGCGGTAGTTGAGCGAGCAGTCAGCTGTGCATGAAATTACGCTACATTTGCATGCTTTTTCGGGCAGGAGAGCCCTGAAACACTGTAATTTATATCGAAGCCTGCCCACACGGGATTGTGTGTAATGATCCAACCGATATATTTCATGCCGGGTGATGCTTTGTGGATTACGACAGCTCGTTCTTCGGAAGTAATGCATATGCTGCGGAAAATCGGTGTTTGAGGAGCCGAATGGAGAGTAATGGTTAGGTTAAACAATGGTTGACCGAGCAGAGGAGAGATGTGCGATGGTTAGTCGAGGAGATTTTAGAAATTTCGAAATAAAAGTTACAAACGTCAATGATATAGTCTTGAATGCATGCAACTGTAAATTCTTCAAATTATATCTTTGGCATTTGGAAACAGGAAAGAAAATTACATACTTAAACTGTAGAACCAATCCTAAAGTTTTAGTAGCAGACAGTCACCGTGTCCTTTTTAATCAACAACCAAAGTTTCTTCTTACAATAAAAATTCTTAAAAGAAATCTTCCAGGCTTAAAAGTCATGATCTAGTTGGATTGAAATATCTAGACGTTTCGTCAAAAATTGAGTTCAACATCATCAGTGGAAGATTTTTCTAAAATAGTTACTCCGGCCGTGAAAACCTACATGTTTAAATAAAAATTAATTAATCACTAGAAATTTCATGATATTTAGAAGATTCAATCCGAGAAAAACGAGAAAAGACATCGCCATTTCAGAGCACCCGGAATAAAACAAGAGAATTGTGACGAATAGAAAACACTCAATTTTACAACATTAATAATAAAAGGGTCAAAGTATTATTTTCAAGATGGAAAAAAGTCAATGATAAAATACAAAAAAAAAAGTAGGTCTTTGAGTTCAGCACTTAAATCATTCATTTGAGAGAGCTATCCTTGAAAACAATATCATCTGCTTAAAAGCCGGAAGCCGGTCGACCTATAAGAAACACGATCACCCATGATGGCCAAGAGACAAAAAAAAAATAATAATCCCAACACCCCCATGAGTAGGCAATGACACAGAAGCAAATAATACATGCTCCCCAAAATCGAGTCACAATACAAGAAAACCTTGACCCACTTTCTCCCCCTCCCAACTGTAAAACCATCCGGCGACGACGGTCGCAATGATGTGGATCGCTTTCACGGCAATCTCATTTCCCAGCACTAGTAGTTAAAAGGCAGGAAAGCAAATAACCGAAGTTCAGGGAAATTTCATTGGGAAAATGTTGGTGATATATTTAGTCTCCCGCAGACATAGTTTTAAGAACTAAGTTCGGGAAGCTTTTTTACTGTGGCATTTTTCTGATAAAGGTACTCGTAAGAATTCAATGATTTTCGAAAAACTTTTTTTAAGTGATACTTGATATAATAAGTCAAATAGTTAAATTCACACACACATTACACACTCTATAAGATGGATGATTATTCATTTGCTGTAAATTTGAGGAGTTTTGGGGGTAATTTTAATAAGTAAAATATCAAAAGATAAACAGTTTCTTTAACTTTAAAATAGTGAAGTGTGGGTGATTCTTCCACATAAGTCAAAAATACATTTTCAATCAATTTTCTTTTGCAACATATATAAATAGAATTCAAATAATAAAGGGAAGAAAAATATTCAATCAGATGGTGGATAAACTACAAAATCACACGATTATCTGGATAACAAAAATAAAGCACTACACATTTTGTTATCAACACCGCTGTGGCAAATCCTCCAAAGATAGTAATTTAACATGAATTTCAGTGAACATTGGTTTAGTCTTCAAAACGCAAAGAATACTACCCCCAAAGGATTATTACACACGATTATAGCTCCCAGAAGGTTAACTTTCATCTTCACACGCTCCACGGCTCAAAATAGAATATTATGCCACCCACAGCTCGGCCACGTTTCACCAGAAAAGCGTAAATCCTCAAATTCCACACTGGCCACAAGGGATTATGCTACAATTACAGCAACACCCCCACAGCTACCAATCCCCACATGGATTCCCTCCTGCCAACAAGCTCCGGTAGCCAACCTTGACGCAATATACGCGGCCTGAATACATAACCGAACTTTCCCTACTACTATTACATGATTATTTAATAATAATAATGGTACTTTTGTTTCGAGGCTGGCTTCGGTACCCGTGGAAGCACATCATTTATTGTTATTATTATTATTCCTTTTCCACCTGCTTAGCATCAGCCAGGTAGGTAGGTGAACGACCTGAGCAGTGGTGTCGGGCGACCTTTGGATCGGAAGTGGGAAAACGTTCGATCGGGTTCGATTCATAAACGTGAGAGGGGTTCTTTTCTTTTTTTGAGGTATACCTTCAAATAGTAATAATAGCCCAGAAGGAACAGAAAGGCCGTAGGTAGCCTAGTGGTTAAGGCATCGGCTTTGGAAGGTCCCTAGTTCGATTCCCGACACCACTGAAGACCCACCATATGCGGAGCACTTGCTCGTTAAATCTGTGGGTCCGAAAGTCCTGTGGTCGGTCATGGCGCAGTTAATCATGGGTCCAGTTCGTCTGGAGACTATTTCCCTCCCCTTCAGAGATTAATAATGCCCGCTTATTTCGGGCAAAATGATTAATACTCATTGATAAATTTAATACCATTGAATTTATCACATTGCCCGCCTCACTTCGGGCATTATTAATAATGCCCGGTTTATCACTTTGCCTGTAACATATACACGTTGTGTGGACCTTAATGCATATACCTCTATTAATACCTTAATTACATTAGTTTTTGTAGGTACTTCTATTTTATTTCTAAATTTCTCGCAGTGTTCGCTTTGAGACTCTTAAAAGTTTAGGAGCCACAGAATCAGTAAAATTTACGAACTATTAGAAACCGATGAATTAAAAACGAGCATATGCATGAAAAAAAGGAAAACCAGACCGTTAAACACTACGATTTTCGAAAGAGCATTCCAAAGGTGAAAGTTCGAACTCGTAAGCAACTCCAAGCAGCAAATTCTTCAAAGCCCATCTGACAGCGCGCAAAAATATGGGACGAGAGTCTAAATTTAGACGAGGGGAAATCGTGTAAAATAGCTAACGTTTTAGCATCCAATACAATCACCTCATAGCAGTTTGTGAGTGCGATTTTCACGCTCCCTGATTGCGACATACTTTTAGCTCTCTTTATCACTTGAGTGACGTATCATTTCAAAATTTAAAAAAAGGGAATGTTGAAACTTAGTGACCATTAACAAATTACGTCTTATAATAATTTTTTACTTCCCTATACCTTCTTTTTGTGGTGTCTAATTTAAAAATTTAGTTACATTTTTCTTCGATGCATAAACTTCGTGAAAATTTGTATAGTGAAGTTCAAGAATAAGTTCAAAAGAGGTTACACCATCCTAAAGGAGTATAGCAATGAGATGACTTATTCTTATTGGATGCTATAAAGGTAGTTATTTACTTACACTTACAAACACTTAACACTTACAAACAGTTAACACTTACAAAGCACATAACATGATCAAAATTCAGATACTTTAAGCTAAAGATACAAAAAATAATTTTCCATATACTTGGACTTTATTTTGTTCTTAACATTAGGATGTCAATTTTGATATAAGAGAATAAAAAATATCAAATATAGTGTAGAAATCAATTTTTCCTTGCCATCAAAACCATGAAAAATTAGATTTACAGTCAGTTCAAGAGAAAATGGTTACAAAATAGATAATTCTGATAAGTAGGTACTTGATAGATGGTCAACAAAGTAAACATCTTTCCCTGAATATCTTTAGAATAGACAACTAACACTACCAAGAAAGACACTTCTAGATAATGGCTCAGACTTAAATTGTCGCAAATTATTCATAGCTTAAATTAAGAATCCAACAGTGTTAGTTATACACGAAAAATCATTCTTTCAAATGAACTCCAAAAAGAATAGTATACGTATTTGGGTTTCTTTCCTCATGATGAGGCATCTGGGAGATCAGAAATTCAAATTAAACCCATTCTAATTCCAGTTAATTACTGATGCGTACAACCAGCTAATTAATCCCTTTCATACTTATTCGAGCAAGAAAGCAAAGTGGTTCATTTGCATAGCTGATCTCTTCTAGCAAAAGGATTACCATTCCCAAGCAACAATAAACACTTCGTAATGAGCTAACGAAGACCGTCGCTTCAGGGATTCACCTAAGCTTGTTTTAAATAGCTTTATAACAAAATCAAAATAAAACGATATTTTTTCTGAAGAGGGGGACGAATTTGGGTTTCCCGAGAATTTTCAATGAAGGCAATTCGACCTATAAGGGTATCAAACTCTCAATATTATTCGTAAGATAAATTTGTCACTTTCAATTTTTTTAAAATTTTGACTATAAAACTATTTTCTCGAATCATTACGGGGTATACTTTTCTGCAAAATTACAAAAGCAAGAAGTTGGGCAGTTTCAATGGTAAGTCTAATTTGGGTAGAAAATATTTCTTTTAAATGCACTTAATTTTTCTCTTGCATAATACAAAAAAAAAAAACGATTTGTTTGAATAACATCGATAAAACTCTCCTTTACAAACTTACTCCAAGAATTGAAAATGCAAGATTTTAGCTTCAACTCTAAACATGACGTAAAACCATATCATAAATGGTTAAAATCCTTGTTTTTCACTCATTTGTTGAGAAACCAAAGCTTTGTAGCCAAATTGGTTCCTTTAACACGATATAATATTATACTACACTGAATTATACCAATTAATAACATTAAATCTCATTTAAATATTTGATGTTAAAAATTTTTAATTATGGCGGGTATATCAACCGTCACTCTAGTCACCCAACATCTTCTAGACCAGAACCATTACTACTTGAAATATGACCTCATAAGACACCACCAAAACAATACACCCAGTAGAACCAAGAAACCTCATTTGATACGAGACTATTACATATTACACCATGAAACGATGGTAAGAATAACAACACTTCCTACCCAAGACACACCAAAGACAAAACGCGGACATAATTCAACTCAACATCATTTTATGTCGGTCTCAGCTGCCGAAAATATACCCGGGTTACGGCAGAGGGTAATTACAACTCTTTGTTCCTCGAGTTCTGACGTGCTCTCCTCCCTTGGCTGACTTTCTCATTTATTTGGACATAAATTCCGACCCGACAAACCCGAGGCGTGATTGCTTTGTCTCAGGATTACACAGTGATTTGCTTTGTTTTCCAGTCGGGATTTGTTTTCACACTCATCAATAGAATCTGGCATACTTAATTACGTAGCTGGATCCGTTTTAAGTTGGAGCACTTATTATTAGTGACAGCTGGTGTTTAATTTTCGGAAACGTGACCGATTCCGTTACATGCGAAAGAATCTGTAATCAAGTATTCTTTTCTTGTGATACTAACTTTATTCTAATCTATATTCTTTGACTTTAGTTACTCAAAGGAAGTTTAATGCCAGTGAATGAATTATTTATTAACTACTTCCCAAAAGGCGTTAATTGCCAATTCCCAAACTTCTATTAGAGTTTCGTACAAATCGATTATTATTAGAACACTGCCAGCTGATGCATAGTCCAATTTAAAACAAGGAAAGCAAATGCGACAGAATAATTCTAGTCAAATAATACCTGCAGTTTACTCTCAGTATTTCGAAACAGAATAGACGTCGCAATATTTTCCGAGAAGTCGATACGAGACAAATATGGCTGTAATAAGCACGACTACAAAAAACATCATTCAAAGATGTCGGTGCACCATCTTTATATTATACCCTTCAATTCAATGTGCTTCAAGGAGTTATCTGTGGTCAATATCCATCTGATGCAAATTATGTTCATTTTTAACATATCTTACGAATTATTTCCGCTATAATAAACACACGTTTCGAGTGATAGGTATGGCCTTACTAATAAAAGGATAAACGCACACGGAACTGAAGCATTCGATTTCTGAGCGTTTTATGTTTATTTCAACCTATTTTAACTATATTCAGATATAAACTTTGAAAGGTTAAAAGTACTTTGTAGTATAACAGACTATAATAATATCATACTACATAAAAGGGAATAGGTTTCAGGGGGAAAGGATAAAACGATTGTTCTTTCAAAGATAAGCAACATTAGATAAATTTAAAGAGCAGTAAGAAATTTCCAAGACATTACATGCTATTGCTATACCTTTAACAAAAACGTTTGGCTCAAAAAGGAGGATTTACGATAAACATTAGAGCTGAATTGTTTCGAACATAAAATCACCCATGCGATTCTATAGTTAAGGTATCGAATAAAAAAGTTCAAACTTTGAACTAACTATAAATAAAGGTTTGAGTACGATATCTGTCTAGTATAGTCCAAAAAACACGGAAGAAACAATAGCAACAACCCCCAAAAGTCCCAGATTTCAGCGTTTCAGAAAAGGTAACTGCGAACAATTTTGAAAAGCAAAAGCATTCTATTGTTTGGGGTAGTTAGATATAGTAGTAAACAATTTCCAAATAGAATAAAAGGGCTCGAAATTCAGACAGTTTTTAGTTCAGGCGGAATGCCATCATTCTGAAAATATTTTTTGGGAATATACCTTTTCTCCTTTTTCCCATTTTCTCTCTATCCCCGTTCTCACTTAATTTTTTTAATCTTCCTCGCACATTCCCTCTATCCCTAGGTTTGAAAAGTGTAAGTAATAAAGAAGTAGATGAAGACAAGAAAAAAAAATAATTATCCGAGCACGGATCAACCAAAACAAACGATTAACCAAAAGCTTTTGCCCCATGTTATGACAGTGATTTTGGATTTCGTTTCCTAATCTACAGGTCAGTGGTCAGAGGCCCACGAAAGCTTAAAAAGTGGTCCGCGGGAAGGGCCCAATAACACACAAAAAATTAAGTGTAAACAGAGTTCAAGACTCAGGAATCCCATGGTGTCAAACATCTTTAACCCTTCGCTCTTTTCCTTCAAAAAAGAACCTCGATATGGTCAGTGATTTCCCGATATTATGCAATTTCGAATTCAGCGTCAGAGTGCGTGACTCCACTATCACAAAACGGCTAGTTTCGAATGGAATTAGTCCACTCTTATGATGCATTTGATCAGATACTCCTGTATTTATAGGCGTGATTTGCACAAGCGGAGTGTAGGTCACCACCCCGTGGTGGAGATATTGATCAGGAAAACGTCTCTGAAAATGCTGTATGGATGAGTTAATTTTTTTTTCTTCTCTTTCAGAAATTAGCACGTAAATGAGGATCCGATTCATTGTAAATACCCTCACAAGAGGAAATTTTTTCATATTCCCAGTTTAAATTTTTTTTACCACATTTAAAAAATAAATTGTTAGGTATAATTAAATCTACAAGGTTTGTGCCTTTGAATTGAATAAAATCCTTTGAACAAATACGTCATATTCACATAAGCAAGATTGTTTCCCAAATAATACTAAATTGAGAGCTTTGACATGTTTAAGATTTGAAAGGATGAATTCTTGAAATATAAATGTAAAAAAGATACAATTAAAAATAATAATAGGTATTTGGATATATAGCAAAGCCTATGTAGAAACATATCGAGAACTAGCTGCTTTACCCCATTTCTTTCTGTAAGTTCTATTTCTGAAAAAAAAAAAAAAAAATACGAGCAAGTGAAAAGTAAAGGTATCCTTCAAGTTCTAGCAGAGCACTCACTACATGATTTAAGTCGCATAATCTGTGTGTCAAAGCAAAAAAGAATTTATCAAAAATTCTCATAACCTTCGACCTTAAAATTCTGTATAAAACCTAAAAAAAACCAGCGATACTCTTTCAGCTAACTTAGGCGACTTCAACGTAGAATAGAGAAAGCAACACTACACTGCTCAATGAAACACACCAGCCCTCCGAAATCGGGCACAACCAGCCCAATAGAATAATACAGCAAACAACACCAATTCAAAAAACCCACGGAGCGAAAATGACCACCGTTTCGGTTATTTCTCCAAGCGAGCATGTCCGAAACTTTGGTTTCCATCGCGAGGTCGAGAAATGCGACACTCATTATTTCCGGATGTGGAACAAAGCGTTGTCGCGAATGAATGGGTTTCGGGCGCACAGCTTGCTTGCTCTCTGTCGCGTTTGTGGGAGTAGTCGGCGGGAAAACCACGCAGTCGAGGAGTTTCCCACTAAAAATGCACGAGGATGATTCGTATACCGATGATTCGCCAGACCGACCGACGTTCCCTTTTTGCTGGCTCCTGATTCAGTTTGAAACTTCAGAAAAAATTAAAAAATAAAAAAAAAAGCTCTACATTTTTTTGAACGGTTTTTACACATGATCCATCCCAATATTTTTTCCAAAATCTGGTCCCCCTCCTAAAAAATAAAGAAAATCGTATAATTTCCAACTTAAAAAGTTGACGTGAGTATTTAATCGATCCCCCCTCCCCCCTTGGTGAGATTTGGTGAGATTTTTCCGAACCCCTCCCCCCTTTTTTGACCTTAGGTAATTTATGGATGTCCCCAAATGAGGGGAAATGCCTCCAAATAATTTCAGGGCGTTTCATTTTTTTCCATAGAGATTCCATAGCCATAAACCACAAGTCACTTTTCCCCTCAAGTACAGGATGTAATCCCCACATCAAAGCCACCGCATATCAAGTTCATCCTAAACCGTGAAACCTGGCTCTTTTTAAAGATACACCGTGCACAAGGTCAGCCGACTTTAATCATCAGGGCACTGAAAACATAGACCGCTTTTATGTCAAACCAACTACGCTCAAAACTTATGTAACAAATATCCTTGGAGTGCCGCCAAAAGCTTATTTCAAGTCAACGTGCTTCACTGGGTTCTTCACCTTGGGCGAGCAAAGGTTAACACTGATTCACCCCTCATCTGGCACACAATTACTATTTGTATCAAGTGAGGATTCAGTTGCCCTAATCCTCTCACCTCAGGTAAAATCATCTCTAGGTGTGACGCGGAGACACACAAAAACCTAGAGGAAAGAATGATCAAAATCCGGATGGGGGTCTATCGGTAGAGATAGTATGACAAGGGTGCGCATCGTATGCTATCCTGAGTAGCCAACATAGATTGTGCCAAAAGTAAAACTGTAACATAGGAAGTCTTGCTGACGGAGGAGTTTCGGGGTTCAAAAATCATTCTCCTTCCCAGATAAGCAGCATAGGATGGGAGGACGAACATCAATTCCCTACCAAGAGGGAGATAATCATAAATCCGAAGTTATTTTTTTATTGGCGATGATTTAACACCATAAATTTGAAAAAAAAAAATTAAAGTATGTACTTTTTGCATTCAAATTGCTTCACAATTTGTGAAATGAAACTTTATTGCATGTGAATTATATACGATTTGTTCAATAAGCTAAGTACTCGATGTTTTGTTATTGGACTAGAAAATGTAGTTAGGCGGGTCTGGGGACATCATAATCACAACTGATATCAGGAATGTGCATTTCATAATGCATGCTTTGGTTGTAATATTCGATCAATTTTTAACTTTTGTCTGGTGAGGGACAAGGGCGGTTTAGATGAGGAACCCTTGGGGGGCAAACTGTCCCTGATGGTTCTGAAAGCATGATTTACCATTCTAAATATGTAATTCTCACAAAATGTTGGGACGGGAATTGCCCCCCTATGTCCCCTCATAAATCCGCCCAAGGTGAGAGAGGTGGCCCTCAACGGAAGAAGGTAAAGAGAGACTCATCTTATACGGATTCTTGTAGTTAATTTCACTTAGAAAAGAAATTATTTACCCTCCCTTTAAATTAATCACTCTTGAGAAGCAATTGGTTTTGGGTCGGGTGACCGGAGATACTGTCACTGTCATTCCAAAGGAAGAAGGTTCGACCAACACTCCATCTTTTGCAGCTCTACGACGTATCTCGTCGAGAGGAGGCAATCCGGGCGGCTAATCCAGTGCTAGAAATGCAACTGACGTCAATCCGCGAAACCCTACGTGCCAGCTGGCTTCGAATCAAGTTCCGAAATCTTGCTTATGTCTGGGGGAGGCCGGACCCGCGTGCTGCTGAGAAGGACCCGGTGTGATTAGCGACAGGGTTGAAGGAACCCTTTCATCTGAATATCTGATGAGGAATGGGTCGAAGGTTTCCCTCTCTCTTTCCTTCTCAGACAGCGGGGAGGATTAGAGATGAGGATTTTCCATCAAAGTATTCGACTCGGGTGGAAGATAGTCATAACGTATGGGAAAAGTATTTCCCAATCACCTTTGTTAGGTATAGTGATGAGTTAAATTTCCTTAAAGATTAACTAAGTTTGTGGTAATAATAAAAATAGCGTTTCAATTATTGCTGACATGCTTCTTTCTGCTAAGCTCCTTGAACTTTACTTTTGAATGGTAGAGAGGGATATGGAATATTGGATTGATGGATTTCCGATTGATGTACAAGACAGAAAATAAGAAAGAATAAGATGATGGAGAAACAAAGAGAAAAGAAGGTGCGAAGGAGAAGAATGGTGATAGAGGGTAAGAAGGATATTCTGGATAAGAAACGAAAGGTACATGATTCCCAAATTTTCATTTACCAAACAGGATTCTCAGAAAATTGCAAGAATGTTGGTAGATAAATCTTGTTGTTAAGACTAAAAACTGATGATTTGGCTAGCATACTACAAAATGTAAACTAAAATAATGTAGGAAATCTTAGGAAAATATTTTTACATCAAAAAGTGTTTGGGAGTGAAATTGGCTTCTATCCGTGATTGGTTCCGTGATTGGAAGTAAATCCGTACGGAACCAATCACGGATGGAATCAACGTTTCCAAACAAGCAAGTGACGTAATGACTAATGTCGTCTATTCAATTCATACCCGGGTATTGCTAAATGATCCCTGAAAATTAACAGTCCTGTTACATCTAAAAAATTCTTGTGTTAAAGTCATAATGGGAAATAATTTGACGATTCCCAATGGGAATCGTCAAATTAATCGTGACAAATTGTCGATATATTTTCTCATAACTTGATGAGAAAGGAGTGTATTATGAAGTTGCTGTTGCGTTGCGTTGAAAAAAAAGGCACCTGGTCTTATTTCATGAGTGATTGCTCAATATTAAAAAAAGGAAACGCAAGATTACTTCACATTCCCCAAGTTTTTAAATATCCAATGAGTCATTATCATTCATAGCAGACAGAATTTCAACGTAAGTAACCAACTTCCTTCCGAGATAGCCTCATTTCTCATACCTTCTTAATCTTATCGGTTCACTCTTCCCTTCTCATTTTTAGTAAAGCTTGAGCTTGAGAAGCTTTGACGTCTCTTAAACGAGTGTTTTATTCACCAATAGACAACAAAATGGCAACGAGCCCACTTACTGCCCACACGGGTAATTTGTCCAGAGGTAGGAATTAGTGGCAATTAAAGAGTAAACTCTAATGGCACTTTTAAATCGGGCGTTTCAAACAATAAAATGATGGTGCGTAGGACACATAAGTGTTAATTTTTTTATATAACGACATGTAAAAGATACTTTATTCATATTTTTAAGCATGTAAGGATCTTAAAACTTCCCTCAAACAGAAAAATTGTGAAGCACGTATTTTTTTTTCAATATAATAATGTAAACTTAATGCGTTTAAAACTGTTAAATATTTCAATAAGTCTTCATTTTCAAAGCTTAATGTCCTATACTGAAAAAATATAAGTTCTACGTGAAATGAGTGGAAGAAAAATATTCTAGTTACCTAAATCTAATATTCTAAGGGAATTTCGATGAAAAAAAGGGTTCTGCACAAAACGTTAAGCCAATTTTGTTAAATGACTCGACTATATAACTGGCGTGGCTAAAGAAGTAAATGGTCACATCTAATATACGAAAGCCCTTTTTTAGAGGGACTCCGAGAACTTATTAAGTTTAGATGTTCCAGCAATAGAAAATTAAGAATTTTTTCTATGAGAAAGAGGGCCTGTAGTAGAAATAATTGGTATCGCCGCGACTTATCAAGTTTTAAAAGTGTTTACAAAGTTGTTTTCTTCAATTACCAGTAATTCTTATTATTACCATTTTTGATGAAAACAAGGAATTAAAATTCTCAAATTGGTGAAGCAATTTTTATTTAACTCTGGAAAATGGTTAAAAGTTAATGATGAACAAATATATGAACTGGTTAGATGTTAGAATGAAAGTGGTATAAGTCCACTGAACGTAGTTTTGAGTAATTGAAGGTTTTCGTTAACGGCGCCTGTGTTGTTCTTAATGGAGAAGGCATTTTTTAGGCAGCTCCTACAGGCCACTCATTAACCTTACCACACTTGGTAAAGGATCTAAAATGAAATTCTAATCCATGCTTTTCTCCAAACTTTTCATTTTTTGACTTGTACCACTTTCATCCTGAGCAATCGACCAACAGGTCTATGTCTTGTCTTCAACTCGAAAATTACAACAACATAGCTCTTCCTATCCCATTCAGCTTTGTTCTAATATACTTGCTATCATCAGGGCCGTAACCAGACTTTTGTTTCGGGGGGGGGGGGGTTTGACTCAAATATTTTCTGAGGTACCTCCTTACAAGTACTTTTATATGTTAATTTTTGGATGACAACACTGGATTGAAATTTTGATGCACTAAATTTCAAAACTGTATGAACAATATGAATTCCAAGCAAAAGGGGGGGGGGTCTGGGGGGTCCTCCCCCATTAAAATTTTGGAAATTTGCCCCTCAAAAGAGTGTTTTAGCTCATTTTGAGACCCTTTAGATTACACCCAAAGAGAACCACTCATTATAAGCGGCCGAATTTTCAAGGTAAAAAGAAGGTAGGTATATTGTCATAAATGGCAAAATGTTGAGGGGGTTTTTGGGTTCCTACTCCAGAAAATTTTTTGAATTTTGCCCCTAAAAGTGGCATTTTAACTCATTTTGAGACACTTTAAGTTACATCAAAGAGGACCTCTCCCTGTAAATCACACAAGTTTGAAGGAAAAACCATACTTAATAGATTTCAAAATTTCGAGGGGGTTTGGGGGTCCTCTATTTTGGAAATTTTACCCTTAAAAGTAGGGTTTTGACTCATTTTGAGACCCTTTGGGTTATACCCGAAGAGGATCCCTCCTTGTGAGACATAATTTTCAAGAAAAATAGCAATATAAAAATTTATGTCAAAATTTCGGGGGGGGGGGTTGTACCCCTAAACCCCCCCCCTTGGATACGGTCCTGCTTGCTATCTTTCCCTAATTGGCCTCTTTTGCACAAAATGTATTCTCTACACAGTTGGGATGCTACAAAATGAAGGCATTTAAAATCCAGACATCTCCGCTCTTAAGGGGACTCAGTACCAAAAAAATATTTTTCTTTATTAACAGGATTTTATTATCTTTTTAGGTGTTAAATTATGTATTAACTTCACACTAATTCATATTTAGCACAAAAAGCAAATTCCAAAATTTATTTATTTCAAAAATTAAAAAAAACTTCAAAAAAGTGGTCAAAATTAGCCTAACTTCAAAATGCTACTCCTCCCTTAATATACACTCTTTTCACTTGATATTTTTTCTCAACATAAATCAAACTTATATTGTTACCTCTGCGTATGGAAATTTAAATATCTGAAAGGGTTTCGGAAAAATAAAAGAAAATCTGAAATTTGACATTTTTTTCCAAAAAATATGCTAAGTTTCTACTTTCTTGCTTTGTAAAAAATTTTCTAATAAATATATTTTAAAATCCATACACAGAGGTGTTTAACATACATTACTGATAATGACTACCCAGTTTTGAGTGATTTGGACAATTAGAAAAAAAGCCTTAGGGTTTTAACCATAAAAACCTTGTTTTGAGAAAAACCCATTTAAAGGTTGAAAATTATGCTTCAGTAAGCCTATATTCGGGTCAGAAAACCTCAAATTTTTTAAACTTAAAACCCTCATATCATTATGAAACTTAGTAAGAATAATTCTAAGGGTAGTTTCTTCATTTTTATGGCAAAATCTCAAATTCGAAATTTTGACCAAATTTTGGTACTGAGTCCCCTTAAACGTTTTAACATACAGCCATTTCTCTCCCCAAACCCCTTTGCTCACATAAAGATTACAAAACCCCATCTTAACTTTCAACGGCCGCCTTTCAAGAAGGCATTATTACGCTCGATATCTCCAAATTCCTCAAGCCACTCATCCAAAATAAATGTCAAACAAAAAGCCGATGAGATAAAGGGTGAAAGCACAAGAGAAGAGACCTCTTTCTTTTCCGGAGAAAGAAATGAACGCGGCTATCGAGAGAGAGATAATGTCTCGACACGTGATCCTCCTCAAGAGACCATTATTATTATACTACATTACATCGCGGTTTCTTCTTGACACAAGGAACAACGGCGGCGGGTTCAAGATGAAGGCGACCGCGACCTCATTGCGAATTTGACATTCGAATTCGGCGAGGTTTCCGGAATGGAGAGATACTGGAGAGCACTCCTAAATGGAGTTACAGTGAGCCAAACCGCGGGTTTCTTTGAATGTTGTGTTGGGGCTTCAGTTTTCGGAAATACTGTTTAGTTAGTGGAAACCTTGTGGATCCAATTAAGAAGAGAGTTACCCCAGCCCTTTCAGACTTTATTAGTTACCTTACGACAATAACAAGAAGAGGTTAAGGGCATCCCCTCCTCACACACCTCCAACAAAAGTCCCATTTCAGCTTTCTGAAAGCCTTTTATAAGTCAAAATTTTTATAAAGCGTAGAATTTTCACAAAAATCAAGGAGGGCTTTTGTTTCTTTTGGGCCAGACATAGAATAAACACCCCATTAAGAAGAATTTTTAGCACTTTTTCAGTAAAGCTCATCTTTGGGTTATTCTAGATCAGGTTGTAATACCCTTTTACCCTTTGATAAAGATATTTATAAATATGTCATTCATTACTAGAAACCTAACCAAAAATTATTTAAAATTTTCTCAATTGAAAGTTCAGGAAGAGAGAATAAAATCATTTATCACCAAGAAGAGAGAATAAAAAATTAAAGCTATTGAAATCAAGGGTAGAATATGGGTTAAGTTTTCCATTTGAATATTAATATGCACACAACCAACACTCTCATAAGAATTAATCTCTTAAACTTCACTAAATTTATCACTTAAACAAAATAATTAACTTACAGTCATTGAACATTCACTCTGGTTTGACTGAAACCGACGTCACATGGAATAAAAAAGTTACCATCTTAATTTTTCAATATTGCTTGGGAAGTGAATTGTTTGACAACCTTTTCAGCCCTGGCAGCCCAAAATTTTCTATAGGATTTAATAGAAATGTCGGGCGGTCTAGAAAGGTTGATTGTTTTGGATTTTATGGCGCAAACTCCTTATACGCGGACATACTGCGTCAAACACAAGATTAAAAGTTAAAAACTGTCTGAAAGGATTAAGATTCAAGAAAATAGAGATTTAACTGTATTGAAAAAAATCATGTGCATGCATTGGCATAAATTCATTAGGTTCAAGGATGCAGATTTTCCCGCAGTTAATTTCAAACATCGTCTGGCGCGAAGACAGCCGGAATGAAATCGCGTCAATAAGCGACGTCACCCATCACCGAAAGTTTATTTCTGGCTTCCGGAGCAAAGCGACATCCCAGAGGGATTTCAGGACTCTCTCTCTCTCCCATTCTGATCCAAAAGCAAGTTCAAACCAGTTCCTTTCTGAAAACGATGGAAAAAAGAACCCAGAGAGCAGAGAGACGGATCCTCTACTTATTCTCCATAACGCAAACAGCGGAGTGCGAATCTGTCTTCATTGCAGCTAGCAAAAACAAGCGAAACAATCCAAAATACGCCTGTCTTTTGGTGTTAAAAATACGCGGAGTCGACTGAGTCATGGCATGAGTTGAAAACGTAATTCAAGTTCATGAAAAAAAAGTGTCCCCGCCTTATTGGAATGGGTTGTGCTCTTGCACAACCTTTTAGCACCTATAGCTTATAGGGTGAGATGAGATGATATGATTCTGTTTGAGCGACGACTATCTCACGTTCTCTTTAAAAAAGTAGAAAACTCCAGACCGAGTACCAAAGTTCAAATTCAAAAATAATATGGCATTCAGAATTTAAGTCAGTCATCTTAATTTAGATTTAGACCATATGATTAGATCAAATTCAACACAAGAGAATGGAACCGACCACAATAGGCATTAAATGAGGGAGATATCGGAAGTGCCCAACCCAAGGGAGAGACTAGCTATAAGGGAGAGTGGGGATGAATACCTTAACTTCACTTTTTAAATGTTTAATATTTCCCCCAGAAAATAGTAGTACCTAACCTACCTAGCCCAGTCAGTGGCATAAGCATGAATGCCTTAACTTCACTTTTTAAATGTTTAATATTTCCCCCAGAAAATAGTAGTACCTAACCTACCTAGCCCAGTCAGTGGCATAAGGAGGATTTTCCTTTTTTTTTTTGGGGGGGGGGGGGTCCAATGGAAAAAAAAAAATTTACCACTGAAAGTTAATTTTCCTTAAAAATATAAATAAATTTATAATTTTCTCATTGTAATTATTTCCCTATGTTAATTAATAGTTAACATTTATTATTAATTAGTATAATAATTAAGAGCAAGTACTTATTAAAATCTTTATCAACACAACAGTAAAAAAATGCTTCTTAAGTACTACAAAGGTCCACCCCAAGCAAGAGTTTTTGTATGAATTATCAATGGCTCCAAGTTGAAAAGGGGGCCTGGGGACTCTTCCCCCAGGAGAACGGAGAAAATTCATGGTTATTTTCCTATCCTACTTTTAGATTTTTTTAAAAAAGTGGGTATGGTGATGAATGGGATATGAGTTGTGGGGAAAATGGACAATTCCATCATCCTTCATTTCCAGGTTTCAAAACTTTCCATAAATAGCTTGCTCTATTCAACTCATTTTAGTAATTTCTGATAAGAAGGTAACTAAAATGGGGTAAAAAAAACTAAAGTTTTGTACTTCAAACTTATGTGCAAATATGAAAATTCTTAATGTGCAAATACTTGCAACTTTCATCTCAAATATGTTATAGTTAAACCATTATTCATACAAGGTTGGTTTTCATGCTCAATTTTTAAATTCCTTCAGGAATGCAAGAATATGTAACCATAGGATAGGAATGGCTTTGTCCAGACATCAAAAATTATCTATTTCGACTTCTAAAAGTACTAATCCATCAAGAGCGAGTAGCATTAATAGAAATAACACCAAGCCTCAACCACTGAACTGAAACAAAAGGACTTGCTTCAATTTATATGTTAATAATGTTGAGTAATTTTACTCAACATGAAGATAAATAAAATAGGCTGTTTTCCCCTTTAATTGCTTTTTTGATTTAATTGAAGTGTATTATTCCTTCAAATAGTTTTATTAAAAATAACATTGTTATTTTGTAAATTTCTTACCTTTTTCAAGTGTCCCATTCATCCTCATGCATGGGGATTTTCTCTCATTCATCACCTCCCCACTAATCCTCTAGTAGAGCCAAAATTCTGAAGCCCTCTCCCAGAAAATTGTTTTGAAATTTTGCCCTAAAAAGTTGTATTTCAACTCATTTTTTGGACATTTAAGACCCTATGGGTGTTACCCAAAGATTACTTTTCGTATGTCCCAGAAGTTTTAAGGAACCCAGAGGCATACTATCATCTAAATTTCAAAGGGAGTGAACCCCTTCGAAATTTCCAAAAATCCCATTGGATGTGGCCCTGGTCAACATCAATGTAGAAAGGAAAAACATTCAAGTTCCCTTTTAAAAATCCTGAGAAGAGATCCAGACACAAGGGGGGTCAAAGAAAAGAGCCACACTTTGCCAACCACTGTACTTAGGCAATGATAAATTGTGAGTTTCAAGTGGGTCGATTGATATTTTTGAAAAAATAGTTATCAGAAAAAAAACAAGAGAATGTACAGGAATTTTGTGGAGAATCATAGGCAGATTTAGAATAAACGAAGAGAAAGTTAGAAACTTTAGGGGGATGATATCCCTTAATTGCTCTAAGAAACATCATTTACCTTCAGAAAAATTGGAATTTCTGAAAAGGTTGTGGGGCATGGCATTGCCCCAAATGACCTTCCATAAATCCACCCAAGAGGAGAATCAGAAATGCCAAATTCAGAAAGTTTAGTACAAAAGGCACAGCACATAGAACGAGCTCCCTGCATTGAGCTTCAATTGTAAGACTAATTTTTAGTTATCATGTTCTGCAATTTGTACTAATTCACGAAATTTTTACAATACATTAATGACAGCATGTATGATCTTGATTCGGCTAATGAAGCGAATCCGGGCTGCAGATATTCATCGCCAAATTTGGCATACGATTATCATACTGGGTTTGGTTGTTTGGCGTTTTACTTGACGACAAAAAAATCGCCAAATTCAGCTGCAGCTCACATTTGCTTCGTTTACCCTTGATTCTTCAAAACTTTTAAAAAAACACATTCCAGGTAATAAGTTTTTTTTTTTTAATTTTATGGACTTTTGAAATTAAGTGATTCATTAACTAAGCCCTTAAGCACTGACTCCATGAAAAAGGTACGGGGTGTATGTTATGAAAAATAATAAATTGAAAATTTTTTCAAAGAACACATCTGATTTTGGCCCATTTATAACTGGATCAAAGAATTAATTATTCACCTGATCATTATCAATTGTAGTTCAAATTTGAAATGCAAAATAACTTGTATACTTAAAATTGAAAAAATAATTGTTTTTAAATGACAATTCCTTAGTAAATGGGAAGAGAATATTCCAATCATATTAGATTACTTCATATATAACTATGCATTTTTTTAAGAGAATATAGATTAAACGTAGGGTTTAGAATTATTTTTTTCGACCACATTCATACCAATTACAGGAAAAATAATCCAACTTACTTCTTGACCAGTCTCACGATTAACGGCAAGCTGAACTTTGCCATAAGTGCCCTGTCCCAACTTTCGCTGGACATCGAAACGTTGTTTCAGCCTGTGTTTCTGGTTATTTTTTAGAGGTGATGACACTAGGTCGTTCCGAAAGCTATCCTGAACAACCATGTTGACAGTTAATGATGATTCTAGAGATCAGCTGTCAAAATAACCAATTTGTTTTCACCAACGATTGTAAATCCACTCTTCCTTCGATCGCATTTTCAGATGGAATTTAGATAATCCTGAGTAGAACACCGCACGATATCCAAAGCAGGGCGAAACATTCTTTGTCTTAACAGTTGCACTTCTTGAAAACGACAGACGTTTGTAAATTTAGACGTCTGATCCTTTCACAAGTCAATATTAGTCATTCCAACCCACACAATTCTTGCCCGATTGCTGAGCACTTTCCGACACCGAAACCAAAGATTCTACTGAAATCTGATTTGTGTACTTTTTCAAAGGACTCGGGAAGTAAGCAAAAAATTGCGTCACGTCCTAGAGGGCGCTGCACTACAGTCGTCTGCTAGGTTCGGGTTTCCACGCATAATCACAGAACAGGAGATGGAACGTTCAATAGGCGTTCTTAGCGCCACCAATGGGCGATTCCCACATTTTTTGAAAACAGAAAAAAATTCATTTTCCAGTAAACAACTGGTTCTAAATTCAAAAATTATCACGAAAAGTTTCAAAAATATATAGTTAACTCAATATTTTAAAATAAAATCGAGAATTGCTTTGCACTTGTTTCGAATCCTAAACCATTGTTTCGGATTGATTGCCGCCAAATGCTGTTTCGTTTTAAAAAGTCAAACTTTGAAATTAAATTAAAAAGTGAATCGCAATTAAAAAAAATTGAGCGTATATTCCTTTTTTTGGACATCTATCTAATAAAAAATAAAATGAGGGAATTACCAATTGATTACAGTATTATTTTTATTTCATTTTATGTGAATGTTAAATAGGTATATTTAAAACACTAAATAAATATTTTCAATAGTTTGTATGACTAAAAATAGTTTAATACTTTATATACCAGATTGGGATTTACAGCTTTAAAAAATAAAATTTAAAAATGTCAATTTGGTTCAAATAGCTTTTATTATTTTAATTTTGGATGGTTATTTATGTTTATTGTTAGGTCCCTATTTTGACTTCCTGCGCTAAACACAAAATAAGAATGTTAAAAATTTATTTAGATTTAAAAAGTAATTTCCACTTCTAACCATTTTATTTGTGGAAAGCTGCATCTGACCCTTAACCACAGAAAACAACCACAGCTACCCAATACAAATCCAAAAAAATTTAATCTTGACGCTATTGATTTTTAAATAGATATTTGGTTTTACTTTATTCAGTTAGTTCAAATCACTCCTAAAAGCATGTGCAGGAAATTTTACAAGCTTTACAGAAGGTCTTAGGCTTTCCTGGCTTAAGTCTGTTGACTAGTGCCGTGCTATTTAAGGAATACTCCAGAATATGAGCCTTTGAAAATATCTTCTGAAACATTCCATGCTGTTTGCACTGCTTTATCTAATGTCAGATCCATTTATACTAAAGAAGGAGGCGGTGTTTGTTCTAAAGAAAATTAAATACACACATTGGTACTTACGTATTATCCCGTCGACTGTGACGCTTAATCCGAAAACGTTATCAAATCCCATTGACTTTACTATTACTGTGCCGCTGAATTAGCCGGCTGCTGAACGGTCGACGGGATAATACGTAAGTACCCACACATTCTTGCAATACATCCAATATGGTTTGGCTTCACTTCAGAGAGAATATACAAAAGGTTTTCCTTATTATTTGTAGTACTATATAATATTGGACTTGTCCAAGCTCATCATTGATTCCATAATTATTTAGTGGCATGTTCTCTGCGTGGGTGATCATATAGCTATATGTTTAGCTGTGTAGACGACTTCCACTTCAATTCATTAGTACTTCCATGATAATCAAATGCATATAGCAATATTGATTTAGTTACTTGCTTTGGGTAGTTTGAACACCTTAGGTAGCATAAAAGTTAGTTATGTAATTGCTAGTGTTCGGCACTAGTTAACTAGAACTAGTTGCAACTAGTAGTTAACTACCGATCAACTAGTAGTTAACTAGTAGTTTAACTATTTTTGGTTTAAACTAGTTTAACTAGTAGTTGAACTACTTTTTTTAATAACTACTAGTTGAAACTACTTTCAAATTTTCAACTACGTTTTAAAAAAATTTTGTTTAAAATTTCAAAATTATTAAAAAATGTTATCAAAATATACAAAAAATTACACTGCTATTTATAACTAGTGTCATGGTGTAGAGTTCTCAAATACCATAACCAGAAATAAAGCACCGTTTTGAGCGAAGCATAAAGTTTTTTGTGATATAGGTAAGAAAGATGTTTGGAATTTGGGCAAAAAATAGGTTATTAAATTAAATAGACTAGTTAACTAGTAGTTAACTACTTTGGGAAATAGTTAACTACTAGTTACAACTAGTCCCAGGAAAAAATAGTTAACTACTAGTTGCAACTAGATTTTCCCAGACTAGTTAGTAGTTGGTAGTTAACTACTTTTTGACCACTAGTTGCCGAACACTAGTAATTGCCATTCAATGGACTCTAACCGTCTGACGTCACACGGAACCAACACGTGACCTACTGAGCTTGCAATTGGTTACCACAGATACTACACTAGTAGATCTACTAGTGTAGTATCTGTGGTAACCAATTGCAAGCTCAGTTGTAGGTCACGTGTTGGTTCCGTGAAGTCTCGAACCAGATAGGCGGTTAGAGTCCATTCCTTAAAAACACCAAAAAAGTAATTGCTCTGGAACTTGTATGCAGTATTGCAAATTCAAAAAAAGCATAACATTAAAAATGCTTAAAATTCAACCAAGTTACAATTACAAAGCTTATTCCTAACATATGATACAACCAATACATCTGACCACCAGAACCTCCTCTTATTACTGGAGGATTGCACTCTGTACTGGTTTCTTTCTCTCTGAAATAACAGTTTCCATTTCCAGAGCATTCTCCAAAAAGAAAGGACTTGAGAGAAATCTGTTGTTTCAGAGAGCAAAAAAAATATTCAGAGCAGGGTCATAGAAGAGCAAGTAAGAAACATGAGAAGGTTTTGGCTGGCAGCCGGTTCTGTCCAAGACATATTAGTATAAATTCCAGCAATATATTAAGTTTGAAAAAGTGGTAACACTTTGAAAACTGTAAAATTAGAGTTCACTGGCAATAAGTCAAAAGAATGTAAAACTAAGGTAGAGGAAAAAAATATTTTTAATCATAAGATACAACAAAAAACGTACCTCAATAAGTTTTTCTAAAAAAAATTCCATTTTTTTTTCTTACACCTATTTTTCAAGAAGTAGCAAAACATTAATACATATGATAATAAAGTAGTATTTTATTCCCTCAGTTCAGACAGTTGGAACAAAATAGCACAGAACATTTTAAGTCTATAGTTACATCTATTATTTCTTAGGTTTTTCTTCTTTCTTTGGAGAAGACTTTTTGTCTTTGTTATCAGAGTCCAAACCACCAACTGCATTACGCACCACTTCGCTTTGAGGGTCAACTCCAGGCAAATTTCTCAAGACGCTCTGTAAAAACTCAGGGTCATCCATTACTTCTCTTAAGTCCTCTTCCTCCTCCTGAAATTAAAGGGAAAATGTTTATGAAGTTTTGCGGGTACAATTTCAAATCTACTGTCCGTCTATCACCAGTTGAGCTCTTGTTTGCATTTCTGTTGCCAAGGCAACAGGACTCTCCATATTTTCAATGGGGGAAATTGTTGCATTGAATCACAAGTCCTCTTTGTTCATTATTTTAACAGTTCACTAATCCCAGCCTCTAACATATGCGTGCAACTGCATCAATTCCGAGAAGAAGATCATGATCATCATCATGGTGGCGCTTCCTCCTTCCCCGGGGTAGAAGGAAAAGAGCTTAGACAAAAATACCCATTGCTTTACCGCCATTTAGATAATTGAAAACTGGAAGTTTAAAATGGCAATGCCCTTGTGAGGTAAAGATAAACTGGTGGAATCCCAAACTGCCACTAACTATTAGAAGAAGATCATGCTTGTGATCGCCAAAAATTCTGCCAATAATCCTCTGTCAGCTTTAATCCCCGTCGAATCATAATACAGTTTATCCCTATTGAAAATGAACCGGTCTTGTTTCTATAGTAATCGTCGCAACCAGACAACTAGGCGAGAGCTCAACTGGTGGTAAACAGACAGTACAACCAAGGTGAAATCAAAAGTCAGGTACAATATTAACAACAATTAAGTTGAAATGCAAAGTAATATTTTCATAACATAAGGATCACAGGTATAAAACAGTGGTCCTATTTCTGTAAGGAAAAAGACAGTAACTTGTTTTACAGTATGAAGTAAAGATACATGAATTATTAATTTTTAAAGAACAGGAGTGACTTTGCATTCACTGATAGTTACTGCGTTTGGATAAAATTTACAACAAATTCTTTATAATAAAATATATGAGGTGTTTCGACAGTCCATCAAACTCTGCACAACCAGATTCCTTGTGTGGAGTGGAGAGTACACAACAATGTCCAAAGAACTATACCTCTACTTATAGTTTTTAACTAAGATGAGGAAAAAAAAGTATGACAATACAATATAAATGAAAAAGAAGAAATTATAAGAAATTTTTGTTTTAAGACTAAGATGTTAAAAATATTCACAGCACAAATCATGCATGTGGCTTAAAATGAAATAGACATTTTCAGTTAGATACAGTTATCTGATAATATGTCACATTTTACAAACAAATGAGTCAAAGAGGTACAGTTCTTTGAGTGTTTTTATTTACTCCATGGAAGGCTGGGCAGAGTTTAAGAGGGCTTGCTGAAACATCCTGTGTAATTTCTTTCTCAATAAACAACACAATATTAGGTAATTTTAATAATTTGGTATGCTCAAATATAGAAGAATTTAGTTGTTGTTTCTTATGCCACTTGGAATATCCAAGCTCCATCCGCAAAGCGTACAGGATTTAAGGCAAAGGGGGTGCGGCTCCTGAGAAAGTGAGGCCCGAAGAATTCAGTTGACAAAGTAAATTCACATCATAAGCACTTCTGGCAAGCATTAGAAAGGTGGGTTGGTTGGTTGTTTTGGGTTTTATGGAGCAAGGTCCCTATATCGGACATTCCGCGCCAAACACAAGATTAATAGTTAAAAAGATATTTAAATTAAAAGTCATGTCTGTTTCCAACCAATATTAAAATATGAAGCTTATTAAAATACTTATAAGATGCGGGCGTGAAGCCCGTTATTAGAAAGGTGGGAGCATTAGCCACAAGTTTTAAAAAAAATAACACTTTTACCTTATTTTGATCCTTTTCATCAGTTTCCATAGGTGTTCCAGCTTCATCATCTGATCCGTCATCTGGAATATCAGAAGAAATTTTAAATAAAGCTCATTTTTGCCATATAAAAGGTGTTTAAAACAAAAATTAACAAGTTAAAATTGATTTTATTGTCAACAATCTTAACCCAATTTTATTTAGGATGGTACAGCGCTTTCATATCTTACTCTAAAATTCTTTTTAGTTGTTACATTTTGAATCCTTTGTACATTTTATCATAGAATTTTTGCTATTATGCAAGTTAAACACTATTGTTCAATCAATATTTTTATTAATTTTCTATCAAATTATAGTTATATTTTAGATTGTTTAATATAATATATGTATCAAATGTAACCTTCAAAGTTATTTTTAACAAAATTTTCTAACAAGTTATGTTACCATACACTTGGAATGTTTACAATTCAATTAAATAAATCTATTTTTTATTTCACAATAAAATCATGTTTAGAAACTAGCAAAAAAAAAAAAAAAACTTACAAGATTTAAAAGTATGGGAAATTTGAAAGTTGGATAAGCAAGAAATCTTTGAAAGTTTAAAGAAAATAATTTTTTATATTGATAGCAATGTTTGAAAGTTAAGTAAATTCACTAGTCCACCAAAAATAATTGAGATAAATTTACTGGGTTCAATTTGATTACTTTAGGATTAAAGAACTGAAATTGTGTACCATTTCTGAGAAAAGATCAGCTTTGTTTAACAAGTTTATTACTTTTTTAACTAGAAGTATTAGTTCTCTTAGCAACCAAAAATGTAGAACGGATTAAAATTTCTATAAGAGCTTCCACTGAATATGCATATAGCACATAGGTTCCCTAACTGTTTTGGACCACTGCTCTCTTTTCAAGAAAAAATTTTTATGATGCCCCCTTTACAAAATTTTGCCTTTAACTTTTATTTTACTTAAAAATAATTTTTCAAATGGAGGAAAAGGGGGAGGGGTCCGCTCCCCATCCAATTTTTGAATTTTACCATGTTTTAAAGTGATTTTGTGGTACTTTTAAGCAGTTTTTGAATGTTTTTTCAGGCACAAGACATTCATGACATAGGCATTAATTTAAAAGAAGTCAATGCCCCTTATTACTCTACAAATGCCTCCAGTATTTAAACCACCTAATCACAGCCTCCCTAGAAAGCTTCAATGCCCCCTAGGGGTAGTACCACCCACTTTTGAAAGCACTTATCTAACACATAAATAAAAGGAGCATTTTTTAAATTGAAAATTCTGTAGGGCCTTTCAGTTTTGGTAAATGCACTATTGGCATAAGATACTCACGAGTTTGCTGTAAGGACATTTGCATGGCATAAGCAATCTGCTCTTCTTCAGTCATAGCTGCAAAATCTGGAACCGCAGGAGATGCAGTTGAGTTCTCTTCAGTTGCAAGAGACATTGCAACAGCTTGTTCTAACATAGCTTCTTCACTGGTTCCTGGAAAAACAATGAGCTTTTTAAATGAGCAGTTAAACTAGAAGCACAATTTCTTTATGGCCCTCTTAATGACTGATATATCTAGGAATGGATGCTTCTGAAGGGGATTAATAGTAATAAAGATCTTAAGATATGGGAAGTACCTAAACTTATTATCATGACTAAATCCTGCAAAAAAATTATAACTTAACACTAGAACCGCGGCATTTTCGGTACAACTAAAACCGCGGGCCTGGGTCAAATTGACCCCGGCTTAAAAAACTGAGCTTTTAATGGAATATATCATATTATTTGAGTTAAATTACTTTAATTTACTTCTTTGCTCTATATTAAGGTCAATAAAGCTAGACATTATTATAATTAAAGTATTAAAATGCCAAAAACGTGTTAAAGACTTAGAACTTTTCAGGGGATGATTATATTTCTGAGGCTAAAAATTTCAGTAAACCCAGATAACAATAATTTGATATATATTTTCTGTAAACATCACCGGCATTCCATAATTTAATGCCAAATATAGCTTTAAATTCATAATTTCAATTCAATTTTCAGGCTTTTCCGCCAAATATCGCCTGCTGGTCAATTTTCAAAAAAATTCGTTTCTTTATAAAAACTAATAAAACTCCCTATACTTTTATTTTAAGTTTCAGAAATTATTAAAATAGTATCGGTTTGAGGAAATTTTTATCGTATTTATTTTTATGATTGCAAATTCTCATTTTTCCACAAAAATAGGCTTTTGAGCATAGAAGCGCAATGGATCGGTGGTTCCAAAAATCATGCTCACCCTGAAATTTCTAATTGAAAGTTCTAAATTTCTTCTGCTGTAGCTACCTCTAGATTATGAAATTGTGTATTCAGAGCTTCAAAAAAGTTAAATTTATGATTTTTGCATTATTTTCTTCAAATAAAAAAATTAGACTGCTTTCAGGGGAAATTCGGAAGAAAATTAACAGGATATGTATCTAAATTGTATTTCAAACATATTTTACCTTTGAAAAATGAATTACCCTCAAAAAATAGGGAATGGATAGAGCTCTTCCATGATTTTTTACCGATCCACCCATGTGTATTCAGAGGAATGCAATTTGCAACTTATCTGCTCGAAAAACCTGTTTCAAGCATTCTTTATTATCCCAAACTGGTCTAGTGACCTTGACCTTTGTGGGAAAAGAGGGTAAAACTGATAAAACGAGATTCTTCAAATTTTTGACAGCACTTTACTGTGATTGCATAAGGGTAGAACGCTTTGGGTCAGGATGACCCGCCCCGCGGTATTAGGTATACAAGTTTTTTACAAAAAAATGGTAAAAGCTAGAATTCTCATTTTTTCACAGTTTACTATTAACAATGATTCAGGAAAAGTCACAAAATTTTTTAAGTCTGCGTTTGTAACTTTTTGAGAAAAACGAAATCAAAACTTGTTTTGGGTCAAATTGACCCACTCCGCGGTTCTAGTGTTAATAAACCGGTATATTTAATTTTATAACAATTATGATAGCATTGCATCTAACAGGGGTCTGTCTAAGTTTTTTTAATAGGTACCTATTTTGTGAAATTTTAAGTGCAAAATCAACTTAAAAACAAGTACATAATTTTTAAACATTAAAACCTAAGAAATTTAGTCTAGAACGACTAATAATTTAACTAATACGAGAACATAGCTTACTGGACAACTTTCTTTTAAACATGTATTTTGTGAAGGTACCTTTTTTCTAAAACTGAATTTGTGAAAGTACCTATTTATCAAATGTTGAATTTGTGAAGGTACCACAAAACGGTAGTAAAATTGACCTGGACAGAACACTGTCTAAGAAATATAATTACTCATTTTTAGAGAGTAGTGTTGACATTCCATGTTATTAAAACAAGCACTGATTAAGCCTTTGTGTGAACGCTTAGGTATAAGAAAGAAATACCTTCAGCAGCAGGTTGACCAGTGGATTCACTGCTACCACCAGTTACAGTTCTTCTGGCTTCTTCTTCCTGTCTTTGTCTTTGCTCTTCCATAGAAACTCTTAAAGCCTAAGGGGAAATTCCATTGCTTTATTCCTTTATAAGACATAAGCATTAAAATTCTAAATTTAAAAAAAATCTTGCAATGATCTAACAAAGTTCAACACTGGTAACTTTTCATTGAAAGTATGTTTCTTACTGCTGTATTCTGTGCTTTCTGATAAATCGCCCGATCAACAAATCAACAAAAATTTGTTAAATTCATGTTTGCTTGATTCGGCATTCTGAGCGCAATGATCAACTAACAAACGTTTGTCAGTGGCACCAGAGCTGGCGAACAAGCGAAACCGTTGGCGATAAAAAAAGCTCAATCGTGATTGGTGGAGATCTTTCAGTTGTGAATAGGATAGGAAAGAAATTCGCGAAAAAGCAGGAAATAAAAGCGTTTTGACTGTATTACTTTAAAAGTCGATGATTTTTAATGAAGATTAATTAATTTTTTATTGTTTTATAATCTTTTATAGCTTAAAAAATAACATTTTCTTTTAATATTAAACTTAATTATTATTCTTAAATATTAAACTATCTATACAAGAAAGAAATATAAAATATTTTTATTATCTCAGTATGGAAATGTCTTAAATTATAGAAATAATTTCATATCTTTTATAAAACGTTACTGAATTGAAACAAATTCTCAAAATAATAATTAGTTCTTCAATTAAAGAATAAATTTACTCTATTGGATTCACTTTTTACATTTAAAAAATAATATGTTTTATAAAAGAACTCAACATTTATAATCATTTGAAAAATCAGAAAACTCAAGAAATTTATTTAAAGGTGATCAGAAAGATTTCGAAAAATTAAAACAGCCTGAAAAAATTTATTTGCTTTTATTATATTTTGTTAGCTGATTATAATGATCGCTTAGCTATCATTATAAATTTAATTAAAATGGAAAATATTTTCAATAAATTTATTTTTAATTGGAATTTATTATTCTGATTCAATACTTTGATGCGAATTTTTTGATGAGGGTAGTTTAATTCTAAGAAAGAAACAGGTTAACGATAAAAGAAAAATATATTTTTGTGTCTTATTTCTCTAGAAATATTTGTAAAATTCGAAGATAATTTTCTACTACACACAAAAAAAAATTTCAATGCTCCGAAAGAATTAAAAAAAAACATCATTTGCTGGACCCGATCGCACAACCTTTGGGTCCGTAGTCCAGTACCATAACCACCATACTACGTTTATGTCTGTCGAGGGAGAAAGTTTTAGTATAAAAATATTAAAGAAAAAAGTAGTGCCAAGAGTTTAGATTACTTTTAAGGTTTTAGGAATATCTTAAACGGTTCCCTCAGTTGTTTATATGAATTTCTGAAGCATTTAAATAAATCGTTTTGGAGAATGTATTTTTTAGTGATCTTAGTTATGAAATAGTTCTTCTATCTGGGCGGACTTACACGTTAGAAGAGAGCTGTTCTGCGGATTTTAATTGATGTGATTTAAGAATATTTTAAATGTTAATTCACTGTTATACAATTGTAAAACTATTTTTTCTCTAATCATAACACTTTAACAATGAAAAAATACTTCCAGAGTCTCAAAATGAAATGTTCATGATTTTTCATAGGCCTAGGAATAGACTGATGAGAGGACGCCATTTTTTCTATTCTCGATTCTGATTGGTAGTTCAACCTAAATCACTCGTTTGTTGGCTGATTTGTTAAGTAACAAATATTTGTTAATTGAAGTTGATTAACGGTGGTTAGAATACCAAATCAAGCAAATCAATGTTTGTTAGAGGTTGCCAGAGGCTCAGAATACGACCGTTAGTATCTTAATGTAAATAAAATATAACAAGAAAAAAAACCAAGCATTTCACTGTCACAGGTATAACTGAAATATTCAATATACTGTGATCTTTGAGAGAAATTTAAAATCAAATTTATTCTCCCTTCCAAAATAAATTTCAAAAAACACTTATAAAATACATGACACCTAGTTATATTCTTGTTCTTGGTCATAGTTATTTCTTGGGGTTAAAAAAACTAGAAAGTGCCTTTTACAACTTATTTTTAAAATATTATCTAAAGAGTAGTTTTTAAATTTAGGGGATTATAAAAATTGTAATGAAAAATTAAATATCTATATAATGCCTTATTAAAACTCTTAATTTAATCATAGAATGTAGTTATAGTGTAGGTTCTTTACAGTACTTAAAAGCTTCTGAATGCAGAAGTAACTACTATGCCAACACTAAAACACAATATTTAATAGACAAATTTATGGATTAAAAATAAATGCTTAAAGTAAACAAATTTAAAAGGTGGCTTTATTGATTATGACATCATTGGCACAGCGACAAAACTGCAAGCCTACAAAAATCAAGTTACTCAGTTTCCAAAGTTAAGGTGTTCTCATATATTTGCGTTGATTTGGGATTTGAATTTTTTTTGGAACCTTAACGCGGGTTATTTGAAAGAAAATCAGTTTTAAGGCAAAAAATAGCTGTATATAATGAATGTAAGTCAATAACTTTAATTTGACAAATTTGCGGTTTTATCATTGTGCTGACGGTATTTAACTGTTTTGGAGGTTTCATAAGAGTTTAAAGTCATTGTATTCAATAAACAGTGGAACAAACAATAGATCTCATTAAGATGGAAAACGATAAAATACCAATGCAAGCTCAGGATCTTCATTAGGATCTACTCCGAATTCATATCCCATGCCACCAATGCCAACCGCTCCACTGCCATCTTCTCCTTGCACAACTGGAGAGCTCACCAAAGCATCGGAAAGATGGGGGCCAGGGGGAACAGTAACCAGATGAGATCTAAAAGAGTCATTTTTTTTTCTCAAAACTAACTTGCTGAGTATTCTGGTGTAAACATACAAGATCAAGAAAAATATAATACACATAAGTAATAATAGTTTGTTCAAAAAGTTTGGATATGCATAAAAACATGATATTTAGTTCAAAAAATATAATTTGCTTTGTAAAAAAATATTTTTAAGGGAGAACTGCGTAATAACAGACTGGTCTAATTAAAATACATGAAAAAGGTTGGTCCACAAATTTGTGCAGAGCCAATTCTAAAGACTTAGAGTATCATAAGTATACTTAAACATCAAAAGTCCTCACTGATTCTAATAAGGCTTAAATTGTTACATAGAAGGACAAGATTATTCTACATTTAAAAGAGAAAAGTTGTTAAATATCATGATAAAATATAGTAAGTAAAATAATTATAAATATTGATGAATGAAAAGGTTTTATATAAATTCTATGTAATGTTACAATGCTGTGGAGGCTGTTTTTGGATAGTAAGCCAGACATACATTGTGATGTATTCATGTACTTTTCGGTTTTAATGAAGTTACAGTTTTTTAACTTACCCACTGCCTTCTTTTCCATTCAAGGTGTTAATAAGTAAAGTTAACTTGTCAGTATTAGTAGCCTAAAAAATAAAGAAATCTCATTTAGAAGCATTACTCTGTAATCTAAACAATTTAAATTTTATTACAGGAGACTCCTTCATAGGATCACTTTTAGCTGAGATGTTAGCGAGCTTTGGTGATGTTTTTAAATTCAGCGGCACGGTCGACGGCGACACACACACACACAAAACTTGCTTTAAGAAATTAAAAAAAAAAAAAACATTTCTTATTCATAGTATAAATCTAAAACAAACTTACATCTTCTCCAAAGTTCACAATATCAACACAGACCTTCTCTTTCTTAAATTTCTTAGCAAGCTTCATAATCTGAAATGTTTTAATCATTGTTTACTTTAACATAATAGAGGGAAGTAAATCTTAATAGTAGTATAATAAATGTTCATAATATTTTAAGAAGTTTAGAATATCAAGCAACTTATTCACAAGAGCAAGTAGATTACCTCTTTATCATCATCATCAATGGGACTTCCAACAAAAATAACAATTCTCATTTTATGATGCTTTCCTTGTCGATGTTTCAATGCCAGCTGTAAGTACAGGTTTTTTATTGACTATATCTTTAAATTGTGTAGCATAATGAAAGTTAAGAATTTAAATTTTCTTATTGTTGTGCAATATTTAAAAATCATTTTTTAAATTAAAAAATCAATTTTCTTCTTTTATATTATAAAGATTAATAAACTCACATGTGCCACACGTATTCCAGTGCATAGGTTAATGTAACCTTTAGGTTGTACTTGATGTAATTTTGAGAGAATCCTTCCGACATCAGTAGTCAGTGTAGCTAAAACTTCCGGCCTAAAAGAATCTTTTCATCAAACAATCATCGAAACTAGTAAATTAGTTGTAATTAATGGTTAATCTTTTTGGAGCAGTGAATTAAGAAGTTAGTTCATTTTGGAGTTGTACTGCTTTGAAATAACTACTACTTCCCTCAAACAAAAATAGTTTGAATGAGTAGGTATTTGTATTGTACTTCTGACAAATCTAGTTTTATTTCCTTCAGTAAAATCATTAAGGGGTCAGAGATTTCAGACTTTTTAAAAGTCCCATTTTGAAATTGTAAAAATCTATACTTATGATTTTGCCAATTCAAAATTAGAGTTCACCTTCAGAATTAAAACATTTCTGACTTGACTTAGCCGATGAGGGTGAGGCAAGAATATCTATCTGACTTAGAGTTGACATTAAAACAAACATTATAATAAAATAACTATGTATGTCAATCTAGTAGGTAATGAAAGAGGAAGCATGAAAAGGTAAGTAAAAACAGTAAAATTTTCAAGAAATTTGAGATCAAAATGTCTTGGCGATATTTTACAGGACTAGGACAGATAATGGAATTTTATAAAATGATAATGGTTATATTATAATACTTTTAATTACAAAGAGCATTTGAAATTTTTGATGGAATAAAAGTTTACATACTTGGCGAGAGTCAATAAACCAACATTGTTTTCTGGGTTTGATCGAATCTTAGAATGACAGATCAAACTAACTGCATCTTGCTGAGCCTGGAGACGTGTAGGCAAGAAGTCACCATTCCTCATATAATCACTGTTATCCACACTGAAAAAAAAATTACATTTTGAAACACAAGTTTTACAAGAATACAATACAGACTCAATACAAAACCAAACATCTATTGGGAAATTTCAGATAAGGGAGTACAAAGGATAACATCAAGGTGTTAATCTCAACAAGGCGTTGCTCAGACATTATTGACGGGCTGCGCCCTTACTAAGTTCCTTTGACTGAATCTCATACACTTTGAAATAGTTAAAAGGCATATTTGTTAAAAAAAATTAAACTTGAGGTGCAACAGATTAGCATTACCCAGACTGCACCACAAAGAGGCCCGCTGCTTTACCGTCCATAAAAATGGATTCAAATAGTTAATGAATCTATTCGAAGATTCTAAGAATTAAACAAAAATCATTAAGCATATTAAAACTTTTGATAGCTAATGATAAAGAAATTTGCCTAAGTTTACAATCTAATGGAATAAAACATTATCAATCAATGACAACCATAAAAATTTGGAGATATTTAAAAATTTGGTGACTAAAACAACTTATCGATAAATAGATGAACACATAACGGAATTAAACGAAACAAAAACTACGGTGAGTTCTCGTGTAAGAAATCCACAAACTACGAGGGTTGTTTTTTTTTCAACTTCCGTTTTGCTCCTGAAAAAAAAAGTAGCAGGAATTTCGAAATAATTTTGGTACTGGTAGTTAGATACATCCTACAGGATCAATTTGCATCTTTACTGCATAAAAATCAGACATTTTTTCTGTTAGTTATTGAATTTACAAGCGCGCTCCTCGAACTTATTTCCCGCCAACCCATAGAGAATTTCGCTTTCTTCTTCGTGCAACTGCTCCGTTCGCCCAGCATTTAACATTAAACAATGGGTGAGCAGGTGAAAATCGCAGGAGGGGAAAGCGAAATTCTCTATGGGTTGGCGGGAAATAAGTTCGAGGAGCGTGCTTGTAAATTTGATAACTAACAGAAAAAATGCCCGATTTTTATGCAGTAAAGATGCAAATTGATCCTGAAGGATGTACCTAACTACCAGTACCAAAATTATTTCGAAATTCCTACTACTTTTTTTTCAGGAGCAAAATGGAATTTGGAAAAAAAAAAACCCCTTGTATATTAAAAAAGTAAATAAACTAAGTATAGATTCTACAGTAAGAAATCTACTAAAAAATGTAATCCTGAACTCTACTTAGATTCAAAGAATTAAATTAAACTATTTTGATTCGGTCGCACACACAAAAAGGTTCAACATCATCAAGAGCCAAACATAAAAAACAGACGGCCTAATAAATACAAAGGAAATCTATGCACGAAAAACGGAACCAAAGTAATCAATCAAAATAGTAAGAAGCACTCATAAAATAAACACGATAAAATGCCGTTCCCCCTTCGGCGCCTCAACGAAGGAGAAAGATTTTTTGACCAATCACATACGTTGTACAGACAGCTGGTTTCTATTTTATTAATATAGATTTATGTTGATTACTTGACTGAAATAATAAAAATTGAGTGTCCTCAAAATTCTACAGTTAAATAAAACTAGAGAACAAAGTGTTCAACTCTCATAAAAAATTTTATAGCTTCATCCAGTGCCGTGCTGTCCATGTAAGTATTGCTTGCCTAAAAATATGAAGCCTTTCTTTAAAATTCCGAAGCCCGGTGGCGCAGTGGTAGCGCATAGCTACCAATTTTATATCAACTTAAATATTCAATTGAATACAAGATATTCATATAATTTAATAACAATTTTAGAATAATTTTTGTGAAGGTACCTACTGTTTTTGTTAGTATATACATTTTTTGTGAAGGTGACCGATAAACGGCACCAAAATTGCCCTGTATTAGTCCCTGTAAACTGCAACAACCATCCTAATTTTTTTTTTAAAAATTTACAAGAAATATACCCGATTGCTTGCCCTGGGAAAAATGTCACCACACGCCACTGGCTTCATCTCTTCTACTGGAAGAAATAAAGAGACTTAGACCCTTTATTATTTACTTAGTCTCTAAACATTTTAACTGCAGAAAAAGAGCTTAGTCACTAAGCCCTTTTTCTGCAGTTAAAATGTTTTTGGAAGAAGTTGGAATAGATTTGAAGAATTGCTCTACCCTAGCGACTGACAGGGCATCAAACTAGGACGGAAATAACAATTCTCCATTTTCCCATTCTCTCTTTTTCTAATTTGCTACTGTTTGCAAACAACCCAAGAACCAGGTTGCTATACTTTCAATTTTGATAATAAAAAAAAAAGGTACTATTCTAGAATAGGGGCGCAAATCTCGCCAAGCAGATTTTTTGGCGAGAGCTCACACAAGACCCTCCGAAACAGAAAGAAACACATCATATACTCATAAAAAAACAGATAATAAATAGTTTAAAAACTTTTTTACTTATTCGGAGGCATAAACATTTTAATATCGCTTAAATTTTTTTCAATTTCGAAACAGAAATAAACACATCATACTCAAAGAAAATGACATATAATCTTATCACAATTTCCAATTTCAGCCAAAATTCATTTCTCTTGAAAGAATCTGACCGCTTCTTCCTCTGTTTTGGGCAAATCTCAAACTTTCATTGCTTTTTGCATTAATGTTTCGTTTTAAAAAAAAGACGTTACCGACAAAGAAATTTCCCCGTTGAAATGGTGGAGGCAAAGGGTTTTTCGAGGGTTACCAGCTGTGATATTCCGTTTGGCGCTGTTTGCATCATATTGGCAACTTTATCGCTTGGCGAGATTTGAGCCCCTTTTCTAGAATAGTACAAAAAAAAATTCTTCATGTGCTCTTTAAAGTTCCAATTTTAGTTTTCATTTCCTATTAGAGCGCTTATCCTATATGAATTTTAAAGATTGAGATAAGATTTAAAGGGCGAAAATATGCCGCACATAGGCTATTCTTGTTGGGTCTCTTTTCAAAAACACACAATAGGGCTAAATTTGACGAAATTTTGCTAAAAATAATGCATTAAGGTTTGATTAGCATTTAAATCAACACAACACTATGTTCCACAACAACAAAACCACAAATTTATTGGTCATTAAAATATTCGGAAAATTCGTTGATAATAGCCATCTGAATATATGGTTCAGCAAGAAATATTGAAATATTTTATTTTGTTTACAGTCTTGATCAAAAGAGCAAGTCATCGTTCCACAAGGCACAAAAGACAATACAAGAAAAATAATGAACTTCAAAGTGACATACCATATAATAGTGCTTTCTAACACCATTTTAATTGTAAAATTCTTTCGAGCCCAGTACTTATACAAGATAAAACCCTTTCAAAAACAGTTTAGAATAGAAAAGTTGACGGACGTGAGCGGACGAGAGAAATAAAAATAACAAACTTTTCGTTTTTGTTGCCAAGTTGCCAGCTTAAAGCTTTAAAAATAAAACTACAAAACTAGCAACTGTAGCAAAGGCTGTCTTTCAGCTTTCACCAAATAAGTGTTTATTTTTCAAAATTTATCAGCGTAATATAATTTAAAAATGTTTCATAAATCCATAAATTCTACTCAAATTTGTTTTGTAATTGAATGAATGCTGTTCATGAATGCTTTACGATTTGAATTCAAAATAATCCAGTGCAGGGTCCAGCCAGGTGGCGTGTTTGATTACTTACCGTTTTCTTTGGCGCCGTTTGTCGACGAAGTCCATGAAAAGTAAAGCACAAAATAAGTAGGTATGTATTTTAAATTTCAAATTAAATTTTTATCAATTGTGTTGTTTAATTATCTATGCTTTGATCATCACCACTTTCAGAAGTTTACTTTCTAGTGTATCTGAACGATTGATGTTTCAAACGCCCTGCCGTTAGAATTTCCTCTTGGTTGTGTTTACAACATCGATTGATATTTAAGTAATTCCTTACCCAAGTATATTTAATAGTAGTTGTATCGTTCAGTGAAAAGATTGTTGTATTTGGGAATTTATACATGGTAAGTATGTAATTCATTCTGGTGCTTATTTACTTTCAATCAACACAAATAACGTTAGGCTTGATAGAATAATCTTATCAGGGTTAAACTCCATTAATTGTATTCAAAATGTGCGATGTGTGATTCTAGTTTTTTGTTACAATATCCGATTATGTGACTATCCATTACTCGTTGATATTGGATTATTCGGCATTCGCTGCCTAGCGGATGGGTGAAATTCTGTTGCGCATCACACATTGCAATGCACCACACCTTCAAAACTCATTCATCTACACATATATGAACATTCATGCTAAAACGGGATTCAATCTCGTGACACTCGAACTTAGATACGCCAATCCAGTTTCTCAACGTTGGGCACACGGTCCACCTGGGCTTAATTTAATAAAACGGGGAGGAACAATTACAAATGTTGGTACTTACTCGTAAAATCCTATTTCATGGGTACACCTTGGCGCGAAATTTTTTTTCGTCGCCAGATGCAAAAGGCGGCAAGTTTTTTTTTTTGCTAAATGCGAAAGGTGCCAAATTTTATGCTGCGGAAAGCTAAAAACATTGTTTGAACTACTTAAACTGAATAAGGAAACAAATTAAACATTTTGAAGTATTAATCACTTGATTGACGAATTTTGAAGACGGTAATACTACGATACAATAGTTGCCAAATTTTATGCTGCGGAAAGCTAAAAACATCGTATAAACTACTTAAACTGAATAAGGAAACAAATTAAACATATTTTAAAGTATTTATCACTTGATTGACGAATTTTGAAGACAGTAATACTACAGTACAATAATAATATAATTCCGACATCTTGTCGTATGTTGTGCGATAAATGAAGCAATGGTACATTTAGAATAAAATAAAATGCACAGAATGAAATTTTAAAAAAATTAATTACCTACTATAATCCGTAAAGTTTTACAAAGATTACACCACGCAACAAAAACAAAAGCATCCTAACACAAATGTTGGTACTTCACTTCAGCTTCAGATCTTTATCAAAACCTATTTAAAATGCGCAGAGATCACAAGATTTGAAAAAAAAATCGCATATCTAACGCGCAACATGACAGCTTATTGGTTTTCCGAGTCAATTACGTCATCACTCTTCAATTCGCCATTTCGGAATGTTACAATACAACGCAGAAAACAAGAGCGCATTCTTACGTCATTTAGATGAATCGCGCATTACCGTTCGTCATTCAACTCGCAATCTATCTCCGACTACATCATCTATCGCCAACATGTACCCATCAACTAGGATTCGTTCGTACTTACATATTATACCGTCAACTGTTCAGCGGCACAGCTATGGAAAAGTCAATGGGAATTGTTAATGTTTTTGAATTCAGCAGTACGGTCGACGAGATAATAAGTAAGAACCCAAATGTTTCATATTTCGGTACTTACAAACAATGCCATCAACCGTGCTGCTAAATTTGAAAATGCCACCGAAACCAACTAATGGCCTTATTCACTTCTATCTGACCAGCGGTTAACCATCGTTTAAAGAAAAATTCCACCAATCAGCGTCAGCAAAAAGTTTTCTTTCTCTAGCTGCTGCTTAACCACTGGCCTAAGTGAATAAGGCGGTAACTCTGCTGCTCGATCTGAAAATGTCGCCAAAGAAAACACTAGATGTTGCCAACATCGGAATGAGTTTACCCTTTTGATTAAACAGATAAATTCAAAAATAAACGTAATAAGCCACAGAATGATATATTTTTCAAAAATATTAGAAAATTATAATTATTTGGGTGTGAGTATTTACGGCTGGGTTTACGTGCAGCGAATCGAGTGACGCGACTGGTCGAAACTTCCCTATGTATTTCCCTGCAAAGGATGATTTAACTTCTAAGTCCACACTAAGAACCAATGGAAGGGCCAGATTCTAAATCGATGAGGATAGCAATAGGACATTTTTGGAAGTTTTCCCTATATATGACATCCCGATAAAATCGCTCGAAGGGCTGCATGTAAATCAGGCCTAACTCTTAAGTAATTTATGATTGAAATAAATAGATAATCATCTATAGCATGCATGCGATGCCACATGAATTCACATGGTTAAGAATCCTAAAGCTTCCGAGAAGTGCCCCACAGAGCCAGTTAAAATGAAAACCTTTCTGCAAACTTAATTTACATCATCCAACAAAATTCCAGTTTTTTATTTACGCTTTGCGAAATAACTTCTCATGCCTTCAGATATCATCACAGAGTTTCTTTTAAAAGGGTCTCTAATAGCAGTTTTCGGTACTTACGTATTTTCCCGTCGACCGTGACGCTTAATCCGAAAACGTTATCAAATCCCATTGACTTTACTATTACTGTGCCGCTGAATTAGCCAGCTGCTGAATGGTCGACGTGATAATATGCAAGTGCCCAGTTTTCTTTTAGAAAATATGATGGAAAAATATAAACAAAAAATCGTCAAAAAAATTTTTGCAAAGGAACAAAATTTTCTGCCAACACCATTTGCACGTTCTTGTATATTATTTGGCTGTGGTGTTCCTACATTTTTTGTTTCGCCATTTCGTTGATCCCCAAATTAAGTTCAACCTGTTGGTTGAGTATGCACTTCATTAGTTGGATTAGCCAAGTTGTATCAATGGTTCACCTTGAAAAGGTTGAACCTAGAGATGTAAAATTCTCGGTAATAATCTTTTGGAGAATATTCTTGAGAATATTCTCGAGAATATTCTCCAAGAGGAGAATTTTCGAGAATATTCTCCTAGAAGCTACTAAAATAATTTTTTTTGAAAGAAAAAATTACAAAGTTATATATTAACTTCAAATTAGAAGAATATTAAAGGTTTTACAATGAGAAGTCATCGTAAATAAAAGAAAGCCAAATTAAATTGAAAAATATTTTAAAATCACTACTTAATTGATAAGACAACATGTTTGATAGGTAAAGCAGAGTAGCCAGTTACGTACATTATATTAACTTAATATTTTCCAACTATTAAATTAGAGTTTTTGATATAAATTATGTATATAAGAAATGCTTTTCTGGAAATTATTTTGTGGAATCTTAATGAGAATATTCTCATGAAGAAAAAATGATAAGATGCACTAAAAATTATACATATAGTATAGTGAATGAAAATTCGGAGATTTAATTATTTCAGGAACACAAGATAAGAGTAAGATACAAATTTAATTGTTGAGAATATTCTCATTAAAGAAAATATTAATGAATCTGAATTAAAATTATGCAAACAAAAAGTTTGGACAAACTATTCATTCATAAATAATTTTTAAGTAGAAAGTAAATTAAACTGCATCTGATAATACTCAGTAATTTAGAGTTCTTTGAGAATATTCTCACAATAAATTGTTCTCTGTAAAATAAATATTATAAAATTATTTCAAATTTTTTTTCTCAACAGATAATTCTAATGTGATATCCCCTTCTTTTAAGAATATTCTCCTACTTTTACTAAGTTTTATAAAAATTTTAGCTAAATATCAGGTTTTAAAGGTCCTACTTCAGTTTGACAACTATTGGTATTACCTTTGCTTTTAACTATATAAAAATAATTTAGACTCCTCTTTTAATTGTATGAGTATTTTCTCCCAGTAAAACTTGCTTCGAACATTTTAAAAAATATTTCATTTTGCATTAAATAAATTTTACTCATTTAAAAAAATCTTGCGAAATAATGAAATTACAGTTCAGAGAATATTCTCTGAACTGTAGGGTGACTTTTAAATGGTAAGTTTCATTGAATTTGTGATTATTTTCAGGTTTATAACACAAGTACTACATGACCATTTCATATTATCAAACATTTTTACATTTATTTCCATTTATCAATCAAAAAATAGAATATTCTCGATTATTCTCAAAATTCTCGCCCCTGGAGAATATTCTCAGAATATTCTCGTTCTCCGAGAATATTCTCAGAATATTCTCGTTCTCCGAGAATATTCTCCGGAGAATATTCTCGACTCACATCTCTAGTTGAACCCCACAGTTCCTGGGTGATTACTTTTGTATCCTTTCATGAGTCTGAATAAATGATTGATCTATCTTCATTACTTTCCTTAATTCTTCTCTGGAGTAAATTTTAAAGGACTACTGCCCTTCAATTTCGCACTTTGACCGCAAAGCATTCTTCCGTTTCTCTACATATTTCTCCAACTAACACTGCTGGGGAAAAATTTTGGCGGAATTGTTTTCCCTTTCAAAAACACTCAACTAAACTTTCATTCAACATAAAAAAACTCAACAATTTTATTTGGCATCCTTATTTTATTTTATGGTTGCTGCGGGAGGCTAAAAACACTTTATAGTTCCTGTCGGGCATTATTCTGTAATCAAGGTTTACGCCACATTTGGGCAATAACCATTTCAATGTGAAAATGGCTTCTACCAGCAGGGATTTAGATGTAGTATTAGTAGTAGTAGCTTGGTGAGATCCGATCTCAATAAGTTTGGCGAAAACCTCGATTATGGAATCTGTCCCTTCCTGCCAATAACAATCTTGTCCGAAAAATACTGAAGAGCCCTTACATTGCCATTCTTTTCACTTTCAGTTTATTCATTTAAGGGCCATTTTAAGCCTTCCTCTGACTTAGTACCTGGTGTAAGATGTTTTGGCTAGGTAGTAAAAAGGGAATTAATTGGAGGTTACTATGACTGATGTTGTTACCTCTCCTTCCTTAGATCTTTCGTTAAGGAGCAACTGTTTATTTAAAGCCTTAAAGGTTGTGTTCAGAGTTTTTTATTTTATATTTTTTATTTATTGACTTTTAAAAAAAGTTATAAGTATTTATTTTGGAAAGTTGATTGTATTGTTATTGTTTGCTATCTTGAAATGCTGACTGACCTACTGAGCATTTGGTGTTCATGGAAAAACTAGTTTTTTGTTGTTTTTTATGTGGTTAGCTAGATTTTTATCTGTAAATTTTCTAGGTCTGCTTCTATTCTAAGCTGAGTATTTTCCAAGCAGTGTTAACTGTTACTGTTTTTGGGGTTGATAAAGAACAGCCCTCTTAACCTCACCAAAAACAACTTTCAAGCTTTTATGAATTATATTCTTAAATATACCAGACCTTAAACTAGCATTAATTAAGTGTTTTTGTTTGAGATAACAAAATTATGAATAACTAGTTAATTTTTTTCTTTGTGCTTTAAAACAGAAATGTCTAGTAGCATCTTCGAAGTTAAAGAGTCTGAAAGTGACAGTGAAAAGGTGCTTGATTTTGGATTAGATTCCTGTGAAGAGAACGGAATTGTGTCTACACAAGTAGACGGTGAACTACCCAAAGATCACACTTATACTAAAGAACCAGATGTTTTGCAGGTCAGTTCAGACATTAACACATTACGGTTTGTTTATGTTAAATAAGTTATAATATTGTTCCTTTATTTCCATACCAAAGGGTCTTGTATCCCAAAATGTATAAGAGCTTTACTATGAATTATAATATTTCAAAGACAAGGGAATGAAGCGAGCATTTAAGGATTCTAATATCTAGATAAAAATGCGTCTGTTTAAGGACCCTTCACAAAATTCTTATCTGCAAAAATGGACCCCTTACAAAATTCCAGTTTTCAGAAACGGACTGGACTCTCCACGAAAGTCCAAAGATCAAAAGTGGTTTGAAAATCGTGGCACAGCTGGAATAAGAGTCCTCCATTTAGCGACTCGCATTGCGGTCGCCAACTATACACTATATCTAATTGTGTGTGTGTGATATACCACCAACTTGGCAACCACAACACGATTTGCAAACAGAGTACTCTTATTCCAGCTGTGCCAAAATTGTTTTCAAGAGTCTTTCTATCGTTTTGGGGATAGAATTTGCCAGTTTTGGGCCCATTCCAAAAGATGAACGCAGTGGTTGTGCTACAAGCCTTTCATTTTAACTCAATTCCTAAAACTGGTCCCCTGGCAGAAAAACCTGGATGAACCCCTGAATATACATTTTTGTTAATAATAATTTCAATGTGTTCACTTTCGTTTTAAATCAAGAATTTGGAAATGATGATAAATATTGCAGTTTAAAGCATTCAACCTTGAATGTCCTTTGTTAAAAAAAGAGAGACTCGTTATTTAAAGACTGTCAAAATATAAGAAGACCAAAAGACTTTAAATTATTTGCAGAAAATGTCAGAAGATTTTGTGCTTAGAAATTTCGGTTATTGCGTATTATCCCGTCGACCGTCAGTTATGGCACAGTTGGCTGTGGCTGTAGATTTTCGTTTTCAGCTGCACAGTCGATGGGATAATAAGGAAGTACTGACAATATTTGTCCTATTTTTATAATCAGAATGTTGAAAAAAAGGCATTTGAGAATTATATAGTATGGACAGCAATTTTCATATTTAGTAATAATGCTGTAATTCAGTAATAACTAAATGCTTTTTGGGATATATATTGAAACTTTGTGATAGTATAATATTTGTAAAAATCATTTTATTGAAATTTAATTCGTTCTCTAGTTTCATACACATTTTGTTAGAATCTATTCTTTCTGCAGCATTTTTTATGATTTATTTTTCTAGATTAACATGCTATTTCAGGGAGACGTTATGAATGATAGTGATAACTCTACAACTCAACCAGAAGAAATGGGAGGAATTGCATCTTCGCCTGTGAAATCCAAATCTACAAGACCAGCAAGAAATGCTAAGAATGCAGAGAAATCAAAGCCTAAAAAAGCTCCAGTTTCTAAAAAAGCTGCTGCTAAAAAGGTATGTTGCACTGTTATTCTGTTGTTTAACTTGGGAGTAGATCAACATTAAAAATAAAATTATTTTCTAAGTAAGAAGCAAATAAATGTTACTGAAGTATTTTCAGCTCATAATATTGTTACCACCACGCCAAAAACATGAATCTGGTATGTATAAGAATATCATATTCGTGTTTTTAGTGTGGTGGTAAAGATATATGCTCATGCTCCATATGTTTATTTTCAATTTTTTGGAGGGTTGAGGGCTTTTGTTCTATAGTAAATAAGTGAAGTTGTTTCATTGTGAATAAGTGAAGTTGGGTTCCTGTAACAAGAAATATTAGATAAATTTTTTGAATGCTTATTTAACTCATTCATTCAGTTTCATTTTTAGGGGGGGGGGGAATTGAGATAGTAACTTACAATAATTAATTTGCTTAGCATTATTCAAAATCCTTAGACTAGCAAACAACCATTTCATCTTTCACAGAAGTTCATTTAAAATTTTCATTAAAGAAGCCATTTAAAGTTTTATAGAAGATTTTTAAAAATAGTCTATGCCTCCACTTTTATTGGGACTCGCTTTCCTCCTCCCCCAATACTTCTAGTATACAGCAGGGTTGGCAAATATCATGATATTTATATAAATATCAAAATATCGGATATTTTTTATTTATGTCGGATATATATCAAGATTTTGATTTATATCCGATATTTTCAGATTTAAGTAGAAAAATACTGTTTTTAAGAATTGAATATAGTAGTCTAAACCAAAGTATTGCTACTAAAGAGCATTTTTAATAAAATCTTAATCACCCTCACCATATTTGCTAATAATTACGAGACAATATCAATGTACCAATAACTTTAAGCAGGTATATTATAATTTAATTTCTGCTTCAAAGAAAATATTTACTTATTTATTTAATAAGTTTAGCAACACTGCAATTAATGAATTAAAGAACAATTTATTTATTCATGATTTTAAAGCTATCAATAGTTAATTTAATTATCTTTAATATTGTATTTAAATAGTTGTAGTAATTATTACAAAATAGATAAAAATTGTGGTAATTTAATTTTAAAATAATTGGATAGAAACAATGTGATTTAAAAAAAAAACAACTTGTAAGCTTTGTTTAATGCAATGTGCCGGGAAAAAAAATCAACTCTGCTTTTAAAAATACATTACTTCTTATGCTAACTTGTGTATGTTGCTAAGATCTGATCAGGTTTCATAAAATATAAAATTCTAACTTGATGATTTCAGAATTTTATAGGCATTAAATTAAAATTTCAAGGTTAAAACTTTTTATAACTTAATTAACATGTTTACAAAGTTCTCAAAAATGAATTTTGGGAGATTTTAGTTGATTTTGTTTTTGGATAAATATCATGATATATATCGGCCAACCCTGGTATACAGTGAAAGCTCTTTTATAAAAATTAGCTGTCTCACTTTGGAAGAGTTCATTTTTGCAAAAGTCCCAAGTTGGCACTGTTTAATTACCAATGAATATTTGAGTACTGTTTTCTTTAAAAAACTGATAGGCTCTAAAATAGTGCCGACTACCATTTACGACTTTCACCAAAGTTAAGTGAGACAGAGCACACAACCTTTTACTTGCTGTAGTGCATTTCTGCTCAGTAGGTCAGAAAGATGTGCTAAATTAAAATACATTTTTGTTTTGGTGGATTTTTTTATGAAGTTTCACCCTGAAAATGCTAACAACTAGATAAAATATAAATGAATATAATTGTATATGAAAGGCATTTTATACCCAAAAAATACTGGTTTTAGAGCAATCCTTGGTCCTAAAAGTGATGGTTAATTGAGGTTGTTAGTAATTTTTTTATTTTTAGTGTTCTCATTGTATTAAATACATAATAAATAGCCTTAATAATTAATAAAGCCATAGAATTATCAACTAACTCTGGTGTATAAAGTTTGTCTGCCCTGGCTAGGCGAGAATGGTAAACCCAAATGGGGAAGGCCCTTTTCTTCCAAGGTTGAATAGGTATGGAGAGAGCGCCAAACTGGTTTCTTCGCGCCAAGTACTCCACCTCCCTTCCCTCTCCTTCGAAGGAGTCTGAGATCGCCAATAGGGTGCTTAAGTAGCCAAGCCAGCTACCCTGAATTGCCGCACCCCTACTCGAACTTGGATTTTCCCCGTTTGGGTTTACCATTCTCGCCTAGCCAGGGTGGACAGACTTTAGTAGGATTGTTTTGATTCATTTAAGAGCTCCTCTTTAGGAAGTGTAGCACTTTTGCAAAAGGTGGGGTGGGTGTTTTTTTATTACTATAAGCTCTAGGGGGGGGAGCAGTCATTTGGGCTGTTTTTCCCTTTTGAATCTAATTATATTCAACAGTATTTGAGTTACACTTTTCTACTTTTATGAATTTTTCTAACTTATACTGCTATTAAGGTCACCTAAATTTTCTTCGTTTTTAAAAATTGATTCCGGAGACTGGTCTACCTAGAACCCTCAAAAGCAGTTTTGACTGCTGAATGAATACTTACGAGTGTTTCTTTATTTAAATTATGGCATCTAGGGGTTCCTTGTGTCAAAAACTATCGCAAACTTTTTTACCCTTCCCTTTGACTTTGTCACATCGAGGGTATACTATTGTGCATGAAACATTTTCAACTTTTAAAGGAGATTCAGAAGAATAATACATAAATTTTAGGTAATTGAATTAATAAGAATTTTTTTCTGTTCTGATGGATGGTGACACAATGCAAATGTGCAACTTTAAGGTTATTTTCCAAATAAACTGCTCAATGTATGCAAGTTAACTTGATGTTATCTAATATGCAAATAAAATGTAATAAAGCTAACAGCATTTTACAGTGTTTTAAAAGTTTTTGGGTTGTTATGCTGATTATTTCTTGGGGGGGTTGATACCTTACCCCTCTTTGTCAGCCATACTGGGATAATATAAGCGCTGAAAACAAGGATTTTGCAGAAATTTTTTGAAATAACTTATGTTTTTGATAAATAAATTCCTCCCCTACTGTTCCTGCTCAAGAAGTAGAACCATTATCACGATATTAAGGTCATAATGTTTTCAGTCAAAATTTAAAGGACTGGGGGCTTATTTAATTTGCAGGAAATATTTGAACAAAATTTTATGCGCTGAATGTTTTTGGTTTTATCTAAGTCTGGTGGTCAGCATAAGTTTGTTTTCTCTTATTTTCTTGCTGACTTATGTAATTCTTATATTGCCTTTACTTCTTGAGTTCATTTAATAACTTCCATATTAAATTTTAGTTTTATTTTCCTTACTTTGCCAATAATATTACCTGTCTAAACTTCGACTGTAAGAATACTCTCTAGAACACTTCCTTTTACTAGACTGATTCTCAAATTACTGTTTTACATGCTGCAGGAATCAGTGATGGATTGCAGCAAATTTTGTCATTTGGTCATTTTTTAATGCCCTTACTACTAGTCAGAAGACTTTCCTCATTTTAAATATTTTCTGATGTCTACATGGCACAAATAGCAAACTTCAAATTTGAGCTAGTTTTTTCATTGATTTTAGGTTAGAATGATAATGGAACTTTTATTACATGTACCAAAGAAAACCAAGCAGTCCATGAAATCATTCTTAAATTACTTTAAACACTTTGATTGGGATTAGTTAATTTTTTAATGCAAACACTCTAGTTACACTGTTTGTTACTTGGGACCAAAATTACTTACTATTATCATCAGTTTAATCTCTGCCAAAAGGTGATTACATTAAGCCATACTAAGTGTATTAAAGATGAATCATTCATCATTTATTACCTTTGAATAGTAGAACTCTTGTCGAAATTTTGTATTGGAATGGCACTATTACCATAATATATAATAGTATTTTAACTATGTAGTGGAATCTTGTTTTTGAACAAAAACTGTTTCATACTAAGATTTTGTGTTAAGTGTATCTCTTTTTAAATATAGGCCAAAGCAAAAAAGGATGATATTTCTGAAGAAGTTGATGCTATATCTGAGAGTGCTGGAAATGGCCAGCTAGTGGATGAACCTTCTGATGAAATTCCAGTTGAAGAAGAGGCTAAACCCGCCAAACGAGGCAGAAAACGAAAGACAGAAGAGAAAGAAACCCCTGAGGAAGAGTCTGCATCGGAGACTACAGACACAAAGGAGACTAAAGAGAGTACCCCCAAAAAGAAAGCAAAGAAAACTGCCTCCAAACCCCCTAGTGCCAAAAAGGGGAAAGTTAAGCCTGAACCTAATGACGCAGTTATTGATACCGAAAATTTACCTCCAGGCTGGATTAGAAAATCTGTAACACGGAGATCAGGCAAAACAGCTGGCCAAATTGATGTATATATTTTTAGGTAAGTAAGTTATTCCATTTTCTTAGAATTAGCTCCACACAGTCACTTCTATTATTGTACTGTAAGATTTTTTGGTCCTAAGGATTGGCTGGGTGCAAATCCCTCTAAGTAACAGAAACCCCCAACACCAGTGCGGCAGGAAAAAAGGCAGATTTAACATAGCTCTGCATAATGTACAAGCACATTGTGGCTAATGACAGGGTCTGTTTAAAATCCTCAAAAATTAAAAGCTTTCTCTCCTTATAATCAACTGCCATTCTTAAAAAATGTGTGTCCAAACAATCCTTTTACAGCACAAAGTGCACGGTAATGGAAACTCCCCATGTTAAGAACTCATCAGGCTGGGAATATAACCATAAATTCTAAGAAAAAAGAAAAACATTCTCAACACAAAAATTAAACTACCTACAAAATTAGAAAACCTGGCAAATGGGGAGGGCTGATTTTAGATTTCCAGATGAAGGGTAGACTTGGATAAAACCAAAAACTTTCTTTAACACTAGAACTGCCAAGGGGACAAAAATGTCCCCTGTGTGCCATGCTGCTGCTTTCCAATCCACCAACACAAACTGAATATTTTTTTCTCCCATGCCTATTAAACTCTTTGAATGCTTAATAATGCAAATGCTCAAGAGTTTTTGAATAAAGTTTTATCTATTTATTTATCGTTTCAGCCCTGAAGGCATCAAGTTTAGATCAAAGCCTGATGTTGCCTCATACTTAACTAGGACAAAGTCAAGTCTTAAACTTGATGACTTTGACTTCAGTAAAAAGCGAGTACCGGTGAAATCAACTTCACCAGTATCGAATGAGCCTAGTAAAAAAGCCTCCAAGAAGAAAACAGTGGTGGAAAAACCAAAATCACCAGTTCAAAAGAAGACGAAAGCTGCTGCTGCTCCTAAGAAAAGCCCAAAAGCTCCTGCTCCCAAGAAAAGCCCCAAACCTGCTTCTCCCAAGAAAAATCCAAAACTGTTGGTCAAAATAGTGTCTTCAAAACCAAAAAAGAGCAGGGCAACCAAAGAAAGTCCTGCTAAAGAAACCAAGTCACAAGTACAAGGAAAAGCTTTGAGAGGTAACAAGAAAAAGACAAATGCTTAGTTTTCTACAATTTTAATGTAAATGCATCATTGGGGAATCTACAACCATAATTTCATTTTGTAAATAAACTGCAGTTCAACTTCATGCACTTTTTATCACATTACCTGTGCAGATAACACTTGTTATGAATAAGATGAAGGGTGGATGTGTCTTAAATAAAAACAAATTAATAAATAGCTTGATTTTTTGACTGTACTAAATCTTGAATTTCATGGTAGGTCATCTGTATTTAAGAAACATGATTGGTACCATATTTTGCAAATTACATACAGTTAAGGTGTTTGAAACAAGACTTTCTTGAATAACTCATTGTTCTTTCAATCTTGAATTAAAGACAGTTTTTTCATCAAATGGGTTTTAAAGACTGAATTTTAAAGAATTGTTAATTTTGATGAACTTTTTTAAAATTATACTCTGAATTATTCTTTAAAACAATGTCCATATCTTGATTATTTCTGCTTATGCATTTCTTCAAATCTCACTGTGTCTTCTAATCATAAAGAATAAAAAGTGTCCTTTTCTTTATAAAATAGATATTTCTGCATGTAAAACTATTGTGAATATGCCTTATAAATTAAAATATAAAAGCAATAAAGTTATCTGCTCTGATGAATATTAAGAAAACTAGAATTATAGCTTTTATTTATTTTGTAGTTTTAGTTAATTAATACAACATATCAGAAAGATTTAAAAATTATTTGCAATATCTGCATTTCAATAACTTTCATTATGATAATCAGATGAACAGAAAAATTAATTTAAAGAAATTAAACTTGGGCATAATAATTTTTTACACAAGTTATCATTTTGTGATTTCATTATTTTTATTTAATCTTTTTCATTCCTAGAAAATATTGATCTTAATTTCTGGGAATAAAGTGCAGTAATCAAATGAAATTTAAGTTTGTGTTATATTGTTTCCTATTCCCTTTTCTATGAGACAATATATTACCTGTTTTGCTGTTAATAAATAAGTCATAGTTATAGCCTTATTAAATATGCTTGTCTGTTACTGTATTTTACTAGTTTGTGAGAACCATTTCATGACTTCATACCCCTTTTCTTTACAACTGTAAAAAATTGTACCTCTTAGTTTGATTCTCATTGATTTTAACTTTATTTTTTTGTCAATCATCTAGGTTTTTTGACTGTTTTCCTAATAAATTTTGATTTGTGTTACTTTTTTTGTTTTGTATTGGAATGAATTTGAATACCGTAAGCAGACCTGCACAACATACTGCCCATGGGCCACCTGTCAAACTGGGCTTTGACTAAATCACCCTCAGGGATCCCATTAGATATTTTCCCCCTTTTTATTTTAGACCCTCCTGTGCCTCGTTTCAGATTTGCAGAGAAGTTAGCGAAACTTTTCATTCAGAACTAAATCTTGCAGAGCATCTTGAGTTTCAAATTACAACTATTTCTGGTATTTCCTTAAAAGAAAATAGTAACATGCATTTTACTTGGAAATTTCTTGTCAAACTATGAGGTATGTATTTTGTCAATAGGTGTCCTTATTTAAGCTATAATATATAACAATAAGATGCTCCATTCTGTAAAAAACACTTAATAATTCTATTCAATTTGACTATTCAGACTAAAATGAGAAGTAAGTTTTATGAAAACTTTTTAGGTTAAGTTGATTGTAAAGTTGGGAATATAAAAATTGAATAGATTATTCAAGGTGTGAGCAAACTTGGAAAAAATGACACCTATGGAAATCAAGCAAATTTTGGAGGTAAGTTTTTGTTAAAATATTATTTTGTATTTAAAAATAAAATGTTCATTTCATTCAGACAAATTTGTGTAATTGTATTGTATGTCATGTAAATTTTTAGCTTTTTCCAAGCTGATATTCACCCAAGTTTAGAAATTACTTTAAACTCAAATTCAGTTAAGATATATCATATTTTTTAGTTGAAATAGTACACTAAAGTACCCCAATAGTAATACAAAGTAGATTTATAATGTGAAGTGCATTCTCTGGTTTCAATTAACTAATGATTTTATTCTCGGCTATTCTGACAAACCTATTTATTAATTTTCATACCCAAAATTCATTTACACCCAGAAACAGTAGGGAATACAAAGATCTTGTTTCTTTATAAAAAGCTAATAAAAAAATTTAAAGTATTCTATCTGAAATGCATTCTTCACTGTGCAGAACAGAAGTGCATGCAGATAATAGGAGGAGGAACATTTCCAGAGTAATCAGCTAGCTCTCGGAGGTTATTTTATCAATCTTAATTCTATTAAATACCTAGTGTTTTAATTAATTTCCATTGTCAAAATTTCAGTCCATTCCACCCAAATAATCAAAGATGAAAATGCTTTTTGTGTAATGGGGGATTTACAGTAGCGCGGCAAAAGCGATCGATTTTGAAGCTTTGGTTATTTTGAAACTTTTTTTTTTGACGTGCTGCTGTAAATCCGCCATAAGTGTCGTCGTTTATTTCGTATATCGACCCCCATGAATCCCCATACCGTATAATTTCGTAAGTTGGTAGGTGGCAGTAGGGGTATTTTATTACAGAATAATCGTATTTGGGGTTTTCCCCATTTATTTTTTCAGTGATTATATATTAAAATCTTGATATTTGTACTATCTCTACTTGAATTTAAGTATTATTTTCTTTCTTTAAGTATGTAATATTTTTATTACGAGATAGACGTAAAATTTTATTTATTTTTTCAACTGCGTAGTTGTAATTTGCGAATTATATTTCACCAGGGAATTTCGTTTTTACTGAGATTACGAACGCCGATCGTATGATAAAAATTGTACAATCTTTCCCTTCGGATCGGAGAAACTTTTATCTAAATTCGAACAGAAAATGTGCAATTTTAATTTCTCTAATGGTATCCCCCCCCCTTCAATGGAGCAGCAGGAAGGAGCGCATGCGCAGATTTGACCCTATCCTGAGGACATCATCATCACTGCAGAATGTATCGGTGTCTGGACTGGTGAATCGTTTTTTGTAAAGGTTGCGGATGTGTGTTCGTTTGTTGGTTTCGTTATCGTGTAGGGGATGGAATCATCTCAATTTTGTTCGCCGTTCCTTTTTTATGATGTTTGGTGTAGGATAAGTTAGAAAAAAATTCGCGAATGCCTCCTATTTTAATATTGCGTGTGTTACCTTACATCTCCTGTAGTGGCTGAGTAATAAATAGATGTGAAATAAATATATAGATTAAGATATATATTATAAATACATATTTTTATTTGTATAGTAATTTTATAACCTATCAGCGTTTATATTATAGCTTATACCAGTTGTTGGAATTTCATTACATTGTAGATATTTAGGCAAATTTTCTTGCTAGCCAAAGCAGGTTTACACATTTTCTCTAAAATCACTCTTGTAGGTAAATAAAGGAAAAAATGCTAGTACTTTTTGGGGTGATCTAATAATTGTATTTCTATCCATTTATACCTTAACGTACCCGTTTAATTCTCAAACACCACAATGTTAGAACCATCGTCGTCAGAAGAAGAAAGCGAAAATGAAGCAGTCGAAGAGGAGAGTTCGGAAGCAACAGCGCTGTCTGCTTCTGCGACAAATTTGGAAATCCCAAGGAGTGGTAGCATTTCCCGTAGTATTTCGCCAGCCAGTGGAGTGGAAAATTTAAGCGTGGTGAGCAGTTCTCAGTCTAGATCTAACAGTCTTGCACGACCATCCAGTCCCAGTCCATCGTTGGTCAGTGAAAAGGACAAGGAAAAAGATGATGTGGACAAAGCAGAAAAAGAAGAGGAAGAACGGAAGAAGCGTCTGCAGCTGTACGTGTTTGTTTTGCGCTGTATTGCGTACCCTTTCAATGCGAAACAGCCCACAGATATGGTACGTCGAAATTTGAAAGTCACGAAGCAGCAGCTTGAAACTATTCAGGGACGTTTCCAAGCGTTCTTCAAAGGAGAGACATCCATTGCAGCAGACGAGGCCTTTAATAATGCAGTACAAAACTACTATGAAGTTTTCCTCAAAAGCGATAGGGTTGCGAGAATGGTACAAAGTGGTGCTTGCTCTCAGCAAGATTTTCGAGACGTGTTCAAAATCAACATAGAGAAAAGAGTCCGCAGCTTGCCTGAAATCAACGGTCTTAGTAAAGAAACTGTCCTTACTGCATGGTTAAACAAGTTTGACGCAATATTTCGGGGGGATGAGGACACGAGGAAACCTCAAAGTAGGTTGCAGCAGAATGTCGCATCAGAACTGATTTTGAGCAAAGAACAGTTGTATGATATGTTTCAGAACATTTTGGGAGTAAAGAAGTTTGAACACCAACTTTTATATAATGCTTTACAGGTAAGAAATGATACCGCTTATAATTATCTTTATTTACACAAGTTTAAAAATTTTCTAAAGATAAAATATGGATAATATATTCCTAATTCAAGGAACAAGATTCTAAAAAAGGTTGACAATAATACAAATACAATAACAGGCTGATCAGAATTGCATATATAGGGAACTATTTTTGTAAAACTCTAAGGCTCTTGAACGGGGAACCCCTGGCCGGCCCAGCCTTAGATCTGTCCCACTGAGCCAGGGGGAGATGGGGTCCTTTCCAAAATTTTCTGAGGGGGTTTTGTGCTGCTTTTTTTATTATGGAGCCAATAATATTTCACTAAAGATGGCACTTTTAAACTTCAAAGATAGTAAATTAAAAAGGACTTCTTGTGTGCCTGAATTTTTAAAGAATAAAAATCAGCATTTAAATAAGTCATGGAAGTGTTTTTGTGGGCGGGGTAGGGGTGAAGTTTGTACCCCCTTTTTATATCTTATTTCCTTGGGTATCTCTCTTATTACACTAAGGGAAATTCCAGGGTTTCTCCATGGAGCTTTAATTTTATATGTTTTATAATAAAAAAAGTGGTTTATGTGTATAAAACTACTCTTTAGGTTCCTGCCTGGAGCTACCTGTAAAATCAATATATTATTTTCATAGAATAATATACTTTCATGACTTCATTATTATAATTGATTACTCATAGCAATCCTGTGAGAGTTTTAGCTATATAACTAATCCTGTGACAGGATTGGTTAGCTAAAAAATTCTAATTTTATTTTTTTCAACTTTGGTTTATTTTATGCAAAAATATTATGTTTGGTTTAATTTTATTTAATTACAAAATTGAGGTTTTTATAAACTATAAACCTGTAGTTTTATACATTGTAAGAAATGGTTTATATTTTATGAAAATCTAAAAAAAGGTTTGGTTAATTTATCTCATAAAAAAGTTTTTATAATGAATTAAGAAACGAAATGTTTAATTTATAATAAACAGTGTTTTTTAATTTGATTAGCTACTGATCTATAGGGTTTTTTTTACTCAGAATTATTTTTTAAACCTGATGACTTAAAATGCAATAATTAAAAGGTTCCCAGAGGCAGGGTTGCTGATTTTTTTTTTTCATTATTTTATAATTTCTGTGTGATATAATTTTGCATCACATTCTAGTCTGTTTTATGCACTCATTAATACAATTTATTAACTAATTAAGGGAAGCAGTTGTAGTTTAAAAGTATAGTTTTAGATTCTGAATGTAAGCGTATGTGGGAAATGGCCCAGTAAAAGGTTGGGTTCTTTAATTTTTATAGCTGGATTCCCAAGATGAGCAAGCTGCAGCAATTCGGCGAGAGCTTGATGGCAGAGTGCAAAAAGTTAACGAGATGGAGAAGGTAAGAATGTTTGAATGAAAATGAGCATTGCCTGTCAGATTAAATCTATGTTAAAATTTTTGAATGCTAGCAAGTAGAATGCTGTTTCTTGCACCACAGTAACATTATGCAACGGTTGCTTTTGATAGATGATTAATAAATAAGATGATTTTCTGCTACTCAAATTGTGCATATCTCAAAAAAGCTAATTTAAATTTCTTGTCTGAATTAAGATTTAATTTTTAAAATTCTGTATTGAGAGTTACGGACTCAGCCCCAATTGTATGACACAAATACCCGGGTCAAAGGAGGACCAAAACCAGTATTTTAACTCTGCTTCCCCTATAAGGGAAAATGGCATCTTGTATTTCAATGCTACTTGAATGGTGTTTCAATGTGAACCCCAGTGTTACCCATGATGCCTTGAAAAACTCCCTTTTAACCTGGGTCGTTTAACTAGCACATATAGTAAATGAGGCTGTTGAAATGTTGGTTAAACTAAAATTTAGGGAAAAGTTCAAAGGAACTCAGTGATAAATTTTTCTTAAACTGTTTACTCCTGAGGATAAAAGCACAAATATTTCACAAAGTTAGGATAAGTTTATACTAGTGTAAAGCTAGATATATAGGTATTGACTTTATTTTCCCCATATAGAACAGGAAACTGATGCCTAAATTTGTGCTGAAAGAAATGGAGAGTTTGTACATAGAAGAATTGCGTTCTTCCATTAATCAGCTAATGTTGAACCTTGAAAGCCTCCCTGTTTCAAAAGGCGGAGCTGATGGAAAATATGGTCTGCAAAAACTTAAGCGATATAATCACAGGTGATTGTCTTTATGGTGGCTGTACTTAATGCTTGCTCTTTTTCTATCCTAGCTTGTTTCTTTCATCCTAGCACTATATATCTAAATTATACATATGCTACAGGGTTTGTATGCATGATGAAAAGTGGTTTGAGATAACTTAAATGCATTAAGATTCTAATTACCTAAAAAAACACCTGTTTCTCTCTGGAATTGGATCAAAGTTAAAAAGGACTTAAGAATTCATTTTAAATGATGAACCAAGGTAGGAAATTCCAGTTCCAAAGGTACTAGCCAGACTTAAATTTTTACTTGTCACTTATTTGAGGCACTAATCTGTTCATAGTTTGATTTAAAACACAAAATTTTAAAAGGCAAAAATTATGTGCTAGGGTGAGCAGGAATTTCATATCTTGGATAAATTATACAAAATAATTTTATTGTTTATCTTTGATATAAGGAATATACTTATTTAATAAACAACACTTTGAGATACTTAAAATTTAATTAGCTGTACTCTGCATGCATTACCTATAACTAAAGGATTTATGAATGAATATTTACCTCAACCATTTAACCCTTTAAGTTCTAGACCACCCGAGATTGCTATTTAATACCACAGAAAATTTGGGGTAGCTAGGACAGAAAGGTTTATACTATAAAAAAATTTGTAAAACTTAATTTTTGTTGGTACAAACCCTGAAGCGTTTTACACTGAAGTATGTCTTCTTTTTTGTTATCACAATGCTTCTTTTTGTTTCAGCAACTCTTGTGCCTTAATTTATTACTTTCTTTTCGTCAATTGTATTAATTTCCATTTTTCTTCTTCTTGCTGCTGAATACAGTCGATCAAGGTAAATTTTAAAGATTGCTTATTGCTTGGCATTTACATTTTATTTGAATTTTGATTTATCGAACTTTTTCTTTTGTGTAAACATTTATTTATTTAGATATGTTAATTTTTTTTAAATTTTTATACATAACCTGTAAAAAACTTCTTCATATCATTAATTTACAGTGCTTGGCATTACTAATCCATAGGTTTAGTATACTTTGTAGTTTTGTACACCATGTATTTAAATGTTTTGGTCTATAATTTCAAGTGTTTTCTAAGTTGAGCTTTTATTCCCTGTTTTAGTTTAATTGATCTATTATATGCTTTCCTTTAATGTACCTATTCAAAACTAATGTCAAAATCATTATGTTTTTCATTTATGTTTGTAGATTAAAACAAGTGTAAGTATTTAGTACACCAAGAGTACTTATAGTTTTTATCTTTTTAATAGAAAACAAATTATTTTGGAGGTGATCTAACTAACTACCTGATCTGATTTTATTCAAACAAAAATGTTCTCTTAAAAATAAAAGTTACTGATATTTGACCTTAAACATATGCACAAGAAAATTAATTTGACACAAAAAAATAGTAGAGTAATATACAAAAACTGTATTGTCTGTACAAAATGCTAAATCTAATAAAAGGAAGGTTCCTCTAGAATTTAAGAACCTGATCTGTTTTTAATGACCTATAAGTTCACCCTTATGTTTGCAATAGAATAATTTTAGTACTTTGTTTAACCATCTCTTAACTATACAGATAAGGTAAGAGATAACATTTAATACCTTGCTTTACTTTTTGCATGCTTTTAACATATTTTTTCTGCCATAGATACTTAACTGCATCTAAGTGTTGTATTAACATCTAATTCTCTTTTGTTTAATTTTTTGAGCTTATCCCTCATTAAAGTTTGAATTTCTTTAAATGCTCATCTGTTAATAGGCATATTTTCCTTTTTCTATAACTGGAATCATAAGCCTACAATATAAGAACTTTATGAGTTAAATTCATGAAAATTCAATTTGTTGCTTTTTAAAACCTTTTCTCTGCTAATTGGTAAAATTATTGCTGGCATGAATCCAGTGTTTTGAATAAGATTGATGTAAATGTTTTCACCAAAATCATTCCTTTAATTTCACTGATTTAACATCTCCTTTTTTCCTACGCTGCTTGTAGTCGACGTCGTTCTTCTGTTCTAAGGCAGGTAGATCTGAGTAGGAAATTTGTTTTTGCTTGTGTATTTTATAATATTTGCATGTACACATGATTTGTAGTTGCTTCTATATAATTTTTTTATGAACTGAAACAGTTATTGCTTTTGACATGCTTCACGATGAAACTATACTCAAAATGACAATTCTTTACTCATAGCTTTTCTTCCTTAATGTAAAAAAATGGTCTTTACAGGTCATAAGCAGCATATAAACTGAGCCATTTACAGTTTTCAAAATTTCAGTACTTATCAAGCTTATATATAGCTTGTTACACTTTATCAGAGATAAGATTGAATCTGGCAAAAGGTTAACATTCCCAAACTTGCTTTTATGCTTGTCATTGAGTATGGTTACAAAATAAGTAGCTTATTTTGCATTAATTTTTGATTGATTAATTTCTGCCTTATTTTTAGCTATCTCTCAGCATCTGCAAATTTATGGCCTGAATGCAGCCCCCTTAAACTACTTATGTGCCTTCAAGCTCCGCTATGGATTATTGTTTACAATGCACTAGTCTTTTCTTTTACATACATGTAGGCCTTTGTTTCTTTTGCTTTCCCTGAGTTAAGTTATCCTTTTGTTAGGAGATTAAACTACATGAAGAACCATATTAGCAAAACCTTACTAACCTCATCATATTAAACAATGAGATCGACCTTATCTTTTGTTTACTTTTTATTTTTTAAATCAGATTGTATGTTGCTGAATGGGACAAAACTTTGTTTCAAACAAGATGTTTATCAAGATACATAAATTTTGGTTTTGAGGGGGGTAATGAATAAAATATTTTGTTTCAGTGTGCTGCTCCATGCGGTTTTCAGAATATATGCACTTAGCGTTCAACTCTAGAATTTACTACTTTGACTTGAAAATTGTAATCTTCAATTAAAATTTCCCTGACCTGAATCTTGAAGTTGTTAACTTGAAACATACTGAGATCAACAATCAGTACATTACTTACTAAATTACATGAAATCAAGCTAATGTTTAAATTTATATAGTTATATCAATGATCCACATCATTATTTTTAGTTAAAGTCATCAGAAATCAGTGGTCAAGATGTTTCTATCAATCTTTTTTTAAATTAGATACTTATTTACAAATTTCTACTTGCCTAAATGTTTATGGAAATAAAACTTAATACTGCTACTTATCAAAAGATAAAAATCTATAATTAATGAATTACTCACAGGTTTTGTAACATGGTGTGTACATTGTTAAAGGGTGCTTTTTTTCAGGTGTAGCCCTGGAAATCAGTTTTTTTAACACTATAGATCCTAAAATTCCGGGTTTTATCAGAATTTTCGAAAATCTCAAGCTTAACGAGAAATTGCAAAATTAATGCTATGATTTAATGAATAATAATAATTAATTAAATCATGCTCTGGATCAGTATGCATTTTAAAACGAAAAAAGCAAATATTTCGAAGATTCTGATATATAATTGAATATTTTGTAAAATTAAATCTCAATTAATGGTCTCTTTTCTTATAGATAATGTATTATGAGCCTTTATTCAGAATTAATTAACATTATAAAAAATTATTCTCTTTTCATTATTAGTAATGTTAGGAGAGCCCATAAATTGTTTTGTATCTAATGCTACTTTAATTTTGATAAAAATATAATTTATTTTCACGCCAGTTCAAGAGGGAAATATATAGTCAGCTTTCAGAAGTATTCCAACAAAAAAATTTTTTTAAGTATTTATATTGATTTTCCTATAGTTTATTGGCAATAGGAAAGTTTAGGGTTTGCATGATACAGTGCAAATTCTGGCCAAATATTGCACTGCTTGCTCTCCACATAAATACATATCCACTTTCAATGCTTCATTGCTAAAAAAATACTCTATTTTGAAGTATTGCACTGATAGCACAGATTAACTCCACAATGTTAATGATTCTCTTGTATGTCAACAAGAATGGGCATCTGACGAGTATTAAGAGATCTTTTTAAAAACTTATACTACAAAGCGTTTTAAAATGTATATGTATAGTATAATTGTCCTCATTTCGGTTAATATTAAATTTCATTTCATGTTAATGTTAAGGAATGTGAAGTAATATTAACTTACATTGCAAGTAATGTTAAACCACCATCATGCAATTTTGATAATTAAGGTATGTTAAATTATCTGAAAATATTAAAACCTACGTAAAACTAAAATACTATGGTTAATTTTCTCATTGCATTAGAATAAAAATCAAAATTTTTTTTCTGAAAGCATAGAGAGAGGTAAATTGGTTTTATCCAAAAGTTAACCAGCAGATCGTTACTCAGCAGATTTTTAGAAAACCTTTTATCTTACAAGTTTGAAAGATGCTAAAAATAAGTTACAACAAAACTGTTTAAAACTACCATTCCTTTACCTATTGTAATTTGTATCAGCTGTCTTCGGGATTCCAAAAGACGCTTTTCTTCAAGAATAAGTAACTGCAAGCCCTCAATTTCCATCGAAATCATGGATACCTCCTAGAACTTGTAAATAATGATGAACAAAAACTTGCATTTTAGGAGCCAATCATCTTTATCAAAGGAAGCATTGACAGAAGACGGAGAAACCTCGCTCTCTAAGCTTGATGTTGTTCTTTCATTCACATTGGAGGTGTGTAAGATTCACGATATATTTTTCAAGTTTTGATTGAAATACTTGTTTGAATATGTTCTTAAAAGATATTGAAAAAAAAACATGTCCTTACATTTCTTTTTCGGTAATGCATGAAAAGATAAATTAATAGAAGTATTTTCTGAAATAAAGTATAAAACAAATATCAGATCACCATGGAAAATAATAAGGGATGTCCTTTTTGTATAGAATTACATGGTTTATTAATTTTAGGTCGTAGTTATGGAAGTCAAAGGACTTAAATCCTTAGCACCCAATAGAATAGTATATTGTACAATGGAAGTGGAAGGAGGAGAAAAATTACAAACTGATCATGCAGAGGCATCGAAGCCCATGTAAGCTTATTGCTCTTAATGTTCTGATGTTTATAAGCAATTAATAATGAAAAAAATAAAGTTAAAATTATTTGTAATTCTAATTAACTTTAATATCTAAAATTAGTGAAATAATTGATGAAACGTTTTGAGGTAGTCAGAGCTGTTTTATCAATGATTTTTCCCATTGAATATATTGTTACCAATTTTAATTTTACAAATTGGTGATATTTTTAGCATATGGTATGTAAATTTTATTTCAGTTACTTTATTTAGTCACATTACTTTGTTACTTGCCAGTTTTTTATGGTGTATCATTCTTTTGACATAGAAATATTTTAATTTTAGGTGGGATACACAAGGTGATTTCACCACAACTCATGCCCTGCCAATAGTGAAAGTTAAATTGTATACTGAAAGTCCGGGCCTATTGAGTCTGGATGATAAAGAACTGGGAAAAGTAAGCCGTAGTTTGTTTGCTCTTTGCTATGATTTTACAAAGCATATGTGTTTTGTTGACCCATATTTTTTACAGGTGATAATTAAACCTACACCGCTGAGTCCCAAATCACCAGAATGGTACAAAATGATTGTTCCTAAAAATGCACCTGATCAAGACTTGCGTATCAAAATAGTGGTCCGCATGGATAAGCCTCTAAACATGAAACATTGCGGGTAAGGCAAAACTGTATTAATATCTTTTTTATTTTCATATCATTTTTCTGTCATTCCACTCAAAACATGCTGTGATGAAGTTTTTGTGTTGATAATTTTTTAAAGTTTAAATTTCATGTTTTAGCTATGGTGTAAAATAATTTCATTTTAATGAGATTTTGTTATTTTTATAGGTATTTGTTCGCGCAGGGAAAACAAGTTTGGAAGAAATGGAAGAAGAGATATTTTCTCCTGGTTCAGGTTAACACTTTTTAAGATTACTTAACATTAAAATTTTAAAATTAATTTTCTAAACAATTTCAGTTATTGTAGTAGTTTCCATCTCATTTCTAAATGATAAATCCTATTATAATTTTTTTATATTAAAGTCAATATCATTTAAAAGCAGTTCTTCTTAACTTTAAAACTAATCTTGAAAAGTTTTGAGAATCCAATTATTTTTTTTCACCATGAAGAATGTGAGGATTTTTTAATATGCAAAATGACTTGATTTACTAACACTTTTTTTAAACAGGTGTCACAGTATACCTTTGCGATGTGCAGTTATCGAGAAAAAAAGTCCGAACCAACTGAAATGATGCAATTAGATGGATATACTGTAGACTACGTTGAACCAGTGCCTGGTATCCCCTCCTTTCCTATTTAGCCTCTCTAAGTTAGTTTTATTTTGTGAGGAGAAATCCCATTAAGGGTGTTTTTCATTTTAGATCTCGAAGGAGGGAGGTTTTTCTTCAATGCGGTAAAAGAAGGGGACAGTGTTTTGTATGCAAGTGACGATGAAAATGAGTGTCATTTGTGGGTAATGGCGATGTATAGAGCAACAGGACAATCTCATAAACCTACACCACTCATTCAACCTCAAACCAGTAAAAATTCCACCATCTCAAGGTTGCAAGGAGGTATGTGAACTGCTGTCTGGATTTTTCAAAAAATGTTCTAATGTAAAATGTTGATTCAACTCTGTGGAGAATCCCAGGGGTGTAGTGACAGTGCATCTTGCTGCCACCCCACAGGCCCGAGTTCTGTTCCCAGGTTAGGCAAGGCAGACTCTGCCTTAAGATAAAACGAGGACCAAGGTAATTTGAGGAAACGAGGGGCTTTGCCTCAGCTGACTGACTTTCAGTTGCACGTTCTGTAACAGATCTGCTCATGGCCTGACCCAGTGAGACTGGATATATTAGAGTTTGAAGGTCTAACAACCCAGGTACTCTCAAGTATCCCCCTTGTTTTGTTTTGTTTTTTACTCTATGAAAGCACACTGATTCTGATGTTATTGGTTAATCAAAATAAACATTTTCCTTCCTATAAAAGTTACTCCAGAAAAGTTTTGGGATATGCAATTTATAAACTAGATTGGATTATTTTGATTTGTCACCTAAGAATCTATGCTGAAACAATTACTATTTCCTCTTTTAATGTAGTTATAGAATGAATTAATAATATTTATATTTTTTTAACATTTCTTGTATGTTAGATTTTTTCAAAAATTTTCTAACTAGACAATTTGAGATACTTTAATCCTTTAAATTATTTCAGGGTGCTTGAAAGCCTAGTTGTAAGTAATTTTTTCACTTATGTAGGTACTCAAACTGTGTATTTCATTTCATGACCAAGCTGTAAAACACATGCTTCCATTCTCAGACTGTCATTGTGCTTCATGGCACAAGCACATCATGTTTAGAAGTCTTCAGAAAAACTAGAAACAAAAATAAAACCATGTCTAAAAATTAACATGTTTAACTTTTCTTCTGTAGAAATCAATCAAGTAACTCTGTAAATTAAGTGTTAAGGTATACTCTACATGCCATTAATTTATGTTTTCTTCCATCAGATGCTGACCGTGCTAGAAAACATGGCATGGATGAATTTATCTCTGCAGACCCCTGTAAATTTGCTCACCATACTTTATTTCGGACTCTCCAGACCACCACCCTGGATTACCGTCTGAATGATCCTTATTGTTCACTGGTCAGTACATTTTTTTTAATAAGACATTGGGAATATCGATATTAGGGTTTGGATTTTTGTTCTTTTAGCTTTAAACTTCCGTAAACCATCCTATGTTATTTTCCTTGTATCCTCATTGGGTATCCAATATTTTCTTAGTGTTTTTTTTATATACTAATTGGACTCATCCATTAGATTTCTGTTATTTTATTGTATAAGACTCAAAAGGTTTGAAAATTTTAAAGTTTATTTTATGACTTAAAATTGATTTTTTCTTATAATACTACTGTTAAGAATTCAGTTTGTTTTCTTAGATTAATTGATTTGACAGATTATATTTAGTTTAAATGCATTTGATAGGATAAAGTTTGTCCTAAATTCTTGGATATATTTTTCCCATGAGACATGCTTATTAATATGATTATCCTTTCTTTATTTGATGACCTTGTTTGAAAGAAAACCTCTTTTTAAATTTACCTCTTTTGTTATTTCCCCACTATCCCTTGTTCATAATGTATATTTTAAAACTTCTATTGCTGGAAAACACAGGAGTAATCGTAGTAAACATCTACTCATATGTAGTTGAAAGATTCCAATTAGTTGTCTGTGTTAAAGATTGAATGTGTGGGTGAAAGTTTTTCCTGTCTAGAGACAGACATCTCTTCTAGTGAATTTGACTAAGATGAGGCAGAATGAAAAAATTACCAAATTAGTATTTAGAGGGAATAATAAAATTTTTGTTCCAAATGAAATGGGTTAAACCACTGAGAAGAAATAGAAGTAGAGTGAGGATTCCCATTGAAAGTCTAAAAAAATGTGCCCGTCATTAGCAGGGCTTCTAGCAAAGAATTAACCATTGTTCACTCCACCACCCTCTCTTCTCTATGGTTTAAACCAGTTCTATCTTATCTGGTTTTGTTACTTTAACCTCATGGTAGTGGGAAGAATATTTAACAGACTAGTTAATAAGGTCTTAAAGACTTTACTATACAGAGAGTATTTATATGTGCTAAATATACTGATGATTAAATTTTACATGCAGGGTTGGTTTAGCCCAGGGCAGGTTTTTGTTCTGGACGAATATTGTGCTCGATATGGAGTCCGGAGCTGCTATCGCCATCTATGTTACCTGCATGACTTACTGGATAGAGCAGAAAAATCGATTATGATTGACCCTACTCTAATACATTACAGTTATGCGTTTTGTGCCTCGCATGTTCACGGGAACAGGTTAGTTTTATCTTTTGCACTTTAGATTTTATCTGATTTTTTTCTGAAGGATTTAGTTTAATTTTACTAGTCATGGTTATATATAAGTAAATGCTTTAATAACTGTTATAATTTCAGTACTTTTATGTGGAAATTTAATTTGAGAAATGAGTGTAAAGCTCCAAGTATCTGAGTATTGTTGCTTCTTGTATAACTTTTAAGTCCCCTCAAATCTTATTAACCACATGAGTTGGAAAATTAATGGGAATTTACAAAGGTTACTATAAATTTTCTTTGGAACATAGATGATACTTTTTAATTTTAGACAAGTTTGTTATCTACATGAATTATTCCTATGTGCTATACTTCAAATAATAATTTTATTTCAATCTTTGTCACAAGCTAATGACATTTTAACTTACATTCTAATTTCAACTAGTATAATTTTAAATTGCTCAATCCAAAAGGAGTTGTGTATTAAAATGTTCTGCCATCTATGATCATGCATTTGTATGCTACTAATAATGTAACTTGCCATGTGTTTGCTGCCGAAGAGTTAGTAAGTTGTGTGTTACTAAGATTAGTTAACAAGTTTGTGTACGGCTATGTAACAACATGTATGTCAAAATATGTATTTTGTGTGGGTTAAATACTGATGCTAATTTCACACTTCACACACAAAAGTACTGCCCCGCCAGGACAGGTTGCCACAGATGTGAGGTATGTCATTATCTTTTTGCATGTTGATCATATTGTTATGCTATGCCCTGCTTTGTCTTTGCACTATATTATACCTAATGCTTCTTGATTTTTTACTCATTTATGCAATTTTTCCTTTGTTGACTTGCATGGCTTTCTTGATTGCAAATATTAAAAGGATCGAGAAATAAACATGATGGAAGTTTGAATTTAATAATTTGTTGCATCTGAAATCAATTTCTGTAGTACTTCATTAATTCATTTTAATACACTTATGAGTTGATATAGATATTTTTAAATCAATGTTTTAGAGTAGAATTTTGTAGAATTAGTCATTTATTAAACTTTATATGACTTGAGTGAATCAGTTTGTAATATTTTTAGGTAGATTGGAATGATTTAAGATAGTATAATTTTTGAATGGGTAGAGAACAAATGGTGTGTTTTACTAGTATAGGCCTGCAGCTATTGTTCTTAAAAATATTTATTTCGGTTGCCACTTTTCCCGTTGTAGTTCCTACACAATAGAATATCAAAAGCTTTGTTTCCTTTATGTTAGCCTCACTCTGAAAAATTAATGTGTTGCACTATCTTAAATACTTCAAAAAATTTTGTGAAATCATTTATTCAACTCTCTGGCAACTTAGAAGAAATTTCATGTAGGTATTTGAGTGACTGACTTACTCTTATCTTGAGTTAGTTTCCTTTGAAAATACATTACGAAAAGCTTTTTCTTTTATCTTCTCTGAGTCATAAATGAACTAGTAGGACATTTATTAGGTTGTAGATCAGGGTGTAAGAGTAAATATGGAAAGTTAGCATTAAAAATTCAAAGAACTTGGGATTAACTTGGCAAATTGAATGTAAGTGATGAAAGTTGGCTTGGAATTATTTGTTGTTCATGCCCCCATCTGGTTATATAAATGCCATGTATGTGTTTAGTTTTATAATTTATTTTTGCTGTACAAATAACTGTGGAATGTAATGTTATTATTTCTAAGAGTATGAAATGTATCTGAAAATGCATGGGACAGAAAAGTTTTAAATTTCTTTATGGTAAATGCTAAATGTTTGCCTTTAATATTAATTCTCTGCTTCCATAAATCATTCTTTTCCTACCAACTGTGATACAACATTGCACCACTTTTCCTGTTATCCTCTTGTCTACCCGAACCACCAAAAGCTCATCTGTACCGCACTCACTATTGTCATTTCACTCTTGTCCCAATGTTTTCAGCCACAGGTATTATGATTTGCATTCTCATGTGAAAGATCCTATGCCAAGTCCTTTTTAACCTGGCCGGTGCTTTTAAAACAGCGTCTTTCCGAGCACCTTTTGTGTCACACTGCATTAATGCTGAAGCACTCCTGCTGGGCAACTTGAGGGGCATAAAGCCTGGCGAGAAGTTGATAAACTGGATTTAATTTGCTTGTTTATGAAATAAGATGTTTTATTACAAAAAGGTCTTGTTAAAAAAACTACTTATTAGTGAAGGAAAAATAGTATCAGTGATTCTGTAAAAAGTGTGAATTTTTGAAAACTAAGCAAATTGTATTAAACACATGTATCTGTATTTTTATATAAGTTATTCTGCATCTAAAATATAATGCAATTTTGGGAGAGTAATCTGTAATCTCTTATTTTATTGCAAAGATACTCAAGATTTTTAAACATTTAGTAAATTTGTAACTTGCATTACAGAATTTAACTTTTTTAAAGAAATTATTTTGCTTGTAGTTTCTTCTGCTTAGTATATGAAAATGGTCATGGTCAACTTAAATCTTATAATCACCTATAAAGGATGATGAAACATGAATCTTATTAAAAATTTGCATGTGTATGTTAACTTATGATTATGATAAGATTGATGCATTCATTTGTGATAGATGAAATAAAGTTGGATCTCCCAAACTAATAGTAAACTTACTTTGTAGTAAGCTCTTTAACTCTTTCAGACCTATAGCCACCCCAAATTTTCCAAAGGATTCAATGGCAATATTGGGCATTGAAGGACTGAAAGGGTTAAATGTGGATGGTTATGTTAAGGGCTTATAAGAATAAACACATGCAACTCTGGGATGTTTTAATTATGTGAAAAAATAATAGAAAAAATAATTTCTATAATTCTTTTTTCCTGTTTAAAGAAAAAGAACATATTCATTTGAAATTTCTTTGCAGGTTTCGGGAGTTATTTTGAAATTCCATTTTAAATAGTAATTCTTATTTTATTTTAAAACCAAAAAATCATACAGCTTTATTGCTTACTTTTTATTTCATTAATACTGCTTTGATGTATGACAAATGATTGTTAAAAATTCTTCATTGACTAGTTCAAAAAAATATTTTACTCTAAATTCGTCCTCCCCCCTGAAATCAAAGGCAGACTGTTTCAAAATTTATGATCTCAAAAGTTTATCAACTTGTAATTTATGCTGAATTTTGCTAAATAATGATTATTGAATTAATATATTTCCTCTATAATTAGGCCTACCTAAATTTTAATTTAATTACTACTTATGGTGCATTGTTCTCTCACAGTTGAGTATGGTCAACTTGAGTACTTACATGTACTTGGGTTGAAATTTTGCACGCTTGTAGTTTTAATATTTTCAATTGAAGATCTATGTAATGTATTTTAAATTGTTTGAGTACTTAAATTTTTAATTCCTTATGTAAAGCTGTTTATCTCTAGTGGTTTTTAAGTAACATCATTATCAATATTAGATTGTTAATTCAAATAAGTAATGTAATGTGGGTAAAACCAATAGTTACTCTTAGATATTGATACCTATACATCATATGTTTTAGTTGAAAACACACAAAAATTACTCAATCATTAAAGTAATAAACCTAGTATTAGTAATTTAGATTGAAAGAATAATTTTTTGAAGCTTTTATATAAAAGTTTGTAAATTCCAAAACACAATTAAAATTAGTTCATAAATTTAATGTTTTTTTATTTGATATTAATGCGATAAACTCAAGCAGGATTAACATCAGCTACACCTGTAATTGAACTCTTTAACATTTTTTTAAAATATATTTTTCAAGCCAGGTTTATAAATAAATCTATTTGCATTTGTCAAAAATATATTGATTTTTAACATTGTTTTTAAATTTTTAAAGGCCGGACGGCATTGGAACTGTCACTGTAGAAGAAAAAGATATTTTTGCTGAAATAAAAGAAAGATTAAGAATACTTCTGGAAAACCAAATTACTCATTTTAGGTAAGGATTACTTATATTACTATAATTTACTTTTTTCCCTGATTCTGCAGAAATTTCTACCTAGTGTGGCTTATCCCTAAATCTTTTTTCTTAATCCGTTTATTATGCTTGAATCTCCATTAATGCAAATCTAAATTCTAGGTATTGCTTCCCATTCGGACGGCCTGAAGGAGCACTGAAGGCTACATTGTCTTTGCTAGAAAGGGTATGATTACATAATGTGTATTCTTAATTTTTAAATAATTAAAAAAACCACAATATTTATTTATTTATTTTGATATCCCCAGTCTCTAAAAAAAAGTTTTCCAGTCTCTTAAAACATTATCCATCTTCTTTTCATTGTATAATATTGTAGAGTTGGGGGTCTCAATCCTTTTACTAGTTATTGATATTTTATGGTCATATTTTGAAAATTACCCTTTCTATAGGTTCTGATGAAAGATGTTATGACACCAGCACCACCTGAGGAAGTCAGAGCAGTCATTAAAAAATGCCTAGAAAATGCAGCCCTCGTAAATTATACTAGAATTTCAGAGCAGGCCAAAATCGAAGGTAATTTAATGTTATCCTTTTCACAGAGAGTTCTTTACTTGCTAAGAGATTTCAGGAATTTGACTTTAATTAAAATCTAATGTTTTACAAATCAGGAGTGTCTGTGTTTCAGGTTTTGATTTGAGGAGTTTCTTTGGTATTAAGAATCTTCTTCCTCTGTCTACTAGAATTGTAACTTTTATCTTAAACAATACTTCTTTCTTAATCATAATTTATGAGTAATGCCAAGAGTAATAAATATTCTTCCGTCTCTTGTAAAAACAATAGAGCTGTATTGAGTTAGTTGAAAAAAGAAACATGTTTTTTCTGGTATCACCATAAATTCATATATAGACAACCATCTATAGGCTTGGAGATCAACAAGGTTGTTTCCTTTATACTGAACTCCCAGTAAATGCCAATCTTTTCTCAAACTCAGAAATACAGGTTTTTCACATGGCCCATTGGAACTTGGTTTTGTAAAATATCTTCTCTTAATGATTTTCCCAAAGTGTTAAAGTGTATATAGTTGTATTCCTTTACAAACTTACACCTGCTAGTCATAAGCCTCTCAAATAACCTCTTGCAGTCAGCCAGTTGCCTACCCTTGGGTAAAGTAAGTGCAAAGTAAACAGTATTTTCCCTCCTTTTACCTGAACAGCCTGCTTACCCTTTTCTACTGAGCAAGATAGGATTTTATAAACACCAATACATTTTTTTAGTGTGCAATTTCAATACAGGTCATGAAATTTCTGTTAAAGGTACTAGTCAAACTAAAACTTATGTTGCCATTGGATTAAGGCCCTAATCTGAGCATTGTTTGATTGGAACCCTGACATTTAAAAAGCCTAAGTTAAAAGGCATGTTTTGAATATTTGTTTGTGAAGGGCTAGTTGGCAAGCAGAAATTTGCACCCTGTTAAGTAAAAAAATAATAACTTCTCTTTACAAAACCACGATTTAATAAAGCTTGCAAAAATGGATTTCTAACTTTATTGTTTTCCCATTTTGAAGCTCTTGTCCTTTTCTGCTAGCAATTACTAAAGTCCTAAGTAGTTTTTCAACTTTAAAAATTTTTCATTCTATGCTTTCTTCACACAAAAGGGTTGATACTCTTTAAGTTCTTAAACTAGGTATTTAAGCATCTCAAAGGAAAAATATAGAGTATTCAAAAATACATTCTCATATAAAATTCAGAGAATATTCAAGGTATTTAAATAAATTAGATTTTGGGGGAAAATGAAATGGAAAACGGGGTATTACTAGGGGGAAAGGTTGTACTTTCGTATTATCCTGTCGACCATGCCACTAAAAATGCAAAGCCAAAGCATGGCACTGAAAATGAAGTTCAACAAGATAATATGAAAGAACCAAAAAAAGTCTATAGTTTCTTCTAGGTTTTTTAGGACTTAAATATTTTTAAATTAATTTATGTTGAATCTTTTTGAATGACTCAATTTTTTTAATGATTTTTCATAATAATCATAGTTTAAAAATGTTCTGATAAAATTTTTATGCAATTGTACATTGGCACTTCTTTGAGGGACTGCTCCTCTTAACAATGTTTCTCAGAATAAAGAAAGTTTTACTAGTGGTTAACTTAAAAATTCTGTATCAACCCTTACAAAGTTTTTTTTCCTCTTACCTGATTCTCCTTTCTTACCTGTCTGTTCCTCTTTTTCTGCTTGCCATGATTTTGTAGGGACAGAGGCTGCAAAGCAGCAGCAGCAGCAACAACAGCAACTTCAAGAGGAACAAGGTAATTTTACAGGGATAGCATGCTTTCATTTCCTTTTCCTCTTACTATGTCACCTTCCTGCTTTCTTTTCCTTTGTGAGAACTATCAATGGAATTATAATTAAGTACTGTGCTGCAAATTGTCAAAACAAACATGAGGATTAAGAACACAATTGTATGCAATATTAAATAAAATTAAATAGTTTAATACATAGTATGTTTAGACAATAGAACTTCAATATAATGACCCCTTCTGTGACCAACAATATACAGTTATTTTAACAAAGGATGTTACTGCAAATAAAATTATTACTATGATAAAACATTTTGGTACTTTAACTACCAGTTGTTGTAATGTAGGGATCGCTATATCAGGGGTTCATTGTAAAGAGGTTTTACTGTATTTTGTGCAAAACAAAAATAGTAAGAGAAGATACTGGCAGTTCTTGAGTTGATATATGTTGGGTTCACACACCCAATACACATGGCATTTCAATAAATCTGCCCAATCTCTACCTCTCCATTTGGGCCAAAGTGACCCTATTTTATGATAAATAATTTTTTTTTCAGTAGAAACAGGTTAAATTAATTTTGAAAGGCTAAAACTAGAATTTTCTCTAAATATTAATCAATAATTGAATGTTTGTAATCACAAAATTATATCTGGGAAGTGGTCAGAATTTCTGTAAAGAATGGGACCTTCTAGTGAAGGAATTTTAAAAAATTACCTCTATAAAAACATAAAACCCCAGCAATATATGTCATGAAGGCTTTTTTATTAGTAAGATGTGTTTTTGACAGTCTGCCTATAGACTTGGTTTTTTCTTCATTTTACTGGTGATTTTTTTATTCTTGGTTCTTTTTTCTTACTATTTTACATTAATGTGGTACATAATACATTATTTTATTAGTTTGTTTACATAAGTGTAGGGTTCATACATAGCTGCTTCATGATATAATTATTTTTACATTACCATAAAAACAGTTCTATACATGTATAAATTTTAGTTAAGTGGTATCTGTGCTTCCAGAATCTGAGATGGATGAAAATGCATCTCCAGGAAAGAAGCTCGAAGATCTTATTCACTTAGCAGAATTGTGTGTGGATCTCTTACAACAGAATAATGAGAATTACGCTGAGGTTTGTGTAAACAAAATTTGAATTTTTGCTCTTGTTTTGGCATGATAACTAACTAAACTTAAAATTTCAGTGAGACCTTGAAAATTGTGCATGAAATTTGTAGTTTTACTGTTAGATTTATTTAAATCTATGCATGGTATTGGATTTGAAAATGTTATACAAATTATTTTCACTTAGTTTTAAATTTAATGGATTCAGAAGTAAATATAGAATGCTTCACTCTAGAATTTAATGCTTGATATTACTCTTATTTTATCAAATTACTTAATTTTATTTTTGAGATATTGCATGTCTAGGATTAAGCAATTGAAAAATTATTACTAATGGTATGAAAGGATTATTTTGTTATATATTTTTAGTTAGCAATTTTTTTAGTTACTGTCTTGTTTTATGTTAATGATTTGTTTTTCAGAAAATTATCAATACATAAAGACATTTTTATTTCAAATAATTTATGTAAAAGTTTAAATTTGTAGATGGTTAGAGCATTTAACAGGATTTCTATTATGCATGTTTTTTAAATTCAAAAATTCACTGGTGTGATACAAGTAATCTTTTTGTCTTTTAAAAAAGCTAGCATTGACGGCATATCTTTAAATGTATTACATAATCTTTTTTTTTTTTTTTTAATTTGGTGTGTTTATTTCAAATGTAGTTAATAAAACATTTATTGAATTCGGTTGTCACAATTATGTGTAGAATGTACACTCTTAATACCTTCAGTAATTATCTGCTTCAAAAGTTAGAAACATTAAAAAAAATAATGGTAAGTAAATAAAATTTGCAGGAATTATTTTGCTTTTTTAAGTTTAATGATGCAAACTAGTTGGTTACCTTTTAAAATGTTACTCTAATCAATTAAAAACACCTCTTGAGTACCAAATCAACTATCTCTTAGGTGTTTAATCAAATATATATATGTATAAAAAAGTCTTTAATTTTGTTATACATGTGGTTTCTTTTAGTTACTCATTAGTTTTTAATCTTGTTCATCTCCTATCCTTGTTTGAGAAGTTCATTTAAAAGGATGCCCTATACATTGCTTTTCACTTTTGTTAAAATGATATCTAATTGTTAAAGAAAAATACTAATTCCATTGATAATATTTATTAAATTAATACAGTGTTTAGTTAAATTGATTTTAGATATGGTCACATACTTTTAATAGTATAAATCCATACTCTTTAGGAAATGCTTGGTATATTTAGTTAAGATTATGAAGAACTTCTTGGTAACTTTAGTTAAGATATTCAAATATAACTTTCAAGTTTAATGTCTTATTTAAATGAAAAGTTTTCTTGTAAAAGGATTTTTTGATACTTAACTGTATTTAAAAGTGCAGTACATACATTAAGTTATGTTTTCTCCTATACAAACAATAATACTCGAATTATGAGTTAAAATCAGTTCTTAATTCATAAAAAGGTAACTGTCTCCATTAAAATCTTGATATCAAATTCCCTTTAATGTGTTAGCTCTTGGATTAATTACCTCGCTGCATATTAAACAGTGCGGACATTAATGTCAAACTTAAGGGGGTAGTGCTTTTTCTTTGATTTTTGCATATAGAAAGAGAGAATTTTGCCACCTTAGCTATTATCTCTCATATAAAAGCCCACGTCACTCACTGACTCACTGATTCTGGAACGCTCGCACACTATGATGCCATCTCGCAATAATAATCATAATCATCAGAAAAATATAAAAGCCCACGTCACTCACTGACTCGATGCCATCTCGCAATAATCAGAAAAATAAATAAATAAAAGTAATTAAAATTTTAAAATAATATAATAGCTTTTAAATAAATATCTTTCAAGAAAGTTGGTTTACTTAATAAAGGTTAAAAAGTTACTTTTAGGGAAGTTGGTTTCTAATTCAACAATAATAAATTATTAAAGTTAAACTTCTTATTTAATGTATAATTAATAGGAACTTGAAGTAGTAACGAGCGAAGCTCGCATAAAAGGCTAGCCTAGCTGTAAGACCCGGCTTTGCCGGGTCGTAACAGCTAGTGGTAGTATAGTAGTATTGTTCAAAGTGGACAGGTGTGTCTTGTGAGTACCTAGAGGTAGGTTTCATTGTTTTCCCTTGCTTTGATCTTACTGAATGCTTAGATGTTGCATGTAATTGTTGCTACAAATTCCTCCTTTTCTGCATGCTCTTCTAGCCAATTTCTTCTGAAGATGATTGTTGATTGATGTTAAAGTAATTCAATGTTGTACTAATGTATTTCGTGTTTCTTTTTCTCTTTCTCTCTCTTAACCCTGCTCTTCCCTCCATTCTTGGTGTTGCCTTAAACCTGGTCCTTCAGGCATTTCGATCGGTGAGTGTGCCCTTGTGTAGCATTTCTTGCTTAAGGGTCATTATGCCTTGTAAAAATCTTGTTCATTTGAGCCTTCCCCCTTTTGGTATAGATGCTTTTTATGTACATAAACCTTTTGAACTTTGGGATTGGCTGGGATTGTTACTTATACAATGATCATCATTAAAAAAAGTCTCATAATCTTTAATTATTTGAAATATATATATTAATGTATGATGTATTCAATATGTACTAGCACAATGTGTTGTCAGCATCTTAAGAACCTTGTTAATTTATGAAGATGTTTCCCCTTGACATTTTATGGAATTATTTTGACTTTTCTGTAACTAATCATTTCCAATTTTTATGTTTCTTTGACTGAGATATCAAGAGTATTGTACCTAATATCATGTCAGAGTAACAAAACAATCTTCATTTCTTGTGTTGTCAACAAGGATTTTTTTCAGAACTCTAATCAGCTTATTACAGTACTAACATCTTTGACTGTAATGCATAGAGAAAAAATTCAATTATAGTTCCCAAAAAAACATTAAATAATGAAAATTGGTATTTGAAGTACTCTTCTAACTTTTTTTTTTTCTCAAGACTACATAATAACTTACTACAGTACTAACATCTTTGACTGTAATGCATAGCTATTGGATAACATATACTGCTTTTCCCTTTACCAAACCTTGATCACTTCCCAAAAAATAGTTTAAGCTCTTTATAACTGTAACTACCCCCATAGAAAAGCAGCAGGTTGTGTTGCATCATGCATAAAGATAATAGTTTCTTAGAGAAAAAATTCAATTATAGTTCCCAAAAAAACATTAAATAATGAAAATTGGTATTTGAAGTACTCTTCTAACTTTTTTTTTCTCAAGACTACATAATAACTTACTACATACAATTTCTACATACAATTTCATTGCCTGGCTATCCTCATTTTACTTTATTTTTGAATGTAACTTTTTAAAACTGATTAGTCAAATGCTCTAAAATTTTTTTGCTTAAAATGTCTTAAGAACAAATATTATGCTGAAAAGTTTTCTTTAACTTTAAAATTTTAAAATGGACCTATTATCTCACCTTGTGACATTATTCACTCTCTTGGATTAATGAATATGACAAATTTGTATCTTGTTATTGGTAAAATTGAATTAAAAGTTGTCAAGATTCTTGTTGAAATGTTTCTGAAAGGAGATTAAGTAATTAAAACTTATATGTTTAACTACAGTGTTTATATTGACATTTCAGAAGGTGCATCCATAAAAATGTTTTAGCTATAAATTGGAATGTGTGATCTGAAATATTCAAGCAATCAGTTTTTTTTTATCTTAAATTTGTTGGTTAAATGTTCAGTATTGTGCTTTATGTGCATTGAATTCTTTGAAATAAGTTGTGGGATGATTTAATATTCCACCTCTAAAGGTTTTATTATACAGTTACCCAAACAGTAAAAAACAATGTTTTGTTTTGTAGAATTAAAATCTTATGTTTGAGTTATTAAAAATCGTAAAAGTTCTTTTTTTGGGGGGGGTGGTAATATTCCCTTTTAAAAGCGTAGTTGAAATGTAGAATTTTAAAATATATATCTTTATAATACTTCTTTAATTGGAGATGTCTGATAAGCTTAATTCCTCCCAACTTTAATGTTCCTAAGTGCTTACTAAATGTTTACTAACTATAGTCTGAGAGCTCTACATGCAAACTCATCTAGAAAGATCTGAAGTTTTCTTGATAAGTTTTGTTTGTGATAAATTGGGTAATGACAATCAATATTCAGCATATTGCATATCTTAGAAACTATTTGAGCTATTAGGAATACCTAGAAGTAGGAACATGGGCTTAAAATTCATATATATATATAACTTATTCGTTAACAAAAAATCTAAATGTATGTTTAGGTGAAAACTTCACCAACATACTTGATTGTCATTTAGTGAAAAATCCAGAAAAATAAAAATTCAGATTTTCAATAACCTTTTTTGTTACCATGACTTTTCAAAAATAAATTTAGTTCCTAAGAAGGAGAGAGTAAAATTATAAACAATTTAAAGAATTATTTATATTTAGTTGAACTTGCATGCACCAAGCTCTCAGACTACTTAAAAGCATGGTTGTTTTGGTGTACACTGCCTTATTCCCTCTGCATCCAGTGAACTTAAGTGTTCCTGCTTGAGCATTAAATGTTGTAATATGTGTTGTATTTGTGATAATAAATGTGGTTATTTTCTGTTTGCTTCTCGCATACCAGGATGCGGTGAGTATGGATGTTATTTTTTTTTCATGCACTGCCATAATCCTTTACAACCACATTGGTGTCTATGAAAGCAATGAAACCTATGAACAACTTTGGGGAAATCATTTCCTCCCATGAAATTAAAATCTAATTTCTTGTTATACATGCATAAGCACTTAATTTTTTCAGAATCAAATTTGAAATATTTTTAATGCTTATTCCAATAAAAAAATGCTTATAAATGCATAAAATGATAAATCATGAAAACTATCAATTAAAGCTGTCATGTTTCTTTGCTATGTCTCTTCTCCAAAGTTTTTGCTAAGATAGTTTTCACCAATATCTTAACCAAAAGCAAAGTGCTTTCAACTATTTATTCGAAGGACATTGAATCTTACAAGAAGAGATCACTATGTTAGGGATTGAATTCAGGATAAGACTCAGTACCTTTAAAGTTAATCTTATGTTCAATTGCCCAAAAGATCAATAAATTATGAGGTTATGGTTAAAATTGAAATAATACAATACAGATAAATAATTAAAAGATATAAAGGCATAAAAAAAACTTAATTTTTTTACTATGATTCCTCATTTTAATCTAATTTACTTTAATTTTAACCTTTAAAATATAGTTACAATTAGGTTTCAAAAGCAATAATGCACTTATTTACTAAATAAATTCTATTTCAGGCCTTTGCATGGTTCAGTGATCTTCTTGTGGAGCACGCGGAGATCTTTTGGTCTTTGTTTGCGGTAGATATGGATACAGTTTTAGCTGAGCAACCTCCAGACACATGGGACAGTTTTCCGGTCTTCCAAGTGCTGAACGACTATCTCCGAGTTGATGGTAATGTTCTATTTTGCAAGAAGTTACCATATTTTACCATTAATTTTTATTTAAAATTTGACCTTACTGTCCCCTTATTGAGTTGAATATGTATATTTGTAAAAGTCTAGTTATCCAGAAGAAATATTTTGTAGAATTCTAAATAGTAAATTTTTTTTGGTATAAAAATTGAATCAAATCAATGTATCAAAGCTTTCAAGTTAATGAAAATAATGTAAAAAAAAGTTTTGTGTACCATAAATTTTGCATTTTTTTTTCCATACAAAACATAAATTGTATCTCACTATAGGTTGAAATTATTACAAAAAACAACTTTTGATAAAAGATTTTTATGAAGTTGTGTATAATTTTATCCCAATGTTGAATTTCCACTGAATGCTAAATCAGTGAAATTCTTTTGAAGAAAATCTATGTGGAGGCAGATTTCATCAGCACCTACGAGACACCTTTGCTCCTCAAGTGGTACGATATGTAGACTTAATGGAATCGTCAATTGCTCAGTCTCTACACAAGGGTTATGAAAAGGAAAGGTGGGAACTCAAAGGGTAAGAGAACTTTGTACACTTATTTTGTGCAGGTATGGGCAAATCTAGACTAAAAAACCAGTTAATACACTCTGAGTTGCCTTTGGAAGTGTACATTTTTTCTGCATATTGGTAGTTTTAAGAATTTTTATTTTCCTTGCAGTCATGGATGCATTACGTCAGAAGATTTATTTTGGAAGCTGGATGCTCTTCAGTCTTTTATAAGAGATTTACACTGGCCTGATGAAGTTTTTGCCAAACATTTAGAACAAAGATTGAAATTAATGGCTTGTGATATGTTGGAGTCCTGTATCAACAGGTAATGAAGCATAGTGTAAAAGATGCTCTGTTGTTTTTCTTAATGTATTTCTTATGGTATAACAAATTAGCTTATTTTTCAACTGAAAAAGAGATACAGCCAAGATTCATGTTAGATTTTTAAGTCTCTTACTATGTTTGAATTAAATTGTAATGCTATTTTTTTTTTCAGAACTCTACAAGCATTTCAACAATGGCAAAAGAAAGGTAGTAAATGGACTAGTACAGATTATATTGTTCCTTCAGAAATGTGTGCTATGATAAATGTAGTTCTTGAAGCCAAGAATCAGGTATAAAAACTAAACTCACCTCTATGTCTTAACTTGAGTTTAAACAACTTTCAGGATTTAGGTATAAAAAATATCATTCTGTTTGTATTCACCAAAAGTTATTTTGTAACTTTTATTTGAAAACTTAACTAATGTGGATAGGTTATAAAAGTTGGATTTGATAGCTGTTCTTCCCTTAATAAATAATAATTTAGATTCCTTAATCTAAATAAATAAAAAAACTGATTTTTGAATGTGTTTTTTTAAAAAACTTCAGTAGAGTCCTCATTATCTGAGTTAATATGGATCATGTTAAAGCAAAAATCATATATAATATTAACCATGATGATTTAAATGTATATTTTAACTAAGCAGAAGTTCTATAGATGTTCCACATTATTTATTAGTTATTTTACTTGATACTGTTTAGTTTATTTTTATTGCTTTAAATTACAAAAATGTAAAAGGCTTCCAAAATAAGTGCTGTAACTTTAAGCACAAAAATATTTTAAAAAATTACAAACTGTCTCTCATAAAAATGGTATTTGAGTAAATAAGAAACTTATAGATTTAACATTTTTGGCTTGAATTCAGAATCCCCAAGTCAATTGATTTCTCACAGGAAGAGGCAGTATTCCAATCTTCCTTAATTGTGGTTGTTTTATTATGTTATTTTGATGGTTTTTGTGGCAATTTTTCAAAACTTTTTAAAAGGTAACAGGATTTTAGAAAAATTTGATAACTTGGTTAATGTAAAAACTTGGATGATCTGAGCTCATATAATCAAGACTTCACTGTATATCAATCAAGTTACTTATTTCAAAACTTTTTTTTCCAGTCTTTGAAGCTGTGCACTGTCGAAGGAGTAGACTTGGTGAGAACTATAGATAGTTTTTATTTTACTATGTCAGAATAAAGATCCTTTCTTTTTTTGTTTAAAATAAAATAAATAAATGGTTCTTATATAATTTTTTAAACTTTTTCATGAAATACCATGCAGAATATAAAGAATTTCTAAATGACAAACTTATAGTAATTGAAAAATAATACTATTTTCTAGGCTTTTTTAAAATTATACAAGAAAGTTGTCTGTTCTGTGGAAAAAATTACTAGTGATCAATTAAAATTGTTTTTTAGTCATTAAGTTTAACATTTTTACTGTTTGTCTTGACCAATTGTTTAAGCAGGAAAGAAATTTCTATCGGAAGTATAGTTAGAATCTGTAAAGAAATTAATTTACTATCCTTTACCCATGATTAGTGGAAGTTGTACTTAATAATAATTTTATTGAAAATGTCAGCTTGTGTTGTGATACAAATTTCTGAGTTGTATCAAACAGTAAAGCATTTTTTTTTTTGTTTAGATGTATTTACATGTTCACATATCATATACTGTTTTTATCAAACTATTCATGTACAAAGAAGTGTTTTGATGTTTTCCTTTTCTTATATTAAATTGTTTTGAACATTTTCAGCATCAATACCATGCTAAAATAGATGAAATGGTTGACAAAAGCTTAAATCAGATGATGACCGGGCTCATTACGAAGGTACTTAAAATCCATTTAGATCTCATTTCGAGCTGTGGTTTGTTTTAATCTAATGAATATTACTCTTTTGCAGCTAACAAGCATATTAGAGTTAACTTTGAACAAGTTATCTCGTTATGATGAAGGTAGCCTTCTTGCACCTATCCTATCGCTCACTGTAAGTTGATTGATTATAATTATTTGTGGTTCTGTTTTGTTAAGGAAAGTTTCTGACTGATCCCTCTCTTACAGTATAAACAGGGTGTATCTAGCTCAGGTAAAGAAGTTGGGCTAGCGTACATCAATTTTGCTAGAAATAGCATGGAGCAACTGAGGCAGAAGGTCACTGATGAGCTCTGGGTTTTAGGTTTGTTTGAAGTAAGGATTTTCATTTTGATATCTGTCTTAAACTTAATTTTGTATTTCCAAGCCTGTCAAGTGTTTTTCATCTATAATATTCTTAAGGTTGTAAATTTGTTGCTTATATATTTTGATCACCCAAATTAAACATTATCTTATTGTACTTGATAACACAATGTTACTGTGATTGTTAAATTTTTCTTACTTCAAGTTTTTAATTTTCTATTATAGGATTGGTATGCAGCACAAATTATTATGTTGTGTACATGGTTGTCAGAAAGATTAGATCATGGTTTACATTCCTTCCAGTTAGCAGCTTTATCTCACATTGCAAAAGTAAGAAATTGGACGCATTTTTGCTTTAAAATCAAAATTGTAGTCATAAATGTGGCTGCACATCGTGTCATAAAGTATCCCTTTGAAACTAATTGTATCAAAGAAGTTATTTTGCCTTTATGATTCTAAGTGATTTTCTGCATTTGTTTCAGAAATTATATTCTGATTTTGAGCTGCAAGGTATAGAAGAGGAAAAGTTAAATTCTAAAACCTACCAAACGATCACCAGTCGTTTGCAACTCGAGGAAGCGACTGCTGCTGTTAACGATCCTAGTCACCGAGAAAAGGATGATTCTGAGTATGCACTTTATTTCCTTTACTTTTCTTCACAAAATCATGCCCAAATGTTTTGTTAATTCTTTTTTAAGTATTCAATTATTGGATATTGAAAAACCCTCTTGAAATATTCTGTATCAATTTTCAATTCAAAGGATACTGTGAGTGTGTAAAATATGGCTTCAATAAAAAAATTTATATACTTTCTAAATTTTTTAAAATCTCAACTTTTTTTCCAAGGGTGAATTTTTCTGGAAATCCATAAAGACAAATTAAATGCATATTATTTTAAAATAAACTTCATCCATCACTTTAATTTTAAAAAATCATTCATGATAGGGCCATAAAAAGAGGGTTGGTGGGACGCATTCGGGCGTGGGCCGGATGCTGTACACGCCTGATCTAAACTATTTTAAGTTGAAGCCTGTATCAATGGATGAATTGTGATGCAATAACTTAACATATTGACCAGCATGGCTGGAGAATGAAAGGAACCACTAAGTTTTTTGTCTTTAGTTTTAAATTGCTTTTGGTTATTAATTACTTTTGTTTTAGTTTCAGCTCAGAATAAAAACATCAAATTGCATGTGTAAGTGCTTTGGCATGTGGTTTGGGTGGTGATGGGTTTAAATTTATTATTCCTGGAATTAAAAGTTCTATTGGCTGTTAAATTTTTACTTGCATTTCCTGTAAAATGTTTTGTTTATTTTGTCACTATTAAAATTAATGTTTAACTGTATCAGTATTGTTTTATTGATTTGTTATAATCAATCATTTACTAAATAAATGGTTTCAAATTTGTGTTTTAAAATCTGACACCAAATTACTAAAAGTATAGTTATACTGAGGTTATAAGTTTAATAAACATACTGTATATTTCCGCATATAAGCCAAAAGTTTGGAAAAATTTATGTTGCTAAAGGGGAGGTCAGCTTATCTGGGGATCTCAAGATTATTTTCTCTCCTTGGATTCACACTGTCATGGGGAATCTTTCCAAGTGTCCTTTTGGCGGTGGTCGTCACTTCTAAATTTATTACTGTAAGACGGGATGGGCTTTCTCTTTTTTTTAAAAAAAAAAACAACTGGGGTTTGCTCTACAGTGGGAAAAGGCATTTGGGTAGCTGACGGCTCACGAGGTTTGTGACAGAATTTGCTTTCTAAGGCTTGATTCTTGCAAGCTATGATGGAAAGTTTTTAATTCGACTTGTATTCGGTTTTTATTTTCTGGTTAAAGTAACCATGCTCTCAGCTTATACGTGGAAATATACGGCATTGTTTCTCACCCAAGAGTGCAACAAATACAAACCATTTTGTGAATCTTACACAATATTTTAAAACCTTTGTTTGGAAATTTAATGCATAATCAGCTTAATATCAAATTAAGATTGTAATAAATCCTCTTGTTCTTAATCGATTAATCATCAGTGTTTCAGTTTACATGTTATGTTTAGTTCAAAATTTTGAATTTCCCTCTGTTTAATATTTTGAAAAGTAAGATGGAATTTTAACAACTTGATTACTCTTTTAGTAAATTTTCTAAAGTAAAAAAGAATCCTAAGTTTCAATCTAAACATGGTGAGTCAGACTCTATCAACCAATGTAATAGAAAATGCTTTGAACCTTTTGTTTCTGCTTTCAGAGATTATCCCGAAGGCGAAGAGGGAGCAAAAGGCAAGACTGTGATGCGTGGAGAGGAGGGCGCGGAAGGCTACGTTAGCAGCATCAAGAATGTCACTCAAAACATGGTTGGAAGAATATCTAATCTGAGTCGTGGAGGTTTAGGTGGCTTAGCTAACAAATTCTCCGGCGGTTTTCTTAATTTCTAGTCCTATCTAGTCAATTCCCTATCTCGACAGCATCAGAAGCAGAGTGTTGGCCCATCACTGGTTGTTTTCTATGATAGAGCCCTCCATCAGTCAGCGCGAGACCTAATCGATCTGTTTGAGACTGCGAGATAACTTTCTTTTCGGGGCATTCGTTGCATTTAGTAGTGCAAGGTTATTGTTCTAGTGTCTCTGCTTCCTGAGTGTATTTAATGATCTAGAAACACAGGTAATATAAACCGATTGCTATGTAGTACTCGACAGAAATCATAAGAGAGTGTCTTTATGACAAATATAGACCAGAAACTAAATGCCTTTATTTAGCAGTAACAAAACAATAACACGTTGCATGTTCTTTTTAAATGCCAAAAGTGCCCCTAGAATAGTGGCACATTTATCTAGCAAATAAATAACTTATGGAATCCACTTTTTTGCAGTGAGAAGTGAGATTTTAGCTTCTAAGCTTTTTCTTCGTGTATCTCTGTTTCACCTGTAAGCAATGTCCTAAAGCTCTTGAGCATGTACAGTTACACTATAGAGGAGAGGAACACAGAATGCAGTATGGTTTACTACTGTTAGCTGTTAAAATGAAACCTCTAAAGATGCTTTCTTTAAGTTTGTTGCATGGCAGGGTGAAATTAGATTTGTTACTTTTTGACATAGGTACTAATTATAAGTCAGAAACTATTACCTATTATAATCTTAGAAAGCAGAATTACAAGCAATCTCTATATTCTTTTGACTCATTAGATATTACTGTTTATGATATTAGGTACTTGAACTTAATGTTTCAAATTTTCAAGCTAGGTAATTGCTTTAATTATTTTATTTATTTTTCAATGCCTTATAAGTATTGATTTGTTGGGAGATCTCGAAATTCCTAGTTTGTATTAGTATTTATTGTAGGTTTTATTTTTCACACACTAGATTTAGTTTCACACTTTTCCATTCACCACTAATGGATTGAAGGTGTATTACGTTTTTTAATGTTTGAACCTTTTATTTGTTCTCGATACATTTGGATCAAACAAATTCCCCTTTAAAACAGTCTTGGCAAAATAATTAGCAATACTTGAACAAAATCAAAAGCCAGCAAATAACTCTTCTTTAAAAAGACAGATGATAAATATGTATTATCTATGTGTAGATGACTTACTAAAAAACCATATTTCATTACTAGCAAATTTACCTGTATCTATATATTTTAACTGTTGAACTTTGTTGGGTTTTAATTGTTTTACTTAGTTAATGACAAGCAGTGTTCTTATCTGTCTTTATAAAGAATATCTTATCCTGCTGGTCTCTAGTTGTATTTTTGTGTATGTTTATACTTTGTCTGAATATACTCTCTTTCTTGCTTCTATGTACATTATCATAACTATGATGCATTATTTCATCATTGAACCTAATATACAGTGCTGTTAAAGAATAGTGTTTCTGTGTTCTTAAATACTGCTAAGGTGCTGGACTCAGCATTCTCTCTAAACAACGAAACTTAGACCAAGTTAGTGGTCACTCTTTAGTCTTTTGACTATTTCTCACCCATCAAAACTTACCATTTTGGTAGGCTGTGTAATCCTCTGTTGTACATTCGCCTCTAACTCCTTCTAGTCCTGTGTGTGTCACAGTTATTCTCATAGTCTGTATTTTTGCCTGTTTACTCACCTCATGTGCATTTACTGTATATTATCAGAAGCATAACTTTTTCATAGCCTTTATATATTGTTTCCATTTTTTCTCTCTTTACAATATTTTTTAAAATTTATATTGCCTTCTAATCTCAAAAGCAAAAGGTGGGTTTGATTCCCGATATATCTTCCATGTGGAACAAATTTTGTTTCTTACCCCTTTACATTCTTCTTTGTTACATAGCTCAATATTGTGAACCTATATCATTGTACTACAGATTCCTTTTATTTCCAAATCTATAAGAAAATATATACTTTAAATTCATACTTTTCTTAAAACTATCTTAGCTTTGGTAAGAAAAAACCTGGTAATGTTAAAGTGTAGAAAAAACTTTGCTCTTAGGGATTTTAAGGCAATAAAATTCTGAATATATGTTTACTCTGTTGCTTGTTGACCTTGGTTTAAATCAATCAACATTTACTGTAAGTTTTGAGATTAAATATTTTGAACAAACATTGGTACTTCATCAAAAGGATTAAAATAAAATTTATAATGCCCACTGTGTGCAATACATTTTTAATTCCTGTTGTGATAAAGAACAAATTATGGTCTCAGTCAAAACTTAAAGAAAAAGCAAAAGCTTTTGACGACTTATTGTACAAGTTTATATCTTTATTAATTAAATTCCTGTCTGACATTTCTAAAATACTATTGGGACCATAAAATATAATTATGTTTCAAAATGTCTTGGAAACGATGCATATTGCCACATTCTCGAAAAAGAAAACATTTGAATTTTGTGATATTTTTTGTTTTGTGATTCCAAAATATACTATTGAGTCTATTAGGTTTTACTTTTTTTTATTGGTGAATATATTGGAACAAGTAATTAGCATACACATGCTTTACATAAAAGTATTAGTCAGCTTTTTTGGTAAGATGCCTTGTTTCATGATTTTTTTCTGTAGCATTTCTACATTACACCTTTTTTGAATGCATTTTCTTCTTTTAATCTACCTTTATCTTCTCTAGAAGAGGGACTGGTTGTCTCTTCAGAAAAGGGCAAAAACATCTATGCAAATGTAATGTTAGACTTGTCATGTCTTTCTTTGCTATTTCTTTGTCATTTTGTGTGCTGCCACCATGTAAAATTTTGTACATTTTTGTAACTCTATAGCAATAACTTTACATTAATATATACTGAAATAACATGTATAGTTTGGGAATATTTATGTGATAACTAACAGACATATAAATTTCTTGTCTTAAAACTAAGATTTTCATATTTAAAAACGTTTCTGTGCTCATAAATATGTTTATTATATTCAAATATGTGTATTAGAGTGTTAAGGACGTTAACATTGGTGGCAGCAGTTTTATGTTAGTGAAACCTAAAACTCATTTTGTATTTATGTAAATGAACACAAATGTTCACTAGTCTAGTCTTAAAAATAATCTACTTCATATTTTTCTTGCAAAATACAAATGTTCGATTTGTTATTTATTAAAATTTGTAGATTAATTTGTAAAAGTTCAGTTCTTGGTAGTATTAGCTCTAATAAAGTTTTTAAACTTCTGTTTCACAATCTGTTTTTAGTACATTTAAATTCATACATACATTCAATGGATCTTGAATATGTTAATTGACATCCACTACCTACCATCCCACCCTAACATCCAGATTAATATGTTTTGAAGAACAAAATATTTTTAGCATGTACTTCAAAAATAATAGGAAAATAGTTCTTATAGTTTATGTACTTACTTGGATGTAGGTATTTGAACCCTTAAACATATTAATATATGTAACCAAATTTTAAATAATTATAACACTTATATCTCCAGTTTTTGTAAAATGAATTAGTTTTCTTTTGAAAATTAAATGGAAAAGATATTGAACTTTATGCAATGAACTATATTTAACAAAAAAAAAAATTTTTTTCTAATGGCTGGTAATTTTGAACCGTTACGGCTGTAACTTAAGTCTTTCAACCCATGTCATACCGAAGCAGTATTTACTTTGCGTTACCCAGTGCGTGGGCAACTGCACGTTTGCGTGTGGCGTGGGCAACAGTACTTCACCTCCGTGGCTTCGGCCCACAGGTGCCCACTGGGTAACAAAAAATCATAGTAACTGAAAAAAAAATATTTTGTAGTTTATAATTCAGAGTACCACATATAACAAGACATCAGTTGTGCTCAATTTTTCTCTAAAACAGTAAAAAGTTGTTTTATTTATTAGTGTCATTTAATTAATACTAATCTCAAATCTTTGTATCTTGAGATTGTTTGAATATAAATGATAGGTTTTAGTAAATTAGGTTATTTTCTTTTATTTGAAGGTGACAAATTAATTTGTAAGCTTTAAGAGAAATCTGCAGTCCTGTGGGGAAGTTACTAACTGTAGTTATGGCATTTCTTCATGCTGAAAATAGTTTATGTTTAAAGTGTAATGTAACTTATAAAATCAAATTGGTCCACTGAGATTTTAGATTTTTAAAGTTTAATTTAGATCTGCAAACTCGTAAATTTTGGTTCTTCAATGGGCTTCAATTGTGAAAAACTTCAAAAGAAAGGCACATATTTAATCTGAGGGTGATGATAATATAAAGTTCCAAGATGTTTATAAGGGTAGATTAATTTCCTCAAAAAACCCTAGTCATATTACTAAACATTAGTTAATTGGGCACAGCTGGAATAAGAGTCCTCCGTTTGATGACTCGCGTTGCGGTCGCCGATTAGAAATAGTGTATACCTGGCGACCGCAACGCGAGTCGCCAAATGGAAGACTCTTATTCCAGCTGTGCCGTTAATTGGAAAGATATTTTTAAACTTATAACAAAAAGTCAATTATAAGCAGGACTGGGATTTTCATGTACATATTTTTTTCAAAACTTAATATTGCAGAGTGTTTTGATCCCTTTCAGCAGTCCTAGCTGCCCCAAATTTTCCTTAGGATTCAATAGCAATCTTGGGCAGCTTAGGGTTAAAAATTATGTTTTGGGTTAAATTACTATAAAAAAAGGGTTAAATTACTATTTTTTTTGGATCAATTTAGACCAGTGTTTCCCAACCTTTTTCGGTCCATGCCCCATCAAAGCCTTTTTAAATTTTCTGTGCCCCCATGGTTTTTTTTTTCAAAAATCCTTCTTGAAAAGTAAATAAAACCTGGTGGTCCATGCCGCATCTGGGAGGTAATTTGGTTGAAAATTTTCATATTGCCCCCGGTAGGGCATGCGCCCCACGTTAGGAAACACTGATTTAGACCAATTTTATTTACAAGCCATAAATGCATATTTTTTCCATATATTTTGCTATTTATACTGTGGCAAAAAAATAGCAAAAAGAAAAATTACCAACTAAAAGAAAAATTCTATTAACATTATTACTCTTGCCGAAATAGCATCATTCTATATTGCTTTAATCACATCAAGTAGTGTAGAACAATTGTTCATTTGGTACCTAACAGATTTAAGACCACCATCATTGAAGATTTTCGTTTAATTGAAAATCCTGGGATGATGAATTGAACATAACTTTCAACAATAATTTCAAAATTCATGGATAATGCTGAATTTTATAGTCCTTGAAAATTTAAAAATTGCTTCCCCCTGAAATTTACTTTTTTGACCATAGAAAAGAAATATAGTACACCAATATACCCCTCTGAAATTTTTTCTGACTACGCCACTGCATTCAAATTACTACAGAATTTTCAATAAATGGAACCACATAATTTAGAACTGAAGCTTAGTAAAAAAAATACATTAAGTGATGTAAGGAGAATATTAAGTGTGAATAACTTTATTAAATTTGATTAAAATATCAGTAGAATAATTTAAAACATGAACAACACATGGAATGTTTATTACAATTTATACACTAGAATCAAGTTTTCTTCCTCCCTTGAGAATCACATTGCATCAAAATGAAACCTATAAGCATCCTGCATCTTCTCCTTTTTGTCCTCTCTTCGCTCCTTCCAATGGAGGATGGCAACGAGAAGAGATATGAATATGCAAGTACCTATCAAGGCAATGCAGGTGAGAAGAACCAAGTGACTAGGAGTAACAAAGAGTTTCTTGACCCACTTTCTCTCATCCCCAGGTGGGTGGGGTATCACAACTATTTGGGAGTTGGGAATAATCTGAGTCCACTGCCGTTGGTGCACACTCTGGTTGTAGGAGGATGGCACAGAAACAGTCAAGACGTCAATGAAGTTCGGGGTCTGTCCCAACCCAAAGAGGGAATACGGGAGCTGAAGAGGGAAGTGGGCAGACTGGGACAACTGGAGAGAGGTACTCACTAGTGGTTGGCCAGTCTGGGTGGTCATGTTGTACCGCACCATCGGACCGGGCTGGTTCACTCCATATGGCTCTGTAGTGCAGTGGTCATGGCATAACCCACTCAGAACTAACACTTTAAGGAAGCAGGAATCAAAAATCTCAGTGTTCTTCAGAGCTAGTATCTTCCATTCATTTTTTATCGTTTGGGTGGAAATCAGAATGTCCAATATGCCATCCTCGAAGATGTCGAAAAAGGCTGCGATGCGAGCTTTAGAGACGCTCTTCAGACCAGGGACATCCCAGTCGATGCGAATCTTCCTACCAGAGTAGCAAGTCTCGCAAGGTACGTTTCGGAAGATGACTGCTTGGGTTTGCGTGTGATTTTTCTTGGATTGAAGAACGGTAATAAAGTCGGGAAACCCGTCTAAATCCACATCACCAGCTCTCAATGTAGCAGCCAAAGCAGCCTTTTCTAATTGTTTGTTATGGCTCAAGTCCAAACGAAATCCCCACCTTGCTTTGTCATTTGGATTCAGAAAATCATCCATCAATGTTTCCCACTGTGAACTGTTGGTATTCCATATCAGTACTGCTGAATTTTCACACTTGTCATCGTAGCAAACTGGCATAATCAAATCCATGGATCCATCCAGGTTCATATCAACAAAAGTTGATTGCCATTTGTACGAAGCTTTGCTAGGATATGGAATATTAGAGGCATTATTCGGAAAATATGTTTTACCAGTATGGATCCATGTTTCAATGACTTTATCCCCATACATTAAAATATCTGGCGTGAAATCATTATTAATATCTATCAGACCAGATGAATGGGGGGAAGTCAGTTTTTGAGAAGTATTTGGGAGAATTTCAGATTTAAATATTTTTTCCTTAGAAGAAACCCAAACATATCTATCATTTTTATCGTTTTCTGCAATTATATCAGGTAACATATCTCCATTAAAGTCAACCACTAGAGGATGGACAGGTGTGAACAGGATGGGACTGCTACGACAATCAATTGAGTCATTGGCTCCCCATAATATTTGTATTTCATTGGATAGATTGTTGATGGGCATAATTATCAATATATCCAAAAGAGAATCTCCATTATAATCAGCAGGTATAACACCTGTTATAACTCTTGCAAAAGTGCAGTTAAACGATGGCTCAAAATAAGGTCGATTTTCACTCCCTTTTAATAATTGCAATTTTTTCCCATTTTGTTGCAACGATATTACGTCGGTGAATTCGTCAGCGTTGAAATGTCCAAATGCTGCGATTATACCAGAGTTCTCACCCACTGGAAACACTTCAGTTGATATATCTTCAAATTTCAATGATTCACAAAAATGTAACAGTGCAAAAATGCAAACAAAAATCACTTTCAGTCCCATTTTCTTAGACATTCCATGCATTGCATCGACATTATTTACATTGACTTAGAGATGGGCAAAAAACCAGTAGCAGTTAAAAAATAGCTGCTACAGGAAAAAAATTAATGTAGCTGCTAAACGTGTTCAGAAATAGCTGCTAAAATTTAGCAGCACTTGAAGGCTCTCGATTGGTCAAAAAATAGCATCTATACTGCTACGCGCTGTCCAATGAGAATCTCATAGATTTAGCAGTAGCAGATAACGAAGGAAACGACAGGAAAACACGATCATGTCCCCTGCTAAAATTTAGCAGCATTTGAAGACTCCCGATTGGTCAAAAAATAGCATCTATACTGCTACGCGCTGACCAATGAGAATCGCCTAGATTTAGCAGAAGCAGATAACGCGATCCTGTCCCTTATCAGTAGCGTAGCAGCTGCTAAAAAAAAGCACCTGTAGTAACCTCAACCATAGAGAGTGCTAATCTGCTAATTTTTAGCAGCTACTTTTAGCTGCTATGTTTCCTTAACGAACGTAACTGCTAAATTTTCAAAAAATAGCAGATTTGCCCACCTCTAATTGACATTAGAAAGTGAAACAAGTTGATATTGATACTGTTGGAGACATTTGTGAGACCTACAATGGCCGCTTAATCTTCTTCTTTAGAAGTGAAACAATACTTTATTATTTTTTGTTGCCACTCTTAAAATATTGCGAAAAATATAAATTTACAATAATTTTGTCTATCTTTGATTTAAATTAAAATAATTTCTTTATTTAAAACACAAAAACAATATTCGTATTTTTAAATACCCTTTTATTGGTTTTTATAATGTACGAATTTAAATTTTATTTGTGATTTCAGTATTCGTAATGATTATCTTCCTTTCTAAATTTTCTTAAAATTAATTAACAGCCCTTTAAATCAACATCAAACCTTTCATTGCTTAATTTACTTTTTTAAAAAATTTGAAGCACTTACCTGCCCTCTGCTGGAATTTTGCTTTCAAATTAGTTTGGCTTCCCCGTAGTTTTGAAAATTTTTAAATGGCTACCTGCGTCTGCCGATTGGAATGTTGATGGAAGCATCTGTCCTGCGTTCTAATTTTGTGTTCTTTTAATACAGTGAAATTTGCGTGTTTTGATAGAAATGGATCTTTCGAAAGATTTGGGTAGTGTCAGATTTTCATAATTTTATTGTTTTGACTAATTTTTCCACTAACATTTGTTTGTTTACATTTGGAGATTTCTGTCTCTTCATTTAATTGAAGTGGAAAACTAGAGTTTAATCGAGTAATTTTTAATTAATTTTTTATAAAGTATATTTTTAATTGTTGTGGTTATCTTCGATCTCAATTTGTGTCAACATGACGTAAAATTCTTCAGTGTACGCTGTTTACAAAATCTGCAGTCGCTACGACAGCAGACTTGAACCTGAGAAACTGAATCTGTTGGCTGTTCTCACTTGGGAAAGAAGAACTTATTGTTGCATATTTATGAACTAATGCTTACCTGAATCTATGCATAGTTTACTACAGCTAAGGACATTGTATGTTTGCTTACACTTTGACAGGTAAGTCTAAGCATCTTTATTGATTCTTCATTGTTTAGGTACCATTTTCTCCTATTCATTCTCTCCTTTGGCTTTTTTATTATTGATTAATTTATCCATGAATATTTTTGTTTTTAATGTTAAGCAGTGTTATAATAGTCTCTCAATATAATTAAGCTGGCTTTCAGGGTCTTAAAAATTACCTTTATTTCTTAGAACTCATTCAGTGTCACTTCAAGAAGTTTCTCTTTCAATATAAAAGCTTCTTTACTAAAATTTCTATTACCTTTAAAGTTTAGTTCCATACATCTTGTATGCTTTGTTTTATTATTTTATTTACTAAGGAATTTTATAGAAATATAAATTTTATGTAGTTATATAATATTTTTGGTAGACATATTGATATGTACTTATTTTCACTATGATGTTTCCTTCTCAATATTATATCAATCAATTATATATCTTATAAAATTCTATAGTTTATTTATAGATGTAGATATTTTAATTGGATTGATTTTGTATATATGGTGACTGAATAACTCTTATTAAGAACTTTCTCCTCTTTAAGAAAGCTCTTATTTTTACTTTAATTTCAGGGTTTTTTTAATATTATAATGCCCTCCTAGTGTATAATCTTATTGATAATCTTAATTTATTATTCTATTTTGTAACTAAACTTCTTATATATTTCTTGTTTATTATAATTGCTTTTCCCCTTTATTTTATTTGTGCCTTTTATGGCAGGTGTATCCACTTCAGTTTTTGCATGAAATAAATTTTTTATAATCTAAAATATTTATAAACTAGGTTTAAATCTTGCATGTTATTATTTGTATTTTGATATAGTTTATGATTTGTATGAAGCTATCCCCATTAATTTATATCTTTATGTTCTTGTTACTCTTACTTCTGTAAATTAGGCCCCAAGCTATAATATATTTTGGTAGTTTTAACTTATTTGAGAAATTTCTCAAGATGCAATTTTAATTATTAATTTTTTTCTCTGAAATGTGATTTTTACTCAAACATGTTTTTGAAATTATCTTTCTCTTAGTTAAAATATAGAGTTTCAAGTCAATTATGTATGAGTTGATATCCTATCAGTAGGTAGTTAATTTGTGTTTTAGTAAAAAGATTCTCTTAGATTTTATTTTTTTGACGATTTATCCATAAAATAATATTTTTTCCTACATATACAAAATCAGGTTAAAAAGAAACAGTCTGGTTCCTTTATATTTTGATCTTTAAGTTGCATTTCCCCATTAGTGAACAGTTGTTTTCACTCGCAAATCCAAGTTCAAGCATCGTGTTTTAATTATATATTGGAGAAATTAAGCTCTTCAAAATTTCATGCGGTTTTAATTTGTATTTAATCGTGTTCTTGCGCATGTAACCGAATATTATGCTGCTTAGCTACGGCATCACAGAGGGCGTTTGCTCAAGATGGTGAACTGCAGTAAAATACTTCGCAGTTAGTTGTAATACCTCTTATTTACAGCTATCATTACTGCGCTTCATGTCATTTGGCAGATTTCCAAATTTTTTATTTTATTTTTTTAGTTATACACCATACCATACCCTGATGCAAAATGGCTGATTTTCGTCCAGGCCAGCTTTTCATGACATCTTTCAAATCATCGTATTCCACCATAATAACGCAGTCTGGAGACGCATGCGCAGTTGAATATAAATACTGTACGTGTAGTCGGAAAGAAAAGCAGAGAAAGAGAAGGCTTGCCCACTTTGTAACTATTCTGTGGTGTTAGTGGGGGCTGTCTAAATAATTATATAGGGATCAGAGAGATCGTTTTTCCTTCTACTTAATGTTGAAGAACGATGTATAGATAAAAATTAGGATCTCCATTGTTTGATTTATCAATGGAAATGTTAATCAGTAAGCTAAGAAGGATCTCCGGGAGCAAAAAAAAAACATTTTATTCTCATTTTAAGTGGCCTGGGGTTTTTCAATGCTAGCGAACTTGTGTTTCGCTAGGAACTAGCATCAAATTGTTTATGGAGGTTTTTCTTTATCTATTCTGAAGTTAATTAAATTTCATCCTAGAAATACACGCTTTTATCTATGTATTGTGGATAATAAATTTAGTTTGCCTTTGAAGTCAGTCTATGTAAAGAATTAATCATAACTACTTGTTTTGCGAGAGAATATAATCGCCTCAATAGAGGTTGTCAGATTTATTTCTCCACAATGGTAACTCCATAGGCACTTTTCTCCTTTTTCTTACCTTTACTGGGCAATTAAACTATATATCTCCTCACACGCTATTCAGTAAGGAACCGAACGTAAAATAACATTATTCAGTCCGAAAAGAAATCGATCATATTTATCCACAAATTACCCGTCACGAGGTTATTTGAATTCATCAACGGATCAAGGGCGGGTCCAGACCAGATTTTCGGGGGGGGCCATGTCAAAGTCGGAGGGTATTACATTCGAAATTTTCAGTGCCTCAGAAAAATTTTTGAAGAGTGCTTGCTTTCAAGCAGCTTTTTAGGGGTTTATAGTAACTTAGAGGATATCCAGGGCCCGTGCCATAGTTTTAGAAAGTGGGGAAGGGGGGTGAAACATTTTTGTAAGGCCATAATAATACTTGTGTTCGCGAGGTGTTTGGCTCCCAACTTTCCGAGTATAACATAAATAAAATGCGAAACTTTGTTAAAGTTATAAAGGTTTCTTCAGATAATGCTAGCTCGAAAGCAAATGTGGGGGGGGGGGCTGGGGGTCCTCCCCCAGAAATTTTTTTGAAATTTGGCTTCAAATAGAAGTTTTTCTACTCATTTTTGTACTTTTGGTATCCATTGGATAACACCTAAAGAGGGTAACTTCTTACACTCCTAAAAGGAGAGGAGAGAAACAAGTTCAAGGAGAAAACAGTAAATAAGTAACCATGAGAAATTAATAGGGGGTGTGGGGGGTGCCCCCAAGAAAATTTTTGAAAATTTGCCTCTAAAAATAAAGTTTCAGCTCATTTTAAAAGCATGTAAACCACAGAATTTTCAAGGATGAAATTATAAATAGATGCCCAATTTTGAAAAGGGCCGGGGGTCCTCTCCTGAAAATTTTTGCGAATACGCGTATTTAAACTATAGTATTACCGGTTTGAGCCCCATCCAATGTTAGCTGAAGGGGGGCTAAGCCCCCCCCCAAATATTTTGTGATGTTTGGATATTTTCTGGTTTGGAATCCCCTTCAAGAGCGGTTATTTGGGGAGAGGGTAACCCACAAAAGGTCTCAGAATGTGTTAAAAATTTCTTTTACAGGGTTCCCACTCTTTGAAAAGATTGAAAATCAAGGACTTTTCAAGGACCTCAACAAAATTTTTCATGGACCTTTTTTAAGAGACCCATATAAAAATCCTAATTCTTCTGAAGCAATCGCGATGTTTCCAGAAACAAGCTTACTCTTTAACTTTTTTTAAATTGATCTAGTGCCTCAATTTCTGACTATGCACACAGAATACAAGTTTTATAATAAGATTTTAAATAATATAAAAAGTAATCAAAGATGAATTTAAATATTTCATGCAAAAACCGGGAACTGCGAAAAGGAATCGTAGATGAATTTGAGATTGAGATTCAAGGACCTTTAAGGACCTGGACCATTTTTCAAGGACCTAAATTTAGCGAAAAAAAATTCAAGGACTTTCAAGGACCGTGGGAACCCTGTTTTAAGGATCAAATTTTAAAAATTTTCTTGGGGAGAGACCCCAAACTTTGGAATTAAGCTGAAATGCTACTTTTAACAGAGAAATTTCTAAAATTTTTCTGGGAGAGATCCCCCAGACCCCCATCTTATTTCGAGCTCGCAATAATTACACAAAACTTTTACATAAATGCACCTCAAAATATTACACCTTGGCGATATTTAAAGGGACATGTAACGAAATTTAATCTATACATCTAATACAAAATTAGGTAATTAGGCACGTAAACTTAATGGTTGTTTCTTTTAATTTTATGTGTTTTTAATGTCTTGTACTGGCCCTCCCCCCCCCCCAATATTTTATAAAAGTTGGCGCCTATGAATGTCAAATTATTAAAGGGGGGTTTGGGGGTTCTCCCCCAGAAAATTTTTTGAATTTTAACATTTAAAAAGTGTTTTTTAAGCTATTTGTTAGGGTTTCTCGGGGGGGGCCATGGCCCCCAGGGCCTCCCCCCTGGACCCGCCCCTGCAACGGATGAAGTTTCATTCGGCCAGCGTTCGCAATAGGCGCATCGATTTTCCGCAGCGAGCGAGAGGTTTCGGTTTATTTTCGGGCATACGGCCCCTGTGCACCGAAATCACGATGCGACATGCGCAGTAGACTCTCTCCTTCTCCCCAGCGGAAACTCGTTTGCTCCTCCATGTATGAATATGTGTGTGAGAAGAGCGCGTGCACAACCCGAGTGACCTCGGTATCGCTCGGCGAAAGACTTGGGAACCGCCATGTTTGATTCCTTATCTTGTTTTTATTTATGATTTCACCTAGACGAAAATAAAAAAGAGATAACGCACGAGAGGAATTGAGGAGGACCTCTTTCTCCTGATGCTCAGTAAAATAGGATCTTTTCAATTTTAAGAAATCCACTTAAAAAGGGAAAGATAATTTTAGGGAAGAAACACAAATAATAGAAAAATTCGAAAAGGGATAGATAAATAAATAAAAATAGAAACTGGTTGAGACAAAGGGATGAGTTGTTCTTAGTGGTACAGAACATTATTGATAGAAATTTTGCGTTTAATAAATGAAATTTAATGCAGAGAGAAATCGTGGTCAAGATTTTCTTTCTCTGCATTTATTTATTTAAGAAGTTCAATACTAAAATCTAGGAATTATTCAAATCTTTTAAAGAAGATCTTGCTATGGGTAATAGGAGTCAGTTGAGAGCTAATGGCAGATTTTTCATAGCTTCAGAGGGAACTAAAAATCATTCTTTTTAAAACACCCAAAATTGTATTTAGTTCAGAATACATAATTTCACTTGCTCATCAAATGTGATTATTTAGAGCCTTTTCAAATTGAAGCTAAATTGTTTAAGATCCCCAATCCAAGTTCAAAGACATCTTTTCTATAGAAAAATAAATAGTATCTTCAAAGTTTTTTGAATGTTGGATACCCTGCTTTTAGTTCTTATTTGAAATTTGGTCATTAATATTTTGTATGATGTGAAAAAGAACTACTGGAAAACACATTATAAATAGTATTAATAAAGAAGCATCGATAAAGGAACTGGATAAGGAATAAGATATTTTTTTTTAAATTTACTAAATAGTTTATTACATTAAATACCTCTGTTCCTGTATTTCATTTATTTTTAAGTGACTTTTCTAGCTCTTATGTCCATGCTTTAATTTTACAGGTGTTCCAAATTTTGGTCATGCCACCCCTGCCTTCCATACGCTCTTGGAGCAGACTTCATCTCAGAATTTTAGAATTTTACCGTGATCGTGTGAAGAAAAGAGAAAAACGTCCCAGTGATTAAATGACTTGATTCTCCTGATGGTGTCCAAGCTTATATAAATATGCTGCAGTGTTCCTTAACCTGTAGCTTAACATGAGTATCATAATACAGTTCAATTCGTCTCTTATTCAATCAGCTGGTGTGCCTTTAAATAATTCATGCCGTTCAAAAGCATCTGTGAAGCTGGATATGGTGCCTGGAATTGAGTATGTGCTTTAGTTCATATAATTCCATATTTTGACATTTTTCTTAATTTTAAATACTTAAATAAAACTTCCTGCTATTGAAAACTGTTCCCTTTCATGGGTGGATTTAGAAGTACCCCAAGGAGGGGCAAGCTAGAGGCTTGCTGTCCTTGATTATTTTAAAAACATTCGTTACTATTTAAAAAATTAGGTATTTAAAAAATTGGGGCATTACTCATTACTCCCCATGAGACCCCCCCAATTAAATCTCTTGTGTTCCCCTTTAGTAAGCAATTTTCATCATGCACTTGTATAGATACCCTCAACTAGTGTTCGGCAACTAGTGGTAAAAAAATAGTTACCTAGGTACTAACTAGTCTGGGAAATTGTTGTTGTAACAACTAGTAGTTAACTATTTTTTCCTGAGACTAGTTGCAACTAGTAGTTAACTATTTCCCAAAGTAGTTAACTACTAGTTTATCAGTAGTTATTTACTAGTTGCAACTAGTTCTAGTTAACTAGTACCGAACACTACCCCAACCTTTAAAACATAGTGAAATGACCCAAAATTATAGTCTTTACATCCTGTCTTTTTATAATTCACATTTGGTTTTGCTGAGCAGTTTTATTTCTTTCAGACATCCTGATGTTCCGGTGCCAACTGATGATGAAAGTTCCATAGTTGACATTGCTTCTTCAAACTCTGTTCATGCAACAACCTTCAAATCAGGAAAACCGAATTGTTGGTTTGGGTTACCCTACCAGGTAATAATTTTTACATCGTCTTGAGTTAGAATAAGTGTGTGAATAAGAATGCGGGAAAAATGCCAACTTGTGTTGTTGTATGATGGTCAATATTTTCTTGGTTAACCAATCAAACATTTTTTATGGTGTCATAAAATGCTTAAGTACGAGTGCATTATATAATTGTAATATGGAATAAACTATTAACTACTAACATGGAATAAAACTATTTTGATGAAACCTAATGCCAAGTTTTTTCAAACACAGGATCACAATTATGGAGCACCTCCCCCACCCACCCCTCCTAGTTACTCCCCCTGCCCTTCACCTGCCGCAGATGTTGCCATTCCCGATGAGGATACGAACCATTCTATCATTTCTACTACTACCACCACAGAAGAAGCACAGGAAGAAAGTGTCACCCGCTGCATATGGTATGTATTTCGCAATGCTGTGCCCTTCTAACCGAGTGTGTTACCATTATCATTTATTTGTGTGTTTAAAAAGCAAAGTATTCATTTGACTTGTAATTTACTTTCAGTGGGTTCGAGCATGATGATGAATACATGATTTGCTGTGACAACTGCCTGTAAGTATAAAAATTTATACGAGCTCTACTAAATTACTATTTAGACAGCTTTATAGGAAAACTCCATTGAAATAATTTTGCTTTCTGAATTAATCTAGAAATAACCCTTATTAATCAACATTTTTCATTTTCTTTTATTAAAACATATTCCATATCTTGTACAAAATATGATTTTCCAATTGAATATTTCAGTGTATGGCAGCATGTCGATTGTATGGGAATAGATAGGAATAATATACCAGAAACCTACATGTGTGAACAGTGCATGCCAAGGAAGTTAGACAAGCACAAAGCTAAGCTTCTACAAGCTCGAAAGAAGAATGTTTTAAGTAAGTTGTGCATTTTCTTGGGATTCCTTTGTTTTTCATGATGATTTTTTTTATACTAAAAGTGCCTATTTTGCAGCAAAACTGCCTTCTGCCAAACAAGAACCTAGTGCCAATGAACTTGTGTTCGGTAAGAACTACAAGAAGAAAAATCTGTTACCACACCAGGATTTTTCTAAATCTGAATATTCTGCTATACCATCTTCTTCTGCATCTCAGCGATTTTATTGTAAGCCATTAAATTTAACCTTTATAAAGCTATACTTAGTATGTGATTTTTTTCAGGATAACACTAAGTATTTTTGAGGTTTTTTAAAAAAATAATCTCAATAACAAAAAAAGCTGGCCATAAGTGAAGATTTTCCAGTTTAGATACATCTGATGAAATTTTCTTTATATTTAAACAGGGCATAAAAATTAATTTGCAGTTAATTAAAGGGTAATAAAGCATTAAGCCTGAAGAGTTTCCTAACTTTGACTCATGGAGCAAAATTATAAAATAAGCCCTGTTATTTCTCTAATGTATTTAAATATGATTGTTGTAAATGTGAGTGTCAAGTTTTTACTTCTGCTTCAGATACAACTGATACTGATGAAGAGGGGACAAGTAAGAGTAATGAAAGAAGGCCTAAAACTCGAAGTAAAAGGAGGAAGAGAGAGGATGATAGAACAGAGCAGTCAGCCAAAAGAACGAAAGGAAAAGTAAATTTTTTTTTTAACAATTATTTTCTCGATTGTTGCATTTGTGATTATAATAACTTACTAAAATTTATATTTTTCATTATAGCATGGAAGAGAAAAGGTAGAAGTCAAGAACTCAAAACTAAGACGAGTAAGAGAAAATTTTTCAAATGTCTTTTTTCATTAATTGTTTTGTTAAAGGCTTTAAAAATGTTTTCTATCTATTAAATTCAGTGGAAATATTTTCGTGAACCTTAAATTTTATTTAATAAATGTCTTGTTATCCTATAAGCTTTTCAATAATAACCTGCAAATAATTTACTTTGTTATTTTGTAAAGATGTAATGTCTTTCGTTAACAAGATGATTACTGTAAGCTTATTAACTTTTTTTTAAAAAAAATGCTTCAAAAGGGATATCTTGATTTTTATAAACTAAATTTCTTTGCAATCTGTTTTGGTGAATGCTTATTGAACATTAGTGGGATGCTTTTGGTATTAATATCCTAAATTATTTAGAATAAAAATAAAGAAAGTACAAGTACAGCTGATGAAGAAGCTCAAGATGCGTGGGAATACAGTATGGAATGGTGTGAAGAAAACTTTGAGGCTGCTAATAATAATCAATACACACCAGAGGTTCAGCATATAGCTCGAATGATGTCCCCTCAAGTATGTCTTAGTTTTATTTTTTAAATTCTTTGTTTTACTGAATACACAACTGAAGTATTAAAGCTAAACTAGTAAGAACAATAAAAGTAGTAAATATAACCATAGAGGTAGAAAAATAGAGGCACATGGATGGCAACTTTTTGTGTTGTAGTTTTCTCCCGCGTGAAGGGTTGTGATCATTGCCAAATCTGTTAACCCGGATCTCCAATGCCAGGTGATCTTGGCAACAGCTGCTTCTGTTGAATTCAAACCAGATTCACAATAAATTTTTCTTTTCTAACTATGAAGTCATCTTTAAGCCCAATATGTCAAGGAGAAATCCAAAAACAGTTATATCAGACTTAATGTGTAATGAAACTAAATGCACACACACAAACAGGTTAAATTTAATTTACCAAATGCAAATTGAAATTGTTATGAATCCTTTCCCTTCCCTTGAGACAATGTAGGAAAGATGAGTTATTATGAAAATATGAAGAAAGGTTTTTTAGCAGAAATATTTGCAAAACATGGCATAAGCATACATAAAATTTTTAAATTGTCTACATTGGCCTTACCTTTTTTTGCTGACATGTTTTTAAAGGATTGATGTCAATCTACCTTGTGTGATTTCAGTTTTTCTCTGTGGTGTTAATTGTTAATGTTAGCTAAACTTTGCAATCATTTTAATAAAATCTTTTATTGTATTTTTAAGGGCTTCGAAAAGAAATTCCTTGAACAGCTACAGAAAAAGAAATGTCATGTTTTAGATGACGGTAAAGTGAAACAGCTTGTTTGCTTGTATGATGTACCAAGGAATCAACCCCTCATTGAATACAAAGGAAAATATCTGCTTGCTTCCCAGTTTCATGAAATACATCCAATGTATAACAAAAAGTAATTTTGCCTGCATCATTTCTTAATAAGATTTATTGAATCTGATGGCCCAATAGTATCCCACATTACTAAACCAAGGTTGTGAAATTGAACTATGAAGTTTTCTATAATCTGGTTTAACTTTACTTTTAATCTATGTAATCCAATATGTTAAGTTTGGCTGTTTTTGATCTGTAATAATGTATTGAGGATAAACTAATTGAGATGTAAAATGTTGTATTTGTCTAACTATAAGTTCTTATAGCAATCTGATGATTTACGTTTCACCCATTTTTTATTGATAATTAAACTGCCCCTCCCCGAAGTGTTCTTTTTTATGTTTGGGAATTAAAATGTTTTTGTTATTTTGTATTAATTATGTTCTAATCTTTATTTTTCAGGCTCTATCCCTTTGTTTTGTTTTATAAACTTGACTTAACTGAAATATGCGTTGATGCATCTCTATATGGAAATGATGCTAGGTTTGTTCGTAGATCTTGCAAACCAAATGCAGAGGTAAGTGTGAAAATACTTGAATAGATAACATCTAATTGTTCAGAATAGTAATATACCTGTATTTTTTAACTTTTCAAATCCATCATTCGTCTGGAAAGGTGTTTTTCATAATGTACAAAGAATTATTAAAATATCTTTAGATAATGATAGAACAATTAAAATTTTTTGATTGATTTTAAGTTATACATTTTGTTAGCTTACATTTTAAGCTGTCCTGCTTTTTTATTACAAGGAGTAAATTACAAACATATTCCTTACTTGTGTAATTTTGTTGTAGTTCATAGACCAAAAAGAGCTTTTAATAAGATTAGATAAAAATTTTAGATTCGCCACATGGTGTACAATGGGAAACTACATCTCTATCTACAATCAACTAAAGTAATATTTAGTGAAGATGAAGTGACTGTTCCACATATAATAACACCAGTTTCTAAGTAAGTGTTTGATCAATAATTTTTATTTGCATTTGATCTTACAATTGTTTACTATAATTAAATCAATATTACAGCCTGAAAGATATCAAGTGTGCTTGTTTATTAGAAGATTGCATTTACAAACCTAAAAAGAAAAATGGAGTTATAGAACAAGCAAGGTAGTAGCATTTTAGTTACCATTGAAGTAAAGTAATTTTTATATTTTTAACACATTTATTTATGGTAACTTTTATGTCTTCTTTAGCAGTCCAGAAAAAAGGAGAAGAAGCAGAAGATCTACCACAATCTCAGCTGACGACGACAGCAGCCAGTCTCTGAGCTGCATCCCAGTTGAAAAGAGTAAACCTTTAACTGAGAAAACTAAACCGGAAAGAAATAAGTCTGCTGAAAAGAGCAAGCCTCATCCTGCAGAAAAAGCTAAATCCCATCCTGCAGAAAAGAGCAAACCTCACCCTATCGAAAGAAGCAAGTCTTTTTCTTCCGAAAGAAGCAGACACCCTTCTGAAAAGAGCAAAACGAGCCCTACTGAAAAGAGCAAGCCTTACCCTGAAAGAACTAAACATCCTTCTGAAAAAAGTAAACCTCATCCTGCTGAAAAGGTCAAATATTCTCCGGTGAAAAGTGAACCTGTTGAAATACCTGTAAGTTATATTTGATGTACACTTTAAACCTCAGTGAAATTATTCTGCCTACTTTAACTGCAGTTAAAAATATCAAAAAGGATCCCTTCAAATAAATTTGACTTTTGGCACCATTTAAACTCTATCTTTCACAAATTTTGTTGTCATTTCACTTTTAAAGATAGTTTGATTGGGCAGGGTGGCGACAGATCAGGGAGATCAGGGAAAAGTCAGGGAATTTCATTCATCTGGAAAAATCAGGGAAAAGTCAGGGAAATTCAGAAAAAAGTTAAAAAATCAGGGAAGATTTTAGTAATTCACGCCACAAATACGCGCGATCCGCGATCGCATCCTTCACTCATTTCAGTGGCTGGGAAAGTCTGGAATTCCTATAAAAATCTGGAATTTCAATGAAAAATTCCGGATTTCTGCCGGAAATTCGGATGCTTCCGGACGTTTGCCTGTAAAGTTGGCATTTTTACGGCGTGAACGCGGGCGGAAAAAACAACTTCACGATAGGTTCGCGATCGCGTTTTTCAAACTTCGCGTCAATATCCTTGGCTTTAAATGCTTGTTTTTGGAGAAATTTTGGAGATTGGTAGTTCAAATGTGATGAATATTTAGCTGGCAAATTAAGAGGTTTTTTAGAGGAATTTCCTGTTTGCAAGAAGGCAAATAGAAATTTGTAGTTTGAACTTTAGAGTTTTAATATCAAAGAATTACAAGGTGTATTGATAATAGGATATATGAATATTTTAAAGTATCAGAAAGGAAATCTTACAAAATCTTCCATATGGGTAATTTTTTGGGGTTGAAATTAAACTTTTTGGACTTAAGTTTTTTTTTTATTCCTTTCAGATTGTTTTAGTTTTTCATTTTCTGCAAATTTATACATTTTGAGTCAATGCATTAGAATAACTATTAATCATTATTTATAGTTTTATTAAAAGTATAAGATAGTTTTTAATTTTTTGAAATTAAATCTGTCTAACAGTGGCGTATAAGGGGGGCCTTGCCTCCCCCCCCCCGAAATTCAAACTAGGTGTACCAAACAAGTTAAAATCCTGCTTTTAGGGTCAAATTACAAAAATTTTCTGGGGGAAGACCCCCAACCCCCCCTTTTGTACTTGGAACGTATTATTAACGACTTTATTATAATAAGTTCATCCAAATCCTACCTAAAAATGTGTGTCCAAAATTCGAACTAAATTTTTCTGGGGAGGGCCTCCAGATCTCCTTTAGTACTTGAAACTCTGTTACTCATAACTTTTTTAATATTAAGTTCATCAAAATTCAAATCCTATATAAAAATGTATACCTAAAATTTGGGCTAAGAGATGTACCAAAACTAGTTAAAAACCTGTTTTTTGAGTCAATGTATAATTATGTATATTGTATAATTATGCTCCTCACAACTTTTCTTATATTAAGTTTTTTAGGGCCTAAATAATCACCTAAATTGTATTAAAAAGCTACATTGGACCTATTAATTATGTTTGGGAGGGGCTGAGGAGTATTTTTGGGCCCCTCCCGAAATAAATTCCTGTATATGCCACTGCTGTCTAAATAGGTTCATTTATTTCAAAATTACATGAAAATATTTTGTTAATATACTATAGCGTAATTACATTTTTAATCAAACCCTTTTGTGTAGCTAGGAACTTATATGAAAATTGTCTTTTATTAAACTATTTAATAGATATAGTTGTACGAAATGAAACACACATGTTCCTTAAAAAAATTATTGCAAACAATATCGGTCAGCCTTGAAATTTTCATCTGGTAGCCTGGAAAAGTCCTTGAAAATCCTTGTTGAGTTTTTTTCCCTTAAAAATTGATTATAAGCATTAAATACATAGAATAATTGAAAATAATACATTATATTTCCTACTTGTATGTAGCTGAAGATTTGAATAAAAAGAATATTCATATTTAATCAATATGTCTTTTGATTAAAATTTTAAAATATTCTATGTATTATTTCTACATAAGAAATATTATATTATATCATTGTAATTAATATTTTAATATGCTTATTACGTTCAAGTATTTCTTAGTTTATATAACTTCTAGTTTACAAATTACAGTTTATTAATATTTATCGTTAAAAAAATTTTGATGTAGGTATATATCAGGGAAATTTTAAAATTATAGTCAGGGAAAAGTCAGGGAAATTTTTTCCACAGATTCTGTAGCCACCCTGTTGGGGTAAAAGACTTGGTAAAATCTATCAAATTCAGGTGAAGTAGCAATGATTGCAAACCCTTAAACATGTAATTTAAGTTTGATGAACACATATTTAAGTAGGTATTATGTGATTTACTTAACACATAAAAAATAATTAATCTTAAATGTTTTATGAGCATAAAAATTAGTTTGGTAATTGTTGCTTTTTTTCTCTTTGTTAGGTCATATCAGCAGATACCATTAATAGTGAGCTTGCAGAAATAAAAGCGGTTTCTGATCATGAAAATGAAGAGCAGTCAGCAGAATCTAGGAAAAAACTAGTAAGTAAAAGAAATTTGTATTTGTTAGAGCATTTATCAACCAACTAGAATAGTTTCTTCACTTTAAAAAATATTTCTCTCATAAGTCTTTGTTTTATTATGCAAATTGATAGGGGCTTTAATCCTTAAAAATTGATATGTAATGAAAACTGCTACATTTATTCAAAGACCTACAAAGTTTGTCTTATTTTAGACACGAGAAGAACGTAAAATCGATGCATACATGCGTGCGTTTGTCCAAATGGAGAAGGCGCAGAAGAGAAAGCAGCAGGCTCTGGAAAGGATAAAAGCCCAGCAGCCTAAAGTAGAAGAACCACCACCTGCCGAGAAACCAGAACCTGCTGCAGCTTCTGAAAAGGAATTGGAGACACCTGAAAAGGCTGCTCCAGCGCCATCCACCGATTCTCAGTGTGAAGAGGAAACTAAATCAACCCCTTCAGTGCCAAAAACCAAAAAGGGGTAAGTGTTTTGTCATACTTCCCAGCTTTGGTGGAGGTTTAAAGGGGGTAGGTTAGAAATAATACTACCGTCTAGTTCAGCGTTTCCCAACGTGGGGCACACGCAATATGAATTTCTAGGGGGGGGGCAATTTGAAAATTTTAAACTAAATTGCCCCTTAGGTTGGGCACGAACCACCAGGTTTTATTTACTTTCCAAGAAGGATTTTTGAAATAAAAGTAGACATGGGGGCATGGAAAATTTAGAAAGGCTTTGATGGGGCATGGACCAAAAAAGGTTGGGAAACAATGGTTTAGTTAAAGAGATTTACATGTTTAAAATACAATGAGACTGAATTTTTATGCAAAGCAGAAAGACAATGGAGCAGAAATTAGTTGTTTCCACAACTTAGAGACCTTGCAAAAAAAACCGTAATGAGTGTTTTGAACCCAATTTTTGAAGACTTTTAGAAAAGAATAAATGGGTAGCACAGCCATTGGAAACTGTTTATTAATGCAGTAGTATTACCAGATTTAGGAAATGGTATCTATAAAATTAGCAGAGTGATATCTATTGAACCCATGAAAGGGCAGGCCCAAAAAGTTAAGGAAAACAAATTATTTTAACAATATATTAAAGTTAATAAAACATTATAAAAAGAACAAAAGGTTACTTAATAACAACATTCCTGGGTATCCTGGAAGATGGCCTCAACAACAGTTATTCATAAATACTTGAAGGAGTGGAGAACACAACAAACCAATGGGCTTGATAGGGAAGGTTGGTGGTCTGGTACTGGTCCCAGAATATGAAATGTCTGTGCAATTACCTTTAAATAGGTTTTATGGAAACAATCTTATTACTTTTAGGACAGACCCTGTAGCTATGATAAGCAAAAATGCTGTTTTAGTTTAAAAAATGTAATATCTCTATGTACAACGCAAAGTCTGTGTCAAACTCTTGTGTTCTGTTACAAGTTTCGAAAACAGGATTGTTTTCTAGATTTCTTTAATTATTTTCTTTGATCTCAAATGTTTTCCTTTACATTCATTTTATACGTTTTAATGATTTTCTTTAAAGAGAATTAAGATTCTGGACATTTAAAAGAATAGTAATCCGTTAAAGTATTGAGAATTAAAGTACTCCAGATAAAGAGAGATGGTGGCTCCTCACCTGTGTTGGGGTTGTAAGAATTTCCTATCTCAATTTTTTTCCTACTTTCAACTTCTTCTGCTACTTTTCCCGCTCGTTCTAATTAACTTGCAGCTCTTCTTCCAGAAAGCGTAGGAGAGGTTCGGGAACTCAGACTCGGCGACGGACCCGGACAAACAGTGGTGGATCGGACATTCTGCATTTGGAAGAGACTCAGCTGCTGCCTAGTGCCCCAGCAGCTGTTGAGACGCCTGCCCCGACTGTTCTTGAGCCACCATCCCCTATTATTACAGATACTCCTGAACAGAATAATTGCACAGCGGCGACAGCTGAAGCTGTTGTGCCACCTCCCAGTTCTCCTGTTTCTGCCCCTGCTCCGACTACTACACCACCTCTGGCTTCAACATCACCTGTCATATTGAAAACGAAAAGGGTAAGGAATAGCTTTAAACACAATTTGTAGGAAAGTGAATAACCCTTAATTGAGGTGTTTGCTGCAACAATGGGTTAACTCCACTAGAATGAATATTTGTTAAGTTACTTTTCTGATCTTAAACTTTGTTTTGTGGTAAAAAATGGTGACCACAGTCACCAACCCAGTTGTACATTGCCTTAAAATAGCACTAACTTGGCGACTAATCTTGCTGCTTTAAGGTGATGCCTTTTGATGTTTATTCTGATTTTGGAGTTAACTCCTTGTTGCAGCAAACACCTCAATTTTACCAGTTAAGTTTTAGGTTAAATTAAAAATTGTGCTTGCTATATTTTCATATAACATGAATTTCATTGTAAGTAATATATTTAGTTTAACTATTTAACCTCATTAAAGGACACAAAATGTTTCAAGGATTTTTTTTCCGATTTAGATAAGTTGTCAAATGTTCTGTGACTTAACAATAATTACTTACAGACTTAGTGTTTGGAATCCAGAATTGTTTGGGATTAACACATTTTTGTACAATCTTCATTCATTGCTACTTACACTACTTATGCCCTACTTATCCTTACTTGATTTTGATGCTTTTGCAGTTTCTGTTGCACGAATGGCTCCAAGAAAAATCCGAAGTGGTCAGCCCACCTGTATCTTCTCCTCGTGCAATACATACAGAAATGAAATGGAACACAACTGCCGACACTGCCACTTGTTATGTGAGGTGTACTAAAGATTCTCCTCACTCTGGTGGCATTTCGGCAGCCCATCTCAGACGGAGTAACTCGTGCCTCATGAAATCTGCCGGAGGTCAAGGATCAGCAAAAAAGGTATGTTAACGAAACGCATGATGAGATAGATGCTCCTGTAGGATGTCAGAGTCATTCATAATATTCTCTTATATTTTGAGTTAACTTCTTTTCACATTTGTTTAGCGGTGGTTGAGACAAGCTATGAATGATTGTGGGGGCTCTGAGGAGCAGCTCAGCATCGATTCAAGTAGCATGGAACATTTAGAAAACGGTTGTATGAGTCCCAACTCCCACTGTGATGTTGATAGTCCTGGAGCACTAAATGAAGGTATTGTTTATTTCATTTTTAAAGAAGTGTAGAATTTATTAAATTGATTTGAACTCTCTAAATCAGGAGTCTCCAAAATTTTTAGCCAAAGGGCCACATTTTCTACTCTATTTGGTCCCACAGGCCACATTGAGTAACAATTTTAGGCCAAGACAGCTATGTTATCATTATTCATGAACTTTTAGCAAACTTTCACTAGTTTTTTGTATGAAAACTTCATACTATGTGCTCTTTAAACATTATCGATATTTAAATTTTGAATCATTGATAGGAGAAACAATTAATAGGGATAAATTTGATCTATTTTTTCCTCATGTAAGAAAAGGTCCTAAATACTTTTTAAATGCACCTTAAAAACACACTTTAAAAGTACCGGTTTTTAGCTTTTGTTCTTAAAAATTAATATTCTGTTAACATCTGTCTAATAAAAATATTTACTGTTTTCTATCTAACATTCAATTTGTTTTCTGATAGCTGATCTGTTAACACCTCTTAAAAAGAGAAGATTGATGAGGGAATCTTTAGAATCAGCTCCATCTCCTCGAAGCCCTTTCATCGAAACTTCTTTAGATGACACAGATGGAACCTCAAGCTCATTAGTAAATGACATACCATCAGATCCTCAGTCAGATCAGAACCAAAAGTCTGATCTACAGTTACAGTGTTTAGGAGATGATGATAGCATGCAGTTATCTCCAGTGAAAGAGGAAAGCTTGCAAAAGTTAAATGATCTTAGTGAAAACACAGGTGTTGAAATCAAAGAGGTAATTTGAGTAGAAACAATATTTTTTTTCCGAATAGTTAATTATCCAATTTACCTCATTGATTCCATTAAACCTTTTGGTTTTAATGTTAAGCTTCTTATAAATTAAAATTTATTCATATAACTGAAAAGGTACTATTATTGGTTACTTATTATAAGAAGATAAAATTTAGCACTGTTTTAAGTTCCCTGCATTCTTGTTTGTTTTCTCAGGAAGTAATGGAGTGCGAAGAAGCCAGACTCTTGTCTACTTCAAATGAAAATAATTCTTGTGCTGATGATGTCGCGGAAACTGAAAAATGCAGTTCTGAAGCTGTGGTTCAATCAAATGACTGTGATCCAACTTTCGAATTAAAACCCAGAGAAGAGAGCAAGGACTTAAGTACTCTTGTTTTGCCAAATGAAGCTCTAAGAACTTGTGAACTTAAATCTGAAGAACCGTCTTCAGAAACTGTAAGTACAGATGCTGAGAATCTGGCAGAACTTGTTGAAAGTACACCTCTTGAGTTAAATAATGAAAACTCCAGCTCTGCTGTTTTAAATCAAAGTCCTTTGGAGGCAGAAGAAAACTGCATTGAGGATAATGAAGTTGCTCAAAAGCAGTCTCTTGTTTCAAATACAATTTCTGTAAATTCACCTGTAAATAATGAAAGTCACATTGATATTGATTGCAAAACTGAACCTATCAATCAACCACCATCTGAAGCAAATGTTGAAATTGAAGAACCTGAAGACAACAAAGACTCTGTTTCTAGCCATGTACCAACAGCAGAATCAAACTCAACTGATCCACTATCTATGCAAGAAAAACTCGAAGTCATATCCCCTTGTGAAAATCCCTCACCTGATCCACCAGTTACTATTAGTGATGATGCAGATACTAGCGAATCTATGCATGTTGTAAATAATAAATCAGATGATATTGATAGTACAAATGATAGGCCTTCTAACAGTAGTGAAGAAGCTCTCGAGAAAATAGAGTGTAGTAATATCAGTTCCTCTGTAGTTAATAGTGACAGTGTTAGTGCTCAGTATGCGGATAGTTTTGAAGAGGTGAAGACCCCTGAATCAGTTGAATCTAATGTTAAAGCCACAAATGCAGAGAGTGAAGAATCTGCTAAATCATGTGCTTCAGCCACCCAGAAGAGAAAGGTAAGTAGAATATATCCAAATTATATAGTTAAAAATCTTAAGTTAGCAGGGGTCTGTTTAGAAAAAATTTGGATCCATTTAAGGACTCTTCTCTTCACAAAGTATTTTAGCTTAAAAATGGACATTCACAATATTTTTCACTCTAAAAAAGAATTCTTTTTATGCTACTCCAATTCTCTATTAGAATTTTTTTTTGTGTTATCTTTTAAATTTTTCAATATTGCCAAAAGAGGATTGCTTTCTCAAGAACAGGACTGATTACAAGAACCCAGTTTAACACTAGTTTTTGATTCACAAAATTATAAATAAATTTATATTAGGTTTGAAAATACATGAAATTTCACAAAAAGTCTAGACAGACCCCTGGTTAGTAATAAAGTGTGTAAATAAAATACAAGATAACTGCACTTAAGTTTATAACAAAATCTATTCTTTCTCTTAATAAATTCAAACTGTAAAAAATAACCATTGAATATTTATTTTAGTGTTTTGTTCAGGTTTTCCTGGAATATGGTTAATTGTAAATGTTTGCTCTCTAATCGAGGTTTTATATATGACACATGACATAATCAATACTTTTATGTTTTGACATGACATGAATGTCTAGTGTTTTAAGATATTGAAAAACCTTACTATCTTACTGTTTGCTTTTGAATATACAGTTCCCTAAAAGAACTCATAACTCAAGTACTAGAAACCTAAAACTTATTCCGGACAACATTTAATTTTCAGGAAAGGATTGAGTTGTCAGCTTAGGAACAAACATCATTTATTCCATTTCCATTAGGGAATTCTTGATAATCTAAGAACCAGAGCCTACATATTAGCACCAAAAAGTTGTGCTAAAACTGTACTCTCCCATTGCTCTAGCATTGACCTAAGCAAGGGAAAAATTTTGTCATTGTTTTTGTGCTACTGCATAGGCTCTAACATCAGTAAGTTGGAAGAATCAAAACTGATAGAATGAGCTTCATTAATGATTGGCTATTCTAAAGGTTGTTAAACTTGGATATTGCTGTTTTGTATTAAGTTGAATAAATGGTATAATAGTTATTTTGCTGCATTTACATCACATTTTCCTACTAACTTAGTGTGATAGTTGCATTTTGGAACCAGCCCCCTAAGAGCTTTGTTGGGCATGTTATTAATTGTTTTTATGGGGTCAAAAATTAAAATAAATATATAAATATTGGAATTTATAGTTTTACTGGACTAAACAATTTATTAAATGCTCAACACTGCTCCAGGAGAACAGTAAGTGTTATTTTTAATTTCTTATCCTAATGATACTAATTTCAATTTCAGAATTTATCAGATAATAGGGATTATTGAAGCGTTTTTTAATTTTGTGGACAACCAAAAATCATTTCCATTTCCAAATTTTCAGTGTCTTAAATATATTTGTAGCATTAATTTTGAAAACAAAAACTTATTTTTCCTCCTGAACATAATCTAAAACTCACTACCTCCATTCCCATTTTGAGTTTGTAATTTTCTTAGATAAATCTTTATATTCTTGGGTAAGATCGTAAAAATAACTAAGTTAAATCCCACACCTTCTGGTATCAGACGTTATCTATAAATTTCAGGTTTCTTTGTCCGAATATCGAATGAGGATGCGAGAGAACACCAAACCTCGTTCTTCTGTCGAATCTCCTACCAAAAATGTCAACTCCTCTATTTCCGCAACCATGATTCCAGATACTTTGCCAGAGAAGGTCACATTAGCTCCATTGCCCTTATTTGACTCCCTTGAAAGTTCAAAGGCAAAGCTTGCAGGTGAGTTAAGATATATTGCCCCATTTCTGGATAGTTAGAACTCTTATATTCTTTAAGGTAAGTGTAAGTCATTCGTGCCGTGGAAGAACATTGGAAATAACTAGCAGATCTCTGTTAGTTTCCAAGTAAGTTTCTTTCCTTACTTAGATATTATCTTGGTTTCTACGAGATGTGAATATTGGAATACTTTTTAAAGATTGAGTTTTGGCCATTTGTGAATACTCAGGTACTATTTAAGTAAACTAGGTATAACAAAGATGAATATCAATCCTGATTGCTTAAATCCATTGTAAGTTGCATATTTCTTTCTAAAACTTTATTAGTCCATTCACTGATTTTTGGTCTTTTGAAAATTTTAGCGCTGAAAAATAAAAAAGATAATGTGTCTGGCGAAGAAGAAAATGCTGATGAACATCGTGAAAATTTGAATGAGAGGTTAAAGCGGGAATTTGGTTTTGATTTATCAGATGCAGGTCAGTGAGCAAATTCTAAAAATAAGTGATTTTGCATGTCATTAGGATGATTAATACTCTTAAGGAAATCTAAGTTTCTTTATTAAAAGTCCTTGCATTTTTTCTTGGAATGATAAAAGCTTGACTTTTTATAGACTACAGAGTTGCTAAAATTGATAAAATAACAAATGGTTTTAGTCCATCATACTATTAGTTTCGTACTATTAGTTAGGTCGGTTTAGTTTTACAACAACGCCATCTGGCCACTAGCGGTCTGCAAACAAAAGGAAGACTCCTCGAACGGAAGTGCAGGGGAACCCCGAAACAACTATAAAGGGCTCTCTTTGTTTCCTTGTGTACCCTGTTTTACCCAGACGGGCTTTTGCATCAGCTGTTAGTCTAAACCGACCCTATTTCTCAAACTGTTTGATTCAGCTGCACTTAGAATCATGCGATGTGCTTAAAATTGTCTGTTTCAAATTTGAAATGCAAGAGAGAAATTATTTTTAGTTTAATACTCATACAGACATGATCAATTCAAATAACAGAAATACATCGATCTTATTTGAGTAGCTTTTTTTAAAATAAAAGTCATAGTAGTGAAGAAATACATCTGGCCATCTTCCAAAATTTAGCTATGAAATATGAGAAAACTCATTAAAAATGTTTAGTAAAATTTTAAAATCTTTCTATTCATAGTTCTTATAAAAAGTATTATCAAACTTGGATGATAGTCCAATAACAAGATTTTAGAAAAGCATTAACATAATGGAATGATTAAAATTTTCAGGTTTGAACAAGAATTCTGCCGGTCGTATTCAGCCCAAAGGGAAATGCAATAATCAAACTTCATCGACACCTGGCCTTCCGAAGGCTCCATTGAGTGTGCAGCCACCTCCCCCTCCCCCGCCGCCCCCACCCCCTCCTCCTCGACCCCTTCGCTCTCCGACTCCGGTGCAGGCGCCCTTACCTACGCAGTTTGGCTTCGTTCATCCATCTTACCCACAGACACCGTACATTGTCCCACAGGTAAGTGCTGAAGGGGTTTTAAATTATGATTATGATACTGAAAGGGATTAAAATTGTGTTATTGAACAATCCTGGTATTGGTGGCATAGTGTGTGTGTCTAGTAACCTAATGGTCCCCGGTTCGATTCCAGGCTGCTACTTTTTGAATATTTTTCTTTTATTTAGCTTGTAATCTTTTCAGAAGTAGCGAGATTAGTTGTTACTTTTGGGGGGATAACCAGTGCCTTTGGTGTGGCTGAAAAACTTAATATGTATCAGGATGATGAAGAATATTGAATTGTTAATTGCACAAAAGGAAAAAATGAAAGCTTAAAAATGTTTCATATTGGAAATCAAAGAGAATCAAAAGTCCAATCTAATGTTTTTAACTACTCTCGCTCAACTTATATAATGTTAATATAACTTAATCTGTGTTTAACTTATATTTGTGTACCTATATAAAAATGCAAGTTCTTAGAAAATTTTTACTGATTTAAACACATTTTTCTACTACAATTTACCATAATTCTACTTAAATTTAGTTACATCTGTAAGTCCCATGTGATACAATGTGGTACACGGAGAGATTTTGTGTTTGTTTTAATAAAAAAAATACTACCATAATTTAAAGCTATGAGGCTTGAATGTTCATTCCTACCGTTGTGTGTGACGAATGAACTCTCACTTACTTTGCTGAGTAGCTACTTCTTAGAGCATTACCGGAGTTAAATATTCATAATCAGATACCTGCCATTGGTTTAAAAAAAAAACATTTCATGGGAGGATTGAGTAATTATAAATTTATACCTCAAGACATCTCCTATAGGAACTGATAAAAGCAGTATTTTGTATCAGTGAACTCTACCTGTCATTAGTTTAGAATTACTTTGTTGTAATGCAAATGTGTAAGTAAGGGTTGAATCCTTTTTAGGTACCTGGAGCTCGGCCATTTATTCCCCCACAGCCGTCGTTGGTCGCTCCACCCATCATGCCCCACCCCATGAGTCCAAGTCCCAGCATCAGGCCTCCATTGCTGCCATCGTCTCATTCATTCACTCCATCATTGCCTGGTACTATTATAAGAACTGTCACACGGCATGAGTTTGCACCAATCAACGCACAAAGGTTCACCTCCATGGTCCCTCAGCCGCCAGCCCTGACTCCCAAGACGTACCCTCACGTCTTCCCGTCGGGACTGTATAAATAAAAAGACATCGGCCCTTTAAGTCTCATAAGACATCATGTTTATTATACATTTTAAAATTTTATATAAAAACTATTGTAAATGTACATTTTTGAGGTTTGTAAGTGTTCAGAATTCATTAGCATTTGTTTTACCTTTCACTCTCTTCGAGCATCATATATAGTGTACATATTAATATTATGAATGTATAAATGTAACAAAGTTAGCGCATTCTCTTAACTGAAATTGTGTACATAGTTATTAATTTGGGCTGTATTATTTTTATACTTGTATTTTTTTTTTCTTTGTTTTTACGTTGTAAAATTTTTTTTTCTTGTTGAACTGCGCAATCTGTGCTCTGCTCAATTTGGGTTTCAATACCAGATTTTGTTGGAATAAGTGTACAGCACTTTTCTTTTTTTCCGGTGCAAATTTTTAATTTGTTAAATAGTGTATTTTTTGTTGCGTCACAAATATTAGAAAATTTTAAAAATTGTTTTTGAAAAATTATTTATACTTTTTGCCTTTTTTAGATATAACTATGTACATAAACCTATGATGCACACCTAAAACATTAAACTATCTGTAATAAAAGATTCAGATATGAATCAGTCTGTTTTGTTTAACTATTCTCAAAGAATTATTCATCTTTCCATGTGTGTTTTAAATTAACGGATAGTCTCATTTAGTCTAAATCATTCTTTATATATGATTTTGTAATTGTTGAAAGATTTTATTGAAACTTCTCTTTCTTTTTTAAAGCTAAATGAATCAAGAGTTTTTATAATTTAAATAAACTACATGTTAACAATGATTGTTTTTATTTTTGAATTTTTATATTTAAAATGTGCTTATGAGTGTTCTTATTTATTTATACGAGTGCATTTGTACAAATATTCATAACTATTTAAACATTAAAATGACTCGTAATTAATTTATAACAATAACAGGATGTGCAAAATTTTAAAAACTAGACGCTTAAACAGAAGTACCGAAAATGCTTTTCCTCCTAATGTTTCCCTTTATCGGAATAACAATTTGGCATAATTGAATTTTGAAAAAACCTAGACTGTTGCATGCCCAGATATTTGAAAGGTCACATGCAAGTTGTAATGTTAATCTTAATTTTATGCCTGATACCACAATTTTTACCAACAATTATTTTTTGGTTATATTTTCTGATTAATAGTCAATAGACGACATTAGTCAATATGTCACTTGCTTGTTTGGAAACGTTGATTCCATCCGTGATTGGTTCCGTACGGATTTACTTCCAATCACGGATAGAATCAACGTTTCCAAACAAGCAAGTGACATCACACTAATGTCGTCTATTATAGAGAAACTGCTATCATTGTGGATGTTGTCAATCACTTTTAATGTTTAACCCAGTTTGAGTTTGTTTCGTTAAGATAACCTAATGAATTTATCTTGAACTGACATGATTTTGTTTACTCTTTAATTAATTGTTAAACTTGAAATAGAATATTTTTACTCTAAATATCTCCATCATAGATTCCCTGGTCAGAATAGCCTGAACCCCTGAAACAATTACATGTTTTAAAAGTTTGGATGAGCAAAATGAAAAGGTCTACTGTTGTGACTGATATGAGTGAAGTTAATCTTTATTGTGCTATATTTACAATCTTCAAAAAACCTTAAAAAACTTCAATTGAGAAACATTTTTTAGATCACAACCCTAACTTTTATTATAATGCAACCATTTACTACCTCATTACACAAATTCAAATTAGTGACGGACACATTGAAATCATACATCACACAATTTTGATTCTTACAGGTATTTCACAGGTTTGTTTTTCTAGGCATGTTGATGAGTGGATCAACTTACAAGTATTTACGCAGATCAAATGGTAGGTAATATCTTCCAACTTAAAGATATTTTTTTTCAGCTTAAGTGTGTGAGCTTTTATTTCCTTAGTTAAAGGATTTAAATGTTGGTTAATGTGATAGTTATAGCTGACATGATTAAACATGCTAAGAAAATAAACTTATAAAGAAAAATAAGGGACAAAATTTGAGATAAAACCTTTATGTATTTACTTGTCATGATTGTTTTATAAATCAATGTCCTTGTATAATAATAATAATGAATGTACAAAACAACACAGGCACACAAAATTTTAAGTAAAAATGTTTGAATACCACAAAGTATCTTCCAATATTAATTGCATTTCAAGCTAACTTGTAATAGTGCTACCTAAATTATCAAAATAAATGTCTTAGTCAAGCAGCAGTTATGTTATCTGAAAGTAACTTCAATGAATGAGCTTCTTGAATGAAATACATTGTATCATGCTCATAAAGCCGATACTGAGTACATATGTTTTCTTAGATGGAGAGAAAAGGGAGACACTTTCAGAAGAAGTTATTAAAAATTAAACTAATTCATTCAAAAGATAATTGTGCACATCAATCAACTCTCTTAATTCATGTACTTGCACTAAGTAGAAACAATCTTAAGTTAGTATATCTACAACTAAATCACAAAGTACTAATAGTAATATATAACAAAGATTGAGAAATAATTGTAGTAGTACTTAACTATAAAAATTGGGTTAACCTTTTATTAATTCATAAGATTGATTTAATCTTTTCTTTACATAAACTGATTCTTACTAATCATTAAATAAAACCCTTTATCAAGTTCGTCATCTATTAAACCTGCCAGAATGATAGATATTTTAAGGTTATAGTACAGATAGTTGCCAATTGAATGATATCTCACAGGAATCTATTTAGAAACAAAGCTATAAAATATAAAAATCCTAAAACTAATGGTTCCCAACTCTTTTGTGATGAGGTATTTAAAACAATTAAAAAGTCATCCCTATTGAGTCTTAAAAAAGTAACTTGTTTCACTTTCAGAGCTTAATTTTCCCGAAAAGTATAAGTTCATTGAAGTATTCTTTAAACCTACATTTCAATGGTACTGAAATGAGTGAATAAATTCTCAATGATGCAAGCATAAAAGCAAGAGTGCAGAGTAAAATAATCAATAGGGGTTTTTTTCATTGCTTCTAAATCATGAATCATACCTGTTACTTTAGTGCCATTAGAAAATTTCAAATTTAAAAATGGCACTGACTCCAGAAAGCTTGGGAACCACTGTTTTTAACACTTGATCACATGAAGAAAGAAAAAATAATTTCAATAAATGTTATGGTATGTAAATGATAGTCTGTTCTTACTACAGATCAACTGTTTAAAATAGCATTAATGTGGATACACACAAGTTATTTTTTCCATCATAACATTAAGCGTTTACCAATTACATTTAATAACATGAAGGTTCAAGAATTTTAGGCCTAAAATTATGGATTTTGTAGAGGACATCAATAACTGCCTATAACAGTTTCTGTTCTCATTAAAAGTCAGATAAAAATATCTAAAAAGAACAGGTGAAATTTGATTCTAAGTAAAAAAATGGCAGTAGTTGAATTGAGTCTTCATCATAGGTATGCCTGAGTTACAACTATCTAATGATAGACATGATAAAACATCACAGTTCTTCATATTAAAGACGATGAAATGCAGTTGGCACATCGCTCATGCTGATGAAGATGCACTAAAATGATGGAGAAAAAAAAAGTTTCTTGATTTTCATAAACTTGAAGATGCATACAAAGAGTTCAGATACACACACCACACTAAAGACACATCACCTGCGATCTGACAATTCTCCGTTTTGCGTTTCACTTTGGCTAGCTGAATCTGATTGGCTACTGTCTGTGCTATTACCACTACTGCTGGCAGGTCCATTCACAGCATTATCAGATGACATGCGTCGTTTAGGTTGAAACTCTGTTATGATAACAGTCACATCATTCACAGTCACTGCCTTCTGCTGGGCACTGCTTCGGTCGATATTCTTCAACCTAGGCCTAAGAAAGAAAGGGTTAAACAGGTGCCTTTTTAAAATGGGGGATAGAGACTCTAAGGTTTTTATACTTTAATCTCAGATTTTGATGATGTTTTTCTTTTAAATAATTATGCATTATTTAAGATAAAACTAATTTTACCTCATTTTCTTGGCAGATTTATCTCCTGAAGACTTTTTATCTCGGTCAGTTCTAGAACTTGAACTCTTCGGTTTCACTTGGGATTGAGGAAACTGCTGAGCAACTTGTTGTGCAACTAGCTGAGGATTTATTCGGGGTTTCCTGCAATAAATAAACTGTTTTAACACTGTTTGATAGCTCATTTTATATGAGTTTGATTTACAAAAACAGATTAAGTGAAACAGTTTTAATGGAATAAGATAAAACCTATTCTACTCTCATTACTGGCTAGTTAAGAAATAAAAGTAATTACAACTTAATTATTGCTCACAGAAATTGTAGGTTCTTTTCTATGAATGCATGTCACCTTATTTGAGACCTTTTTTCATTATGTTTAAGGCTTTGCCATATAAAATTAAAACCCTTCTGTGAACTTGAATTCTCCCACAAAATTACCATTTTTTAATCCAACCCTGAAAGAAATCTTACAGAGTTATCTTATTTCCTGATAGTTTTAATTTTAAAGGATATATAGGGGGGGGGGTGTAAAATTTCAAAAAATCCCAAGACAATTTTTTTTTTACTTAATGAGGAATGACCCATAATTTTTAGAGGAATTTAAAACTTTGCAATCATAGTTACAAGTTACAACATTTTAAGTTATAAATCCAAACCCTATAATAATATCCTAAATAAAACCAAAATTAATACAGTAATGAATCCTTTAACTGGCAAGCTTTATGTGTATAACAAATTATAATTATTTTTAATTTTTCTACCTTCTTTTTCTGTAAAATTTCCTTTCTGTATTTTTTACCTAATTGAAAATATAAGCTGACAATAAAAGAAAACATTAAATCATGTTTTAAATATAAGAAGAAAAAAACAAGTTTCTTTCCAACTGTGACATTTCAAAAAATATTATTAAAAACTAGCTGGCCTTGCACAAGTAGAGTTCATCATTTATATTTATTAAAAGGTTTTTTCCCAAGTTGCATACCTATTTTATATTTTGCAATCCCATAAATAGTATATTTATACATTAAAGAAAATTAAAATCCTGTATGCAGAAAAAGTAGTTTCAAATGAATTATTTTAATTTATTTAACTGTTGCGTACACTTTTTAAGTAGACATTTACACTTTTTCCTCTAATATCATAATTTATGAAATATTTGGAAATGATATTTTTATCAAATGAGGCAAGTGTCTTTAGTTCACACTTACTGAGAGGAATGTCTCTGTCAAATTTCAAACTTCTACGTTTAGTAGTTCTGGAAATATTGTGATAATCTGTAAGTCAGGGGTATTTAGCTTTAAAAGATAGTTAGATTCTTACCTGGTGGAAGTACCTTTACGAACATCACACATCAAACACTTAAAAGCTTCTGCAGAATTTCTGTAAGTACAAACACTGCAGTCCCAATAATTCTCTTCAATGCCTTTTGAAGATCTCTTGGTTCTTCTACTAAAATGAAAAATCATAACATGAATACATATTTAAAAATTAGAACAAATCATGTAGTTAGATAAGAGGTGCACACCAAGTATAGGAAATAAGAAAATTTTGCCCTCGGTACTTACGTATTAGCCCGTCCACCGTGACGCTTAATCCGAAAACGTTATTAAATCCCATTGACTTTACTATAACTGTGCCGCTGAATTAGACGGCCGCTGAACGGTCGACGGGATAATACATAAGTACTACCTTGCCCTCTAAATATTTGTACTTGTAATCTACTAAAATCTGAAAAGTTTCTTCAAATTTTATTTTTATGAAAATTTTGCAAAACTACAGCCTTGATTTTATTATTTAAAATTTGCTCATGACTCATTAATTTGTATAATGAACATATTGCCACAAAAACTGCCAAAATTATCACATTAGCTTGGCTGTAACCTCTTAAGGATTCATTAATGCTACTTATCCAGTGCCAACTCTAATGCTACCCATTTCTTGCAGCATTTTGAAATTATTTCTGGTTGTGAGCATTTTAACATTTGTGAGGTAAGCTCTGCATATTTTTTATTTAAAAGGACATTTCTCTGCATGGTGTTTTTTAATATTCTTGTTATTCTGCATAATCACATATTGGTTTGTGGTAGTCTAGAGTCTAGACCATTGAATGTGAGGTATGTGTGCTCTGAGCAGGTAGGGGCATAGCTAAGAAGGAGGAAAATTACGGGATTTTTTTCCCTTATAACCAAAAAGTCCTTTATTAATTGTATGATAAAATAACAAACAGAACAAACGATGAGAATAAACATAAATTAAAAAAAGTGCAAAACAAAAATACCCAGGAAGGAAATCATCTTTTGGTCCTTTAGTGTAGTAAATATTGGTGCAGATGCATAACATCAAACGTTACACTTTTTTACGAGAATTAATGAACTAGGAACATGGAATTATCCTCAACAAATGTCTTATAATCTGAAATTTTGTAGTTAATATTATGTTTTAAGTTACCATTCCTTTTTCAGCTAATTCATGACTTGCACTGGAAATATAAGTGGAGAGCAAATTTTTTTTACAGAAATAATAGCTTAAACGTATCTGCAGCCACAATTGAAACTGCTACAAAGCATTAAAATAAGGATATTACTTACCTGTTTAGATTCTTTTTAGCATCCATAGCTTCAAACTATGACTTAAATCTTTTTTAGTTATATCATCAAATATTTCGCAGGCGCAGAACGAAACAACAAACAAGTCATAAAAGATGGCGAGAATGTCATAGAAATTGTTGCCACAAATATAGCGAAAATAAAAATATTTCTTTAGAAGACGTCAATTTGAAAAAATAGAAGGAAAACTGAACTTTTTATGTTTGATAAAAAGATGAAGCAGTTTGATTTGAAAATCAAATTGCTGTTATAAACATACTAAAGTGAATGAAATTTTAAATAATTATTATATAAAAATAACCGTCTCAAATATATATTTGATCCTTTGTGGCATTAGCTGTAACATAATTGTAAATAAACAAGGAATTGCATCAGGAGCTCAGGAGCCAAGGTTAATAAAAAGCTGTAAGAAGCATGGAAAAATGGAAGTAAATCTTTGGGGGGGAAAAAACCATAGATCTCGTTGTGCCGGTTTGTAGTGGCTTTTCCAAATGAGATTAAATAAGACTTTTAACAAATCTGAACTTTTTATAGTTATGGATCCTTGTTTTATAAATAAAACATGACACAGGCAGTGAAGAAAATTGTGTGCGCTATTTCTGGGGGTGTAGATAGTTGTGTTGCTGCATTTCTTCTTAAAAAACAAGGTATTTAAAAGAGTTTTATCTTTTTATTTAAAAAAGCTTGTTGAACTGTTAACCTTCATAGCTTTTCAGGATACCAAGTCCAAGGAGTATTTATGAGGAATTGGGACATAGCTGATGAAAAAGGATATTGCCAAGCCGATCAAGAAAAAGAGGATGCTGAGTATGTTTGCAAAAAGCTGGCCATTCCATTTTGTGAAGTAAATTTCGTCAAAGAGTACTGGAATAATGTATTTAGGTTTGTTATGTTTCTATGTACTTTTTGCTACTATTTTATTAAAACTTAGTATACTAATGAAATGATGTTTTAATGTTGATTGAATTTTTAATTTACAAAACACGTAAATTGTACTTAGAGCTGTAATTTTTGAAGGTTAATAGGCACAGTTGGGATAAGAGTCCTCCATTTGCAGTCGCCAAGTTGGCGATATGTCACGATTATTTAGAGTGTATAGTTGACGGTATAGTTGGTGATTGTGATGCGATCGCCAAATGGAGGACTTATCCCAGCTGATCCTGTTAATAAGGTAAATCTATGAAACATCATTTATTAAAGGGCCCACAGACGAGCAACTTGGTCGTCAACCGGGTTGTCAATTTGCGAAGTTTGTAACCAAGTTGGCCGTCTGTGGGGAAGTTGATGATTGAATTTCAGGTTGATGATCTGATCGTCAATTTGGTGGGCGGAGCTTAATCGGAACATGTTATTAGGAAAATAAAAATAAACTAAGCATTAAAAATTAAAATAATATAATTTCGGCACGAGAGAATAATTAAATAAAATATAATTTTGCATTTAAAGTACCAAAATATATTAATTTGTTACATTCTGATTAATTTTTTCTTCATTGTTTACATTCTGGTTGACGACCAGGTTGACCGTCTGTGGGAAAAGCATCAACCGGGTTGACGACCAAGTTGCTCGTCTGTGGGCCCCTTTACGATGTGTTTTACTGCTTATCTTTATCCTCTAACAGATTGTCTTTATAGATTTTATTTTATAATAATTTTCCTTACAGCTATCTTTTACAAGAATATAAACAAGGCTTTACACCTAATCCAGACATTCTTTGTAATAAGACAGTTAAGTTTGATGCTTTTTTTAAGTATGCCAAACAACATTTGGGTGCCGAAGCAATAGCTACTGGACATTATGCTAGAGTTTCAATTGCTGATAACAAAAGTAAGCGACAACATTTTGCCTGTTGATATTTATAGTTTTACTTTTATGAAATTAAGTTTCTTCCCTTTGTTTTTAAGGAGTTAAGTTACTTAAAGGAACAGATAAGGTGAAAGATCAAACTTTTTTCTTATCTCAAATTCCCCGAGATGCTTTAGAAAACTGCATTTTTCCTGTTGGAAACTTGACAAAAACTGCTGTGAAAAATATTGCCATAGAAGCTGGATTTGATCGTATTGTGAGAAAGAGGGAAGTAAGTAAAATAACTTTTTACATAATATTTTTTAAATAAAATTTTATTGGATACTTGAAAGTTTTATGTGTAAAATAAAGGAAGAAGAATATTTAGCTATAATTTTTTTAAAAATCTTATATGAATTGAATGTCTTCCCCAGTAGCACAGCGATGTTGCTGAATATCGTACAACATCGCCCGACACTGATTTACATCGCGAGCGGTGGGACGGTCCGAACAATACTGAGCAATATTTAGCAACTTCGCCCAATTCCGGCAAACGAACCCGCACCGATCCGCACAGTTGACGCATGCGCAAACTCTGTTTGAGGGAAAATCAGAGACGTGCACGGAGCTCAAATTCCAAACAAAAACATTTCTTTCCGTTGGGGTCTTGAAGTTTTTTGTCTATCTCTAACATTTGAATTGAAGATTGAAGGCGTTGGAACTGTAAAAGGTAAAAGTTTTCCTTCTATATTATTCTTAATGTAATACTTTATTGTTTAGGGGTCCATCCAACCGAAAATTCGAGCCCTTTTGCTGCTTTTCACAAAATTCCCCCTCTTAAATCTACCCCTTCACAAAATTCCATTTCATAAAAACTGTTCTTTCATGAAACTCAAATTAGCATTTTAATGGTTATTTGCTAGAAATCTCACAAAAAATTTGAATTTTTCACGATTTTCTTGGTTTGCGAGTCTATTTTTTAATACTTACGCACTGATGTGCTATTAGTTAGTTTTCACCGCTTCAATTTTACACACACAATTTTTCAAAAAAATTGAGGCCCAAAATAACTTGGATGACCCCTGGCGTTGTGTAAAACTGCGAGTCCCATCATTAATTATTGCTTTTCTTTCTTCGATTGTCCAATTTTCCAGATCAAATCCTGGTGGGAAATTCCATTTTTAACAAAAACTGTAGATTTCATTTTATATTAATTATTAATACGTACCATGATCTGACTCATCGCTATTGCAAAATAAATATAAAATAAACCCTGCCAATAGTCTAGTATAAATCTGACTTTCCTTGGTGGAAAAGAAAAACATGAAATTTAAATCAAGTTTACTATCTGCCTACTGTGTTTGTGGAGTGACAGAGAATCCAATGAAATAATTTAAAGAAGGTTGAAATTAGTTCATGGAAATTTCATTTTCATTCTTAAGATAATTGAAAAATTTGATCTTTTTCACATGATCTTATTGTTATTGTTGTTTATAGGTAGTATGTAATATTTATAGATTAAAGAAAATCTTGTTAAAATTTAGCTTTCAATATATTACATTTTATCTCAAGTAATATACTGGTACCTTATCAAGCCCCGTTAAAAGTCGCCACAATATTTTGTACGCTTAATATTCAAAAATTTCCAAATTTTTATTGTTGGCATTCATATCATAGGGGCCGCCCATAAATGATGTCACAAACGGTCACACTTCCCCATACCCCCTCCCCCCCTATGTCACATGCTACGCTTTCAATCGATCAATATTTCTAATACATAGAGTTGTAAAATTCTCGGTAATAATTTTTTGTAGAATATTCTCCTTGAAGCAACTAATTAAGATTTGAATTGGTTTGTTTAAACAAATATCTTAGAAAAAAAATTCTGTTTTTGTTATTTTTGGTTGATTTTCAGTTTTTGGGGGGGGGATGTGATGTCACAACTTTTGAAACACCCCCCCCTCCCCCTTGTCACAAGCTGTCACAAATTTATTAACCCCCTCCCTCCCTCTGAGCGTGACGTCATTTATGGACGGACCCATAGTGGCTGCAGAGTTGTGATCAGCATGCCTGGCTACAAGCATTACCTACCCAGGTTCAATGCTTTACAGCTTCTGCTTGGGTCATGGGTTAAGTCAGCCTTTCTCCTTCCGGGGTCAATAAAATGAGAACCAAGCTTGTTGGGGAATCAACTGGGGGTCCAGTGTTAGGCTCAGCTTGGACACAAGTTAAGTAATTAACACCCTGGGCCTGATGGGCCATATATAAACTTATTATATTTTCAGTGGTGTAGCATTGTGGCTAGTGGGAAACAACTAATAGTGAGTCGCCTATTTTACTACCACAGACTATAATACTAGGTTAATTTTGGTACTGTTCAGCCTAAAATTAAATCCTTGCATCCGGCTTATCATGAATTACCAATTAAACATTACATCCCTCTATTTTCTTCACCTTCTAGTTCATTTATTTTTTTTCCATAAATACATCTAGTTTTTGGACTTTTTTCAAGATTAGTTTCATGCATGTGTGAGGTTTTATAGAAATTGCAAATTTTCTAATGGATTTTAGAGCGCTGAATTCAAAAAGCTGGTAAAAATTTTCCAATAGTTCAAAGACAAGATTATTTTTATTTTTTTTTCTTATGCAAAAAATCATCAAATTAACCTGAAATTTAACAAAGGCCGATTAAAAAATTGTATTTTATTTTAATATTTAATTATTTTTTACAATACATCAGAAAACTTGGGGCTTACTTCACAGTATCCATAATTCTTTAATTTTCATTTTTTGCTTTCCAGAAATGTCTTCCCAAAAAATAAACATCAAATCAACAACCTACAAAATCAAAATCCTTGAAAAGGAGGACCCTCCCAAAAACCTCCCCAGGTAAAAACTTTAAAAAAAGTTATCCTTGGAAATTTTTTGGTCATAGGGGAAATTTAGGATTTTCTTATATATTTTACTTCAGTAGTGTAATGAGAAATAAGCAGCAATAGCTCTATTGCTTCAGTTTTCACATATTGTTTTCTAATTAGCAAGCTGCATTAATTTGGTTAAAGAATAATGCAGTTTTACAATGAGAAATTTAATACAAAAAATGTAATTTTTACAACACATAATTTTTAAGTAAAGAGAACGTTGGGTTTGGGGCTAAATTCTTCAATCTCAGTTGATATATCATCTGTTGAACTTGAATTATATATACACTTGATACTCACATTAAAACTCATGAAATTTTTCTTTTTTTAGAAGTTATTCATGTAGATAACAGTATTGACTGAAAATATTCAATCTGTCATTTGTAAGTTTATTTAAAATTTTGACAATTTTCAATGTTCTAAATCTAAAAATTAAATGAAAAATATACTAGAATTTTTTAAATTTTTAGGGAAAGTTGTTCCTTATGATAATCCTACAGAGTAGTCTAATGTATGGGATGGATGATGCATTTCTCAATTCCCTAGAAAAAACCGACACAGAGAATCCAGTATCTGAAGTTTCAGTTGGAAAAGAAACTAGTAAGTTGTTTGTTTGTTAAGAATTATGTAGGGATATTAAGGGCTGTATTCTACTCGTCCACTTTAGCAAACTCCCCGGGTGAAAGAGCGCTGGAATTTTTTCTTCTTCGTTCCGCTTTCAAGCGAGTTCACCACCACTTGGCTCGGGGAGTACACTGAATTTCGATCAAAGTAGTCTGATTGGCTGAGAGGAGTTGTTTCGTTTTCAATCTCGCCGCTCCAATTTTGTGAGTTAATAGTTTGCGTTTTATTTTTTTCCTTCAAGCTTTTTGCTTTCAGTTAAAATCTGTTTATTTTTGTTAATTTTTACTTTACATCCCTTTTCAAACAATTAGATTTGTTAAAAATAGAGGCTTCCGGGCTTGGTTGCCGTGGTCTTGATGGTGATAAAATGGACGTTTCGCCCAAAACTGTGTTAGGCATCATCAGCAGGTTTCTCTCCACGCAATCGTTTTACCGTCGTTTTTTTTTATCAACCAAGCCCGGAAGCCTCTATTTTTAATACATCCGGCCGTGAAAGCCTTTCTACTTCAATTAGATTTGTTTCGCAGGGTTGTGACATCAGCTAATAAACGGAGACACAATTCAACACAATAATAACAATTTAATTTTTTTTTGCCTTTTGTGTTTTACCCCCTTGTAAATTGTTTCCCTTCTTAAATTGTTTGTATTATTGTATGCATTGCATTATGTATATTGTTGGGAGTAAACTTTGATTTGACTTTGACTTAAAATCTCCCCCTATTTCACCTACCACATTAGTTAGAATACACGCAAGTGAATACGGTGAGGTGAGTTCGACTTTGCAAAAAAGTAGAATACAGCCCTAAACTGTTGGATTATATCTAAATAATGATAGTAATAAGCTAAAAATCTACTGTGCAAAGTTGAATAACTATAAAATTGAAATTTTTTTTATTTGCTTATAAAAAACTTTAAAAAGTTCAATTGTTGCAGGGATACATTTGGTTCCCTTTGTTAGCAATCACAATCTTTGCTGGCAAAGGGGGATCAAATGTATCCCTGAAACAATTGTACTTTAAAAAGTTTTTAAAGATTTTTTGTCTGTAAATAAAGCATTTTGATTAAATATTGTTAATGATAGTAACATTTTTAAAAAGTTCTGTTATCTTACATATTGTAAAATAGGAGCCCCCTACCCTATTGGGTTAGCAGTAATTCTAGTACTCTGTTATTATTAAATTTGTTTCTTATAAAATGCATCAAAAACACCCCAAGAAAATTATTTTTGCTTTATGCATTTTTATTACAAGATGTTTCAACAAGTGTGTACAAACACTGCACAGCCATATTATCTGCATTGAGTACATAAAGAATACCTGGAGAACTATGCCTCTATGACCCATAGTTTTGGAGAAAATCGCAAAAGAAAAGGGTGAGATGTCACATCCAGTATATATTAAAAATGTGAACATGGTTGTTTTGATGTTTGCACACTAATATATCCATTATGCTGACATGTGGCATCCTTGAATGAAAAAATTAAGTTTGTATTAGATTATAACATCACATCTTAGGAAAAATAAGTTACCATAGAGATCTAGTTATTCAAGCAAATTTTATGTGCTCCATGCAAGAAATCTTTTTGTATTGAGTTTGGGCAGACTTGTTGAAACACCCGGTAAAGTTGCCTAATATTTTTTGAAGATATTAATATTAAGAAATACAAATCTCTTATATCATTCTCAAAAGTTAAGTTTTTAGATTTTTAAAAATTTAAGTTCTTGAAATTTTCTAAATTTAATTATAGAGTATTTTTTGCAAAATAACTGCTGTATGCATGACATAGCTGTCAATTTTTATGGTATTTTCATTTAACTTTACAGATGGATCTGAAAATTTTGTGAATTTTAAGTTTGCCTTCACTTATAGTCTGTTCATTTAGAACTGGCGCCTGAGACCAAATGTATTAGAAGCAGTTACTATTGTAATTATCATCGAAAGCATTTTCTTCTGCAATGACAAGGCAGCCGAAACAGAAGTAGTTGAAATACTGTAAAAAAATCAGTCACTGAAGTTGTGTGATGACCGTTATGAAGCATTATTGAGCGTTTTTGATCCTGTTTCAGGTGCCAATTCTAAATGAACAGACTATAACAATCCACAGAAGTATAAAACCTTTCATAATGCAAACTATATTCTCTTGTATCTCTGCCCCCAAACCAAATTCCTCTACTAACCCCTGTCCTTTTAATTTTAGTCCTTATATTTAGTGAATTTTAAACGACTGTAAAGTTTTTCAGATTTGCTAGCACGTTTTGTCCTGCACTCACCCGTAAAGTGTGCTTCTTCTCATGCTCAAATCACAATTCTAAAAAAAAAAATTGCGATGCTATAGGCATAGCACGTAAATTAGTGGGTTACTGGTGGTAAAATTAGCTTCCCCTTGCAGAAAAGCAAAGAAAGCTACGTAGTTACATTATCCACGAAAGTAATAACTAAACTTTACTCTAATCTCGCTATTTCTGAAAAATTACAAGTTAAAATAAAGCAAAATACTCAAAAGTAGCAGCCTGGAATCGAACTGGGGACCATTAGGTTACTAGACGCACACTACCACTAGGCCATCGGTGCTGATGCCAGGATTGATAAATAACATAATTTTAATGTTTTAAAACATTAAAAACGTAATAACAAGTTCCTATTACTGTGCATGTTTCAACTGTCGTAGCATCAACCACTTCCTATCCAAAAAGTTTAACTGATGTAAGTTTTCGAAAGTTGACAGCTATGGCATTTGCTAGTATAATATAGTCCAATTAAATATAAGTTTCAGAGAAAGTGTTGAAGGTTTTGCATTTTTGTTTTAATTATATAATGTTAAAAGATCGTGGATCATTCAATTTCTTTATAACTTGAAATTATTTTATGAAACTTTCAAGTAATTTTCCTTTTATGAATTAATATATTTTGCAAATGGCTGAAGGTGGAAATCATTTGTTTCTATCATAAAACAATCAATAGGTATTTATGATTGATGTAAAAGTTATTTCTGGGTGTAGTTGAAACATCTATGTTTATAGTTCCTTATATTTTTAGCTAGTGTTAAGATGAAATATGATGATGCGGACAAATCTGCAGTTTATAAAGTTAATTGTGGCAGAGTGCTTGCTGGAGCTCCTGACTGGGATGGCTGTAGAATCAGAAACAAGAGAAAAAGGGGAGGATGACAAGATTAACTAAGAACAATTTACTTTGTTATGGAAAAAACTAAAGTTCCTTAGAGTAATTATCAGTGAGGCTAAAATACATTTAAAAGTAGGTTGGCAAGAATCTGGCACCGAAAGTTTTCTTTTTCAAGTTGATACTTTCATATGGAATTGTTATTACAGTTGTATAATTTTTATAACAATGTGATTTATACCTATACTTTGCTTTTTCCAAAAAATATTGTTGTTTTTTAATGTGTTATGTCATATTTTGTTACCCCCCTTCTCCTAGTCAGATAGAAAAACCATCCCTCCCTTCTAACAATGACTTCCCTAGTGTAGAATAATTTTCATTAATTATTATTGAAATAAAAATGTTAACCTCAATAATATATACACCATTAAAAGTATTAAAGTAAATGCACGATTAAAAGCGATTTTCCAAGTCTATTTTTAAATAAATAAGACATAATTAAGTGAAAAGTTTCATAAGGTTAAGCATTATTCCAGCAAAATATAATTTCACCATAAATTGTATCTGAATTGAAACACTTATCAAACTACAATGAGTTACAAAAGTACATTATTAATAGTTTAGTCAAAGAAATGGGTTCCAGGGAATCATCTGTTGTATAGATCATTTTCATTTTATGGAAACTTTTTGATCATCCACAGTTTAGTCTCACCATTGTGCACTTAATTACATCTTACAAATAGAACTCAATTATTTTTTCTAAATTATTGATAAGCACTTTTATAACTCAAATTCATGGGGAAAGTAACTGGCATATTGTTGTACCTTATGCACAATCATCTTTTTTAATCAATTAGGTTTTTCTTTCAGACCGGTCCAGGGAAAATTGCTTTTTGTTATGCCTTATTACATTATATTACATCCTAGCAGTTAATGATAAAATTCTACCCCCTCATTCCTACTAAAAAATACAATCCAGGTCCCCTCTATCCACCCTAAGTTCTGAAACACCTTTTTTATGTAATCATACTGCTGTATTGTACTGCATCGGACAAAGAAGTGAAAAGTATGTGATCTTTATATGCATATTCTAACTAAAAAGACTAAGAAGTCTGGATCGTTGCATTAAATTATGTTGTCTGTAGTATGATTGTGTATTATGAATAAGCACAAATAATAAGATGTAACTTTTTTGATATTTTACTTACACATTGACAATTCATTAAATTGTATTTTACTTCAAATTCCAATGTCTTCTTAAAGAACAATTTAACATGTTCTTGCACTTCAATAGCAATGTGGTGAAATAATTTGTGATTGCGTAAACTATGTTATTATGCAATTTTATTATGTACGAATTGTGATAAGATTTTCTAGTTATCTTAAATAAATTAAAATTATTAAACATGGAAATGTAATACCTGGAAATTCCTTTTTGTTATTAATATTGTCACTGACTCATGATATAGGTGGTTAACTCCATAATTTTTGCTTATTTTATTTTTCATTTTTGGCCGGTTCTGAGTATTTTTACCATAGGTAATTTTTGTTTCTTAATGTTACCTTTTGTGAAAATTTTAATTCATATATTATTAAGGAACCAAAATTATAAATTATGGACTTAACCAAAAATACCACTTAGACTGCTAAATGCCCCTCTTACTTTTTCACCCGTCAGAATTAAAAGTGTCAAAATTACTTTTAAAGCAAGTAACAGACTTAAATTTATTCTGGTTGAGAAAATATAATTTTTAGTGCAGTTTATCGTATTTTATTATCTTCTTAAAGTAAGAGGTTCAATTCAGTTATCTCTGTCCCACTAAATATCACCAAGCCTTTTGTAGGCTAAATATTAGAAGCATCACTAAAAATTCCAAACTATTTATAAAAATGTGTGTTCTGTTATATTGATAAAAACCATAGAATTTTGGACATATATGAATATTCTTTGTAGCACCTTGGTGATATTTAACAGAACAGGTAACAAAATTGAACCTAGTAACTAACATGTCATTAAAATAAGAATGACAGCTAAAATGCTGTGATTAATCTTTCCCCCTCATATAAAGTTTAATTATTATACAGAGTTTATATTATGATCCATTAAAAAATTAAAGTTCATAGCTCAGTTACTTTTATTTAATCTACTTTTAAATTAATACTATTGGTTGAATTATTGTAAACCAGCACTGTATGATATTATATAGTGGAGGCCGCCAATAGGTAATGTGCTTTGTAAGCATACATCCTTAAATATCCAAAACCACAACTATTTGACAAAACCATTCAATATGGCACTTTATCAAGTAAAAAAATTATAATTGTAATTTTTTTGCTTGATAAAATGCCATATTGAATGGTTTTGTCAAATAGTTGTGGTTTTGGATATTTAAGGTATATGCTTACAAAAAGCACATTACCTATTTGGTGGCCTCCACTATAGAGTATTTTCAATCACATGACTCTGCCTAACAACGGCCTTAGCAACGTTGTTTTATTCCTCCAGTGACATCATGAGCGAATGCTGCTATTGGATACTTCTATGTCCCGCCCCTAACAACAGCCTTAGCAACGTTGATTTTGTCCTCCAAGTGACGTCATGTGCGAATGCTCTATATAATATCAAGCAGTGCTGGTTTCAATATCGGCCAATCCCGCGGGCATTATCGCGAATTCAGGATATCATACTAGTTACTTTATCGGGCAATACTGATCAGCAATATCGGGCAATACAAGTAAGCAATACTGGGCAGTATCGGCAAAAATTTGCCGTGCGATCCTGCGGCGATATTGGGAAGCGATATCGCTTGATACAGCGGATTTTCCAAATGCGATATTGGGCAATACAGGTTTCTTGATAAATTCCAATACCGCGCGATACTGCTATGCGATATTGCTCAATACTGATTGGCAATATTGGCCAGTATCGCCCAAAATGTCAGCCATTCGATCTTGCGGCGATATTGGCAGGCGATATCGCTCAATATATCGATCCGATACTGTCCAGTACTGCTGTGCTACTGGGGTTAAAGCACTCCATTTAAAATTTTGGATACATTAAACTTTGATTTAAAAATTTCAAGTGTTATCAATAAGTTTAAGTACACAATAGAACTTCAAAGTGGTACCCTTTAAAAGTTGTGTATTGTAAGGGATATATTTATTAGTATTTTACTGAAAAGCTCTATAGGGTCATTCCATTTTAATGTTACATTAGTCACATACCTTTCAAACTTAAAGTGTTAATTTATCATAAAAAAATACAAATATATTTTAAAAACTGTTGAATATTCTTAAAATTCAAAACATTATCTTATTTTTTTGTGTTTTAAGCAAAAAATGTAATGAAATCTGGTCTAAATGTTACATTAGTCACTTTGGAATTACCCCCTATCACATTTTTTAATGTACTATATAATATCTGTAGAGATAAATAAGTTATAGAAAATTTATCTTTTTATCTTAATTTAAGAACAGTTTTTCTGAAAGCCAACCTTATTGATTTTGTAGAGTGTTGGAATTTGCTTTATTGGGCGCCGTGATTTTCAATCCTTCATTGATGACTATATTGAGCCACAAGTTGGAAATTTCATCAACGTTGAAGATGGGGAAATCGTTGGTCAGCACAAAGGTATATCTTACCCTATTGAGTACCTACTTTTTCCATGTACAGTACATATTTCAGAAATGTCAAATCAAAATAAGTTTCTTTAAACCACAAAAAATCAGTTTATGATAAAATATACTTTGGGTAGCCTTTATAAGTTGATAATTTATATCATTTTTATTTATAGGAGTGCACTGCTGGACTGTGGGCCAAAGATGTTTAATACCAGGAAAACTATCAGCTTTTTATGTTGCAGAAAGAAATACTAAAACCCAGGATATAATTGTGGTGTGTAATCTGCTCTGTATTTAATGAATAGAAATCTTTGTCCTCAGTAGACAGTGTAGCATTCTTAAAATTTTTGGTTTTGTTTTAGACATTTTCTCAAATAATTTAATTACTTCACTGTTTCATTTGTGTCACTCAAATAAATTTTTCCTTTTATATTGTATCTTAAAAGTAATTGTAATATCAGTCCTTTTTATTTCTGATGTTTTAAAGTTTAAATACAGAGACATGACTATCTATCCAAAACTTATTAAAAGGAAACATTACAGTCATTAAATTTCTTATGTCTTTTATAACATTTACATTAGATTTTCTGACCTTTTTGACATTTATTGAACAAATTTTCTATAGTGATATAATTGAAACAGATTTTTTTTTCTCTGTGTAAACATATGTGTCCAAAAGATTATGTTAAAATTTATGTATTCTCTGATGACTACTTTTATGTATCCTTTTTAATCCCAAATTTTTCATTTATAAATGAAGGTTTAATCTCAACCACTTCAAAGTTATTTTGTACTGTGCAATATTTTTCAAAACTTACTTTTAAAAATTAAAACTTATTCTATCTTTAAAAATGCATAAAAATAAGTTAAAAATAAATATTTTTATTATTTGGTCTGTTAGTTTTAAAAATGTAATTTTAACTTCTTGTATTTGACTCCACAAGAACAGAAAACAAACTTATTTTTCAGGTACACATATTTTCACATACTTGTAATTTGAGTATGCTACATTCTTAATTAAATTTTAACAAAAGTGTTAATTGGGGATGAAACCTTTTCACATTTCCAGCAATGCTGTTGTTTATCAATGTAAATAATTGATAAAACAATTGCTCAAACAAATGGGCATCATCAGCAAGAGAATGTTGAAGGATGACCCAGAAATTTGTGATTCCTTCCTGGAAGGATTTACAAAACCTTGATTTATTAACTACAGAGAAATAAACTTTTTACATTTCAGCACCCCTTTTTATATAATAAGATTTGTAACCATTGAAATAACTTTTGCCTTAAGTGCCTGCAAATTATTATAAGCTTCATATTGAAAAGGGGTTCTTGGGGTTTCCCCCTAGAAAATGTTTGTAAATTCGACCCTTAAAATGAAGAATGCATAGTAATGATTCTCAAATTATTCACACAATTAAATATTTATGCTTCAACCAGTGCTGTAGTTCAGTGGCTGTATGGTCCAAATATTTTGGGAGATAGTGTTCCTGTCCCCCAAATATTAATCTAGCGGAGAATCAGATTCTAAATAATAAATATAGCTCAAAATCAAGGGAAACAGCCCCCCTCATTATTGAAAGATAGGAGATTCATACTACATTTAATGGATTTTAGACCTCTCCAGAAGTTAAAATTCTACAGGTTACAAGACAAAGTTAACTTTTTTTAATAATGTGAACGATATATAAATTACTAGTATTTGTAATAAATTATTCAATCGAATTGAAAATTTTTGGAGGTCTAGGAAATATCCTTACATGGTTTGGATGTGGACAGTGGTCTGCCAGTTGCCAACTGTTGATATAAAGTAATAGGGTAAATTTTCATAATAACTTGTTAAGTTTTGATCTTTTGTGTAGTGCTGTGTTATACTTGTATGCTGATAATATCTAAAATAAAGTGTTTTACTCTAAAGCTAAACAAATTTCCCAGTTGTTATTATTTTGCTTTCTCATAAAAACTAATTCTACTTTTACTAGGCTCCAGGAAGAGAACACCCAGCACTATATCACCAGACGCTACTTACCGAACCTCCCTACTGGATAAGTGAACCTCCTGTCAATTTCAAAAAGGGGGAATCTTTTCGATGTGAATTTCGGTTCCAGCACAGGGAGCCTCTTGTAAACTGTTTGATGCATGAGCACAAGGATGGACATTTGCAGATTTATTTAGAACAGCCTCGCCGAGCCCTAACCCCTGGCCAGTATGCTGTGTTCTATGTTGGAGACGAATGCCTGGGTAGTGCTAAGATTCTCTCTCGAGGACCATCTTTATATGCCCTTAATGCCGTGAGAAGACAATGTAGTTCGTGTTGTAAATGAAAAGTAATATTTTATCCTATGTATAGTTATAAAAGGATTTCAGTTAGGTAGGGTTTTGTAACATGTCAATATTCTCTAAAATGTTATACCTGTCAGAATGAATGTTAAGATTGGAGGATACATGCAAATAAAGTAAGTTTTTAAAAGTTTTTCTGCTGTTAATTGTAGGATTCAGTCTTGTGTATAATATTTAATTTTTTCTCAATTTGTTTCTAAAACTGTACTGCTATGCAGCATATATTTTTTTTTCTAACAGTTTACAGGCATCTGTTTTTTTTTTTAGTTTTACTCACAAAGGATTACTTTACAAATGTTAAGTAACAGTTAGTGATGTTAAAATCGATTAAATATTAATCATGTAAAGATATCAAGAAAGTTTCCATCACAATATATTTTTTCACTTTTCCTAAGGTGGTAAAGTTTTATAGAAATTTTTATTTTTTTATAATTAAATAATTTATGTAGCAAAAATTTATTGAACTCATTAAAAGTATTGATTTATAGGTATATGAGGGTCTTTTTATGGAAAAAAGTATTGAAATAAGAAATACTACTTATTCAAAGATTTATATTAGGGTAGTTTGGTTTATGAGATGGTCACTCTTAAATTAAATTATTATAATTACAACTATTAATATTGCATATTTTCATGCATAAAAGTAAAAGATTGAATATGAGGAAAAAGGGGTACAGCTTAAATCAGTAAAATAACACAAAGACCAAAACTTCTTTAAAAAATAGCGCTATTTTGAAAAAAATTAAATTTAAGAAAAAAATATATTTCAGACTCAAATTGGAGTATGTATAATGTCAAATAAATTAACTACTAAACCTATCTAAAACTTCAAAAATAGAAATTTCCATTAATGTTGTTAAGGTTTATAACCAATTAGATTTTTATGAAAAATTTATTGATAAATTAAAAAGTTTCTTAAGTTTATTTTTTATAAGAGTATTTAAGTTTTATGTATTACTTATACAGCTTCCAGTTTCTTCCTCTGTTTGAGAAGAGCCAGCAAAATCCAGTCAAGTCAATTTTATTTCTGAGAGGAAAATATCTGGGTTTCCCTTTTTCTGAAGAAATCTTTATGTTTACTTAGCAAAATAGTTTTAACTAATGGCATTCAAAATTTTTATTATTGGTTAATTTATTAGGGAATTGGATTTATACTCTATGAAAAATTTAACAACTATTAGCTACGTTGAAGGATTTTCTTTTATGTTAATTTTTCAAGTACATATTGAGCACATAATTACCTATTACCTACTTTTATAAAAAAATTTTAATCTTTTAAAAATAGAGAAATTTTGAGCCTATTTTCAAAATTTTTTGGGTGTTTATTAAATTCTCTTTTTCTTCTAAACTATACTCTTCACAGCTTATGATTTCAAGTCGAAGAATTTAACACCTAAGTGTGTGATTCTATTCCGCTTATTTCCTTAAATCAACGCCTTAAATTGTTCGACCTTGCCTCTAACAAGTAAACTATTCCATAAAAGCTTGCCAGCAACCAAACATCTTGCGATTGTCACTCACAGAATGCGAGTTTCAAACCGTGTCGAACATTTACATCAATCAGAAGCCGGGAATGTCGTTTAGCAATTCATGAAGGCAATAAACATAGAGGCCATGTTTGATGTTCTTACCTGCAAACATGGGCGCCTTGTCTTGAAAGCTTTCAACTTCAACAAAAGCGTAACAATGCCGCGAAGCGTTCCACAACTTTTATTCGACATTCGAACACTCCCCTTCAAAGGGGTTGAAGATGTTCCATCCGAAATCAGGTTACCGGATCGCCGGGAATAAATCGGTTTTGCTCCTGGAAAATGCATTCATTGCTGTGTCGATAGACCGCATAAGCCAGGATGTATATTACAGTCGGGACTAGCTTTATTCTTTCGGTTGACCAAATTCAATTGAGTGCTGTTTGGAAGTGAGATGGTGGATAATTATCGGTCCTGTCTGCCATCATCGTCACTGCGAATGCGTGCATCCGGATCCATGTCTGGACTGAGGAATATATTCAATTGAAAAAGTGTGGGTAATGATTTATATTGGATACGTTTTTATTATTGAAAACGGTAAAAGGTATCCAGTCAATTGTTTTACTCTACCATCCAGGTTCCAAATATGAGGTAAGTGAATAATTTTTTCGTGTGAATTTTTAATTTACTTGATAATGCTTTCAACTCAAGACCATTCAAAAGTGTTATAAGTGTATAGTCAATAGGGCCAAGGTCTGATCCTTCTTTCAGCGGCATTGTCAAGGAGGAATTTGGGGATTTATCTACCCCTGAATCCCAGAAAATTTACTTTTTTAACCGTCGAAGAAAACAACTAAAAATACCCCATATCACCCCCTCCAAAAAACTAACATCCCCCTCCGAATTTTTTTTTCTGGTTTTTCAGATCAAACTTATGTTATGGCTTTGAAATTACCTAATTTGAGTTTATGAAAAACAATTCTTTCAGCGTGATATGATGGAAAATTTTAAAAACGTAGTCCCCATTTAGTATATGTCTGTCCAAGTTTTCCAAATAAAGCATGTTTTCGATATTGCGATATTTTCCCAATTTAAAAAATTTATGAACGGACTTAAAAGCTCTCCCAACTATTTTGTCATCATCTTTTCCGTAATCGAAAACTGCATGCCCCGCTCCCAGGATCTTCCTCTTAAATCCGCATGATGATGGCTGATGTCCAAATTAAAATAATTTGAAACACTTATTTATGCTTGATGTTGCAGGACCTGTCAGGTTTTAAATTTTTTGAACTCCCGTTGTAAAAAAATCATTGGAATGTCTGATATAGAAACATAACAGTGGTAACATGTTGTAAGTTGTATAGTATGGTTTCTGATTGTAAAAGTATTAAACTATTATATTTCTTCATGGAAAGAATCATACTAAATTTTAAAAACATTTATTACACAATTAAAAGAACTTATTTAAATAAAAAATGGCTAATGATTCACTTTTTTGACTAATGTACGCGTTCTTCCTAAACGGGTGCTAAAAAATCGACGAAATAATGAATAGTCTCTTAAATAAAAGTTGACGTGAGATTTAATTTACTACCCCTGAACTTCTTCCCCCTTTTTGAACTCATGAAATTAATGGATGTCCCCTAACCAGTGTTATTCCTAGTACTTTTTTGGAAGAGTAAAAATACTCCTTGACTTTTTTAGGAGGAGTGAAATTCAATTATGAGGAGTGAAATACGGAAATAGCATAAACTTCATGTACAAAGACAAAATTTCTATTAAAATAAACGCTTACTTTTTAATGGACAAAATGAAATAGAAAAAAAAATGAGGATGCTATTTTGGGTTTCAATCATTCAAACTCCCTAATCATCAGAACAATAAATGAAAAAAAAGTACTATTGCTTTATGAAAACACAATTAAAAAAATGATAATTAGGATGCCGTGACAGAAGGTAGCTAAACCTTTGTGAAAAATTCAGAGAGTGAAAATACTCCTGTCTAGTTTTTTAAAGAGTAATTCCGATTTTCAAGGAGTGAAATACTCTCTCAGAGGAGTTAAAAATATCTCTGCCCCTAACAAAATTGGAAACATTATTTCCATAGTTACTCCATTTCAAAAATACTTCATATGACACGGACGTCGATTCTATGGGAACGATTGATCCCTTTATGACTGGAGATCTTAAATTTTAACTTTTTTTTTTAGTTTTAAGGGAATTATTAACCTCCATCGACGCCAATGGTGCTAACAGTATTGTTTGGATGTGGAGGACAAACATTTACAAATCTCTTCACGACCTATTTCAGATTAAGCAGGATACTGCTGCTCACGAAGTTCATTTTATTGCGGCACGATTGAGCCGGATATTAGACTCACCCTCGCAAACGTATTTCAGATAAATAGGAAAACAATGTGCAGGAAGCGGCCCAATTATACAGAGGATCTATTAAAACCAGTCATGCGCTCATGTGTTGAAACCGTTGAAACGAACACCCTCGGAGCTCGTTAGTCAGTAGGGATCGAGGTAAAAATCAGAAGAATAGTTTTCGAAATGTATAACTGGGATCAGGGCCGTATCCAAGGGGGGGGGGTTAGGGGTTCAAACCCCCCCCCCGAAATTTTGACATCAATTTTCATACTGCTATTTTTCTTGAAAATTATGTCTCACAAGGAACGATCCTCTTCGGGTAAAACCCAAAGGGTCTCAAAATGAGTCAAAACCCTACTCTTAGGGGTAAAATTTCCAAAATTTTTCTGGGGGAGGACCCCCAAACCCTCTCAAAATTTTGAAATCTATTAAGTGCGGTTTTTCCTTCAAACTTGCGTGATTTACAAGGAGTGAATATCTTTGATGTAACCTAAAGTGTCTCAAAATGAGTTAAAATGCCACTGTTAGGGGCAAAATTCAAAAAATTTTCTGGAGTAGGAACCCAAAACCCCCCTCAACATTTTGCCATTTATTACAATATACCTTATTTTTACCTTGAAAATTCGGCCACTTACAATGAGTGGTGCTCTTTGGGTGTAATCTAAAGGGTCTCAAAATGAGCTAAAACACTCTTTTGAGGGGCAAATTTCAAAAAATTTTTCTGGGGGAGGACCCCCAGACCCCCTTTTACTTGGAATTCATATTGTTTATACATTTTTTAAATTTAGTGCATCAAAATTTCATTCCATTGTTGCCAGCTAATACTTAACGTATAAAAGTACCCGTAAGGAGGTACCTCAGAAAATATTTGAGTCAACCCCCCCCCCGAAACAAAAGTCTGGTTACGGCCCTGACTGGGATTCAATTTTTTTAAAGTTTTCTTAGGAGGATAAAGAAAGTTAGAGATTTTTTCAAGGAACAAATCACAACTATGTACTGTCACTGTGAACTGGAGTTAAGTTGCCAATGCTTTTCTGTATATTAATGGTAAAGGATTTTGGATATGCTTGCGCTAGAATCAGTATACTAATTTAAATCGAGAGTAAAATGATAATTTGACCAAATATTATCAAATTTACTGCCTGTTCTCAATTTTTCATTGAAAAGTCATTCATTATTTATTATTTCTTGCAATATTGCATAGTTATTTGTTTTACAGAAATAGATAAAAATTAATTTCTTCGTCTTAACCCCTTCATGCATCATAAAGTAGCGACCACTTCTAACAAACGTCTACACATTTAAAAAAAATAACTAAAATAAAGGTTGGCATACAGTGATTAAAAAATTATCCTAGAGCACATCAATTTAAGTGTTTTTACCTTAATGTTGTGGTTTTCCCCCTAAGCTCCTAGCATCTTCCATAAAGAGAAACTGAGTAAGGGAAATTCGAAAATGAAAGAAGGTAAAGAGAGTAAATGAGGGGAAAGGATGAGGAGAATAAAAGCTAAAAAGAATTTTTAAAAAAGTAAAAGAGAGAAAAGGATATACGTATACGTATAACTTACTAAACGAAAGGGAGAGAAATCTTTGATAAAAATTAAATGCTTTTGGGGGTCTGTTTTTTTGGGAAAGAAATTTATAAAATTATATATTTTTTAAAAAATTTCTTATACAAATACTACTAATATTGACGACCAACTACAGGCGTGAAGCCCAGCTAGGTTAGTCCTTTAACTTGAACTACCGGATTTTCAGTATAGTCTGGTAAAAAGTCTGGTGTGTACAATTTTTTCGAGAACTTTTGAGAAAATAGGGAAAAGAGATATTGCGGTAGTTTGAAAAATCATATTCCACTGCACTCTTCATAAATGTAACTAAGGTTTTTGATTATTAATGACGAATATTTGAAGGCAAAAATGATGGAATTTCATTCTTTTGTGTAAGACTATGTTAAAAAGGTTCGAGTGGGGTGAAAACTCCTCCTTCATCATTACTTTGTTTCAAGTCATTCCATTCCCATTTTTTTTCCAACTTCAATTACATGTTTTAGTACATTTAAACACCGAAAGGAAAACATTTTGTCAAGTAAATATTACTTTAATTAAAAAAATGAATCTAACTGAAATTATATTTAGAATATATTTTAGCTTCCGAAGTACTTTTTTTCCAAGAACCTTTTTTCATCTATGCACTATTTCCGACTGTTTCGAGTCGCGGTAGACGGTCTGCGTTTTGTACTTGAAGACTTTATAGAAGATTTTCTTCGCTGATTCTGCCCTCCATTGACGTTTGCAATAGAAGTGTGGTATAGCTCCGAAGTTTCAGCCACGTAATCTGCGAGAGCTTTAGTAGCTCTAGCCACGGCATGTCTTCGTAATTCTCCTGGCAAGATGTCTTCCATCAAGCCTTTCAGGTCGTTTTGGTCCATGAATTCAACTTTGCCTCTCATGCAGTTCCCGCCAGCTTCTGACGCGAAGAGCCTTGCGACTTCTAGCAGCACATGTTCCACGTACTCGGACGAGTTGTCGACTGCGGCAAAAGGTCTCGCGAATCTGTTCAACAATAGGAAGTGAACTCCCGGTCTGAAGGAAAGGGTGTCGAGCGGGGAGGAAAACATCTTGGGATCGCTCTTGTGGACGTCTCTGGGATCGAACTTGATCAAGTCGTTCTCGTGAAGCATGAGGCACTTGTTTCCTTCGCTGAGAGCAGATCGGTAGAGGCTCGGCCCTAGGAAGTCCTCCAAAGTGCTTCTCATTTCAACTGGCCCAACCTGACACTTGGGATCCTGTAAAGCCAATTTCGATGCGAATGTTTTCGTAAAATAATACAGACAGGAACTTAGGTACTGGCTGGCTTCCTTTTCGATGTTCACATACGAATGGCTGAGATGATGGAGTTTCGAAATGCCTACTTGGAATGCGGCGTACGGAGACACGGCGGCCTTTGGTTTGCGGTGGATTCTCAGTCCTGTAACTGGGTCGATCGCCTTCGTTGTTGTCTTTTTGCCTCCTTTCCCGGCAGCCTTTGTCGTTTTTTTGGAGCTCGAGGTCCTTCTACCCTCCATCTTAGCATTCGTAGAGCCGCTGTATTCCATGAAGCCGATTTCAAACAGAGCTAACTGCCTCATAGCTTCAGATTTCGCCAGCTTCAACATGTATTTTGGCAGTATCTTGTCCGCTGCGAATTGAGAAGCATGCAGTACCGACTTCTTTTTGGCACCGGACATTTCTCCGAGGAGTCGGGCGTTGATGATATTTAACACCTTGGAAATTTGCATGAACGCGGCCGCTTGCACAGTTAGCTTCGGAAAATGTTTCTGGATGTAAACTGGCAGGTCCTTTTCAAAGTCAATTGCTGACATTTTTTTAAACTATGAATGGAGAATGGAATCGCTTAAATATATTCAATAAACTGAAATAAGGTTCAATTTTATTTTGAACAATTTCGAATTTTGATTTGATTGCCTGAATTCAGTCAAAAAAATTTAGCAAGTTTTTGAATTGCGACTTATTTAATCTGCGAGACTAGGTAATATTTTTCAAATTTGATGAAGCCAGGCTTCTACCTAACCTTACAGAAATTTTAAATAAAAAGTTATATAGTATAATAGAGCATTCGCACATGACGTCACTTGGAGGACAAAAACAACGTTGCTAAGGCCGTTGTTAGGCCGAGTCATGTGATTGAAAATGCTCTATTATAGAGCATTTTCAATCACATGACTCGGCCTAACAACGGCCTTAGCAACGTTGTTTTTGCCCGCCAGTGACATCATGTGCGAATGATTCTATTGGATGCTTCTAGTTCCCGCCCCTAACAACAGCCCTAGCAACGTTGTTTTTGTCCTCCAAGTGACGTCATGTGCGAATGCTCTATGATTTGAAAGTGTGTGTAAGTGTCCCTATCCTAATGAAAAATACGCTGCATTAATTTACCAATTGCATAATTACAAAGTAAATTTAATACTTGCGTACAAAGTTTTAAGGATGAAAAAATTCCATAGAAACTTTTTATTTCAAATATTTTATCCACTAGTAATACCATATTAATCGGAATATTTCTAAACACCAGTCACACAATCAACTAGATTATAATAATTATTTATGTTAGACTTGTGGCATTAGCAAAATGACCACAAACCAAAATTCAGGTTTTGGTCGCTGTGATAATGATGCTCAGAGAACGCGTTATGGTAGTTTCTTAAAAGGGGCCACAACCCGAAATGTTGTTGTTGTTGGGTTTTTTTTTTTTTTGAAAATACACGAATTGTTTTGAATTTTAGCTCATGTAACCACGATAAGATGGACAAGTTTTGAACACATTTTCTAGCCCACTGACAAAATCAACTTGGTTGTCGTTAACATAGAGCATTCGCACATGACGTCACTTGGAGGACAAAATCAACGTTGATAAGGCTGTTGTTAGGGGCGGGACATAGAAGTATCCAATAGCAGCATTCGCACATGACGTCACTTGGCGAATAATTAACGTTGCTAAGGCCGTTGTTAGGCAGAGTCATGTGATTGAAAATACTCTATGCGATGTTTTCTATCAAGTTGGCCGTCCGTAGGGAAGTTGATGGTTGAACTTCAGGGCCGTTCAATTTAATTTGAAGTTCAAGAATCGGAACTTGTTAATAAGGAGATAAAAAACCCTAAGTATTAAAAATGAAAAATAATATAATTTTAGCACGCGAGAGAAATTAAATAAAAGGTCAATTTCCATGGAGTTGGTGAAATCCATTTTTCTTATGTTCAGGACCATAGTGGTGATCTCGGATAATTATGATAGAGCGGACCAGTTGGTCTGTCCCATTGTCACACTGGAAACAAGTAGCTTGGGATAAAACTGTTTTTGACTGGAACTCTGAACTCATGACTGAATACTAAAAAATTATTTCCAACTATCTGTCAGAGGTTATAGTGGGGTCGCTTATGTCATGTTTCGAAAAATTTTTGGCAGAAGCTTAGTGAGTGGTATCATTCGATTCGTAATGACGTCTACATTAACGTGGTACCGGGTGTTTTTTCCGAATTCCGTGCAGGGGGTTTCTATGACGTCATGAATGCAAGATGGCCGCCGCAGGAAAAAAGCTGTAAATGGCGATCTAGCAATGTTATCGGAACTAATTTTGGACAAAAAGCTCAGAAATATATATTTTTATCGAATAGCTACAAAATTAAGCATCTAAATCGCTTAAAAATTGCGTTTATGACGTCATAACCAAAAAATGGCTATTTTCACCAAAAATACAGTATTTTGTCATGTAATACTTTAAAAAGATGCTATTTTCAACGTGAATGTAATGAAAATATGTTCATAATAAAAAAACCAACAATGAAAATTTCATTGATGGTCACAAAAGGCGGATATGACGTCAGAAATCCAAAATGGCTGTCACATAGAATAAAATTTTTTATTTTTTTATTCAAAAATTTTTTAATTGGGAATTATTACACTTATATGAATGTAATAAAGGTATTTTGAGGATAAAATTTAACAAAACATTTTAAAATTCCTGAAAAAAGCATCGAAATATTAGGTGTGAAAGACAGAACTACAGTATTTTGTCATGTAATACCTTAAATAGATGCTATTTTCAACGTTAATGTAAAGAAAATATGTTCATAATTAAAATGCCAGCAATGGAAATTTCATTCATTGTCACACAAGGCGGATATGGCGTCAGAAATCCAAGATGGCTGGCATGTGAAATGAATTTCTTTAGTTTTTTACTCCAAAATTTTTTATTTGGGAATTATTATTCTTTTATTAATGTTGTAATAAAGTCATTTTAAGGATAACATAATTCCCAAATAAAACATTTTGGACTAAAAAACTAAAGAAATTCATTTCACATGCCAGCCATCTTGGATTTCTGACGCCATATCCGCCTTGTGTGACAAAGAATGAAATTTCCATTGCTGGCATTTTAATTATGAACATATTTTCTTTACATTAACGTTGAAAATAGCATCTATTTAAGGTATTACATGACAAAATACTGTAGTTCTGTCTTTCACACCTAATATTTCGATGCTATTTTCAAGAATTTTAAAATGGTTTGTTAAATTTTATCCTCAAAATACCTTTATTACATTCATATAAGTGTAATAATTCCCAATTAAAAAATTTTTGAATAAAAAAATAAAAATTTTTATTCTATGTGACAGCCATTTTGGATTTCTGACGTCATATCCGCCTTTTGTGACCTTCAATGAAATTTTCATTGTTGGATTTTTTATTATGAACATATTTTCATTACATTCACGTTGAAAATAGCATCTATTTAAAGTATTACATGACAAAATACTGTATTTTTGGTGAAAATAGCCATTTTTTGGTTATGACGTCATAAACGCAATTTTTAACCGATTTAGATGCTTATTTTTGTAGCTATTCGATAAAAATATATATTTCTGAGCTTTTTGGCCAAAAATAGTTCCGATAACATTGCTAGATCGCCATTTACAGCTTTTTTCCTGCGGCGGCCATCTTGCATTCATGACGTCATAGAAACCCCCTGCACGGAATTCGGAAAAAACACCCGGTACCACGTTAATGTAGACGTCATTACGAATCGAATGATACCACTCACTAAGCTTCTGCCAAAAGTTTTTTTTACACCATTGGTTTTTGACACAAGCGACTCCACTATTAAAGTCTAGGAATTTTTTACTGACTTTAAGTTACCTCAGATTTTTACAGGACATGGAAATTTTAATAGCTACTTATTTAAGTTAAATTTAGTGAATAAGTGAATAGTAATCTTTGTTCTTGTGGTCAGGAAACTGTAAGAGCACATTATATTTCATTGTAATCTATATTCCAACCAAAGAGAAAGTTTAAAAAAGGAGTCGAGATACTCAGGGTTTTTTTGGCCACCTGTTTTGCCCTTGTTTGTTAACTGCACTGAAAACCTAAATATTTTACTCAGTTTTGTTTACAATTTAAACTTTTAAATTATTGTTCTGTTTCTATTGTAATTTACATCTGTAGGTCTCGTGTTATACTATGTGGGTCATGAGAAGTTGTGCGATAAATTTTAAATAAAAAAAATTCCATACTTCGATACATCAGGCTCGAGGAATTCTATTCTCGCTTATATAAACCGAATGCACAAATCGAAAAATGTATTCACGTGTTTCAAACCTATCCGTTCCGTTCAACATTCTTTTGACAAATGAAGTATGCCCCCATGCCTGAACTTCCACAACAGATACGTGCTCGTTTTACTGAGCTTCTTATACCTCTTGCTTTTAAAGCTGCCAGGACGTAAAATTTTCAACAATTTTTTTTTGTGGAATTCGAAGATTAAAAATGTTTGGCTTGGAAACACATTTTATCAAGATTTAAACTTTAGCAATCCTATTTTTAAAAATTTAAGCTGTCAAATTCGCGAGTGTTTTAGAATGTTTTTAATTTTGAATATAAAAAAATAATTTTATTTTTAAATAAAAACCCGTTTATTACAGGGAAAAGTGTTTTTGTATTACATCGTATTTCCTGTTTAACTATATGATAGTGACAAATTAAAGTATTGAATAATTTTTCTTATTTCTACGATAATTTATCATTTTAATTTTTCAAACAAAATTAATTATCTTATACTTAAATTTCATGTATAAATGATTAGCTTACAGAAATCGGAGTAATGAGTTAAATAACTCAAAACGCGAATATTTATTGATCATGTGTGTACCGTTGTCACCGTGTCACCTCATCTCCATTTAGCTGGCTGAACTCCTTAATTCTTTTGGAAAAAAAATCGTTTGTCATATCGGTCATATAGCAAGTTTTTATTCGAGGAATTCGTACAGAAAGGATCTGGAGGATAAATTTAATGATGCCATATTTTTAAATGACTTTTGGAACACCAGCCACAATAATGAGGCGATATTTCAAGTTTAGAACGTATTTTTCCGAGGAGCCGTAAAAGGGGAGAATCAATTTAAACTCTAAAAATTGATCGATTATGGACATACTTATTTTGATCTTTTTTAAAATTTATTTTAGTTAATTGAATTATGCTACTTTAATGGAAGTATTTTAATTAAGACCGAGTTAAATTAGGGATTTAATAACTAAAATGGAGATATTTTAAATGAAACGACAATCCTTTAATAAAAAAAACCTCACAAAACATTTGAGATAAAGAATGATGGAACAATTATATTTTGAAGAAAATACGTAGGGGAAAGGAGGGTAAAAAGTGTGCCCACAAAGATTATCTATTTATTTACAAAAAATATCTCTTAGAAAAATAAGATGATAACACAACGAAACCATACTATACCTGATAAATAAAATACAGAAAGAATGACAGTAAAAATTAAAGTATTTTAAGATAGCTTAAAATACATGGTGTTCCATATGATCACACTTGCTTCCCTTTAAACTGTTGTCAACAGTTGTAAAAACAGCTTCGTACCCGACAGAGCACTTTTATCCTCCTTTCTCTTATCACTTTTAAGCAATTAAATAGCTTTTAAAAATGGTGAAAATTTCTTTTTTCAAATAAAAAAACTTAAAGTGCTTAAAAAACTAGATTAGTTGAAAGAACATCTAAAAAACATCCATTCATTTTCATTAAATATTGTGTCTATTTCTTTTATAAAAATGGATTATTTCCTACATGAGCTAGTTAGCTGATACGTTGAAAAAGTCTTTTTAAACTTATTTTACAATACTCTCTAAGTTATTCAAAAATCTTAGTTTTAATCTCCTTCGTTACATTTTGCTCAAAAAGCAAGAAAATATCGGGATATATTTATTTTAGCAAGCAAGTTTAAAAGCGGAAACCCATGGACTCGTTTTCCACGCCCGCCATTCCGTTATCCCAACTTATCTCTCTGATGAGGATGAGGAAAACAGGCATCTTATTTATAAATCTCTCATCAAACTACAGAGCAACAAGATCAACATCCCCGAAGCGAAAGAAAAACTCTCCGCTCTCCTCTTCCAATTCGGAAATCACCGACGTCACTTCCTGCTCCAGAAGCACATGGGAGGGAAATGACGTCAGAAGTCACGTGGCCCCCGGCAGCGGGACTCCAAACAAGCTTCGATTCCTCTGAGTCTTCTGCTGCTGAAAGAATCTTCCATTCCTTGTCAGACGACCGGGAAGGAATATTCCTTGATTTTCCTCTCGAAATTCGACATTTGGTAGTGTGGAAGTTTGGTGGAGAGGATATATGGATGTGAAAACTCATCGGAAAGCTCTGGAATAAAACGCTAGCTTGTGATGAACTCCGTGCAAACGATAATGTGGATTGTCAACACGCGCCGTCTGGAGGATACATCGTCTGTTTTTGTTGACAGCGGGAAGAAGGTGCCGTTTCAGTTTCAAGTTCGACCACTTTTCGGAGACGGACCGGGCACCCACCAATGAAGAGTCTTCCTTATCTCATCACTTGAACTGCCTGTTTTCCCACAAGTTCCAACCATAGGGTAAGCAACTTCCAGAAAAAATTATACTTTTTCACATAATAATTATGGCAGCTATACAAATCCGTATACTAATAAAAATAATCTTTTAAATAAGTCGACGGCTTGTTGCTGAAATAAAAATATTTGTGGTGGGAAAAGATCAAGATTTATTCATTAAGTCATGGAATAAAAATTATATGTGACAGAGCAAATGGTCACTTAGGAATTCATTTTAAAGTTGTCTAAAAAATTACTGTTACGTTTTCCTAATATTCCGAAAACTAACGAAACTTTAATTAAAATACCTATTTAAGTTCCTTTTAGATTAATTCTTAGAAGGTTTTCTATAAACTTCTAACCAATCAACTTCCAAAATAACGAAAAAATATTATTATAATTTTTAAATAATTTCAACTGAAGTGTGTATTTTTTTAAAATTAAAATTTATATTCTTATGAAGGTAATTTTATAAGTACTATTTTAGGAGCACTTTGACTTTAAACTTTAAGGAATATCACATTTTACACATTACTACTGCTCCGTGAAAGTAAAATGAAATCTTCAATATTTCTCGTTGTGTTTAAAGATCTGTTTGCATCTAAATTTTTAAATAATAGTTAGACTGTATTTCTTTCTAAAACCGAGGTTTTTTGTATATAAATAATAATAAAAAAAACTAGGAAAATGAGGAAAAAATTGCTGCATGACGAAGTGGCAATATCTCTGTATCTACATTGATGTTAAGAAAACAAGTTAAGATGATAAAGTGACCTTTCCGGTATCTGACCTTTTCATCATAGTGAACTTCTGTCTGGTATACAGATTGACATTTCAGCATTTCCTACAACTTCAGAAATGAAACTAACCATCGGTTAAATCGAAAACGATACAGAAATGTTTCCTGAAGAAATGAAGAAGAAATTAATTTTGGTAATAATAAAAAAAATTGCAGTGAATAGTCACTGCAAAATAATTTTCTTTTAAAAGGCCGTCCTTAAATGAATCGTCAGTTTAAAAAAGGGAATAAGTCCAAAATATGGCAAATTGACTTTTTGTGCGCAAAAAAAATCTCCAAGCTTTGCTCTTAACAGGAATGAAGGAGGGGGAAATAACTACCTCTTTTAAGCAGATATAGCCACTTGAATTAGGCGAAATTGATGGCCGTGTCCATTCATTGTATTTTTTATTTAATTTGAAATTAATTAAAGTTAATTCGTCTTTCTTTTCTTATTCTTTGCCAAACTAGCCTAAATAAAGTTTGTTTTCAATTTAAAAGTGTGTTTACCTTTTTTTTATCTATTGAATGTTTGACACCATTGATATTCACTTACTCCATCGATATACTGTCTGGTCTTTCTATTTTTAACTTTTATGCTGTGAACTAAGCAGAAATATAATTTAAATGTAATTCTCGATTAAAGCGGTTATTAAGATTTTTTCAGCTGATATTTCATTTGTCCATCAACTTTTTTCAACTGTACAAATTTTTTGAATATTTTTATATTTGAATCGTCAGTTTAAAAAGGGAATGAGTCGAAAAAATGGCTGGGTCATGCGACGAAAATTTTTTAAATTTTAGCATGCGAAGAAGTGTTTTGGGGCCCCCAAGAAAAAAACCCCGCCCCCCCCCCCAAGTTACTTTTAGGTGGCGGGGTTTCCGGAGGTTTCGTGGGCCCGCCAAAAGGACCTCGCGGGCTGCCAGTTGGAAATCTCTGGTCTCTAAAGTATCGTATAGTTAAAACAGGTATAGAAAAAAAACTTAACATAAATCGACGTTTTTTTATTGATGTGTCCTTAATGAAAAACATTGATTGATATAAATCAGGTTAAAATTTATAGAAAATCGAATTTATCCGATTGTTGCCTTTTCATTTAATTAATTAAAAGCTCTCTTTCTTTAAAAATAGCTTTTTCTCCCATTTTCAACATACATGCAGTAATAAACTAAAATGGACCTTTTTCGGAAAAAATCCAATTATCCGAATTTTTTATCATACATTTGGAGTCCGGTTCCAATTGATTCTGATACACGAAACTCGTTACTTTTCCAAAATTAAAGATTAAATATTTATGCTTATTTCCCAATTATATGTTGCTCTAAATATGATAATTTAGAATTTAAATTTATTTGTCGTTATGACAATCAGTACCGTTCATGAAAAATGCAATTCTAATAGTAAGTAAGTAGTACATTTTGGGAAATGGACGACATAAATTAGTAATCCATTTCATCTCTCGTATCGCGTTTTTTAGCTAAATCATGATGAATATATTCAATTAATTTTAATGTTTGAAGTTATATTTTGCAAAAATACGGGGGGATTTATTTTCCCAACACTACAAAACATACTTATCTCTTATGACGAATCAAGAAAGAGTTCCATTTACTATTAGGGACCCCGACAACTTTGAAATCGTGACATCTCATAAAAAGACAGGAATTAGTTATATGCGAATGTATTTCTGTCATATTCAATAAATGCCATATAAATATTTGATGTGTCCTTTGTCCCTGGTATTTCAAGTGGTTTTTAGCAAGTGATGTTTATTGGTGAGCAACTGCTGACCCATATATTTCAGTTTTAGGTAATCAGAAATTTTATTACATTTCCTCCCCAGACTCCTGTAGGCAGTATAAACTCCCCTCGTTTGTTGTACCATATAATAGCTATACTAATAGATATACATACTAAAAGACTATTGAGTTTTAAGTATGCATATAAGTTCCGAGTAAACTAACTTATTGATTCTTCCAATAATATAGATTTAAAGCTGAGAAACGACAGCAAAATTAATCTCTTTTAAGCAACAGTAAAATTAATCTCTTAAAGTCGTCCAAAGCAAATGATATACGTAAATTCTAAAACAATGGTCAAAAATTTGTTTTCCCAATTTAAACAAAGCATCATAATATCTAAAACGTCTTTAAGTAACCAGACAAATTCTTGAAAATTGTCCAAACTTTTCACAAATTATTTTTTTTATGTAGGAAAGGTATAAAAACTTATGGAGGTCCTTATGGTCACCTTGACAACGACTAGGGTCATTGTTCTCCTCATCCGAGTTTAAATCTGTATTTAAAAGTTATGAAACTGTCTTGGTGTGGGTTGTAAGAGCTATAGTGTCTCTGACATTGCATCACCATAATAGCTTTGAACAGTTGATGGAACAGCTCTTTAGGATTAGAATTTACATTGAAATTAATGGTTGAAGTCCGCTTGTGAACTACCACCTGTGTTTGTCCGTTTTAAATGCGAAATGCTATGAGTCAGGGGCGTAACCAAGGGGGGGATTTGGGGATATAATATATAACCCCCTGAATTCAGAAGCCGCTGGCGTGAGTGTAAAAATTACAAAATATGCTGATTTTTTTCTGTAGTTTTTTTAGACTTTTTGGTGATTGTTGAACTGTTAATAAACAGTGGCCTTGTGCCATATAAAACCAACCAACCATTAAACAGTGTTACCTTTCCCTCGGAAGTTTGATGCGCTATTAAAGGATGTTTGAATAAACTAGACTAGACAATACGAAAATGAATACGAAGTGATTAATTGAATTGAGAATACGAAATGAATTTAGGGAGATACAGTAAAGGGGTCTGAAAATAAGAAAGATAGAGGTAGAGAGAGAGAGAGATTAGAGAATGAGTGATATAATGAATGAATAAGGGTGCTAAGAGATAAAAATGGATAAAGAAGAAATTAGAGAGGATGAGGGTGTATTCAGTCAGTAACTATATAGTCTAACTTACTGTAACTTCAGTAATTATATATAGTCTATAATCACCAACGAAACAAGCTTTGCCCCTTTAAAAATGCAAAAAGGACATAGAAGCAGACTTTCCTCAACGCATCAACCCATGTATTAATTTAAGTATTTCAGAATACGTGATTAGTATTAAAATTTCATCGAACAATGCAAAAGAGGAGCAATCTGCGCCGAAGATCGGCGGTGGCCCGAGGGGTCCCCTGGAGTTGCAGCACGGGCAGATGAGCCCCCCCTTTTTTATGCATTCCAATGGCGCCCAACTCTTTTTTTTTTCCAAGAATTGAAAGACCTCTCGAGAAACGGGAACCGGTCTGAGAGGTCCATTGACTCCCTGGAAAGGACAAAAAATAATTTAAATTACAAGGGTCGCTGCGGTTTCTGGGACGGAGGGGGGAAGGAACAGATCTCTCATCAAAAAGACGTTCAGTTGTGTTGTTCTTTAGGAACGTGGATCTGACCAATTATACTTTGTGCGGTTTGTGTTTTGTTGGCGTGCTATTTTTTTTACATTTTTGCCTAGGTTGAATAGTTTAGATGGGGTTTTTCAAATTTTTTATGTACAATTTGAACCTCATATGGGGTTTAAAAATAATCTAAATAACTCCTATTTTTTAAAAATTACACTAAGTTCATATATTTAGCGGAAAATACATACAAAATCGTTTAGTTATATCGTTAATTTCTCGTAATAATCTAGACTTTGTGTCTAGGGATAGAGTATATAGTGTAAAGTTCTTTCTAGAAGACACAGCTATACTTATTTATCACTACATATGCTGGGTGTTTCATATGTCCCTTTCACAGCTTTTATTTAGAAACAACTCCTAGGGTCATGTGGAAGTAAGGTCTACCCCTCGGTAAGTGACCATGAAAAATTCATTGTGATGACTTACAGTGTCCCAAGCGGTGAAATAAAAAAGTTAAAAAAATTAATTAAAAAACTTCGAAACTAGGCTAAAAAAAACACACAAACAAACAAATAACAAAGATTTTCTTTATAAGTACAATCATTCTGATAAAAATAAAGTTTAAAATGAAGTTTTTTATGAACCCTGATTTCTGGTGGTTAATGTATATGTTACGGGCAAAGTGATTATTCGGGCATTATTAATAATGCCCGGAGTGAAGACGGGCAAAGTGATAAATTTCATTGATAAATGCCATTGAATTTATCACAGTGCCCGTCTCCACTTCGGGCCTTATTAATAATGCCCGATTTATCACATTGCCCGTAACACATATATTTTTAGTAAAGAGGTTGCCTAACTTTTCCAAACATTGACCCCTGCAAGAATTTTTGTAAAATTAAATAAGAATGGGCAGGCTTAGCCCTATCAGGAGATCGGTATTTCAGAATCTCCTGCTGTATATACGATTACCTCACAGCACTTTTCACACTGTAAAAGATTAGAGTTAATTATCTCTAGTAGAAATCATAACCAACCATTATTTAAATCTGGATTTAAAAGTTACGAAACTGTCTGTTATGAGAATTGTCTCTAACATTTCTACATCATAACTTTGGACACAGCTGGGCTCTCCGTTTTATGATTGGAACTTAAATTAGAATTATAAATGGTCTCGTCTTCCCTTATCTGTTTGTTTAAAATCAGAGAGTATTATAGTGTAGTAGCCATTTTATGTGCAATATGCTACTTTTCTGTGGACTCTCATTAAAGCAACCATTTAAAAAATATATTTGGTGAATGGGATGGGATAATTAAAATTTTTCAGCCAAATAAAACTCTAAAAATGTTGTATAAGAAACAAGTTTTTTAGAAAAATATAGTGACTTTTAGTATTTTGATAAAATTAATTATCTTAATCTTAATTATCACCCTACAATGGATTCCATCCCATGTGGTTCTTCACGACGGCAACGATCTGGCCCACAAACCGATTTAAACTGGCCAAAGAAGGTTGCGATCTTCCAGACTCCCTCTTCAACTGCCCTCTCATATCTTTAGATATACTTCCTTAAGAAATCGAAAATGATGGCGGAATGGTTGGTTCCTCCCGCGTCCATCGTTGGTGCAGGAGCAGTAAACCCGGTATAAGGGCCCTATCCCTCATCACTGATAGAGGATCACAAACCATAATCCAGACTTGTCAGCGGACACGTAAAGTGTCTCTCCTTCAATGGAAGTGAGAGACACTTTACGTATAACATGCCAAAACTATCAGGCTTATATGCTCGACTGTTTGGGACTCGCAGGGAACTCCTTGTGTTGGACTTCCTGAGCATCAACAACATGATGGAATTGGTCTTACTTCGTCAGATATTTTTTCAGGAGGATAAGAAACAAAAACATAAAATTAATAAGCTTATAAAAAAGGGTTTTTTTTGTCCATAATCTGTTCTTAAAAGTCAATCGGCTCCCCTATAAACGGGGAGACACATATCAATCTAGCTAGTTGGAAATGTCTAGTTTGGTTAAATTTAGTTGAGGAGATTAATTTATTATCCATTTGCGGCCCCTAAACGAATTCCCAATCTTGTCCAACTATATCATTTTGTAGTTTTCTATGGGTCAAAGACCCGACACACACACGTCTCCTTTGAATCCGAAACCCTCTGAAAATCCCCATTTCGCCTCCGATATAATCCCTGAGAAGCCGCATTCTTCTCATGGCCACCCGCGATAACCTTGCCGGGGCGTAGGAGAACACAGCCGTGATAACCTTCCGCTTCACCCTTTCCGAGGAAACTCACGCCCGCTGCATCTGGTTCTCGAAACATTTTCATTATGAATTGCGAGGGCAGAGCCTCTCTGATGGTTAATCACTCTCTGAAATGGCGGTCGGGAAATCCTGGGGGAGACGTGCTTGTGGCCGTTCTAATAAAGGGAAACCACCTTTAGGAATTCCCTCATTTAAGTGGAGAATAGATCATAACCTAAAAGCGCGTCGTGATCTCAGAAGTGAATGGGATAATGTCAGGGAAAAGTGCCACGGTCAGTTTGGGAGAGGATGGTCGATATTGTGGGGACATGATTGTGTCATTTATGTCTTGCATCGCGTTATTTTCACTCCACATTTCAGATATGTCATTGTGATCTTTAACAGTGTTTTATTTTCTTACCGTGGCTTTATTTAGATAAATATTTTGGTAAATAAAGAAGGGTTTAATTTAATTACTTTCTGCCATAAAAGAAACAAAAAAGGTTTAGATTTTTTGGGGATGTGTCCTTATAGCCACCCCCTGGTTGAAAGTTCTTCAACCAAGAATGAGAATGGACTTGAACTTTCTACCTTTCAGTTCCAGTCAAGCAGGATGCTCGCCTTGTTTTACTAAAATTAACACTTTTTGTGCTGAAAAATATTTATTTCCTTACGTAAGTAATTCTTTTATTGAAATTCGGAATAATATGTAGTATATTTCCTTCTATTCTGTAGGAATAACGTTCAAATATTTATTTTATTATTCGAAATGAAGTAATATTGGAATTCCGAATTATTTATTTAATTCTACTTCTAACTCAGATTCATAGGCAACCAGTACCGTATCTTAAGTATTTATAGATGTTCTGATTCGTGTGCGGATAACTTTTATTACTGTTTTAAGGAAGCTAGACTGTTCTTGCTTTTTGACGTCGTGTTCTTAACATTGCCTTCCTCATCAGTTAGAAATGTTTTCAAAAACGCCTGGATCCTTTTTCAAGAGAGCTTCAAGCTGGAAAGATAAACATTCTAAACAGAAGACTGGAAACTCGGGATCTACACCTGAAGATGGCCGGCTACACAAGGCTACTTCTCTGAATGATGTATCTTTTCAAGCGTCCAAAGATTCTAGGGTCAGTGACGGAGCATCTGCTGTTATTGGAATATCCTTCAGCAAAATTCAACTCGACGATGAAATCCCTAGTGATGCTGCTACCGCGTCTCCTAAAACTTGCATTGATAATTTCAATCGCCGCTACCAGTTATCTCCTTCATCTAGCAAAAGTGCAAAAACACTCACTGGTCGTTCAATTTCCCGACCAACATTCAAAAGCCATCTCGTCGAAGATTCTCAAATCGACAAGTCTAATCAAGATCTTCAGATCGCTGACCAATACAAATCGATCAAGTCTCCTGAAAAACGCTCCGTTTCTTCCAAAGCTTGTGTAGATTGTCCTGCTTCGCAAAAGACTCCTAAAAACCAACCCGGTCAGAGGTCACCAGGGGATGGAGCGAACTTGACTAAGAACCCAGTTTCAGCTCGGTTTTCAACTGGCAATACCACCAGGTCTTCTCCACCGAACGTTTGTATTGGCTGCCATGGTCCGTTGCAATCTCCGACAAATCAGTTGGGCAATACGCCTCAAGCGGATAGATCAGCTTCTCTTAAAAGCCCTGTTTTTGTAAGGCATTCAACATCAACTGCTAATGTAGTTAGGACTTCCCAGAGGAAAAACGATTCACCGAAGAATTGCATTAGTTGTCATGCTCCATTGCAAACTCCAACTAACCGTCCATTTGGCGATGCAGAAGGATTGGGTTTCAACAAAAGTCTAATTTCTGTCAGGAGTACACCTGGGGATGCATCCCGACCTCCTAAAATGGGTATATCAGCCGTTTACTCTCCTGGTCAGCAACAGACTCCAACTAACCAACGTAAGAATCCATCTAAAGCGGATGGATCAACTCCCAATCAAGACCCCAAGATCCTTACTGGGACCAGGCCCTCTCTAAAACGACATGGTACTCCCCATCCTACCACTTCCACCCAACTACTAACTTTGGCCGATTCTCGACGTGGTTTTCCGGTATTCGACCCCACGGAGCGAGATTCCATCGAAAGCTTCGACGACTACGACGTCCTGAAAGAAGCTAGAAGAGTCCTGATGTCCCTGCAACGCGACGTTGCTCAGTCACTGGACGCCATCTCCAACAACGCCGCTTTTCCAGGAGTCGTCAGGAGGAACTCCGGCTGGGGTACTGCATCCAACGAACCCCCTCAGAAACTCGCCATCGATTCTTTACCGTCCACTCACGAGACTCAGCTGAAGATCGTCGAAGCGTGCCAGACCCGATGCCTCGAATACCGCGAGATGATCAAGAACATCGCCGAGTCGATCTTGGAGAAGACGAAGCGCTTCGATTCGGCGACCGTCGCCTCCATGGCGTCCCTCTACGAGAGTTTCGTCCAGCTGAAGGTGAACTGTTCGGACTTCAAAGAAATGTGCGCCAAGGGGTCAGGGGATGGCCGAGCTGGGACCCTGTCGAATGAAATGGAGGTCTTCGTGCAGAGCCTGTGCCTGAACACGATGCAGATGCAGAACGAAGTGTATCTGGAGAGGCTTCAGGCTGGGTTTGCGCTGATTAGGGCTCATTGCAAGCTGTTCCGGTTCATGGAGGCATGTTCTTGTTGCATCCGCGATTGACGTTAAGACATATTGTTTGCTGTTGATTATGAAGTAAGACGTTTTCAGTTTTTTCTGCGTTAATTGCTGAAGAAGTCGACAGTAATTGTGTCTATATGGAAGGACTTGTAAACTTATGCATCTTGAACAACTCAATCTTTTTTAGACAACTTTTAAAAATTACTATAACAAACCTCTTGCTGGAATAGAGGGTCTCAAATTTTAACAAGTTCATCAAAGTATTTCATTTGTTTAAATTTAAAGGTGGTTCTTATTTTTATTCCATTTCTTCTTAAAATTGGAATAGTTAGAATTTTTTACTTTCATTTTGCTTGCATGAATTTACACCATATCCATTCATTGTCTTATAACTCACTCGATTTACATTGTATATTTTGTTACGATTAAACTATTTGAGTTTTAATTGTGTTTTTATTAGTATTTCTAATCTAGCAATATTAGAAGTGATCATTTTGCTACAATATAGACGAGTATTTAAAATTTTTTATTTTGAATTTTAAATAATCTTAACATTAACTATCATTATTAAACCCCTATTATGTGCATTAAACAACTCTTAATGGTGCTTAACATGCTTTTTAAGGGTTGTTTGTTATTCACATAATAAGGGGTATTATAGTTTAAAAACAATAGATTGAATAATTCTAAAATCTATCCCATTCAGTTCAGTTTGTAATTCTATTATTATTGATCGCTAGTTCGATACTTAGATTTCCTAGCTAAAAGGTAAAAATTTCGTGTCCATTATAATCACCTAATAAGATCTAAGTATAGGGCTAGAGTATTAGGTCACTATTGACCAGTGTTCTGGCCATTTACTTAGGTCTTATTATTGCTACAGGATACAATTATAAAGTATTCATAAGTCATAAAGGAGGACTACAATATATATTCCAGATTACTCATATCTTACGAATTGTCTTACAAAAAGGTTTCTGTGCATATGATGAATGCTTAGGAATTTTAAGCTATTTAAGTGATCTATTTTAATTTGGCTTCCTAAACGATCAGTGACGTTTGAATGATCCTGCCAATTTTTACGGAGGTACAAGAAAAAAAATCTTTTTTTAAAGTGGTATTTCTTTTCCCCTACTTGGGTCCAAAAATGCTTCTACAAAAAAAACCTTTTCAGACTAAAATTCTATAGAAGGCGAATCAGATCAATGAATGTCGCACACTGAAGTCAGGGGTGCCTATTTTGAGCCTCTTGTGGAGGAGAGGGAAAGAACTTGTCTGAATACTAGGGGGGGGGGAATAAATCATTTGGAGTGAATAGCATTCTTAAGTTCAGTATGAGAAGAACAGCATAAAAGATGAAACCTCTCCTTAAGATTGGTTAGTTCTTGGTATAAAAGTGGATTTCATTGAAAAAGGATTGATATAAGTATAAGGTGGCCTAATTTTCTTTCAATTTTTTCATATTACTAATTGACTAAGTTTATCGCTTATGCATGGTAAAATTTTGGAAGCTTCGGGCACTCTTGTTCGTTCAAACTTTTTCTGGTTAATGAAATTCTATACATCCAATTCAGTTATTATATCAGTTCTTTGAGAAAAATCTAAAAATAATATTTTATATAATATATAAGGATTTATACGTAAATAAAGGAGCAAAGTGCCGAATTTAAGGTGATAGCTTTTTAGAGTGCATGTCAGGATTGATTTTAAGCACACAGAGCACGCCCTAACATTTCAGAGAACTGAACTTCGGTTTTGGTTGGTTTGGTTTGGTTTTTTGGTTACATATATTTTCCGGTATGTGTGCTTGATCTCAAGGATCCGCTTATACACCTTCAACTTCGGTTTTCCGAAAGGTTCTCTTTAGAATGTTTAACCTTATCGATACTTAAAATAAATCGCTTTTTTTTATTTATTTTTATTAACAAAAAAAAAAGAAATACAATAACAATACAAATACAAATATTGTTCACTAAGGGGCCTTAGCCCTTCCAAGTGAAACATAAAAATAACTATATTTTAATTAATATTTATAAATGAAACAAGGAAAAAAATAAAGTACAAAACTTTGAAAACGTTGGAGATGAAAACAGTCATATGAAAAAAAAAAAAAAAACCAAGGAAACATACATTCACAAAATAATTGTAAAAAGTTCTTTTTAAGACTTTTTACCAATTAAGCATCTATTTAAAAGGAACATAATAATTTTTGCACCTAAAAATGAAATGTAAATATTAAGATATATATGGAATTATTATAAATTCTGAAAAGCGCTAAAAAAAATCAATAGGAAAAATGTACAGTATTCTGAATCAATTTGTATAGTTTAGATATTTTTCTCGAGTGATTATGTTTAGAACTCTATTTTCTAATTGGAGCAAAAGCGCTTTCACCAGTGCTGTATTATTTTGGAAAAAATATTTGGGTGCTCTGACCTTTGTTTTTTAACTTTTTTTCCTCATTTGTGGGGATTAAAAACCACATATATTGGGTGGGTGGCTTAAATGATATTCTGGGGAACGGACGGTTCAATTATTCCCCCCAATGTCACTGTGTCAATACTGTTGCTTTCTTCGTGCGTGCGTTTTAACTAAAGCAGTCTCCATCTCATTCTCATTTCTAACAACAAGAAAAAAAAACAGATCGCAGCTTAATCCCCAATATTAAATCGATACTCGCAGCAAACATTTTTCCACGAAGAAACCCGTGCCAAACAACACGCTCTCCTCTCATAATCCCTAGCAGTTAAGTGCCCCCGGATTCTCGTCACGGCGGATCCCGTTTCATTCACATCTCGTGTCGCATCTGTCAAGCGAAGGGGTCGAGAGGGCGACAGGGAAGTCACCGCAGCGACTGCTGCCGGGTCGTTCGCTCCTTCTCTCCGCCCGCGTCAGTCAACCGCCGAAGAGGGTCAAATCCTTTCGCTCGAGGTGATTGGCGATGTTTTCGCTTTCTGTCTTCTTGTGAAAGAGCGGTGTTGTGTTTGTTGAGCAATTGGGGGTTTGTGTTGTGTTGGGAAAGTGGTTGCTGGTTGAGATTTTTTAGTTTTATTTTTTGTGGAGCTCGTAAATTCGTTCGTTTCGATGTGATTTTATGCGAGTGTTTACCTACACTGCGAAAAATAATCGTCAAGGAACAGAAAAGCTCTGGCAGCTTCAGCTGCCAGAGCTTTCTTTTTCCACGGGATTCCTCTGTTGACTGATCGTTTTCTGTATGCTACGATCTTTTCGTAACTTTAGGGAACTTTTTCTGGGAAAGTATTTACAGACATAGCCCACTAAAATTTCTAAAGTTGGGGAAAAATGAGGCCAGTCTGTAGAGCGACAATTTGTAGTTAAATAAATAGAATATTCCTGCTGGATAAGTTTCCTAAAGTTACGAAAAGATCGTAGCATACTACAGAGAAAGTTCAGTCAACAGAGAAATCCCGTGTAAAGGAAAGCTCTGTGACAACTTTTGCTACCAGAGCTTTTCTGTTTTTTCGACGATTATATTTTACAATGTGAGTATTTGTAGTCTGTCCATTTTGAATTCTGGACCAAATCGTATCCAATATTGTGTTTGAATTTTTAACTTATCTTTCTTACTTTTTATCGAAGCTGTACCAATTTTACTTTCCGTAATGGGTATAAAACACATTTCCAGAGTCATGAAGGACAGCTTGCTCTCCCCTTCCAAATTACAAACATCTCCTCAGGTTCGCCCTACCTAAATACACTCGTTGATAGAAAAATTATTGCTAATGTGCAATTTTTTCCCAATTTTTTAACGAAGTACCTAAAAAACATTAAGAGCAAAGAATAAAAAACAACAACAAAGAACATAAACTACTCTTACATCAAAGTTGATGCTGTACTTGTGTAATAAACCCCAATAACGTTTCCTCCGTCGCGTTACTTCATAACACACAACAAAGAGAATGAGGTGAGACAATGTGTGACACAAAGCACCATCTCTCAGGCACGCGCGTCCCGGTGTCGTTGGGAACGTGTAGTCCCTCTGTGCTGCATGCATCAAAAAATCCTCTCATGACTGCGAATGAGTCAATATAAAGAAAGGCGTTCGTTTGTCGGCTCGCTCTGCATACATAGAAGAGGTTTCGGCGGATTACTTTATTCTATTGCGTTGTTTCGGAAAGTGTGAGTCCTGTGTCCGTCCTCTCCAAGCTGTGCAAACGCCGCGTCATGGCGTTCTTCGCCGCGAGGACTGTCGTTTGCGTTTGACACTCTTTGTCACTAATCATCTGGCCACGGTCGGGTGACAGTTGAGCTCTCTTTGGGTGTTGTGACTCAATCTGATTAGTTTTGATGTGAAGAGAATTATTTTTTCACTTGTAAAAGTTTTTTAAAGTATGGACGGATTTAGGTGGAGAACTCTAGGGGGCATGGTGGAAACCTTTGGAGGGGGGGGGGCAAGCTGGTCCCTGATGGTTCAGAAAGCATGATTCACAATTTATTTCAAAATGTTGGGGGTCATTGCCCCCTATGACCCCCTTTATATCCTCTCATGGTTATTGCAACGAAACCTTCCTCAGTCCTGAATAATTATACCTTTACTGCTATTCACACAAGGTTCGAGCATTTGAAATTTTAACATTAAATTTACTATTTGAACTTCATCTCCAATTTAACATTGTTCCATCGCAGTGTACTGTTTCTATTGATTAAGAATTGGCTGCATGTAAATAACGATATATTGTAGGGGGGGGGGGAAATGCCTTTTTTTTACAAACTGATGGTAAAGAGAGTTTTAGATGTAGTATGGTGTTACAGTGTTGACTCTCTTTTGTTACACATCCAAAACACCTTCCCCTGAACATTGTGATGTGTAATTCGGGAATGGGCTCCTATTTGTTAAGTACTATCGTGTAAGTACTATTTGGTCGTGTTTAACAGCTTGTTTTATTTAAGCTTTCGTAATTTAAACTAAATTATGAAAATTTAGATTTATTGGCAGTTTGAAAATTATTAGTTCGTTTTTACAAGGTTTTCGAGGTATTGAAGTTCGATATACCAAGAGATTTTGTTACTGAATAGCCATTTTTATATTTGTACCTACTAAACACGGAAATGCAGAAATGAATACTGTTGACTTCTCCCCTTTTGAAAAGCCTCTAAACCTTGCTTTGAGAATTCATTGTTTCCCGTACACAAACGAAAATCTAACCATTGGGGCATTCCTAAGGATTTTCCATTCTTACGCATTCCCTTTGGTCTCTAAAATGTTCAGCTTGGAATATTTCGCAAAGCAGCTCGGCGCTTATTAATAAACTCGTCCTTTCAAGTTCAAGATTAACTTCACGGCGAAGTGAAAACAGGCATTAATCTTCCCTTTCACAGGAAATCTCGCCTTTCTTCAAAAATCCTATGCATGCGAATGTGTTTCCTTCACGAGTCTGCTGAGAGAATTCCCCTATCTCCGGAATCTTGTTCATCCTTTTGGAAGAGGTGATGGGAAAACTTCCGCCATTTGAATATTCAAAGGTGTCTTACCTGTGCAGTCAATGGACTGTTTGGTTTCTAGTTTGATGTATTATCTGCAGAGGAAGTGAATGACTTTCTCTGTGTTTGGGATAGTGTTTCTTCTGTGATGGATCGGGTATTATGTGTGGAGAAATCGAGATTTAGGGCTCGGATAATATGTCGATTGAATCTCTAATGATCAAACAAAAGATTGTTTATTATCATCCATCATTATTTATCTTAATCCATTGGCAGTCATAGTTAGCTTATATGGGATGAAACTTGGGACTCATTTATTTGTGTTCCTCTTACCATTTCTGTTCGTCTCACTCTCATTTTAAAGTAAGTGAATAGAAGATGTTTAGGGAGGAGATAGAAAAGATTAATGAAAACACTGGTCATTAAATCTACGGACGAATTCTTGAGGAATTAATAGTACTACTCTGTGTGTCCGAAATAGGCTCATCTTTTCAACCAAATCCTTGTCAGTTGGGTTGAACTTTCATCTCCTTAGCTTACCTCATAAAGAGGTTTAAAAAGTGTGGTGGCTTGCATCTTTATGTATAGTTGATAAATTTACGTTTAGATTTGCTATCTTATTTACATGCAAAGAAAAGGTTTAATTTCACACTTCTTTAAAGCCTGTTTCATTTTTAAATTATTTTTTTGACTGTACCAATATTTTTGATCATAGGAGCTCCGAATAAAAAGGTTGTATTCCTCCAAACCCCTGTTTTTAAAATTACCGATCATTTTCACATATCCCCCAATCTTAAAGGAATCTCTTCCATATAATGGCGTTAATCTTTATTCTCGTTTTGATACCACATTCCCAGAAACCAACTCCGCTATATCGTTCGCATAACCTTTACCCAGCTTTAAAACAGTCACTTCGTTCTTGCCTCCACCCAGACCCACATAATCCTTTTGTAAATATGTCGTCACGTCCCTCTTTAATCCCCTCATTAGCCGATTGTGAACAGCTGGTCAAGAGAAGGCAATCCCGCCCTCCTGGGGATTATGTCATCGGCAGAAAGTGACTCGAGCTTAAACGGAGGATTTTCGGTTCATTCCTAAAGGAATAGTAACTGATGCTCGAATATTCGAGCGAAAGCTTTCATCGTCAACTTTTGCTTTGATATCTTTTAAGTTAAATGAGAGCAATTTGGATTTTCTGGTTGATATTTATTTCCGGCTAATTATATTAATTTGGTTTAAATCTTACCCTTGGATGGTATTCCATTCTGAAAAGGCAGTTTCTTGACCTCTGTGCATCCGGCCCTATACTGATTTACCATTAGGTCAATAAGCCCCCCCCCCCAAAAAAAAATTAAGGGCCCCTAATCCTTTAAAATTTAAGTATAAAAATAACTTCACATATTTATTGGAATGCAATTCCTATACCTTTTCTTACAAAATGCTAAATAAAAATCTAAACTTACGATTTTAAAGCACTTTTCGGTGACATCTTTAGAAAAGTCAACAGGCTAATAATATGAAGCTACCAATTAAACTATGGCGTGTTAATAAATTTATTTTATGATTAACATGTAACATGGGGCCTCTTCTTGCATAGTGTGCCTTCTACAGGATTTTTTTACTAAATTGGGCCCTGCTGCTGTGCATTGCAGTTTATTTGCCGGCTAAAAAGTTGTTCGTTATCTTTCAAGTTTCGTGCTGAAAAATTTTTGGAATTTAAAGATTTTTTTTAAGTATAACTGGTTTTAATATGTCCATCAAGCATGGAAATAACGAAAAATTCCAGCCGCGAATCCAGTTAAAATCAAGTCATAGATCTAGCTGGAGTCCACCTGGATGTGCGTCAAGTGCCAAAGTTGAGTCGGGTTGGAGCACTAGTAAAAATCTGGCTTGAGCAAGCTATATTCCAGATTGAAATCAAACTTGTATCCTGAAGGGCATTTTGGTTTGAATTTTGTTTGATTTTTACTTGATTTAATCAAGCTAGGAAATATCAACCTGAATATATACTGAACCTGAACAACGTGAATATATATTCAAGGAAAATTCCAGGTCCTGGACTTAGGCAAAATTGAAACATCCAGTGAATCTAAATATACAGGAAATATCAGGCTGGAATCCAGAATGTGTGTTGTCTGGGTAACTTTTAAGGGAATTAACCAATTTATAAATTTCGTGGGGACCCCGAAATCTCCTAGTGCTTTACCCCTTTAATATCTTGGTCTTATATGACATCGCTGAATTTTTTATACCCAGTGATTGTTGGTCGATGTTTTCAATCACTGGGTAACCGTGTGTATAAACAATTTGGAAATATTAAATGGGTATTAGAGGCCACCTAGATTAATCTAGGTTACCTCTAATACCCATTTAATATTTCCAACTTGTCAATTAGTCTCTATAACTCATGTAAATCAATTCTGAAACTTTCAAATTGATTAATTTCTTTCGGTAGCCGAATGTTTTTTTTATAATTTTTTATTAGTTCGACACCTTATAAATAACCATTAGAGATTATAAATATCGCTATTGCTGATTACTCCAGGCTTCGTATCGTTTTTGCTTTTTATTTTAAGTGTCCATTCCATCCATCAAAACTAAATCTTCCTCGCCCAATTTTAATGTTTTTACCATTGACCTAGAAGAAATCGAGATAACATGATCAGATATCGTCAGATAACTTGATGAATTGAGTTCTTCACTGTGGAGTGCTCGATTCTCGTATGCGATTCTCGTGTGATTTGACCTAATGTATCACAGTCGAAGTTGTTCCCGTACACATAATGCATTTTTGATCAATCGTTTCTTTTGTAGTGGTTTAACTTGCATTTTTCACAGACTAAGTTTGTTGTAAGGAGAGCTATCGTGGAGGTAAAGATTGAGAGAAAGATATTTGAATGAGAAGGGGAGACAGGCTTGGATTCAAGGGGGGCCCTCCGGAAAGTACCCCCCCCTCATTGGGCTGAAAAAGAAGGGTAAAAAGAGTGAAAAGGCCTAAAAGGAGAAAGAAGTAATTAGATTCTGAAAGACCAAAAATTTTTCAGTCATTTAGGCCCCTTTTTCCCCTAAAGGGCCACTTTCCCCAGATTCTTCAAACTTTTTCGTTCATTAATTGATTGTGATGATCAAAAATGAGTTATTTAGGGTCAAAATCCCTACAATTTTCTAGGGGAGAAATTTTATAGGGGGATCTGAAAAGATCTTTATAGAAAAAAAAGTAAAATTTTGTCTACTTGCGTCCAAAGGTAGAGGCAGTGTTATTCCTAGTATTTTTTTGGAAGAGTAAAAATACTCCTTGACTTTTTTAGGAGGAGTGAAATTCAATTATGAGGAGTGAAATACGGAAATAGGAAATATACAAAGACAAAATTTCTATTAAAAACGCTTACTTTTTAATGGACAAAATGAAATTGAAAAAAAAAAATGATGCTATTTTGGGTTTCAATCAAACAAACTCCAATAAAATTCTCTAAGCATCAGAACAATAAATGAAAAAAAAAATTATTGCTATATGAAAACACAATTAAAAAAAATGATAATTAGGACGCCGTGACAGAAGGTAGCTAAACCTTTGTGAAAAATTCAAAGAGTGAAGATACTCCTGTCTTGTTTTTTAAAGAGTAATTCCGATTTTCAAGGAGTGAAATACTCTCTCAGAGGAGTTAAAAATATCTGTGGGTAGAGGTGATCCTCAAAAAGTGCCCTCCTCTTGGAGCCCGAGATGGTAGGTATAGGAAAGTAGAGAATGAGTTGAGAAAATTGGGAGTATAATAAGGTAACATTTGCTGCCTCTGAGATCTGCATCCCTGATTATTGCGGAGATGTTTGCTAATGGCAATACCTGCAACATTCCTTTTGCGGACGAGAAACTTGCATTAAAAACCGACAATTGATACGAAGCAGAGAGAAAGAGAGTCTCACTGCTATCTCTGTTGTCCAAGGCGTTTTCTCTGAAAAGAAACTTCCGATTAAGGTTCCGGCTCTCGACTTTCTTGACGACGACGGCTCCTTCAAAAGAGCACACGCTTCGCTGCTGCCACTCGCTTCGGCTAAATAAATCCCTCCGCGAATGCGTTTTACGGCAAAATAGTAATAATAATAATGATAATGGTAATAACATGCTCCGTAGAATTTCTGGTCTGTTGCCCGTGAGAGGTCGTCTGTGTTGCCTTTTTTTTCTCTCTTTCTCTTTTGGAACGAGCTCTGCCCGGGGAAATGCCTTGTCAATGACTTCAAATTCAAGAGCTGTCTGCTGTGTTCCCCCTTTTACACTTTTTGTTTTTATGTATTTTTAAAAAATATCTTGAACTCTGGAAAAAAGATGGAAAGTGAAATTGCTTGGCATTTCTTGCGCTTTCTTTATTAACTTTTCGTGTTCGCTGTCTATAAATGAACTGCTTTTACTAATAAATATAGGATATGGGAATTCTTTAACCATGAACTCTGCTAACTCCTTTTAATATTCTTGCAGTTCTCTTTCATATTTTTCAAGTCAGATATGGACAGAAAGCGATTTTTTTTAAAGAAATAGACTATATTACGTGGGTGTTGAAAATTCATAGTTCAAATTCAAATATTTTCCTTACATTAAGGATATCAAAGAATTTCCCTGACTTGGATGTATGAACTTTATTAGTTATCTAATTTATTTAACAAAGTATGGATACCTGAATTGATTGATTTAATCATCCAAAAATAAAGTACTAATCTCTTTATGATCTGGATTCTGGACTATCTGGACGATAAAAGGTCATTCCTCTTTGTAACAAATTTATATTAGGTTACTTGTACTCTTATGATGTTTAAAATTAGCATAACTGATTAGAGAATCTCAGTCTCAGCTGATTGTGACTATCAGCCACACGTTTTATAACAACTCTGGCTCATGGCCTCGCCCAGTGAGGCTGGTTATACTGGAGTTTGTGGGTCTAACGATTTAGGTACTCCCTCAAGTATCCCCCCTTGTTTGTTTTTTTTAAATTTGACTAGCGAGTCATTCAAGTTGTTCACAAAACAATAGTATCTTCCATAATACAATTAACAATAATGCTTAATTAAATTAATAAAATAATTTAAAATGATTATATTTAATTTAAAAAAGTTAGCTTTAATAAAAGGTATCTCCATCCCTAATTTTATTTGCCATTTATCTCTGGATTAATTTAGGATAATTATTTCTTTTAACTGTAACGTTTATCGGAACTTCTTTCGGAAAAAATTTTGATTTAATATTAGGTCATTCATTATCACCATCTCCTTTCCTATTCCCCAAATCACGTTGCTCCAGTTTTAAAACACCAACTTTTAACTCCATTTAATGAAAGTTTCCATCTCCCCTTGCTGCGGGAATGAGATGTAGGCTGGAGTTAAACTTTTCGGACCAGCCCCAATTGTTTATCTGGCATCATCTGACCCTCAGATCAACAGGTGCTCTCTGGGAAAAGGGTGTTTCCTGGAACTTGGACAAGTTTTCATTCACCCATGTATACCGCACTTGCTTTCTTCTATGAAGTAGGATTTTGGATTGTTCTGCATATTATTTTTTCTTCCGCATTCCTTTGTGTATTTTTTCGGAAACTTGGTAACAATTGGAACCAGGATTTGCTCTCATCCGCCCATAAAAAGGCCTAGAGCTGTTTTTAAGACCCAAAGCTGGTTTTTTTGGCTTTAAAAAAGGATGTGAAACTCTATTTAAAGTTGAAAACACAGATTTTTTTTTATTTAGCTGTCTCTTCATCTATCTTAAATGTAGAAATTATTTCTTTGTTGCTTATGGAGATAATTTATGATCTTATCCTAATGACTTTATGCTATTAAAAACAATAACTTAACAAAAAAATTACATATTTTAAAAAGAGTGTTTGGAGCTGGGTCTGTAGTTAACCTTGTTTGGTCGGAATAAAAATTATGGAAAGAAATATTATAACTCTATACTGTGTAACTATAACAAAATGTAAAAAAAATATTTGATCCTCAATATTTTAAGTTATATTATAACCCTATTAATAAGAATCCGGGATACGCCCATGAATTACGTGAGATTAAGCGAATGACGATGACCATATGTTTTTTTCTTGAGGTCAGAAACTACGTGATTATTTGGCAAACATACCATAAAGGGTCTACCAGCAAAACGATTAAGGATCGTGAGAAATACTACCAGCTTGTTGTAGAAAGTTGGTAATAGGAGAGTTTCAGAAGATTACATCAATTATTGACAGAAATAAATGATCCACTGGCTTTGCCTCACGCACTGTTACGCCTGATAAACCTCCATCACCGAGACCCCCAATCATTTATTTTTGTTCCACTAGGCCTAGCAAATAAAGATATTTCATCTCGGCATTACAAAGATACCATTGTTTCTACAGTAATTACTTAATGACTTTCTATCCGTCAGGTCTGCTTCTGTTTATGATTCATTCATGATTATCGGAGGGATCCTCAATGGGTCTGTCTCCTCGGCCATTTGCATATTTGACTCTTGTCGAGGAGTTGGAACTGTTTTTAAAGAAACGGTAATTATTGTGTGTCGTGAGACCTTGGGAAGAGATTTTTTTTTCTTTCTTTCTTTTGAGGGAGAGAACAAAAAGAACTGGTTTCTCTCTCGTTCGCAGTTTAACTTGTCGGATTCTCATTGACGTTTTGTAAGGTGTCTGGATTGTCTTTGGAAAGAGTTAGCACGCAATTCTTTAGTTTAGCTGCTTCGGCTTTTGAAAATAAAAATCACGGGGTTTCTCAAGTCTAATTCACGTTTGAAAGGTAACAGAGTGTGACAGAAAGGGACATAAGTATAAAAAAAAGATGTATTCTTGGAGTTTAAAAATTAATTTTAAGTTAACATTTTTTATTATTCTGATTTTTCGACTCTTTCTGTACAAGGAGAAAACGGAGGATTTAAATTTTTTTGACGAATATCGAATTTAATGTCACAAAAATGTATGGAATGTTAGATATCTGTAAATTTATATTTGTGCATTAAAAACAATTAAGCTTTGGTAACAAGTAACATAAAATTTAGAGTTAAAAAGAATTAAGAAATCATTAAATATATTACATAAATATTGATAATAATTAATAAACATGAGAGTTTTTAAAGAATTGTGGCTATCTCTTTAAAACAATATAAATTATGGAAAAGTCATTTAAACTCTCTAATTTTTATACAGTTTATGAAAAGTGTGGTAAAATAGAAATATAATTAAATTTTTTCAGAATTTAAAAATATGTAATGAACTTTAATGTAGAAATTACAAATTTGCATGTGAAAAGGAGTAAGCAGAAGCACATATACCTAAACAGCACACTCTGAAAAGTAAAACAAAATTATCTCGGTATGAATTTTAATTTACCAAATAATATTTTAATTAATTCGGACACCGTATTTTCAATTTGGAACTTATAAGCAAGGGAATACTATAATAATACGTTCTCCTTAAAAGTAGATTCAATTTAAATTTTCCTTGGATTCTTAAAAAAATTATATAATTTTACTTAAAATAAATTTTTCCTCTGAAAAGAAATCTTACAAAACATAAAAGTAATAAATCTTAAACTCCTTCTCCTCCAATCTTAATTTCTCACTTTAATCGCGTGGGTATAAAGAAACTCCTTAATATTCCCATAAAAACAAAGAACTAAGTTCTTTGGCATTATATATTTTCCCCCTTCCCAACATTCCTTTCGGTTTCTAGCTAGTTCTAATGATGAAGTCACGCAAAAATTAACACGCGATCCATTGGTAACTAACTCCACGATGGGATGCCGCTCACCTGATGTTTCCTCCCGAGAGAGCTTTTTTTGCTCCGTGTTCTGACGGCATGAACTGGTTTCCTTCGGGCCACAAATATTGATCGCGCCTCTTCTCATTAGTATTTAATGCTCTCTTTTGGGTGGAGACTGGGAAATGGGCTTTCTTGGGGTATAAATCATTTGCAGCGTCTGCGATCGTGTGGCGAGATGTCAGATATTTGCTTTGTTCTAAACTTGGGGATTGAAGAGGGCGTTTGCCATCAGAGACTGAGAAGTATTTTATCCAGCGATTTATTTGATTCCAAACGTGATGTCAGAAAACTGATTTTCGCACTTTGAGGAAACACCCCGATTATCCGGGAGATTTAACCCTCACATCGAGATCCTCGGATTCAACCCGCTCCTCTGTAACTTAACGATACTACTTGAATCGTCAGTTTGAAAAAGGAATAAGTCCAAAATCCAGGTTTTGAGAAAATCGAAAAAAAAAACCTGTATAAGTAATGGAATTTTTATTGTATAACCACAAAATTGGTACTGGAAATTCATGACCCTATTTAGAGTACAGAATAATCAGCGAAAAAAATATGTCTATTCAAAAATATTTTACAGTTAAAAAAAATTGATGGACTTATTCCCTTTTTCCACCTTATGAAATTTCAGATGGAAAAAAATCTTAAAAACCACTTTAATCGACAACTAAATTATATTTCTGCTTAGTTAACAGCACAAAGTAAGAGTATAGTTAAGAAAGTAGAGTCATTAAGACACTATCAATAGAGTAGGTAAATATTAATGGAGTCAAACATTCATCGGATAAAAAAAGAAAATACTTTTAAATTAAAATCAAATTTGATTTTGGCTCATAGAGAATAAGAAAAGAAAGACAAATTAACTTAAATTTCAAATTTAATGAAAAAAATACAATGAATTGACATTGAATTCGCCAAGGGGGTAGTTATTTTTTTCCTCCTTACACTCATGTGTAGATCGAACAGATAATAAACATGTAAAATTTATTTATTGTGTTGCGTTTTCTACCTTTATAAGAATCTTTACTTCACACAACTAATTTTGTAATATTTTAATTTTATATTTTTTTCTCATTATTTTTCTTTTATTTCTTATAATTAATAATTATATAATTTCTTATTCTTACTCTTTTAATTCTTATAATTTCGTATAATTTTGGTTCACTTGGGAGGGCCAAGGCCCTTTAGTGAACAATATGATATTTTTTCTTTTGTTTGTTTCTGTTCTGTTACAACTAAAATAGTTTTACATTTTCAAAAGTTTCACTACCACAAGGAATAATAAAAAGTTTAATATAAAATGCCACTACACCTTCGAAAACCAAAAAAGATTTTACACATATCCTGCAAAATGAGGTATGGTCTTCGGCCAGATGAAGCATGGGGTTGTAGTTTTCGGACCCCTGGTCCAACATAGCACACTACCTGTACTACATAATATTTAGAGTTCCGTTATCCTAGTCGTATACCTGTTCGAGTCGCGTGCAAACCTCTCATAAATATTCATTCGGCTGCTACACCCTTTCTATAGACGGGGGGCAGCTTCGAAAACGGGAAACTTCGGTAAATTACACCGCCGAATTGAATATTAATTTTCTGTGTAACATGCGGGGGGAGTTCTGGTCGGCTTTGTGTTTGTCTGAGAAGAATTACCATTTTGATTGGGTGTACTACAGTACAGACATTCACGCCATGTATCCGATCTGCCCCATCATACATAACTCATGCGTGTCTGCTGTATTGTTGCGTATGTTTGAGTGGGGCGAATTCATTAGTGTATAGAGCGGTCGCAGTAGGGAAATCTATAGTATGCTGTTATGTTCTGTATATATAGTGCTGTCCTTTAAAAACAACCCACTCCAAATTGTACCCTAAAAATAACCCATTGAGATTTTTTAATTAAATAATTAAAATAATTTGACCATCTCATATACCCTGTCTTTCTATGCCCTTTAGAGTGTCAGGGATGTAAAAACTGGTCAAAGAACGGTTTATTTACTTATTTTTTAAACAAGCTAAGATAATGTAGATTTTTGGCAAAAAATGTGCTTCAGATTTACAGATTTTGTAAAAATGTATGTTATAAAGACTTTAGAGCATTTTTCGCGAGTTTTTATGTTATCCCATTACTATGAGAATAAAATATTAAAGTTTTAGCTCAGTCCGCCAATTAGAGTCCTTCTAGGAAAAAGTGGTTTTTTTTCAAATTCTTCCTTAATTGACTGCCAATTTGTAATGGATAATTGGAATTAAACATGCTAAGCACTAAAATGTTAAGGAGGATGAGCCGTTACAACAGTTTTTTGTTCGATTTAATTATCCTTTTTATTAAGTTTTTAATGGAGAAAATATGAAACAGTGGGTTGTTTTTAAAGGACAGCACTATAGATGAGGAATAGAAAAATATAGTTTTGAACTGAATTCTTGTGTTGTAAGTAATGAAATGGATGAAAATATTAACTGTTTGATTGGGAATTCTGATTTCGAGATTATTATTTTTGGTTGGACGTTGAAATATATCGATCTCTCATGCATTATTTTCATTATAAAGCACTTTCAGAAGCAAATGAATAAAAAACTTTACACTTAGTACAAGGGGCCGTTCAAGTATTACGTAAACACCTTAGGGGGGAGGGGGTTTGCTATTTGCTTATACTTTTCCTGACAAGGGGGGAGGGGGTATGAGTGATGCTTATATATAAGATATTAAACACACTGCATTTTCGAAAATTTCTTGTTTCTTGCATAAATAATTTCCAAATTCAACCCAAAATAAATTTTACAAAAAATTGAACTACGAAAAAAAAATTTCAAGCATTTTTTACAAGGAAAGTTTTAACGATAGATACCTAATAGTGTTCATGGAGAACAATTAATTTCAGAAATCTAAGCATTAATAAAGATTTTGAACAAAAAAGTAACAAAGGGAGGGGCAGTTTTCTTACGTAATTATGAGAGGGGGTTTGCGGTTTGCTTATCTTTGTTGACAAGGGAGGAGGGGGGAGGTTAAAAATGACCAAAAATATGCTAACATAATATTTGAATGACTCCCAAGTCGGCTCTTGTTACTCGATTTGAGTTTTAAGATTCAAAACGTATCGGGTTAAAACAACGGTAAAACTAATAATAATTTTACACCATTTTCTTGCAATTCTCTTCTCCGTTATACTTTGCGTACTACGCCTTTGGGGGTTGTGGTGAAATTTTGAATTATTCCAGCCCAACCATCTTCTTAAGTCCTCATAACTTATTTATAACCCTTAAATGAAGTTTTTCCATCAAACCTTTATAAAAGTTACTTTAAAAATTTAATATCAATATTTAATCTTGCTCATCTTATTTCTCCTTCCCTTTGACGTACTTGATAATCTCAGAACGACTGGCTTTTCACATAAAACCCGAGTTCCTCCGGATGGTTTTCCTCCCCACCTTAGGAATTAAAACCTTTCTCTTACAAAAGGTTTCTATACCCAGTGTTCGGAGTTAGTTCACTTATTCAGCAGCCCAGGCCTAATTTCGTGAGCTTTATTCCCAAGCCGTGTAGTAGCTTTCTACCATAAAATACGCTGGCTCCCCTTTTTTTTTATTATTCTCTGAAGAAGCTGGACTCGGAATGATAAATGAATACACAGCAACTTCTTCGTCTGTGACGTCATTTTTATGCTTTTATTCTGTTCTCAGTCGTTGTTCTTCACGGCTTAATTTTTTTTGCACTTGGGACCATATTTACTCCCCAATTAGGAAATGCAAATGGTTTCTTGTTGGGTTTTAACAATGCTGATTAACTTTTCCTGTTTTTGAGAAACGGGAAATTAGTATTTGTTTTTCCTTGTCTTGTGAAATTTATCCTGCGGGAAGTGAAATTATCTTTTTTTTTATATGGGGTATACAACACGACTTCATTAAGGAGTTAAATAAATAATAAGCTTTTGTCCAAATTTCAAATTAATGAATTCGTCAAGCTATGTGATGTGTGACTTTACGTCGTTTGGTGTATATTTTCATGGGATCCTAACAACAATTATTACGTTTTACATATAAATGAATGAGAAGAGTTAAAAGTTAGGATTCAGAATGGGAGTGTTTTTAAAATTATTTAAGAGACATTTTGAATGAATTTACGCATTTTTAAAGCATAAGACTCAGACGCAAATAAGCGGGCTGTGTAAAATTCTTTCATTACTTTTGGGGGCATGTTGTTCCTGTGCATTGGAAACATCCATTACCAATCCTGAAAAGTTTTTTTTTTTTTTTTTTTGGGGGGGGGAGGCATTGCTACTTCATGATCCTCCGTAAATCTACCCCTAGTATAATAAAAGAACCTTAATGATAGTGTTCGGCAACTAATGGTCAAAAAATAGTTAACTACCAACTACTAACTAGTTTGGGAAAATCTAGTTAATTCTAATACATCTTTCTTATCTATGTCACAAAAAACGTTTATATTTCGCGCAAAAATTGTCTTTATTTCTGGTTATGGTATTCGAGTACTCTACCTTTGATAAAAATTTTAAATATCATTTTAAATTTTAAATAAAATTTTTTTTGAAGTAGTTGAAAATTTGAAAGTAGTTTTAACTAGTAGTTAATTAAAAAAGTAGTTAAACTAATAGTTGAACTACTTTAAACTAAAAGTAGTTAAACTACTAGTTAACTAGTAGTTGATCGGTAGTTAACTACTAGTTGCAACTAGTTCTAGTTAACTAGTGCCGAACACTACTTAATGATCATCCAGGCTAAATGGTTTTACTTTTTTATGAAATACCTATTAATATTTGTTTTACAGCCTATACATTGGCCTAGTTTTATGGCGCATATAGTCATAGGCTCTTAGGTTTTTTTTTTCAAAAGCATCCTAGTTTTATTACGTGTAAAGAGTACAAACAAAGTAATATTTTGAAGTAAACTTTTATGAGGTTTCAATTTTAACACATTGTTGGAAAAAATCATCATAGGAAAGGGAAAAGCAAGTACTCCCATTTTAGCACCTTCCCTCTTTTTCTTTTTCTGACAAGAACTGTAAAAGAAATCTAAAAGCTGACACAGTTTTTGTGGTTAGCAGACCCAAATCCTTATTAACACCAAGCATGTACTATTTATCAACTTGGAATATGGAACGGCGGCAATGATTTTAACCCAGTCTCCAAACACCTGAAAGAAGATCGTCTCAAGTCGTGTGTGAAAATAGTTATCCAGTCCATTAAATATGCACAACTAATAAGAGTACATCAATCCATACTATTATTATTATCGGCGATTCGAAGCAAAGCTTGGTACTCGCTCAGGGGTGATTAAAGCATCTCGCATATGCGTAAGAAAATTAATAATAACCAGAACAGGAATATGCTTTACACAGATGTGACCCATAAACGCTGGAGCTCAATTGGCTTACGTCATACTGCACGCTCTGGGCCGTTTTATTGAATTTGAATGCCGCATTGCTGAGACACTTTCAGTTTGTTTATGCTACTGAGAATGTGATTGTTATGGTATTAGGTATTCATGGCTTTGTCAAAAGTTTTGTGTGAGATAGAAGAAGTCGACATGGAATAGCAAGCAGCAAGCGTTTCTATCGAATCACCGAAAATTTCGAGATATCGAGAGTGTAATGTAGGAACCCCTAAATGAGAAGCGAGCAATGTGATAAATGAATCGTCAGTTTGAAAAGGGAATAAGTCCAAAAAACAAATTTAGAATTAGAGAAAGCAAAAAAAAACCTATATTATGTCATGGAATTTTCATTGGACCAATTTTTTTCTGAAAATTCAGGACTTCAAAAGGAGAACTCAATTTAATAAACTTAACTTAATTAGCACAGAAAATAAGCTAACAGCTGACAGTATATATGTAAAAAAAATAACCCTTTAAGAATGCCACGAATAAAAAACTTGCATGAAATGTTACTAGAAAAAAAAACTTTTTGTTGTTGTTGGTCAACATTTTAGGAGAACGGTCTTCTAATGAGTAGTTGAGTAGAATCTTTTTAAAGAAACTTTCATATTAAGTTTAAATTTTTTTTTAACTCAGTCAATGATTTTCATTAGCAAATTTATAACATGGTTGTTTGATAATTAGAAAAGAGCGATTTTATTACGATTTTTATGCATAATTAATGAGCAAACCTATTTGAGTGGATACAACCACAATTTAAATATAAATATTCTTACATTGTATTTTCTCATATTTTTAAGCCAAACATCAGATTTCTCACGCTTATTGAGGAACGGAAAATTCGTCTCCTCCTATATCGTTTCATAGGGGAAGTGGATTAAAAGTTGAACAAAATTGTCTTATTCAACCTTGAATAGAATAGAATTGATACGAGTGTCATGAATGATCAGTTACTTTAACCTCTTGACTTTTGTTCCGGTCATTCAAGAGCTATGGTTACAGTTACAGCCTCAGTCGTTATCGTATGTCACAGGCTTTATTACACCGAAACTTGATTTTAAAGGAGATATAAAAAAATTAAACCTTTTTTTCACTGCCCCCTTTCTTTTTGTTCATAATACACCATTCCATATCTAAACCGACAGCTCGGATGCAAAATGTTTTGCTTCTTCTAAAATTGACAAAGAGGGCCATTTAAGATGGCACTTCGCATAAGAGAAACTGGATCTTTTATCATCCGCAAAATCATGTCGGCTCTCTGAATGTGACCTTTTTTCTTTGCTGGAAAAAGTATAAAAACTTTCTTGGGCACCATTCATTTTTTGTGACATTAGTGTCTTGTTTCAGTCGATATGTTTCTGTGTTATTGAATCCCGTACATATTTAATATCAAGATTATTAGTGCTCCGAAAGTAGAACAGGATACGCGTAATTTAGTTGTTCTGAACGATACTTTGATGACTTTTTTTGAATCGTGTCATGAATGAATAGTTAAGATCTAACTCTCTGGTCTACGAACGATGGAAATAAGAATGAATGATTTGTTTAATTATACGTTTAGCATTTTAGTCGTTTAGCCCGAAACACTAAAACAGATTATTTATGATTATTACTATAATAGAATGTTCAATTTATTTATTATAGACAAATTTCTTGTAAGAAAAAATGATTAACCATTTTTTATAAATAGAAATTACAGACATATACGATTAATTTAAGTTTTGACAGTTTTTAATTAATTTCCTAACAGTTTTATAGTAAGCTATGGTAATTTTTTCCCCAAAATTAAAAGGAGTTCTATGCTTTTCCGTACATAAAATATCTGTTCTTTGATAACTGCTAACCACGTGCTCCACTGTCAAATTATCATTATCGTATTTCAAATTTCAATACATAATATGTGGTTCACAAACAATTTTTGGTTTTGAATTGGGAGTTAAGTATGTATATTTTAGGAAAACTATATAAATGGTTTAGTTATATACAATAATGTGCTCTTTTGTTATAATTTTGTGTATAAAACAGATGTTAAACTATTCACACTAAAGTAATTTAATTTAAAATATCTATAGTTAAGTAGAACTTTTGAAATTTGAAGCTGTTTCATTTGAATATAAAATTTAAATAAATGCTACAATGAATGAGAAATGTTGTTTGAAAATGCATATAAAAATTACTCCAAAGCACTCTTGTAGCTTCCATAAATCTAAATTCCAAGGCGACCTCAATATGCTCCGTGGTTGAACAGTAGAAATGATTGTATAAAAGCTTCTCCAATCAACAAATCAAAGCGCTTAGCTTCTGAAGGCGATTTAATTGCAACCAAGTTTTCCTTCTCTGGCTGCCAACCAAAGTAGAAGGGCAAAAGAATCAAGTAATGTCACAGATCTTGACGAGTCTAAAGTAATTGCCACCTATTAGTTTCGCCGTCCATCCGAATGCTTTTTATTTCTGCATCCTTGTTGATTGTTATTTTTTGGCTTCTTCTGGGGAAATGATTCAGAGGGGACTGCGTATTTAATCTTGGCAACTGTGCTTTGTGTCTTTAGAAAGTGATGGAGAGAACTGCTAAGATTTCTGTTTGAAAAAAAAATAAACTGGCTATAGTGTTGTTTACTTAGCAGTGCAGTTTTCTCTTTGAAAAGAATTTGGAATGGAAGATCAAAGGCACTGAGCCCTAAAACGGCTTTCTCTGCCCTTTCTGTATATTTTGCTGAGAAAGGTATTTGATAATTTGCTTGCATTTTGGCTGTGACTTTTAAGTTTTACTCAAACTTTTTTGAACTTAAGAAAACAAGTGTTGAACATATCATACCCAGGATTTTTTACAACAAAGGAAATTCTTGTTTGGGGGTTCTTTAAATCTATATTTTTTACTCTATAATAAAAATTTAACAGCGCAAAATTTGCTGTTGCCTTAAACTATTTGTAATAAAGGTGCATATAATTTGTGAACTGCTTTTCATTTGTTGTTAAAGAGTCACATTTTCCCTGTCAGACGAGAGTTTTTGAAGCATGCATTAATCGCGAGTCGCCGAGTATTTATTTCTCCTCTTCAATGAGGTCATTTGATCAAAACCTCGAGATCCAGCATTAAGCAAATAGCAAATCTCATTTTCAAGCCAGTCTAATTTTGTCCTAATGTAATTATCGGCCTCTATGGTTCTTAAATTCATACAAAAAGTATTTTTCTTTAACTACATTAGGAGAGAAGTTGCGAAATTTTCTATGAGAAAGTACATAACTCGGAAAAACAAAACCGAGTATAAAACTATTTGTTTCATACAGGCAACGAAAGCAAACAGCGGCAAGAGTCTTGATTGAAAAATCAACTGAGTACACAACACGAAATTGGTGAAACCGTGCAATTGTATTCAGAGAAGCCTGGCCAAGCAAAAAATTCCTGGTTCGGGGGAAACGAATCAATTTATCAAGGACATTTTGATCATGACATGGGAAAGAAATTGGATATAAACAAAACACAGCACTAGGGAATTCTATTTAATTTAATTCGAAGTTAATTGGACGTCCATCAAAATACACGAATTTTATGGATGTCTCGTGTCTTCAGACTCACGACACTTCATGCATCGATCTTTATCACATGTTTCCATCTTATCCTTGAATGCATCTCCAGATCACAAATTCCAGATATTTTTGTTTTATTTTGAAACCGCGGAAGTTTTCTAAACACAGCTGAACTTCAATATCATGTGTGCTCCATACGTAACATTTCGTAAGAATCTTTATATAAATTCGCTTAAAAAGATCAGAATTATTTGTGAGAAAAAGACTAATCTATAAATAGAGAAAATCTGCATCTTATTTTCGAACCTGTCTTTCATATCCACCCATAGCCGCCCATATGTTTGAATTCAGGTGGGAGCCTAGAAAGGTTTTTGCAAGTTAGCCAGTCAAGCCCGAAACTTTTCTTTTTTCCGCGGGTATCACAACTGTTTTTAAGGGCCCCTCACATGTTAATTAATGTAAAAATTTTGTATAAAATACTGGAGTTTTTAAGCAAAAAAAGGGGGTGCCTGAGGGGGTCCTCTCCAGATAAAGTTTTGAAATTTTACTCTTAAAAGTTGCGTTTTAACTCAGCATTTGGGTAACGTCTACAATTGTTTTAGTTTGTTTTGTCTGGCGTATAATGTCCTGATTTAGACCATGTGCCATAAAACACCCAACCCCTTTTGGGTGACATCCAAATAGGATCGCTTCCTACGCCGAGCCGCAAAATTTCAAGTAAGAAACTGAAAAATAAATAGTATTCAACATTATTAGAAACAATTTACATTTTGCTTTTGAATTAGCTTACAATCATTAGAAAAGAATTGATACAGTTCCAAATCTGAAAACGTAAAAAAAAAACATTTATAATGGTTAAATGAAGATTTTACGTTACTTTTTCCGGTGCAAGGGGGGCCTTGCCCTTATGTATGGGCGTATCGCTTTATGGGGTTTCTATCGCTTAAAGGTATCATTGATTCCAGGATTGAATTCCAGGGTTTTATGGGGTTGCAGATTTCCAGACGTAGAAGACCTTTTTATTGTCTTAAGAAAAGTCCCTTCTTTGAATTGAACTTAATCTTTTTGTTTTCATGAACGAAGGGATTTATGATCGATGAATAAAACAGCTTTGCTAATCCCTTTTAAGGTCTTAAAATTCATTCGTAACGAGACAAACTTTCGGGAACCACTATCTTCATCCATCCTAGATTCGCTTCTTTCTGATGTTTGGATGTTCCCATAAATAATTTTGTGTTGCAACATTGTTGAATGATGCAATGGAGCAAGACGTGTATAGGTTTCTAACCACAAACCAGTTAGTAATTAAGCGCTAACTAATATTTGTTGGAATGTATCCAGTTTCTACTCAGTCATTTAATATTCCTCCCTTTAGAATTCCACTCCACATATCCCTTTCCCGGAAAACCCAAAATAATAAGATGTTCCATACGTTTTTCGGAGAACATTCGCAAAGGATTTCTTCAGAGACAGGTTTTGCCAGTTGATGAGAGGTTAAAGTTCTTGTTCTCGTTTTCCCTCATATTACTACTTTACTCCTCAGGTGATCTCATCAACGTCCTCAACCTGTTCTGACGTCAACTTGTTTGTTGTAATGAAATGGAAGGAGAATTTCAGTTTCGTCACGAGAACTCCCCATGAACGAAAGTTTTGTCTGTGGGGAACATTTTGGGTTTGGAAGTAGTAATAAAGGAGCACGCTTTCCATTTTCATTCCCAAATACCTTCTTAATTATCCCGAAGTCTTTTTTCCCTTGTGTATCTCCAAATGGCCTTGAAAGTTTTTCAATGCCACTTCTTTCAGGAAGCTGCGACGCGTTTGACCTGATAATCTGAGAGTGTAAATCATCTGAAATACGCAAGATCTTGGGATTTGTCGGCATTGTAGAGTTCCGTAAACAGGCCCGTGCTGGGTACGTTCAGAGGGCGGTGGACAAAGGGTGAAAGGGCGCCGCCAAAATAATAATTAGTAAACCTAAAATCTTACTTTCCTGTTAAAATTGGCAAACGTTTCACAAATTCCTTTTCTCAATGCAAAAAAATGAAAGCAATACTGCTATTTGAGATACATAATATTCTGAGGTGCACGTAATATAAAAATTTTGTATAATAATATGAGGTAAATTAAGAAGGGGGGTCTGGGGGCTCTCCCCCATAAAAATTTTAGAAATTTTAATGTTAAAAGTAGTCATTTTGAGATATTTTGGGTTACAAATGAAGAGGGCCACTCCTGATAAGCCACCAAATTTCTATGAAAAAACCCCCTACAGTTAATAAATATACATCAAAATTTTGGGAGGTGGTTTGGGGGTCCTCCCCAAGAATTTTTTTTTAAAATTTGACTCTTAAAAGAAATTTTTAACTCATTTAATTAAATATACATACATCAGTTTTGGATAGGGGCTTGGGGGTTCACCCAAGAAATATTTCAAAATTTGAACCATTAAAGTAAATTTTTAGCTCTTTCAGTTCCAGATGATAAGTTTTCAGTTAATTCAGAAATTTTTCAAAATTTCAAAAAGGACTCTTAAGTTCAAAATTTATATTTTTAAATAAACGTTTAAACCATTAAACAAAGGCTTATTTTGATGTTGAAGTGAAAATCCCAGGCTCTTCCTTGCCCGTATGTATGTATGGGTGTCCATGACTCTGTTATCAGTAGTAATAGTAATAATATAAAAATTATACGCAATTCAATGTATACATAATTCAGTAGTAGATCTCTGGTAGTAGTAGATTTCTGGTACGTGCATGAAGAAGGGCGTCTAAAAAACACCGCCCCGCCCTCGAAAATTCGAAGTATTAAACAAGGAGCAAGAGCGGCATGAAAAATCAATGCAGTAAAATTGAAGCGGAGCTTTTAAAATTGCGCGCCAACTTGCATAAAAAAGGGCGCCCTGAAAACACCGCCTAATTTTCCACTATCAAGGCTTAAGGATCCCCTAGTGAAAAAAAAAACACTACCTTGACTTAACACTTTCAAAGGTATTGCTGTTTTAATTAAGGGTGCCCATTAGACGGTTTGAATAAGAGCGCTGTTATAAAAATGCCATGCCCTAGCAATTTCAACGTGTTTAACTAAGGGCTTCGGTGCCTTGAAAATTAACCACCTTGCCTTGTTAATGTATGATGAATCTTTAAGTAAAGGCGCCCTAAAAATTCATAACGAAATTTGATGTTAAAGTAAAATGGGGGTGGGAGGGCGTTAAAAACTTCTTGATGCCCTCATGCTTCAGACCTGATGAAGTAAAACTGAATTGTAAAATTACTAAGTTATAGTTTCATAAAAGTAAGAAGCCCAGAGAAAATATTGAGATGCACGAGTATTAACAAAAAATGTAAAAAATTGTCTCTTCAAAAGGGCGCCTGAGCAAAGGGCGCAGGGGAACACGTCCCCCTGTCCCCCCTGGCCAGCACGGGCCTGTCCGTAAACACATATTTCTACAATCCTTTCCGTATATTCTTGAGCCCCATAATCTAAAACACATGTTTTGAAAACTGGAGAGGTTCTCACTCGTAAAGTGCTCCTCTAGACACAGAAACTACGCGGCGTGGAATAGAACTCATCAATTTTTGCATTTTTACCATCATACAGATGTAGATGATGACGAGCGATTTTCGTGAAAATATTCAGCATTTCTCCTTTTCTTTGAGTTCAATTAAAGGGTTCGCGATTTCTTGTTGAACATTAGAAATGTAAGTTGAAATGCATCTTTAACCTCCCTTTTGTATAAGTTTGTTTCTTTTGTCATGCCGTGATCTATTCCATTTCAAAATTTTGGTCCTTAAGTTAATCTGAAGTTTAAAAATAACAATTAAATTTTTACTGGAAATTTAGAATTATCTTTAAAATACAGAACATCAATTGGAAAAAAATAAGAATTGAAAAATTTTGTAGAGTTGCAAAAGTTAATGGATTTACTTACCTTTTCCAAACTTATAAAATTTCAAAGGATTAAAATTGTAAAAAAAACCTTTTAAATTAAAATTTAAACTACATATTCGGTTATTTTAATGTATAATTGTGAAAAAATAGAAAGTCGAAGACAAAAATTAAGTTATAAAACATTATTAAAATATGGCATTAAATTATGGTTAAATGATAAGCATAAGCCAATGAAGTCAATCATTAATCATCTACTGGACATAAAATAACATTTTAAGAATATTTTCGCTTAGTTCAAAGTAAAAAATGTGAAAAATAGAAAGATTAGGGGACATCCATAAATTACGTGAGGTGTTTTTTCCAAATTTTGGACCCCCCCCCCTCCCCCCTTGGTGAGATTTAGTGAGATTTTGCTGGACACCCCCTCCCCCCACGTGAGATTTTCTCAACCTCACAGATTTATGTCACGTCAGATTTATGTTTCATCGGCATAAAAATTACCATCCAGATTGCAAAATTTTGATACCAAAACACGTTGAAATCGAAAACATGGTTCTAACTTGTAATTATCACGACTAACTGGCTAATGATTTGCTGTTTTGATTAATCTGAGCATTTTTTCTAAACTTGTGCTTGAAAATATTAAAGAAAAAACGAATATTTTCTAATCTAAAAGTTGACGTGAGATTTTAATTGACTCCCCCCTCCCCCTTGGTGAGATTTGGTGAGATTTTCCTGAACCCCCATGCCCCCTTTTTACCTCACGTAATTTATGGATGTCCCTTTATGACAAATTTAAGTGAAAAAATTAATTGAAACGAAGTCACAAATTCCAATTAACGAATGTCAACAAAGTCTACTATATTCATGGAATGAAAATTGAAAATGAATTTTTTTTTCACTTAATTTTAAGCACAAATGTGAAATATAGAAATTTTTTAAAATGAAGTAAAAATTAAATGAAACTGAGTCATTAAACGAAATAAATGAATGCTTAATGGAGTCAATATCCAACTAATATAAATAAAATAAAATTATATTTTCGCTAAGTTTTTAGTGGAAGGCGATATCTCCTATCTATAGAGGCTAATTATTTTTCTCTGCTAACCCTCAGGTGTAGATCAAAGCTCGAAGATATTTTAGAACTCAAAAGTTTTTGATTGTGTTCTTTTTGATTGTCATAATTTTTCGCGAGTCGAAATGAAAATTTCTAAAGGTTTGATTTTTCTTCCAGTATCTTGGAAGCCATGTCCGGTTCTAGGAGGTTCCTCCTCTTCCTAGTCCTGGCTTCGGTGATATGCGTGGTCCTGGTGCAGATATCCATGGATGGAACCAATATTGGGAGAACATTCCAGTACAGCAGCAACTCTGAAGTCAAAGGTAAGAATAAACGCAGGTTTACATATATTTGGGTAATGTAATGTAAAACCAAAACCTCTTAAGGTTTTTTTTCACTTATAACAGTTAAATTTTTCTGGTGCAAACATCCTCCATTCATAGAATAAAAAAAAACTCGTTAATAGACACTCAGATGTGTTAAAATTAAATTTTAAAATAAAACATCTAAAAGCTTTTAGCTTAAAGTACCAAAACATCTTTTGAATTTTTCCTCGATAGTTAGCACAAAAATATGGTATATGTTACAGGTCTACAGGCAGCCTTTAGTGAACTCTCGAATTGAGATTTGAATTGACAGTAATTTTCACTACTATTTTTAAAGTAAAGGAAATAGTCAAAGAAAATTAAAAATCCCAAGCTTAAATAATTTTTAAAAAGTTTTAAGAGTGCTCCCTCACAAATTTCACCCTCCCCATGTAAATTGTTCTATATTTTTACCTCCCGTCTTTAAAATTTTCCTTTTATTTATTCAGAAAACTCTAATTTAAAAAAAGTAATCTTAAACTTAAAAAAAAAATGTCCCTTTATTGAAATAATCAAATAAATCACTCTTTAATTATAGTTTAAAAATTATTTGAATTTCCTGGGGGAAAAATGAATATTATTTCAAAGTTCTTTAAATATTGCGCCTTTTAAAATAAAATTGACGGAATTACCAACTAAGAAGTTTGAAATTCAACTTTAGATTGGTTACAGTCTTTTTCATAGATGACAGCACCATATTACACCTCGGAGAATCTCACAACTATTTGATGTTATTTCTTTCTGAGCTTTTCTACAGATGGCAGCACCGCCTTGTACTAATTTATTTTGTTTGTTTTTGCGCCACGTCTGCTCTGTTGTCGGAAAACGCGTACTTCGCTCGATCGGATACCGAAATCGTCTGCGGGCGTGATCGTAAGCCTAATTATATTAACGATCGAAAAATATATTGTTGATAATTTGATGAAAATTAACCTCGGACTGTAGAAATGGCTGCTCCGAATACGAACTTACCTGCTCTGTATTCTGAATTACTCCGAGCTGGTGATAACGGAGAATTCGACAAGGGACTTAAGATTGTGAACAAAATTCTGGTTGAAAACAAGGATGACCAAAAGGCTTTACAATGCAAAGCTGTGTGTTTGATTCACTTATCTGAGTTTGATGATGCTTTGAAGTTATTGGATAAACATGTTAAGGAAGCTCGCTTCGAGAAAGCGTATTGCTTGTATCGGCTCAATCGTATCGTTGAATCCCACGATGTTTTGAAATCGATCAACAATCCCGGTACTAGAGAAAGAGAGCTTTTGGCTCAGGTGCTGTACCGTCTTGAGAACTTTAGTGATTGTTTTGATGTTTATAAGGAACTCATCAAAAATTCTGAAGATGATTTTGAAGAAGAGAGAGAGACTAATTTAGCTGCAGTTGTGAGTAATTTGTACGCAGAAAAGGGGAAGGATTTTAAGAATGCTCCCCAGTTACGAGAGCATACTTATGAGCTGTGTTATAATAGTGCCTGTATTCTGATTAGCCAGGGAGAGTACAGTGCAGCGATCGAGAAGCTCAAGACAGCTGAAGAGCTGTGCAAGAAGCAACTGGAAGAGAATGATTCTACTGAAGAAGAGATCGAAGCTGAAATTGGGATCATCCGTGTCCAGCATGGGTATGTGTTGCAGATGCTGAAGAAAAAGGACCGTTCCTTGAAGATGTACAATCAAGTGTTGAAAAGCAAGCCTGCGGATGCAGCTGTTGCTGCTGTGGCTTCCAACAACGTGGTTACTATCAATAAAGATCAGAATGTGTTTGATTCAAAGAAAAAGATAAAGACAGCCACTGCTGAAAGCTTGGAGCCTAAGTTGACCAGTAAACAGCGCCAAATGATTGCCATCAACAACTGCCTGCTGTTGCTGCACACCAACCAGATCGATCAGTGCAGGCGTAGCATCCAAGAACTGGCGAAGAAGTTCCCTTCCAATGCTGCTGAAACTGCTCTACTCTACGCAGCCTTGCACTGCAAGGAGAAGAAAGTGCAGAAGGCCGTTGATGTTCTGAAGGAGTTTGCTGCCTCGCACCCTGACCAGTCCCTCATCCTGTCTTTTACGCTGGCACAGCTCCTGTTGGCCCAGGGTCACGTCAGCCAGGCGTGCGACACCCTCCGTTCCTTGGGGGATGTGTCTTACTCTCTTGGCGTCACATCCGCTCTCGTGACGCTGTACATGAGTCTGGAGAACAAGGAGTCTGCCGTCAATGCGCTTCAATCCGCCATCAAGTGGTACAGGAAGAACAAGTCCAAGAGCTCTGCCCTGAGCACCCTGATCCGCGAAACGGCCAAGATCGAACTGAAGAACGGCAACCCCAAAGAAGCGGCCAAGCTGCTGGAGGAACTGCGAAAGGAGAACCCGAGTGACCTGAAGAGCCTCGCGCAGCTCATATCTGCCTATTCGCAGTTCGACCCCCAAAAGGCGAAGGAAGTCAGCAAGCAGCTGCCGCCCGTCTCGGAAATGGCTCAGAACGTCGACGTGGACACTCTCGAATCCGCGAGCTGGACCATGGGCGCCAAGTACATTAAGAAGGGCGGGAAGACCGAACCTCCCTCTGGGAAGGCAGAGAGTGGCGACGGCCTCATTCAGAAGAAGAAAAAGAAGCACAAGAAAGGGAAGCTGCCGAAGAACTACGACCCCAGCGTCGACCCCGATCCCGAAAGGTGGTTGCCTCGGAGGGAGAGATCGACCTTCAAAAAGAAGAAAGACAAGCGTGGAGCTGCAATTGGGAAGGGCACCCAGGGTGCTGTGGCGGGTTCTGAAGAATCTAGCAAGTTTACCCCCACGTCTCCGTCCCCTGGTGCGTCTGCGACTCCCACATCTCCCAATGTGCAAGGGCCTAGGCAGGTGAAAGGGGGACAGAAGAAGAAGAAAAAGACCCGTTGGTGAACTGGAACAATAAGAAGGGGAAACTTTTGTTAATTTCTTGATTGAATCGTGATCAAAAATATAATTTGAAATTATCTTGGAAGTTTTGTATCATCAGTTTTCTTGGGAGGATATTAAATTTCTGCTATGCATTAATGAAAATTGTTTGGTGTTTTATTTGTGCATTGATCCGAATTGCAGGTATTTAAGATACAAGAAATGATGAGGGTAGGTAAAAAGTGAAGCAAAAACTAGATTGATTTTTACATTTTCTCTCATGTTTGATGAAGTAAATAATTAATTATACTTTTAAAATATTTTAAGGATTGAATTTGTCATATTATGATGAGACAAGCACTTTATATTCAAACTTAATTTAGTCCCACTTTACAGTAGTATAGGGTAGTACCATAAAAATACGGCGCAAGTTCACAACTGCTGATGGTTGGCGAGATTTGGCTTTTTAACGGCACTTTTAACATTGTATTAGGATTGCTTTTATCGCTAAAAATTGGCGCATCAGTAGTTCTAAACTTGCGCCAAAAATACTGTGGAACTGATTTTAAGGCCAATTTTGTTTTAGTAGCTAAATTTTATGAATCCTGATGCTAGTTAATAGTTGGTAGTAAATGTTTTCATGGTACTCAAAACAGATGGTAATATTACATTTTATGTGTACATACACAGATATAATTGTTTTCTTAACTTAGGTATATGGTTTAAAACTATACTAGTACAAGTTAATACATGATGTTAATAATACAATATCAAAATTGTAACTTTTGCCTTTAAATTGTTTAACACATGATGAATAAAGTGATTCAGATAGAAGAAATAGTTGAACATCAATTTTGCTGTCTATGCTCAGATTTTACTATTCATTAATTGATTATAGAATCATTATCAACATCTCACATTTGCATGGATGTTAGGAGTAGCAAGAAATGATTGATTAAATTGTATTACTTGGTTAGGATAGGATGTTTTTATTCTTTTATAAAGTAGTAGAACAATGTTAGAAATTTATTATAAATAGAAGACTATTAAATCTTAAAATGACATGAGTGGAAAAATACAGTTAGAAGTAGGTTTTTTAAAAAACCCATTTATTAACAATTTGTGTCATAAATATTTTAATTTATTAGAAACACTTGTAGTACAGTAAAAAAACAAGGAAAATCAATTAGTTTTTATAGAACTATCTGGAAGGTAAATATGAACTGAACAGTATTTTATGTTATATTCAAAGGCAAACCTGACCTTTATTTCAAATATGTTCTGAATAAAATCATAATCATTAAATTTTTTTCATTCAAAAAATATTAAGTAATTTCTTTTCTCAATATGTAAAAATGATGCACCTCTTTAAAGTTTAAATTCAAGGATTGCCTTGAGACTCAAAAAATCAAAATAAGTATTAGGTGAAATTTAGAAAAGCATTAGATAAATGTTGTTTTTAAAGTTTGAAGTGGATATTTTATAATTTAAAATATATTCCAATCTTTAAATTTTATTATTAAAATATATCTTTATTTGCCGCGTATAATTGAAGTATTTAAAGTTAAACTTGTTTAAAAGCTAAACTTGTATTTTCCATTGAACTATGAGCTGCATGATTTACAATCTCTTATTTCTGACTTAAAAAGGATGTTATTTATAAAGAGGTAACTAAAATGTTCTAATATTTCTTTTTTTTTTAAACAAATGTGTTTTATATGTATTTATAGCGGACTTATATTCTCTTAATTCTGGACTTAATTACTTTGATGTTACTTGAAAATGCAATCGAAATTCAAACATTAACAGACTTGTAAAATTAACTGTAATTTTAAGTTGAAATTTCATAAATTTTTAAAAATGTTTCTTTAGTGTTTTTAGATTTATTAAAATCGTGTCTGCTCTTTTGAAGTAAATTAATTGCTGCAATTTTCTTTCAGGACCTGAACCTGTTCAAAATACAGTGACAAGCTTTATCCCATCTTTACAAAAAGCAAATGCTCTCATTCCTGTAAATACTACATCATCTACACCTGCAACCATTCCTCCATCCCCCAAAACACAGCCAGTTTTGACTACTAAAGCTTACGAGATAAAAACTGAAAAGCCAGTGAATGGAATGAACAATTTGGAGGTCAAAGTCCAAGTCAGACGCTTACCATTGGCCAAGAATGTCTCTCCCATTGAACAGCAGCTGATGAGTCGCAGGGATCGTCTTCAAGAAATCCTGAAACAAGGTGGTACAGGCCCCAAGCGACCCAGTGTCGATCCCATGAAGTCGTTAAAATCGATACCTCTTGTTCAACCTGAGAAAGTTACTCGCATCATAGTTCTCACCTATTTCCGAGCTGGCTCGACATTCTTTGGCGATATCTTACAACAAAACTGGAAGACGTTTTACCACTTTGAACCATTGCACTACATGACGTATGATAAAAGGATTGATGACACCAGGATACCAGAAGCCTTTGATTTATTCAACAATATTTTCAGCTGTAATTTTTCCAAAGCGAGTATCTACATGCTTTGGGTCAGAGCAGCCCGCAACCAGTTTCTGTTTGCCCATAACCAGTTCTTGTGGGCAACTTGTCACAGCAATCCTAAAGTCTGCTTCAACCCTTCTTTTGTTAGTGCAGTCTGTATGAGGTCACCAGTTCATGTGATGAAAGTCACCAGACTCCACATGCGACATTTGAGAAGCTTCCTGGAAGCTAATAATGGTACTGAATACAAGGTTGTCTATCTCACGAGAGATCCCAGAGGTGTTCTAAGCTCGAGGTGGTCTCTAGACTGGTGCAATGGTACCAACTGCTCAGATTCTAGTTTCCTGTGTCATGAAATGGATGAAGACATTGAAATTTTTCACGAGTTACAGAATGAGCAACCATCAAACTTCATCAAAGTCCGCTATGAAGACCTGTCTTCAAACCCTGAAAATGAAACCCAGAAAATTTTCCAGTTTCTGAACCTACCTTATTCTACTTCAGTGAAGAAGTTTCTGAAAACTCACACAACTACTAGCAGAAAATCTGATGATAAAAATCCATATTCTACTCGCAGAAACTCAACATCTATGGTATTCAGTTGGTTAGAGAGATTCAGTTATAATCAGATCCTTGATGTGCAGTCTCACTGTGGAGATATCTTACATAAGCTCAACCATTCCCTTATAACATCTCCTAACCAGTTACCATATCCTAATGGTAAACCAAAGCCTGTTACTCCACAGGTAAAACAGACTCCAAAATGGAGATACAACAAAAATCCTTTAGCCAAAAAGTATTTTGCTAATCACAAAAACAATTTTCAGAACTCACCTAACACATTTCTTCCTACCATAACTAATTCTAACAATACCAAGTTTGAAATTCATAAATCATACAAGATCTTAGAAAACAATTTTTCTGAAAATGTGACAAATAGAATAGGCAACACTTCTCCAAATCAAGTTACTTGACTGTATTGCTATAGATTTGAATTAGTTGCTTATAGGTACTATTTATAAAAAATTCCTCAAGTTCCTATGAGGCACAATTTGTTTCACTTGGCAAGTTTTGAATGACTTTCAATTCAACTGTGAACTAACTTTCGAGCTGAAATGTGATACATTGTATTGGTTTATTTAACTATCATTTAAGACCAATGTGTCTACTGTTTAAACTATTTTTATAATTAAAATAAAAAAGTTTTTAAACATTTTTTCAGTACCTAGAAAGTTTTTAGTGTTTAAAAAAATCTTTTCATAACTGTATTTACGTTTCTAACATCTAGTTTTTCTTAAATTAACACCATCTAAGTTATTTTTAGGTTACTAGGGGTTCTGCCCCTGCTCACTCACCAACTTCCTAATATGGTACTGGTACATTCCTAGTTTAACTTTTCCCTTGTCCCAATAGGGCATTCCCATATCTTCAGTAATAGAATGTGAAAGATGACCAGATGCAGGGGTCTGTCTAGGTTTCTTGAAGAGGTACCTATTTTGTGAAAAAATTCTGCAAATTTGTGAAAATTTTAGTACAAAATTAACATAAAAATATGTACATAATTTTTTAAACATCAAAAACAAAAGAAAATTTAGTCTAGAATGGCTAAAAAATTAACAATTAAGAGAATATAGCTTATTAGGGAACTTTCTTCTCAAAAATGTATTTTGTGAAGGTACCTTTTTCCCTAAAACTGAATTTGTGAAAGTACCTATTTATCAAATGGTGAATTTGTGAAGGTACCGCCAAATGGTAGTAAAATTTCCCTAGACAGACCACTGAGATGGAACAAGATTCTTGTACTAAGAAGAGAGGTATTAAGGTCACGTCTTAAACAACATTGCCTTGGTATCAATGCAGCAGATGTAAACACTTTTATTTTTACACACCAGTTAATAAGCTCTAAATTTCCACTCGGGTATTCTTTTAAAATGCTGATTTCTTAATGAAACTTACTAACATGGCATAGCATGAAAAAAATAAAATTTGTCAAAACCATGGAATAAAGTGGGCAAATGTTACATGACCTTGATGTGCCTATTCTTAATACAAGGAGTATAAGATAGGGAAAGAATGTATTTTTCATAATTTAATGCATGTACTATATTTTTCCCTTGAAGTGAGGGGAAATATCCATTTCATAATTGTTTCTTGAAATTTTAAGATTTGAAACTGCTCCATAACATTAAAAACAAAGTGCATCCTGAACTTTTTATTTCCTTTTTAATTTGGTCTTAAGTCAGGCCTGAATCCAGCCCAGCTCTAAGGGGAGGAACTAGGAGTTCTCCCTCAGAATTGTTTTTTAATTTAACCCTTATAACCTAATTTTGATCAGCCCAAGTGCTTGATTATAAATTATAATACAATCGAAGTTAAGATGGTTCTTACTTACTTTCAGAATTATCAAGACAGTTCATATTGATTTTCAGATTAATCTAAATCAAAGATAATGAAACACTTGGAAATCACTTTTAGTAATTCAATGTTATTGAAATGGTGGCTGGATGTTGGAAGATATTTGTCAACTTAAGCTCCACAATACTTCTGATAATGACTGTTTTTAGTAAGAAAAACTGTTCTACGTAAGTATGGAAAAAAAGATGAATTGAAAATTAATTTTTAAAACTGACTGGTAAAGTTTGAATAACCTGGGGAAGTGCCCCCTCTGAACTAAAAAATTGGGGTAAAGAGGAAAAATTAGAGTGAAAGGGGTAACTTTGATAGTACATTTTGAAATATTGCAAGTTTGTATAATCTGGGGAAAGAGTCCATTTGAACTACCAAAACCGGGAATGTATAAAATTTCATTTACTTATTTCTCTTTACACCTTTTTTTTTTATCTAAAAGGATAATGATTAATAAAAAAAATGTTTTCAGACCTTATTATAATAGTGTGAACAATTCAGTCGCTGCAAAAAGTTTCATTGAAAAAGATTTAAGAAATACATTGTTTTTCTAAAGTAAATATTTTTATGCTGATTTCCAGGATATGTAACTACCACATGTATTCTTGATATCAAATATCATATTAAAGGTATGGGAAATGAAGGCAACATTTAGATAAAAAAATAACTTTTTATAAATGTATTAAAATATAATTTTCCTTATTCAGTAAAAAGTTGGAAAAACTCAACTCTTAAAATAAATCTGATCAACTATGAAAAGCCATTAAGTTGAATAGGTATAATTATAAAACTGTAATATGTATTTTATAGTGTTTAAAAATCTTGGTATATGATAGGTAAAATGATAGAAGCTATGGGAATTATTATTTTTTACTTAGAAAAATATTTCCAAGAGGAATTTACATGGCATTTGTGTGTCAATCTGCGCCTGCATAAGGGGTCAAATTACAAATAATGTTCATTACTCAGAACAATCATGACCAAAGTATAACCTATGAACATATCAAGATGAAAAAGTGAAAGCTCCAAGTGAATTAACAATAGTACACTCCTTTTTAATTTCAGAAGAAATATAGTGCAAAAATATTTCAGAATACATAGATATATTTTAATGTCAATCAGGAGAATCTTTTATACCTGATACTTCCAAGGAAGCTGTATAGCCATAGGAAATGCTATATTTTAAAGATAGAATTCATATAACTAATTCATTTTTATTAGGTATGATACATTGCTATTTCATGATAAAGATAAGTAAATTTTGTATTAAAAAGTGTATCTCTTTCGTAATACTATCCATGTTATTTCAGATAATTTTTTAAATGATTCAGAAATTTTTAGAATATTTTTGACTAACAAAAGACCTTTTTGTAGGAAACTATCGTTTTAGAAGGGTTGTACTATATCAGGCATGGCCCGCATGCGGCCCGCTTGATATAATTTTGCGGCCCGCGAGAATTTTCGTAAGTTTAAAAAAAACTTTATTCTTTTTTTTCGAGCAATAATTTTCCTTTAAGAACAATGTTTAGTTGCAAAAATGACCCAAAATTGCCCACCTCAAATGTATCTCCAAAATTCGGAAATCTTGTTTTTTTGAGTCAAATTTTCAAAAATTTTCTGGGGGAGGACCCCCAGACCTCCCTTTGGTACTTGTTCCTTTATTAATAACAACTCTTCTTACATTTAGTTGTTCAGGGCGCAACTCTACTTAAAAATTTATTAAAAAGTTACATTTGACCTATTAAAAATGCGTGAGAGAGGCTGAGGAGTAATTTAGGGCCCCTCCCGAAATAAATTTCTACATGAGACACTGATCTCATCAATACATATTCTATATCTTAATTACTGTCACTATATCACACCATACTTGCATTCATAAATGTAGTAATTTAGACGAAGAAATAAAGTATCAATTAATTTTGTTTTTATTTTTCACTAAAAATTTTGGTTTTGGGACTTCGTCTTCAGACTTGAGAGATTAATAAAATGACAGTAGTGCGTATCCACCTAACTTAGTTTCCAGTAATTCAGAATGTTTTTTTAACGGCACCTGGTTTAATACCTAAACTCCCTAATCTAAATACTAATTTTATACTTTTCACTTTATGTCACTGTCATTCTGAGCAGCTCATACCTTAAAATTTTATATGCGGCCCGCGGGAGTATTGTGGTTTTCCAAAGTGGCCCTCAAGATCATTTGGGTTGGCCATCCCTGTACTATATATACATTAGTGTGGGTTAAAAAAACAGTTCTCGAAATCCACTTGTGGGTAAAGCAGATTTTTTGGCCAAATAGCTTTAATGTGTAAAAAAATTTCATTTGATATAATTGCTTCTGTTGCTGCATTGCATCCCAAGTTTGGAAAAACATGATTTAAAATACTTTAAAAAATCACTTGTTTTGAAATTTGTCATAATGTGAATTTTAGGTAAAATAGATCCAATAAAACACATGTATAAAAATGTAGTTTTGGAGCGTAGGTCCAAAACAAAAAAAAAATATGGTGTTGAAATTTTTAATGTGTTTTACAGCCATTACACAAAAACACCCTAACCTAATGTATATTTTATAAAATATTCTGTAAAAAATCAGTTTTTTAACTTACTTTTTTGACTTGATTCTCAATATTAGGACACAAGCCAAGAACAGAAGGAACTGGCATATTGAGTTGAAAATTTTTATGTTTTAATGAAGCTATTGGACTAAATAATTCACATTAGCCACAAGCAGGTTTCGAAAAAATGATTTGATTTTAAAAAATATCTATAATACATTTAGGGGTGCAATGCAGCATGATAATTTTTTTTGCATCAAGCTGACATTTTCTACTTGTCTTATTAAAGCCATTTGGTCAACTATCTACACTGCTCATACTAAGCAGATTAAAAAAAGTGTTTTTTCAGCCCACCCAACTCACTATAAAAAGTTAAAAAAATGGTTAACAGTTTTTATTATGAAAATATTTTGCCTCCTATTTGTTAGGAAGTAATAATACATACTGACCCATTTGCTTTGGCTGAATAGGTTGAAAGGTCGGTTTAGGTAAAATTAACTGTTGGTTTGTATTTCTGACAAAGGGATTAATGACATATACAGTGTTTTTATCGGGCTCAGGTTTCTTTTCTGGTGGTGCTTTCCCCAGACATATATCAATAGATTCATTCAGTTTCTTCATGATGGAAGTCAGCGAATCATTGTTCACATTACACTTGTTGGACCGCACTACTTTATACAAGTCGTGTGTTCTCTTCAAAACGCTATCCAAAAGCTCGGAGCTCTTTTTGGAGTACAGTTTTGCATTAACCACTGGACCAGTGTCTATTTCACACACTTGCTCCATGCATTCCTCTTCTTGGGCTTCCGGCGAGTTGGGTGGCGAGAAATGCGGCGTTAGGAACTTCCACACAACAGCGTGTATATGCTGGCACAGGTTAGCATTGATCATGCTGTGCACGCAACTGCACGAGTACATATGGACACAAACATCACATTCAGAACACTTGAGGTTGCAGTGTTCTGGACAACTCTCAAACTCGCGTGTCACATACACACTATCCTCCTCTTCTGAGTTCACAAGCCATATCTGATCAGATAACGACGATATGTTCACAGAGGGGATTTCCAGTCCCATGTTGTGGAACATGTTAATAGCTGAGACTGCGAGCCCAATCTTTTCTTCGTCCAGCACCAAAGTAAGTCGATCGAGCATTTTGTAACGCACCAGCTTCATTATAACAAAAATGAACTTGTCCAAACGCTTTTTCCTGCCTTCTCGACAACAGTACCTGAACGTACGATGCATCACCTCTAGATGTATATTAGTACTAAGCTTGATTTCTTTTCGATGGCAATAGGCCCACATGTGAGCATTGTTTCCATACTTTTGTAGTATGAAGTTTCCCAAGGTTTTACTGGCTGGATCCTTAATTAGAGAGTCCACATAGTTCTTGAACATAGAATTAAACACATTTTGGTTTTGACACTCGAGAAGCACCCGCATGGTCTTGTACACTTCAGCCCTTTTCAAGATATTTCCTTTAAAGATGCGCAGTTGCACCCTGATTCTGCTGTCCACATACCACATGCTCCACAACCACTTGGAAGATGCTTCCATCACTTCTACCCATGCCTCGTAGTAAAATGATTCGCTGTCTGACATGAAGTACGTGTAATCTAAAGGTCCAGTTGAATTTCGTATGGCCTCAAAAAATTGGCACATGACAGTCTTGTCAACTTTGCTACTGATGCAGTAAGCCACAGGGAAAGCGATATCATACTCGTCCATGATAAAAAGGACGGTGAGGTAAAACCTACCCCCTTTCCTACGATAAAGAGAATCAACACAAACAAGGTGTCTTTCAGAAGAGAGTAGGATTTGTTTCTGAAACATGGTCATTATGATGAGCAAAAAGTTTTCATCTCCGTTTGGAAGATCTTCCTGTTGGTAGTGCAGAATGGGGGAATCTTCCATCTGAGTGCAGTTCTGAACCCACTGTATCACGCTTTCAGCATCTGTGAGTCCAGGATTGTATTCAACTGTGTTAAAGGCATTGTTGATGAAGCGGATGTCCCTTTTCTTTAACAGATACAATTGGAAGTGATCGGTTGAAGACTGGTTGTCCCGAATGTCATCCAGGAGGTTTTCAAATGGAATTCCATTTGATACATTTTCTGCAAAAAGGGAACATTATTTTATATATTTGAGATAAACAAAGGAAATTTTAATTCCCCCAGAAAGACAATGGTAAAGAAGTAATACTTGGTAAATAAACAGGGAAATAACTTATAAGGGTTTTTTTTCCAAGTAAATATTCTTACAATAATTTTTAAAACTTAGTGTTTCTTAATAGCTTTGATTACTTACTTATAAAAAAAATTACTAAATATCTATATTTCTTAAAACCAAACAATAAAAATAAATTGTAAGTAGATAGATATGAGCATAGCAGATTAAAAAAAGGTAAAATTAATGTATAATAACACTTTAATTTGACGAGTTCAATAAAATTTCATTTAAAGATATAACAGCAGTTAATATGAATGCAGATAAAAGCAAAGAATTGTAACCATAAGACATTAGAACAGAGGTTAATTTCAATAAGCAGAGTTTTGAAGTGAAAACCAATATTTGTTTAGGAGAGTAAATACATTCTAGTTGTTATGGAGATAAACTTTTATCTTTTAACACACAAGTAGACTCTGGTTTATTTCACTTCCTTCTTTGCTGTACTCTAAGCTTTTACTCTGAAGGCATATTGAAACACTTGTCAGAGTGCATTTAAATAATGTGTAACTAAAATAGAACTGATATTATTGGTAGGTGATGGAATTATGTATATTGTAATATGATATACCAATATATGTAAAACATTTTTAGAGCTTTGATAAAGAAGAGATCAAAATTCAAGTTAGGCATAACTAGAAATTTTTCAAATAGTTTTTAGAAGTTTTAAAATCCACATTTTCTTGTCTACCATCAATCAATGTACGAAAGGTGATCATATTTAAAAGAAGGATGCTTCGATTCTTTTGATTTATCATCAAAATTTACCAATAAATATAAGATTACTTGAAGGGATTGAAAGAATAATTTTAAAACCTTAGCTACGTTAAAAATATCTTCAGTATTAAATAAGAAAAAACACCCTAAGAATTAAAATACATTAGAAAGAGAAAGTCTCAGTCTGTATTAAAAAATAAATATAAATAACTACAGTAAAAAGCAGTTATGCATATGACCAATGGTAGGAAACACTTGGTAAGAAAAAGTTGAATTACATAAAGCACAATCAAATGATTGAAATTCACATAGACTTACAATTATATAGTTATTTGATGCATCGTCGTAACACCCACCTTTACCCAACATTCTTATACCAAAGAAAACTATAAATACAAAAAATGCAATTACCCTGTATGGCAGCTTGTTCTTCATTTGAAAGCTGTACAAAGGAAGTTTCTTTACCATGCCCATAATGATAAGGACAGTACCTTACTATCACCTCATTCGGGCATTCTTCACAATATATGGCAGCAGTACAGACAATGCCTAACTTGCATGTTCCCGGAGTCTTCAGCATCCTCTGGCGGAGGTCAGTTTTGACTTTAGACTCGTATTTCCCAGAGCGATGGCAAATATAAAAGTACTTGACTCCGTTCACAGTCTTTCTGGCTCCATGGCGCATGGTGTAGGAAGTAAGTTCTTTTCTTTCTATGTCATGCTTCCACTTTTTAAATGCTGTAAGAGAAATAGAACCTTTCTGAAAACTCAGTGATTTTTCCAGTGACAAGTAACATATTTGAGAGAACTAGAGAATCGGTAGATAACATTAGGTATTAGGTGCAATTCTGTTAACTGTCTTGCTAAATATCGCCAAGCTGTTTCTTAAAACAAAATATTCAACTATGGGCAAATTTTTATTGTTGTCACTGATATAAGTGTATATTTTATCTGAGGTTATATTTTCACTCAACTGTATATCAATTACTTTGCAATATTTCTAAATTTTAGTGTCTGAGGCAATATTTAGCAGGATAGTTAAAACGTTAATGTTTTGAACCAGGTATTTTGATACTTGTAACTTAGTCCAATTAGTCATAAATTACTAAACCAAATTTTAAAAAATAAATACATAATAACTAGGTACTATTTGATATTATTACCAGACATGTTGGGAAATCTTATTTCTTCCTCATCCATGTTCAACTTATGAACAGCAGAAAGATGGTCCCTCAGTTTCTTGACGTGCTTGTAGCTAATGTTGCATTCAATGCATTTTATATGACTACCTACTTCCTTTTTCTTAATTTTATGAATCAATCGAATATGACGCATTTTATTTCCACTTTTAGTAAACTTTTTGCCACAATATCTGCAAGTAAATTTGTCAACAGGACCATCTATTGGTTTACATGGAGACTTGGGTGGTATGGTGTCAGATTGTGTAACATCATCATATGGGCCACAACAGTCAGAGTCTGTTTCTTCATTCGGTAAACACTCTTCCTTTATTAAAGTAGGATTGTCAGGTTCAACTACCATAGTTTCTTCCCCAACAACCACTCCAGAATCTTCAGTTTCAGTAACCACAATTTGTCCAGTGTCCATTCCCGAAGGATCCTCGACATTGTTAAGATTATCGTCTAAAACCTGATGGCCAGACTCTAGCTGAGAAGACTCATCTTCAGTTATTAAAGTGCCATTTTCGTTTACAATTGAGACATCTTCGCTGAGAATAATCACTTGATCACCATTTTCATCCGTGTCAACTATAAAACTGGTGGCAATTTCTTCTTCATTATTAGCGTAAGGTGCAGTTGTAGATACATAGTAAACTGTTTTGTATTCTTGATCTTGCTCCATAGTTAGCTAAAAAATATTTATCAGGAGTGCAATCGATACCACATTGAAAGACGACGAGAAGCTTCTCGGGATGTTTACAGCGTTCAGCTAATCTGCTTTGTGAAAGAACGACTAACTCAATTAAACATTCTACAAATGTTTCATCAAAGATCACATGAAGTTGTTATTTGTTTTCAAATTATGTTTTTCCGCTGACCCTACTGTTCGCGACAGAATCGCTATTTGGGTAAATGTAGAACGACTCAACGGATGTGGAATCTGATTGGTGCATGAAAAGAATGCGATTTTAGATTTTGTTGCCAAATGGTAATTTTCTATCAAATTACAAAAATAATTCGTATAATTTTGTTTCTGCTTTATTGTTTTTGAATATTTATAGAATTCTAAACCATTTTAATAGCTTTAAAACCCATTTTATTATTTTTAATTAATAGATTATACATTGATAGAATATGCAGGAAAAATCTCTATTTTCATTGGTTCGTTGGGGATTGTTTTGATTGATGTATTTCGTAAACAAAAACCCAAACCACACCACACCAGTTTTTATCTCGGGTATTTGATATTTTTTTAAACTTGTAAACCTTCAAATAAAATTAGAGTGAATATGAAAATTAGGGTATCAATTTTAATTTTTGTTCCGTAGCTATAAAAATTTTCATTAAATGTAAGTGATATTTGTGTCATGTAAATATTACCTGTTAGAGATGGTGAGTATTTCTAGTTTTCAGGGATTATTTAAGTTTTTTCCTTTGATAAGAGTAAAGTTAAAAAGTCACAGGTTTGAATAATTATTAAAAATTCAAGGGTATATTGGATACTTTATTGATTGTTGTAAAGTTACCCTTCAATGTTTATTTGAAAAATGTATTTCTTAGTTTCTGAAGTGGTTATTTTTTTTAGAATTTACTGCAATTACTCTTCAGTGCAAGAAGTGCAACTAAGTATTTAAGACAGCCTTTTCTTATAACTCGAGAATTTTCTATATCCAGGTAATTACTATTTGTTATTAAATTGATTTGATTACCTTGTTCATTTGTAGACCTAGTAAAGTACCGTATATATTCAGCATATGTGTGCTGACTGATTTTGGGGGTACTAATTTGGCAATAATGGCCCCACCTTTCCTTTCCTCTTCCTCTAAGAAGTAGGTGCTTAAATAGCCAAGCTAGCTACCCTGATTTCCTGCTCCTTAACTGGAACTTGGATTTTCCCGTTCCCAACTGCCTAGCAAAGAGAGACAGACTTTACCTTCATACAAAAATTTTGGGCAGATTATAATTTCCGAGAACAATAAAGGAGTCTTAGAGTTAGGAGTCCTAAATTTATGGAAACACTTAAAATGGGGTTTAATTCATTTAAATGAGGTTATATAAGGGTTGAAACTTTTAAGTTAAGTCTAAAAGTAAATTTTTATTAGCTCTGTGCTGAGAAGGTGGTGTGGGAATATCACATAAAATGGACCCTTATAACAGGGAATTTATTCATTTTCGATGTTTTGTGTTTTATGAATATAATTTAATATTCAAAATAAAAAGCTTAACCTACTAATCGAAATTTTGTAAGAAGGCCTGGCCCCTTTATACCCCCTTACATAAGAACATAAGTTCTCCTAAAAAAAACTCTCTCACTGAATTTAACTTCAGAAACCAAGGGTCTGAACTAATTTATGGTCATTTTATCATGTCTCTGTCATTTACAAACTTTATTGGTTAAAAATTTTAATGGTTGTTCTTCGCATAGGGCTTTTTCAACTTCAGTTTTAACCTGTTGATTATTCTTTTCCCAAAACAAATTGGCTGGAATCACCATTAAACTAATTCCTCTGTAGTTGTCACAGATGGAAAGGTCTCCCTTTTTTTAATTTTTATGGTTGTGGATTCCCTCCATTTGTGTGGGGCCTTTTCTGTTTTCCATATTCAATTAAAAAAGGGGTGTAGCCGTCTAGCTGTTCCATCAATGTCAACTTTTATTATCTCTGCCATGATTAGATCACCTCCAAAAGCTTTCCAGACTTTAATGCCTTTAGAGCATTCTTAATTCCAATCAACAAAATTTCAGCTGTGTCAACAGCTAGATGTGATGAAATACTAGTTTCTGCCAATTGATGTGTTGCCTGGTCTTGATGATTAAAATAATGTTTCTTTGAAATGTTCTTTCCATCTGTTTTCAATTTCTCTTTTGTTGCACAAGAGTTTACCCTCTCCTTCACATTTAGCTCTTGTTTTCTTGAGTTTCTGCACAAATTTGTTTAGCAGCTTGGTAAACCCTTCTAATTTCTCCTCTCTCAATTATTTTATCAGCTAATTATTTTAGTTTATCACATCTTAAATCTTGTTGGGAATTTATCTGTTTTGCTAAGGATTGTTTCAGAAAAAGTAATGTAATATCAATTATTTGCTTTCAGCTCCATGATGTCTGAACAATCTTCAATGAGAGTTGCAGTGTGTCAGATGACATCTACATCTGATAGAAAGAAAAATTTTGAAATTTGTAAAGATTTAATCAACTATGCTGCATCATGCCAAACTAAAGTATACCTATTATACTTGAAATAGTACATTAGTTATTTGTTAAAACAGAGTATTTCTTATCAATAATGTTGTGTAAATAAATACCCAGTTGATAGAGTAAATATAATTGAGTATTTATCTAGGGCTTAATATACACACAAACCACATATTTTATAACATTCATTGAAAGTTATGAAGCCAATATATTTTTTGATTATAATTTGCCTCATTTGAATTTTATGATTTTTCTTGTTACCTCTGTCATTTCCAAAGTATTATTTTTTTTTGTCATAAAATATTTTTTAGATTAACTCTTGATTAAAAAGTGTTAAGCATTTCAAAATTAAAAGTTATGGTCAAAACATTTAGTCAATGAGGAAATTTAAAAAAAAATTCCACACTTATAAGTGATTTTAAAATGAGCTACTGCTTTTTAAACTCTCATTTACTTGGCCTTTAATTTTTATGAATGATAAAGAAATCTTTAACAAAAGAAATGCTAGCTGTGTGAACGTATTTAGGTCTTTCCCAACAACGTACAAAAATTAGACTAACCTTGTTAATTCTTTTTCAAGATATGTTTTTTTTTATTATCCATAGCTTACCCAAATTTTTTGTAATTAAACTTTTTCACTATTACATGTAAAAATTTGTAAAAAGAAATGAAGAATTAGTTCTATACCTATTGATTATACTACCAATATTCAATTTCCTTGCTGTATTTTTCAGATGGTTTTTCTACCTGAATGCTTTGATCATGTTGGAGAAAGTAAAGCTCAAACATTTGAGTTATCAGAGCCTTTAGATGGCCCTTTAATAAAGGAATACCGAAAGTTAGCTGCTGAAAAATCCATTTGGCTCTCTTTGGGAGGATGCCATGAAAAGGTGTGTTGGTTTTCGTGTTAAGAATGAAGTAAACTGCGTAAGATGTATTTGCCACTTTATCTCATTTCTTGCAGTAGTTTTGTGTAATATGTAACTGAATGAAGCTTTTTTGGCTTTATCAGGATAGGAAAATTGTTATGTTTTAAGTATTAAAACTAAGTAAGCCTTAATTAACATTTTAGTTAACTTTTAATAAAAAACAGCATTGAATTTACAATCACAATACACTTTGAGTTAATTTAAATAGGAGTGAACAGTTTTAGAACCTCTGCTTAAGAGTCCTCCTCCCAAAAAAAGCAACTCAGACTCACGATAAAAAAAATCCAGATGGCGTCACGAAAGAGCTGTCAAAATAGCGTGGCATGGGTTCCCATCACGAGGGGGTAATCTTTGGCAAGAAAATTCTCGCGCGGTCCTGGTCATTACCGGTCTGATTTTAGGTTGGCGATAAATTCTATCGCCATTGAGCGGAGAGGAGCGCGCGCGGAGATAAGCCAAGAAAAGGGGGCATCGCAGGTGGCCTAGAGACCATAGAGAGCGATATCAAGATCTATATCTCCTCTTTCGAGTACTAGACCATATGGGTTCACAAATCGCAAATTTTGAATTAATAAAAATATTGAAATAATTCTAACGGATTTGGAATCGTTGGAAAATTCTAGCACAGTTTCATATAAAATTCAAAGGTTTTTTTTATTATTCTGTGAAAAATATATTTTTTCTTACTCCTTTTACGAGTTGTTATTTTTTTCTATTTGATGATCTTCTTTCACCGGGGATTGGGTTGACACGAGGACCGAAGGACGATCTCCGGAAACCTTCCGAGGCCGGAAGGGTTATGTTTTCATACCTCAGAAAGATCGGAAGACATCCTCAGTGGAAAAGGCGTCAAAACCATTAAAAAACTCAATTTTATGTATGATAGTTATATTTTTGTGGTGTATACTTGGTTCGATTCAAACTAAATATGCTAACTGTTAAAAACTTTAAATATTATAATCCATCACGATACATAGCAGTCGTTATTTGAAAAATACTAAGGACACGATCAGGGACTTTAAATTTTAAAACTACTATTTTACGGAATTTAATTTAATTTTTTAAAGTAATAAATTTCTCCCCAATCCTTTTTTACCTCATATTCGTATATCACCGCCTTCAAATTTATATAGTAGTTACTTAAATTTTAAACATGATTAGAAGCACGATATCCACTTTGTAAATACCTAAAATTGAAATGTGATGAAAAGGTGAAAGCTTTAAATTATACAGAAATTTAAGATGCGATCCCGAAGATAGATATATTTGGAAAAAAATACTATATGGGTTACCTTATATCACGATTATAAACTGCAGATCTAAGGGATGCCAAAGTGTGTGATGATTGCGTAGAAAAAAAAACACCCTTTCTCTATAGGAGGCTCTATGGATCACGCCTTTTCTAACGGCGTGAAACACTAAGTCTCGTTTAAAAAACGTTCATTTACTAAAGGACTGAATAATTTCTACAAAGGAAAGTCTTATAATAAAAAAAATTCATTTTTCAACACATGAATATTAATTCTTGAGTGTGCCAACGTGATACGTAGATCCTTCCTAACCCTTCCGCGGGTGCTTCGGGGGCGATAACTCTTTCGATGATGACTATTGGACGATGACTCTTTTCCTAAAAATTATTACTGCATATGACATCAAATTTGGGTTCTTGGGGAAGTTAAAAATTTTAAATTGTCAAGGAAATTTTTCTAAGCAGCCGATCGAAAACTCATTCAATAGATCCCGGAACATATGTATCAAGTTTCATAGCATCATTGAAAATGCAAGTTGCACCTTGGACTACACTGTAAAAAATTCCCGTAAAATTTACGGTTGTAAACTGGCAGCTAGGTTGGTTGTGGAAAACCGTAAAAATTACAAAGTAAATCCGTAAAAACAATGGCGTTTTACCATTTTAATTCATGTAAATCCGTAAAAACAACGGCTTTTCACCATTTTAACCCATGATTTTGGTTTTGAAAGGTAAACACTGTTGTTTTTACGGATTTACTCCGTAATTTTTACGGTTTTCCACAACCAACCCATCTGCCAGTTTTTTTACAGTGTACAATAAAGGTGATATTTTGCTAAACTTCGGGTTGTACCGATTGGACTGCAAAATCCTAACCTAAAGAAGACCTAAAAACCAAAACATTTGCGTTCCACTGTTTACGCCCCCCATTTCACACCCCAGTGTGAAGCTGGAGGAGAGAGACAGGTTTGAAACACAACACCATCACCCCCTGGCGATTCTTTCCCCCACTGACCGAACGCAGCGAGAAAAAGAGTGAGGCTTGCTTGAGAGGACTCCTTCTCTTCCTGGGAAAAAAACCTACCATATTTCCGTGATTCCACATACTCTTATTCCGTCCCTTGTTTGATAAGTTGATCGTAAAAAATGAGTAGAGTAGTAACTTTCATTAAAAAACAATTCCAAATAATATATCCGTTTTAACTAGATTGTAAGATTTACCTGTACTTTTAACAATCATTATAATTATTAATCTATTCAACTTACTCTGTAATTTGGATTGATATTTGTTTAGGCTATATAAATACAGGGTGTCAACTTTCAAAAACCTTACTTTGTTTATTGGGTATTTTCCCTCATAATTAGTAGGACAAATTTACAATAGGGCCCCACCAGTCAGGCATTTCTAGAAAAGTTAAAACGTTGTTTTTGGAATTTTACATCCACACTGACGCTATAAATAAGCAATTAAAAAAATGTCATGTACATGTAAATAAATAACACAGGCCAACACTAAAAAAATAATCAGAAACGGGATTATGTGGGTTTTGTAGTAATTTTGATGCTGATTTCAAATCTGCCTTTAGGTTTTCTCTATCATGTCTAGTTTTTGTATAGCGCGCAATCGAAGCCACTACGCGTGCTGAATGTCCATTCGTTTTTTCAACCCACCCTTCGCCTATTTTGACCTTGAATAGGTAGCAGGATAACATACTTTACTACTTCTAAAAACTATGAGAAAAAGTTATAAAATACTTTATAATAGCTACCAAAAATTACCTTAGCCTCTTCGATTTAGTGGCCAAAAATGAGTGTGATTCAGGATATACTCCCTACAATAACCCTCAACAAATTATTCTCATCATATTTGGTAGTATCTGACTTACTCAATACAAATATTGTTGCCAAGGGTATGAACAACTCATAGTAAAAAAATTCATAAAAATAACGTGAATATTCACAGAGATATTGGGTCGTGAAAATAATACATTTTTAGACCTCAAAAAAGAAAAATTTCAGAAAAATGCAAGTTTTTTGGAAGTTTTGATTGAATTTGGTCTTTATTTAAATATACTAAAAACTGCATAATTACACCAAATAATACACAGATAATATATATACATACACGATGCATTGATACACAGGGCCGTATGTAGGCACGTGCAACATGTGCTATAGCACAGGGCGGCAAAATTTTGTGGGCGCCAGATTACAGCAATTCAAAATGCTACATACTATACACAGTTTTGAAAAAAATGTACCGCACGGTTTTCACTAAGTTAGTATTTTAGGGTTGAGTCGTTCCCATCGTCTAACAACGGTCACATCCCCCTCCCAACAGTTCCGAACGATACAACAAACAAAAAACAGAAATATCAAGCAACTAGCCTGTTTTCAAGACCCCACTTGTGAAGGATCGATGGCATGGTCAGGTCATTGGTCATCTTCGTTCTGTTCCAATATTGTCAGTTACTCTGCATCTCAGGGGAAAAAGCTTGTGTTTTTTTTGTGGGTTTTAAAATGATTTACCGCGGATGGAGGCTTATTTTATAAGCAAAGGGATGACACAGAGCATCAAACGGAAAATGACTGAGCTTCAGGAAGGGGGGGGTATTTTCTTGAAACAGAAAATGAAATAATGGGGCGGCAATAAATCGACATGCATTGGTCAGTGGGATTTACATTCTGAAAACACGGGTTGCAACGGAAAGAGTGAAAGTATTGCCCCCTCATCCTCTGACAGATAAGGAAAGGGATTCAAACATTTTCAGATACAAAATGACAAGAAAAGAATCATAAATATTCACTGTTCAGGGGTTTGTAAATATCTTTTACATTGAACATTTCCCTTTGAACTTGATTGATTCTTTCCCATTCCCTACAAATTTACTCTTATCCTTCATGCAACAGGAATAATATTGGCTGAAAGCCTCTTGAAACATGTTTGAGAATAAAGATAAATAAAAATGAATGATAAAATTAATATATTTGAGTATTCGGCTAAAAAATTAGGGTACACCCCCCCCCTAATCCAATTTCCATAATTAAAATCCTTCAAAAAGGGCTTGACGTTTTATTTTTCGATTCCTAATGCAAAGATTCCAAAGTGCAAGAAATTTTTCTTTCTTGCACTTATTTTTACCCGTTTCACAATTGTTCCAACGTTTAATAATTGGATTACTGGTCTCCTGTTTCTCCGCAATGCATCTTCCTCAAATCTACATAATTATTTTTTTATTCACAAGTCCCTGCAATAACACCTGACGATATATTTGCAGTAGAAAATCGTCCTTGACCTTCATGCTTCGTTGACCACAACAAACCATTGATAAGGGTCTAAAACATTAGTGCATAAAATTTCAAGGAGCTTCTAGGGAGGTTATTAAATATCAGGAGGTAAACAAAGGAAGGAACACTTGCGACGAAATACTGGGACAGTTTTATGGATTGTAATTTTCCAAACCAATGTATCCCACCCCTTACAAAGCTGAGAAAGTGTATTGAGACTCGGGCAACAAAATAACAAATTACGTGAAGAGATTTCTGGCCGAAGCATGAGAGGTGCGACTTTTACGAAAATGGTCCACTTCGCAGTCGTTACATTTTTGGAAAGAAAAGTTTATATATTTTTTAAACATTCATCTAAAAAAGAACAGTTCTCTATAGGAAAATATTTAGGTAATTTAAAATGGGAGAATCATTAAAATTAATTTTGGGATACTTTTAAAGATATTTAAATTGTTTTGAATTTAACATTCATTATGAAATTTTAAGTTCAGTTTTTTTTCTTACTTTAAAGAGAATATCCCTTCGATAAACATGTATTGCAAGTTCGGGTTGGTTTCTTAATTATTACTTAAATTTTATGAGCCATTTAAAAATATCATGATCTAATTATTATTAAAATACCAATTTAACTTTGGATTTGTGTTTCTCCAAGGTTAAATGAAGAAATTTCATAACTTTTTAAAAGAGGAATTAAAAATAATATTACTACAAAATAATATTAAAAAATAATTAATAATAATGATTATAAAAATAATAATTTCTTTGAAATTTGAATAAAATATCCGGTATTAGCATTACCTTATGTTTAATTAATGCTAATTAGTATTAATAAAGTTGCAATTCATTTGTCTTTCTAAGTTTTTTAAAAATTGAGATTTCTAACTCTGGAAATTTATAAATTAAGCAATAATGTCATATGATGTAAACTAAGAAAATGAGACCATCACCAAACTTCTATCAAGAAGTTCAGCAATAAGCGGATCAAGATTTTTGACAGGACTACTGAAACATCTGGACGAACACATCTGCTGTTCAACTGATTACGACCATATCCCATATCCCTAAAAACAACACTGTCAACCCCCCTTTAACGACTCTCACCCCACTGACCGGACCGGACGGAGCGAGAGGGGAGGAGAGAGGTCATCAATCACTAGTGGGTTGCTGTAATTTCGATATTTCGATGAGAGAAATTTCACAAAATTCCATTTTAAAATTAGATATTTCAATTTTTCACAAAAAATATGATGATTTTTCGATTCTTAAAAGCATAGGCTAGTGCCATAACTAATTTTCGTGTCATTTTTTAAAAAACATCTTAGTGAAATTCCTGTTTAAAAGGCGGTTAAGCTGTTCATGACACTTTCAAAAATTGATTAAAAATATTAATAATGCGATTTCATCTACTAAAAGTAGTTATAAAAAATGATATTTTCCTGCTCTTGCACATGCAGCAAAAATTGAGAATGTGCGATCAAAATTGAGGCTGCAAACTGCGTCGAAAAATGTCCCATAGGATAACATTGGGAGCGTTCAAGGTCGCGTATCGGGGAGGAGGACTCTTAAAACACTTCTTGTACCTTCATTTTAAAAGTGCAGTGAATTTCCCATTTTCTGAGAAAGGTTTTCTCTTTACGATGTACTAATTTTCCTTTTAATAACAAATCTACAATTTGGTACAACAGTAATTAATTTATTTAAATATAGTATTCTTATAAATATGAACGAAATAAAATATTAAATTGTGGCACGAAATAAACCTTGAATAAATATGCAGAGTTTAAATTACCAATATTTCTGCATTTTATCTTCAATGTACGAAAATTCTTAAGTGAAATGTGTCATCATATTCAAAATAAATGTTCCACTTTAAAAAAAGCTTGACTTGCCTGTATTTAACAGTAAAATGTAAAGGTTGGATCACACTGATATAGACAAACTGTTTCTCTTTTAATATTTTCATTTTTGTAAAATGATTTAAATTAATTTATTTAAAATATTGTGAAAATAATTAATATATTCTTTTATAGGATCTTAGTGTAAGTGAGCAAAAGGTGCATAATTCCCATGTTATCATCAATGCCAAAGGAGAAATAGCTGCAGTCTATCGAAAAATTCATTTGTTTGATATAGACATTCCTGGAGGTGTCAGGTTGAAAGAATCTGACTTTTCAATAGCCGGGAAAGAAATTATACCACCAGTGGAAACCCCTGTAGGGAGGGTAGGATTAGGAATTGTATCCTTGGCTGTGGTGTATGTATTTAAGTTATTTTGTTGTTGAAAATTCATTGAAAATATTTAAAATGTTTTCTTCATGTCTTCCCTAATTTTAACTCCTCTTTGTTATTTTTAAAAATTATAAAAAGTTCATAATAGAAAGCATATACCTATGGTTGTCTTTTGCTAGTCAATCAGAATTTTTAATAGCTTCAATCTTTTACCCTTTTAATTGAAGTTGAGAGCATAGGAACAAAAGATAAGGTTTTCAAAATGTTTTATTGTAAAAAATTGTAGAATTGTTTCTAATCTAAAAAACATCAAAGGCAAACTATAATTGAGGTGCGTGCAGCAACAAGCTAAGCCCAACAGCTTTACATTGGATCAATTTGTTCCAAGCACCTCAATTGATGAAATTTTTCTCTACAATAATATGCCTTCAGGTATGTCATTTCTTGTAATTATTTTGACATGTATTTTTTTAAGGATTAATCTTATCATACAATGAGAGAGAACTTATTGGTTTATGTATCACCTAAATTTGATTAAATAATGCACATTTTAGACTCCAATATCTTTGGCTAATGTTTTGTTATCCACATAGTTTTGTAAAAGAATTCAACTAAATAATTCCTTAAAGTTTCTTTCAGCCTTTTTTCTTAACAATTAATAAGCCATTACTTAAATGCTATGTCCTTAATTTTATTTAAGTGTTATGATCTACGTTTCCCTGAGTTTTCATTAGCTTTGACTAAAGCTGGAGCTGAGATTTTAACATATCCTTCTGCTTTTACTCAAACTACTGGAATGGCTCATTGGGAGGCAAGTATGTCTAATATCTTTTCTCTGAAGTATCCTCGGCTCGATTTGTGGTGGAACGGCATTCTGATGCGTCTGTTTAAGAACTGAAATTTCCCCTAAAATTACAGTAAAACCTCGGGAGCGACCTTTTTTCGTACCAATAAAAATTCATTCTTAATAGGGGTGGTTGCTTAGAAAGGGGTAAACTTAAATTCAGAAGGGGATTGCTTTACTATTAAATCAGAATCTTTTTTTAAAATTATTTAGGTAAGAAAGCTTTAACACAATTAATTTTATACCAAATATAGAATAAAAGTTACATTCTATTAAAATAAGAAAAATATCTGTTTCACTTTTTGCCACACTCTGCTCTAGACCTAACATACCCTGTTCAACATGTTGAAGGCTTTTAGTAAATGCCAATAAACTGAACTGAAGTACAGTAACTCAACTGAACAACTCACTTTTTTCATGCCACACACCAAACAAAGTTTACTGTAAAATAAACAGGCTTGTAAATCTATCTAGAGTACCATCACTTGTTTCCAGTCTAGTTAATTTGGAGGGAGTAATAAAACCACATGTGGAAAGGGGGCAGGGCAATAGGATCTTCCTAAGTAGCTTCACAATACAAATAGTTTAGTCATAAATCATGCCTTTTCAAACCTTTCAATGTCATCCGACTGTTCCAGCACCTGTTTTTCTAGAAATCGAGCCCTTAGAGTCTTTACTATAGTATTTTAATTTAATTTTAAACTAAGTTAAAATTCTTTAAAATTCTTAAAAGTTAAAATTCACATTTCAGCCTTTGTTGAGAAGTAGAGCTATTGAATCCCAATGTTATGTCATTGCTGCTGCTCAAACTGGAAAGCATAATCCAAAGAGGACATCATATGGTCATGCTATGGTATGTTTTTCCCCTTATTGATTTTAGAGCTGACACAAATTTATTACTGTTTTTATTAATATATTTTTATATGCCATTCAGGAATTTAAAAGCTGGTATTTCAATAACTGTCTGCCGTGTTTATGTACTATTATTTTTATTTGGAAAAAACTATGGGTACTTAATATGTGGGTCCTTATTTATAAGGCATTTTTTTTTTAATTCAATTGGGGATCCCCCTAGTTTTGTGTCACTATAACACATGATGCAAAAGCTTTGAAATTTCCAAAAAATGAATTTTTTTTACAAATCAACTAAAAATCACACATTTTGTTCAGGATTTTTATGAGAAACTACCATTTTTATAGATATGATGTTCCAGGTTTTATTCTTTTATCATCCCTCTTTTGGTAGTAATATTTTTTAATATCACAGAATTTTTGTAAAATTGGTTTTCCTGCATTTTTAAACAGCTAATAACTTTAGAACTATACAACTATAAAATCTGAAATTATTCACATATTGTTCATAATTTTGTTCTTGTTGATTTGGTGTGCATCATAACTACCTAAAAATAAATAAATTTTAAATTTTTTTAAAATTAAAAACCCTGCTGAAACAGGTTTTAAAACAGGAAAATTAAAACTACATTTGTTGCCTCTTATATTGAAGAATATTTGGTTATAAATTGACCTCTGTGAGAGAGAAAAATTTAGAAATATGTGCAACCAATAAATTTATCTATACACCATTTTATACCTAAAATACTTTATTATACACTAAAATATTTCGAAGTATTTTGATGAAAAATTTAATTTCAGAAAAAATATACAAGAAATACCCAGTAGAATGTAAAATGTTTTTTTATTGCACAAACCAAATTTTATTTTTATTGCACAATGAATTTAAAGATATCAAAACATGTAATCTTTGGATCCCCTCTAAAGATCCCCAAAACTATTGTATGTTTTTATGACCTTTAAACTGATTATGCAATAAAGAAACATTTTTTATTCTACTTGCATCATTTGCACAAGCATCATCCTTCTTGACATACCTAGATACCACTTTAACAACTACAGATGTAGGCATTCCAAAGTTATGAACACAAGTTCTCCAAAATGCCAAAGCATCCATTAATTATGGATTCATTCTTAGGTGCATTTTTTGCTTACCTGAAATGATAGAAACAACATTTTAATACTGTTATTTTGACTTTAATAGATTATTGATCCCTGGGGATGTGTTATTGCTTGCTGCAGTGAAGGTACAGGCATAGCTTTCGCAGATATTAATCTCTCCACAGTGAACAAAGTTCGATCTGAAATGCCAGTGTGGAGTCATAGGCGATGTGAACTATATGGCAGCATTCTTGCCCCTGAAAAACTGTCAACAAGTATGTTTCCTAATCTTTTGCTTGATGTTTTTGAAGTGCATAGTTAAAGATTACATTCTCAAATTAAGTCTGAAATTGAAATATTTTTTACTTATTCATTCCTTAAGAGGTTATTAAAAATATTCATTTCTAATCTAGCACATCTGGTTGTTTATATTACATCTACGTAAACAATATAATGTATAAGTTTTTTTAAAAATTATGTGTGAAACAAGATTTTTACTCATGATTTTTGTTCTTTTTTAGATCAAGTATTCAAATTCAGCACCATAGATCTCCCTGAAGGTATCATCTTTTATAAAACTAGTCTTTCAATGGCTTTTGTAAACAAAAAACCTGTTGTACCTGGTCGTATCCTTTATTATTTTGAAGATATTGGGAAAAAAATTAATCTGGTATGACAAAGTTGTGCAGGGCTAGTCTTATTCTGTGTTCCTTAATTGGTTTCAAGATGTACTTGTTACTCCAATACGATGTGCAAAACGTGTTGCCGATTTGACTCCAGCAGAAACAGCAGACTTATTTGCTTGTGTCCAAACTGTCCAAAAGAAAATAGAAGAGGAATACAATGCTTCATCTTCAACAATTTCTATTCAAGTTAGTGTGCCTAATTTTTTTGAACCCACTTTCAGTAGAGGTTTTTGATCATTTTTTGGTGGAAAACAGGAAGTTTTTCTTTAGTTTTTGACAATTCAGCAAAGTTTCAAATATTGTAATTAAAAGTCCCAATTAAATTATCTTACCATTTTATTATGCATTCCAAGAGGGTCATTCCACAGTGACTGATGTTACATTTCGACTCTGTTTTGACCTTATAAATTCAGCTCTGTCTAAAAATTTAAATATTTTATTTTCGAAATTGATGCTAAGTTTTTTAATTGAATACATTTATGCTATCCATACCTACTTTTATAAATAATAAGTTTTTTTTTTTGCTATAGAAAGGTTAATAGAGAAAGTGACTGATGTTACACAAAAGTGACATCAGAGAAAAGTGAGTTTTCATTATTTCAAAATTATTCTCTTCAAAATACTTACAGCCTAAAATTATTTTTTTCAGAAAAGAGGATATTTTAAACTTTATGGGAAGGCTTTGTTTCATTAAAAAAATGAAAATTGAAATTGTAGAAATTATAGAATCCTTGTGACTGATGTTACATTGACATAAATTTAATTTTCAATTAATGATTAAACTTAATACTGACATTAAATTTGAAAAAAGGTGTTCCCAACATTTGAGTACAATTTTATAAAAAATCATTATTTTCTACTTTATTGAGGAAAAAACTGAATACGAAAACAAATTTTTGCTTCTGTGCCCCTGTTTTCATGGAATGACCCAAGATGTGTATTATCCATTTACTCAAGAGAATAATCCATTTTATTAATTACAATGGTACTTGAATTTTTGTTTTGTACCTTTTGTATATGAATTATTTAGAGCAATTTTGTCGAGCTATTTAGACTTATTTTGTACAAACAAACAGCTCTCTTGATTCATGGATGAGTGGAACTGATAAAGTTGATGCTCAATTTAATTTGTTTACAGTCCCCCCATGTTTCCAAAAACAAATTCCAGCAGTGTTAGTAGAATTTTAAGCATTTTGTTTGAAGAGCAATTGATATTTTAGATACTTCCTTTTTTTGCAGGATGGTCCAGAAGCTGGACAGAGTGTCCCCCATGTACATGTTCACATACTTCCTAGAAAGCCAGGAGATTTCAAAAACAATGATGATGTTTATGTGAAAGTAAGTTTAATTGAATCAATTCATTTAAGTGTTTACTAGATAAAATCCTGTTAACATAACAATGAAAAATTGCTTTTTATATTTACAGCTAGCAACACATGACAAAGGAAAGGATGTTCAATGGAGGACAGAAGATGAGATGGTTGAAGAAGCCACTAGAATTAAAAAGAGATTCACTTAAATATAATTTATGTATTTATTTTTTGTGTAAAATAGATTTTTGATAGATAAATAATTTTCCATTTAAAATAGCATTTTATTACTGTTTTTATAAGAGACTTTTCATTGGTTTTGTTAGTGTACTAATAAGTCCGAACTGGTGGACGAAACTTAAACTGGGGACCCCCTAGTTAAGTAAATTTACTAATTATATTTAAGTTTCATGTTGCTTGACCACTCCTATATGGTTACTCCTATATTATCCTATATGGCTAAACGTCATTATGAAATAAATGTTGGAGTTGCTTATTGATATTCTGTATTCCCTATTGTTATAACATCTTTTTGGTTACTGACCATTAGTCAATCTGGTCAACTTTTTGCTACTTCTATGCTTTGGCACTGAAGTGGGGTCTCAAACCAAATGCCTTGAGATGGGTAACATTTTGGTCACTTTTTCTCGCTATTTATAGCTTTTCTGACTTTCTCTTTTGTGGTTGTTTTGGTGGTCCCTGGATTTTGGTCAATCCCATTTGATCACTGGTAATTTTTAAATTTTTCGACTTTATAGCTCCTTTTTTTCTCTGGGACCCTCTCTAACTACATAATGTACTGGTCAGGGTCTGGTTCGAAATCCCAACAATGTTTGCTTGACATGTCAATTGCCCAACGGATACGTTTGCCAGACGAGGAAAAAAAGAGTTATAAAGTCGGAGGTCACAAAAGCTATAAATGACGAGAAAAATTGACCAAAATGTTACCCATCTCAAGGCGTTTGGTTTGAGCCCCCAGGTGCAAAAAGTTGACTGGTCAGCCAGAACCAAAGAGGCATGTTATAACAATTAGGAATACAAAATATCAATTAGCAACTCTGACATTTATTTTATAATGATTTTTAGCTATATAGCATAATCTTGATCAGTGGTCAAGCAACACAAAACTTAAATAGAATAAGTAAAACTTAATTATCTAGGGACTCCCTAGTTAATTAAGTTTTATGAAGCTAATTGTTCATTGATCTTGCTAGCTATTTTTATGGGATCCACTTCCTGAAATGACCTGCCACATTTTTACTGTTTGGACGTCAAGTTTTGGGCTATAAGCCAGGCCTGGGGGATAGTGGGACCCAGAGATTTTCATATTGAGTACTTAGAGGAATATTATTTTGGAAATTAATTTGTTAACCTAGAAGACCGAAAATGAGTTAGTTTCAGTTTTCAAGGGGCATATTTCCAAAAATTTTCTAGGGAGTACCCCCAGACTTCTAAAAAAATCATTACGAGGCAGAGATAATTCACTAAAATTTCATACACAAGGTAAATCATTATTTCAAAGGATCTTAGGCTTAACTTCATTTGAGAAAAGTCCATGTTGAATTTCCTGGGGATTCCTCCAGACCCCCTTTAGTGCTTGATACTCATGTTTTCAAGAAAACGAAATTTTTTAAGTTCATCAAGATATAGCCCAGTAAATTCAGACTAAAATAGGGGTATTGAGCGCATTAATTTATAACATGCTGAAAATTTCAGGATTAAAGCAATTAAGCTTCTTTACCACATCACAGTCCAAAATAAATATTTTTAAAGAATTCAAAAATATATTTATTTTTATTAACTTTAAATTAAATACCAGTGGTTGCAGGGATATATGGCATGGTTGGTGCACTGTCATCTCGTCCTGAAGGTTGTGGGTTCGATCCTCGGAAGCTTAATTCTTCTTAAATGGTGAAGTATCAACTTCAAATTAACTAGAGTACTTGAGTAGTAGCTGGGACGGATGGCTTGGTGTGTTAGTGCATCAGTGATGGAGCATAATGCTTCGAGTCCAAGGACCGTGGTTCGAACCCCGTCATCTGCTGAGTGCTATTTTTATAAGTATTTTCTCCCACAATTTCTGAATTTGTATATTAACTTTAAATTAAAAACGTAAACCAGTGGTTGCAGGGATAATATGGCATGGTGGTTAATGCACTGTCATCTCGTCCGGAAGGTTGCGGGTTCGATCCTTGGAATTAATTTTTTTTAAATCGTAAAGTATCAACTTCAAATTAATTAGAAGAATGTCATAGTTGCAGGAACGGATGGCTTGGTGGGTTCGCCCGCCAGTATCCCATCCCAAAGGCCCTCAGATCGAATCTGAGCCTTCTCAGCGGGTATAGCACTCGGAAATAAATACAGTTGGGTATTTATAAATTTAGTTCCTGCATATTCAAGGGGGGTCTTAATTTTTCTAATTTTCAAAATTAACTGTAACCGTATCAGTCAGATTCTTTAAAAATAGTACTATTTTTGAAGACTTTTGGATTTATTTCTAACCATTTCAGTCAAATTCTTTAAAAATAATACAATTTTTGAAAAACAAATTAAGAATCTAAGGAAAGTAAGCTTAATTAATAACTGAATGATGGGTTTCCATCCCAAACCCCTACCAACCGCCCCTGGGCTTGCTTTTCCCTTCTCAAATTTTTCTTAATTTTTTGAGAGGTGACTGAAGTACAGAGGTAAAGCTAGATGAAATGAAAAGATGCTTAACTTAAAATATTTTACCCAATTGTTTAAGCGGTGACTATGAAATTCTTTAAAAATGTGGTTGAGTCCTCGCTTTTACGGAGGTATGGGGAGCAAGCAGCTGATAGATCAGGGGTTTCCAACTTACAAGTGCTCGGAAATATATACCACACCAAAATGTATCCTATAAAAACAACCCATATAGATTCTTTAATTAAATAAGGCAAATAACTCCTCATATACCCTGTCTATGCCATTTACAGTGCAGGGATGTAAAAACAATTCAAAGAACTGCTTATTTATAATTTTGATGTTGCAAAACTGTATGTTATAAATATTTTATAGTTTTTATGTTAAACTAATACTATGAGAATCAAATATTAAAATTTTATCTCATTCCGTCATTTATAGTTCTTATATACTATAGTCTTTGAAATCAGGGTAAAAAGAAACCCGGGATATGCGGGTGGTAAAAAAAAACTCATCCTTTTCTTTTTTATAAATGGCAAAATTAAAAAAAAGTTATGAAAACTATTCAATATTACCCATGATATACAACCAATTATGCAAATATAATGCTTGTTTCAATGATTATGAAATTCCTTTTTTTAGTATTTTAATAAAATGCACCGATACTAAAAAACGCACGTTTTCCATCATGCAAAGATAGCACTTCATGTTTTAGCATTTTTATAAAAAACTGTGAAAAGTTTTTGTATTATGTTCGTTTTCTAAATTCGACAATAATTGTGAACTAATCACAGTTTTAATTTTAAGATATAATTCGTATCGTAATAAGTTTTGTTGTAATTATAACTATTTCCATCAAAAACATTGTTAACCATTTTTTTTTCTTAATTTTTGAATATTTTTATTTATGTTTTTTTAGGTGCAAGTAAATTTTTTTCAAATTATTACTTGATTGACTGCCAATTTCTAAAGGGGGGTTGGAATTAAAAATGCTAAGCACTAAAATGCTATGGAGGATGAGCCGTTACAACGCCAAGTTGTGCCGCCAAACGCATCATAAAGCCCATGAATTTATCATCTCAGTTGTTCCCCCAGGTGATCAAACAAGCGACAACCACCATATTGCTCAGTTGTTGTTTGGTGAGCTTACTCACCACTAAAAGATCACAATTGCTTGTGTTTTTTATGTAACCCTAAAATTAAAACGTCCCTTCCCCAATACAAAAGTACGCAATACTCAGCCGCCTTCTCCCTCTGAAGCAATAATTCAAGTATCCTAACAACTCTTAACTTTTGCTCTAAGGACAGTGGTTCCGAACTAAGAAAAGTTCGCGGACCACTAAGTCTAAAATTTCAACCTTCACGGACCACCCTTTCTAGCTTAAAATCATCTTCTTCGCAAGAGGAAAGTTTATTATCCCTAATTAAGCACTATATTTTAAGAAAAATTTAATAACTCACGAGAATTAGTAATTTTTATTGTGATATAAATCTTATGGAACCCACAAAATAGTGGTCGGCTTTTTTTTTTCAGAACTCTTACAATTATTTCTCTTTAAATATTTTAAAACTAGAAGAAAATATTGTTAACAATTTAGTGGTGATTGTTATCCCCACAAATTACACAGCCGAAAGTATAATTCAATCTTTTCTTGTTCAATTCATTCAAATTTCTATTATTTAATGGAATTTTTTTGTGTGCTTCCGGGTCCCTCCATGGACCACTTCCAAAACTCTCACGGACCTCCGGTTAGGAACCACTACTCTAGGATTACGACAGGCATTCCAGGTAATAAGGTGCACAAACTGATTTTTTTTGCTGTATATAAAGGATTAAGGGACAGCACGATACGATATTTCTTAAGCCCCTGAGAGATTCAGATAGTCTAGTTCAGAGGTTCTCAAGCTGTGGGTTGCCATTCAGACAAGGTATTGAATTTAAGAATTTTCTTAGGAAGTTATGTTTTAACTGCAATTTATCCAAAATTACTAGATTATTAGTCAAATTTATAAAAAATTCTCTGGGGGAGGACCCTAGACCCCCTTCTTATAGTTGAGCTCATTGTTGCTCCCACAATCAAACAATTTGATACGTTCAGGTTCAAATCTTTCTTTTTAAATTTCTAAAAAGTTAGTATAATCATTAATGCATGCATGTAATTTATTACTGTTACAAAATGAGTTGGTGACCAAACCCCACACGCGTGAAGCTGAAGTCCTGTAATAATTACTAGAGCCAGGCAGTAAATATCATAGAAATCAGGACTCTTGAAGAGCTCTTAATATCTCCACTTTAAAAGACTTCGTCTGTAACGCTACAGTCAAATTCCTTGATAATATCAAATATTTATGAGAGACTATCTTTAAAAGCAAATTCACTCTTAACTTAAAACCCTTTTCCTAATATTTTTAGTGGTGACTTTTGACTTTTTTAGTAAAAATATCTCAAATAGAAAATAATCTCACGATTATGTATTAAGAAATAGACGACATTAGTCAAAACGTCACTTGCTTGTTTGGAAACGTAGATTCCATCCGTGATTGGTTCCGTACGGATTGGTACGGATTTACCTCCAATCACGGAACCAATCACGGATAGAATCAACGTTTCCAAACAAGCAAGTGACGTCACACTAATGTCGTCTATTAACTTATATCATTGACTGCAACCTGTGGCGTCGCTAAAGACGCAAGCGGCGTCTGCGAAACCATCAGTTGCCCTATATACTTAATTTAAATAATTAGTCTAAAATTCAATAAAAATAACAGACTAAGCTAATTAATAAAATGAATGATAATTTTTTGTGGGGGTTGAATCATCTGACCTCCAAAAAGTTTCAAAATTCTCCCTTGGTGTGTGATAATTTTTTAAATCTTCTCTCTGTTTAGTAGAGAGTATAAATTTGTTTTTTTCGAGGATCATCCAGATATCTACCTCCCCATCTACCTTCAGCTATATTTTCGCTCCTGTGTTTCGATCACGACAACCTCCAAACCCCCCTCATGCATTCATATTAGTTTAAAATATATTTTTATGAACATTTTTCGATACAATTAAGTTTTTTTATTAGCTTAGTAAAAACCAAATTCGTGGCTAGAATTCCAAGTACAAAAGAGGGGTCTGCAGGGCCGCCGAGAGCCAAGTCGGGCCTCCCCAATTTGTTTTGGAAATTTACCCTTATAAACAGTATTTTAACCATAATTTTAACTCGTTTTCTTCCACCCAGACCAAATTACGCAAAATTTTTAAATCAACCATTTAATATTTATGGAAGGTTCCAATTTTCCAATGAAACGGGGGCCGTATTCAGACAGAAACTTTTAACACGATGATGAACCGATACGAGAACGATGACGACCACTCGAGCTCGATCGTCCGCTGTTTGCTGCCTTCTATCGGAAAGATTTACAACTAATTATACGCTGATACAAGAAAAATTTTACTAACACTAGATTTCCATTACTTTCGTATTATATTAATGTCTGAGGACTGTTTTTGGTAATTAGTATTATTAGGTATTTTGTTAATTACCAAAAAAAGTCCTCAGACATTAATGATGGGCAGTGAATGATTTTAATATCTTAGGCTGCAAACATATGCAAATGCAAAGAACTAACTATGTGTATGTCATCGTTGTTCGAAATATTTTAATTGTTTAAATCGGATATAACGTCAATCGTTTTCCTGTCGTAATTTTATCTAAAACAATGAGTTGCAGCGATGCAGTTCCACGTGTCGGGTTGACCTGTTGAAACACCCCGCATGTTATTAAGAAATTAAAATTTTCAAACATAAAATAAAAATAAATATCATTTGAGTGGTGGCTATTAAATTGCTTGAAACCGGGTATTTCTGATATTTCAAAATTAAAAGAATTGGGTCGTGATATTTGAAATTTGTTTTAATTTTATTTTAATGTTTTAATTATTTCCAAAATCTAAATCGGGTTGCAACGGTTGCAACTTGATTCAATGCGCATGCGTGTGGACACAAAGAAGGAATAAGGTCGAAAAAGTTACTGTAAGCCCCGCTGGAGCAGTGGCCACACTATAGATCATTGTTAAAAATGGGTGTTTGAGGTCCGTGGGGAGCCTAGTGGTTAAGGCATCGGCTTCGGGATCGGAGGGTCCTGGGTTCGATTCCCGGCACCACTAAAGACCCACCGAGTATATACGGAGTACGTTCTCGTTAAATCCGTGGGTCCGAAAGTTCTGGGTGTTCGATTTCAAACAAATTTTTTTCACTCTAACAGGAATAAAAAAAAAACTTAAAAAACCATCAATCCCCCCAAAATTACGGAAGATTTTGCAAGACTTTCTCTACCTGATAAAAATTTAAATGAAGCTTAAACAATATTATTTACCTTAAACCTTTCATATACCCTAGTGTGGTCCAACCCACTAGGATTTTTTATGGCACTCGGCCACAAAAATGTAATACTTAATCAAACTAATTAGAAGGTAATTTGCTTTTCACTTTTTATTTCAGAAATATGTTAAAAACCCGCATTTATGGGTTCAATATTAAAAAAAAATTAAGGAGAGAACCCCTGAACCCCCTTTGAAATGTTTTAGACTTGACTTAAAATTAAAAAGGGTTATTAAAAGGGCATCAATAAAAAGATCCAGTTGGGGGCAATAGTAAAAGGATTTATCAAATCAGTAGAAACTATGAGTTGTCATTAACATTTAATCTACAGCGTAATTTTTAGAAATTTCACTACAAGGCTGCAGCCATGTGTCTTTGTATTAAAACTTAAATTTTGATCATTAATGACACTTTTAGCTGTAAATCACTAAAAACTTAAACACTTTTTGCTCCTTTGTTTTTAAAAATTTCTAAGAAAGGTTTTTTGTTTACTAAAAGACTAATTTTCCTTTTTCTTTTAACAACAAACCTTTAATTTGAAAAAAAAAACAAGGAATAATTTGTTTTAAATTTTAATTGCATAAATACGAACATCAAGTAAAATAGTGCTTAAAATAAAATTGTAGCTCAAAATAAATCACCTTGATCAGGGTTGGCCGAAAGTTTTGGAGTTAGCGTGCCTATCTTAAAAACTATTTGAGATACGAGAAAAATGTCAATGACAAAGTTGTAGAGCATTGTCTATTTTATACAAAAAGACACCTTTTACACAAAAATTATAAGAATAGAACCTGAAAAAAATGCGTTTATTTCTATTTACCACGTTTTCGTACACATAGCCCAACTTGTTGAAAAAAGACGCATCATTGAAAAAGTCATTGTTGCGTTTCATGGGGTTAAATATGAAAAACGCGAAAAATACCCTGCATTTTTGGGGGTTCTATTCTTGTAATTTTTGTGTACAAGGAGTCATGTTGTATAAAATATACAATGCTCTACAACTTTGTCATTGACATTTTTTTCGTATCTCTAATAGTTTTTAAGATAGGCACGTTAACTCCAAAACTTGCCGCTAGGGGGCGTTAAAAGCGGTTTCATCGGCAAGCGCCTAGGCATTTTACTAGGGGTAGACTAGGGTTTTAATTTAATCAAATAGAGTCAGCGCAGTTTCGTTGCCAAGGCAAATAAATTATAAGTGTAGTACCATGGACGACAGGTAACACAGTTTAAGTGCAAAGAACTAACTATGTCCAGGGCCGTTCCGGACATCGTTGTTCGAAATATTTTAATTGTTTAAATCGGATATAACGTCAATCGTTTTCCTGTCGTAATTTTATCTAAAACAATGAGTTGCAGCGATGCAGTTCCACGTGTCGGGTTGACCTGTTGAAACACCCCGCATGTTGTTAAGAAATTAAAATTTTCAAACATAAAATAAAAATAAATATCATTTGAGTGGTGGCTATTAAATTGCTTAAAACCGGGTATTTCTGATATTTCAAAATTAAAAGAATTGGGTCGTCAAATTGGAAATTTGTTTTAATTTCATTTTAATGTTTTAATTATTTCCAAAATCTAAATCGGGACGATCGTCTTAGGAGTGTAAGAACCCTTCGTAAATGCGCATGCGCGTGGAGTTGGAAAGTTACAATTCATCCGGTCTCTGTTGCAACCATAGAGTATGAGGTTTTGGCTTTGGATTTGGAGATTTGGCAAGTATATGATCAGCCGCCTTGTGTTTGCGTCTTTGGATTTATTTACGTACACACGTGTTATCGCAGATTAGAATCGACAGATATTATTAATAACTAGCTGATATGCCCGGCCTTGCACGGGTGGAGTGAATCAATTTATTAAAATTTTCTCAAGTTACATGCCTAATTTTCTGTAACCATAATTACCAATCATCCTGGTAGTTTTTCATATCCCGGTGTTCCCAGTATTTTTTCATATCCCGGTGCCTTTTTCATCTTGGTGTCCCCGGTGCCTTTTCATCTCGGTGTTCCCGGTGCATTTTCATCACCGTGCTCCCTGTGCCTTTTCCCTCCCGGTTCCAACTGTGTAAATCTAACCTAACCATCCAGTTCCGGTGTTGCACATTTAATTACGACAGTTACCCAATTATCCATTCCAAGTGAAAAAAAAAATCCATTAAAATTATTACAGACTTTTGAAATCCCAAAATTTGTAAATACCCCCTGTTTAAATTGAAAAAAAAAATCCCGTTAAACTACACCAAAGAAACAAATTATAAGGTTAAATAACAAATTGATCTAGTGTTTCTATCATCAACTTTCTAAAAAAACTGCATGATGTAATCTTTACTTTAACCAGTCTAATTCTTAAAACTTTCTATTTCAACTTAAAGTTTCATGGAAAATGAAGTTTTTAATAAGAAAATACTGTTATAAAGTTTTTTATAAGGGCCGTTTTTAATTTTTTAAATTATTAATAACCTTTTTAAAACAATTTTAGCCAAGTTTTATCTTTAAATACTTTGTTTTATGTTTAAAATTGTTTTTGTTGTATTATTTGCAACAATGCGAGTTAAACAGATCTTCTTTAGCGGAGAAGTAAGGTGAATTTTACAAAAATGCCTTATAGGGGATGATAAAAAGTAAGAATGCACTTTTACAACATAAAATCACATTTTTATAAAGTGCTGCAATTTTAAAGTTATTTACCAAATAAAATGCAAATAAAATCAACCAATATATTTTTTCATTTTTTAAAGAAAATGTCATTATTTTTTTTCATAGAACATAGTAAAGTTGTATATCAATTTAAACCTTGTCAAATCTTTAAAAAGAAAAATGATACACTTTCTAGACCTAATATAATTAGTTATTCAAGTTAAAGAGCCAAAAATTAATTTTTTAATAATTAATTTTAATTATTAATTTCTAAATAAAAATTAACAATTGAAAGCTCAATATCATAAAACTTTAAGATTGTTATTGTTAAGATTCTTAATATTGTTTTAAATGTAAGTGTTAAGTGTTTAAAATTTGTAATGCCCTCTGAGGGTTATAAGTGATGGGGCAGCTACTTTTTTTTATTTTGATTATTGATTAGAGTTGGATTGAAACATCATCTTTTTCTGGTTTTCTCTCTGCCTTGCAGAGTTTTTTTTCCATGGAACCGTATTTTTTCTTGGATACAGTTATGTTAACAATATCCATTAATTTTGATTAACTTGAAAAATCATCAAAAGGTAAAGCAAATTGCTCCAAACAAACTAACATTTTTTCTAAAATAATTTAAAATATATATATTACCCCCCAAGTAATTTATGGACGTCCCCGAAGCAAATACAACATATTGAGTCCAAAGTTACAAAAACAAAGAACAGTGCAATCTGCCTAGACGTTTCAAAACTGTAATAAATGCTAAAAGATACCCATACCTAAGTACTAAAATGATGAAATAGAACAATAGTTGTGTAGCTTATTTAACATTTTTCAATGTGTACTAACACTTTTCAATATGTACTAACACTTTTCAGGAAAAAAAAATTAGGTTACATTGAAAATTTAACTTCTTAAAAAATATTTTATTTTATACATTTTTTTAGGTTTTAAGTGTTATTTTTAAAAACTCCATTCAAAAATATTGTTTTCATTCGTGAAACTTATGGGAAACAAAAATTTATAAGTTAAAATTTGAATATCTTGAAGTTAGAATAATTTGAAAAGTCTAAAATCATTTTATATACTTATGAAAATGAACAATATTTATCAATAACACTTTTAATTGGAAAGAAACTGATGAAACTTATTCATCTTTCGAACAGTTTTCCACCAGCATTTACTATTTGCGACTTATAAACAAACCAAAGTAAATACGATAGCTCGCCAAATGTTACAACCCTTCCACTGAATAAGCGGGCTGCAAAACTTCCAACTCCTCGCGCATGCGCATATCCGAAGGGTTCTTACACTCCTGAGACGATCGTAAATCGGGTTACAACTTGATTCAATGCGCATGCGTGTGAACACAAAGAAGGAATAAGGTCGAAAAAGTTACTGTAAGCCCCGCTGGAGCAGTGGCCACACTATAGATCATTGTTAAAAATGGGTGTTTGAGGTCCGTGGGGAGCCTAGTGGTCAAGGCATCGGCTTCGGGATCGGAGGGTCCTGGGTTCGATTCCCGGCACCACTAAAGACCCACCGAGTATATACGGAGTACGTTCTCGTTAAATCCGTGGGTCCGAAAGTTCTGGGTGTTCGATTTCAAACAAATTTTTTTCACTCTAACAGGAATAAAAAAAACCTTCAATCCCCCCAAAATTACGGAAGATTTTGCAAGACTTTCTACCTGATAAAAATTTAAATGAAGCTTAAACAATATTATTTACCTTAAACCTTTCATATACCCTAGTGTGGTCCAATCCGCGGCCCGCATGCGGCCCTATCGAAGAGATTTTTTATGGCACTCGGCCACAAAAATGTAATACTTGATCAAACTAATTAGAAGGTAATTTGCTTTTCACTTTTTATTTCAAAAATATGTTAAAAACCCGCTTTTATGGGTTCAATATTAAAAAAAAATTTAAGGAGAAACCCCTGAACCCCCTTTGAAATGTTTTAGACTTGACTTAAAATTCAAAAGGGTTATTAAAAGGGCATCAATAAAAAGATCCAGTTGGGAGCAATAGTAAAAGGATTTATCAAATCAGTAAAAACTATGAGTTGTCATTAACATTTAATCTACAGCGTAATTTTTAGAAATTTCACTACAAGGCTGCAGCCATGTGTCTTTGTATTAAAACTTAAATTTTGATCATTAATGACACTTTTAGCTGTAAATCACTAAAAACTTAAACACTTTTTGCTCCTTTATTTTTAAAAATTTCTAAGAAAGGTTTTTTGTTTACTAAAAGATTAATTTTCCTTTTAACGACAAACCTTTAATTTGAAAAAAGAAAAACAAGGAATAATTTGTTTTAAATTTTAATTGCATAAATACGAACATCAAGTAAAATAGTGTTTAAAATGAAATTGTAGCTCAAAATAAATCACTTTGATTAAATAAGTAGTGTGTTAATGAGACCCAGTCAATATTTTAGCATTGCATTTTCAATGTAAGCTAATTCTTAAGTGAAATGTTTCTTAGTAAATCTTCATAGTTGAAATAAATGCTCCAGTGAAATATAAGCTAGACTTGCCTGTTTTAAAATATTAAATTGTAATTTTTACTTTCCCTGGCCCTCGGCTCGCTATAAAAAGTTTAATTGGCACTCGGGTAGCTAAAGGTTGGACCACACTGATATACCCTATTATCTACACACCTTGTAACTCTTTGTTTGATATTAAAATTCTTAAGTTCAAAGTTCAAACTATTAATTTATATTTCCTTTCTTGCTGTTGCAAACAACAAGAAATTCCTCTAATAAACCTTTTAATTTGCCAGGAAAATATTGGTCGCATTTGAACTACAATAAAAAGAACATTTTCTCCAAAAACAAGCATTTAAAGCCATGGATATCGACGCGAACTAAGAAAAACGCGATCGCGAACCGCCCGTCAAGTTGTTTTTTTCTGCCCCAATGCCAACTTTACAGGCAAACATCTGGAAGCATTTCTATTTCTCCCGGAATTTCTATTTTGAAAGCCAAAACGGCTGCGGATTCAAACCATTTTTATAGGCAAGATAAATTTAGAAAAAGAAATGTTAATCAGGGTTGGCAAATATCATGATATTTATATAAATATCAAAATATCGGATATTTTTGATACATATCGGATATATATCAAGATTTTGATATACTATATCCGATATTTTCAGATTTAAAGTAGAAAAATACTATTCTTTAGAAGTAAATACTAGTCTGAACTAAAATATTACTACTAAGGAATATTTTTAATTTAATCTTAATTACCCAGAGTATAATTGCTGATAATTACAAGAAAATATCAATGTAACAAGAATTATATGCATGAATATTATAATTTCATTTCTGCTTCTAAGAAAATATTTTTACTTATGAAATAATTTTTAATAATGATATAAATAATTAATATAAATTGGAACAATTTATTCATTCATAATTTGAAGGATACTATTAGTTTATTTAAATTATCTTTCATTTTTTTAAATGATGATTCTAGCAATCCTTTCAAAACAGATAAAACATTATGGTAATTTTCTTTTAAAATAAAGGGATAGAAATAATATGATTTGAAAATCTAAACTTGTACGCATTGACATTGTTAAATGCTTAAATGCAATGTGCCTAAGGAAAAAAACCCTCAAAACTGCTTTTAAAATACATTACTTCCTATGCTAACTTGTATAGTATGTTGCTAAGATCTGATCAGGTTTCATGAAATAAGATAGTTTAACTTAATGGTTTTAAAATTTGTTAGGTATTTTATTATAATTACAATGTTAAAATTTTTTCACAACTTAATTAACCTGTTAACAAAGTACTCAAAAATGAATTTTGGGAGATTTTAGCTTGAAAATTGTTGATTTTGTTATAGACTGATATTTTTCATGATATTTATCCAATAAATATCATGATATATATCAAGTGATATATATCGGCCAACCCTGATGTTAATGATGAAAATCAAGGAGTTTTTAAGGAGTACAACCCAAATTCAAGGAGTTTCCATAGTGCTTGAAAATGAATGTAATTTTCAAGGAGTTTTTAAGGAACGTACGAACCCTGTCCTGTGGTTAGTCATGACGCAGTTTACCACGGGTTCAGTTCGTCTGGAGACTATTTCCCACCCCTTCAGAGCCATGGCAAAATTGTGGAGGTGGCGATAGATGGTGGCAGCTTCTATCATCCGAGGCCGGACTCCTGTCATTCATGGGCCTCACTTTCTCAGGAGCCGCACCCCCTATGCCGTAACCTCCTCACCTCAGTCCCCTTGTATCACATGTGATACAAAAGTTTCAGATTTTTTTTTAACCCGTAGCAGGGGACGTGACGTCTCACAGACCGCGCAACATTTTCCTCCCCTTCCCCCTACCACATACTGGGTCGAATTGAATAGAATTTTCGCCTACCTTCCCCTTACCAAGGGCGGATCCAGACCAGATTTTCGGGGGGGGAGGCCATGTCAGAGTCGGAGGGTATTACATTCGAAATTTTCAGAGCCTCAGAATGCCCGTGCCATTGTTTTAGAAAGTGGGGGGGGGGGGTGAAACCTTTTTGTAGGGGCATAACAATACTTAAGTTTCGCGAGGTGTTTGGCTCCCAATTTTCCGAGTATAACATAAATAAAATGCGAAACTTTGTTAAAGTTAAAAAGATTTCATCAGGTAATACTAGCTCGAAAGCAAAAGGGGGGTCTGGGGGTCCTCCCCCAGTTTTTTTACTCAATTTTTGTACATTTGGTACCCATTGGATAACACCTAAAGAGGGCAACTTTCTTGTACTCCTAAAAGGAGAGGAGAGAAATAAGTTCAAGGAGAAAACAGTAAATAAGTAACCATGAGAAATTGATAGGGGGTCTGGGGGGTAACTCCCGAGAAAAATTTTGAAACTTTGCCTCCAAAAATAAAGTTTCAGCTCATTTTGAAAGCATGTAAACCACAGAATTTTCAAGGATGAAATTATAAATAGATGCCAAATTTTGAAAAGGGCTGGGGGTCCTCTCCCAGAAAATTTTTGCAAATGCGCCCTTTTAAACTATAGTATTCATCTATTTTAAAACTTCCCAAAAGAGAACAGCTTCTTTTAAGCGGAAGAATTTTCAAGGAAAAAACACTCTAAAACAGATGTCACATGTCAAAATATTAAAGGGGGGATTGGGGGTTCTCCCCCAGAAAATTTTTGAATTTTAGCATTAAGAAAGTGTTTTTAAGCTATTTGTTAGGGTTTCTCGGGGGGGGGGCCATGGCCCCCAGGGCCCCCCCCTCTGGATCCGCCACTGCCCCTTACATGACCTTGAGACTGACCCCTTCTTATCAGCAAGTTTTTCCAAGTGCATGCCTTCAAAATTCCACAAATTCTTTCCCACGCGGTCCAGCAGACCTCAGGTCCCACTCAGTATAACTGTTTTTGTCCAGACTTAGTACGCATGGCTTTGAAACTCGGTCCGCGGAGATTAATTTATCCTTCTGATCTTGGTTATGCGGAAGAGTTGAAAAAAATTATATGAAGTTGGGAGTGATTTTAGAGTGGTAAAGGTAACTGTGAATAAGATTTCTGTGAAAAATTCTAAATTTTTTGCTTCTAAAACACTGGTGAAAAAATGATACTTCAGGTAGTGTCAGAATTTTTTTGTATTGTTCTACAATGAATTTTTTCAAATTAAAACTTGCATTACTTATTAAATAATAAAAAAACACAGTTAATTCACAATAGATGCGTTTTATTTTAAATTATAAAGAATTTACTGCACCATGTGGTTTCCATCGAAAAATTTAAGTCTCTTGGAAAATTGTCTGTGAAAACTTTTATTTTATCATAAAGTTAATAAATATTTTTCTATGAAGAGATAAATGTTCCAAGAACAGTGTACTGAAATATCAGAATCATATCTTGATTAGAAAATTTTTAAAAAAATATAACGTTGCGCGGTCTGTGAGACCCCACGTCCCCTGGTATGTTCCATTTTTTCACCTCCCCTGTTACGGGTTAAAAATTGTGTATCGCTAAAAATGTTTGGAAACTGCTTGAATCACATGTAACATGAAGTGAAAAACAACATATAATTTTCTTTTAACACAGTAAATATTAATACTTCTGCAATATTAAGATTTTTAGATGCCTTTTTAGAATAAACACACAATGTCCCCATAAAACCGGTCAGTTGCTAACGAATCGAAGAATTTCCACTTACGAAAGACTTATAATGTAAGAAAAATGTCATTTTTAAACTTCTCAAAGCATGAAAATAATTTCTTGAGTGCGCTTGCGCCAGAGAGTCTTCCGAACCCTTCCGCGGGTGCTTCGAGGACCTTAACACCTTAACCGCTTTTAATAAAAATCATTGCTGCATATTGTCATCAAATTTGGGTCCTTGGGGAAGGGTTAGGACCCTTCAAAGGTGAATTGCGTAAAATTTAAGAGGGAAAAAATATCGTATAAAAACTTCTATAATTTTTAGTTATTTTTTTGCCTTTTTAGGGGGGGGGGTAATAACCCTTTAAATCTATCCATTTGCATCAAAATTTCTTATTTTAGAAATGTCAGCCTTCCTTGTCCCTTTGGGAGTAAGTACTTAAGTCGTGCTTTTTGACCCTGAAAATCGAATTCAAAGTCATTAAGTCATCAAAAAACGTAAAAAGGGAGAGGGACCGTTCCCCGAAAATCCTGAGCCAATTGAGAATTTTGATGGTGATTTTCGTGTTCAGTGACCCAAAATCTATAAGAAATGACTATTTTCATCAAGGAAAAAATTTTGAAGGTCAAATTTGTTGAACAGTGTTATGTGCTGCAAAACGTGAAAAACAAGATTTTTAATGCTCTTGAGCAGTCTATCTTATTATTATTATTTTTGCTTCAAATTTTTTACACCTTTTTCTAATGCTTCTGCGCACAAAATAAGGGGGGGTACTTATATTGAATTTAATTTTTTTTTGTGCTAATTTTGAGAATGTTTAAGCGAGATTTTTCGATGCTGTTGAGCAGTCTGTTAATATTAATATTTCTGCTTCAAATTTTGAACACCTTATTTAATTGCCATAGAGCACAAAATGAGGGGGTATGCAAGTTTGAAATAAAAAAAATCCCATAGGATTTTGGAACAGTCTAGTAAACATGTGTTATTTTAACTCCCTAATATTTCCTTGAACATTTAAAATCTTTCTTGTTACTTTTTTCCAGGGTTGGCAAGTTTCTTCCGAAGTGGAAAAAACCGGCCGGAAGAAATAGGTTTCTTCCAAGTGGAAGAAACCTTTTTTTATTTAAAAAAATTGAAAAATAAGCTTTAATTTATAAGTAATAATGTTTTACAAATAAAATTAAACTATGAAAAATATAATTATATGCAAGTACTCCTACTGAGTTAATTATAACAATGTTTTAATAGGAGGTTTCTTCCAGTGGAAGAAACTTTGTATTGTAATTGTATTTGTTCGATATAAATGCACTGCTTATGTAAAAATCTTAAATTAAACTAAATCTTGAAAATGAATTAACTATGTACTATTATTAATTTAATTACACCATTATATCAAAATTGTAAAAGAAGATATTGCTTAAGCAAAAGGACGGGTAGGAAAAGGAAAATATTTTTTTTTCACCAGATTATGAAAATAATTGTTTTAAAAAATTAGTGATGCATGTTTTGGTTATATTGCATAAAGAAGGAAATTAGTGTAAAAATTTTCAAAATATTAAGTTTTTGTAGAATTGGATAAAGTATGCAATCTAATTAGAGTTGGCAAGTTTCTATCATAGTGAAAAAAGTGCCAAGAGGAAACCAATTTTTGCTAAAGAATATAATATAAATGCTTTTCTATTATTTTGGTCAAAATTTCTTTAAACCTTTAAAATGTAATTTATTATTACACGAGTATTAGTTAGTTAAAAATTAGTAGTATTAGTTATTTAAAAATTAGTATTAGTTATTTAAAAATTACACTAGTATTTTAAGTAGGATTCTTTCAGTGGAAGAAACCTCATTAAATATAGACCATTGAAATTACAAAAATTCAGGTAATTGCTTCTATAAAACCGCTATGCTAGTATGATTGGTAATTATAGTCAGGGCCGTAACCAGACTTTTGTTTCGGGGGGGGGGGGGTTTGACTCAAATATTTTCTGAGGTATCTCCTTACGGGTACTTTTATACGTTAAGTTTTAGATGACAACACAGGATTGAAATTTTGATGCACTAAATTTGAAAATTGTATAAACAATATGAATTCCAAGTAAAAGGGGGGTCCTCCCCTAGAAAAAAATTTGGAAATTTTCCCCTCAAAAGAGTGTTTTAGCTCATTTTGAGACCCTTTAGATTACACCCAAAGAGCACCACTCATTGTAAGCGGCCGAATTTTCAAGGTAAAAAGAAGGTACGTATATTGTAATAAATGGCAAACTGTTGAGGGGGTTTTGGGGTTCCTATTCCAGAAAAATTTTGAATTTTGCCCTTAAAAGGGGCATTTTAACTCATTTTGAGACATTTACATCAAAGAGGACCACTCCTTGTAAATCACACAAGTTTGAAGGAAAAACCATACTAAAGAGACTTCAAAATTTTGAGGGGGTTATGGGCAGTGGCGGATCCAGAGGGGGGGCCCTGGGGGTCATGGCCCCCCCCGAGAAACCCTAACAAATAGCTTAAAAAACACTTTCTTAATGCTAAAATTCAAAAATTTTCTGGGGGAGAACCCCCAATCCCCCCTTTAATATTTTGACATCTGTTTTAGAGTGTTTTTTCCTTGAAAATTCTTCCGCTTAAAAGAAGCTGTTCTCTTTTGGGAAATTTTAAAATAGATGAATACTATAGTTTAAAAGGGCGCATTTGCAAAAATTTTCTGGGAGAGGACCCCCAGCCCTTTTGAAAATTTGGCATCTATTTATAATTTCATCCTTGAAAATTCTGTGGTTTACATGCTTTCAAAATGAGCTGAAACTTTATTTTTGGAGGCAAAGTTTCAAAATTTTTCTCGGAGGTTACCCCCCAGACCCCCTATAAATTTCTCATGGTTACTTATTTACTGTTTTCTCCTTGAACTTATTTCTCTCCTCTACTTTTAGGAGCACAAGAAAGTTGCCCTCTTTAGGTGTTATCCAATGGGTACCAAATGTACAAAAATGAGTAAAAAAACTTCTATTTGTAGCCAAATTTCACAAAATTTTCTTGGGGAGGACCCCCAGACCCTCCTTTTGCTTTCGAGCTAGTATTACCTGATGAAATCTTTTTAACTTTAACAAAGTTTCGCATTTTATTTATGTTATACTCGGAAAATTGGGAGCCAAACACCTCGTGAAACATAAGTATTGTTATGCCCCTACAAAAAGGTTTCATCCCCCCACTATCTAAAACAATGGCAAGGGCCCTGGATATCCTCTAAGTTACTATAAACCCCTAAAAAGCTGCTTAAAAGCAAGCACTCTTCAAAAAAAATTCTGAGGCTCTGAAAATTTCGAATGTAATACCCTCCGACTCTGACATGGCCCCCCCCGAAAATCTGGTCTGGATCCGCTCTTGGTTATGGGGTCCTCTCTCTCCCCCAGAAAAATTTTGGAAATTTTACCCTTAAAAGTAGGATTTTGACTCATTTTGATACCATTTGGGTTATACCCGAAGAGGATTGCTCTTTGTGAGACATAATTTTCAAGAAAAATAGCAGTATAAAAATTGATGTCAAAATTTCGGGGGGGGGGGGGGTTGAACCCCTAACCCCCCCCTTGATACGGCCCTGATTATAGTTATTTTATGTGTTGCAAAATGTAATATTTAAATAAAGAATGTTTATGTAACATTTATACAAAAATAGCAGAAACCCTTCTAGCCAACATCACCTTTAAAAACTAACCTGAAATTTAGTGTTAAAAGTAACTTATTTTTCAAAAATTAATTATAATTAATTAATAGTAATTAAACTTACTTTTATTTTTTGGATTATGGTTTAAATTATTTATTTATGTAGCCAGTATGTTTAAAAAATTTGGAACATTTGTTTAGCTTTTAGTTGGTTTCTTCCATTTTTTCCAGTTTCTTCCACTGTCCTGGAAGAAACTAGTTTCTTCCGGAAGAAACCCAACCCTGCTTTTTTCTATGCTTTTGTTATGAAATTGCACATAATTTTCCATTCTACCTCCTTTTTTTTAATTATTTCTTTAAACTTTCTAATTTCGTCACTAGGAGAGCTGTAAACTGTTTCAATAAATTCAGCATTGCCACTTTTTAAGGGCACACCTTACTTCCATGTCCCTAAGAGAAGTTTCAAAATAAAAGCTGTGATGTTTTAATTTTTAAAACACCCTATTGGCAATGTGTGGGGGCGGATTCTTACGGAGACTCTTGTGGATTTGGTGTAGAGGGAATTGGGCGAAAGGGAATTATTTGCCTTTTCCCTACTTCTAACCAACCACATAGTAGGGGAGCCCATGATGCTAAATGTGGATTTACTCGAGCGCGTCAGATAATCATAGGGGGGATACCTTGCATGCTTTTGAGTAACTCCACCAAATATAAGCTCTCTATGTTGGTGGGTTTGTTTAGAACAGCCCGTCAAAATTTGAAAGAAAACTAGTTACATGGACATACTCGAGCGCGTCAGATTGGCTACCAAGGCAGTTTACAACTAGTTGAGCCTAGTTTCCTGGCTACTAGTCTATAAACATTTTGTTTAGTACATTTTTCTCAAAAAGAGCGATAGCGTCTTACCGGTCTTGGCTTTACTTTGCAACTTTGTAACCCTCCCGCTCCCTTCTTACCCACCGCTCAAATCGGCAGATTTTAGAAAATGTACACTTTTTAGCTGGTAACTAACCTACTTTATCATTATCTGACGCGCTCGAGTATGTCCATTTAACTAATTTTTTTTTTACAAATCTGACGGGCTGTTCTAGACAAACCCCCCTACATAGAGAGCTTATATTTGGTGGAGTTACTCAAAAGCATGCAAGGTATCCCCCTTATGATTATCTGACGCGCTCGAGTTACTACCCAAAAACACTCTGGGCTCCCCTACTAATATGGACCATTTGTCATTTAAACTTGAAAAAGGTGTTGAGTCTCTATAAAAAATAAAAGTTTTCTTAAAAAATAAATTTATTTTCACGACATCTCTTTGAAAAAGAGAACTTCTGTACAATGACCAAATGAAAACAATATGGGTTGGGAAGTTAGTTACTTTTATGTAAACAAAATCATGCAAGTTTAACTAAGCATTTTTAAAATTAAAGATGAAAAACTATCTTTAAATTGTATTATACACTTAAGATAAATTAATTTAAGAGCTAGTCTTAAGCTCAATTATTGTAGATCATATGCAAACTGAACTCAGGACAAACAGGAATTCTCTACACACACATGACAAATCCTGCTTTTTTATTTAAATAAATTTTTGACTTGTCAAAGGAATAAAAATATGTATAAATATATACAGGTAAGTGAAACTCTGGCCCATCACAGAAACTTATCCAGAGGTAATTGTAAACAAGGGTGAAAAACCAGAAAAATTAAAATACTGAATTAAACATTTAGTTCAAAATAGGGCTAGTCAAATGCTTTTACATGCAATATTTGCACTAACCATACGGATTTATTCAAAATTACAGGGAAAATGGGTATACAGAAAGGGAAATCTCAAGGGGTTAAGTGGGTATAAATTTGAAGTTTATATAAAAATATAACCAATATATTAAAGAATTGGTTTATCAATTTTAGGCAAAGCCTGCCTATAAATTCATAGGAATTAAAATGCCCATAAATAAATATGCTGGTAATAAAAGTATGACATGCATAAAGATATTAAAAAATGATTATAATAGCAATTTTGTGGCCTCAATTTTTAAGGAGGCTAAAAGTGGTTATCTTACACAGCAGATGACAATGAATGTTTTCTGGTTTTACAAAAGCAAATAATCTACAAGTCCAAGTGGACCATGCTAGATTGAAGGAACTAAAATACTTGCCAGGGGCTTGATAACAGACTGATTGGTTATTCCCAAGTTAACAAAAGGAGAAAAAAAAAGGTTTAAGATTTTGTTAGCAGTAAAGAAATATTGCATGCAGGGAAAAAAATGAATGAATAATGAACTTTTGGTGGTGCATTTTGTTTCATTTTTAGATGAACTTATTAGTGTCTGATATTTGGAAATCAAGAAAAATATTAAAAATAAGCACCTACCTTACCCATTAAATAAGTTTTTCACACATTGCTTAGCAATCCCCTTGTCCAGTTTTAAGCTAAAGTAGGCACTTATGGCAAGTATAAAGGTTCCCCATTTTGTCCAATAAGTAAAGTTTGACCATTTAGTTTGTCACATATGCCAATGCAGCTATTGAGTTTATCTAATATACAGGAAAGGACATCCCTATTCATGACATACTTTTTGTCCCTCACCCTCTTGTACACTTCGTGGGCCTGCGCCAGTACTTGGTCTACGAGTTCTGCGGTCTTCGGAGGCCTAACCTCTGGAACGGCCTCTTCTTCGAACGGATCAGCCCCTGGAGAAGGAGGTGGGGAGAAATGAGGGACCAAAAATTTCCAGGCCACAGCATGTATGTGGTGACAGAGGTTTGCATTGATCAAACTGCACGAACACGTACAAGAGTACATGTGCACACACACGTCGCACTGTTCACACTTGAGCTTGCAATCTTCAGGGCACATGTCCACGTCGCAAGAGACGTAAACGTCTCCCTCCTCCTCCTCCGTCTGAATCAGCCAAATTTTGTCGGAGAGAGAGGTCACGCTCTCGGTGGGGATGTCCAGGCCCAAGTTGTGGTACATGTTGATGGCACTCACGGCGATTTTTATGTTCTCCTCGTCTAGCACCTTTGACAAACGGTCCAGCATTTTACGCCGAACCAGTTTCATGATCACGAGTAGGAACTTGTCCAGTCGCCGCTTGCTGCGCTCTTGACAGCAGAAGCGGAAGGCGTAGTGCAGAGCCTCCAGGTGCATGCTGACATTGGGTTTGAAACTCTTGCGGTAGCACTGAGCCCACAACTTGGCATTTTGGTAGTATTTCTGTACAAAGGCACCCAGATTCTGGGACAGTTGGTCGGATGCAAGCTCATTTATGTATTTTTCGTAAATGGACTGAAAAATAGTTTCGTTCTGACATTCCATGAGGACTTTCAAGATGTTATACACGTCGACTCGCCGCTGAGTTTTGTAAGTTCGCAGCTGCAGTTTTATTTCGTTCTGCATGTACCACAGGCACCAAAGCCACCTAGGCTCTCCACCCATCACTTCTGACCAGGCTTCATAATAAAATGACTTTTGGTCAGACATGAAGTAGGTACACTCAACGGTGCCAGTAGAGTCTCTGATGGACACAAAGAACTGCAGGGCTATTTCCTTTGTTAATTTATTGCTGATGCAAAAGGCAACTGGGAATGCAATGTTACACTCGTCCATAACTGTCAGAACTGTAAAATGAAAGCGATTTCCTTTTTTGCGATCCAACGAGTCGACACAAACAACTTCTTTATCGGCAGCCAGGAAGATCTGTTTTTGAAACTCAGTCATAATAATAAGCAAGAATTCTTCATGGTCCAATTCCTGTTTATAGAAGAGGACAGGCGAGTCTTCCATTTGACAGATTGTGCGGATCCAGAGGTCTGTGCTTTCAGCATCGCTCAGTCCGTTGTTGAAGTCAAAAGATGTATAAGAGCTAGTAATATACTTGATGTCTTTTTTCTTCATTAAGAATAACTGAGACTGGTCATATTCTGCTTGATGGTCTCGAATGTCATCCAAGAAAGTATCCACCGAGACTCCTTTGGCTACAGAATCTGAAACAGAAAAAAAAATGTTTACAGGTTGGGGAAATAATATTTTTAATAAAATATTTTTTTTTGAATTATTAGTTCATAATTGATTTTTAAAGTAAAGTTTCTTAAGGAGCATTATGAAGTCTTCTGGAACTGAAGGAAAAATTGGAAACAGCATGAAAAAAATTGCTTCTTTTTCCTCCATCAGAATCTAGATTTTTTTAGAGAACTTGTAGATAGAATTTTTATGTTGAGATCAACATTTTCTACCACTCAAAATATACAGAGAATAATATCAAACTATCGAGTTTCCTTTATGGAGAAGCTTTTCAAATGCATTTTTCACAAAAAGCCTCATATTAATCCTGATAAGGACAGATCTCTTTTGAAATAGAAATTTCCAGCTACAAAAATATTTTAGTTTTTCCACCTACACAGGGTCTAAGTTATACTACCTTATACTACCTCCAAATTAAAAACAAAGACTTATGGCAATACTTACCCTGTATTGCAGCATGCTCCTCTGGGGAAATTTGCACAAAAGAAGTATCTTTTCCATGGCCATAATGTTCAGGCCAATACTTGATTACAACTCCTGAGTCTGGAGTTTCAATGCAATAAATTGTTGCAGTGCACTGAATACCAAGCTTCCAAGAGCCAGCTTTCCTATCCATCATTTTATTATTGGGTTTGCTTTGCTGACCTCTGTAATACCTTCCTGATCGGTGACAACTGTAGAAGTGAATCAAACCAGACTTCAATTTCTTGGATCCATGTTGCTTGATGTAACAAGACATCTCTCTACGTTCGAGTTCGAACTTCCATTTTTTGAAAGCTAGGGAAAAAACAGTTGGTTCAGCTACAAAAATAATCACATTTAAGAACACTTTTCCCTCAATTTAATACTTTAATTGTGTTGTTAGGTTGAATACTAACATCTAATTGTGTCGTTATAGTGTTCTGAATATGTTTACTAAGTGTTAGAAATATGTTCCAAAACACAAATGTTCTGTCCCTGTATAATTATTTAGCAAACATCACTACTTTTTCTTACACAAAACAATCAAAATACCTTTGGTTATATACAAGTATTCATGATAGTGTTTAGTACTTAGGGTTGCCAATGATGGCTTGACCAAAGGTGATGCAAATTTGCTGCACCTGCACCCGTAACCTAAATTTATGAAATTCAAATTTTTATTAACTTTAAATTACACAAAAAAAGTAATCTTTTTACTTTAGTTTTTTCTCTTTATCCTTTTCCAATTTATAATCTTAAACAAATTTTAATACCCAAAATGAGGCATTAAAACTTAAAACTGTTGAGAGCATTACCTTGTAACAAATCAAATTATCAAGAATTTAGCATGATGAGCTTTGAAATAAGAGGTATGCTGTTGTCTAAACACCCCAAACCCAGGTACAGCTGAGGAAAAAAAAAACGTTACAGTAGACTTTGCGGGCGAACGGGTGGGGTTAGAAAGATGCTGTTGGTGTCATTTTTCAGGATTTAGTGTATGCTTGAAAAAACTAATTGACTATTTTTCTCTCAGAGGTCGTCTTCTGGCGCAACGCAATAAAAAGTGCAACTTTTTTCATGGCGACCCCCAATTTTTATTCGATTTTATGAAAGATTATCCTAATTTAACCCTAAAAACCGAGTTTAATTTAATTTGGTCATGAAACATAGCCCTGAGAGACCGTCAAAAAATGAAAAATTCATATACAAAGCCTTAAATTAGTCGCCAACATCCGACCGCCAAGTAAGAATTTCTGTCAACCTACCAGTACTAGTGAACCGATTTTCATTAATATTTCAGTTTTAATTATCGAAACATGAGATAAGATTTTTTGTTTTAAGTTTTAATAAGCATGTAAATATTATGGTTAATTATTTTATTTTTTTTATTTATATTAGTTTATTAGTAATTTATTTTTTTTTACGTGTGAATAAATACACGCTTTGACGGAGGGAGTAAATTGAGCTAATTTTCGTGTTGAAAACGTGTAAAGAAAAATAAAAACGCAAGAAGCGCCAAATCATCGATAAATCGCCAAGCCTAAAAAATAACTGCAACGTTTTTTTTTTCCTCAGCTGTACCAAGTAATTGAATAATGATTTTTACTTTGAGATTGTTGTGGAACCTGATGTACAATAGAATCACACCAGGTCCAACACTTCTGAATCAAACCATCAAGTACTGTTTATACTTATTTTAATTTCTAGTTTTTCTCCAACCAATAAAAAACAATTATATCATCAGCTGATTTGACAACTCAATAAAAGTTTTAATTTTTTCTAAACTTTTTTAACTCTTGAACTTTCTTTTTTTTTCTCAATACAAATGGATTTAGAAGAAAGCAAGTTTTCGGTATCATTCTGGTAGTGTTCAAGTAGATATGTATTAAAAAGAGTGATTATGTTTCTCTGTGATTTTAAAAAAAATATCATTTAATAAATTGAATGTAGAATAAATTGAACTACATGTCAACTGTAGATAAACATTTAAAAAGAAAGTGTGGTTTTTATCTTCTATGATCTCGTTGAATATGACTCCAAGTTGAGATGATGATGCTTGGTGATATTGAACCTAAAGGTGTCTTTTCAGACGATTTTTGTTAACTCTTTCAACAGTATTTTATAATTTCATTTGGCATATCAGCAAGTCTAAACTTAGGCTGAGGCAGCGATGTAGAATTTCAGTAAATAAAAGCAACAAACTTTGGTTTGAGAAAAAGGGTACTTACGTATTATCCCGTCGACCATTCAGCGGCCGTCTAATTCCGCGGCACGGTAATAGTAAAGTCAATGGGATCTGATAACGTTTTCGGATTCAGCGTCACGGTCGACGGTATAATACGTAAGTACCAGAAAAAGTTGCTAAGTATAACTTAACTTTATGCGAAGTGATAGGGTGAATAAAATATAAAATGTATTTAAAAATAGCAGAAACAGTTTGTAGAAGCATGCTCAATGGAAGCTACAGCTACTTGAGCTAACCCTTAACAAATTCAAAGTTCTGTTAAAAAAACCCGATATTCCATGACAAACTAAAACATTTCATGACCTTAACGATTTAATTATCATAGGAATAATGTTACTTTTAATTTGTTATAGCGAACTTTCAGTCAGAATTCGTAAAAATCAACAGATTAAGTGATTAGAGCAGGTAAAAAGGGGTAGGGGGAGAGTTAATGAATCCATATATACTCCAAAATATTTTGGTTGGAATGTTTGTATTGGTTGTTTGACATTTTGCACCTGGCGAGAATGTCTCATACTAGGAACTATATCCACATTTATATCTTATTTCATATTTCGTTGTTCTGATTATTTTTTTTCTAAATTTGTTAGATGGTCTTTTCGTTAAAACGATCAGATGTTGTTGGTCCTGTGAGGGCCACTATATCAAGGTTCTACAGTAGAACAAATTTACTTTTAATACTCGAGGTTTTGAATAATGGAGTTTAACTTAGGAGTGTTGGTGCTGTGATAAAGATCATCAGTGAATGAAAATAAATGACAAACTATATTTCTGAATATAAGCCCAGACTTTGAAAAAAAAATCCAATGCCAAAATGGGGGCTCAGATCTCAAGAATTAAAAAATATTCACAAAAATGAACTTGTATCTATTGCAGCATTTACACTAGAACATAAAAATAAAAATTCTGCAAAGTAATAACAAAAAAATAATTCTACGCTCTGTGTACACATGAGCACCAAAATTATTCAACTATGATAAGGAGCAAATTTTGTACCAACATGTATTCTTATTGATTTGCTGAAACTTAAAATATTCAGTTCACACTCAATAAATGCAATTTTGTTGAACTGTGTTCCATTTAGATTAAATTGAAAATTTCAATTAAGAGTTTAAAAAAATCAAAAAGAGTTAAGAGATCTCACCAGTCATATCAGGAAGTTTCAGAATCTGATAGTCAGTTTTATGTCCATGTACAAGTTTTAAGTGACTTCTGAGTTGGGTAACTCTTGAAAAGGTAATATTGCACTCTATACATTGGATTCCAGTACCACTGGTGGTTGGTACAGGTTTTTCTAAAAATACATTTAAGAATTAATACATCAACATTTATTTACATAATATATAATTTAAAAAAGTAGAAAATAATATTGCTTATAATGTTGTTACAGATTTCAAGCACATATTTTAAAGCAATACTTTTATTTTAAAGCTAAATTGAGGATTAAGTTAACATGCTATGTACAGTTTGTATGGAAAAACTTGGCAAAAAAAAGCACATGAACAAGAATATAAATTGAGATAAAAATAATCAGCTGAATAATAGTAATAGAAAACACTAACAGAAGTATTGTATGACTTCTGTTTTTATGTGTAGTAGGTAATCACAACATTTATAAGTTAAGTTCAAATATCTTATTTGAATAATTATAATGAAAAAAATTATTAGAAATTTAAATTAATAGAAAATTAGTAAGAATACCAAATTTTGGACACAGTTCACAATCAGTGCAATCCACTTTTTCACATCCAGTTCCAGTTGCTGCCTCTGAAACTAGTGCAAAAGAACATGAATTAATATACTAAACAGAAGAATGAAGCAGTAACAATCAAGCAATCAAATCAAGAAAAATATTTCTCACATGTTTTCTCTCGCACAAAGTATGGCTCGAAGCACGTGCATTCAGAATCATCAACGCGTAGTGGCACTGAAAAAAAAATACATAAACTTTTTAGTCACTAAGTTTTTATTGCTAGAGGCATAATACGTATAATACGCATAATTTTTGAAAATTTCTAATTTGCGTTGCTTTGAAATTGTCAGAAATTAAACCAGATATGGCCTCAATGAGCATGTCAAAACAAACTCATCTTTCTCATTAGGACTACTCATGAATTTACAGTACAATCTGCTAGTTAGAGACTTAAGGTTTACAGTTGTATTCCACCTTCATTCAATCCTATTATTACTTTTATTTCTTCTGATTCAATCAAAATGAAAGGTTGAAAGTACCAACATTTTTCTCTTTTGTGAATACTATACATTGGCATAGCGGCCAACATTTTAAAACATAAATTAGGGAGATTGTTCACAAAAATTAGGGAGATTTTCACACAAATTAGGGAGATTTTTACAACATCTAATTTTGTTAGAAATACAGTACTTCTCCAAGACTTAAGAGTAAAAACAAATTAAAAATAATACTATATAAGGATTCTCACAACAGAAATACTACTTAAAACTTTTTTTCTTAACTTTTACTACTAATTTTTATAAGAAAAACATTGCACACTTTTAAATAAAAACTTCTTATTCTATCCAAAACTTCAAAAAACTCTCGCTCCTAGCCTATTATTGACTGGTTTCTTACAACTCCCAGTCAGAAAAGCGAAAATTGCTGTTAAAATCCTCAAACTTGATTTATAAAGAAATTCGGGAGATTTAATACTTTTTCTGGATATTGGGAGATAACAGTGAAATTCGGGAGTCTCCCGAAAAAATCGGGAGAGTTGGCCACCATGCATTGGTATGTTTGCTTAAAGAATAGTAGCATAAATCATCTATATAACTTTTATTAATCAATGAAAACTTACTATGTTTCTCAGCTTTGCAGAACATACATCTATTTTTAGGAGGCACACAATCACATCCAGTTTGATGTCCTTGATGTTTTACTAGAATTAAAATAGTAAAGATATTAAGTTTCAAAAAATTTATTAGTTTTACTTAGGTTTATATTTGGTTGGTATATATATAAGGTTTATTGGAAATATCTGGGTCCATTGAGACGCTGATGTGACATTAGCATACTTGCCAACTAATGAAAACTTACATCAGTAAAACTTATTATGAAATTTTACAAAACTTCAATTTAATTACTTCAAATAAAAAAGGTAAGTACATACTATTGATGCATTATTACCTTATTTAAAAATTTTCACATATTTCAAGAGTCCAACAACAGAATAGCATGGCAATACTGAACAGTTCTGTCTCAATAATTGGGTTAACTTATATTTCAGGGACATTTTTCTTTGGTTTCTGATCTGACGAACCATTTCCAAAAACCAAGTAGTCCATTTATTTGGATTTTACAAAAATTGACGTAGGAAGAGAAAAGAAGTACAAAAATTCAATTCAATAATCTGTCACTAATATTGTCAAGCTGTGTACGTTGCCAAAATTAAAAATAAGTTCAAAAATTGTACACCAACTTAATAATTCATAATACAGTTAGATCAATGCCAACAACAAAAGTTTGCCAATATTTCAATATTAGGCAAACAAAACAGCTTGGCTAAGGCGACAGATAATGGAACTGAACGAAACAAAATATAAATGACATAATGTATTAAAAATCTACCCTCACCAGAAAAAATCATACACCTACTACCTATACATAAAAATATTCAAAAATAACTAGAATAAATCAATGTAGCTTTTAATAAGGAAGTTGTTAAGGAAGTTAATAATCATTTCATCAACTTTTAAATAATTAGGTAATAAAACTTACGGTTAGTTTTTCGTCGAATGCAATTTTTTGATTTGCATGCCCCTGTGTAAGTGTCAGTACCCTCTTCATCAGGTACATCTAAAAAATGAAAAAGTAGTTAAAATCAAACACTTTTAAATTTATTCAGTATTCAGATCCATATTGGCTGTCACAAAATTGGATTAAATATTATTCTCAATGTCATTTCTTTTGTTCTTTAAAAATAAATAAAATCAATGTTTCACTGGTTTCCAAATTTGATCATATGAACCCCTGCAGTTCAGGAAAACCTTCGAGAGGTCCATGAGAAATGAAATTAGAAGGTCCATGAGACTAACACTGGTAATATCTATATATTTTAAACATGGCTTATTCTTTAAAAAACATTTTGTGAGAGCTCATGCATTGGCTTTATTTCTAAAAAAATTTGAAGCAGAGCAGAAAAGCAGTATGCTCTTATGAAGCAAATCTGGCCTACAGATTTTCATCGCCAAATTTCGCGACTGATTGTGGCCGTCACAATTCATACTTGGCGACAAAATAAAATAGCCAAATTCAGCTACAGGCCAGATTTGTTTCATTTACCTAGGATAATTTTCACTGATTTTCAATGTTATGATCAAAACAGTAGGTATTGGTTCAATTCAATTCCGTTATCTATCATTAAAAATTGGCAAAACTATTTTAAGCACCCAAATATTCATTGTTTTAATTACACTATAATATAGCAGTAATTTTAACAAGTTTGCAATTTTAGGCACAACTTTTGCTTTGTGGTCTAAGGTCTAATCAACAGCTATTTGTGATTTTTGAAGGGACAGATAACGGAATCATACCATAATTAATGAAGAAATTTTTAAAAAAAGTAGCATATCACTGTGACTTTTCTCAGCACCAGCAAGTTAGATATACTATTAGTGTCTTGTCTAGTTAAGCAAATAAGTCAGGAAGTGATGCTTGGTAGCATAATGGAATAGGAACTTACACAAATTTGATTCTGGATCAGCACATTTCATTGCATGGACTTTTTTCATGTGTTTAATCCAATTTTTGTGAAGTTTGAAAGTGCTACCACAAAGTGCACAGGAAAAGTACTTCATTCTTTCAGAGCCATGAAATACTTGCATGTGTTTGGTCAAGCTAGATTTGACTCCAAAAGCTTTACCACATATTTCACAAATATGGGCTTTAGTTTTAGTACCTCCTGTCCTCTGAGCAAAGCTATAGGGTGCAGAAGGTTCTTCCACATGGAGGGATCGAGAAGATGTTTGAGAAGTACTGGGAATTGTGTAATTCTTTTTAGGAGTATCGGAGGGAACAGATTCTTCCTCTGGCACATCATTGATGTCCTCTTCTGTAGGGTGACCAATAGTTATTTCCATAGGAACTATGGCAGAACCAGTATCAATTGCTATATTTTGGGTGTTTCCAGCCATGGTCTCAGCAATTGTTTTTTCAAGCAAAGAATAAGCATTTGCATCCAACTGGAGGGATGGGTTTTGTTCTATGATACTTTGAGCGATGGTAGTAACAACAGAATTGTGGGTCGAAACATCCATTTCTGCAGCACTACTAGGATCAATCAAAATATGAGCAACAATTTTTTCCGAATCGAGATATTCCACTTCACCAGCACTCACTTCCATCTCTTCCGACATTTTGCTTGATTTTTGAGCTTGAATCTAAAAGCACATGTACATAAAAGTTTCGGGAGATCCCTTTGTTTGTTTACAAGTCAAACACGTTCGTTAGTTTGAATTTGGTGGAAAGTAAATTTCAAATTGCATCCGATAGGAAAATAATTTCTACCACATAGCAAAAAGCCAAGATGCCCCTTTCGTCTTTCCTTTGGATTGCAGCTAAATAGTTATTTCTACAGTGAAGGGAAAAGAAGGAAAAGCCTATAAACCGTCAATATTCAAGAGGAGCTACCATTGGTTCTTGGCGTCTAACGCTTTTACGTAGTAATGAAAAGAACCAATAGCAGAGCCGGTTTTTCTCCTGAACATGTTTGAAGGAGCGCTATGTACATTCGCCCAAGACTGGAATGGACTGGAAGGGTGACTGGCATCCAGTGAATTGCAATTCTTTGCACTTTGCAGTTCCACTCTGTCCGCTACCCTAGAACTTGAACTCATACGAAATACGTCAAGTTTACGTAACTGTAACTAGAAGTAAACGAAATTTGGCCATGCATGACAAAAAATTGAACAAATCTTCAACCTTGAACGTTTTTGGTGTTGAGTATCAGTATCTCCTAGAATATTTAAAATACTTTCATGATTTTTTTAAACTTTTTTAATCTCGCTGGTAGGGGTGCTGTAAGCCATTCCCAATAGAGCATTCGCACATGACGTCACTTGGAGGACAAAAACAACGTTGCTAAGGCTGTTGTTAGGGGCGGGAACTAGAAGCATCCAATAGAAGCATTCGCAAATGATGTCACTGGCGGGCAAAAACAACGTTGCTAAGGCCGTTGTTAGGCCGAGTCATGTGATTGAAAATGCTCTATGTATTCGGCATTGGGCATTGGCATTGTTGAAGTGCGTTCAAGATTTGTCCAATTTTTTTCGTGTATGGCCAAATTTTGTTTACTTCTAGTTGCAGCTATACGTAAACTCCGTAAAAGAGAAAGAGAGAGAGAATGAGAATTTTTTTTATAGGATTCTCTTTTTTATCCAGAAACTAAATGTTCTGGAGGTACGATCCATAGGCGCCCACTTAAAAAATATTTAGGGGGAGGGGCAATACTAGACAATAAAGAATATAAAATAAAAGAAATACAACCATAAAGTTTACGTGAATCTCAGTTTAAAATACCCCCTTTTTGTGGAACAGAATGGATCAAAAACTGCAATGAATTTATTTAAAAATATTTATAAATAGAGATCTAGAAAACCGATTAATTTTAAGGTAAATTTCAATTTTTTTAATAAGAATATCTTATAAAAAATGCTTAAAAAAAACCCAGATATGTTCTAGAAAACTTCGATTTTTCCAAAAATTGTTCACATTATGGAAAATTTGTAGAAATAAATTTTCAGGGTAGTCCGCACGAGTTAACAAAACATGTTTCTTTATTTTTAGGAAAATTTTAAATTATGCTTAATTGGCTTAACAATTTTTGGTAATCTTTTTGGAAAATGTTAAATTAAACAGTATTATATACAGTAATGATAATTAAATTCAAAAACATCCCCTCTAACAGTTTCTTGTTATCCCTTAAGGGTAGTAAAAGACAAGCTATTTCACTAATTAAATAATTAATAACCTTAAGGGGTCGGTTTTTTTTTATTTTCATTGAAAATCTTCCAAATAGGTAGAACTTCATGCTAAAAATCAAGCTGAAATTTATACAACTCTTTATATTATGAAAAGAATGGAATATCTTTTTATTGTTATCATTTTTAAATTTAACTAAATTACTTTAAATTAAAATATGTCCAGTTTAAAAAAAAACTGTTCTAACTTTTTAAAATAAAGAAATGATATACTAATAACAAAAAGTAATGAAAAAATTTAAACATATATTATTATTAGTTAAACATTTTAATTTATAACATTTTCATGGTTTCAAGCATTTGATATTAATTAATTATAATAATGGATTAATATGGGATAGCTGCTCTTTGGACGTTTTGATTGGTTCTTATACTCAGGCATCATCTCTAAGTTTTCAATAAAAAAATATCACTACTCGACAAAAAAATAGGGTCAAAATGCTTCTGACACAACACAAGCAGATTCTTGTGTAAAATGGTCCCCTGAATCCGAATCCGACCCCCGTTTTTCTCCATCACGCTCAGATTTTCAGGGAACAGCCCCTCCCCCTTTTTACGTTTTTCTACGACTTTATAACTTTGAACTCGATTTTCAGGGTCAAAAAACATTGCTTTAGTCTTCAAATTGCACCCCAGGGGACAAGAAAGGCTCAAATTAATAAAATATGGAAATTCATAACAAATGGATAGGTTTAAGGGGTAATTACCCCCCTAAAAACGCAAAAAAATCGTTAAAAATAGAAGGATTTGTCTACCCTATTTATTCTGCTTATTTTTGAAGCAAATAAATTTTAAAGGGTTTTAACCCTTCCCCAAGGACCCAAATTTAATAATGACATGCAGCAATGATTTTTAGGAAAAGCGGTTAAGGAGTTATCGCCCCCGAAGCACCCGCGGAAGGGTTCAAAAGACTCTCTGAATCGCGCTGGCGCTCTGCATTGTTGTCCTCAGCCGTGCATCTAATAACAAATTGAAACATGGAATACCTCCATAAAACTGGCCAGTTACTAACGAAATAAAGAATTTCCACTAAGTAAAGTCTTAAAATATAAGAAAATTCCCATTTTGTAACTTTTCAGCGATTCAGAGAGCCTTCTGAACCCTTCCGCGGGTGCTTCGGGGGCAATAACTCCTTAACCGCTTTTCCTAAAAATCATTGCTGCATATCATTATTAAATTTGGGTCCTTGGGGAAGGGTTAAGAAAAAATTTTTACCCTTTAAAATTTTAACCCTTTAAAATTGATTTGCTTCAAAAATAAGCAAAATAAATAGGGTATAACAAATCCTTCTATTTTTAACGATTTTTTTTTTGCGTTTTAGGGGGGTAATTACCCCTTAAACCTATCCATTTGTTATGAATTTCCATATTTTTGTTAATTTGAACCTTTCTTGTCCCCTGGGGTCCAATTTGAAGACTAAAGCAATGTTTTTTGACCCTGAAAATCAAGTGAAAAGTTATAAAGTCGTAGAAAAACGTAAAAAGGGGGAGGGGCTGTTCCCTGAAAATCTGAGCGTGATGGAGAAAAACGGGGGTCGGATTCGGATTCAGTGGACCATTTTACACAAGAATCTGCTTGTGTTGTGTCAGAAGCATTTTGACCCTATTTTTTGTCGAGTAGTGTAGTCATGGTAGTTTAAATAAATAGTCATGGTTTTTTTATACATATTTTTGTAGGAATTATTTTATTGTTAGAATTAGCAAGTTATATATTTATATTGTATTAAGTCTAAAATAAAAATAAATAGAATACAACAAATAGAATTCATACCCTGCCATACTGCAAAAAATATATTTTTAAAATATTTTAGAATTATTTTATTTGTTTTATTTATTACACATTCAGAGAAATATTCTTGTATTTAAATAAGAATAGAATATTTTCAAGGTTGTTAAGTATTTAAATACTTAGTAACGGAAATACTTTTTAAATACTTTAAAAGTATTTAGTTACATTAGTTACTTTTTGAGTATCAAACTGGTATTTAACTACAAAAATTTTAAAGTAACTAACTCTTTGTTACTTAAATACCTATGCTGTACTTTAGTTACTTTCTAAACCCAGAATTTAAAAAACGGAATCCAACATTGGAGGGGAACAAAACACTTCTTCCTGCTTCCGCATAGCCCGAGGGGAAAAAGCGTTCTCGGCAGTGGCCGACTGCCCGACCGGACACCCGGGCGACAGCGCTGACAATCCTCCCCCGACAATTTATAGCCCCCCTGTGTTGACAAGGAGCGGGCGCTTGTGTGTTCTCTGGGTGGCCGGCCGCCTTGCAGGTCGAATTGCAGTGCAGGAGATGGAATAGCCGATATGGCACCGTTTTATACTTTTATGGCCACTAATTGTTCGTAGTTTCTTGTTTTCCCACCCCACCTTCCACGAACCAAAGGGAGGGAGGGCACATTTTCAAGGGCAAAGGCAATCAAATCTTAGCCTTCTTCAGTCCCTTTTTGTTTGTGCTCTCGAAAAGCTGCAAGTTTCCTGCCTCCTGGATAGAAGAAGTATATTTATTTAAGAAGATCAACTGCTTAGAAGTATAATGTCCCAAAAAGAGCTAGGTTGTGTTTATATTTTTTTTTTAAAGTAGAGTGAAGGGATTAAGGATTTATGTTTTCTTTATATTTTTATCTAGATAATTACAATTGATTTTTATTTTTTGATATTTGTATATGACATGGGACTTGAAAATTCTCCAGTTTTTGCTCAAAAGGCCTTTTATAAAACGTCCTACTCTCAAACTAATGTTAATGTAGTATGCTTACAAGATTCTATGAAAATATTATTTTGAAAGTTTACAACTTTCTTTCTATGTTCCCGTGTAATAATTTTGTTTTTACTAACCGGAATTTTCGTATAACCTTTTGTATAGAGTTTTTTAACAAGATACTCTGATTAAAAAAAAATTAACTAAATAAAAAAAAAATTCCGAATTACACTATATACAAATCTAAGGGTATTTTATTTTTTCATTCCATAAGTTTAATTTCATGAAAGCAAACAGTTTTAAGGAACCTCCAAAACTGTATTTATGAAGAAAAACTAAGCCCCCCCCCCGAAAAAATATTACCATCCTTTAACTTTTTTCATATTGATTGTATTTTGGTAATTAAAATAAAATCCTTCCATAATAATAAAAAAAAAACAGTTAAAACTTAAATATTCATTTTTATAGTAGTAAATAAATTGTGTTGTAATTTATATATTTAAACTCCTGGACTTTTATTTTGAAGTTTAAATATAATTTCTATGAAGTAGTTTCAAAAATTAATCCATTCCCGGGAATGACTGAAATTCCGGGGATTTCCCGGGAAGATTATACTATGACTAAATATACTAATGACCTGAAAAAATACTATATTATTTATTTATTCATTTTTGGGATTGTTGGTCGTGTCTTTAGGAATTTAAATCCATAGGGGAGAGTACCCCAAAGCGGGTATGCTAACTTTGAAAGCTCAAAAACCTTAATTATTGTTTGATTGTAATTACATATTTGATTTTATATAATACTTTTGTGCTTCTGGGGAGAGGCTTTTCAGCTCTTTTAAACTAATGGTGCCCCCCATGGGGCGAGACATCATAATTTTAAATAAATTTTAATTCAAATTTTATTTTCTTATTAAAATTAGAAATTGATTTTAAAATAAATTTTAATAATTAAAATAATTTTTTAATTTAAATCTTAAAAATTAATTTAAATTTTAAAAATTAATTTTATTAATTTAAATTTTAAAAATTAATTTTATTAATTTAAATTTTAAAAATTAATTTTATTAATTTAAATTTTAAAAATTAATTTTATTAATTTAAATTTTAAAAATTAATTTTATTAATTTAAATTTTAAAAATTAATTTTATTAATTTAAATTTTATAAATTAAAATTTTACTGGTAAAGTAACTGAAGGTCGTCTTAAATACTTTTCATGTACTCTATTTGTACTCTATTTAATTACATTTTTGGGGTATTTGTATTTAATATTTAGTTACTTTTTCTGAAATACTTGTATTTGTACTCAAATACTTTTTAAAAGTAACTTTAACAACCTTGAATATTTTAGACTGTTTAGTGGAAATATTTCTAAAATTTCTTTTCTTTCTTTTAAAGCTTTCTGATTCTAATAGATGGCAGCACCAGCATGATAAATGGCACCGCTGAATAGAAGTGAACATTTCCAGCTAGAGCTAGCCCAACTAGATTAAGCATTGTCACTGTCAGTGGCGGATCCAGAGGGGGGGCCCTGGGGGCCATGGCCCCCCCCGAGAAACCCTAACAAATAGCTTAAAAAACACTTTCTTAATGCTAAAATTCAAAAATTTTCTGGGGGAGAAGTCCCAATCCCCCCTTTAATATTTTGACATGTGACATCTGTTTTAGTGTTTTTTTCCTTGAAAATTCTTCCGCTTAAAAGAAGCTGTTCTCTTTTGGGAAGTTTTAAAATAGATGAATACTATAGTTTAAAAGGGCGCATTTGCAAAAATTTTCTGGGAGAGGACCCCCAGCCCTTTTCAAAATTTGGCATCTATTTATAATTTCATCCTTGAAAATTCTGTGGTTTACATGCTTTCAAAATGAGCTGAAACTTTATTTTTGGAGGCAAAGTTTCAAAATTTTTCTCGGGGTTTACCCCCCAGACCCCCTATCAATCTCATGGTTACTTATTTACTGTTTAAACTTATTTCTCTCCTCTCCTTTTAGGAGTACAAGAAAGTTGCCCTCTTTAGGTATTATCCAATGGGTACCAAATGTACAAAAATTGAGTAAAAAAACTTACTATTTGTAGCCAAATTTCAAAAATTTTCTGGGGGAGGACCCCCAAGCCCCCCTTTTGCTTTCGAGTTAGTATTACCTCATGAAATCTTTTTAACTTTCACAAAGTTTCGCATTTTATTTATGTAATATACTCGGAAAATTGGGAACAAAACACTTCGCGAAACTTAAGCATTGTTATGCCCCTACAAAAAGGTTTCATCCCCCCCCACTTTCTAAAACAATGGCACGGGCCCTGGATATCCTCTAAGTTACTACTATAAACCCCTAAAAAGCTGCTTAAAAGCAAGCACTCTTCAAAAAAAAATTCTGAGGCTCTGAAAATTTTGAATGTAATACCCTCCGACTCTGACATGGCCCCCCCCCGAAAATCTGGTCTGGATCCGCCCTTGGTCACTGTCAGTGCTGTTGTAACAAAATATTCGGGGGACTCACCTTTTACTTTTCCACCGTTATTTATTTTTTTCAAAAGCACCATATTTCGGGGGATGGTCCAAATATTTTGTAGGACTGCGTCCCCCCCGTCCCCCCTGGACCTTCAGGGGCCGTCCATAAAGGATGGAGGGTGTTCATTAATCTGTCACACTTTGTGACTAGGGGGAGAGGGGGGGGGTTAAGAATTAGGACATCACACATTGAAAATCAACAAAGCAAAAACTAAGTGACGATTTTTTTCTAGAAAATGTAGTTTAAATGACTTTTTTATAAAATTACTACGTATTACTAACAAAATAAGAGCTCACATACAAATTACAAGGTAGGGTGCACTTAAACTTGAATAAAACAGGGGAATTGAATGGGAGCATTCCTCCTGAAGTGTGATTAATGTATTATAATTTATTTTTATCCTCCCAAATTGTTTTCTTAAAAAAGCAAATTCGGGGGTTTTTGTGTTTTTTTCAATTTTTTCTTAGCTTTTTTATCTTTCTTTTCATCCTTCTCTCATCTTTTGTTTTATTGTTCTTTTCTTCTATCTGTTTCCTTTCATTCTCGTTCATTTTTCTTAATTTTATTTTTCCACTCTTTATCATTCCCCCTCTCCTTCTTTTTGATCGCTCTCTTTCTCCTTCTTTCTTTTCCTTGATCTTGCTTTCTCTCTTTGTCTTACATTTTATTACCAACCGTCCTTTCAACATTCTTCCCCTCTGTTTTACATAACAACCCCATCTTGCGAGACATAAAAAAACAACAACCAAACCAAACAACCTCTAAGCACAGACAGCAGCACAAACTTTTAAGATTCGTCCAATTTTTGTCATCTATGGCCGAATTCCGTTTACTTCTAGTTACGTAAACTTGACATATTTGGTATGAGCTGTAGCTGCTAGGGAAGCAAATGCAGGGAGAGAGAAGTGTAGTAAGGGGCCATTCATTAATTACGTAAGGGTCCCGAGGGGGAGGGGGGGGGTTGGAAAAATCTCTACATACCCTTACTTGGGGGTGGGGGGGGGATTTTCAAAGTTAATGTAAACAAATTCCAATTATTCTAATCAAATTACTATTGAATAACCCCAGTAAACTTAAAATGCTGACGATTTCGGTATATTATCGAAGCTTTAATTTAAAAAAAATGAAGGTATATCAGATGTATATTTTTTATTGGAGTAGTAGAGAGTTGAGATAAAAAACGAAATGGAATCTTACGTTAGAATAGGGGGGGGAGGGGTTTGAAAAATCTTACGTACACTTACATGGGGGTAGGGGGGTCAAAAATTGCCAAAATCATCCTTACGTAATTAATGAATGGCCCCTATAACCACACACACATCTTTATAAATTCACAAAATTCACAAATATCATTACATAATTTTCAGGCGTTTTATATCCTTCTCTATCCTGATACTACAAATTGTCACGTTTAGTGTGACCTTCCTCTTCTGCAGGGGTTGGTATTTTTTTTTTATTATTATGTGATTATAATGTGATATTAAATAATGCAAATCATTATATATCACATAAAAATATCATAATATCACTATAGTTTTAGTTTGTTTCAGAAAGTACAGAACTATTAGTTCAATTTAATAAAAACAATATGATTCATTTTTTTTAAATTCAATTTTATTTTAAAAAATTTTACTTAATTTTTTTACTTAATTACTTAATTTTACTTAATTTGCTTAAACTAAATGTTTCGAAGACAAAATTTATGTTATTTAATCTAAAACCTACCAATTCGTTAAGGAATACCTTGAGGTTACATGATGGATCTTGTAACCTTCTGTCTGTGTACTATAGTTCATGTGTTTGTGAAGTGATAGAAAGAGTTGACACGATCAAGTACATGGGTCTTCAAATTGAAAATAATTATAAATGGAAATCCCATGTTAATAATTTGCTAAATAAACTGCGTTTTATAAATGTTATGTTATATAAATTAAAGAGAGTGATTGATCAGAAATTTTTAACGACATTGTATTTTTCATGGGTTCAGTCGCTCCTAAATTATGGTATTACTGTATACGCATCTGATTACATAAATAATATTAAACCACTTCTCCGTATGCAAAACAAAATATTTTCCCACTTCAGAAATTTTAGGCAGTCAATCACTTTCTTTAATGTACGTCAGCTTTTTGTTTTTAGGCTATTAATATTTATATTTAAAAACAAAAGTTTTTATGAAATTAGACAAATAAAATATACAACTAGAGGATCAAAAGGTAATTATTTTGTACCAAAATCATCTAAGGAGATTATTCACAAATCACATGCTTTTTTGGGTCCATATATATTTAATAAATTAAACGAAACTACTAAACTAACTTATAATTTTACAGAATTTAAATATGATATATATAAATTTATTGAGGCGCAAGAATCAATAGAAATTCTCTTTACAATAGCTAAGTAATAAGCAACTGTTGCCAGAGATAATATTGTAGTAGAAATCATTGTTGATACTATATACGGGCATAATTTTGCCTTTTTGGTATCACATAAATAATAATTATTATTTTTTATTTGTCTTTTTATGTTTAATGTTTTCTTTTGTGTTGTCATTTCATTGTATTTTATGTAATACTGTGTTTGTGACAATAAAAAAAAATATATTTTATGCATTAATTAATGAAATTAATTATGAGAAGCAGTTCACTGCCATCTCACCGGTGAGAAACTAGTCTAGAAAGGGTGAAAGAGCGACCCTCAGTTTGAACTCTGATGTAATCAATTATACTTCTTAAAAATCCTTTAATTAATTTATAACTGTGGCAACACAGCCATTTGTGATGCAACCGCTATCACGTCACGCTAATGTCACACACATATAGCATTGTTTATAACTTCAATCCAGCAGAAGCTTCTGCTCTTTTCGGCAGTTGCCCGTTTAGTACTTTGGCCTAGCTGCTAGCCCCTTTTGTGTTTACATTTTTAGAATTACAGGAAGTGTACTGGATGTTATAATAAACGTTAGTTGTTAATTTTAAAATCCTGACTTGTGCTTTGTCTCTCGCCTACGCAGGAACATAGTCGCCACAAAAACGTTGTACAAAAGTACAAAATTAATTGCAGAAAAATTAAAAATTCATGCAATATTTGGATTTTTGAAAAATGATACCGCACCCTGGAATTCAGGTCGAAGCGCTAAATCCATTGAAAGTAATAGTATTACCTATTCCTTATTGCCACTATTAAGGATTTTGTACTATGCGGACTTAACTATAGAGTATGATCAAAAACTAACCACAAAGCAATTGACATTTACACAGCCTTCAATAGGACTCAAAGGAAAGGAAATCTTTTAAAATTCACTGACATGCTCCAACAGGGCTATTCAGGTCTTGTTTTGAGGAAAAAAACCTATTAGCATTCACAACACCCGACGGTCCATTGGGGCTTACCCCACCCATAACATCCCACACCACCGAGCGTGTCGCCACAGGAGCATTTAGAGCACCCCATGACATGGTACATCAGGCGGAAGACAAAGTCCGATATCTTAATGGACCACTGTCTCGTGTGTCCAGGTGGGGAGGACACCTTGTGGGTGCCCACGGGTGCGAATCGTCCGCCGCCCCTCGCAGAAAAAAGGGGTCCCTGCCCCCGAGTGAAGTTGTCTTCCGCGGTCCCCGGTCACGCTTGTCATCCCGCGCGGCAGTGGCCCTTTGTTGCGCCGTGAACGAATGGCTCTCCGCGGATACGTCTAGTTAGCGGACGTTTGTGACTTCTGCAGGCCGAGAGAACCATTACAGCCCTATTACGATTATATGAGCTTGTACTCGCTTGTTGGTGAGCGCTAAAGCGAAAAACTGTGAACTTCACTCCGGGCCGTCAAACGCGCCGACAATGCTTTGAGTTATTGAGAAGTTTTGCCGAAAGTATCTGGACTCCATTCACGGGCACAGCTGGAAGCGAGTTCATAGCATCTTAAAGGAGTTAGTAGTATGTACTTCTTTGCATGTCCGACAGAAAAGGTGTTTTCTTGGATGAGGAGTGGGAATATATACTCGGGTTGTAAGGCTTTATATAGGTAACTGAGCAGTAAGTTAGTCAGGAATGCACTGAAACGGCGTTTCCAAAAATATTTATTCTTCTTGATCTTATTTTCTCCGATATTCTCTCTTTCATCTCATTATTTTTCCTTGTTCTTTTCTATTTTCCATTCACCTTTTTCGGTTTTTACTGCCTGATTCTTATCCCTTTTATCTCGTCTCCCACTCTTCCATTAACTCTTTTATTATCTTTCTTATTTTAAAAACTAGACAAATCAAATGATACAATCATTTGATGAATCAAATGATCAAATATTACTATATCTAGACAACAAACCCTTGAGGAGATCTACTAATCAAACAGGCGGATTTCAAAGTTTCGTTTTTTTTTTCAAAATAAATGACAGTTCCTGAGCCTTTTCACATTCAGGGATATATCAGGGAGTTGATGTTCTTTAATAAAAAGTGGAAATTTTCCATGGTTTTGAATACATCTACTTTAAACATCTTCAATTCCGAAATATTGTGCCAAAGGTAATATGACCAGGTGTTTCAACCTAAAAATCAGGACTTTTCCCTTACGCGAGGGGAGGTTATATTTTTTTTAGAATTAATAATATAATTAATATTATAATTTTTATCTCACATCAGAAATAAATTTTGTATGAAACACACCATGTCCATACCTAAATTTTTGTTCAGGAGAGGGGGTTAACTAAAATAATTTTTAAACACAGATCCCTCACGTATAATTGGGTAAATGTAGCTTTTTAGATCGTAAGAATGTACAATTCATTTATATTTTGCATTTAATTTTTAAAATATTAGGAGATAATTTAAAGTCTCATGTCCAAAAAGGCGAGTCAGGGGGCCTCCCCCAGAAAATTTTGTTTTTGACTCTTTAAAAAGGATGTTTCACCTTATTTTCAGACACTTGAAACATGCTTACTTTTTGCTACGCAACAAAATTTTTAAGGAAAACCGGCACGAAACTAATCACCAAAACTTTGGGAGGGGGTGAACCCTATATCAGTAAACCCCATGGATACGTACACACCATCCTGCAATATAATATACTATTTTATGAAATCCTTGCAATGGTTTTAAATTTTAAAGTAACAAATAAATGAGTAATAATTCAGCCTACCAATTAAAAACTTTTAAAAAAATTCTTTACCCAAAAAAGTGTTGAAAAATCTAGGTTTTTGTTTACATTTTTTTGTTTTCTTCATTTTGCACCACACATAAAAGGGATCATCAAACATTTATCAAAAATTTCTAATATGGCTTACAAGTCGGCAGAATCTCAACCTCAAGGATACCTATGATTAATATTTTAAATTGATTCAATTTAATTTAATAAAACTTCATGCTTTTCTTTGTAAGCAAAGAATAAATAAAACTATCTATTTACCCGCATTTAAGACGCGTTATAATGATTTGTTTTTCCAAAGTTAGTAAAATTCTAGATTAAGAATTTGGCAAGTAAATATTAAATTCTTTAACTTAGTGTAATATTGCTTTGTAATTTTGTTAATAAGTAAAGGTAAAAGAATTTAACTACCCAAGGGTATGCCGGAACGAAACTTCATAAAATCTATTCTTATAGCTACGCAAACCTGAAAATCCATAATTGTTACAATTCATTTATATTATGAATTATATTTTATTTATGTTGCACACGATCGACTAAATTTAGTCAAATACGGAAGAGGTACCAACTAATGCAACCAAAAAGCTTTGAAAGCATATATGGTAGCAAAGTTGGTTTTTCTGCATACTGCCTACTATCAAGGAAAAACGAGTTCTACAGGAAAAAATAAGTATGAAGGTTAAACAAAACACTGTTCACTAGGGTGGGTCGAAAAAGTTTTAATTTTTTTAAGCACATTAGTGCGGAAAGTTGCCTATGGTAATGAGAAGAAAAACGACACCAAAAAATTTAAATCGGTTAATACTATCTTCCTCTTGTGAATCGCACTTAAAGTTTATAAAAAAACTGCAAAAATCACGATATTTTTGTTATTTTTTTTCCTGCTACTTAAATCTTTAAAACCAGCACGCTTCACTTTTTATGCTTTCTTATGGTTTGAATAGTCTAAATAAATTAAATTAGGATCAATAGTTTAGTGTTTTCCTGCTGAGAAACATCTTCAAAAAAACAAAAAATTTCCAATATTTCACAATTTTCACAGTGCAACTCTTCGCTTGTTTTGCAAGAACAAAACGACCCAGAACTCCCTCACAAAAAAAAGCAGATTTGTTTTGGAATACAGTTTTTTTTCAAACCTTAAACAAGATCCTCATCGATTCAAATATAATTCAGTCAAATCGGTGCCGAATTAGTTCAGTCAAATCCAAATCTTATTGTGGCCTAAAATGAAACACAATCCCACACATCACATAGAATTGATGCCTCATTTTTTGAAGTAGATAAAAAGAGACAGAGTTCGGATATGCGTGAACGGGTGGATTTGATGCATATCTCCTTCCCTTACCGCCCCTCACCCAGAGCCAATCGCATCAATAGAATGACGTGAAATCATGACGCTGCCCTGATTTGACTCCGCCCTGTATATATGACGTCATCGTAAGCTGATATCAAATATTCCAGGGATACATTGAAACACGTTGGGGGGTATTGAGTTTTTCTTCTTTTATATAACATAGGGTAATATTAATATTTTCACCCATTGAATTTGATTGATAATTAAATATAGATTATCCTTTTTTCTTTCGATTAAAAAATTACTTTTTTGATATAATTTCTTTCATAAAACATTACTTTATACTGCGTTACTGCATACTGCGTTTTTGGCTTAAATCTAAGCTTAAATTGTCTACTGAAAGTTTTGCGGGCAAATTTGGGCAAGAAAGAAATTTTCATGGCTAAATTAAAGTAATATGTAGTCTTTTACTTCATAGCTGTTTTATTTTAGTTCATAAATTTGTAATTCAATTATAAATTATAAATGTTTGTTACTTTAAAGGGCACAATTGAAAAAAAATGGTTATTTTTGCAAGCTTATTTTGGTTATTGAAAAAAACAAACCATTTGTATAAATTTTGAAAGATATCCTATTGAGTAGGTATAAAATTTTAATCTTATCATTTTTTGCTAGAGTTAATACAGAAAATATTTGAATAAAATAACTTTAAACACTTCAGAATAACCAAACATAATTTAAAAATACACATTTATTATTTTTCATGTAATAATTTTCACATTCATAATACATATATTTTTCTGTCAATGCATTCGAAAATATCATGACTTTGGAATTGCGTTACACTAATTTGCAGTCAGACATTGTGAATATGTATTTAAAGTCTCTGTATATCCCATGTGTATAAAAATTTTATAAATAAAATAAATTTAACTTTCAAAATTTTACAAAAACTCTGTATGATGGAAAAAAACTATTTTTACCATTGGCGATATGTACCAACAGTTTTTATATTGATTTCAGCTCTTTTATTTAAAAGGGTTTTCACTCGGCACCTTGACATTTCTTGTAGGTAATGGGGAAAAATATATACCTTTAGATATATTGTGTTATTTTGCGTATAGAATACTCAAAATACAAGTTCAATACAACAAATAATTCTGGAAAACTTCGATAATATAATTAATTCATCCCTCAATTAATACCTTTAAGTATCAATTTTACACATCGCTATAGATTTTTAATTTTCCATTTTAAAATTTTTGGTTTAATCAAATAATAATATTTGTTCAAAAATACTTCTCATTCTACGCACCATTATTTATAAAGAATAATTTTATTTAAAGAATCAGGAATAAAAAATTTTGGAATAATTGGGAAAAAATAATAGACATTTGAGAAAAAAAATTCACCCTCTTATGATGGATATATCTAAACGGTAAACTTCTTTTTCCTTGGGGCTTTCTATCATTAACTTATATAAAAACGTTTTTATGGTATCAATTAAAATAAAATAAAGTATTTTATTAATTGAATGGTAAAATAGATTATAGAGGAGTATAAAATACTGTTTCATTATTCGATGTTTATGACTAGTTAAATACGTAATATCCTATAGGAAACCATCACAGAAGTTCTATGATGCTTCCTATGCGTTCATTACAGAAGCTCCACCATCTGAAATTTCAAGGATGAAAAAGCTGTGTATTTTGTATCAAATATAATTTTTTAGAATAGAGAACTTATATACAATGGAAAATATCTCCTGTAATCAGAGAAAATATAAAACTGCCATTCTGTTATGCATGTAAACAACATTATATAATATAACTACACAAAATTTATTTTCTTTTCACAATAGTACTTAAATACTCAATTCAATAAATCAGTAAAAAATAAATATACAATAAAGTTTTTCAACACAGAGTGCATTATATACAAAAATATATAAAATATAGTGAAAAAGAATAAAGCTCATGTACAAGTGCTCACTTTTTGAAGAGCGTAAAATTTCTATGTAAAAAATTGAAATTATGATACAAACTTTGAGAATTTTTACAATGTACTATTTTACAAGCATTACATACTAGTTGCTCTATGATCAAAATTTGCAGATGTAATTATTACTCTGCAAAAAACCACAAGCTCATTTCATGTTTTTCAACTAAGTTATATTTTTCGGAAGGCAGTTTGATTATTTATTTGAACATTGGTCAGACTTACTACTATTACTTAAAAATAACATTTCTGGTGTAAAACCATTTAATATAGTTTTATATTTTATCATGGTGATACTTATAAAATTCAACAAAATTTAGAGAATTATAGAAATTAAGTACAGTCAAACCAGTTATAAACCCGAAATACAATTAATCTTTTCACCGGTTCCGAATAAACAATTATTCTCTTAATACTAGTGAAAACCAGTTATACTTAGGTATTTATTTGATTCCATGACGGTTTATTGTAACGAGGTTTGACTCAATTAAATTTCTCTTCTGCGTTCTTTGAAATTGATTCCAATGTTAACTTAAAACACTAAATAATGCTTTTGAATAAATAAGTTTCAGACCTAAACATGAAAAAATTAATGCAATTTCATTTCTAAATTTTTAATCTTAAACCTAATTATAGAATAAACGACATTTTTGAAAAGTCGCGATTATTATTAATGTTTAAAATAAAATTAACTTTAAAACCAGTAGAAACATTCCTGCTGAATTTCCGTAAAATATTTATGAAATTATATAGAGCATACCTTTTCAGTATACTTAATATCACGTCATCGATTAATGATATGCAACTTTGTAAAACGAATTTAGTAAACTAAAATGACCTATATGTATAGTTTCTAATCTAGTTTTAATTTATTTAAAATATAATTTAAAATATAATTTAAAAAAATCCGGCTTGTATTCCTTTTAGCATAATACATGAAATGTAAAAGCAAAGGGAAGAGTATCACATATCATATAAAATATACAATTTTTATCCTTGGATTTTCAACCACAAAAGACTAGGGATCAGCATTTGGCTACACTCTCTTCAGACCAACACATAATAATGGCTGTTTGAGAGGAGGAATCAAAAACAACCTGTGATTTATACTTGACTGAAACGTTACTTGACCCTGGAGAAAAAAAACCAAAGAAAGTAGTTCCCAGCAATTTTTGAATTTTGAGTGAAATTAAGAACTTCAATTTCGAAATATGATTAGATATATAGCGTCTTTTTATTACGATTTGCGTACCGAAACTCTTCCTATAGTAACCCAATAGGCGTTCGGTTTGCTCAGTTTTTCCTTCCGCGTAGTGACGCCATAGGGTCAAGAAACATTGCAACCAAGTTTAATTTGGTAGGACAAACAGGAATGGCGTGTAAGGAAATATTTTTTTCTCCTTCACACACATTCTCACTTTCTCTCTCATCCTCTCTCAATCACATTCTTACTATTTTCCCTTCTTCCCGTCATTTTTCTCGTTCCTCCCTCATTTTATATCATTAAAACGAGGGGTGAAATCAACAAGTCAGCACTAGCTCTGGACTGCTGTGCAGAGTACGACTCCTCATAAGAAAATCTCCGAAAGTGAACGGAAAGTAGCCAATCAGAACCACGGAATGCAGTCGCTCACGAAGTACGGCAGTCCTTGGAACGCCTGCAGCCTCACCACGTTCGTCCGCTGGTGGGTTTTGATGTGTTTGTGGAGGTGGTCTTTCCTGCCGAAGCTCTTCCCGCAGAGGACGCACGCGTGGGGACGCACCCCCGTGTGGATGCGCTTGTGGCGCGTCAGTTCTTCGTTGCGCGTGAATGTCTTTTTGCACCCTTCGTAGTCACAGGCGAAAGGTCTTTCTCCTGTAGAAAAAATACTTGTTAGTGGGTATATCAAACAAAAAATTTTATTATAAAAAGAAATACTAATAGAAAAATAAAACATTTGCGATATGGCAAGGGGAAATACTCTTCCCGTAAAGGCATAAAAGAAATATAATTCATTACTGTCATAAAGTAAAAAAAATAGACACTATAAAGAAACACTTTAAAAAATGGCAAAAAAGCTGGATAACATTATAAAGTAAAATGCTTCAAAGTGAAAAATATATATCAACGTCGTCTATGTTTAATAAAAATTCAAATAATATTCTTTTAAATGTTGAATATTTATTTATACTTATTAAGTGTATGGGTAAACTATTGACCAATTTAGGGGCAAGGTAATAAAAATATTTACAAATTATGTCCTTCGAGAAGCTCGGAATTTCAAAAGTGTCTGTAGATCGAGTATTATATTGTATGCTTTTAACTTTAAATTGAGATTTATTTTGGAAAATATAAAGTAAAATACGAAAGTAAGCATTATGTCGCAATACTAGGCACAAATGTTTTCCTAGAATAAAAATACTTACTTAAAATTGATTTGCTGTGTAAGAGATGGAATTATAAATGAATGTTTCAAATTTTTGTCACTTTCTGGTTTAACAGGAGGTAGTTTCAGTATTTTAGTTCCATTTATCTACATTTATTAATGTACAGTTAAGTTTCGCTCATATCCTTTTACATTATTTGATAGTAAAACGTAAGTAGTTTTTATACAGAGTGTTTAACTGTCCGTTTCACGGCTTTTATTTGGAACCAACGTCTCTTAGGGTCATAGAAGTAAGGTGTACCCCTAGGTAAGTGACCATGGAGAGTCTATTCAGATGGCTTACAGCACCCCCAGCGGCGAAATTTGCTACAAAATTTTGGAAACTTTTACGCTTTCCATTTGTATTTATTTTACAAAACAATAACTTTTACAGTTAAATTCGCAAGTTAGTATAATGATGAAAAATAATCCTTATTTTTTTATTTTAATAAATTAAATAACTTCTGTTACTTAGTTTTTTTTCACAAAGCGCAGGAACTTATTTTCAAGTCAGTTTCCAAAATAAAGTAAATTAAACTTACTATAGAAGATATTTGATATTTTTTTACGTTACAATAGTTTAATTTGATTCATACATTAAAACAGAATAAAATAAATTCTTTTATGCAAAAAGTGTACCTATTTTGACATTTTATCTTAACAACAATGTTTCATTATTGTAGAAAACTTTACAAAAATGTTACTTCGAACATAATTTTCAATTCAGTTATTACGTTATTTTTTCTTTTACATCCCTCTATAAACCAATAAAAAACTCTTCATTGTTAATCTTTTAATATACAACTACTCTAATAAAGAATATTTTAACGAAGATAAATACAAACCATGTAAATGCACAAAATAAAAGTGTTTGTAACAAATTAATCAAAAGCAAGTACTTGTAGTCATTTTTTTAGGGATATAGAAAGGAAGATGCCAAGAAATATATTTTTTAAACCTTTGGTTGAAGCTAAAACAGATTTTTAATACCCCTTATTAATCACAATGTATAACCATACAAAAGTTAATTTAAAAACTATCCGCGCAAGTTTCATTAACTTTCGGAGAAGTATCCCCAAACCGAACCGAAACATTTCAAGGTCCATTCGTCAATCCCAATGCACTACAAATTCGAAGGGCCTTCAAAAGCACTTATCCACGGTGGGGTACATGGCGGATAAGTCCAGCTACTATTTGCCATCACTTGGTCGAAACGTCCCAAGCTTTCACGCCTCTCCATGCACAAAGGCTGCGAAAAGAGCAGCAAATACCGCAGCATGAGGCGACGAATTCCATTCAAGAGTTGGCTTTTTGCCCTCGTGGTCAATATCTTTCAATGGTCCCCATTGAGCTGGCCATTCTTCAGGTCCTTCTAATCTCTGACAAAACCCCCTCTTTAGGGAGAATGGAGAGCTCCTTGATCCCTTTTGAGGTGGAGTTCGGGTCTATTAGGCTCGGGGTGAATGGGGGTGGGTTCGAGTATTTTGGTAAACATCTTCATTGCTCGTAAAATTTTGTTGTCGTTGGAGAGGATCTGACTGAGTGTCCGTCTGTGGTTTTGGAAGTTTATCTATTTTTCGTTTCTTCATCGGTTAAAGATGTTCCGGTAGAGGGATTTCGGTCAAATATATCTGATGGGGTTTGGTTACTGTGGAACTAATGTGTAAAAATAAGTTTTTCTTGAATCGAAGGAAACGTGAGTTTGTAAAATAAAGATTATCAAAATTCAAATTGATTATTGCCCTTTCAAAAGAAGAAAAGATACTTATTTGATGTAATGAATGATAGCATAATAATATCAGTTAATATTGCAATTATTTTGCATAGGATTTATTCTCAATCATTTCCCCCATTCACCCATTTTCTCTTAACCGATCTATAAAAGTTTCGTTATAAACGATATAAATGGAATGAAAAACATTAGGATTGAAAGGAAAATCACATATTGATAACATCCGATTCGATATTTAATAAGCATGTGATGTTTTTCATCTATAAACTTTTCAATTCATTAAATAAAAAAATGGTTGTATCATTTTTAAGATAAAAAAAAAGAAGTAAGGAAAAAAGGTACTAATATTATCGAAATTCTTTGCATCAAAATATAAATAATACACATTATGGAGATAAGTAATACTTAAAAAAAGCTCTTTCTTGTTTTAAAAGTTTGGGATGAAATACATGTTGATAAAACATTTTTATTGATATTCTATTATATTATTATGTTAAATACTTTCATTTTCTCCCTTTTTTTTATACTCCTCACATAAATTGGATACCAATGAAAAAAAATCATCTTTTTTGGTGGTAACTTTCTAGAGCTATTGAAACATATATGTTTCTGAATTTAAAATTTAACTCTTGTTTTTAGTCTTATTTTTAGTAAAAGACTCAATATGGATTTACTTGATAGAATTATTATAGACATTAGTATATTAATATTGATTTCTTCTATATAGACTATAAGTAAAAGGAACTGTTAATTTTGGAACGATTTCTCTGATGGTTACAAGTTAATTAGAATTTGTATATAATTAATAACGCAAAAAGTTGCTAGAAATTGCAATATATTTTCTGTTTAATACAAGCTGTTAAGAAGAATTGAGAATGGTGAGTGTAACCATTAAGAATAGGTACTATTAAAAAAAAATAAAGAATTCAATTCATAAATATTACAATGAACGAGAATACTTCATCAAACATGCAACTCGAAAATTATTACGAAAAATAATTAAGTCCAATATGGTTTAATAATTTTAAATACAGTTTGAAAAACCAAAGCCTATTAAACTATTATTTTTAACATTAATATTCCTTAAAAAAAATTTAAACAATAAACTTCTTGCGTAAAAGTTTTGAAAAATAGAAATAATTAGTTACTTAATTGGGCAGGCTATTATAGCCATTATGTTATACTTTATTAAAATGAAAAAAAAAAAAAAAGATTAAATCATAAAAATAGATTTTCCAATAAAAAAAATCTAATGCTTGTATTTAAATTAAAATATTTTATTTTGATACGTTATTGATTTAAAAATACTTTAAAAGTATTAGTATATTTTGTAAATCAATATGTCATTACAAGTTTTTCTGAAGTTGAAATAGAAAAATATTAAAAGCCTTTAGATTATTTTCTACATTTATTTTACTAAATCTTACCGTTTTTCTGGTTAATTTGATACTTTTAATTAATCTTTATTAAATCGGTATAAAAAGGTATCAAAAGTGTCATTATGTAGTTGTTAGATGATAACTTCAAACAACAAAATATATTTTAAAGTTAGTTTTGTATGAAATGGTTTGTATGGTATGAATGGTATGAACGGTTTTCAAAAAGAAATTTTTGCATTTTAATCAAAGAGTGAAAATGATGTAATAAAAAATTAAATTTGTATAAGCCATAAATACACTAAAATAGTTAAAAATTTTAAAGGAAATAAAACCATTTACATTCTGTCACAATAGCGTTTACTTAATAGGGGTAAAACATATTCTATAATAAACTAAAATTATTTATAATTATTATAGAGTAATAATTTTTTTTAGAAATATGTTTTCAATAAACATATATAAAGAACAAAAATGTTTTTTTTTAATTGGTACAAATTTTAGAATTTTCATAAATTAATTAAATTCGTATTTCTATATTATTTATTTGTAAATCTGTAATTGTAATTCATACATTAATTAAATTTTTTATTTCACACAAATTTTATTTTCCATAAACAAAAGTTCAGTGCAGGTCTTCATAAAAAAGAGAACATTTTAATGATTTCGTTTATATAACTTTCATATTTTATTTTAAAAATACCGTCTTATCAATGCATAAAAATTTAATGCCGAAAAATGTTAATTTTGTAAGATAATAAACAATAAAAAACAGGCGTATTTGTATTTCTGTGTTGTACCTATTATTACATTTAAATGTTACCTAATAATACCTAATATGAGTGTCCTTTTGGAAGTTAAAAAAATTGAATACATCGATTATTTTTATATGATTGTAATGTTGGTTTAACCTACATTTTGAAAATGGAGTGTAAAATAAAATAAGAACATAATAATAGTATTTTTTGCCTTAAAAACAATACGTTATTAAGTCATCTTTGTTTTATATAATTTTTTATTTTTATCAATAAAATAATATATTAATTCATTAGATATTTTAAAATGAACTTTTCATACTTATCTCTACTTTTATTCATTGTTTTTGAGAATTTCTTCTTTGTTTAGAAATTTTGAGTTGAATGTTTAAGAATTTTTAGTTACAAATGAGATTTGAAAAAATTGTTGATAACATTTAAAATAGTAAAGTTTTAGCTAAAGGAATCAAACTTAACTTTTAGCTGCGATTTAAATAATAAAACTATTTAAATATTTAAACAATAATATTTTTTAAAGTTACTTTACAGGTATTATATATATATATATATATATATATATATATATATATATATATATACAGGTATTATATTTAAATAATAAACACTTAACATGATTAAAATTTTGAAATAACACATCACATGTAGTTGATAGTATTTCAGAATATCAAATTGATACTTTTGTATGTATTTTAGAAATTAACTTCTCTAATATAAAAGAAAAAAATCTAATTTATAGAGAAAATGCGAAATAAAAACAAAAATTTAGTAAAAATAGAAACATTATACTTTCAAATTATGAAATGAAACATCTAGTTCAAGTTTTTCATTCAATAAAAATACTAATTTTTTCTATACTTATCCTATACCTATAGAATCAATTTTAAAAACTGAAATTATCTTATCTTATTCTGATATTAATTTATTAGATCTGGTAAAACTAACTTCTAATTTTAAGCCTTGTTCGATCAAAACTATTGTGAGATATTTGTTTCCTTTTTCAAAAACAATTGGGTAATTCCTTTTTCGTTAAGTTACAGCTATAGATAATATTGAAATTTTCTCTTTAATTGATAAATAAATCAATAAGAATGTTTAATAAGTAATTATTTTTAAGGTAAATGACAGTTCAAAAACTGTAAAAAATAACTTTACTACATAAAAGTTGACAAAAGCAATAGAATAATAATAATATACTTTTTTTAAATTTTTAGTTAAATAAGTTAGTTTTAGTATAAAAATTATTAATTTAAGTCATATATCTATATCATGATATCATACTTTTAGTGTTACAGCCTATAGTTCTTTATTTTTACATAACATTAGTTTTCTTTATACTTTTAATGTAAAAATGTATACCGACTTACATTTTTCTTTTTAAAATTTTAACTGAAATAGAGAAAACACTCATGATTGCTATCTATAAAGCAAAATTTTAAAGCTCTACTTAAAACTTTAATGTATTTAACTTGAATATATATTTTTTGATAATGTGTAATGCATTGATAACTTTCATTAATAATTAAAAAAATTAAATATTAAAAATAACTTAATACACACAATAAATAAAAAGAATCCAATGATTTTAAAACGGTTTGGTTTAAAGATTTTAAAGTTTTAAATTATGATTTCCCTCTAATTTTTGTTCAGTTTGATTTTCATTTCTATGTTTAGGAAAACTCTAAAAATCAAATTTTCATTGAAGGTAAAAGCAATTGTTGTAGTTCATGGAATTTAAAAAGTAATTATCTGTTATTTTAATAATTTTAACATGTAACAAAAAAATCAATCATTTAAAAATACGAGATTCCAATTTAGATCTAATGTACTTATAGTAAAAACAAATTTTTAAGTAATTTTTTCTTAAGTAAATGAAAATAAGAATATTTTTTTAGTTAGTTTTGTGTGATTATCTCTTTTTGTATTGTGCAGAAGTTAAAAGACCCCTATTTCTTCTTTAAAAATCTTTATTTTCTTTTTAAAGTAGGAATATCTTTTAAAACGACTTTTAATTTTATCTACTACACATTGTATCATGTTGAAATTTAAAATTGGTATTCAAATAAATGTTTCAAGTACTGAAGAACACTACACAGATTTATGATATTAACAATTTTATTTATCTGAAAATTTTTAGTTATTACCAAGCAAGAGGTATGAAAGATGGTAATAGTTAAAAGAGAAATTTGTTTTTTTTTTTATGAGGAAAACTGAAACTTTTAAACCTATCACCAAATCGATTGGTATCAAATACTTTTCTGTGTTACCGAAATATTTTTTCCTGATTGGTTAAAGTGTGCGAAGAGGATCATTTCGCTTTTTTTTTCTCATTTATTAATTTTTCAAAAACTGGACTGAAAACTACCAACCTGAATGGATCCTCCTATGCGCTATGAGCTGTCCATTATTGCTGAAGGACACCCGACAGGTCTCGCACTGGAACTTCTTCGGCCTCTGCTTCTTCACCTTCCACCTTCCCTCCTTCTCCCCGAAGACGTCTCTAGGGACGACGACGGGGGGATAGGGCACATCGAACAACTTCGGCTCCGGGGCCAACAGCAAGTCCTCCCTCGCCGGCAAAGGCAGCGGATGGTGATGCATAGTAGGTTCCAAGAAGGACGAGTGACCCACCAAAGGGACTGGGGACAGGAAAGACGTCGTTCTGAAAGCGGACGGGACATCGCAAGGGACGGTTTGCGGTTGGGAAGAAGTTGGGGCGTCGCAGTTGTCTTTCTTGGCCCACGGACGGAATATCGCGGTGCGGCTAACAACCTGCTTGAAAGCCATAGCGGTGGGCACGCGAGCGGACTCTCTGCGGCGACAAACCTCTCAGGATCTTGTTTCTAAAGAGAGCAGATGGTGGTTAGCGAGTGATGCCTATTTCTCGATGCCCATTCACAAAACCCATATAATGATGAATGCCGAGCGATCCACAATGCCTCAGGATTTAGATTGGCCATTTGACTCCACGGGGCCCTTTGCTGACTTCCCTCCCCTCGACGCCCCTCGTTTGCCCCCCTTATGAGAGGTGATGGATGAGCAAACACCCCCTGCCCCGTTCTGGTTCGAAGGGGGGGGGGGTTGACGGTGAGATGATCTTCATATATCGAACACCGCCGATATTAATGTAATGCATAATATATGCCCCGGAGATGGGGCATATTTCCATGCCTCATTAGCTTCTGTATTTTAATGGTGGGGGTGTTTTGGGGAGAGTTAACTGCTGAAAGCTCTTTATTGGGGAATGAGGGTGGCTTAATTGGAAAAATTTCCCGATGAAGAAATATCGAATTAAAACTGAACTATACTGCTTATTTTAAATGACTTGGTCTGTTTGAGTTCAAAGCAGAAGGAGCTCAAAAAGGTGCAAAGAAAAATAGTGAGTAATACATGATTTTATCAATCAATTTAGAAGTAACGAACAGCGAGAACAGCTCTAGTCATAGAAGTAAATTTCAACATCAAATTACTCTCCTGTAAAATTTTGTATTGATATTGTAAAGTAGAAAACAATATTATTTTCTTAATGATATTATTTACTGAACTCCAAAAACTAACATAAATGTGGTGGTATATATGAACGTGTTTCGGAAGGATACAAATAATGTTTAGCAAAATTTTGGAGAACAAGACATCTATTAAGGATTTAACTAATGACTTGTCAGAAGATTATTCCAAATAAAAGCTAACAACCTAATATGTTTTTATAAAAAAATAGTCTTTCTTAATTATGATAACTCATTGCCTCGTCAAAATCTTTCCATGGTAAGTATGCTAAAAATATTTTATATAAATTGTATAAAAATACTCCAACATACAATGGAATTTTCAACAAATTCCCTGATTTAAATACAATCAAATTTTTTTCAATGAATATCTTCACCAAAAAATTTCAATTTCAATGATATAAAAGATATAAAAATTAGTAATTTTAAATAGTAAAAAAAATGTTTTGGGGAAACGTAGGTTTTCTGTCTAAAGCTTCATATTGTTAACCCATTCTTCAATACAAGGATTTTTAAAACAAAAAGCTTACCTGATTTCACATACTCGAATCATCATCAAAAGATCACTGAAACGTCTGGGGTTGATGTTAATTTCACATGTTAGTTTCACAAAAATGAAGATCTACAAAAGAAAATTAGTTTTAAAATTTTAGAAACAAGCTTTTGCTTCTGTATAGTTTTAATGCATTATTAACATAACAAATATGAAATTTTTTTTTCAGCCTGAATGTACTTTCTAGTTCAGTGACCATCATCAGACGTAAAAAAGGTGCGTTTCTGGGAAGAAATGTAAAAAAGTTTTTTTCACCCCAAGTATTCTGTACAAATTGTTTGACAGCAAGTATACTATTGATGCAGGAAAGTATTTCAATCGAAAAAAACTTTTACAAATCTTTAAATAATTTAGATTTTGTAATCCTACTTTATGAACATTCTTCATTATTATGTGTAATACACTAATTACATAAAATAAATTATTTTAAACTGAAATATCTAAACAGATGCATAGAATTATTTGTCTGAAATCAAGAATATTTTGAGTTTTTTTGAGGGATTTGAAAATTTGTTCTCTTTTACGAGTACAACTCACATAGTTGTTAAACAATGTTGATTTGCTAGCTAACTGTTCAATATTGTTTTAGTAATTGAAAAACTGAAAAATAAAAGAGATAAGTTTATTTTATGGATAAGTTTGACAGTTGATAGAAGTTTGTAGTAACGTTTATGGAGATACACGTTATAAGGTTTTCCTATTAGAGCATCTCTTTTCAAGCTATCATATTTTTTATTGTCTTATAAACAACCAAAAAGATCCTTTTCCTTCATTGTTTTTAGATGTTTTTGCAAAATTTATTTACCGAAGGGTATAGTTCCTAGTTAAACAGAATTAGTTCCCTATTGCTTCAACATTTGCATCTGAATATGAAAACAATAAACTACCTCATAAAGATTAAAAAAAGGTTTGGTCAGTTTGTTGATTTCTATGCCACTGATTCCAAATATTTATGCATACTTTTCTGAAATATTCTTCCAAACAGCGTAATCAAATCTTTCGAAAAACCAGCATCGAAATGTTGACATAGTATGATTCGTTTTTTTCTTCAAACAAATTATAAATATTGGTAACGTAAATTTAACAATGAGAATTTTCGTTTAACTAAATATTGGAAAATAATTATCTTATTCTATATTCTAATCCTTACAAAAAATTAAACATTTTAACACTTGTAAGAAGTTGCTGTTTCTGTTATTACGAGTAGATAGAAGTAGATTTTAGTATTTTTTTACTTCAAATAAGTAATTTATTACATTTTAAGGAAATAGGTGAATCAGTCAATATAAGAAAACAGTAAAATGAATTTTTGGCTTGTTCTGTAACAATTATATTTAATGAAATGAAAAGTACACAGGAAAATATTGATAATGATAAATTCTCCACAAAACATCAATTAATATCATATTAAAAAAATAGAATAACCAGAGACATTCTTCGAAACCCCTTCCATAACCTTATAAAAATAAGAATGTATTTGGAATAGATCTATCCAATTCTTGCAAAACTTGTACAAATTGTAAAATTGTGGGTTTCTATTAATTACTTTTTTTTAAGTCCCTTATATTAAAGGGAAAGCGATTGAATTGTAGAGGAGAAAAATAATACAGAGCACTGGTTCCCGAGGTCCATATGGACCCATAGGGGTCCACAGCGACTTACAGGGGGTCCATGAGGCTCAATCTCATTTTTCATCAAATTTCAAATCAAATTAAAAATAAAATTTCAAAACTTTTTTGAGGGGAGAACTCCAAATCCTCCTCAAAATAATTTTGACGTGTATTATATACTATATTGTTTTTTTTTTCAATGAATATTCTGCTGCTTACAAATGCAGTTCTCATTGTGCTTCACCTAAAGGGTCTCAAAATGAGCCAAGACACTACTTTAAGGTGCAAATTTTATAAAATTTCTGGGGGAGGACAGGCATTCAATAACTAACATAATATAGTATTTGTAAAAATAGATAATATTTTGTTAGGCTAACAATATTGGAATATATATATCTGTAGTTGCACTAGAAACAAATGCGTTAGAAAGAAAACGAAAAGAAAGAATCGAGCGGAGAGGAGCCCAAGTATTTCCTCAATGTCTTTCTGAAGATCAACCTTATCAATACCTCTCAGCTTATTCCTTAACAATCCCTCAAAATTTAAGCACAGCACACGACATAAACAAGAACTCAAGAGAAACCAAAGCAAAAACATCAATCTCTACGCCAACTGAGCGAGAAGATTTTCTCCATCATTCATTCACCCCTCCTTGCATCCCAACACCCTCCTGCCATTATTACTATTTGCATTTTCCCAACACCCCGATGCAATCAAGTGGCTCTAAAAGCGAATGAAAAGAGAAGAAGGGCCATCCCGCACCCAGATCATCTGATTAGAGCCAAAGTTGATTAAAAAGCGAAGGGAGGGGGGGAGTAGATCCCCAGATCATTCCCACCCTGGAACCTCCCTCCAGTCACCCCTCCTATCATGGAACATCCAGGAGGGCTGGGAGAACGCCCCGCCTCGGTCCCCCGTTCACGCCTCGCCGGGGCCCGCCATTGGCCCGGGTGCATCAGGAAGGGGCCCCCGTAGGGGCACCCAGGGTGCCTCACCCGCAGTGATAATGAGAACGATGAATCACTGGGGACTCCCATTCGTCAATGCGATCGGGAAAAATTAGAGGACAGGGTGGTGTTTTTTTTTGCATGGTCCTATAATGACGTGGACCCCTAAGTTTTTGAGTTGCAAGGTGAGTGATTTAAGGTGGGCGTCTTATGTCAGGGTACTCAAGGCATCAAAACTGTGACCCTAGTAGCACAGATCCATACCAAATATGTCAAGTTGACGTAACTGAACCCATCAGAGCCTGATTTCTGGGAGGGCATTCGTGGCACTTGCCCAGGAGGGCCACCATTTCAAAGGGGCACCCAAAATGCTTAAAAAGCTAAGAAACTGTGAAATAAGTGTAAAATAAACTTACTAAGCTTTTGAACAAACAACTTTAGTGCAGTGTTTACAGATGATTGATTTTGTTATTTTAAGTCAAATAAATTTTAAGTTTTATTTTAAAACATGTCAGGGGCCCCCAAATGGGTCTTTTGCCCTGGGCTCCCAAACTTGTAAGCCGGGCCCTGGCTGTACAGAACTAAACAAAATTTGGCTTTACTTATGATTAAAATTGGACGAATCTTTAACTATCGTGCTGCTTGAGGACTAATTTGATTTAGATCTATTTCGTTTACAAATAATTGAAACCAGGGAAATGTTTTTCAAACCTTTAACACTTAGAAGGCATTTAATGATAATAGTCGGACTGTATAGATTTTTGTCAAGGGAGTTAAGGTTGTAAAAATTTTTATAGCTGTGAGAGGCTTTTCAAGTTTTAAAAAGGTTTCCTGAGTTTTCTTTTGGTATCACTATAAATTCATCATGGGGACATCATAAATTACGCGAGGTAGTTTTTTTTCTACAAATTTTAGACCCCCTCCCTTTTGGTGAGATGTGGTGTGACCTCCTCTCTCTCCCTGTCTCACTCTCTCTCTTAAAACAACAATTTCAAAATCGAGTAAAAATTACTCAAATTTGAGTACGTCACATACTCAAACTGGCTCCTATAGTCAAATTTACTCAAATTTGAGTACGTGACATACTCAAACTGGCTCCGAGTCAAATTTACTCAAATTTGAGTACGTCACACTACTCAAACTGGCTCCGAGTCAAATTTACTCAAATTTGAGTACGTCACATACTCAAACTGGCTCCTATAGTCAAATTTACTCAAATTTGAGTACGTGACATACTCAAACTGGCTCCGAGTCAAATTTACTCAAAATTGAGTACGGCACATACTCAAACTGGCTCCGAGTCAAATTTACTCAAATTTGAGTACGTCACACTACTCAAACTGGCTCCGAGTCAAATTTACTCAAATTTGAGTACGTCACATACTCAAACTGGCTCCTATAGTCAAATTTACTCAAATTTGAGTACGTGACATACTCAAACTGGCTCCGAGTCAAATTTACTCAAATTTGAGTACGGCACATACTCAAACTGGCTCCGAGTCAAATTTACTCAAATTTGAGTACGTCACATACTCAAACTGGCTCCGAGTCAAATTTATTCAAACTTGAAACATGCACCTACTCATTTCTGAAAATGAGCATGTACTCAAAAATGAAACATCACATACTCATTTTTGAGTATGCATGTTTCAAAAGCGAGCATAAAATTGAATTATGTGCTCATTTTTGAGTAAGTATACGTGTTTCAAAACCGAGTATGAAAATTTAACATCATGTGCTCATTTCTGAGTAAGTACATGCTTTTTGAGTATGTGCAAGTACCTACTCGTTTTTGAGTAGGTATAGCTGGCATAAAACATTACAGTGGAACAATGTAGCCGAATATCTGGGATTATTTTAATGTCACTTTTCAAGATTTTTAGGACATCTTTGCATGAAACAGTTAAAATTGGAGATGCCATAGTAAAAGCTGCATAGTGCATATAAACACAACCTTTTAATTTAATCCTTATAAAAATAATTATGGTTTGCATGGATTTCAAAAATACACTAAATAGTACAGGATTTAACTTATAATTTTAAATAAAAAATATTTGATAAGTTTTTTAAATTTGCTTCATGCTAACTTATATCTAATTTTCAATACTTGTGTCTTTTATGTACTACAGTTTTTTTCTAAAATTACTAAAACCAACATAAAAATCTTTAATGCAAAAAAAGCTGAGAAAAGTGAGAAAAACTGTAGATTATTATTAAGTGGAGTTTAAAAAATATATATTTAATTAATCATCATTGATTAATATTTAAAAAAAGATACTATTATAATATTTATCCATACGCATTGGTTTACATTTTTTAGTTAAGATTGTGTTATAAAAGTGTTAAAAAGGTAAGTAAAAACATAAAAGCAATGGAAATAATGTAGGTTTTTACTTAGATAAATATTTTTAGCGGTTTTAATATCTTTAGCTGAGTTGGTGTGTTTTAAAAAATAAGTAAGTCAAACAAATCTTTAGCATTTAGAGTCCTTTTTAAAAACTAATTAATTTGTTAATAGATTTTCAAGTAATTAGTAACATGCGGGTTTCATATTTTACCAGTCCTCTTTTAGGAGTTTGATGTTATAGCAACTTCGTTAAGTTGGTTTTCTTGCCTTTTTTAAAATGCTGAAACCCTTAAACATAAAAACTTAAAATTAAGCTCATATTGTTCTTAATTTTATTCTCTTTAAATTGATGTGCGTCACAATAAACTTCCTTTTAAAACGCTTCAAAATAATAAGTAAGGGTATTTTCATTGTATAAACACCAAAATGTTACTGGAAATTCAGGACCCTATTTAGAATATAGAACAATCATTAAAAATATTAAGTATATTAAAAGTATTGTTTAGTTAAAAAAAGTTGATGGACTTATTCCCTTTTTTCAAATTTCAACTGAAAAAAATGTAAAAAACTACTTTAATTGACAAATAAATTATACTTTTGCTTATTTCAAAGCACCCAAGTAAGATAAACTAAGACAAATGAAATGCTAAGTACTATGAAACTGAGTGAGTCATTAAAGCAGTTTAATAAATATCAATGGAGTCCAACATTCACTTGATTAAAAAAAAGGTAAAAAACACTTTTAAATAAAAAAACAACTTTGTTTTAGCTCAGTTTACAGCACAAGAAATAAGAAAAGAAACACAAATTAACTTAAAATACAAAAAAAAATACCATGAATGGAAGTCTATTTTGCCAAATGTAATATTTGAGCAATTTGTGGAGTGAAACTTGGAGAAACATATTTAGGGGTTCAAATAAATATAAAATACCGACTAAAATCCCTCTTTTTGCAACCTACTTCCAGTCAGTGGTGGCTTGTCCATAGGAGCACATGAGCATGTGAACCCCTAATGAAAATGAAATAAGTCAATTAATTAAAATAAATGGAAAATTCATAAAAATCCATTCCACTTGTGTATCCCATTCAGGAAAGCTTCCTGTCTCCTTTCTATTCAAAACTTCGAAAAAAAATTATTACAAAAATTTTGAGAGCTTTTAGTGCTTTACGAATTTTTCGCCTTCAACGGCACGTGCGACCGAGAAAGAGGCAGGCAGGAAAGCCTTCGTCAAGCTTGGCTCGGGGAGAAAATTCTTTCCTGCGTCGGCAGCTCTCGTTTTCCCAATCGTACAGTTTGAGTGTGCCGCACCTTGCATTTCTTAATTTTTTCAAGCGTTTTCAATACTTTTGGTTAGTTTTTCTTAAAATCTTTAGTTTTGTGCAGTTTTAAGTGGTTTTAAAAATAAATTATTTTAAAGAATTTCAGCTATTTTATTATTGTTGGAAAAAATACTTTGGACCAAAAAACAATTGAGCGACAAACCAGAGGTTTCGAAAGGATATTTAAACTAGATTTTCATTGTAAATTGGCATACTTATGTATGCGAATACACTAAGCGCAGGATCGGGCGGCTTAAAATCTGTTGGCTTAGCTCCTAAAACGACGTTAACCAGAGGATATGAATACGAAAGCTGACCTAAACCGGCCGGCTTAGGGTTACATGAGGGATGTGAATAATGCCGTAAGAAGTCTTCATTGCTACTTCCCATTGGATGAGTTGCCTCATACCTGTAAAACGCATTTTCATAACCAATAATACAAATTATTAAAATTGTGTTTTAATTCTGAGATTGTTACTTAATTGCATTTTCGAAATATAATTGTGAACTACCCATGAGCCGCCACTGCTCCCAATGGTTCCCATGCAGGACCGTCAAACCAGGTATATCATCCTCATGCACCCACGGAAGCGTCTCCCACTCGCTCTCATGGCTTCAAAAAGCGCCACCCAACCCCCGATGAAAGGGGGTCCAATAAAAAAGAATAACGAGGGTTGATTTCATAAATCAACTCCGCGTATTGTCGCTTTTCGGCACCCTCTGCGAGGAGGCACTGCACAAAGGCCAGCCCCCCACAAAGGGCCGCTGTCAGCGGGTCCACAATGGCCCCCGCAAACGTGTAATGTAAGAAAGTGTTCTTTTGGAGTGACTGCTCTTCAAACTCTCGAGTGGCCCTCTCGAATGGGATTGTCCCGTCCATTCACACCGTTAATATTTTATTCCTTCCCTGAGATGAGAAAATTTGTTACTGTTTTTTATGGGTGGGTGTTTACGCAGGGCTTTTCCCGATATGGATGCGTTATAAGGGCGATCATGATCTACTGCGGCACGGAAAGAGCTGCTGTCGATTTGTCTAATAGTCAGATGGAAACAGTCTTTAAAGGTATCATAGTCAAAGAGCTTTCTAAATGCCTCTTGATTCTCTAACAGAAAAAGTTATTTGTTTACGACTCTATGAGAGCAAATTCAGTACATGTTTATTGTTTTAAGTAACGAAACAATTTTGTCTGGGGAGTTGAGGTTTCCAAATGTTTGTATTTTCATTACTTTTTCCCCAGGGTTTAAAAGGGTAACCGTTGCTTTCTGCAACTAGCATCCTAAATTCCTAATCAATACCTACTACTTTTTCATGAAAATAAAGAGATAATATTTAAAATGATGAAGGAGCTTTTGTTCAAATTTGAAAGAGAAACAGTTTAATTATTGAGGGCTAAACCCCTACAGGTCCTGTATTTTTCAATAAAACTTAAGGAGTTGCAATGCCTTAAATGACCATGAAGCTCCACTGATTCTTACATCGAAATATTTGAATTACATTGTTTGTTTACGTTAATATGTTTTAGAATTGCAACAATAAATACCAATACCAAAAAATAAATACCAAATTTTTCTTTAAAAATTATTCTTAAGATCTAAATTAAATAAGATAATATTTTATGAAAGTTTTAGAATCTTAACGAGAGGAAAAATAAGTTTATTTGAGAGAATAACGTTCATTTCACTTTGGGGACCAATTAAGAAATAAAGGAGATGTTTAAATTCAGTTCCGTTGAGGTTTACGATGTAAATGGGCGAATCTCAGTTTCACACCCCAACCCAAACATAGAAAAGACGAAAATGTAGAGATGAAATTTTTATCTTTTTTATGTAAATCAAATCATACTTTTACATTTTTTTAAGGGGAGGGGTAATAACAAGAAAATAAAAAACGACAATGGGTATTGTAACTGAGTAACTTCGAATAATATACCCCTTAACGAATTTCAATAGAGAAAAATGTTTTCAAATTTGTTTAATTTAATTACATTGCGAAATAATGGCGACCGGTAATATTCACCACGTACATTTTACCGTCTGTTTTGGGTAAACTACCTTTTGAATAAAAAAAGACGATAAATTAAAATTTTTTAGTCTTTTTAAGAATCTTTTATAGCATTTTAGTGCATGGTAAACATACAAATTAGTAAACAAACATGTTAAATGAACATTCAAAAATTCATAAACAAAGTATATTTCTACATTTGAGTTATAACGATATAAATAAGTACTAAAAATATAAATTTATTACACCTAAATTATCTCACCTTATGAGCTTTTAAAGAAAATAAAAAAAACAAGGACCTTATAAGTTTCAATTAAAGATAATATATAATTTGTTTTCTTTAGATCGTTTGTTTTGTTTCTTCAATTGACAAAAAATTAGTCGGTTCTAGTTTTGGATTTGATATATTTTCAAAACAAACGATTTTTAAATGCTGTTAAACAAAATAACTAACCAAATTAAAATAGAAAAATGCGTTTCTGTTTCTTCTTAAAAATATATCTAATTTTAAAATTTAAGTTATTATCAACTTAGTACATAGTTTGGAATGATAATTAAGTAATTTACCTACCTATCAATATTTTAGGTCTATTTTTGACACTTAACTAGTACACAAAGAAAAATTCTAATTTTTCTTTACTTTTATGGAATCTAGTTTTTTCAATGCAAAGAGTAAGATATTTAAGTTTCTCACCACTATTCTCCTCCTTCTTACTCTATTTTTATATTTATAATAATGCAACTGTCCCAGGTCCCACTAAAAACCGGTTATAGTTAAAACTGTTTTTATGAGACAAATTTCAAAGGGACTTCCAAAACTCCTTTTTAAAGTGAGATTGAGTGTTACCCACCAAATTTAACAAAATATGAAGATTCAGATCCTTCTATTTTAATTTTCTAAAATGCATAATTTGAAAAAAATATAAAAAGTTGTGAACTGAAACCCCCCTTCAAAACTCAAGTCTAGTTACATGGGCATAAGAATTTTCATGGACGGATTTATGGAGGTCGTAGGACTATTTTTTTTATTGAAATCTCGTTTCCAGAGCTATCAGAGACTGCTTGCTCCCATAGGTTTCTAATCTGTCTCCAGGGTTTCCCACCGTCCATGGAAAAATTAGGACTTTGCGCGGATCTAGCACGGCTCTAAGGGGAGGACACTTTTGCAGATCATAGTTTATAAACTATGATCCAAAGAGGCAAATAAAAAGTATTCCCCCAGATCCACCCTAATGATACTTTTCGTCCACTACATTTGAATAAAAATTTAATCCAGAGAAACAATATTTTTTACATAAACTTATCATTGCAATCACAACTTTGATATTGTCTAAGAAGAGTAAAAATTTAACAGACAAAGTATAACACTACGTTAGGGGGTTTGGGAACCCCCTCCCCCAGAAAATTTAACCTTTAAAAGTAATGTTTTTAAGTCATTTTGCGATCTTTCAGGTTACACCGTAAGAAGACCACTTCTTGTAAATTGCAGAATTTTCAAAGAAAGTTGCTGTTAATAAAACTGTCAAATTTTCGGAGGGTCGGGGTTATTCTCTCAAGGAAAATTTTGAAATATAACCTATAAAAGTAGTAGTTTAGCTCAATTTAGGTAACACTTATTAAAGGGGTCCGCTCCTTGCAAGCTGCAGAATTTTCAAGAAAAAAAAAACCCAGTATAATAAACAAAATTTGGGAGGTTTGGGGGTCCTTCCTCAGAAATTTTACCTTTAATAGTAGTGTTTTTACTCATTTTGGGACCTTTGGATTCAAGGGGGAGCCCTATCCGGAGTGTCCCCCTTGGGATTCGGGACTAGGGGGGGGCATGGCGTAAAAAAGGTTGAGAAACACTCCTCCACCATTTCTTAGACCACTCTAATTGCAAACCTGATACAAAAAAAGAGGCAAGGAAGAGGGCGCTTCCCCAAACAGCCTCCCGAAAGGGCTCGAACGGGGAGCCCCGCACAATGGAAGGAGGGCTGAGCATCCACTGCGGTCGTTTGAAAGGACCCAGAGAGGCAGAAATATTTCTTTCCGGTCCGCGGAGCTCCGACTTGTAATCCGTAGGCGTTCGCACGGAATGAAAACTTGTCTGCTAAAAGTCGTTTTGTAGAGGGGGTCCCTTGACTGACTGCACCGTGCCGTTTTTAAGTGACGAATCAGAAGTGTGTGTTTCCTGTTGCTAAATGGGCAGGAAAAAACAGGGCTGGTTCTGGAGGTAGTAGTGTTTATGGTTTTATTATTTGAATCAGATTTGCAGTCGGCTTGGGAGAGTGAATCACAACTGGTTAATGTAAGACTGTTACCTTTGGGGTAGGAAGAAAATTACATTAGGGAGTGTAAATAAGTAAAGAAAAATGAGAGAGAAAGAAAGTGAGAGGAGGAATGAAATTAGGAGAAAAGAGATGATCAAAAGGAAAATTAGGTCGTAAAAAGAGACTAAGTAAAAAAGAAGAAAGAAATCCAGATGTTTTTTTTAATGCCATTCGTTCTATCCTCTGCTAAATATCTTTTCTTCCTTAATTTTTAATATGCTTCCATTTCTAAAGTAAAGGCTAGATAGGGAAAATTTCAACTTATCCACTAAGATTCAATTAAGAAAACTCATATACGTCCTTCATCCAAGATTTCAGCTCAGAAAATCGAGTTAGAGAGAAAACATTATAAAATTCAACGATTTTCGCAAAAACTTAATAGGTTGAATGGATTTTCTGAAGATTAAAAAAAAAAAACAATATTCGAAAATGGAAATAATTTCTTTTCATTAACTTCACGAAAATGTGTAAATTTAAAGGATTTTAAGATCAAGGAGTAATTAATCATCCTGACATATTTCACTTCCATTGGAAGATGCAGGAATTCAAATACAACATTTCCCATAATCCCACACCCATATAACTTCCGCTAAAGATGCTGAACAAAACCAACAAATCGAAGATCCGCCTAGGAGGGGATGCCAAGAACCCCGGGAAACGTGTCAACGAAAGCTGTTTCGAACACACCCCATGATTATGCCTGCGTGTGGCCCCTCCCTTATGGGCTCTATAGTTGACTGAGCATAGAGTCCACAGGTAGTTGTATCCACCTAAAAGCACAGAAGGTTCCAATAGGATAACACCAGACAACAAAGCTGGACTCCAACTACCCATGTCATCCCAATTTCATCCTCTACGAGAAATTCGTCACAGAGGGGAGCAGGGATTGCTATTTGCCACCAACTAGAACCCCACACACAACGAGTGTTTAGTCACGGCGTTCTTACAATGCACAAATAAAGCAAGGATTGACATCTTTGCAGGATTAGTCTCGGCCGTAGTAGCTTCCGTATTTCTGCATGAAAGACTTTTTATGAAGAGACGAGAGTGGGGGGGGGGATTCGTTCCTTTTCTGATTTGCAAGGAAAGAATAACCTATTTTCTAAGTGCTTACCTGAACTGTATCGGTCAGTAGCTTTATGATTGTTGGAAAGATTGGTTTTGTCGCTCAATGCCAGGGATGTTGCACTACTATAAGCATTTTGTAGCAGCTAAAACTAAAATTCGTAGCAGGGTAAAGTATTTTTGTAGCAGCAGCAGCTCCTTAACCTTAACTTAAACATAGCCTAATCATTTTCGTAGGAACTAAAATGAAATTATCTAATTTTTAACTTGACCATTAGAATGCAATATTTATAAAAAAAAATCCAAAAATTTGACCCACAAGGCACAAAGGAAAAACCTGCAAAAAACTAAGAAAAAAAATAACTAAATAGTCTGTACAAAAATAGCATATTTTTTTTTAAGGCAGTCATTAAGAATTTCTAGTCTTCAAAAGAAAATAATATATTCTCAATAGCTCAACAAACTAGATGATATTAATTTAATTACAAGTGTAGTAAAATTTTGACCTTAAAAGTTTTGAAAAGGATGTTAAAAACTTAAAACAAAGTATTGTACTCCAATAGCATATAGTACTCCAATAGTACCAAGTATTGTACTCCAATAGCTTTCTTTAGATTAAATGTCAGATCTTCCAACTTTGAAAATAAAAAAAAAATACTTTTATTTATGCCTTCTATTCAAAGCAAATGTTCCTCAAAAAAGGCTTTGACTAAGCCTTATTTAAAGGATGGCCCTTACAAAAAATACGAAAGGGGGTTTAAACTCGAAGGAGTACCTAGTCCCTAAGGACTTCAAACTCCTGTCTTTACCGCGCTCCGCTGCGCGGAGCGCATAACTTGACTTGTCTTAAGGCTGGTGGCCGAAGCCACAGTTAAACTGTCTTCTTGAGACTTGATTGTTTCAGCTGAGCAGATCAACCCACTTGGAGGTATAAAGGCCCGAAGGCCACCGAGTGCTCGTGTAATGCTGAGTGGAGGTAAGCACCTTACAAAAAATGTAAATTTTGAAAATCCTCACCATTTGAAACACAAAGGTATGAATTAAATTGTATTAATTTGCATCTTGCAAACAGTTTTGGGTGAAGTGCTAGGCTCCTAAGGTGTAGGCCTGAATTGGTGTAGTCTAAAGCCAACCCAGGGATAACGCCCATTTTTAGCACATGGTTGATAGTGATTAATAGCTACATTTGATCCATAGAAGTAAAAATGCATAATATTAACAATAAATTCAGCATGCTAGTGAAATTGCAAAAACTTCATACTGAAATTGGAAATTAATTAGTTACAAGTATACTTTACTTTTATATTACCTAATACAAAACATAGCCAGATCCAGTTCTTGCTAGTTAGGTGTCTTAGAGCTCTTACAAACTTTTCCAGCTTTAAAATTCAAGCTTCCACAACCTTAATATATAATTAAAACCTATTAAATAAATTAAACCTCAGTGTCACCCAAAATTTTTTAATGAGGATCATTTTATTCTGAGTAGTTGAACTTTTAAAGAAATGAACAAACAGAAATGGAAATTTAATCAACATATAACATATGCTTTTTTATTAAATAAATAAATATTATAAATGATCTACAGAAATACCTTACAGTAAGGGAATATAAGGCACACACAAGTTTTGAAATGCAAGTATTCTTAATTTATTTGGAAGTATTTACAACATAAATGCAACAAAAAATACACATCAAATGCAAACTAAAAAACAGGGCCCGCATTTTAATTAAATGAGTATGATTATGAGAAACGATAAAACAAAATCAAGTACTATATTGAAATTTCTTTTTGTCCTGATACATACAAAAACATCTGCACACCCACAGGCATATTCTCTCTTTACTAAAACAAATTAACATATGTTATTATCATGGTTACATTTTAAACAGAATGGCATTTAGCTTGAATAAAATAATATCCCCTGGAGTGAAATCAAAATTTTAAAGTTAGATTTAAATCAATTTCCTTGCATCGAAAGTCTTTGAAAAGTTAATCACAGAGCTTTTGAAATGCCAGCATCCCCGTTTAAAGAATAAGAGCTAGATGAGCTTTCACTTGAATCAGAGTCACTAGAATCACAAGAATCGCTAGTGTCACTAGAATCACTAGAGGAATCTGAGGAAGAGCTATTTTCACTGTAAGAAGAATCATCCTCATCATCACTCAATTCAATTTCCTCAACATGTAACCTTTTAAACTGGGAACTTAGATCACAATCCTCTTCATTTTCCGAATTCTGGTCATCAATTTCAGAAGTGGAATTGGTCTGCTTGTTGGTCTTTGAGCAGGCACGCTGATTCATCAAAGTGCAGACTGCTAAGCATTCCACATCAACCAAGTTGAGACCAACATGACCCTTTGTTAAAAGCACCTGAAGGAAAATGGCAACAAATTAAACAAATGAAATTAGAAAATCTAACCTTACCTAAATACAGTATATTGCTACTTGAATGGTACTTAGGTTAGTGCAAAAAATTTCTGCCCATCATAGAAGTTCGAAACCATTCAAATACTACATAAGCACCTAAGGGGGGTTGCTATTTGCTTATTATTGCAGACAGAGGGAGGGGATATGAGCAATGCTTATGTAAGACATTTAAATCACTGTAATTCCAAAATTTTTTGAATTGCAAAAATATTTTTAGTTCCAAGCCAAGTTAGTTTTTCATTTAAATTCTAAATATTTAAAATTAGATAATTACTGGAAGTTTTGCACAAAAAAAGGAGGGTATTAAGTTGGAAGGAGAGTAAGGTAGTTACTTATGTAGTTAGAAGATAAGGGTTAAAGATTTGCTTATTTTTGCTGACAAGAGGTAGGGGGTTTAAAAGTACCAAAAATAACCTTACATAATATTTGAATAGCCCCTAAATTGTTTTTATGGCTTTAAGAAGCCCATAACATGAGTTAGGACACAGGGCACCAACCAACCCTCACCCTAAGATCAGATTAAAGACTAATATTTAACTGCTGACCTCTCTAATGGATTTTGTTTTACATCTGGATCAAAGACTCAATACATTTATTATCATATGAATGCATGTATTTTGTGTTACCAAGTAGGTTATACCAAACTGCTCAGGAAGCTCTTATTTCTGTTTCTCTCTAGTTTCACTGAAAATTGTTTTGGTCTGAGGGAATAATTCAGAATTCCAGTTTCATGCAAACTATTTATGGAAATGACAAATTATAATTGACACCTAAATGTGGTTAATTAAAAAAAAATTGAAAATAGAGGAGATATTTATCCATTAATAACCAAATTTTGCATTTTCTCAGTCACAAACAAGACATTTTAATACAAAGATATAAACCACATGTGGATGGGTGACCACCATGGGCGTAGCCAGGGGGGTGCAGGGAGGGGCAGCTGCCCCCCCCCCCTAAATTCTCAGTTTGTTAAATTTTTTGAAAAACTTTATTGAAACAATAGTACATAATTTTCCTTGAAAACTGGCTTACAAGAAGCGGGTCTGTTCGGCCCAAAGAGTCTCAAAATGAGCTAAAACACTACTTTGAAGAACGAATTTTAAAAAGTTTTCTGGGAGAGAACCCTTCAGATCCCCATTTTTAAGCTCACATTCATTACCCATATTTTTACGTTAGGTGTGCAAAAGTTCAAATCCTTTGTATAAGTACCCTAAAATTTAGCGTGTAAAAGTACTCGCCATGGGGGGGCCTGGGAAATAATGTTGATTCAACCCCTAGTCACTAATATTCGCAACATCAAGAGCGCAGGTAAGTATCCTTGCCCCCCCCTAACATGAAACCTGGCTACGCCCTGGTGACCACCACCTAGCTTTACAACCACAAGCTAGCCATGGAAAATGAAAACCTTTTTGCAAAATTTTTGTGCAGGAATTTTACCCAATTGAAGAAACTAACCAGACTCTTTCTTATTAAATGCACTAAATGCTAGTATAACCAGGAATTTTTTTTATTTTATCTATCTGTTTAAAATATCTATTAAGAAAAAAAAATTGCCAAGGTTAAACCATGGTGACATTTTAAGCTATATTGAGGTGATTCACTGCATTTGTAATAATATACATTTAATTTAATATCACAAATAAAGACATTTAATTAACGAGTAAAGTAATGTTAAAATTAACCCAAATTTACGTTTTGAGTTTCTTTTCATTTTAATAGATGGTGCCTGCAAATACTAATTTTGCAATTTCCTAATACTATTATTTAATAAACACTCATTACCCCAGTTTTAAAGCCCATCCATTTTAATTACTTGAAAAATTGCCTAATTTTAGACAGGGGTTTCAGAATATTTTGACTACTGTGAGTATTTTAAAATGAAAATGAAATAATTCTATACAGAACAGCAGGAAATCAAGGCTGGATCCGCCTTGTGCCTTTGCAGTCCAATCAGACACGACCATACTTTGCTTGGAGAAATAACTTAGAAGTAGGCTAAACCAAAGTTGGACGATTAGGTCAAAATTTAACTTGGGAGTCTTCCTTGATTTCAGGTTTTCCTCTCCTCAAATTAGCTTTGATTTTACTAATGATGGTAGATGCGGGCATAAAAGGAAGAGCTGGGGGTTTAGTTGATTATTTTATCTGCAGATTTTAACAGTCAAGTCTTTAATACTATTGAATTGTCTCACAAAATGCCAGCTTTCCTTCTTTGAAAGTCATAAAATCACTTCCAGTCACTAGCTTAGTAAAATTTTCGATTTTAATTAAGGGTCATTCCATGTCAAATCAACACACTTTTTGGCATGACCACCTCGGATTTTCTTGAAATTTGGTACACATGTTCTACTTATAGCAACTCTGAAAAGTACCAACTTTCATCAAAAAATATTAATTGGTTCTGGAATTACAGGTGCGTAAAATGGTCAAAAATGGGCCAAAAATGGACCAACATAAGTTCTTTAAAATGCTCTAGAGGATCTTCTAATTGGGTTACACAAATGAAATTGGTGCCATTTTAAAGTACTTTAAATGTTCTTTTTAATGGTGTAAAATGTACTATGGTGGTTTGAAAAATTATATATTTTACAAAACAAAATAGAATTAAAAGTTCGATTTCTTTCAAATGTACCACTTTTAAAATTTTGAAAAAAGTTCCAGGAATAGGTAATATTATTGTAAATAATCTGGTAAAGTTATAGAATGGGACAAAAAGGGGATCAGTTTCAAAAACAACCAAAACCAAAATTCGATTTATCTCATATCCCCTTAAAAAATTTTAAAACTAATTTTTTTCCATTAATTGGAAGTGAGTTGAGTTGTATTTAACTGCTGTTGACAATAAACGCCCCTGCACAAACTTGGTGTAGCCCGGGCTTCATATTTTCAACCTGTATGTTAATTCAGGCAACTGTATTGTAACAATGTACATAAAGTAAATATGAAGCCCGGGCTACACCAAGTTTGTGTAGGGGCGTTTATTGTCAACAGCAGTTAAATACAACTCAACTCACTTCCAATTAATGGAAAAAAATTAGTTTTAACATTTTTTAAGGGGATATGAGAAAAATCGAGTTTTGGTTTTGGTTGTTTTTGACACTGATCCCCTTTTTGTCCCATTCTATAACTTCACCAGATTATTTACAATAATATTACCTATTCCTGGAATTTTTTTCAAAATTTTAAAAGTGGTACATTTGAAAGAAATCGAACTTTTAATTCTACTTTGTTTTATAAAATATATAAGTTTTCAAACCACCATAGTACATTTTACACCATTAAAAAGAACATTTAAAGTACTTTAAAATGGCACCAATTTCATTTGTGTAACCCAATTAGAAGATCCTCTAGAGCATTTTAAAGAACTTATGTTGGTCCATTTTTGACCATTTTACGCACTTGTAATTCCAGAACCAATTAATATTTTTTGATGAAAGTTGGTACTTTTCAGAGTTGCTATAAGTAGAACATGTGTACCAAATTTCAAGAAAATCCGAGGTGGTCATGCCAAAAAGTGTGTTGATTTGACATGGGATGACCCTTAAAAACTTTTTGAACTGATCATCAAGTGTGATTGTTTTAGAGACATTTTAAAACATTTTCATCTTTAACAAAATCATGATAACTTTTCCCATCTTTGTTTCTGCTAATACCAAGTACATTTTAACTTTTATTGACAGAAAAAGTTTTCTGAAGGGGAACAAAATTGCCTGCGAATGTCATTCACGCATTCGTGTAAATTATATGGCTATTAGTCCAAGAAAAATAAGGTTTGCTTCGGAACTAATTGTAAAAGAATGTTTGATGGTTAATTCTTATAGGAAATTTTCCGTAGAAAACGATGGTGAAAAGTCTACCGAGCTACGACGTGTCCTTTAGCCAATATGGCGGATTTTCCAAAATGGCGGCCGCTTATTTTTCATATTTTTATTTTTTATGTTTTTACATGTAAATACATATTTTTTTTGCATAACATAAATTATTCTCTATTAAATTACCTACAAAATGGTATATTAACCAAGATTGTGCGATATTTAGAACCTAATAAAATCATTTTCAAAATGGCGCCCGCATATTTCAAACTTAGTGGAAAATGGATATTTTTGAATTCCTACCCACCTTTAAGAGTATTTACCCTTAAGTATCGGTAAATTATGATTATTCTGCTCATATTTTACTTAATAACATGTAAAACTTCTAATTTTTAAGAAAATACACAAATTTAAAGCAAACATATATTTTTAATCTTGACTATTTATTCTGATTATTACAACATTTTCCAACATTCCCTTTGATTTTATGCATACAAAACATTATTTTCTTTGAACAAATAATAATATTATAATATATTTATAAATAATATAATGAATTTTAGGTTAATGAAAATTAAATTTATTTAATTATTAAAACTTAAATTTAATTATTTTAATTTTAATATCGCTAAGTTCTTAATAAAAAGTAACCTTCACTAAGTTTTTTTAAACGTTATAATGTCTAATTATATTTTTAAGAACTATTTTAATCATCTTCCATATCTACATGTGGGGCCGTCCATAAATGACGTCACGCTTAGAGGGGAGGGAGAGGGTTCATCAATTTGTGACACTTTGTGACAAGGGGGGAGGGGGGATCAAGAATTGTGACATCACAGATTGAAAATCAAAAATAAAACTAAATCACAAATTCTTCTCTGGAAAATAGCTTAAATGACATTATTATAAGATTCATACCAACGAAATAAGAGTTCACTTTGAACTTATTAGGTATGGTGCACCTAAACTTAAATATAAACATTGGGTCCCAAATTCTTACCAACATTATTCTAAACTTATTATTGGTAACAGTCCGTGACATGTGACAAAGGGGGGGGGGAGGGGGTATGGTGAAGTGTGACACTTTGTGACATAGGGGAGGGAGGGGGTCAAAAATATTGAAAAAAAGTGTGACATCATTTATGGATGGCCTCTAGTCCAGTATTGCAGCAGCTAACACCTCTACAGTCGCTACAAGCACTTGTACATATTGTACCTTGTTTTCTGCATATACATTGTACTGTAGCACATTGGCTAATTTTAAATCCACATTTGACAAATTTCAAAAGATGGTCTGGAGCAGGTCCGTTTTTCATCTCTATAGGTCTCAAACCTCCTTCCCGTAATTCCCAACCCCAGTCACATGGGTCCATGGAAATTCCTGTCCACTGCTGCTTGATGATAAACTCTTAAACAGTGAAAGTTATTAGAATCTATTGTAGGAGGCAATATTTCTGGTGTTACTTGGACTAATTTTGTAGCTTTTGTTTGAAAGTTTGCAGTCTTACGTCATTTAAAGAGTCTCACACTCTACCCCCTCGAGAGATGTCATTGCTCTATTGGCCAGCAGTCCGGGTATTTTGAAAACATCACATTGATTTTTGAAATCCTCGTTTTTTTTAAAATTAACTTTAGGCAATCACTTTTTCTTAAGCCAAATGGTTGGGAGGTAGTGTCGCATCCAAGCCTAGCGTGACCAAAAAGGATATTGGAACACTCATCCTCATCAAGTTTCTCTTGAATTTCCTTTATGTTGTATATGACTGAATTCTTTGAAGTTTTTTTTGGTTCAGGTATTAAAAATAATTCACAGGACTTAGAGTTCATATGATGGATTAGTAACACCAGAAGATCAGTATCCTCACCAATAACAGATGTCGGTTGATTCAGTGCAGATGTGATGCCTTCAATTACGATCATGACATCTGCATCGTCTTCTGCTTGTTTCGTAATGCATCCAGATTCAGCTAACTTTTTTGATAGATGATCAATGAAGGCTTGTTTATTATCACTGTTTAAAAGAAAAATGTCCTTCTTTATGGTGATTTCCATTGTAGTAACAAATCCAGACTGCTGGCCAATAGAGCAATGACATCTCTCTAGGGGGCAGAGTGGGAGACTCTTTAAATGACGTAAGACTGCAAACTTTCAAACAAAAGCTACAAAATCAGTCCAAGTAACACCAGAAATATTGCCTCCTACAATAGATTCTAATAACTTTCACTGTTTAAGAGTTTATCATCAAGCAGCAGTGGATAGGAATTTCCATGGACCCATGTGACTGGGGTTGGGAATTACGGGAAGGAGGTTTGAGACCTATAGAGATGAAAAACGCACCTGCTCCAGAACATCTTTTGAAATTTGTCAAATGTGGATTTAAAATTAGCCAATGTGCTACCGTACAATGTATATGCAGAAAACAAGGTACAATATGTACAAGTGCTTGTAGCGACTGTAGAGGTGTTAGCTGCTGCAATACTGGACATGTAGATATGGAAGATGATTAAAATAGTTCTTAAAAATATAATTAGACATTATAACGTTTAAAAAAACATAATGAATGTTACTTTTTATTAAGAACTTAGCGATATTAAAATTAAAATAATTAAATTTAAGTTTTAATAATTAAATAAATTTAATTTTCATTAACCTAAAATTCATTATATTATTTATAAATATTTTATAATATTATTATTTGTTCAAAGAAAATAATGTTTTGTATGCATAAAATCAAAGGGAATGTTGGAAAATGTTGTAATAATCAGAATAAATAGTCAAGATTAAAAATATATGTTTGCTTTAAATTTGTGTATTTTCTTAAAAATTAGAAGTTTTACATGTTATTAAGTAAAATATGAGCAGAATAATCATAATTTACCGATACTTAAGGGTAAATACTCTTAAAGGTGGGTAGGAATTCAAAAATATCCATTTTCCACTAAGTTTGAAATATGCGGGCGCCATTTTGAAAATGATTTTATTAGGTTCTAAATATCGCACAATCTTGGTTAATATACCATTTTATAGGTAATTTAATAGAAAATAATTTATGTTATGCAAAAAAAATATGTATTTACATGTAAAAACATAAAAAATAAAAATATGAAAAATAAGCGGCCGCCATTTTGGAAAATCCGCCATATTGGCTAAAGGACACGTCGTAGCTCGGTAGACTTTTCACCATCGTTTTCTACGGAAAATTTCCTATAAGAATCAACCATCAAACTTTCTTTTACAATTAGTTCCGAAGGAAGCCCTTTTTTGAGCTAACTTTCTTGGACTATATGACCACAAGTAAATGTAGCTTTAACTGAAATAATATACTCAGATTACAATTTGGGAGTCAGGGATGAAGTATAATTTATAAGTGCAATTTACCTTTTCTAAAGCGTTTGCAAGAGATTGGAGAGTACTCGAAGAACAGCTAAAAGTGAAAAAATAACAATTAGAAAAATGCTTTAACAACTAAAATGTATAATTACATACAAATACAGCTAGAGCAAACCACATTTACTAGTAAATATCAACATACACTAAATACACCAGTGTGAGACCAAATGTTTGGTTATATTCTTATACACTTGGACTAACAAGATAATGTCCAAATATCTGATATTATAGCTACCAACTGAGTCCTTTCATTAAAATGACTATATATTGTTGTGTTGGTCCCAGAAGGGATCGCTCAATTAAAGTTTTACTTTGTAAAAAAAATAAAGTAAAGTACACAACTTGCCTTTTTGTTTGTATCCAGACATTATAATCATTCAGATACAGATCATTTAAAATGTACCTAGGTTCACTACTAGAAAACAACTCATGTATTTCTAATAAACATTTCATAACTTGTTTTCTTCCTGAATCAAAAATAAAAAAAAATTAGTGTAACATACAAAATACTCAATAAAAATTAATCTATGGTTTCTTATTGCAAAATATTTATGTTGATTATCATACACTCTAAAAATTTGCATCATATAAACATACATTTTAGAACAAAAAATGCAAGGTAATGTTTTCTTTTTAGCTAATATTAGAATTGCCTAAAAGGTTAGTAATCTCCAAGATCAAATCACATGCACATTTAAATGCACTAATAAAATTACATTTTGCTGAGAAATGGAATAAAAGAAAAAAGATTGAGGGTTGTCAGTAAAAATATGAAGTTGAGAAAGACACAATTGTCTTAATCATATAAGACACGAAATTAGTTACAGGCATGTGATTGCTAGAAGAAACTATCTGAAAATTTATATAAGATTCTGGATCAGTTTTCTTTATTTAACTACATTTTTAACAGCTTTTAACCATTTAGTTTTTTCTAAATTAATTCCTTTACTTGTAGAAGTTAGATGTTTGATGAAATGAATAAAATAGAACATTTGATTACTTTAATATAATTTTAAATTGAATATATATATGCAGTAAGAGCTAAAAATAGGTATAAAACCATTAACTCCCAAATAATAAATTTTAAGGTACTTTATCTTTATGTATAGTCGGCAGCAAGCATCAAGTGTTTTGCTTAATTGCCAAATATAATCAAATATCTCAACTAGCAATTTCTCTTATTTTTTTTCATAAATTTTTATGTGTAAATAATAAAATGTTGTCAAAATAGTCTGATTGGGAGAGATTTGAACCCAACTAATCCTTAAGTACCAATTTTTATTTATGAAAGGTGAAAATTATCCCTTAAAAGGCAATTGCTTTGTTTTAAATTTTTGAGATTAGAAACAATCCTTCAAAATGCAACAAAAGTTGGAAAAAGTCCAAAAGTAACAGGAATTCAGAGATGTACTTTTTCCTTAACAAATATTTCAGATTTTGCAGTGAATGGAAAAAAAAATGAAAATTTTCAGAAAAAGAGAGAAAGCGTAGAAATTCTACTAAAAAGGGGAAGAATCTGATTTGTGGAATTCTGGGAATTGATAGCTTTAAGATTCTTGGATTTCCATGATGATAACATAAAAAAAATAGCATGCCCTTAATTAAATTATAATTTTATCTTTAGTCATAAAATGTAGATTGTCTTGAATTACAGTTCTAATAAAACTTGTTGTCATGTTAACTTTAAAGTAAAAAAAAAATGCTCATACATATTATCCCATAGACTGTTCTATAGCTGTGCAGCTGAATTTAATGATTGCTGAACAATTGCAGAGATAATACATAAGTACCAAAAATTCTTACCTAATTTCAAAATTTTGACAACATCTTCCAATACTGTAAGAGAAAGCTCAAAATGACGATATAATGGGTATATGAGTGATCTACGAAGACAACTAATCACTACATTTTCAGTAGAAGTGAATACCTAAAATAGTCAGAAACAGGCAAGGATTAATGGAACTTTTAAGGAAAAGGTGAAATTGTCAACTAAATTTTTGAAAACTTTTTGTAGTTTTTTATATTACTTATGGTTGGATAAAACCAAAAACTATCAGTGCACATAAAAATAAAAAAAAATTCTGCTAGTCAATTAAATATACCCCCATGTGTAATTACAATAACATAACTTATAAATTCAGCTAAGCAACCAAACTTCAGTATGTTAAAACATAAAAATAGGGTATTTGGTTAGCATTGTTTACTGACATTAAGCTTTTATTTCACTAGATGTTTAGAATCAAATGGTGAAGTTGTTTGTAGATCCATCATATCTTCTATGTAACAGAAAATTATTATTGTCCATATATTAATTTTTTATCTCCAATCTAAGAGGGAGCCTATCCACTTATCTGGCACAGGTAAAAAATTTAATTTTTACATTATGCATAATTGAAATGAAAAGATAATGTTCTGGAGCAAAAATATAATATTCACAATTAATAGGTCCCTTTAGCAATAAATCCCCTCTCAAAAATCTCATTAGCTGAAGAGATAAATAAAAAGACCATGTTAACTAAATTAAACAGATACACTAACATTTTTGAGAAAAATGCAAACATAGCAGAAGAATGCTCAACAAATGTAAACTGAAGTTCTTATAAAACCAAAGAAAATATACATTTATTAAACTACTTACTTCTAACCATGACAGAGTAGCGCTTATTTTATTGATTGTCCATGCAGAACCTACCTATAAAGCAAAGCAGTATTAAATATTTAAAACTTGTAAAAAGAGAGCCTCTAAATTCTCTTAAAAAGAACACAGTACTCACAGTGTTTTCTCCCTCAGTGGTTCTTTTATTATAAGCATAGCCAAATAATATATCAACTAGACCTAAGAGGGCAATTCTATGTTCATCAGCATCAAGCAGATGTGAGTACAGTTAAGGAACATTCGATTTAATACACAATTAGCTTACAAGAAAAAATTAAGAACAAAATTGGAATTAATATTTCCCAAAGAAAATTCCAGATACAACACAGCAATGCCAAAAGAATTCAGTACTTTATATCAATATCTTAATTTTTAATCATACTTCATTAAACCTTCAAATTTTAACAAATTAAACTTTTTCTAGAACAATTTAAGAATTACAATTTTTTTACAAACAAAATCAAGGTTTTAAGTTGGAAAAAAAGGATATATTCCTTTTTAGGTAATCTTCTTAAAAGATCTTGTTCCTTTTCAGTGAAGACAACTGAGGGGAAAAAATGTACAGAATTTTATACATTACTCACAACAGAAAGAAAATCATTAACAAATGACATGGTATTTATATTATAGGCAATGCCCACCCTAGAATGGGGAAAGTGATTATTGCATGCTTAAGATTTCCCATTGCTCTTGCATAGCAAGAACTCTCTGGGCTGTTGTATTTGGCTTCACACAGAAGAGTAAAATATAAATGCAAAAGCTAAATGAATTTATTCTTTCAGATCATTTTACAAAAGGGTTATTTTGCAATGAAAATGGCAACTTCAACAACTCGAAGAGGTAAAAGATTACTTTTACACTTAATTTTAAAGGTTTTAGTTCGTAATTCCTTCATAGATGGCGCTCTGAAAAATAATTCCTTCTGTTTTCAGATATGTATTATATTTTATTTTCCTGTTATAACATTCCCTAATCATCATCCATTATAAATAATGTCTAGGCAGTAGTGATAAATACTGGACCATAATTAAACAATGCCCAGATTTTTAACATTGCCTGTAACATATTATACATATATCTTCCGGTTTTTATAGACCTTTTACTAAACATTTCTAGTCTAAAATAAGATGTAAAATTATACAACCATTTTAATGTAACATTTTATGCAAAATGTAATTTGTGTAAAAACAATTGGATGATTTTGTAGCTCATTTCGACTATAAAAGCAAGGGAAAAGCTCAACAAAAACCAGAAGATTGGCAGCTATGTATATATCTTTTTATCACTTTAAAAAAAAAAACTTTCTCCTCTGTTTAAGACTAAATTTAAATAAGTTACTGTTTGTTCAACTAAAATTTCATTACTTTTAATATTTTAACACCATCTTATTTTCATTAAAAAATATTTTATTTTTGTTCAGGGATAGAACAAAGGTTTAAAAGTTATTAAGAAAGAAAATTATAGCTAACTTAGGATAAAAATAAAAATAAATAAGTTAAATTAAAAAAAAAAAAAAAAAAAAAAAAAGATTACTAACACATTAAGCTGTATAGGTGATCTCTTCTAAACTAAAAAAATATCCTGGACTAAATGTTCTAAATAGACTTGTCCGTAGGGACATATTTACTATTAAGATACTCCAATTATGATATATTTTACTAATATCACAACCCTGCGAAATTTAACTTTTTGAAAAATACAAGATAAGTGTTAAGTAATTTTTATGTTATTTGGTGTACTGATTACGAAAATGACCTCCATTTTCCCCAATCACATCAGGATTTTTTGTAAAATCAATATCAATATTTTTGCTAAAATCCTATAAAAGAGACATTATAGCGAAAAATTGTGGGTTTACTATCTAGCAACTGTGGTTTTATCCACTTAAATATGTGTAAAATACTCAAATCCTTGTTAGGAAAGTTGGTTTGATTATTTATTGACCATATTTTTTATTTTTTATATATTTAAATGTATGAAAATACAGTTGCCAGATCCCATGACCCACCTCTGGTTGAGAAAAACACAAAAAAAATTCAAGAGTTAAAATTTTTAATTAAAAGTATTGTTTCTTCAAAATAAAATCGCCGAAATATTATTTTAGTTTGTTTTTATTAAGATATCTTACATGAAATAGACGATTGATCAAGAAATGCAAATACGAGGGTTGCTTTTTTTTCAACTTCCGTTTTGCTCCTGAAAAAAAAAGTAGTAAGAATTTCGAAATAATTTTGGTACTGGTAGTTAGGTACATCCTTCAGGATCAATTTGCATCTTTACTGCATAAAAATCGGACATTTTTTCTGTTAGTTATCGAATTTACAAGCGCGCTCCTCGAACTTATTAAACAAAATTGGGTTGGTGGGAAATAAGTTCGAGGAGCGCGCTTGTAAATTCGATAACTAACAGAAAAAATGCCCGATTTTTATGCAGTAAAGATGCAAATTGATACTGAAGGATGTATACCTATATAACTACCAGTACCAAAATTATTTCGAAATTCCTACTACTTTTTTTTCAGGAGCAAAACGGAAGTTGAAAAAAAAAAAAACAACAACCTTCGTATTATGTTTGTATACATGATACCTTGAAAAAAAATTAAGCTTATTCAATAATAATATTGCGGTGATTTTATTTTGAAGAAACAATACTTTTAATTAAAAATTTTAACTCTTGAATTTTTTTTGTGTTTTTCTCGACCAGAGGTGGGTCATGGGATCTGGCAACTGTATTTTCATACATATAAATATATAAAAAATAAAAATATGGTCAATAAATAATCAAACCAACTTTCCTAACAAGGATTTGACTATTTTACACATATTTAAGTGGATAAAACCACAGTTGCTAGATAGTAAACCCACAATTTTTCGCTATAATGTCTCTTTTATAGGATTTTAGCAAAAATATTGATATTGATTTTACAAAAAATCCTGATGTGATTGAAACTTTTCGTTGGTATTTTCGAAATCAGCACCAAAAACTACCCCAAGAACAGCTGTCAGACCCCTTGTATTTTTTTCATCGCAGGGTAGTGTATTCAGTTCTTACTTTTCTCATCTAGTGAATCTATCGGTGAACTGCCTATTTCTTCAAAATCTTTGTCCCATGGGCAAGAAAATTTGATTAAAGGTTTAATGTCTTTATTTTCAAACAAGTCAGCACTGGAAATAAAAGGGTGAGAAAATTTATCATAATTATATATTATTCATCAATACATATACAAACTTGGATATTATAGAAGCACACATGCTTCTAACAGTCCCATTGTTCACTTAAGTTCTGTAATAATGCTTCATAAGCAACAGTAGTAGGAAAAAATTAAGTTATAAAAAATTTAAATTATTTAAAAAAAGATTTTCAGCAAAATTCTAAAACTTTCTTCATCCAGTGTTTGCATGTGCTTCTATGTTATCAAAGTCTGCATAGTAGGTTACTGGTTTGCTGTTAAAAACAATATTGCAGAGAAAAAAGACATATGAATTATTTAATGAGAAAATAATGAACAAATAAGCCTAATTTTGGTGCTTCATAACATTATCATGTCTCTACAGAAAAAAAAAATGTAATTACTACTGTAGAACAAAATTTACCAAGATATACTAAATTTTTCTACAATTATCACTATTTACAGTTGGTAAGACATGTAAAAAAACAAATTTTTAAAAGATTACTTAAAAAGTTATTTGAAAACGTAAGATAACTAACTTAAAAATATTGAAAGTAAATTTTAAAATATATAAAAAAATTTAAGACTTAACTTAGATAACTGAAAAACTCAGTTAATGCAAAAATGGTATATAATATTAATCATGATGGTTTAAATGCACATTTTAACCAAATAAAAGTTTTACAGATGTTCCACATGCAATTTATATTGTTATGATCTAGTTCAGGGTTTCCCAAACTTTTTCATGCATCGACCCCTTGGGAGTAGTTCACCAAAGCCATCGACCCCCTTTCAAAAATCCAACTAAATTCTTTATGAAAATAAATTAAAAATGAAAATTTAACTAAAATTTAACAGCCGGTCTCATTCACTAGTAATGTACTGTTCAACCTGGAAAATTCATTGGTGAACAATATAAGACAACCAAAAAGCATTAATCACTCAAAACTTTGATATAAAAATAAGTATGTAAAGAAAGTTCAAAGGATCAGGAAAAATCTTTGAATCATCCACAGCAATGCATTTTACAATAAGATAGCAAAATTTTATCAAAATAAAAAAAACACTGCAAAGAAGAAAGAAATTTTGAAACATTCGAAATAAGCTAAATTAGAATAAAAGTAAATAATTTTAATTATTAAATTCAGAAACAAATTTATTAAAATTGTCATTATTACAATGCAATTATGGGTAATTACGAATAGATTCAATGGGAGAGTGTGCCTGATGCTGGACTGCCAAAGAGGGTATTTGGTTTAAAATTACTTATTATTATTCTTTTTCGCAGTTGAGATAATTTAATCTACGAATAAATTGCAATTTATTGCTTTAAAAAAGATTCACTAAGTTTAAACTGCTTTATAGCTTTTTAAAATAACATTGTGATGTTATACTCAGGATTACCACGTTTCCTATAAAAAAAATGACAAAACAAAATGTGGCTATAGTGCTTTGAAACGTCTGCTGCTTATTTTATTAAAAATTTAATTTTTTGTTTCAAAAATTTAACTTTCATAAAAATTTCTAAAACAGTATTATGTTATAAAAACCACAGGGTTGGCAAGTTTCGGCTGCAAGTGGAAAAACGCAGTAATGAAAAAAATTAGATTTTTGCCAGCAAAAGTATTTTTGACCCATAATCATAATCTTTAAACTTCTTTTTATAAAAGACATATATCTGTTAAAAATGAAACAATCAATGAAATATCAAATTATCAAATAATATCCCTATCTTGCACATTTCAAATATGAAATTCAAATATGACTCTTATAAGAGTCATATTTAAATTTTTATTACATAAAAATATCTGTGTGGCAGAATTATAGACCTTATTGAAAATGTTTTAAAACCAAGTCTTTTTACACCATATAAAAAATTTGACTTTCCGATTTTTCACAACATTTTTAGTTAAATATTTTATTAGTAACACACAAGCTGGTTTTTTGGCTTTTCTGTTTTTATGACTGTTTTACTTTCATCGACCCCCTACCGACCCCTAAAGCTTCATCGACCCCCTACCGACCCCTAAAACCTCGTCGACTCCCCATCGACCCCCCAGGGGGTCGGTACCGACCACTTTGGGAAACCCTGATCAAGTTCTTTCACTTAAATGTCCTTAATTGTGTATAATTTTATGTTACTTTGGCATTTGTTTAGAAATTTATTTTTTGCCACTTTTAAAAAAAAGATTTAAGAAAAGTTTGATAGCTTGGTTAATACAGAAATTAGATAACTGAGACTTTACAGTTATTAATTAAGAATTTATAGAGAATGAGTTAAACATATACTTACACATAATGATCAGGATCAAATAGATTAGATTCCTTTTCTAGTCGCTCTCTACGCCGATCTTCAAATGTTTTACCTTGGGGTTGGGTAATTTCAAAGATTTCAGCTGTTTCCTCCTAATGTAATAAGAAAGGATTTTGAAAATATTCTTATTTGAAAATTAAAAAAGGGGCACTTGCGTATTATCCTGTTGACCATTCAGTGACCATCAAATTCAGCAGGATAATATGCAAGAGCCTAAAAATGTTTACTTAAAACCCTACTTTATACAAGCTATGACAATATTTTTTTAATATTTACAGAAATTCTTATAGCAGCACTGGTGAGAGAGCACATTTAAAGTTGGTGTAAAAGATTAAAAGAAATGATGGCAGCTAAATGGAATTGCATTACAAAAAAAGGGGTGACTAAACTAAATAAAAATTTTTACCCTTTAACCAGAAATTTAGAGAGATTCAAATATGGAATACAGAGTGCTTAGTTTATTTTTCACCGAGAAACTTATTATTTCAGCACACTTTTGTTAGTAAAAAATGTATAGACCATAAAAAAATCCATTGGCCATTTTTTGGTGAGATTTTTGGTACTACCCTATTTTTGGTAGTTATATTTTTTGGTGTGATTTTGGTATTATACCGTCGACCATTCAGCAGCCGTCTAATTCAGCGGCACGGTAATAGTAAAGTCAATGAGATCTGATAACGTTTTCAGATTCAGCGTCACGGTCGACGGTATAATACGTAAGTACCCGATTTTTTGCCAAGCATGAATGGTGCTGATTTTAAAGTGAAAACAAATTTCATTGACATTTTTGGTACTTACGTATTATCCCGTCGACCGTTCAGCAAGCCGTCTAATTCAGCGGCACAGTAATAGTAAAGTCAATGGGATTTAATAACTTTTTCGGATTAAGCGTCACGGTCGACTGGATAATACGTAAGTACCACATTTTTTAACTCAAAGGCATTGATAAGGAAATTATTGAATTAGCACACACAAATAATCAAAAATATAATTAATACTCTATAACCAATAAATCATCTTTAACAGAATTAGTTTTGTAGGCCTCAGGCAAGAACCCCTTAATTACTGTAACATCCTTCTTCCTGGGTATACCCCCCCCAAAAAAAAATGATGCAGGAGAATTTTTTTTCTAAATACTTTATTTTTTCTATTTAGCTTTTATTGGTATGGCAAGTAATTTTTTTTTGGAACAAAACCATCAACAGACCTTATGAATTACATTTATTTGTCCCTGACATAGCTTTTCTTTGTCAAAAAACGTCACAAAAACATACATTACCTGCAACTTAAATACATCAAAGGAGTACGAGTTGCCAAATCCACACTGTTGGCCAGTAATTTTGATGTCTTCTGGAAGGGAGAGGTCACAACTCCAATCTACTTCTTTAAATTCTTGTTCATTTGATCCTTCTAAATAACAAAGAGGAAAAAAAGCTTTAAAAAGACAAAACAATGCTTCCTGATTTAAAGTAATATTACACATACCCATGATTAAGAATTTAGGACATTAAGAATCTCCAGTGTTTTATTTTTCTACATCACATTCCAGACTTCGACATTTTGGAGCATGATACATTAAAGCCAGTAAAGAGCTCAATAAGATTAAAGCAGCATTAACTGCTCATGGATTGAAACTAGGATCATTATTATTGCAACTGAATACCATCTGAACAAACACAGATCCAATTAATTTCAAGAACAGAAACCAAAGTAGACAAATATTTGAATAGCATTTCATAATAACAAGACAGAATTAAAAGGGATATCCTTAGTTAATGATCAACAGTAAATACATTCAGGGAATAGAATTTGAATGGTGCAGGCTAGTTTAATTACAAGCTTTTATATTCAATCTTTTACAAGAACATAATGTGTTCTTACTTAAAAAATTAACACAGTACTCTGCTAAATTGGGACTAGGGTATTTTGTACCAGTTCAGCAGATTTCAAAAGCAGCAAAGCAAAATGCTCACACTACACAAATTATGTAAACTTTTAATAGTAATTTATTCTTTTTATTTACTGCAAACATTTTAGAGGAAAATAATATAGACTTAATGCTAAATAAACAAATATAAAGTAAAATAACTAGTAATAAATGTATACAACAAAATATATCTTTCAAGAAAATGAAACCTACAAAATTTTACTCATATTTTTATTTATAATTTAAAAAACTATATGGAATCAAAAGGTACTTACATCAAAGCTTTTAAACAAAATAAATAATATTCTGCACCTGCAGTGAAGTAGCTTATCAATTAGTTAAAAAACTAACCTAACCACTTTTATTATCATTTTAAAAACCATGCAATAAACAGTAATACAGTTTCCTCATTATTGGTAACTATCACTTTTATTTCCTTCAGGTGCTTAATAATCAATATTTTTTTTTTTGGGGGGGGGAAAGGGGGAAAAACACCCTTTTCAACAAAAGTTTATTGCTAATATGCTGAATACTTATTGTTTAAATGTCTCCTATTATACTGTTTAAGCAGCACACTAACCCATTAAGAAGTTAAAAATAAGCACTGATTGAATAGTTTGGTTTCTAATACTGGCAATTAGTCCCAAATAAGCCACAGAATTACCAGTAGTAAATCAGGTTCTTTAATGAGCAAAATCCATTGAATATATTACAAACTATAGATAACATAAAAAAAATTGATTAAAACCATTCATAATATTGTGCTAAAATTAGTCAAGAACACTTTACCAATAACTTCAATCAAAGGTGCAGAAGCCTTGGTCTTCTTAGCAAGAAGCATTGTAATTAAGTCTAAACCTTCAAACACTTCTCCAACTTCGGCTTTGGGGACTGTTACTATAAATTTTTCTGTAAAGTTAAAAGTAGAATATAAAGTTGTGTTGACTTGCACTATTATAAAACCTAATTCTTTGCAAAACCTTTTACTTACTTTCATCAAAGTCATATTTAACTGATGGGTTTTCTTGGAATACCACTTTTGAAGGAAGGTTTAGTCTGAAATAAATAAGCATTATTTTCAAAACCCTTTTTACTACAAATATTTATGGAAAGGAGAACGTGCATACCTTAGGTAATATGGTTTAGAAGAAAACAAAAACGTATCATCATCAAAATGTACATCTACTTGGGAAATCTGAAACAAATTTAAAAATTAACAGATTTTAGAGAACACTGTGAGACAAGACTTGTACAAGGAAACAATGAAAAAGTCAAATGCATTACAAGAACAAATAGGCAAAATATATATTATTGAAGACCTTTAAAGGACTACTAACAAAATTAAGAAAACATAGCAGGAAAACTTCCTCCTCATACAAAAATCAAAGAAATTAATTTACTGTTGCATTATGAGTCTGCCCTGGTTTTCTTAATAAAAAATATTGGAATTTTTAAAAGACATGACAGAGTATTAAGCCAAACTAGATCCAAGTATTAAGTTAACATTTGTTCCTTTTATTTATTTATTAATTGGCATTCATTAGTTCCCCCCCTCAAATTTTTCGTTGTTGGTTCTTTTCTCTGTGTGTGCTGTTATTCTAATAAATCAAATAGAAAACGTACAAGATCTTCTGTAAAATGCAAGAAATGATACTTTTCTTTTTAAAGAAACTACTAAGCATTTTTCTGCAAATTGCCTAGTTCATTGGTTCACAACTTTTTTCATCCCAAAAGATGAATGTATGTTTGAGGGCTCAGAAGCATAATTTTTCTATATAAGTATGCAGCAACAGTTTTAAAAATCTGAATTTTTCTGCAAAAATTTGCAAACAAAACTTAAAAAAAAACCCAATATACATATACTGTCATAATGTATGACATGTACTCTGGTTGAAAACTGTAAGCTACTCACTCTTAGTTGGTGGCATAATTTGCTTCATTTTAACATATTATTATGAATTATAATATATTATCCAAGTGATTCTCTTAAAATTAAAAATTATCCTTTGAAAAGATAGTTCCATACCTGGGCATAGGGTGCATGAATCTTCACATACAAAAATTCATCATCTTGGGTAATCCCAAACGAAGGAGTCAACATTTTTTAAATCTGAAAACATGAATACAAATGTATAAGTAGTAAAATTACACATATGTAATGAATAATAACTGATAAGGTTTATGTAGTAGAGAAGGAAGTTCTACAAATGTTAAGTGGATGCAATTGAACAATCAGGTACCATTTATTACTTGGTGCTACTTTTGGCCAGTTTACCATTTGGGCTGCTAGATAAATTATTGGCTTAACTGACAACTTCAAAATAAATTGTGGCACCCGAGTGTTAGATAAAACTAAAAAGTGGCTTACATTTGGATTTAGTTATTCTGTGTATTTCTTCTTTTGAATACAATGATTTTTGGGAATACTAGATATTACGGGTACAGTTTGGAAACCTAGTCCTTCATGGCAGAAAGGGCAATTGGTTTCCAAGATTGGTAGACCAGCTAAAAGGCAGCTGATTGAGAAATTGCCAAGTTGGCGAACAGGTAGAGTTTTAGGTTGCCATGGAGGATGTTTCAAATATTTTACGATGTTACATTTTATAAAAATCTAAAAAATTTGGAATGGAAAAACATTAGAATCTTAACTTATTTAAATATTCAACATTGAAAATTTAGGCATGGGCAATTAGGAACAGCGAACAGATTTAATGGCATAAATGGGGCAATAGTTGCCAAGAACTGGAGACCAGACAAATGGATGCTGTAGACCATTCACCAACTTGGCAGACTGCTTAAGTTAGTGGTAGGCATGGAAGACTTACATTAAATCTGTTCTGGCAAATATCAATTCTACCTTTCAATATTAGGTCTAAACAATAAGCAAAAGAATTAGAGAAAAGTGATATTCAATGGCATTTTAGTTTTCAAATAAAGGAGTAAACATGTAAAATTTCAAACATTCTTTTAGTGTTTTTTATTCCATAAACTTTTGACTAAAACAAAATAGTTTCTGTAGTAAGCTACTTCTATTGCAAAAGTATCAAGACCAAATTAATGGATCTTTGCTTCGGTATGCCGGGCCGTTTAAGGTCAATCGGCCGATTGAGTAAAGTAAACAAAACAAGTGGACGGACAAAAAACCTACACTAGTATCTAAAACAACAAGAGAATTCATAATAAAAAAACATGAACACAGTATAAATAGAAAGCAAAAATGTATCAAATGCATAAAACAAGGTGTACCTATTCCTTTTTTAATTCAAACACGAGCCCTGATTTAAATTATTACGCAGAAAGCATGGTGAACCAAAACCAAAATAAAGAAGGGCCATTAAAAATAGGTTGCCAGTTGAAGAATTTCTAAAATTCTCTATTCTGTGCTTTGTTTAAGAGGCTGAACGGTAGAACAGGTTCATATAAAAGTAAAAAACAACCCCTCAATTTGATGTGTTTTATTTTACAAAGCTTCTAAAATTTATTTTTTATTAAACTTTATGATTCAGTTAAAGATTTGTTCAAAGTTTTGTTTCCGCAAACAGTGAAGCTAAGTGAAGCTTCTTCGTAGCGACATCTGTTAAGCATCAATAAAACTATTTAAAAGGTGACAGAGGGAGAACCACTTTAACTTTTTCGTTATATTTCCCTTGTTCCTTGGATAAGCTAACGTCTTTATTATAAAAATTCTGAAAGAAATATAATTGAGACCATTGGATTATCAATTACTTCTTCTGTAATTTTGTCAAAAATAAAACATATATATATATAAATTAAAAATACTAAAAAATATTTAAATATATAATTTGAAATCTTAAATGCAACTTTTTCTTTCTAGGTTGAATTTTTTAAAAAAATGTTTTACATATACTTAAAAATAAAAATTATTACCTAACTAAAAATGGTAAGGAAATCTTGACTGAAGGTCTGTGAGATTTCTCTATAATTTTAGGCTATACTATTATTTGCGACTTTAAACTTTTTTATCTCTGCATCTCTTCCATTTTGTAAGAGACAGAAGATTCCATTGTCGACAGTCTCGTGCTATCTCTTTTAAACTATTTTCTTGAATTTAATAATGCGATGTCTTCAAATTTTTGAACTTTTTCTCCATTTTTGTCACACTTTTCATATAAAAGAGTGAAGAATTTTTTAAATGACCCTTGAAGAGTTATATAGAATCAGAAATCTATGTAATTAACTACATTTTTTGGGGGTCCCAAACGTCTTCGTTTTTGAAACAAAATATTTCTTTTTAATTATTGAGAATTAAAATTTTCCAACTCTTTCAAAAATTTACAGTCACTAGTTTTTACCTATGTAGAACACGCATAATTATTTTGTTTGGATTTTATGGATATTCGACTGTCATTTCACATTGAGGGGATAACTTGACGAGAATTTGGTAAAGTGTAGATCTTTAGGATGAACAAAGGCACTAAATATCCTTGGCTTTATTTACGATGACAATCAGACTGTTTTATTTGCACTTTTGGAAGAGCAGTTTTTAGAAAAGCGGTCAACGTTTTGTTCTTTTTTTTTTTTAACACACTCATATCGTAAATTCACAGAGCAAGGAAGTGGAGATGTGTACTTGACTTACTTTTTGAAGTGCCCGGCTTAAGGGTCAATAAAAAAACGATTGCTCTCTTATTTCTTTTCCAAGTCAATGTTGAGTCACTTTTATAACTGCAATTTTGTTCGGCCATCTTGGCAGCCAGGCATATACTCTTTATGGCACTATTACGATTGTTATCTAGAGATTTTATGAAAATCGTTTTAAACCAAATAACCAATGATAAAAATTAAGAACATAACTCAAAGTCATTAAAGGTTGCTACTGAAATGAAATATTTAAAAATAAGTATTTTCGTATTTTTATCTTCTTATTTTAGTGATTTATGAATGTGAGCTGTATTGTTGTTAAAACTGTGGAAAAAAATCAGATGGGAAAACTGAAGCTATGATGTTCAATTTGAAATTTGTTTTTAAGTTTCAGTTAATATTATAATAAAGTCTAATTAAACATTTAATTTCGTGATATTACGTGTACATGTTCGAATACAAAAATTTTGAGTAATTCTTAACATAACAGTTTGTTTGTATGGGGACATCCATAAATTACGTGAGGTGTTTTTTCCAAAATCTGGACCCCCCCTCCCCCCTTGGGGAGATTTAGTGAGATTTTGCTGGACCCCCCCCCTCCCCCCACGTGAGATTTACCTACAACTTTTTAAAAATGATTTTCCTTTCTCATACTTAAAAAACAAAGAAAATCGTATAATTTCTAACTTAAAAAGTTGACGTGAGATTTTTATCGACCCCCCGTCCCCCCTTGGTGAGTTTGGCCAAAAAGTTTGGAGACCCTATTGTTTAAGACAAGTCACTGACAATTTTTTTGCTTTTACACTCTATTTAAAGTACTTCGGAATGAACGTGTTTCTTGGTTCTGTTGAAAATAAACGTAATAACCCACAATCTGAATAACTTGACAACTATACTAATAACTGACTCCTTAAAAATAAAAGAATGATTTTAATTACGTTGTTTGTTTTCATATAAATCTAACAAACTCACGTATTTTCAGGTAGAAAAAAACCCAGGGGAATAAATAAGGAGAAATAAGATTACTGATAGATAGCTCAAGATTTAAACTTCATATTTAGTATTATTAAGGCCTTATGCGCCAGACTGGCGTGAAAAGAACTATGATGATTTCAAATTTTTCAAATTTATTGTACAAAGACAAATACAGAAAAACGAAAGACACGCAAAGAACATCAAAATATACAAAAATAATAAATACACAAAGAAATTAAATATGTGGTATCATAAGAGCCAGCGGCTCGTCCTTGATACCTATAAAAAATTACATACGAAAAAAAAACTGCAACAAAAGCTGGACTGACTATTTTAGTATTTGAATTTAGTATTATTTTTTAAAGTAACATATTTTATTACTATTACTACGAAGTTAAAATTCCCAAGTAAATAAAAAAACAGAAGAATGTATGATTTAGTCATTTTAAACTTTAAAACTATTTGAACAGATAATTAACTAACATTTAATCTTTAAAATATAAATATAATCATCAGAAAAATAATAAAATTCATATTTTTGTTTCTTTTTTAAGAGATTGGATTCCCACACAGGAATAGAAAAATTCATTGTACTCAAGAAAATTCCAAGGTTCCCTTCTGATATTAAATTTTATGTTTCAAACTACATATCATGTTGACTTGAAAAGTATCACTTCTAGAATTAGTTGGAAAACATAAGTAAATTATTTGTTTTATTTTCAGGATATTATTTCATAAAACACAAACATAGAGGTGTATTGGTAAAATGTGAAAATTAATATTAATTTTGATATTAATTAGACTAATGTTTTTAATTTTTTTAAGTAACAGTATATTTTATGTGGGTGGTGAAAGATATCATGTGCTTTGAAATCATCCTAGTTTTAAACAGCCTTCTTGTTTTACATGAGTTTCATTTAAAATTTTTAAATGCCTTTAACTTTAAAAATCATAATACAGTGATCTTATTTCTAGTTTTATGAATTAAGAAAAAACATTTTTTTAATTGCTTTGTGTGTGAAATGAAATATTCAAGCAATCAGTTTTTCAATACTTTTATTTTAATTAATCCTCACTTGGAAGATACAGTTAACTTATATTATACAGTTTTATGAATATTTTATTACTTGTCTACCTTTTAATGCATAGACAATTTCAAGCAAATTTTTACTACACCGCTTTTTAGAAAATATTTTCTTATGCAAAAGCTATTGCTTATTCACTTTCAAAATAAAAAGTATAGTGAAAAACACATTGTTCTTACTATAAATTATTTTCCAAGGCAGAATGCAGTATGAGTATCATTAAAGTATTTTGTAATAGAAAATTGGTCTAGCTAAAAATGACGTTTATTTCTAAAATAACCTAGGAGATTATTCATTGGAAAATGTGTGGCAAAGTATGTGATTTTTTCATTGAAATAATTTCCTGAATACGAAATTACTTGTTACATTATATAAATAACAAAAAACATAAGAAAGCGTAATTTTTCAAAACTCCTTTAATTCTTTATTTATCTGTAGAAAAATTTAATCCACGTTATAAATTGGGAATGGTCTTGAAAAATGACTCATTATTCAATATTTAATGCAGTGCATTTTCAACAAATTCTCCTCTTTTAACGATGGATATCAACATAAAATCTGTCATGTTCAAGTTGCCAACGAACCTTTTTGAACTATAATTACCACTTATCCTCGATTTTGCATCGGATGAATTTGGCATCAGTCATCATACTGAAACAAAACGATATTCAGGTCTTTCAAAAAAGAGACCCCAATTATCCACAATTTTCTTTTGTTGTAAGCATTCGGAATTGCTCATTCATCCTTTGATCTAAACTGTTATCAAAAGTTGCGATTTCAATTAAACTCGAGAAGCTTCATTCATTCTTATACTTCGTCGATGGAATATCAATGGGAGTAAAGATACGAAAAACTGAATGCAAGAGAACATCGAAACAAAAATAACAGCGTTTTGTACGTGCTCAAGTAGCTAAAAAGAGCGCAGTTTTCCTCTCAGAGTCTATTTCCGACATTTCCAATCTAGTATTTCGCTCAATGAATACTGATTACTAGTTTTCTTCTCGAACTCTTTTGTGTTTTTTTTAAGGATTAATCATGAAAGAAACTTTTTCGATTCCGTTCTCTTTCCTTGTTCTCAAGAATTTTTGCTTTTGATGATTCTTATGGAATTTTTGTTACTTCTAAACTTATACACTTTGAAAACATTTTAATAAAAAGGGTTGTATACTTTCTATTTTTGATATATTTTGATACTTTACTATAACGTGTTTCTTTGTTTTAAACATCTTGTGGACCCTAAAATGTATTTTGGAGAGAAAATTAAGGATTTTGCTTTGAACCATGAAAAAGATAAAAACTCATCTAACCTTTTTTAATAACTCTTTCTTTATGACCCATGACATCTTTCAAACTATTTTATAGCTAATTACCAAAAGATGTGAACGAACTATTCTTATTTTTATTTTTTCCACTCATCACAAAATTTAAAGCTTTTATCAAGCTAAAAAAAAAAAAACAGTGCCCCTATTACAATATTATTCTAATGTTCTTCGATCATAATTCTTTGATAGCCTCGTTATATCCTGGCTACGATGAGTTTTCTTAACGGGAAATTTTCTATGATCTCTTAAATCGATTTTTTTTCTGCACCTCATATTCCAAAGATACTTTTGGCAATAAATGTTACAACCCTTTTAATGGAGAAGAAAAAAGATTTACAGTTCTGGTTTCCAATGACAAGGAGAGCTTTAAAATAAACACACCACAGAAAATTATTGTTAGAGCGCGTTTTAAAGCTGTAAATTTACGGGGGTCATTTGTCGGTGTGGCAACAGCTGCGAGAAGCTGCAAATTTTCGAGAATAACCGTTTTATGGTCACAGAGAAACCTGTAAAATAAATGTAATTTTTTCCCAAAAAGAGATGTTCAGGTTTCAAATATCTGAAAAACATTTTTTTGGTGATATTAAATGTAAAATATAAAGTAATAGTCAGTATCTAACGGGAGAAGCCTAGCCTCCTTTTCAATTTTGTTATTTATTTTTTATTTTGTCTTCAATTTCTCTTAATGGCAATCTATGAGCCCATGAAAGAGCTTTTGGCTTCTTTGGGATGTTTCAAGCAATTTCTTTTAACTTTTTTTCTTTTGTGTGATGCTTTTATAAATCCGTGTCTGTGTATTTTGCATTGATTTTTTGTTGATAAAATTTGAACTTGAATTAATACGGTATAAGATCCTGATATCATATTTCGTTCTATTAAATAGGGAAATCTCCCTATATTAAAAAAAAAAATTCCTTTACCTTCGCCGCTGCTGTTTTAGAAAGTGCTAACTTCGATCATTAATATCTCCTAGAATATTTAAGATATTTTTCTTTGTTGTTTTTATTATTTTAGCCGTGAAACGGACTTTGGAAACACCTTTGTATAACAGAAACTATTTAAAATATTTTGATATATATGTTTAACATTAAAACAATGTCATATATTTTAACTACTACATTTAAATACATATATTTAATATAAATAGTCTTCACTAACAGAAAAATTAGAGAAAAATCGAGTAATCTTCCCAATTATTTTCATCCCAAGTTATTATTTTCTAAAGAAATGATGGCGTTACTGTTGAGTAGTTATATTCCAGCCTTTTCATGATCACTGGGTGGAATGCCTAAAGTAGTCGTTATTCCACTCGAACTATTTGAAAGTCTTTTAACGAACTAGGATATTTCCCTCCTTACCTTCTGAAACATCTATAATGACTTCTGGTTTATCCTTTGCGGAAAATTGTGTGAATAAGACAATTAGATACCATAAAAAAATAATATCATATCTGATAAAGATGCAAATGAATTTGCATTCATTAAAAAATATTTTTTAAAGAGATTGGAATATGTCCTGTTATTTTTTTATTCCATTTGTTACAAAAACTAGGTGGAGGCGCTTTTCAAAAGATATATTTTTTCTTTCTTTTAAAAATTTAGTGGCATGCATTAATAGAAATCCTTTATTATCTCTAGAAAATATGGAAATAGTTAAGATGACTAGGAATAAGCACAAAAGGATAAAAAAAATGATAATTATTAATTTTTTTTTCGAATATTTATTTGGGACATTTTTTTTTCAATATAATAGTTTAATTTAAGTGTCTACCCAATTTATATTGAATTAGACTTGTTAAACTTATATCATCACAAAAAAACAATTTTAGTTCCATTTTAAAATAATACAGGTCTAGCATGATATATTTTACTTAATCATAAAACGTTACTGTAACTTCAAGTTTACAAAGGACACATAAATTACATTAGAAATAACAGAATAGTTTACTTATTTTATGGGAAATAACCCATTAAAAGACATAAAACAAAAAAAAAATCATAACCCAAATAAAGGTAACTTTGAAGACAATTACGTATAATGAATGCTCAGTAAACTTTCCTCATGGCCACCAACCACAAGAGAATCTCAAAGTTAATTAACTTTCTTGAGCTGCGTCAAAGAACACATACTATAACTTCATAGAAAACTTTTGTCTCCATTAGATTATAGCTCGAAATCCAATTTTAATCTAATGAGAACCCCGTGGTTCATTAGAAGGCGATACTTTGTTGCAACCTTAAGGGAAAGAGAGTTCTGAATATCATTAGTATATGAGAATTTTCATATAATTATCAAGCGCAATTTACTGAAGATTAAAGATCTGTTTTTGTTTTCTATAGAATAAAAGAAGGCATCAATTGCGAGGGTAAACCTCTGATTGGCGGAAAACTAGTTTTCCTTCTTTAACTGCCAATCAAAAGTTTGACTGTCAGGTCAAAGGTGAATAGGGCCGTAAGTGTCCCTTTAATTTGTCTCTATTTGCTTTGCGTTTTTTTTACATACAATTTGTATTGCGTAATTTTTTTTCTCACTTTTAGTATTAGTAAACTTGAATTCAAAGCTAATAAATGTAATAAGAAATAGTCTCTTAAGATTCGCTAACGCACATCTGACATTTAGAACATGTATGTAATACAATCCCTCTTTGTTGATTATTTCATCTGGCGTCAAATTAAATAAACACTACGAAAATGCCGAATTAAACATCAAGGCGAGAAAAAAGATTATACAAATATTAATTTGTTAAGTATGTGCATTTGCTGTTTCCTAAACGACGATATTCGATATCTTTGCTTTTTTGGTAGGATAAAAACCTTATTGCAACAAAAGGTGTCCATTTCAAAAATACAGATTCTAAATAACCAAAGACTCTGAAGATTTGCGAAGGGCGGCATTATTTAGTTTACCTATCTTTTTGTTTACTGATTGCTGACTATCGTGGTTGTTACGCATTTCCCTGTGACAGGATTTGCAGATTTGCACACCCCAGTACAACAAAGACTAGTATCATGTAAATGTAACTGGGACAGAATGCTAGCCTCTAAAAATTCCAACCAGTGTATAAATAGTACATTTTGGTTCACATAACTAAAAAATTTTACAGCATTCAAACTTTTAAATTGAGTTTATTCAATTTGTGAGGGAATTTAAATATCTTATAGGAACAATTTTCCCTACAAATTGATTGTCTTTTAACGGAAATTTCTCTTACAAACTTGTATTGGTATACACTTCAAATCTTTAGCACATATTTATTAATTCCCAAACAATTAATTATGCAACAGAGATCAATCATTACTTAAAAACACTTCACTTGTTTCTGAAAGGTCACCGCCCCTATTTTGAGAGTAGATAAAGACAAAATGGCATTTCCCGCAAGTGATTGATTATGCAAACATTAAGGGGTATAATTTGGGGTAAAAGACTCCCCGATACACAGCTGTTGCCAATATACTCGATATATCGGCCAAAAATTTTCTTGAAGAAAACTGGAATCAACAGTATGTTGTTAAGGAATGAGTAACTCTCGGGGGTTTGAGTTAATTTAAACCATAAATCATGTGGGCATCTGCTTTTTATGAACGTTAGGGACTCATTATATGAATTTTCCTTCCCGTCTTCAAAGAGCTACTTTGTTTCTATAGACTAGTTTTCTTCTACCGGAAATAAATTAAAAACACGAAGTTTGTGTGTATAAAAATGGATAAAATGTAGTGTAAGTAGGCATTATATTTGGGTTAAACTGGTGTTTATTTTATCAAACTAAATTTTCCAGAAACAAAATGCTCGAGTTTTTATTTAAACCACATTATAGTATATTCTGAAGTCTTTATTACATCTACATACTTTGATTTTTTACCCCTTTTGATTATAGTTATTTCGATTTTACTCTGTTTCCAATTATTTTGACCTACCTGACATTGAATGACACATTACATGACATTGGTGTTGTCATTTTAGTGTAATGCTCTATTGAAGATACTTTTAATTACAGTTTTTTATTTATACTTTTCATATTCCTCAAAAAGTCTTCTCTTTTAAACGGTTATTATTTTTATATACATTTTTCCCCATTTGCTTTGTATACATTTTAAATAAATAGTATTCCATACATATTTTAGATTTTTACCGTCTAGGAGAACAGTTTTGAATTGAGTCGTTTTAAAAATGATACATTAATAAACATCTATACATTGAATAAACATACTTCCGACATAAAAATCGACAATCAAGTCTTTCTCATCTCCTGCAAAGGAAAATAATATCATACTGCTAGTATAGATCTTCAATGATTCGATTCGATGGTTACTCTCCGACCATCTGTTACCGACAACACGTGTTTCATTGATCAGCATTTCACACATCGTACATCTGTTCATGTATCGAACACTTTAACACGTTCAAGTTCAATGTGGCACGTGCCCAGCATGTTTCCCTTGTGAAAGTAGGTGTGGTTCTGCAGTGTAAGGGGCGAGGCTAGCTAACGTGTTCGGCGCGCCCATTTGCTTAGGTTATTCTTCTGTTACTATCGAAAGCAATTAATAATGCAGTTGAAACTGAGTAATTAATTTTAAATGCTCAGGTATATCTCTGTCTAGAAGATGAATGCTGCGTTATAAAGTAAGATATACGGTATTTCTTACTAACTGTTCCATTCTACGTTTAATAAGGAAAGAAATTTTTGAAGATTATTTTTTTGAATAGAAGGAATTCATTGAGGTATTGCTTTCTATTTGACCATTTTATTCAGTTGACTTTATTATGCAACAATTTTTATTAATTTTAAGAAGTTTTAAATTATAAAGTAATAAAAATGTAATATAAAATTTATTGTTAAAATTACGAATAAATAGTATGTACTAAAATTTTAAAAGAAAAAATAGAGCTCTTTATAGATTGTCTATCTAAATAATTTTTATTTAAATACATATTCTCTCTTTTTCGAATCAGATAACTAATTATTTTTTAAATTAACAAACATATTTTAAATGAATTTGTTTTATAAAGTTTATAATTTGCTTTAATTTCAGTAATTGAAACTTATACAGTGAAATTAAAGTGTCAGTGTAACGTTAATTAAAGTTAAAGATATTAAAACCTCAACATGAAAATCAAATAAGTTGAATCAAAGAAAAAATACCAAAAGTTGCTGATAACTAACTTTTAATTAAAATTTCATTTAAGAAAAAACGTGCAAGTTGTGTGTTTTGTCATAAAATCCAGATAAAAAAGTTAAATGATTCAAAACTACTCGCAACGGGGTTAGTCTGGTATTTTTCTTTGCTGTTTGAAGGGAGAATTAATTTATTTTAAAACTACCCGTTCATATCTGGAGTAAGGATCTTACGCCATACTTAAAACCCATTTGCAATTCAGTTGTTCCACAGACTTTCTCACTTCCCAGCATGTCCATTAATTGGATTAAGAGGATGTATTTTCAGAGTTTCCTCTCTATTCCGAAATCCAGGAGAATCAATATTTCCATAATTAGAAAAACTCAGCCTCCTCCCGTGGATTCTAAAAGCCTCCGTAAAAATGCAAATGAAGGTGGTTCATAGAAAATACAAACTTTCCAAAGATTGGAGCTCGTTATTCGTAGTTTTTTGTTGTTGTTTTATTCCGGTATTCTCTTCAGAGAATTTAATTCTCATGAAAAGAGAATCCTACCGAAAAATTTTTCTGGCGGAGAACTAAAGAGTGTTGCCAATCCTACAAATGAAATTTAAATTTGGAGAGAATCGTTTGAGGAATGGGCTCCCTTTGATTATTTCCGAAGTAATGAGAATTGATTTTTGACCCCGCTGAGAAGTCAATTTGCATTAAATACGAAGGAGTTCAGAAAATATTCTTCTGCTTCGAGAAACATCCGTTTCTTCATATGCATTTTTTGAAATTTATTAATTTTTATATTTTTTTGGAGTAAAAGTTCACGAAGTTAAGAATTTTAGTTCAGCTATTATCGATACATTATAAAATAAACGTGTTTAGAAAATATAAAGTTTTCCCACCTCGGGTTTTTGTGTCTGTATTTATAAAACAAGTAGTAGTGTGGCAACCATTTTTTTTTTGCAAAAAGTTTACATAAAAGGGAAAAATGGTGTCGGATGTTTAAATATAATTCGTCAATTTGGAAAATCTTTCAAGAAAAAGGAATTTTCAAGTAGGTTTTTTTAAAATTCATGTTTTAATGTTCATAAAATATGATTTTCTTACCAATGTCCCAAACTGCACTTATCCTATGTAAAAGTGTATACTTAAAAATCATAATTTTGAATTGCTATTAAGGTACACAAATAATTTTATTACACTATGCACTGTAGGGTTAATACCGTAATAAATTCATCGACCCCCTATAACACTTCGACCACTTTGGGAAACCCTTCTCTAAATGAAACTCTGAAACTACACTACGGGCGATAAAGCGCCAAGTTTGGCGAACTTCCAGCAACTCCGTAATGACTCATTCTGTTGTGTTAGAAAAATGAAAGATCCGAGTAACATCATGGATATCTTCTTCCTAGCTCTAAACTTTATGCACACTCCAGGGTATTTGACCTGGAATCCATAGAAGCGCACAAAAGTAATCTTAGATGAAGGAAATTGCCTTATTAAATGATTGCTTTTCATAAGGCAGGTGTAGATAGTCTAGCCATAATAGCTGTTGGGTAGCCAAAGTTTGATGAATATTCCAATAAGCCCGTGTGCTGATATTAAGCAATATCAGAAGCTTTTGTGGTATTCGATAAGTTGTTTACTGACGCAAAATGTTTCCTTCAAGCTATTTTATATGTGTTATATTTTATTGGATAAAGTTGTTAAAGGGAATGTTGTTTTTTTTGCAAACATAAAAAATACTTATTTATCTTTATAAAATATTAAATACGTAAAAATATTTATATTTGCTTGAAGTAATTCTAAAAGATTATTTTTAAAACTGTTAAGAAAACTAATAGTTTAAATTTTTTGTTTATTTTAAACTATTTGAGGGGTTAAAAGTTTCAATTTATCCAGATATTAAGCGCTTTGAAAGTAAAATAAATATCCATTGAAATAATTTTGTTTCATTTTGTTAATCTAATTATATTAAAGAAAATCTTAAAATTATTTATTAATAAGCAATAATATTTGTTCATGATATACGCCGCATTTAAAATGAATTAAGTTTAAAATTTTGCAGCACTTTGAAGAATTAAAAACATTTTCGATAACTTTTTGCCAGCGAGTCAAGTTTGCTTTCGGTGTGAACACTGTAAAACAGTTTTTCTTCCTATAGCATTCTTGGCGCAGTGAAGCAGCATATTCTAAAAATCATTGCATACGCCACTATCCATAAAAATTTCTACGTAACCTAAATATTTATTTGAGATTTATCCATACAGGGAAACATTATTCAATAATATTTTAGTTTTTAAAATTTTCTTAAAAAAGTACTACCGAATAATTTAATTTGCTTTATTACAAGCTGATACGACAAAAATTTACTTTTACCCTAATTTATAAATCTTTAGGTAAAGATGCATGTTTTAACCAACAAACTTTACAATTATTTATCAAAAACATTTTCAATCGATTTTTGTCAACTTTTTGCCACGTGTAAAGTTTGCTTTCGATGGGGTCTCTGTAAAACGGGTTTTCTTCTTATATCAGTCTTAGCGCAGTGAAGCAGCATATTCTAAAAATCATTGCATATGTGCCACTATCCATATAAATTTCTATTTATACCTTATTTTTTTTTAAATACAAAAGTTTTTTTACGTTTTTTCAAACTATCTGTTATTTAAAAAAAAACTAACATCTATTATGCGACCAATGTAACATTCAGTATGTTTAAAAAAGACCGAATTACATTTCTTTGAATGACACCGCTTTATGTTTGGGTTAGTTTTGAAATAATAAGAATACAATATACCTATTGTAGCGGGAACAATAAGTTTATTTTCTTAGTTGTCAGATTTTAGTAAATTTCTTAACGCAAGGAAAACTAAAAGTTTTTAACTATTTTTACAAGTTTTAGAATTAAAACAATGTTATTCTCTCGTATAATAGTGATATTTCAACTTAAAAAACTTTTATCATCCCCCATTAAAAGCAACCATCATCTCTAATCAAATAAAAAATATAAGATAACTAATTTTTCCCTTAACCATCAAGGTCGTTGCTTAGCCGAAACTTAAAGGACCATTAATTCTATAAAGCTGACATAATTGGCTACTTAATTCTGGGGCACTCTAGATATCTTGACAAAAAAAACCCTACCCTTGCCGAAAAAGGATGCCATAAAACACTTGTCAAGATGAATTCTGAAAAGCCCTCTAAAGCGTAAAAAGAATTTTTTCCTCTATGTTAAAAAATGACAAGAATTTGGATATATTAGCTTCCTTTTCCGATTTTCTAAAGAATATATTGAAAAGGAGGAGGGGAGTTATTTTTGGCAAAGGAGAATAAAATGTATATTACCAAAAAAAGTGTCAAAACCAGCAAGAAGTTTTTAATCCTACTGAAAATGGAGAAATGAAGTTTGTGTTAGATACATGGTTTAAAACGCAGTTGAAATATCCTAGATATTTCTGACTAGGTAGTTGTATTTTTTTTAACTTGAAAAACTTTAACTAGTTGTTAACATAAGCACAACGGTAACTTTAAATTTTTAAAAAGGTAAAAACTATTTTTCTGTTTCAAGAACAAAAAAAATGAAATTAAATTTTAAATCAAAAAGGAATTTAGAATACACTCTTCACCTCTCTAATATTAATATTTTCTAGGTCTTTTCCAAAAGTAAAAACTATATAAATTACTTATTAGTTATTTAAAAAAAACTCTAATTCTAAGTAGTAACGCTTTAATCTGAAAGATTAGACGCTAGGTTAAATTTCATGAAAAAATTCACAATCTTTTTATTGCTAACATTCATAAAAACTTTTAACAATAATCCGTTTAATAACGCATTTGGATTAGCGAATAAAGTCTGAAAGTGTAAATTTATTCCACTTAGATTTGATAGTTTCACTAAAAATTATAAAAAGAATTTTTAAATTATCTTATGCCTAAGGAATCTCAATTTCTGAAGCTTCAATCTTTCAACTCTATATATGCACTAATAGCATAAACCACACTAAAATAAACAGATTAAACCTACTTTATTTCAGAAACCCAAGTCTTTAACTAAAAGAAATACCTGTTTACGAAAGGCTTTTAAGTCTTTTAGTTTATAACTTTCAAAACCAGACTTTCTCAAGACAGGAATCAATAGAACATTTACTGCAACTCTAAAGAAGCTGACTTTAATCTTTCGCAAATCTTTATAAGTAAATATCTTGAACTTATTTCAACTAACAACGATAAACAACAAGTTTTAATAACATTTTACTTACTTTTTTTAAAAATCTTATTATTGTTTTCGAAAAAAGATAGTTCTACAACAGTTTTATATAGAATAATAGATTCATTTTATCATGTCCATCGTAGATTAACTATTCCGACTATGACACTAGAGAATTAATTCACAGCATACTTGAAAATACGAAGATTAATTTCACATTCCCTTCAAAATGTCAGCTATTAACAGGGATGCCTTTGGGTATCACAAGTTGTATACTATAGCAGTAGTAGTATAACTTACAAAGCATGGAAAGGGACACAGCTTGAGTGTCTGGATATTCGCCTGGAGTCATTATTCGATGTCAAGTGTTGAGTAATTGCAACGCCTTTGCTACCTGTTTGAGACCGTTGTTATACCAACTCGGCTAAGTTAACCTGTATTGCATCAATCTTAGCACTGGTTGAGGAAGCATTAGTTAGAGCAGATGAGAGATATACTCGTGTAGCTTTTGGATATTGTTACTGTTTTGGGTTCTTCATTTGCGTAGAAGTATCACATATGATCATATTTTCTATTCTTTGAGGAATAAGTATTAATGTTATAGATAAACTGTATAGTTTTATTCTCTCTAAAAATATAAATGAACAACAATTTATAATTAATGTTACTCAAAACTGTTGAATCCTTTTAAAAGAAGGTTTGTTTCATGTCTTTTCTAAAGTTGTTGAATGCTATTTTAAAATTTTCGTCTGATATCAGTTTTAAGAAATTTTATAATATTTTGTATTTTGGTTCATTTTCAAATGATGTAGAATAACATAATAGCGCGTTTGAATAACATAGGTAAGTAGAGCTACACTTGGAAACTAAGTAAATTTAAAGGATCCTGTTGAATAAATGTTTAATGTAAAAATAACTTTAAACAAAAGTGAGTAAATACAAAACAGTAAAAAAACTTTTGAAATGATAATTTTTCTTTGTAAGAAAATTGTTTTAAAAATTGTTACAATTTGAAATCATTTTTAGAATGAGTTATTAATGTAGATTGAAGTGATCATTCCAGTTTTGAATGGTTATAAATAGATAACATTAATACAAGAAGTTTTCTCTAACAAAGGTATACATTATTAGGTAAAATTTCCATAGTGTGTTTTTGAAAACTTTTTATATCAAAGATGTAGATTGATAATTGATACAGAACTGACAGTATTGACAGATACAGATACAAAACTGACAGTATTGACAGATACAGATACAGAATTGACACTGACATTGATAATTGACAGTTTAAAAACTGAACAATTTTGAAATCGAAGCTAATTCAAACATTTTTATACCTATTGTGACCTTAAATATGATATTTAAAATCTTTTTCTTCTTCTTAAAACATTAATAAACTTGAAAATGCAATATAGTTTTACATCATTTTACCCAGATATTATTTCAAATTTTAGTCGTCATGATATTTTTATTTATAAATAAACACTTTTAATTGCATTGATAAAGAATTTTATTTTTACAAAAATGGATCGACGTTTCATAAACGTTTTTATGTTATCGAAATATAGTTGTTATAAGAGCTACTTAAGGTTTATATTTGATTTTGTAAATCAAATCGCATCGAAAGAATTTAAGAAAATACTGTTGAGTTTATCTTAAAAAATCTAAATATTATAATCTTTAATTTTGAGGACAGAAATCGTCTTTGATTTCTAGCCGTTCGAAGAATTCTCTTGTTTTCCTAAATTATTCTACTCTAATTCTAAAGCAAGAATAAAAATATTTCTTTGAGACCAAAAAGTTTACAGAAGAACTACTTGCAACTCCAGATTAAAAAATTCCGCTGATATTCTTGGTAAGCAAACTAATCAAGTTTTCTGACAGTTTTTATTCAAAAAATATTTGAATTTAAAATGTTATCAATGTTAGTGTCTGATTTCCTTATAATAATGCATAAATGATGAAAGTCCATAACTTTTTAAGCCTCTATACATCATTAAAAAACTACCCCGCGTTAAGTAATTTAAAAACACTTTTATGCTTCACAAGCAAGTTATAACAACTAAAGAATTTACTTTATCAAAATAGATTAGTTTTAGAGTTTAACATCAATTTCTTCAATTTAACAAAAAAGATAAAGGAGCTGCAGTTAACTTATAAATACTATTCATAAATTAAAAGATTCAACATCCCTTTAAATTGCAAGAACTTAATTTATGTGATACAATAAATTGCTTATTTGAAATGCTTAATACTTAAAAAAAAACAAAATTATAAAGAGGGTATATATTTATTTTAAATTAGTTAAACTATCAAAGAACATTGTTAAAAGAAACATTTCAAACTTTTTAAATTTAAGGCTGTGAAATAACTTTAATGAATTCTTGTACCTGATGATTTTTGTTGGGTTAAGTTGATGTATTAGTAACTCCAATATCCTTAAAAATTATTTTTCCGTAAATGTAGTAACTTCAAGATAAATATTTTGTGATTAAAACCCGCAACCTAAAATCACTGCCACATAACTATATAGGATTAAGAATTTCCATTTAACAAAGTTAAGTAGTTTATTGCTTTCAAAAAGGATGGATCTTATAAGGCTGTTTCAGTTTTACAAAAAGATAACGTAAAAGGAAGCTTAAAATCATTGAGTAAATGGTTCAAAATTTGTTACAATGAATAAAATGTGCTTTGAATTCATTCACAAATTGTTGGCTTCCTACTTGCTCATTTCTATGAAATCTTATGATGTCTCAACACAGTGAAAAAAAATTATTACTTAGTAGAACATTCTCTTTTGGAAACAGGACGTTTTGATTAGCACGCATGTTTCTTAATAAAGTCAAAGACTTTTAAAGATAAATGTTCCTTGATCATCTGGAGGAAATGGGCATTTTGTAAACGTTTTAAGTACAACGACCCAGTTAAACTTGTAATTTAATAAAGTATAAGTATTAATCTAAAGGATCCATCATAATCAATATGTTGAAGAAAAATAATAATCTAGAATAATTTTCTACTCCGTGAGTAAGAGAAAAATTTATATTTTCTATTAGTAAGCTCAAAATTTTGGAGTAACATAAAAACTCTTTAAACATAGAAGTCCTCTGAAAATGAGCATTTAGGAAAAAACTTACTCAAAATTCCACCCAAATCTACATTCTTCCCAACACGAAATACCCTCCCATTTTACTACGTCATTCCCCTCATCTCAAACGATCTTTACCCCAATTTCCATAAACCCCAAAGGACACCTTAAGCCCCCTACCAAAGACGAAAATCTCCGCTAAAGATCGCCAAAACACCAGAAAAAAGACCCTCACTAACTCATATAATCCCAACGGTCGGAAATCTGATGCTTAATTAGACTAACCGAGCATCTAAGTCTATGGATTCTTGTGAGACCTTTCTTTTTACTCCGTATGTGGGTCTTTCTTTTTTCTCGTCGCCTTTAACTTGGGATGATTGATCGTTTTCTTGGGAGTGATTTGAGACGGATGGATTTAAGTTTGATGGATCTGTTTCGATTAGGTGAGTACATCAGGTTTTTGCCCTGTGATTGAGGGGTGTGGGTGTTTTTTTATTGGCGAGGGATTGAAGGCGTATGGAGCTGCGTTGGTTTTTTTTTTGTCTGTGTTGGTTATGTTGGGAGTTAAGTCAATGTGGTTTGTTTTTTTTGATTGAATAGGAAACAGTGACTCGTAGTTTTATCGAGTTTCTTTTCAACTGACTAGATATTTGTTTTGTTTCTAAGTTGAATAAACACATCCTTTATTCTCGTATCATACATAAGGTAATATACTATAATTGTTATAAAAATGAATTTACGGGTTAAAAAGAATGTTTTCTTTATCTAATAATAAATTAATGATGTAAATTTTCGTAACTGTGGATACAATAAGGACATCGTATAGCGTAAAATAAACGTGTGATAGAGTTTGTTGGATAGATAGAAGAAATTACAGTTGTTTAGGAAGTATAAAGTATAAAGAACTTTTTAAGGATAACACGACACATATCAACAAAAAACATGTCTTATAAAGGCACAGTACCTTACTCTATCTTTAAATGTAGTCAACTTTTGCTGTCAAGGCACTTATTGTAATATGATAAAACAAATTTTCAAGACAAATGTACTACTCTTTTATTGTTATCGCCAAACTGTTTAAAACACTTTCAAACTAACTGATTAAAATATATCAATAACAAAAATTTAAATTTGACAATATTTAAATATCGGGCGTCCAAAACATTTTGGCTATATTTAAAGGGATAGATATCGGAATTGAACCCAAAGATGTTATTTTGAAAATGTCGTTGATTTCTTCTTCTTCTACTATATCCAACGTAGATACGTAAGTCTTAAGGACCCAATAATCTAAAAGCCATCACTTTTATTATTCCACCACAGAGTCGGTGTATCCACATTCCTTTCAAAATAAAACCTTTTGATTTACCCTATACATTTATGAACACATAAGTATCTCGATTTCAAACGTTTCTCTCTGTAATGCCTCCATAAATACAACTCCACAATTCTCCACAGCCATTCAATTTAATTCCACCCCTCACAATCCACCACAAACTGACACAGTGTGATTTAATTGGGCGTCCGCCATCAGATTGGCCCTCCCTTCCAATAGAGCCCATACATCCCATCTTCACTCTGATTACGCGACTGATGGGACTTGCTGGTCCAATAACCGAGGACATCTATTCGGAGGTTGCGCCTATCTTTCTGTGTGGGGTTGCTCTTCTTCTCCCTGGATAGAACTATCTTTTCCCTTCCCAATTTGTGCTTAGTGTGTGTTTGCTTCGACGCGGGAGTCGGGTTCTTTTGTTTTCCTTTTGAGTAATTCATTTCCGCTACTGTATATTCTGAGCTGAAGGGAATAATTATTGTGTTTGGGTAGGGGAGGGGAAAGCTTGAAAGTACGTGTTTTAACTAAAAGAAATTAACTTTATTACCTATAATATACCTACCATCCATCTACTTCCTCTACGTCAGACATGGGCAAACTTTTCAAGGGGAGGGCCGGATAAAATAAAAAAATTATCCAGGCGGGCCGGAAACTAAAAAATTAACAAAAATTTTCATGAGTGATAATTTTTAGAGTTGATTTTTACATCACACACAACTTATATTATATGCTACAATTTTAAAAATTGGGGGGGGGGGAGTTACAAAATGTATTGTACTTTAGAAGAGTAGGAAGGCGTATGTGACAGATGAAACTGTGACACTGAGATTCTAAAAGTTTTTCATAATCTGGTAGAAACTGGGATGAGCTGATTCGCAGTAATGTAGCTAAATGGTAGTCATACATAAAAAAACATTATGTCCTATGTAGGGGTTATTCAAAACCATGCCGCAGGCCGGATTGATTTGTCCGAAGGGCCGCACTTGGCCCGCGGGCCGTACTTTGCCCATGACTGCTCTACGTCATACTCAGAGATATTTTAAACTCCTATGAGAGAGTATTTCACTCCTTGAAAATCGGAATTACTCTTTAAAAAACTAGCAAAGAGTATTTCCACTCTTGGAATTTTTCACAAAGGTATAAAGGTTTCCCAAAATAGCATCCTCAATTTTTTTTTCAACTTCATTTTGTCCATTAAAAAGTAAGCGTTTTATTTAGAAATTTTGTCTCTCTATATGTAGTTTATGCTATTTCCGTACTTCACTCCTCATAATTGAATTTCACTCCTCCTAAAAAAGTCAAGGAGTATTTTTACTCTTTCAAAAAAATCCTAGGAATAACACTGGTCATCCTACCATCTGGCAATTTTAAAAAATGGAAGAATGTTACTTCCAGGAAGGTAATGGTTCCTGCCATGTTGTAATCTCTGTCAATCAGGAGTATCAAGATATGGATGTGAATTTTCCCTGGTCTGTTAAAAGTCCCAAACCAAACCCTAGAAAACATTTTTGGGTATATTTATAGAGCAGGGGACCACGACCAAAATCTACAGCTGAGATAGCGATATTCTTACAATGGAAATGGACACAAATTTGCATAACCGAGTATCAAAAACATTGTTGAGAGTATGCCAAGAAAGGTCTATAATGATAATAGGTACGAAGAAGTCAATCTCTCTATATTAAATCATGCATTTTTCATTTGAAGCATCACACCTTGATGTTTGGTCCACTATTGTAGGTTAGTGTACAACATGCTATAAAGAATACCTAAAATTATCTATAATTTTAATTATTCTTATTTAATTATAAATCATTTAATTAGCTTGTAAAAATACTTTTAAAAAAGTTTAAAAAAATTGGTATGTTGAATGAAAATATAATTCTAATAAATTGATACAAAATCCTATACCCTTGTTATAAAATACATAGTACATTATTTACAACATTTTTATACTACAATATTTATAATTAAATAATGTCATGGGGTAAACAAATTTAGTATCTAATTCTCCCCCCCACAAAGCATTATATTAACTTTAAGAAATGATTTCTCAATGAATTTTTTTGGAGAATATTGTCTTGTCTTAAGAAAATTTTCATACTCTTGCAAGAATAGCAAATTTCCTTTCTGTTCACTCCACCTTGTCAAGAGAATAGTTTTATATTTATTTCAGAAAACATTTGTAGGTAGTACATGAATAATTCATGCAGTTTAGCATTCAGAAACAATAAGTTTCTGCAATGTAAATAGGCTTTTAACCAGCAAAGTAATGTTAGTTTTAGTGAGAATAGATTCCTTAGAAAATCCGACTAAATTGTTTTTCCTGGTTATGCGAAAGGCATCTTAATTGTATGCCTAATTTAAGTTGTGCATGGGATTACTCTAACTAAAAGGCTTTACTCTATGAATTTCCTTTACCAACACATCTCTTGTAGTTTAATATGTGTTTTACTTAACGATTTAGAGTTTACTATAACACTCATTGAAACAGTTCTAACATTGAAGCGAACTAAATTAGATTAACAATTGATGTTTAAATAATTATTATTCAAAATAAATACAAATAGTTGTAAGAAATACCCAGAAATTTATTACTTCCATGTAGTAATTAATTTAAAAACGTTTCAAGCAATCGTAACATGAACGTGAACTGTAAAAAATAAAAAAAAATTTATGCCATGAAACGTTTTACTTTATTTTATTTCAGTAAATCTCAAATGCTGTTTGTTCCTTTTTCTTTTAGTTAGTTACTATTTCAAAAGAAATTTAAATAGATTAGAAATGTTCTTAAGAATAAAAAACTACCCTGAATTTTGTTTGAAAATGGTCCTTTTATACAGTAGGGTTAAATAATTTTGGTTTTGAGAAATGATACACAGAAATGATACACAGTGCCTCTTTGAATATGTATATTATCAAATGGATTGAATATTTACACATTACTTAAAGTAAAAATTTGTTTGAATAGCTGCATAATTCATCCATTAAGAGTTGACCTCTTTCCAAAATAAATCACCCCAAGAAAGAATAAGAACCACTGGGCCTCGATATCTTTTATTGAGGCCTCCAAATGTTAGTTAGTTAAATAAAAATTAGCTCACAACTTAAAAAATTGACTAAAACATAAAAAAAAATTGATGTATGGTAGTTTGAAATTTAGCAGTCAGTTATTTTTAGGGATATCAAACCCTCCTGCCCATCATGGCACATGTTGTCACCCTTCAGTGACTCCCTTCTCGTAATGTCACACTTTTGAAACTTTTAAACCAAAATTAATGAACAAGTTAAATTTTATTTCACTATTTCATTAACTTTGGATTTAACTCTTTTACTGATAAATCTAACCAAAGAGTGGGGAAGTGCTTTTTTTTATCATTTTAACAAAGTGTAAAAACAGTTTTTTAAGATGAAATGTGTTAAAGTTTGACCTGCTCTCCCTCTCTTTATCAATTTATGTCACACACATACAGGATCTCTTCCCTAGTAGCTCAGCTCACACCAAGTATGTCAAGTTTACGTAACTGCAACTAGAAGTAAACGAAATTCGGCCATACATGACGAAATTTGAACGAACTTTGAACGTTTGTGCTGCTCGGGTTCCTTCCCTTTTAACGTGTGACGTAATTTGTGAATGTTCATTGGGGATACCCCTATTTCAGGGTATCCACAAAGCACAATCGAACAACATTATGATGATACCACAACATTCGCGAACGTGCGACCACTACCCTACACTCTCTCTTCGTTAAGTATGATAATGCGACCTACATTGACAGCGCATGTGACGGTACATCTCCAGAGATTGATGGTAAGCCAATTTAGACCCATCACTATTACACCGAAGTTAGCCTACAGGGCATTAGCCTTCAGGGCATGCATAAAACACGAAATTTATGCAGATGCGTTGCCTCTCATGACAGGATGGATTGCAACCTTCTGCCGCTCGATTTACCCAAGGAATTAAGACCCTTTTTTATCTGAAAAAAAAAGGAGAATAAATAAAGAAAACTTTAAAGTGTGGTGCGTGATAAGCTGGTAGGGATTTTTTGTAGGGATATTTAGATGTTAAGAGAGTGGGGAGAAGTTTTTTTGTGCGTTAATTTTCTTGTAAACTTAACGACTTGTCTAAAGAGGGATTTTTTGCTTTAAATCGACGAAGGAATTTCAATACCCAATTACCGATTCAGATTCGCTAATGGGGTCGAATTCTTAAGTAGGAACTCCTCTCTTTTTTTTAAGACGTGGCTGGTTTTAGTGGGTCGTGTTTTGGTGTTTGTATTAAAGTGGATGAATTTATTGATCGATTGATGTGATATAGAGAATGAGTAAGGATTTTGTTTCATATGACGTGGACGCTGTTTGTATACGTACAAAAAATTTATATTGCTGATAAAATATGAATAAGAATAGGTACGGAATCATGAAAATTTCAGTGAAAGTATGAGCCTCTTACAACAGTTATTACTCAAATTAAAATATTTAATAACGATGGAAAAATGTAAAGCTTTTACTGCAAACCCTTTAAACTAATAAGTTGTACCCAAGCAGCACAAACTTTCAAGATTCGTCCAATTTACGTCATGTATGGCCAAATTTCGTTTACTTTTAGTAGCAGTTACGTAAATTTAACATATTTGGTATGAGCTGTACTGCTAGAGTAAGATGGGCCGAAAAGAAATTATTTTTTTTATAAATTGATTTTGGCAAAGTGCGGAAAAGTTGTGAAAGGAGCCAGTTGAAACTTATTAAAGAATTTAATTGATACTGCAAGATTATCCAGTCTCACTCATCTGACATTTAAAACTAGAAAAAAAAACCTTTTTACGAATTAAAAAAGATAATTAGAATCCGGAGAAGGTTTACTATCAGTTAACTACTTTACCCACATTTAGGGCTAAATCAGAATTTTTTACAAAATCATAACTAGTTCGAAATCATATTAATTATTTTTTCTTATTCTATTATTTTCTATTTCGTATTCTGTGTTATTATAAAACACAATCATGAACCTTGGGTCTGCAGACCTGAAAATATATGTAACCAAAATCCAATCCAAAATCCAATCCTTGGGTCTTAAATGTAGCTGATATGCTAGTGAGGAAAAACTGGTGAGGAAAAACTACTGGTGCTATTTCAAAGCCACGTAAATTCGAATTAGATGTGTAACACAAATTATGTTAATGTTTTTGTGTCGGTGGCCCATTTCTTATTGGCTAAAATACTCTCGGGAGGTTATTTAAGGAGATCGCTTGAGAAAGCTTATAGCTTGCAATGTCAAAGTGCCAAGGTAAGGTTACTAAATTTTGTTGGTGTAACTTTTATTTAGAGTTTAAATTAATGATTGGAACGATTTATAATAAGAAAGTTAATAATGTAATTGAGTATTAATTTCAAATTATGATTCAGAAGTTGGTTGTAATCTTTCCTGATTAGATATTTATACAATTTTAAATTAAAATCCCTAGAATTACTTAAAATATTTCCATTATCTTTTCCTCTATTAGATAATGTTAAAAAATATTAATGTCCGTTATTTTATTGCATGTGCTATTAATTCCAGCACTTTTCATAAATCTCATTTTTTTTTCAGTAGTAGGAGCAAGAAGAGATGCCAGAAGCTGAGCTGTGATTTGTGTACTAGGTTCAGCCTTATGAGAGGATACCTTGACCTCACCTCGCCAAGACTATCAGTTTTATAGGTGCGTGCGTGGTATATTTTATCTACTTTAGGACTTGTGGACTTGTAATGCCTGATTATGGGCTAGAGCTCTAGCACGAAATTGTTAAATTATCTTTGATTACCCCAAATACTGAGTATTATTCATAATGGATATAGTTTGGACCAATTTCAATTTTTGTGTAGAGTTAGAAAGAAAATTAATAATTACTAAACATGTGTTGAATTGCAGTTTAGAGGCTAGTTAAAGATCGTAAAGATTCTTGCGTCATTAAACCCAACTATCCATGTTTTCTAATATAGAGATGAAATTAGATTAGTTTTTATTAAAATTACGGTCTTAATGAGGGTTATCCAGATAAAATTCCATACTAATAGCATGGATGTTTAGGTATAAGTTACTATTAAGGGAACATAATTGAATGCATTGAAACTAGAGTTCTTAATTTTGATTCAGAATTTAATGAAATGGCTTAAGTAAATTTATATGTTCGGAAGAAATATTCAATCTTTAGTTTTCTATCAAGCTTTCTATCATTCCAGATAAAGTAAAAATAAACGTGATTATACTTTCGTGATTATTTTATTGCTGTAAAGTAGTATGCTGAATATTCTACTTCAGAATAGGAAGAGTATAATATACTTTATATTGTATTAGATTATACCACTTGCTTAATATTCTTTCGTACAACTTAAGTTCATCTTTATTAGGGAATTAGAGGAAAAATAAGAAATTTAATAAATTCTGTATTTTTAAAGCTGAAATACTTTTATGTAGTAGATAATTAAAACTTGAATAATTTGGAGACTTAATTGTATAATTTTAATAAGAAGCATTTTTAAAAAAACTCGACAGGAGAGTGTAAATACACACTAGAAACTGTTCAAAGTGGTAATGATTTGTCCTTTACTTAAAATTAAATCCGGCCGGTTTTTATTTTATTAGCATATATTCTATTATATTTTATATATATTATAAATATTTTATATATATATTTTATTAGCATATTAGCATATTATTAGCATATATTTTATCACCTTTTAAAGTTTTTATGGGGCCCCTATTAAATTTAACTTTTTAAGACAATCTTGCTACTTTGAATATCTTTATTCAAAAATATCTAAACATTATTAGTGCTTCATAAGTCTCCAGGTTATTTAAATAAGTTTCAAAAAGGGTAAATGTTATTTTTTTGCAAGATTAATTTTAAAATGTGTAAATATTTTAAGATAAATGTCAAAACTTAAAACTAATTATATTTTCTGGAAGAAATATATGAAAGGTTATTTAATGTGTGAAATAATGTATTTAATTAGGTTCAAAAGTTGAAAAGTGATTTAAAAAGTCTTAAGAATGAAGATTAAGTAATGAAGGGAGCTTTTATAAAGTTTTATAGATACTTTAAACAGAACTTTTAGTGCGATATTTATAGGTTGAAAAACTTTGGTTACTTTGGGTTTCATGGCGCAAGATTAAGAAAATGCTATTTTTTTAATGTTACTTTTACAGAGTTAATTCTAAAGTAGTGTATTGAAACTTCTCTGAGAAAAAAAGCTAGGAAGATAGATGAATTCTGTATCTATCAGGACACAGTATGACATAGTTCAAAGTCCTAAGCTGATTTTCTCAAAATGGCAAGAAATGAAATAAATATGTAAGGAATTGTGATGTGATTATGTGAGGAATTGTTATTAAATGTGTGGTGGTATGAGCCCTATTTGATTATACTTTACATTGCTCATTGATCTAAAAATTTTAGGCTTGTAACGTTACCTTTAATTTTGTTTTGTAGAGTTTTTACTGTAATTAAATTGTAAAAATATAACATGGACTGTGTATAATTTCTTGGTTTAAATTTAATTTCTTAAATTTAAAGAATTAATAATGTTCTATTATTGGTGAATTAAATTTTGAATTTATTAAATTTTAATGAGTACAATAAGGTACAATTTGTTCGGTATGAAGGGTATGATTTGTTCAAATACCCTTATGCACCATAAAACTGATTAAGTCTAGGTAAATGTTTCATATAGTCGAAATTCTGCCAAAATAGTCTATTTGTATTTTGATTTGCGTATATTTAAAAGATATATAATACTTTTAAAGTTGTGTTATAAATGTGAAATGGTTAAACAGATTTTTGGAAGATTGTAAACAAGAGGAAGTTTCTACCTAATTTTTTTAATTATATAGTGGACTTTGAATTCCAACAAATTTAACTTTTAATAGATAGACACTTTAATTTAGTCATGAGAAACAATTGTTTCTTAATTAAAAGAATATTTACGAAAATTCTTAAAGTACCCAACTTAAAATAAAAATAAAAACTAATAGCTAAGAAATATCGAAAAGTTATTTGAATTACCTTTAAATGTCATTGCTCTAGGTTCCAACTTTACTAAAAAAATTTCTCATACTTGATTTTATATCTAGGAGACATAAGTTTTAAGTGTTCATATTAGTTATTCTTTGTCTTTTTTTTATTAAACTTAAAAATCCGGCCGGTATTTCGTTTACTTTTTATTTTGTTTAAGAACTTAATTGCTATTTTTTATGGGCCCACCTTAAAAATAGTTTTGACAAGTTGGCTACTATGAACACTTTCATTTGAACAAAAATTATTTATCTTTAAATTTAAGAGCATATGACTAAAGGTAGTTTTCAGAAAAAGAAACTCGGAGTATCAAAAAGAAAGTAAATTTACTCGAGAATGTTTAACTATCTAATTCTGAATGCATTAATTTAGGAATGAATTTATGCAAAAAGTTTATTTCAATACATATTATAAAAGCTCTTTAGAAAAAGTTACTTTCAATGTTGTTTGTTAAGCTTATAAGGGTAAAAAGCTTGAAGAGCATTAATTAGTACTAATAGTCGGTGTAGCGTTCCAATACTAACTTCTTTCCTATACATTCTATTTTTCCTGTCCTATTTATTCTCTCCTTATGGAACATGCATTGACTATTAGTAAATAGATTAAAAAGATAGTGCATTGATTAAGGTTTTCGTAATTAAAAGATTTAATTATAAATTTAAAATTTTAAAATTTATTGCAATTGAATTTCTAAACTTTAAATTTATTTATATTTGTACTTTCCAACCTTTTCTCAAAGAAAGAAAAGAAAATGCACTAAATTTAAGACTACAGCGTTTAAAAGTAGGGTTATAGAAAAAATTCTTTCCTTAGTTTGAATAGAAATTACTTGTATGCAGACTTGAATTTTAAAAGTTAATCTTATGCTAAGGTTATATGGAAATAATCAGCAATAAACTTCCTCTTGTGGTATGTTTTGTAATAATTAGTTTTGAAGAATGGATGCATTCTGTGTGGTATCACGAATATGAACTATTATGTTGAGAAATGGTTCTTTGCTATTGCATTATTCCCCAAAAAGCTGTAATTAAGTTAAGTAATTGGTTAAGTTATTTATTCTTTAACAAGATATTTAAATGTAAAACCCACTGGCATGGGTAAGACTGTTAATCGGTATTTCTTTAAGTTTTGCGTATGCAATATGCATGCACTGCATTATGTGAATTACTTTAGCATCTTTTGATTGAAGTGTACTTGTGGGATTCTTGGCTATTTAAATTTTGCATAGTTTCTTGAAACTGTTCAAAAAGTTAGTTTAACATGTGTATGAAAAACTATACCTTTGTTATGATTATTATTGTACAAAGATTATTTGTTTGTAGTTTGTAAAGTTTGAAAGATGTAAAATAAATTTTATGTAAATCTATTATGAGTAATTTTCTTGATTTTAAATTATTCTGATTTGATTTTCTGTTAATATTATGCAGTATAGGTTTACTCATTCTTAGGTTTCAACTTGTGTGCATTTTGCAAGACGCAATACTTATAAACAAATATTATTGCAATAATATATTAAAATATATTTTTTAGTGCAAAGCTCATATTTAACTGTTAGTGTCCAACTGTTATTGCATGTGAAACATTTTTTTAATCATATTTTCATCGTCAGGATAATCATGGATCAGCATTTTTCCTCATTAACACAAATTTACAAATGCATGATGGATGAAATGATATTTTAATTGATAGTTTCAGATATTTGAGACAGCACGAAGTTTTCAAAATTAGTTTAACTTGCTAGTTAAAAACTACTATGAATATTAAAAGGCTCATTAAGAGAAAACAAATTTCATTAGTAAGGATTTTAGTCGAAAATAGTCTCTAATAAAAATGGAAGATTTCATATGTCGAAGGGCGCAGTCAAATATTGAATTAATCAAATTTTGTGAGGTTACAGAGTAGTAAAATAGTTATAGTAGGTCAGTTGAAAACTTTAAAATGTTTTTAAAATGGATTTTTCCACAAAATATGAAATATGAACCACTTCATCAGCCGTAACATAGTAAAATAGTTTGCCTTGATGCTTGTAACATATTACCCACATAGTTTTAATAAGTGGCAATATTTAAAACTTTGAAAATTACGAAAATATATTTCTATTTTAGAAAAAGAATATTTTTGACCCTCTTTCCCCTAAAACTAAATTTTATCGTATTTATAACTTAATAAAATGTATGCTTTGTATCAAACGGTAAAATAACCTTGTATAAATCACTGATGCTGAAAAGATGTTTAGCTTATATCTAAAATATAGGGAATGAAGCAAAATACCATACTATAATAACCCTAAATGATTATAAGTATTGGTTTTAAATAAGTCCTAAACGGGACATAATCTATTTTTTAGAAAAGGATTAAAAATATCTTGCATCTATCAATTCCAATATGACTGACTAAAGTATTCTTCATTTCGTATAAAGTTAAAAAGATTAACATAATTATACAACCCAACAATATTCATGTCTGTCCCCTTATTTCCGATGATTATGTCTGGTTCGATATATTTATCTTGTTTGCTATTCAGTTTTCTGCCTATAATTCAAAAATTCTATACTTTTATTTAAAAAAAGAAATAATATTCAACCAGATGTGTTGAATGGCATTTGTCAACGATTTTATTTATTTTTGAAATATCGTTCTATATTTGTCTGAAAGGAAAATTGAATCGCTTATTTCAGAAACATGTTAAACGCCACTTTTTTCAAAAATGAGTTATTGGTGTCATGGGATTCTGCAGGGGTAAAGGCACATTTTAGTATATGAATAATAAAAATAACATGATTTTAAAATAATTTTCCAACATGTTAAATTTCAGCTTTAGTGCAGAAACATGTCAAGCGACGTCGTTTAGCTGATTTGTAAGTTGTTTGGGACTACTGGTTTTTATTTTATTACATGCAAACAGTATCTGCGATTGGAAAAGTTCATTCTTTTGAGGTTTGGTTCGTCAGAACATAGTAAAACATATTTTAAAGAATTTTTTTACGAATCTTAAGACTAAGGACGTTTTGACAGTAATATATTCAAAATTTCAATGTTCCTAGGCATCCATTTTATATCCATGTGATAGATTTTGGATCTATGAATCACTGTATTAAAAAGGGAGCATCGAATCTATACCCCAGATCAGAATATTGAACTAATTTTCAAAGCTTTCAATACAAAATAGTTTTATTGTCCACTAAACTACATATAAACACTATCTAATTGACGTGGAAAGTTTCAATACTAACATCTTGAATTGGCAGATCACCATTTCAGAGTGTAAAGTTGAAATCATTAATAAAAAGGGTAGTTGTACATCTACTAACTAAAAGAGAAAATTAAGAACTACGTAATAATTTTTCGATTAATATTTAATAAATAAATGTAATTCTTAAGCATTATTCGCAGTTTTATTACCCAATCCTTAAAAAATGGGAGTGAAACTATAAAAATAGGCTGTTTATTGCAGAAACATGCCGAGTGCTAAAATTTCAATAATTTGTTTTGCAAAGAATAAACATTTTAAACGATTTCTTTTTGTTTATAAAATACCCAAATGAGGTCTACTTATAAAAATTTAGTGAGAATCCATACAGTTTTTCTCGTTTTTCTCAAAACAAGAAAAGTGGCGTTTGACATGTTTCTGAAATAAGCGATTCAATTTAGGTTGGCTGTTTAAGGAGGATTTTGCTATAGAGAATTGTAGGTTTTGTTTTGAAATTGGGCTTAGGCTTATGTTAAGTTTTTCCGACTCGACTACTTAACAAAAATTAAGAAAGAATTGAATTAAAGGATTGAATGCAATAGGAACACATCTATCGGATAATTTCTAATTCTGGGAGTTATTTTATGTATTAAATGCTTGGGATGGAATTTTTTTTATATACAGCCGACTTGGCTTAATGTGATCATATTTGTCCAAGACCAGAATGATGACAATATCCGATTAATAATAATAAGCGGTTCTATAATGAAAAGTGACAAACAGTATAACTCGAATGTTTGCATTAAAATCACGACTGTGTAGTTTTAATTGAAGCATTTAAACGATATTCTACTATGTATTTTGCAACTTAAATATTCTTAAAGAAAAAGTATGAGTGGATCATATAACACTACTACATTGTCTCATTTTGTATGTTTATGTATTAAAAATTGGCCTTCTAACAGGACAAAAGGAGGTTTTAGAGGGACTTCACCAAATTTTGATAACATTATACGATACATTTCGGGTTAATTTAAATAGGAGTGATCGGAGCCAGTCAATTTCGATAATGTTATCTGATTGATAACTTTAACGGTGATCACGTTTAGCGGAGTCAACACTTGTATATGGAGTTTCTCTTTTCTAATAGACGACATTAGTCAAAACGTCACTTGCTTGTTTGGAAACGTAGATTCCATCCGTGATTGGTTCCGTACGGATTGGTACGGATTTACCTCCAATCACGGAACCAATCACAGATAGAATCAACGTTTCCAAACAAGCAAGTGACGTCACACTAATGTCGTCTATTAATAATGCTATGTCTGATGACGTTTTACGTACATAATTTTGTTTAACCTATGAACGAGTTAAAAATATATATGCTTTATGTTACTGGAGATAAAAAAAAACCTTTTAAAAAAAATCATCATTATAAATTCTTTTGCAAATTCTGAATGATTTCCATAAACCCCCCCCCCCTTAAATAACACTTTCAAAGGAACGTTATTTGAAACATAAAAGCTTTAAAATGAGAAAGACAAATATCAAGTCAAAAGATTACAGAACGAGTTTAATTTGACTAACATGTTTTTTTATGGTCGAAGAATAAAGGGTATTTAATAAAGGGTTATAAAAGATATTCTCAGATTGAAAAGTAACGACCAATCTTTAAAAAAATTGTTACGATCTGATTAATTAATTTAATTTTCTAAAATGGTAGTTTTTATTGAATGCCTGAGGGCATTCGAAGTATGAAAAGTTTCTTTTCTGCTTAAAAATAATGCAAGTCACCCAATTTTAATCCCCAAAAATCGCACCTTTTTCGAATGAGAATTCTTACATTTAATGGAGAAACTAATTTTTAAAAAAATATTATGTCATCTTAAATTAAATTATTATCAAAGTTTCCTCGAGCGAAACAGAAAAAAAAAACAATAGGAGCGAGACAAAGATGGAGAAAAACAACTTGATGTAGGAATTAAAAAAAAGGTTGTCTAGATAGAATAGTTTTGTGGCTATTTCCGATATAAAAATCTCTCCCCGAACACCAAATCGTAAAGCGCGAAAAAAATCGTCCTCGGAGGATTTATCGGATTCATCGAATCGCGGGAAACGATCGCCAAATTGGCTGCTCTCCCAGTCTCATGCGATGATTCAAGATTACGGCAACCCAGACCGGCTGCTTTTCGGTCTCTCTGAAAAATCAGCCGGCAGTTAAAATCAGAGTTTCGTGCGTGCGGTACCGCTCGCCAGACTTTCTCACGAACGTCAAAACGTGTGGAATAAAAGTCCGTTTAGAATATTCAAGTCGCGAAAATGGTGTTCGTTTTGGAATTTGGCGGCGGTTGAGGATTCGAAACGCTTAACTCACTTCAGTTCTAAACAAAATAAAAATAATTTAGTGGGAAAAAATCGTGGATTATCTTCTTCTGTGTGTACTCTGACTTGTGGATCGAATGTGTGTATTTTTGGCTGTCCAAGTTCGGTGATTTTATTGCCATCAGCAACATGTGTTCGCTAGCAAACGACGCGCCGCTGAGAAAAGTTTTGCTGTTTCTGCTGCTGACAGTCCGGCAATTGGAACTATCGGCCGCAGCTGATGTTGTTTCTTCTACCACTGAAAAAGTTCCAGCGAAATCAAGAAAAGTAGATTCTGGTAAGATTTTCACTTATTAAATAGTGTTTAAAGGGTATTAAAAATTAAAATAAAATCTTGCCTGTAAAAGTTTGTAGGTTTAGACTAATTTAAGATTTTATATTTAAAATGAAGAAAGAATGTCAAAATTTTTTTTCTGAAAATTAGGCATCCTACAAGTACAAAAAATACCCTATTTCCATTAAAAGGAATTGAAATTTGAGGCTGGGTGAAATTTATGTTTGAAGCTTGAGGAATTAATATTTCAAATATAATACATATGAGTTTTATTAAATTGAGGTCCCTGCTTTTAACCATTAACGTGAATGATGTGATGTTTAAATAATTTTTTTTCTATACCTACTTATATCCTTTATATTTAATAACATTTTTTTTGCTTGGATACGTTTTTATGAATGTGTCTAAACATAAAATGATTCGATATTAAGTAAAGTATATAAAATATTTTGAATAATTTATTCCACTGTTTCGATTAAGATTCTAAAATATAAATTAAATTTCTGTGCTGGGCTAAAGAAGCAACTTCAGAAAAATGCGAAATTTCCAATATTCAGTCCAACTAGCAGAAAATAAAATACGAATCGTGCTATATGCCGGAACTTTTCTATAGCATAAAAAAAAACACAAAAACTGACCCCAACCAACCTAAAATACGAATTTTCAAAGTAAATGAAGTTTATTGTTTCAACATCAAAACACGCTCTTTCAGCCAAAAAGAAAATATAAATGAAATTTTGAATAAATTGAGTTTTTTTAGGATCTTACATTTTTTAAATAGTTTTAAATAAATGGGTTAGTTTTATATGTATTTTAAACTTCATTACATGGAATCATAATTTTAAGCACTTAATTAGTCACACTAGAATGACCAAAAGTTGCCTATAAATATCCTCATCATAATTTCTAATCAAATACTTGCTTCTTAATTCTGAATAAATCTCATAATCAAATCTGGTATTCGTTTCTAATGTAACGCAAGCGATTCAACAAGGTAACACATGGAATCAAACAGAGCTGCATCAAAGGCGTAATAGAGCCCTATCGGGTCAAAGCATTAGAGTCACTCCAAACCCAGGTGTAGTTGAGATTCATGTGGTTGATTAATCAATGAAGGCAACTCGTGGGCTCCGTGTGACTTGCACGCGATCCCATATAGCATTGGTATCGATCGAGAGGCTAACGCGTGTGACAGATTTGCATGCTTTGATGTAGCATGAGCTTGAGCGACCCTCCCACCGTTGAGTGCGATGGAGGGGAAATGTATCTGAATAGTAGTGTTCGGCACTAGTTAACTAGAACTAGTTGCAACTAGTAGTTAACTACTGATCAACTAGTAGTTAACTAGTAGTTTAACTACTTTTAGTTTAAAGTAGTTCAACTAGTAGTTTAACTACTCTTTTAATTAACTACTAGTTCAAACTACTTTCATATTTTTAACTACTTGAAAAATTTTTTTATTTAAAATTTAAAAAGATATTTAAAATTTTAATCAAAGGTAGAGTACTTCAAATATCATAACCAGAAATAAAGACCATTTTTGCGCGAAGTATAAACGTTTTTCGTGACATAGATAAGAAAGATGTATTAGAATTTTGCCAAAAAGTAGGTTATGAAATTAAATAGACTAGTTAACTGGTAGTTAACTACTTTGGAAAATAGTTAACTACTAGTTGCAACTAGTCCCTGGAAAAAATAGTTAACTACTAGTTACAACTACAATTTCCCAGACTAGTTAGTAGTTGGTAGTTAACTATTTTTTTACCACTAGTTGCCGAACACTACTGAATAGTATGGCCCGCTTAAAATGTGGTCCGTGGTATCTGACTTGGTTTGTTCTCTGAATTCAGAGCCAGCCTCCAATTGTATAAAAATTAAAGACACGAATGACTAAGGATGATACAAAAAATGGTTTCAAAATTTGAAATGATTATCTCATATTTCTTAAATAAAGAAAGAATAAAGTATAATTTTAATGCAAAAATTTGTTCCTACAGTAAGCTTACGTTTTAGGTTGATTTTTGTATGTATTTGAATGCAGGTGGGGTTTGGCCGTGAAATATCAGTGATAATTTTAGTTCATTCCGATTGAAATATTTTGAAAATAATTTATTTAAAATCTTAACGAATACCCATTTTACCCCAGGGTACAAAAATACTTCTTAAATTATAAAAATATGAATACTTTTTTTTTATTAAAATCTGGTTAATAAGTCACTGCATAAAAACTTTTCAGAATATCTTATTCTTCCCATATCACCTACATATTAAAATTATATGAATATTTGGAACTTTTTAATATTTTCTGTCCCATAAACTTCTAAATGGCTGAATTAGCAAATGAGACGAAAGTTTTATTAGTAAAGGACTTGATCGGAATACTAATGTTATACTCCTTCCTAGAGAGAATAAGGGAATGTGTAGTGTAAGGAGATAAATTAAAAATGCCCATTCAAATAGTAAGTGACGACTGAGTTTGAACTATTGGTATTAACAATGTCTAAAGAATATGATTTTTTTTTGAAGTTTTTGAACATTATTAAATATTTAAATATGACCATAGTTTTTTTTCTAAGTTAAAAATTATTAAAAGTTATTTAACCTTCAATTGAATTTTAAAAATTAAACTATAATTTTATGTAAAAACGTTTTATTATTACCTTAATTGACTTCACACCATTTTACGTAATCGGTGAAGGACAGCTAAGTTAAAATTGATTCTCTGGATATCAAACTCTAGAATTTTCATGCATTTGTCAAATGCGTAGCTTAGACGAGAAATGGGTAACAAAATATATTATTTTAAAGGTTCTGCGAAAAAAAAAATTGTGAACTAAGAACCACTCTAGATAACAATAAAGGGACAATGGAGATGTCGTATGATTAATAATAGCATAGTTTCTCCTCTCGCTGTCAACCTGGGAGGTTGAGGGGTGGCTTTCATGCTTAATTATTTGTAAATTTATTACGTATATTATTTTGTGTTTAAATTAATTTTTGAACATAAAAAGTATTTGTCTTCATTGCGTTTGTTTTGTATACTGGAGATCTTTTTACGGCCGCAGGATATCATCAGTTCCTTAGCTAGTCGACCACCGGCCGGCCGTTACAAAAGTGTAGTATTGCCACATAAGAATATTTTGTGAAAAACATTTTTATAAAACTAGTCTAATTAAAATACTACATTTTTTACGAGAAAAACCAACTCCTGCGTATTTTACTGCATTTCCCCGGCATTTCCCTATCACTTTTCAAGTTTGTTTTCAACAGTCACCCCTTTTCACTTTACTTCACCCACCACACACACAAGCGCGCGTGCGTTCTCATTTTTTGCCCCTGCACGCTCACCGATTCGGCCTCCCCCTTCTGTGTGTCAGGGGCGACGAGAAGAGGGGAGAGGGAGTCACAAAGGGAGCAGCGCCCCATCGAATGACCTCCGCTAGAAACATTCGGTAAATTGCTTCCGGTGGCCCATATGGCTTCTCCTTGCGACACTTTTTATTGTTGTTGACATCTATGGTTGGCAATCAGATGTCTGTTGTTAGGGGCTGCTGTTATGTTTCTGGTTGAGGACTTGCAGGTTTTCCCATTCTATTATGCAATTGCGAGGTATTGGCTAAAATGTTCGGTAAAAGGATGTATAATATATTCCCATTTAACCGCCTTAAATAGGACTGGATATGATATGGTTAAATGGAATTTCGACTAAAATGAAGAATGGAAAAATTACATTCATACATACATAAAATTCACTAATTTATCGTTAAAAGACTTCAGAAATTTTCTTACCATCCTCATATTAAAAAACGTTTTACATGGAAGTGAAGTTTAAAAATTTTAGTCAATTTTTTATTAAAGGTTATTTTTTTGCATTGCTTAGTTAAGAGTAATTTCGAATGATTAAAGAAGAGGAAGTGTATTGTCTCTTAATTAAACCCTTTCTGATAGTAGCAGATATCCAACATTCTTTGTAAAATTAAGTTTGAAAGACTCACTGATATCTAAGTGTTTTCGATTTATAAAACGATAATTCCATACATATTCGTAAAACGTGTGGTTAATTGATAAAAAGTTTTTTCAAGAGTAAAAATTGCAGTTGTAAAAACTGACTTTCAAAGTCTGATTCAGAGAAATACTATTTTCAAAACTGTCTCTCTTTCCATTTTGGTTGTCTTTTAATTATAATTTTATAGTGTTAAGTCGTTTTAATGAACTAAGTTACACAACATAGTCATTTTAACTACGACTTAGAAAAGGTATCAAAATAACGGAAACATGAATTTTCTACAAATATTTTCCCTCTGGCATCAATAACCTCTCAAAGAATGAGGATTTAATCCATTCTGTACGTCTTTTCTGAATTTCCTATTCATTTTTTCACGTTAGAGTCTGAAATTTATAGTTAAGAAAATACATTTAAATTTTAAAAATGTACCAAATAGCGATCAACTCAACAATGCTAACGAAAAACAATCCCAAAACTCCTCTCAATGACCGCATCTACCACCAAAATAATATATTTCTGGCGATTAGAATAGCCGTAAATAACAAAAAATCCCTCCGTTACTCTTCATGCTAGACGAAGCTTAGTAGCTCCTTTCAAAAGGAAATTAACCCTGACCGTCACGATCCCCAGATTCAAACGAAGAACGGTTCCATGAAAAGAACAATTCCTTCACGCTCTTCGAACTTCTGAGACTTTTTGCGAGGAGCTTCCTGGTCTGAATACACGCGGCGGATTTAATACTTGGGTTTAAAGATTCTCGATAAACTCCCTTCCATTCTCGAGTTCGGTTGTTTGATTTCATTTTTTGTGATGTCATCTTTTTTATTTTAGTTATGTGTGTGTATGAAGTTAGGATTAAGAGTCAGGAGATATAAGTACTGCTAGGTATTTATCGGCACAGTCGGTGAACAAACAACAAATGCTTTTGAATTCGGTTTTTGAACGTTTTTTATGGGTTGTCGGTTTGTATTTAGGGGGCCATTCACGTATAACGTCGCGAGTTTTCAGGGGCCTACACCCCTCCACCCCACTATGCCCCGGTTTTCATGTTTCAGTGAACCCCAACATTTTGATGTCACACTTTTCAAATCTTTGCATTGGTTTTAATTAATATAATTTTACCATTTAAATTTAATTTGTGTTTAATATATTATAATGGATAAGTCAAACCAAAGCGAGTAGAGAAAGAGACGCATTGCTCAAAATTTAAACAGTAAAGAGAACACAGTTTTTTAAAATGTGATTTCACTAAGAATAAATAACCTCTTGTCAAACTGTGAGACCATTCAGGACCCCTCCCTATTCCTTAATGTGTGACATAATTTCGGTCTGGATGATAGTAGTATGTATTCTATTTCCTATTTCAAACCTTATGATCTTTTTTAATTCCATGGAGAAAAGATTGTGGTATACTGAATAAATAATTATTATTTTGGATTATTTTGTCCTAGATATTTTAAAACATTTAGGAGTTTAGTCTGGAGGTTGTTACCCTGTTTTACAAGCTTCCTAAATTTAATAAAACATAATAGATCGGATTCACTTCTGCAGTTTTTTTAACGGCACATCAAGCTCATTCTTGAAGAGGGTGGTCGGATACGTCTTATGAAAGGAACTGAAGGCTTTCTCCTAATCAAAAACTTCCTTTTTACAAGCCACTAGGAAGGAAATGTCATCACACATTCTGAAGTGTTTTTATGAACGAATTTAGTGTTCTTATCATCAAACGTTTTTTTTTTTTAAGTCTGTCACTATTTTGCTTTTTCCATCATGCAAGTAATTCAACACATATTTTTTTTGAATTTTCCTCTCGTTTCGAAGTAAGTTTCCCCGGAAGGGGACTTATCTCCTCCCCCCTCTGAATCCCGGATGCGGGATCTCCTGCATTTCCTGGTTTGGATCCGGAGAGCCCAGCAGGGTCCTCAACCCCATGGTGTTGAATATCGTCTGCCACGAAACTATTAAATTATTTTATCATAGCAGGCTCTCTCTCTCTGAGAATTTTTTTCTCCTTGGAGGTTATTCAACGTTAGACTTTTTTCATGTTATCATATTTAGGGTTAATAGATTATGAGGATGGATTAAAAAACAACGTAAAAAATAGCACAAAACAAAAGATTAAAAGGTGACTTTTTTTAACGTTGTTTCTAATCTATTATCATTGACTTTTGGCATAGGTTTTTATCTTTTAATAGATTATATTTAATAGATTATTTGTAAAGGAAGAATAAAATAGCAACCAAACAAATACAAATAATATAGGATATCTCATTCAAATTTGTGGCCAACGCCAGTCAAGGAGCAACGTAGAGAAATCTTACGATTTAAAATTATATCCGGAATCATATTGGTTTCTGTCGGAATTTATGCACTATTTGGCTTTATCTGAGTCTGTGTGCTCACCACAGATTTAATAAGGTTCCTAAAATTCACTATATAGTTACACTTCCTGCAAAGGATACTGCCGGAAATCCAAACACCTCTCAAAAATTGAAATTGATTTAATTTTCTCTACTTTAACACATTGTGGTCTTGGAATAGTGAATGACATTTAAAGTAAAAGTCCAGTTATAAAGCTTTCAACGAAAAATATCCCTCTTAATCTATATTCTAAAATCTTTAAAAGTGAATTTATTTTAAACCATTTTCTTCACAATTAAATGGTTGAGTGATTTTTAAAGTGGCTAGAATTTTTATTATAAAATATATAAATTCAATATGACGTTTTTAACTTGCAACACGTCAAATGAACAACAAATATTACTCTTTCCTTAAATGAGTCGTCTAAAAGTTTTTATCTTAACAATCTAATAATCCATACACAAAAGATTTTAAATATATAAAAGAAACTAATTTCTTTCCAAAAAGAATCCACTAGCTTATTAGTTTGATGAATCAGTTCTCTTCCTTGATTAGTTTTGTCTCTACAGTGTTTAACTTTAGTATAACGTTGGAAAGTTAATAATCTTCTCGACCCATTCAAACTAGTTTCTTTCGTTTGAAGTTTTAGAATATTTAACGAAGTAGGAAAACTCTTAACTCACATATTAAGCAAGCTTGATTATTAGTTAATTTCAATCTTCTCCAAACCAATTTTATAGCGCTTTAATCAAGGCTGAAGAAGAAATTAAAACTGGTTTGCGTTATGTTTTTACTGGTATTTTTAAGGTGTCTGTCTTATGTTTTTAATATAAAAGTTTACAGGTTTGTAAATGCCCCCTAACAAATTTTTATGTGCGTAAAATTAAGGCTTGTATTGATTAATTTTCCCCAAGATTTAACATATAGCAGAAATTTGTTTTTTTCTTAGCTTAAAGATACCATTTTTAAATTAAATTTGTGATAAGCATAGTGATACCAAAAAAACCCTTTGGTTTGAAATTAGTTTGAAGGCGTTTTGGTATGGTCAAAAATAGTCATATATACATAGCTATGATTCAGAATAAGGTTTTTGAATTAAAACTTTGCAGTTAAAACCTTAAATTAAGTTTTAAGCCACTGTTTTATACAATTGTAACATGTCAAAACAACATGCTGATATTTAGAAATTATTCAAATATAATATCTAAATAAAATCAGATTGTCAGTAAAATAAGCTGTGCAGTTAGTTCCATAAAACATTATATATTTACCTACCCATATTTTACGTAATAGGGATATTCTTAAACGGACTTTCCTGTTCGAGAAGTCATAAATACATTTTTATTGGGAAATGTTTCAGAATAACTGAATCATAAAAACCTTCTGGTCTCGTTACCATACAGCATTCGCTGTTTGTTCTTAGGCGCAGTATTTGTAAAATACAGAAGTATGGTTTTATAACTTAAAGGGAATATATTTTATTCCGTCCCCAAAAGGGGCTCTTCAGCTGAAAGAGTGAAACAGACTAGAAATTCTGATATTGAATAGAACTGAAATAAAATTGTTTAGACTAAGCCCTTTTTTTCCACTTTGTATATTTCGTGGAATTTCTGGTCTTTGCTTTCTTAAATACGTTTCCCAATTCAAGTAAAAGAAATTTTTGACCACAAAGAAATCCAGCGACGTTTATCATAACTAAATCACATATTAACATGGTTATAAACGTCTTCTTTATAGTTTCCCTGAAAGAGGGTTTCGTATGAAGTCATTGAAGAAAAACTGAAGCATTGTTAGCGACTTACAAGGAAAATGACTAAAGTTAATAACTTTCTTAAGGGAAAATTCAATACAAAGAAAGGCACGAAATAATGGTCATCAGCGGCATAAATATGAATACACTCCCTTTCTTATGGCTAAAAACTTTCGTTGACAGTACCAAGCACTTGACGCTATTATCTGACGTCTGTGTGCTATAATAACACTCTTGTTTCGATACTTATTTTCCACTCCCTAATGATCTTTATTGTGCAAAGTGAATCAGTTTTAAAGGAGATTTTGGGGTCGCTTTGAAATTCTAATGAGCTTCAGATTTTCCACGCAACTACTTTAAAAGACTCTTTCACGATTCTTTTAAAATGAGGAAGGTGGCATTCTTTGGGTTCGCCCCACAGTCGGCCATTTTTACTCATTACTGGGCTAATTAATAGCGTTACAATGAGAGTAGTTAATCTTTTTTTAGTAGATTTTATGGTGTCAGGAAGATTAAGTAGTAGTGAATTTCGAAGCTCTCGTTATTATCGTTAAGTTGAGAAAGTTGCTTATTTTATTTATTGCATTAAGATAGTTAGTTTTAGTATAATCACTACTAAACTATGAAAGATTTAATAGTTAAGCTTTTATGTTAAGAAGAACTTCTTTTCAAAAGAAAAAAAATTGGGGAACTTGTTAGAGAAATTGTTTCAGTACAACAACTTACGCAAGAAGTTTGAAACATTCAGTTCATCAAGAATTTAAAGCAGTGAGAACCACTCTATTTATTATAATAGAATATTTTGGGATTGGGTCATAAAGTTAGAAACCTAAATAGAAAATGTACTTCGTTATGTTTTAGAAAATAAAATTTTGACTCTCCATCTCCAAACCACGTTCATAATAATTTATAATGCTAACAGAATAAATTACTTATGACCTTTCTATCCCCATCATGAGGATTAAGTTATAAACCTAACACGAATTGCCCCAATTTGTTATAAATTTTCCTTTCAGTTGTGCTGCTTGCTTCTGGTTAATAGGATCTCACTGATAAGTACATTGTTCCCCGTTTTTAACCTTTTAAACTCTGGTTGGATAAATAATCAGTATTAAAGAAAAAAGTATTAAAGAACATCTTGCTAATCTTCACTCAGTTATTTTAATATATCTATAAGGGTTAGGCTAGTGTGGAATTTAAACACATAAGAAATGTATACAAGCTTGTCAAAAAAAAAAAAAAAATGCGCAAGACGATTCTCATGTTTTAACTTCCAAAATCAAATAACATTTCACCAAACGTCTTTCCCTCCAAGTGTGCTGTCAACACCTTTCTGTCGTATATTTCGCGTCATTTCTGCATTTCAAATATTCGCGTCCCTTCCTTCCCCATACCTTTTTTATTGCTACGACCCACGAAATAAGAAAAAAAGAAAGGTTATCGGTGCCGTACGAACCACGCAAGACAAATATAGGAAATAGAATATCGGCAATCGATGTTGATACCCCACTGCAGAAGGCATGCAATTGCTTTCTAGCGTCATTGGAGACAGTGCATTCATTGGAGGAAACAGTGCAGCGTGCTCTATTACTAAACTTCGGAATGGCAGCAAGAAGCAATGGGCTGGAAAAGCATCACGGATAGGTCGAGGAGATTCGGTGTATGCGATTGGGCCGATTTCTTACTTCGCTGTTTTTGTTTATAAATGAAGGTGCTCAGGGCAAGTTAAATGACGTTCGAAATTGTGATTTTTGTCGCTGGGAAAGTTAATGGCGGAATTCTTTCGTGAAGTTGGGCAGAAGGAAAAGAGAATCGATCTTTTTTTATGGAGAGTAATTCCCTTAAAAGCTTATTGGTGATTGAAGGCAGGGAGGGTAAATTGGTTTTGGATTCGCCGAGTGCTAGAAAGTTTTCTGTTGTTTTCTTCAAAGTTCAGTTTCATCAAACTAGTTTCCGAATTCGCCAACATCTCACTGGAATTTCGTTTTCTTCATTCAAAAATAGTAAATTTAAATAGGGTTTCTCTAGGATTGTTACAAATCTTAATGTTGATGAGTTGAGATATTTTCCTCGAATAAAATTAATGTATTTTCATTTCAAGAAGGATCTTTTTTAACTGACAGATAAAATAATTTGATAAAACTTGGGTTGGTAACAAACTCCTCCTTTTTTGGCAGGAATATGATTTTCACATTAGTTTGCATTAAAGTATAAAAAGGATATTCTTTGTCTCTTTACAGTTCTGAAGAAATTGTTCTTTTTTCCTCTGTTTGCATGTCTAAAATTTTTTTATCTAATTTATAATGAATCGAAGCAAAATTAAATTGGTAATTTATATTTGAACTATTATTATAAGCTAGGGTTATTATTAATTTGCTGGAGTTTTTAATAAAAGGAAGGAAATACGAAGGATTAATTATATTTAATGAGTATAAATTTGTTTTGCATGAAACTGCTTTAAAGATTTTGAGCTTTAGCCTCAACTTTTTATGACAGTCTTTGATGGTTCCATCAAAACATCTTCTTTCAAACTTTCCGTCTCATGAAAGAAACGGCTGTAGAAGTTTTTATGTAAGAAAGAAGCTTTCTTTATGGAACCTAAAACTAAAAACCTCACCCAAGTGTAGAATACAAAGTTATATACGAAAGAGAAAGCTACTTCTTCTGAAACATTTGCGACATAGAGATTCACAGCTTTACTTCAAAACGACCCCAACAACAACTCGGAGGAAAAAGCGAATTTGCATACTCGCAGCTGTTAAACACCATACATACGAGCATTTGCCATTAAAACTGCGAACACTTTGCATTCTAACGGCCTCGGAAAGGAGAGGGAATGCCATTTTCATGCAGAATTTCCTCTCTCTCATATCAACTCTCAAGACAAGCTTTGAATTTTAAACCGGCATTAGAACACCTTTTTTACCATCATCGATTTCGCTTTCATATGGGAGCTCTAAAAACAGCCGCTTTTGAGATGAATCCCGGAAATTTTCTTTGAATGAATGACAAAATACCTCGCTTCACGCCTTGTTGATTCCAATCGTTCTTTTGATTGGTCTACAACAGTGTGAGGTAAGCGGGGTTTTTTTTCTCTGTTCATTCCGGCTTTTGAGTAGAAGATACGGAAATGCAGGTATATAATATTAAGTTGAATGACCACTTAATAAAGCTCGTTTGCACAATGATGCCCTTGTGTGGGATTTCGTTTTTCATGCGTCATGTGAAGTTTGAAGAAAAATTTAATTGGGGAAGTCGTGTAATTACGGTCATGAACTCTTCTATTGAGGAAACTTTGTGAATTATTGTTCTTTACAAAATACTTAATTAGAATAAGCCATTGGACGGTTGAGTTTTAGTGTGTACCTCACGCTTACACCAAATTTTGCATAAAACACTTTTTGAGCTGCATTTATAAAGTTTATGTGTTTTATGTATTAAATTTATCTATTTGTTTATATTCTAAAGAAATACTGGAGATTTGCTTGTACTGATCTAGACTTCAATTGTTGCTCAGTATATTATACTTCAATAAAGGGTATTTTGTACCTAAAATAAATTTTAAAACATATTTTAATTAAAACATGAATACAGTTAATTTTTAATTCTCATATCAAAATTTATAAAGGAGTTATAAGGAGTTATTTATCCTATCAAATGCAGAATATTTGTGTGTATTGATGTAGATATGAGTCTTTTTTGTCTCTTTACGCTTAAAATACGACTCAATTTTCAATTTTGAAGTAAATTAAGTAACAACAAAAAAAGTAAGAAAAAGGTTTAAAAATTCTTTCTTAAAGTATAAAATGAGGGTATTTAAATTTAAATCTTGGGAAAATTCAAAATTGAGTGTTATTTAACACTTACATAAAATATATTAGCTTTTGAAAATATAACCTTTGAAATCTACGTGATAAAATTACTTTTAAAAACCTTTTTTAACATAAAAAACCGTCTAGCCATCTTATAATAAATACACACCTCTATATTGTGTAACAAAGACTATCATCAATATCCAATGACCGTTTTTCAGAACTAAAAGGAAAAACCCTTTAATAGTGTAAAGTTTACAGTGAGTTTCTGTCGAATCCTTTCCTAGATTAAATATTGAAGATATCCCTAACGCACAAATTTTTCAAGTTTGAGGTAACTTAACTGGAACTGTCATCTTTCGAGCACATAAATTGGTGTAAATATCGATAGGAGACGCTATCACTTTCCAATCGATAAAAGAGGGCTCACACTCATATCGAAATACGCGTATCGGAAATGCATTAGATGCTTCTGAAGTAAATGATCCTTTTTAATGGTTTTAAAACTGTGTGTGTTTTTATTGGGTTGATGTCTGAATAAATAGCTCATCTGATGTTTTGGGTGAATGAATAAAAATATTTTAACTTTCGAACTGGATTGTTTGACTATAAAACGATAAATATTTCATTCATATTTTTAAATATTTCATTTTTAAGGGATTATACAGTGTAGTGAACTTGAATGAACAACAATACATGAACTTGAAAGAAGATTAAAGTATACTTAGTTACTAACATTATTACTATATTTTTGAATTTAAGTTCTACTTGAGGCATTTTTGTGTGGAAAGTGTTTATGGGAGAAGATATTTTTTGTAGAGCAACACACACACACAAGGAAAATAATTTTCATGTTACCGAGTTTCTTTTGTTGTTTCTTTTGTTGTTTCTTTTGTTGTTTCTTTTGTTGTTTCTTTTGTTGTTTCTTTTGAGTAGTTTAATTCTACTCAAAAAAATATTTTACGTACTAACCAGACACACGCAATTTTGTTGTATTTTAGATTGTATGCTTTGCTTACTATCTACTAACTAAAATTTTAACTATAAATTTAAAGCGTTTCCATTGGGTTTACTAAATATTTTGATGCATTCAAAATATTAATTTTCAAAGTATCAAGCTCACTAAATGGACTAGACTAGGGGTTTAAAAGTTATTTATAGTAGTAAGAAAATATTATTTAAATATGCAACCAACTTCACTCCTTAACATAAAGGTTGGTCAATGCTGTAATATCAATTCAAAGTTCGTCTTCATCTCATCCGAAATTTACATTTCCACATGCAACGACCTGTCGTACGTATTGTTCCCTTCCAGACACAACGTATCATTAGTTTTCTCCGCATTGTTACACACTCCAAAAGATTCCCTCTCTCCAGAAAGTCTCTCTCCTAATTTTCCGAGCCCTGGCGCCGCCTTCCATATTTCAGCTCCCTAGATGTTTCAGAAGAGTTGAGCTGACTTATCACAAAGATATTCATTAGATCTCGTTTGCGCCGAGGCTTCCACCTTCCGTTTGGAATACGAGATATACGGGGTAAAATGCAGAGTGCTCGCTCGCTACGTTTTGTTTAATTATGAGAGCTCTCGGGAGCCATGGTAAAATTAGCTTCGTGCCCTCTTCGCTTCAGTTCGGGGAAAATTAGCAGCGCGAGTTGTAGTATTTTTCTTTGCAGACGATGTCTGGAGCTCCTCGTTCTAAACGGATGGAATGGAATTAATTTGCTTCTCGCTTTTATAAATTCATGACGTAAGAGGAGGTCGTAGGAGAATGTTGTTTTATTCGAGGTATTGTTGAAGATGTTGGAGCTTTTTTTATTTTACAAATTTAAAGCATTTTCTGGAAAATTCTTATAAAATGAGTCTTTTCTGTAGAATTTCTTCAATATGGTACAATTGCATTATTATTAGTTTTTATTCAATTTGTTATTCCGGCCTCACACTGACCTCTCAAAAAATAAACATTTTTAATAAATAATTGTTAATAAACTTTTAGTTCCAATGAACTAATAAAAGTTTTGCTGATGCTTTATAAAATATTGATGAATTCCTTAGTTATTTTTTAATAGGAAAGTTTAACTTGAAAAATTAGGAATAACCTTTTAAGTATGATATGTATGTCCCTACATAGAATTTAAAAATAAGCTTTCAATTAAAAAGAGTCTTTGATTACGATTTTCAAATGTTGCGAATGTTTGGTTCAAAATCGATAAAAATTCTACAAAAGGTAGGTATGAAAAAAAAAGCATGAAATCGTTATAAAGAACATTATCTATACATTGAATATTGTTTACTGTACCGTTAATTCATGAAGGCAACTTTCTTTAAATTTGAAAATACAAAATAAGATTCTCCTTAGATTCTTCGTCTCTAATTGAATCCCTATCCTATATTATGTACTAATCTTAAATACACAATATCTTCTTTAATTGAAGTACTTGAAATCAAAATGGGGCAAGTTCCTGATTATTATCATTTGCATCTCAATGAAAGAGATTCTGTTCTCAACTGGTTTTGAATGCATGCCTCATTTGTGTGCATTTACTCCTTTTCATTTTCACAGGTCACGAACTGACCAACTGGGTGTGTTTGCATCCTTTGAGTATTTGTTCGAAATTCCAGTTAACTTTATGCTTGACCTTCCGGTTCATGATGGGTTTGCCCGGTCATCTCTTCTCATTATGTGGGAGAACGCTTCTATTCTACCAAATGTTTCAGTGTGTTGATTGTTTTTTTATGTTAGCGGAAAACAGGATTTCTCGTTATCAACACTTGTTTCATATAATTAAAGGTCGCATGTAATTAAGTTTGAAATGCATTCTGTTTCTGAGGTAGTAAAAAACTTATTGGCTTGTTTTTAAGCATAACTTTAGAAAATAATGTAGAATCCCATTAAAGACCCAGTAAATAGTTCACTACTATTGGAGGTTTACTAAGTAAACCGTCGCGAGACCACAAATGAATAAGCCACTATTACCGCAGAGGTTCACTATAAACTGCATAGACATAAACTGTATTGTTTTACATTATAACCTAAAGAATTATAGTACTAACTTGTGTTATGATGTTAGCTGTTGATTCTGGACCTGTGAAAAGGTTTATTATAACCGGAAGTTCACTATATGCGAGAAAAAATGTGTTGTCAAGTTATTAAGGTTTTTATTTTCATTTTGATATTGAAGCACGGTTGATTTCGTATCTTTGTACAGTGTTAACTTTTTGTATATTCTAAAATAATGCTATAAAATTCCAGTCTTGTAAAAATTAATGTTTAAAATGTTTTAATTGGAAATATATTATGTTTTTTCAATACCCTACTCAACAAAAAAAAAATATCCATCTCCCTTGCACACACTGAAAACCAGACTACCAATCCATACAAGACGACATTTTCACAAACACGAACAAGTTCATTTAATCCCTTCTAAACAGGATCCCGCTACGCAACACTACCAAAACGAAGCACAATCAAGTTAACTCACCTGCATCCCATCCCTTCACACCATGTTGCACTCATCACCCCCATTCCATTCACGCCATAGCGATTACACCTCCGATCATCAGCATTCCGCCATCAATTTTTCCGGAACCGAATAACGCGGCCCCCCTTTCGCAATTAAAGCCGCTTTTGTCACCCGCAGCCGGTATTAATGGGGGCAACACTGCGAAGGCCACTTTTAATTGGATAAGTCCCCATTAATTTTCACCGGGTCCCTGGATTTGAAGGGATTGGCCCCGGCACTCTCCTTAATTTTGAGGAAGAGTCCGGTAAAGCCAGGTGGAATGTTCGGGGGATAAGGAGATGAGTTTCTCCTTGCTTGTTTCGCAGTGTTTTGAGGGGATTTGGTTGGATTGGAAGTTTTGAAGTTTGGGTGTTTTGTTCATGTTATTTTATTACAGGAGTATTCTTGTTTGTTGGTTGATAATGTTGTACATTTTTTTTCATGATTACCCCCTAGTCAGTTTCAGTTGTGTTTTAAAAAGATGGTACCAAAATCAGTCCCTTCCTTTTTCGGTATTCTTATCTATCCGATTCCAATCAAGTTTTTACTATGAAGGAATTAATTAATTGATCTCTTTTTATTTATGCAGAGAAAACAAATCTTATTAACAACGAAACTCCGTGTGAATTTCTACTATACAAATTTAACTCCAAAGTAACTAACGACCTAATTTAGAGTGATTATCATGTCAACAGTCAAGGGGACTGAGAAAATAGCGTCCTTCTGACTAATCGAGTTATTTATGTTGAAAGTTCCAAAAAATTTCTGTAGGGATAATGGATTAAAAAAATTTTCTTAGAATTTATGTAACTTTTCCTAAAATTAATTCATTATGAAAGTACCTCAGCTGCAGTTATGTGAAGTCCATCTCTGAAATGTACTGAAGAAAAAGTGAAACTTTTGTCGTGTAGTGATTAGGAGACAAAGCAGTACAGTGCGATTTAAATACATTTTAATTTAGACTATTTAGTTATAATTAAAAAAAACCCTACAAAATAACAAAGAAAAATGTTTTGAAACAAATTATGCTTCTTGTAACAAAACTGAAGAAGAAAAACGTAATGTTTCGTTAGTTACAACAATCACTAATTAAATAAAGACCAACAAAATATAACCGCCATTGAACCATAACGGGAAACAATAATGAACCCTATCACTCAAACTTAATTAATTTCCACATTCATTCCTCTTTTCACTAGTTGTCGACAACGAAACTTTCGCCAGACCCCCATATTGCTCGAATACACATTCCTTCCCGTCCCCTCATTCAGAATGTCCGGATAAATAGCCGCCCGGCAATAGCATTGATTACGGCTATTGTGAATCCGGCTCATTGCTCGGAGCATTCACTACATAGCTCCGTTTTGGAGAGGTCCTATTAAAGCCCCACTAGCTTCTCATTAATTACGGAGATGGGACTCCTCCGCAAGAAGTTTTGGGCCGGATACATTTGCTCCGGCGGCGTTATGTGGGGGATGTCGGTTGCTTGGTTAGATTGGATTAGGGTGTTTAGAGAGGGTTGTGTTCTGTGAATGAAGGGTGCGTTATTGCGTGAAGAGGACTGACGGAATATCCTGATTACTATTATACTAGACTGCAACGTTACTTGACCCTGGAGAAACAAAGCAAACAAAGTAGTTCCCAGCGTGGTTTCTGAATTTTGAGTGTTATTAAGAACGTCAATTTAGAAATATGATTAGTTTATTAAACCCATGCATAAATAACGTCTTTTTATCACGATTTGTGTCTCAAAACTCCTCGAAGCAACCCAACAGGCTTTCTGTTTACGCAATTTTTCCTTCCTAGTGGCATCATAGGGTCAGGAAACGTTGCAGTCTAATATAGTCTAGATTTATATACTACTAAGGCCTCAGGTTTTTTAATTGTTTTCATTTCGAATATTTTTTTGAGGTGAAAAGAGTTAGGTAAGTTAAAAAGCTTGACCTTAATAAATAAACTTATCATTAAAAGTCTTGTTGGGACAGGATATTTTTAGTTGTTTTTGGAACCGAAATAAAACGCTTAAAATTGTAAAATACCCTGTTGTGAACCTATCAAATATAAAATCGTAATTAGTTTCGAGTGGAATTAAATAAATTGATAGTTAAGTATTTTACCTTCGTAGTTAATTGACTCAAAATGGTCGTACCATTACTAAAACTTTCATGAAATTTATGCCAATTATGGCTTGTTAAAGTATTTTACTTTTTTTTAAACACGAAACGTAGTTTAGTAAAGTGTACCACTAACGTCTTATTAGAGGAGATATTATTAGTCCTTATTAGAGGAGATAAATTAAGGTTTCAACTTTCCAAGCATTAATTGGAAAATTTAAATTTACCAAACTTACCACAACGAGAAGTCTTTATATGTTCGTCAAACTAATTACTTCTTCAATAACAGTAACGTTAAAAATACTAAAAATAAAAAAACTGATCAATTGAAAATTCCCTAACCAAGCATTTTTTCTCTTGTCTCATCTTTTTTTGTTCAAGCTTCTCAAGTAGTGACAAAATCGAAGCCGAAAATCAATCGAGTTCTTTACGGCATCGCTTCAAATTCCTTTTATACGACAAAACTAATAACACTCACTCAGTTCTCGTCAGTGGACATCAAAATTCAATTTCCCCTGACACCCGACGACACTAAAAAACCTGGGAGACAAATCTGGCTTTTATACATCTATTCCGTTGTGGCAGGATGGGACTAACAAGCAATTTAAAGCCCTTCACCTTCGCTGTTTATGGACACATTTTTATCACTTGAAAGGAAGGTTCGAGTGAATCTTTTTTTTTTTGGAGGGGAGCTGAGACGGAATACTTTATTTTAATGTCGAATTCAGATCGAAGGGATGTCAGGATTTAGTTTATTTCAGCGATTCTCAAACTGTGGGGAACAAACTCTAAGGAGGGGGGTGATAATACTAAATAAGGGGAATGTGCATATTGAGAAGTCGAAAATAAAACATAATTAAAAAATGTATTAATTTACTAACAGAAAAGCAAATTAAAATAGTATACATTCTGGCATAGTAAAAAATAAATCACCATTGAGATATCTTTATGTTTTATGGTGAGCTCTTTGTGTGTTTTATTGATATTTGTATGTAATTTGCGCACTAAGTCATACACGACAACAACAACAACTATTTACGTTATCTATACTTAACACAGTATCTGTATACTGCACAATCTAGCATTAAATAATTAAGTTATCAATATACTGAATAAGAAATAAGTTTGATATTTATTTGGGTCTAGAATATTTCGATACTTATCTTGATAATCTGTAAGGGTTTTGTTATTGCCATCGTAATGTAACTTTAAATATACACGTTATTATTACATTCATTGGTTTATTTGATAGCGGAGAGGAAGACGTTGCCATATTGTCAGTTGTTGTTAGTAAAGCCGGACCTTTAAAGAAAATTGTTTTTCCTTACTTCTTTAAATGGGATTTTATAGGCTTAATTTTCCTAAATTACTTCTTGATAGCGAACTCGTTAGCTTAAAAGCAGTACTGTAGAAAATACACTGCAAATGCTTGAAACACTTTTGCCAACGTTAAGTAAACACAATAGTGAACACTTCTAATCAAAAACGTTTCGATTGTGTTGAGTGAGAAAAAAGATAGAATTGTAAAAATGTTATTAAAAATTTCAGGGTCAGAATATGTGTTGTTGTTATAGTGTTTCGATCCAAATTGTGAAGAACACTTTCAGATTCTAAACACATTTTACAACACTATATTTTAGTACAAAATTCTTGGATAGAACACATTTTTAACACTTCCCAAACATATTCAGAACACTATCACAACAAAATCAGGTGTTATAAAGTGTTATGCTTGACAACACAACAGAAGTGTTGTACATGTGTTTATAATGTGTTTAATTTTGTGTACCTTTGATGGAACTCATTACAGGTAATTTGAGAAATGAACATAGTAGTACTTTATACTTTGAACATAGTTGTACAGTTTTAAATTGAATTTGGGAATGATTTCCCATTAAAATCGATCGGAGTGAGTCATGAGAGAAAATAATATTACATAAGTTTATGCGTTTTATGGTGAGATCTTCAGAGTTGCAGTTCTCCTCCCACAAAAAATGGCTTTTGAACTATTGACTGAAGTGATCGGAAACAAAGCTATAAATGGGGGAAATAAAAAAAATAAACCTACCCTTTTTTGCAGTGGTTCTCTTTTTTTTACGAAGCAAGATGGCTGACAATCACGCAAAGCTTAAAGGTGTTCTTTTAGTTTCCAGACTTTTTCTCCCCTGTGTTCGAAAAGAAATGAGTTTTCCCGAAATCCTTAATAGGTTTCCTGTGTATAGGCAGGCAAAGAGTGTTTTCATGAAAGAAACCTAGCGGGGGTAAACATAAATTGTGTTTGGGGTTTCGGAGAACACGTATCGAATTCTGTTCTCACTGTGTTGCGATTTAAAAGTGATTTGGGATGGGCTCAAAACTGTTTGGCCAGGGCAAGTGAGGTGTGAAATGAAGTTTTGATTGCACCCTGAAAAAAAAAAATATTCTCCAGGTAAAGCTGAGTGTTGAACTATAAAAAGCGTTTCTCATTCTAAATGCGAGTAAAAAACATTTGAAACGAAGCTATTGGGGGATGTATAAGAAAGGGGCCGCTCCCCACCGTCCCGAAATTTAGATTTATTGGATTAAAACGATTTAAAATCCTGTTTTTGAGGGTAAAATTTCCAAAACTTTTCTGGAGGGAGGGCCCACAGATCCTCTCCTTTTAAACTTGTAACTTATTTTCGAAAGCTACAATTTTTAACCCTGTAATGAAAAGGATTTGGGAATAATTTGGGATGGTCACCCTCTCGGTGCAATGAAAAGGACCTGAGAACGTATTATGCTTAATTCATTTAGAGGATATTTTCCTCCCTCCTCAAAAAAATTCTATTCAGGCTACAGCAAAAGTATTTTAGCTACAAGATGTCTGTCTAAAAGTGCTTCGTTAAAATTGAGTAGCTTATATCCTCATGATGTCATAAACGTGAAATTTTTTATTACGAGACCGCCGCTTTTATTTAATGTTGTCATACTAATGTTTTGAAATGACATTTGAGTACCTTAATCTCTCCCAAGGAAAAGTCTTACTTTCTTTTCTAAAAGTGCTTTGTTACTCGAAAAGTTAGGTAATCACAATGGAAAAGGCTTCTGTTTCTTACTTATCCCCACTTTAATATTTTCTACTTAGGTAACCTTATAATATTGCTATTTATACTCGTATTTCTTCAATAAAATCTACCCCAACAATCATTAATCAATCTCAGCTCGCATCAAAAAGCTCCAAAGATTATTTTCCCCCAAAATCTCGCTCAGCCGAAAGAACCCGTCGCGCAATTAGACCCAACTGAAGTGAAGAAGAAGGAAAAGTCACGTGACGCTGACGCATTAGAAAGGCGTCTGATTACTTTTCGGATAACAGACGTGAGAATCGAAAAGAACAATTCCGGAAGATGGAAAACTGGAACTCTGCTCTCCACTCAGAATCTCCTATCCATTACTCTTTTCCACTCCAAATAAAAAGGATATCTTTCGAAGAGTTGTGCTGCTTAAAAAGCTGCCTCCTGGTGCACGATTAATGAACTGCTATGATATCAGCTGGAAAAGTCATTAGGTGTGAGATTTTTGAATCGGTGTTGAAGCTGTTCCATCGTATTCGTAACGTTTTCCTTTATGAGTTTTCATAGAAATTGTGGATGGTGATAAGTCAATTTTGACGTGAAGTCATAGATTAAGAGGACTTTTTTCGCTTGGAAGGTGCCATTAAATTTGATTGGCAGTAATGGATATTCAAATAGTGCTTGTTTGTGAAGATATGACGTGTTGGATGATCTATCCCTGCTGATTGAATTGTTGTTGTTTAAAAAGCAGAGTGATTTGGAAATTCACAAATACACTTAGGAAACACTAAAATTCGCTAAAATTTTAGTTCTTGATGTTCAGAAAATATACTAAAGTGTGTAATTCAAAACATTTGTGAATCTAAAAACTTATAAATTTAGATAAACTTGAGCTGATTTATAAATGGCAGAAGGTTAAAATAATCAATTACTTTCATTTCGTGTCTGAAAAAACATTTTTTATCTTAGCACAGGTTTCAAAAGATAAACTCCCAATTTGTGTAATTATAAATTACTTATCAAATCCAAGAATTTTTCACTTATACCACCTATCTCGTGTGGTATAAATTAAAAAACTTTCTAGTTTCCTTTTCATTTCGTTACAAAACATTATTTACTAATCTATTAAAAATATAATTAATCCGTTACTGATAATATTGTTCGGTTCAAAACACATTAGTAATATTAGTATTAAATGACATTTTTAAAAAGCATTTATAAGAAAGTTTTTGATCATTTAACTTTTTAAAAACAAGCCACTTATAAGATTATTTATACTTTCTTCTTATATGCTACTCAGAAGTTCAATATATTCTAAAGTTCTAAGTCTTTTGGAATGTTGTCTAGAAATTTAGAACCTAAACCTCAGTGAATTAAGGCCTTAAAATATTTGCATTAATATCAATATTTCGCGTCTAGGAAATTTATAAACGGCGTATATTACCATGATTACCTTCACGTCGAATTCAATCGCTGGAAGGCTTTTGACTGCTATCCCTCTAATGGAATGGGTTCCATTTAATATGAGTTGGATGATGGGAAAAGTGATACATAGTGAAATCGTACCTTTTAGTGGGGCATTCCAGATTTCGTGCATAAAGGTAGAAAATTAACATGTTGCGGTTGTCAATAAATTGAAACAGGATACTTTATGCGTCAAAAAGTGAATATTTAGTTATGTTGTAATAGAAATGTTTTAAATTTGGATAGGGGAAAGCGGGGGCTAATGGGACAAATGGATTTTTTTTCCATATTAATAAATATTTTAGTATTTACTATACATTACTGATTGGTAACAGGTCTAGTAAACATTTGCAGCATGGAACATAGAGTGTTTTTAGGTGACGTCACAACCGGTTATTTTCTTTTAACTGTGTACCTTCTGTAGGGCTTTTAACTGTTGCTAAGGCCGTTGTTTATCTGTTGCTAAGGCGGTTTTTAGGTATGGGATCACGTGATTGCAAATGCTCTAATAGAAGAATTCCACGGACAGTCATTTTCTGTAACTGTTAACCTCTTTAGGGCAAAAAACTGTAACATCTTCTGTTGCTAAGGCCGTTGTTAGGTTCGTGTCATGTGATTGAAAATGCTCTATATGTCCTGTCACGACAGGTTTTTGCTGAGCAGAAAAAAGCCAAGTTTTTTTTCCAACAAGCCACAGCAAGTATTAAATTTTGTATTTGATTTTATTTTGTAAGTTTTAAAGAATACTTTAATCTTATTCCCTGAATCCTGATTTTCCCTGAATCTAGAAACATCCACTTGTCTCTGAATATATCCGGTGAAAGACTTCTACAACTATATAGAAGTTAATCAATAACAGTTTTTATTCGTCATGACAAAACGTATATTTTGCTTGATACCTGTCGAAATTTCCTCCAAAATATAAATTAAATTTATATTTATTTATTATTATGTTTTCAAAGCTTTACAAATCCTTAGATAGTACTACATGATATTGTTTGAGTCTAAATTTGGGACAAAGTATATTTCAGGATAACTATCCGTTTGAAAATGTTTCGACTAAATAGTTATAACGTTTCGCATCTATATCGTACTAAAATGTAGTTTAAAACGTAATTGTGAACCGAGTCCATAAATCCATTCTAAAGACAGTTAATTTTAACTAATAAGTTATTGTGATAATGTAATGATAAGGATTCCTGTTTTCCAAGTGGTAGATAGCATCTACCATTAAAGCCATTAAAGCTTTCTATAGAGAGTAGTGATAAGCAAATTAGGGGGGTTAGTACAGTACAAAGTGGAGTTGACTAACTTTATAGTAAATGAAGTTTTCAAGATTTTTCTTCCAGAAAAACATCTAAAATGGAACTGACCCTTAAGAAGACTGAAACAGTTTTTCTTGTGTTCGGGATTTATAGTAATTCATTGATGTATTAAACTTTTGAAGCAAAAATACTGATTTTCAGTGATTTGAGAAAACAGGATGTATGGGATTATTTTAGAATACTATTGTTTATGGTCTATATTTTTTTAATAAAAAATCTAAGGACTAAAGTCAGAACGGATTCAAAACATATCGCCTTGTTTTTTTATTTCTTTGTGATACCTAAGTAGAATATTGTGTACCATCCTTTGCACAAGACCCATGAGACTCGTAAAAAGCAGTCGTGTATCCCTGAGGTGGATTGGGAAATTAGCTAATCTTAATGGGAGTAGAATAAAAAGTAATAGTCTTTTCCATTTAGTTGATATAACTAGACTAGGGTGCTAATATTTGGGGGTCTTCATATTATTATGGTGTCACAACTAGCATTAATACTTTTCTACTACATTTGAATATAAAGTACGTAGCATTGTAGTCCTGTGTATTTTTCAAGACACTTTTTGTTGAGATTTTCATAGAAAGAGAGACTGGAATATTTGTCATCATATTATTAAACTAAAATTTTCATGAATATACGAATTATTATTGCATTAATATTAATTAGTAATTATAAAATATTAATTAGTTTCAGAAAAGAATCCATCCCTTATTACATTATTTATTAATCTCCACGCTGTAATATTAAATTATAATAATTAGTGTCTTCCTTACTGAATTATACATTATGAAGAGAAAGATTGTTAATAAAAGAAATAGGTTACGATTTTCAAAAGTCAGAAATAACATCTCAAATATTTACACAAACCATTTTATGGAATTTTAGTTATTTTCTTACCCAATATATTTTTAACAAAACTTATTATTTAGGTTAGACACTTTTCGTTTAAAACAAAATAAATGTTTCTCAATTTCTACGAAGATGTCATTAACTGACTTCACCACCACAAATACTCCTTTCAGTGATTTATAAAACTCAACATATGTTTGGATTAAGCGCCGCTAAAAAAAGATTCATCCTTTAAGGTAAAGTAAATTTTTTGGAGTTAACATTTATTTTCTTCTCGTTCTTTCATCCATCTTTATGAAAAATTCCTCTTCCAGCAAGAGAAATTAATTATTCTCTTTTCGTTTTTATTTCTCCTGTTTTGATGTTACAAAAGAGTATAAAGTAGACGGCAAACATCTTTTCTATCTCCGCAGTAATTCAATTTACTAAGAGAAAACTGCTGCAGAAATTATTAAACTCAGCCATAAAAAGATTAACTCAGGAATTTAATAGTTTGTTTGCTTTCATTGTGTATGTAATAATACTAACTAAAGGTATTTCTGAAAAAGGAAAACGATGACATATTTTTTTTTAAATTACCTGTAATTAAATACAGCCTAACGAATATTCAATGACCGAATAATTTATTGAAGTTGCTTATTTTATTTATCGGATAGTAATGTTTATAAAATTCATAGTAATATTGATGTCTAAGGTTACCTATAGTTTCTGAAAACTCCAGCAGCTCTTGTAGTAGGGAAAAGAGGAAAGAAGCTTAATAATTTTTGTTTTATAAAAGTAATTGATTGCAATGTTTCGCTTCATTCAATTCACTCATAATCTTTACTTCAATATCATTAAAGATGTTGCAAGTAAAACTGAAATAATCAAATATCACTAATTAGTTTACGTACCCTTTCATAATTCAAAAAATAAAAAGGATTTAAAAATTTTATCGTTTTTCTGTTATTTACTCTACTAAACTACAACCTCAAACGGATTATTTGATTTATTAATAAACATTTTTGCTAGAATCAAAGAACACCGATATCAACTAACAAGTCGATAGCCGCCATTTTCTTTACATGAAAACAAATATTTGATACGAAAAATCTTTTAAAAAACACACTTTTCTTATCAGAGCAAAATTTTATTTGTCGCTAAATAAACGCTTTCGAGTCATCCCTCCAAATCTATTATTATTATTATTTCCTCTTTTCGATTTTCTACCAACAGAGATCTGTGGGTAATGGAAAAATTTTATCAGAAGAATTTCATCTGGTTCCTTCCTCGAAAATCCTTATCTTTCATCCAAAACTTTTCTTATTCATTCTCTACATCGGGCCGATTCCTTCTTTCTCTTTCATCGGTTGCCACCGTACTTTGACTTTATTCTACATTTTTTTCCTCGTTGCCAGAATACAGGTGAAGAGCTAGTGAACCTTGCTGTTTTGTTTCCCCCTCTTTCCTTTGCTTCTTTTGAACACAAAAGGGCTCCAATGAGATTGAATTGGTTTATTTCCCGAAATGACTTCAGAAGTAAGGGGCCAGTGGGGTGATTATTTTCGGAGATACCCTTCCTAACAATATCGATTTTGTTTGAGGAATTGAATATATTTTTTTATGCTGACTTGGTTTGAAGCCTGGTATGTGATAAAGTATTTTTAAGAGTTTCGTGGAATCTTTTGTGTTGTGTGAACTTCAAGAAGTCTCTCTTAAAAAGTGACCATGTATAAGAATTTCGTACAGGGTTGAACTACTTATTTTTCGTTCTTTAAAGAGCGTTTGAAGCATTTCAAAATGTTTTCTTGAAAGGAAATTCTATTGCAACACTAAAGTGATACAACTCCTCTTAAGAGCAGGATTTCTCTTTATTAAAACTTACTTATTTAATGTATCTTTGAAGTATCTAGACCTTCTTTTTAATTAGAATTATTAAAAATTTATATAGATAAAAATTTAATCAATTTTATACAGATAATAAATTTAATTTTGCATATAAGAATTGTTTTATAATTTGAAATACAGATAAGAAGTGAGGGAAAAATTTTAACAAAAAGTACATTATTAATTATTTCTCCCTGTTTTTGTTGAGATATTGAAACAAAAACTGATTAGTTTATAAATTCAACTAATCGCAATATATTTGATTTTTGTAGAAAGTTCTTAAAAATCGCAATGGAGTTTAAATTTCCCAGTTTTTAGCTTCCGATGAAAATTCAGCTTTCAAAGTGAGAAATAAACACTTATTTAACAGCTATAGCATATTACCCTTATGTGGTAAAGAATTCGTTCAACAGTATTCTCAACTATTTTTTTCTCTGCATGCTCTTAGTCTAGGGTGTACTAAATCGTCCATAAAATTTCCTAAAATTAACTGCAGTTAAATTTTAATGATACTATACGATACTATACGTTGTTCTGAAGGAAGTATACCTCACATTGATGTCCACTTTGTCAGTTAGTTACTTTTTTCACAAAAAAAATAAGATTATTTCTAAGTAAGAAAAACTAGAAGCTAACACAACAGAACCACATTTTGTCTGATGAATGAAATACAAAAAGGATGAAAATAATAATAACATTCATATGATCCCACTGGCATCCGCTTACACTGCTGCACAAGAAAAAAACCCTGCGTAGCGTACTCTTACCCTCCTTTCCCCTTTGAATTTATGAAAACAGTCTATCAAAATATTATAAACGAGCTTGAGCTTTCTTCGTATTATTATTTTCATTGTTTTGTTAAGTTATTTTCCCCCTTTCTTATTATTTATATCAGATTTTTTAAATTTTTTTATGTAGGTATTTTAAGTTACGTAATTTCGGCTTGTATTTTACATTTTACTTGTTATCAACTTTATATGATTTGAAAAATAAATTTGCTGTTGTATGACTTTAAAAAAAATTAACTATGTATAGTATAGTTTCAAAGCATCTTTCCAAGATAATGAAATATTTGGTTTTGATGCTGAAAATACCAACATTTTTTATAGTTAAGTAATTTTTGAGTCCTTAGCATTTAATAATAGTTGTTGTGAAATCCGCATTTAAGTTTTCAGATTTTAAATTAAGTTTGTCTCTTAAAACTTCTTATCACAAAGGAAAAAGGAATCGACTTATGAAATTTTCAAGAGCCTTTTCCATTAAAATCCTTGCGAGTTTCATAAATTAATCCTATCAACTTACGACTACTTGACTTTCTAATTTAGCTACCCATAACTCTTAGATTTTCAAGACGAATTAGAAAATTCCTCTCTCTTCTATTTTTCTTCTGAAACTATTTTAGTCATAAATATCGCTTTTTTAGAAAAGAAATCTCCATCAAATTTGTGTTTCTTTCCTACAGTTAATTATGCACATGTTCCTTCCCATGTTCTATTTATAGAATTTATTTCGATTAAAAAGCGAAAAGGGAGTTTTGAAAGTAATTGCAAAGTGAGCAGAAGTAATAAAAAATGCAATATTTTTTAAAACACTCATTTGTAAAAGCAAATGCGATGGTAAAAAAACCCTTATAAATAAATAATTTAAAAATACTTGAGAAAGCTTCACGGCTGGAGTAAAATTTCAACCGTCGTCACTATGGATACGAAATTGAGAAATCGTCTGAATTCGAAGCGTTTAGAATTTCCGCTAGAAAATAAATAGATGATTGCTTGGTTGAGTTGTTTGCTTAATTTTGCACACTCTCCCGTCGCTTACGAGAGCTGAACTAAAGTAAAAAAAAAAGAGGCTTATTGATTTTTTTTTAAAGAAACGTTTCTTTAACTGTGACTTTGTTGTTTGTTTTTTATTCCGTTCTCCGCTGGGGATTTTATAATTACGTTTAGAAGGAGAGCTTGTTAACAGCAGCTCGTTACGGAAAAATTCTTTCATTAATTAGAGAATCTCAAGTAACCTTGTTGGTGAACGTTTTTTTTTTCATAACTGTGAGATAAATGAAGATTTGAAAGGTATTCATGATAATTTAAAGAAATTCGAACTTATTGAATTGGAATATTTTCAGTAAATAGTTTTGAAACTGATCAAATTTGGTGGTTAATTAGTGATATCACTTTTAAAAAAAACTAAGACACATATTCTTTACGGAAACCATTTTGAAACATTCGTATTTCATGGTTTTGGTTACAGCATTTTAAGACCTTCTCTGTCAGAAGGTAAATTTATGGTTTTATAAGGTAAAGGTTATATAGGTTAAAAGGTTATTACTATAGGTAGTTTCTTGATTAAGATTATTGTGAAGTACTACTGTTTTACTGTTTTGAGTTAGTGAAAGTTAATTGTTTGTTTATAGTTTGTTTAGTGTAAAATTTGTGTAGGAAAGTCTATTAAAGTGATCTGACATCTACATGTTTATATGTTTCGAAGCATTTTAATCACTTATTAATAACTTTATTCTTTTCGAGTTTTAATGAGTATTTTACCTACTTTTTTTAAAGATTAATTATGTTTTAAAACCACATTCAAGATTATCTTCCTCACTTGATAGGCTTAAAAACTTCCAAGTCTTTAGTTCTAGCCAGAATGAAGCTTACTGTACAGAAAACTAAAACGTCCAGTGTGCAAATACTGCCGTTTCTATGCCCTTACATAAAAATAAGTACACATTAAAAGCTCTTCTAAGAAACTAGGGGAAAAATAAGGAACTGCTTTTGAAATATTGTGATTTAAAAAGTAAAAGTACATTTCTACAGCTGCCACATTTTTGTCATCATTCTAAGATGTAAGATCTTTAAATCCTCTGTTGCTCTACTTCATTTTTATCTCGATTCATCATTTCGAACAGTACACAGAAAGAAGATTTTAATGTTCTCCTCATGTGGAGAGAACATCATCTTTTCAGAAAGATGGATTTATGGGTATTTCAAATAAATTCTCGGGATCTCTATTACTCTTGTTTTTCAAAAATGTTAAAGGATTTTCCAAAAGTTCAGTGTAAATATTTTTAAAGATATTTTTGTGATGTCTTGAAAGGAAACTGTTCTGGGTCATATATTGGTTATATCATTTAGAGAAATGAAAGGATACGAAAGTGAAAGATGGCCACAAAAGGGGAAAATGTTTAAAAAAATTCATTACGGGTTCTTTTTATTTTTCTTATAGTGAATATTGACATATATTTGAAAAAAGTATTTGAATTCTAAAACTAGATAATAATTTCTATGTAGTTTCATTTAAAAAAGAGGTTTATCATATGTAAAAATGTATTCAAGTTTAGGTTATTTGTATTTAATTTACTCCGTATAATCTGCCAAAGTATGAACAAAATTTAAAAATTCATCTTTGTACATACTATACCTACTCCCTTGTAGCTCTATTTAGAATATTCTGTTTTCTATTCAGTGGGAGCTATAGCAGTTTGTTTCTAAACGAATTTAAAATTATAATATCGTTGTACAAAATGTAGACATTAATCTGAGGATTTTCCTCTCTTCCTTTGACAGCTTTGTAATTGGGTCTTTTAATTATGTACACCTCGTATCCTTTCATCGCCATCTTTGTCAATAAATAACTAGAACCCAAGAACTAAAAGGGTTTCAACTTAAATAATACATAATGAATAAATACCCCACACACCGAACTAAAATAGAAAAATCTCTCTCTCTCAAGCAAATAGTTTAAAGTACTGCTGGCATCTATTTACGTTCTGTAACAAGCATCTTAAATTATAATTCTCGGAGTTACTCATACATATTTATGAATCTGTTTATTGAAGCATAAAATCCACCGGCCTTTAAGAGCTTAAGCTAATTAGTGGAGAAAAAGTAACCAATTCCACTATGAAGTTTTGATGAATCATCGTTTTCCTTAATTTTGGGAATTCATTTGTTTGTTGCTTTAATAGATTACGTGCATTAATTATGAGCTTTTGTAGTTAACCGAGCTCGTTTAGTGAGAAGAATAACGGAGTAATGAAGAGGACATGATTTGAAAATAATTGTGGCCTTTTTCATAGTTCTGAACTTTTGTCAGAACTGTGTTTTCTTTTTATTTAATTTTAAATCCCTTCTATAAATATTAAACAAACGTGTTTTGTTAGTCTTGTTTACTTGGAATTTTTTTAGGGAGTAAGTAATTAAATATTTTGTTTGACGTAATAATTCAATTAGGAAGGTTTATATGGGGATCTTTTAAATTTTATTATTTTCGTCTAAGGATGTGGTTCTAATAAGAGCAGTCTGAATACTTAGAAAACTAAACATAACTCATACTTATATTGATTTAATATTTTGCTTCTGAATAAGAAGAAGAATCAGATAAATACAATTCCATAAAAAAGTTACTTCCAGTTTTTATCTTAGAAACAATTTTAGATTAGATTTCAAACCAAAAATCCAACAATTACATTTAAATTAAGTAATAATTTTATTTTTAATTAATTAATTTAAAGGTGGTAATGTATTCACACAACTTTGAAACTTTTTCAACAAATAAAATATAACCTTCTTCCAATGTATCTATGTACCAACTTTTTTAAAAGCTCCAAACCACTTAAATTTCTCAGATAAAATCATTCCTTTTATATACGAAACATTCCAACTGAAATTTTGAAATAAACTTATTTGTAAACTCGTTTATTGCCTCATTTAGCTCATTTCCCCATAGGCACACCTTTTCAATGTATCGGACCCATAAAAGTACTCGTAACTTATCTTTATTGAATACCCTTACCTTACTCCATCCATTTAACCCATCTCCAGCAGCATCTTCTTTCGCAGATATGGGGCCCAAACATGAAATACACCGCTGTCAATAAATCGATGAGTAGGAAGAGAAGCAAAAGGTGTACAGGTTACTCAACCTGTAGATGTCCAGCAGGCAGATTGCTATCTCTTCTGAGTGCCCCCGGGCGATCGATATGGCACGGGGCAACGATCAGTCTCGTGCTTTTCCCATTTGTCACTTGTCCACCCACCATCTTATTTGTCATCAGTGCCCTCTGACTGAGAGGAGGTGACCTATCTGATCTCCTCCCAAAAAAATGATTATCCCTATTGCCCGACTGCGGATAGCTATGTTAGAGAGATTGTTGCGTTATTTTATATGGTGTGAAGTTTAGTTAACTAATTATATGGTTAGTTTGGTTGATTAAGGGTTTTGTATGGAGGGATGGTTGATTAATAGAGGTTATGAGAGTTTTTTTACTTTATAAGAATAGGGCCGGATTGGGTTGAATGTAATATGTTATGGTAATTAGTGTATAGTAGAGTGTAAAGTGGATATAGTACAGTATAATCTCTTATCTCGAACTTTGATACCTCGCAAATCTTTATAACTCAAAAAAAAAATTATTTTCATTTGCAATAAAGTACTAATAATTTTATAGTTGGAATAACCTTTTATCTCAAAAACTCTATATTTCGAGTTTATTTTCGGGTCTCTTCGAATTTGAGGTATTGAGGTTATAGTGTAAATAGGGTATAGAAGGGCATACTATATCGATTTTTAGATAATTTTTTAAACTTTTATGAGTAAATTATTTTTTTAGAATGTTATAGTTGAAATTTAAATTGAATATGAAATGAAATAATAACATTTTAATCTTTTCCTATGCCATATTCGGAGAAGATCTTTGAATTTTAGATGTTATATTCTGGAATTCCTAAGATATGAGGTAGAAGTATTGTGCATTGTAGTTATTCCCTTTAAACCACAATTTTCTCTGTGTTGAAAAAGAAAAATAATTCATCATGTGATCCGGATTATAACTACAAACAAAAACTAAACACTGTAAAAAGTATGAAACTTTAAAACAAATTCGTAACAACATTTTTTAATTTAAAAAAATATATTTTTTCTTTTTTGCAAAAAGAAAAGCTGCTCCTAAAACATTACTTCATAGTTGAAATTCTTTATAAGCTTCAGAAGAGTCCAATATTGATCGGAATCGTTTAACTATTTCCAGAACCTGCCATAAAAAAACTAGTCCTAGACATTTTTGATGTTCTCTAACAACTATCTAACTGCGGTCCCTCAAACAAATGGCAAACGTTTTACCAGGCTCAAAGCTAGCTTGTTTTTATCAATTCTTCCTCCCGACTTCCCCATTTCTTTCGTCCAGCAACAAGTCCCATTCCCCAACAGGTGTCCTCTAAATAATTCAAAAGCATGCCCCGACAAAGAATTCGAAGGGAACACGCGAGATATATTAAATTCCTTCCACCGCTCATAACCCCATCTCTCGGATGTCTGACTTTTCTTAATTTCTCTCTCGGAAGGAAAAAAGTCCCTCAACTCAACTCGTTCCTGACCGAAACCAAAAAAGTTCGAGAACAATATTAGATTTCTGGCCGAGCGAGAAGAAGCAAACGACAAACTATTTTCTTTCTCAAAAACTCGCTCGCTTTACTTTCGTTCCGTTTCCATGACGACGTTGTTAATACGATATCCTCACGCGGTTTTTCTTGCCCGTCTGTGGCAACGACCTTTTGTGTTCCGATCTGTATCGTTGACGCGAGAATTTTTTTTTCTTTGTCATAAACTTCGCTAAACTGGAGAGGGGAGAGAGCAAAGTGCTGACAATGACTTAAGTTCCATTAATTTTGTTCGCTCTCCCTGGTCGAGGGTATTCCGTTACACTGGCTTAACTGCCGGGTCTTGTTACCTCTAATGCTTGTTACCGATGGGGGCGAATGTGTTGTTGACGGCTTAGAAACTGCAGGTGAGAAAGGGATGAGATGGGCTTCCATTTGCAGTCACTGAGCTAGCTATGTATAAAAAAACCTGGAGTAGGCTAGACTTAAGTCAATAAAATACGGAGAGCTATGAACTCTTGAATGAACTGTTCATATGACGTGTTCTATAAGAGTCTGAATAAGGCCCTGGACTCCTTTAAAAAACGAACTAGTTCTATAAGATAATGAGTAATGTCTCTCATAATGGACATTATGAAGCAGTGATAATTGAGAACTATCGAAAATTGTATAAAAGTAACATCTAATTATTTTGAGTTAGTAAATTTTGACTTACTCACTTAAAATTGACCCACTAAAAATTGACTGGTGACCCACCAGTGGGTCATGACCCATAGTTTGAGAACCTCTGAATTAAGCTATAATGCATTAGAATTCAAATAATTCAGCTCAAAACTTCCTGTTCAGTAAATTTGCCTACAGCGTGAATATAAGTTGCGGTACCCTGAAATATTCCAATGATTTTATTGCATCATTTCATTGCGTTTATATTTAGTATTACTCATTCAACTCATTTTTATCTGTTTATACTAATTTATATCGATAAATGTTTTTAGTACTAATTGTTTTTCTTTTTTTTTATAGGTAAGTTGAATTTAAGTCCTGTTTCCTATACGTTTTGAACTTCTGCTTAACACTGGTAAATAGTATTATTTATATCACTATAGAATAGACGACATTAGTCATTACGTCACTTGCTTGTTTGGAAACGTTGATTCTATCCGTGATTGGTTCCGTACGGATTTACTTCCAATCACGGAACCAATCACGGATAGAATCAACGTTTCCAAACAAGCAAGTGACGTCACACTAATGTCGTCTATTAAGGATTATTAAGATTATTATTGTTATTATTATAGTAGTGGTAATAATAATAGGAAGAAGTATAAAACTGTAATGATACTTGAGCAGAGTTTTCATTGTAATCTCAAGTATACCTATATATAACGTTTAAAAATACACGCGTCTTTTCTTTAGGCAGCGAAATAGCCATTAAAATTTGTGAATATTCGTCTCCCTACAATGGATTTCTTGTCTGTTAGTCTAGTCTTGTTAGTTAGTATATTTTGTGATTATTTTTTTTTCTTTCCAACAAATACAATATTTAGAGTATTTTTATTACCTCCATTTAATTTTCTGCTTCTCAATAATAAGTTAATTTTGAGGTACAATTTGCACTAAAAAGTTTTATAGATGTCTGTGTTTGGTTGTACAAATGTATCATTGTAGTGAAAAGGAATTAGTTTATAGTTTTTTCCTGCTTATCTACTATACAAGTATAATATTTTAGTCAAGCAACATTTTTTTACTACGTGCATAATAGCTATCTTTTTTCGTACAAAAACATCACTGTTAAGAAAAAAACCCTTAACAGACTAATGTTCTGTTTACTGTTCAGTATACGTCTACACAAAAAAAATATAGATTATATAGTACAGAAATAATATTACAGGATATCTATCTCTTCCATTAAAAGTGAAAGGTTGTATAGTATAGTTAAAGATGAAAGTATAGTGATTATAACTATGCAGTAAAACCGTATGTACAGTTATTTTTTATTAGCTTATTTTGCGTAAATGTGAAAATTTCCTTCTCATTAGATACTATGCACACTTTTTATAATGAGTTATTTTAGTAATGTTTTGATATTTTTCGCTGTTCTGTACTTTGTTTTAACACTTTTTAACTAAATGATATCCTTTAGATATTTTTTAGGTATTGACAACTTCAATAAAATGTTTTGATGCTTATATTCACATTATTATAAGTGGTATAATGAGAAGAATTGATACTTTTAAGTAACTTTAACGTATTTTGGGGCATTAAATACTCATTTCCAAGTACAGTCGACACAACTTTTACATTCTTAAAGGAAAATAAGGAAGTGGAACATTGTATAACACTAATAAATTAATGATTCATTTTGTATGATTATGTATTAAAATTGGCCTTCATAAGGGAAATAAAGGAGCTTTTTAGTGGATTTCACAAGATTTTGATAACATTAAGCGATACATTGATCAAATAAAACGATAAATTTTGCGTTAAGTTAAATAGTAGTGGACGGGAACGGTCAATTTTGATAATATAATTCGATTGATAACATTAACCGTGATAAAATAAGCGGAGTCGAGTGCATTTTTATGCATCTTAAGTGGGGTATCTAAAAATATTTTAATCTTGATTTTAATAGTGTCTTCCCATTTCTAATTAAAAGTGAATAATTTCTTCACTTTATAGATCCTTAAGCATAGATAGCATGCATTTACGGTAAAATAAACCAATTGGAGGCTCTTTATTATACATACTAGAGTTAAGAAGAACGATTTTTGTTTACCTAGATTATCCCTGCATTCCTCTCAAGCTAATGTGCTTAACGACACTGATTCGTGCGTCCTTAAATAAGGAAATGGCTAACTCACACGCAATCCGTGATTGGATAGGAAGTGTCCATTTATCCCAACGAAGAAACTCGTTACAAATCTCAAAGGAGAGAAGATAGAGCAGCTCTCGTACAACTTCCATTTATTCTCCGTTCGCGCTTCGACAAAAATAATTATTCGTCCCACCAAATCCGTCGTATTACGTGCATTCTAGAAAATGACTTTTCTGCCGGTTGCTGTTTATCCGAGGCTCTAAATGTCATCGTGTCCCACTATTCGAGTAAATGTCCTGGATAATTCTTTTAAATGGGTTTGTCACGGAGGGTTTGGGAAATTGCAGTTTTAGTTGCGTTTGAATTGAATTCGTGGCTTTTCTTTTCTTTTATTGATTGATTTATAGGAGCTTTAAAATTTAGACTTGTAAAAACTAAGTATTTGGTTAGGGTAATTTTAAATGTGGTTTTAAAATGTTAGCTTTTCTTATCTAGAAAAATGCTAGCAATTCATTACTGAAAACTTTTAAGCTATTAATTTTAAGGATAAGCAGTTGCTTCGTGCTAATTGGAAATATTTAGTAAAACAACGCAATTGATGTGCAAATGACGTATGTGTGCTTCACACATAGTTTGTGCATCAAATACGTTGTATTTCCTTATTATTAGTTTCAATTCTTGAAACACAAGTTATTCTGTAAGAGTTTTTAAACTACTAACCCCTGTTATTTGGTCTGTCGGTTATATTAAAGGAAGGGAAAACTAAAAAAATGGGTATTTTCTGTTTTCCACAATTTTTAGCATAAAAAGGAAGCTAATAATAAAATAATTCCTTCTTTTGCTCTGTTTAGCAAAATTGAAAGAAAAACGAAAATACCCCAAGTTACAATATATTTCATTTATTTCATTTGCCATTTTCACAATTTTATAGAGTTCCATCTCTCCACTAAATAAATTTATCCAGTTAAAAACAAATTGAAGTCAAAAAGGATATTTTCAAATATTATTCAGCTGATAAGCAAAAAGAAAAAACAATTTCAAACATAAAATTTAGTACGTCAGGTTATTACATTTTTCTTTTTATGTCCCTTGGGATTTCAATTACTTAGCTAATGGATTCATGAGGAACAGAAAATGGACACAAAAGAATTACTAAGGGTGTTTCTGAAAGATGTGGCTAAAAGATTAGAGTCATCAAATTGATTTCAGTTTTTTAAAAGTGTGAATCTTTAAATTCAAATTTCAAGAAATGCTTTTATTTTTAGCATCGACAGGGAAGAGCATTATTGAAGTTCTTTATTAAAAGTGGGGGAAATAAATTTTTCATCTTTGAAAATAATTTCTTTTGTGCATTTTTATTTTGCTTTTTATCAGTTATTCTTTTATATTACCAATAAATGTTTAATAACTTTTTCGAAAAACATCAAGAATATATAGAATTTTCGAACAAAAAAACGATTTTCTTTTAGTATGATATGAAAAACTAACTGATATGATAAACACGATTGATATTGATCATGTTTTAAAAATATTTTCACAAAAAAAAGTTATTTAGAGCATAAAATGGATAAGAAAATTTTAAAATGAATTTGCTTAATAATTTTGAATTTTTTTTTTTTTTAAACATTTACACCTCACCTCCAGGGCTCCGGTCCCGCAGGTGCCCCCTGGGTAACGCTGAGTTCACGGGTCAACGATGTCAAACCCTGCCCATTGGTTAAAAAAATATTTATGCTTTTAGTCCATGATCATTCTTGAATCATGTCATAAATGTATTAGTATACTATTTTCAATACCTTTCATTTTCATTCATAATAACTTGAGTTATGAGGGTTCTTTTATTTCCAGGGTTTAGCTCGTCTGGGTCATGTTATTGATGCTTTCTCCAATACTTTGTTTAGAGCAAGTTTTACTAAAATGACAAACTCGTTAACTCCACGAACTTCCTCTATTTTACAGCCACCCACCCAAAATGTCACCTTTCTGTTCCAATAAGTCAAAGCTCGACCTTCACCGACTCAAATCAAAAATCCGTTCCTCCGATATTTCTCGATCACCCATAATGTCTTCTTCCAAACGACGCCATCCTTCCACACTGCTGGCACGAAATCCCCTCTAAATAACAGCGGGAAATGCCTGTCCCGCTGTTGCCACGCCCTTGTCCAAGAAATATCGACACGCACGTGAAATACTCCCTTCAATTTTTAATGTTATGACGAGGTGTTATCGCCAGCGCTGGTGTTATTGTTATCCTTGCATACGTGGACCGGAATAACGCGGCCGTGTAACGTAATTTGGTTTTTGATGTCCCCAGGGCCGGTGTTAAAAATGGGTTGCATAAGATAGCGGATCGAGCTGTTGAAGATGTGTCGTGTTTAAAATGAGATTAGGTTTGGGTTTGGCTGTAAAATGTTTTTATTAGTGTTTGGGTTTTCTCTGTGAGGTAAGAGGATTTAAGCGTACCTTACGAAGGTCTTCGTGAAGTATAACTTTATATGTGGGATTAGAGGGAAGGCCAATAACTGTGATAAAAGATTTATTTGTAAAGAAAATGTTGATACCATTATCTTCAAGAAACAAAAAGAAACATCTCTAGATAATTTCATAATCACAGAGTTCGTTATAAGCGTATGATATTTGATAATTTTAGTTATTACATTCTTATGGAAGATTCAATCACTATATTTTTTTAACATGGATTGATTTAGGAAAGATCTTAGGAAGTTATTAATTTATATATAAGGTGCATACTAAAGTGTCTTCTCTCTAAAATTTGTGAATACGTTATTCATATCAAAATATAGAATTCCAATCTAATTACAAAAGTTTGTTTGAAAATCAACAAGGTTTTTTAAAATGATTTGTTGACAAATATAGTTAACTAATGTTTTAAACCCTTATTTGAAAATAACAGTATTAAATTCATATTTCTACATGGGATGTAGCGTTATTAGGTTCTGTAGAATAAAGAACAAATCTTGAAAAAAAAATATTCTGGGCTACCCATATTTTCTAAACTTCTTTTAACGAATATTTACTCTATATAAATAAACTATATTTTATAGTCTCAAACAACCTATTCTCTTAAGAATAAGAGTAAAATATATCTGGAAATCCGAAATTTTGTATCTATACCCAATTCCTTTAAATTCATAGCCCCCAAACGCTCCTTTGTTATACCTATATTTTAATGGATTTAACGTTGGATATGAGTTATGAAGCTATAAGTTGCGTCTTTCGTGTTTATATATCGGGAAAAAAAGCAAAGATGAAATTAGTTTTCCTTAAGAAGAGAATCCCCATTCAGGTTACTAGGGTTATCTTAGACCGGCTTTCTAACTTTGCAAACAATAGAACGGCGAAATGAGAAGTAAACAATAGTAGCTCTAAGATTACTCGAAATTTATATCTTTTCTCCTCAGTTAGGAAGTTCATGGGGTATATAAAATAATAACGATATATTTATGATCTTTTTGTGCCAAGATGATATTATATCCACTTATTTTTGCTCTTTAATATTAGGTTCTATTTATAAATATATCCTCCTCTGAATTTAGTTTTCCCTTCTTATTGTTATTTTTTTCTTTGCGTGGAAAAGTAGTGGGTTGTTTAGTTTTTGCTTTGTATTTAGGGGGCAGTTTTTCAGAAATATCTTTTCCCTATTGTTACGTAGGGAGTTGTTTTATTTTTTCGTGATAGTCTTTTGGGTGTTTTAAATAAATTCTAAAATATTTCACGGTTTTAGAATACTTTTTAAAATTCCTTTTTCATTTATATTTTCTTCTTCATCTTATGAATAATCTTCTTCTCTTAAATGTTAATTGCATTTTATCCCTATCAAATATTTCCCCCCTTAGGGAATAAATTAAAACATGAAGACAAATTCGATTATCACAGCTTCTTAATATTTTTGGAATTATAATGTGCAAATTACGTTGTTTATGAAAATTAAAACAAAAATATGTCTGACTAATTAGAAAAAATAAAAAGGTGGGGATATCAAAAACTAGCGGAGCAATTAATTAAATTATGGAAAGCAATTAATGGTTTGAAACTAGTTTAAAGAAAATTAATTATTTATTAATAACCAATCTCAAAAGTTTAGGAAAGACTAATTATTATTATGGAAGTACCTATAATAGGGGGGTTCAACAGATTGTCGCCAAACCTCACTTATTGCCATGACGATAAATGAATGTTATATAGTCTTTGTTATCAGCTGGTTTTGTATTCTGTTTAATTTTGGTAACCTTCCTGAGTAAAATTGGCGCAATTTTACTTCATGAAACCCGCTTATATTAGGGATCTCCAGATTATACATTTTTTATTTGCTCTGAATTAGAAATTTTGGTTTTCTTTTTAGTTTTTAAACTATAAACCTTAACTACTTGATCTCAAAACTATATTAGTTCCCAAATACCTCTTGAAAGTTTGAAAAGTTGAAATTAATGTCTTTTAAGCTAAAAAACACACACAAACTCAAATTACTATTTATCTAATCAACAATCCATTCATTTTTGATAACAATCCATTATTCAATAAATACCCAAACCATCACTTACAGACCTACCTACAGAGAACGTCACTCCTTTTCGGAAATCAATGATTATCTCTTCTTTCTTCGTATCCCCCACTCAATTTATTTACCAACAATATCACAGAACCTTCTCATATATCTCCCATTACAACTCTCTTTGATAGGAGGCTAATGATTGAACCCACATTCCCCCGGGGGAACAACACAAGAAGATACAAACACAACAACAATCAATGAATGAATGAAAGCATCCACCAAGGTGCAACCGTCAATTCCCAAACCGCTGACAAAGCCCCCTTCTATGTCCCTGTATGTCATAGTGTGTTGTTGTTGTTTTCTTGACTGTTGCTCTAGTGTTTGGTTATTGATTACCGTTAGTCTTGATTGATACTGTGCTGGAGTTCCACAGGAGCGAAAGAATGTTTTCCCTCAAAGGATATGTATCCAAAGCAAGATGGATTGACTTTGGATGACGAATGATTTGGGATAAGTTGTTTTTGCGTGGTATCGTGCGTGTGGGTTTGCGTTTTGGTCTGAATGTCAAGATAAGGGGTGATGTTGTGTTTATAACTTTTTTTTTGTCTTTTTGTTACCTTATCACATTCTGTATGTACAGGAAATTCTTATAACCAGGAGGTGTTTAAAATGCATTTTCTAAATTGATCAAATGAATTGAAAAGAAAAACCAACAGGTGATTCATTCGATTTTTTTTCTAAATTAAGCAAGGTGTACGTATTCTGAAAATAATCTGATGAGAAGTATGGAAGAATTTTTGGGAGACATTGCAAAAAAATCGTTATTGGAAACATTGGTGGAAATTATTTTTTTTTAACCAAGGTAAATAAATGTCTTAATGTGTAAACGTAAAATTTAGAGTTAACTTCATTTTTTACTTTATAAATTTTTTCAACGGATAATAAAGGAAATAAATAAAATTTATTAGACTTATCCGCCAATGTTAAGTTAAGAAAATTTAATATTTTCAAATTAGAAGAAATTCGTGCATGTTAGTTTTAAGATAATATACATATTTCCTTACATACTACTGTTGCAATATTTGAGATACCAATACTCCCTATCCTTTAAAACTTTTATCTGTGTTCCTGATACTAATTAAAAGGTAAATACTCATTCAAAAATATTCTTTTATATCAGTAACTATTCCCCTCAAAAATAGCACCATCCATTACATTCCTAAAAAATGTTTTAGGATGGAACGGTCATTTTACTTAAATCCTCCTCTTTGCTTGAACTGAAAGAAAACCCTATAAATTGAAAAACGTTTCAAGACAAGTTTTCTCTCATACACAACTTTTTTATTACCAAATCACCCACGTCGGATCATTCCTAACATCACAAGAAAAAAATTCCCCTCCCAAAATAAATTTAACGATCGCCCCCCAACCTAAACACAAAACCACCCCAAATAAAAAGCGTTCCATCTCCACCTGACCTCTGTCCATTCCACCCCGCCCGGAAGCAATCGATGGCGCCTGGCCCCTTGTCACCACATCAGCAACAAATGCATAAATAAATAAACCAAACGCACCCGAGCCATTTTCCCAGGGTCAAAAGCATATAAAACCGCACTTGCGCCTTATCAGCCTCTGGATGGATGGAGAAACCGAAACCCCAGTGCTGTTGCCATCCTCGTCATTGAAAGATAAGGGATATTATTATTACTTTAGCCTGGTCCCCGGTTTATTTATACGTGTTTTGTTTTCAAAATGGAGGGACTCGCCTGATATGGGGTAGTTGGGGTGTGGAAGTTGCGGTACATTTAGGTTTATGAGGTACGAAGACATTTGGAAATTAGAGTCTCTCTAAAAACTGAGAATTTTTAAAAAAAATTGAATTAACTGCATAACTTTTTGTATTATTATCCAGGAATTAGGACCTTGTGGGAATGGTAAAGTGGTAGTTCTCTTCATCTTCCTTTATCATCTTTTTTCATATGTTTATGAAATAAAATGAAAGTTACTGTACATTTTTGAATATTGAATTATTGCTTAAGGAACTATAGTGATGTGAATGCATAGCATCTTGACATGATGTCACTTACAAGTCAATCTTTAATGTATGTGGAAGATGTTTTATAATGTACTTAGTAGATAGAGTTGATTCAGACATCATCATATTCCAGTTGAGGGTACGGTACATCACATTCCGTCAGTAATATATTTTTCTTCTCTTCTCTTCCTCTTATAATTTTCACATACCTCCTTACAGTTTTTCTCTTTCTGTTTAATATTCCCTACCTATAATCTCCCTATTATTACTTTTCCCTCATTTTATCCTTACTGTATTTCACTTTCTTCCTTTAATCTATCTCTCGTTTTCCCTTTTAATCTCTCTTGTATACCAAAGTAAAGTGCATAGTGGTTTAAGAAGTAATTAAATTAAATGAAAACACAACTTACCCATAGTTCTGTGGTTCCCAAACTATGCTCCTTGGAGAACCAACACTGCACACGCTCCACAGAAAAATAAACACATACAAGAACATATTTTTCTCCTCAAATTAGCTACTCTTTTGTTGTTTTGTAATATCTCTTAAGCGCCTTATTGCGTTGTGATAGTGTTCTGAATATGTTTAAAAAGTGTTAAAAATGTTTACTAAAAGTAGTGTTGTAAAATATGTTTAGAGTCTGAAAGTGTTCTAAATACCTAAAAATATGCTTAAGGAAAACTTTCTCTTTTAAAAAATGTTCCGAATTCCGAAAATACTCCTGGGATTCAAGAAAGTTAAGGAACTCTTGCTCTAGTCTATGAAAATGCAAACTGTGAATCCTTAAATCCCGGTGAAAACCTCAAAACCAAATAAGCACACTCCAATATTTTCAATACATATATTTTCCCTTCTAAACGACTTCTCCTAAACCGCAACATGTGGAGTGACCGCAACTGTCACGCATTCCCCTCACGTGTCGGAAACGTACTCTTGGAGATCCAAGGGAGCTTTTTGCCGGGATTCTGTTTCCGAAGGCGTTATTTAAACTTCCTTAGTTCCTGGGAAGGCCTAAAAGCCGATAGCGGCGTAAGTTTTTCCGAAGGATGGTTTTTCCCGCGCTTTTTAAAGCCGTCTTCTCAAGATGGCTTTATTTATGGAGGCTGTAGCTTTTCGCAAACGCTGCCGGAATTTGTCCGGAGAATATTCTCCCGGCGTTTCGGGATAGGAAATCGGGAGTTGGAGGTGATTTATTCCCGGAGAAGCAAGTTATTCGATATCGTTCGTAAGTGTTTCGGATGCCGTTGGGATATCGTCTGCGGTTTTATCTTTGATGTAGCTTCTGAGGGAGTCAATGTTAAACAGTTACAAAATGCGGGATTGGCTTTCGTACACTGTAGGAGGTGTTTCTTTATTTTTTTCGCCTTCTAGCATTTCAAATAAATAGTCATTGAGTGCTTTAGAATTCAATAAATAGTTATTACATGCAAAACGAAAACGTTTAGGTTTTTAAAAGATGAAGAACGGGGCTTGATATTTGTAATGTTTATACAAAGGCGTAGGTAAGCTGTAAAAAGCGAAGTTAAAGAAAAACTAAAAAGACGATGGCTTATATAGGAAAACTAAGTTATAGGAAAACTAAGGACATAAACTCAAACTTAATTTTTAATAGATACTATTATAAAAACGCATAATATAATATGCTATAGAGTTTGTAAAATAAGTTGTGCTTAACCTATATGACAGAAAACAGGATATGGCTCCCTTAAATGAATCGATTTTTAAAAAATTTTCCATTGCTTTAAAAATCTCTTGGCTCTTTTTATGCAAACACAATTTTTAAACACTTCTCAATTTCCATCAAATCATAATATTCCTCTTTGGTTTCTCCCTAAAGTTCTTTATCGTAAACAAAGAACAGCATCTAAAACTTAATAAAATCTCTTCAAATGGAATAAACGACAAAACTTAATCCTAAGCACTAGTCATGAATTATATCACCGGCAATAAGTACCTATTCTCTGAACGAAACGAAACGGCTAAATCACAGTAATTGAAATTTACCCAAGATTGACGGTCAGTCCTGACTTCCCTTAACTACCAATTATGATACCCAGAGGAACTCCCGGAGCTTCTAACTAATTGCACCGATATTCATCCGAAAGATCGATTTTTCTTTCGATGCGATTCTAACCGCCCTATTAATCAGTTCAAACTATTTCCCGCTTTTAAATTGGTTCGGGATTAATTGGTGTACTTGTTGTAATTACGCAAGCTTTATATTGATTGTGTCCTTTTAAATGGTTTAGTATTGAAACTGATTACACTTGGTTTTTCATTTTTAAACCTTCAAGCTCTTAAATATTCGTTATTTAGATTTACGAGGGAATTATTCATTATAAAGGGAAAATTGTGTTCGTTCTCTGCCACCTTTAAAGATGTTTGACAGGGAAATGAATTGTCATACCTAGTTTGAATGATCAGAATATTTTCAAGTATTTTGGTCAAAGTAAAAGTAATACTAAATATTTACTGTAAATTTTTGGTATTTAAAGCATTAACAGTAATTTCTACTGTTGTGTTTGTTTTGATTACATCGAATGCTTAACTTTAAAGCTAAACAAAACTATATAATTAGCTTATACATAAAAGACAATAATTATTTCATTACCTTATAACATGTAAGTTCTAGTTTTCCAAATAATTTCAACAAAGTCAGATTAAAAAGATATTTGAGTCTTCTTTTGAACAAACTGTAAAATTGTTTTAAAAATAATCCTCTTCAAACGATTCACTAATATCCATTATATTGTACCAATGGGAAAAGTGAAAATCAGCTGGATATTTTTTAGAACTAAACTAAACTAAACTCATTGGCGCAACAGCCTAGTGGGTCAAGGCCTATGATACCCATCTTCGTTCTCTTGACCGTGGGGCCCTTTGGTGCAAGGCATATGTCCCCGTTAGGTGATTTTAGAACTGTAAAAGAAGTAATTTTTCTATATAAAATATCATAAAGAACTACTATAAAAACAGTTCAATCACGTCTTAAACTGCTTTAAAAAAACCTTGTCTATAATAAACTGGCTCTCTGCAGCCAATCACTGTCTGATGCGCAGTGAAAATCAATTTCGCTCAATAGAACACCTCAAGCGATTCTTAAGGTTTTTTTCTACATCCAGAGTTATATAGGCCTTGTGCGTAACAGAAAAACAAAATCGGTCACATAATCCCCAAAGTCTGGCATCGGTCTCGAAAACAAACAAATTGACCCTCTTCTCTATCATTGCCTAGAAAAATCTGCCACCATTAGTAATAACCGATGTATCTATTATTCAACCTCCGCTGACCTACTCGGACTGTGGAGCTCTTTATAAACAATCAACTCCAATAAAAGCTTCCCGAATGCTCCATTAATAAGAGAATTGGCACCTCTTCAACTAGCCTTTGGCTCCTCACCAGAAAACTTTCGGCGGCTGCTCGTCTGAGTTTTTCACTCGTCGCTTGACGTTTCTTTGTTTAGAGAAAAATGACCACGTTTTTGAAAATGAAAAAGAACATTTTGGGGAGAGAGAGGTGGAGGGAATAGAGGGCACATCGAGCTTGAATAACCGTGCCAACATCTTGTTTGCTACACACACAAAGCGTCTGTTTCGTATGGATTTGGTTCTTTTGGCTTTTTATGGTTTGATTACTTTTTTTAGGAGATAATTTTGTTTTTCTTTTTGTTGGGGGGAATTTTCTGATGATTTGAACAAAATAATAACGATGATAAATTTTATTATTATCAAACAAAAAAGTTTACAAAAAACACAAGGAAAACATGTGTAATGTAAAATAATATAGATAAATTTATGTGAAATTGCGAAAGGAAAGTAAAATAACCCTTATTGAAGAAAAACTCGTCAGATTGGTGATTTTTTTCATTTAAATTTACTTTATAGAAAGATCAAAGATCATTTACAAAAACAAGCGATACGTTATAGTATGTGGAACTTGTCTATTTCATTTCCTAGTTCAGTTACGTCTAATTCACCACTATCTTGACCTAAAGTGACCGAGAATCAAGCTTTTTCGACAACGCTGATTAGCTTAAAACTTTTTTTTCCCTTTTTCAACTATCAATTAGAAGTTTTGATTCCAGGTTAACCTTAGGTTAGGTTAGTGATGAATATGACCGATTGAAAACTTCTCTACATTTTGTATTTTTCCATTCTTTGTATATTCGTAGTCTACAACAGTGATGCAACAATAGATTTTCTATTAACTGGGATGATCGGGAAATGTTTTTTACTACAAATAAAATATCCTAAATTAATGCAAATTTTATTGATAATTTTTTGTAATTGTAATTGTAAATCGTACAATTTGTAAAAATTCTGTCTAGAAAAAAGCATATAGGAAATTTCCATCAAGGTTGACGTTTTTTGCTTATGGTAAGAAAAAAGGGTGTTTTTTTGCTTCAACGTTCGTAAGACTTGAGTTGAGTTGAAGATTTTTCGGACATTTGCTCGCTGATGAAAGCTGCTTCGTCCTCGTTCGTAAGACTTCCTTCGTACCACAGAGTACTAGAACAGAGAGTCCACGGCCATAGGCCATAATGGAAATCGAAAATCATGACATCTTGTTACAGGTTGGGAGAATTGTGGCGCTGGGATCGCACTAAACTCACTAGCGTCTGGATCCAGTCTGAATCGTTCGCCGGCTGCCTATGGGAGATCGAAAACACCTTTTTGCGCATGCGCTAAGTTCTAATTTGGCGAGAGATTTAAGCGGCCGGCATACGTTCCAGAATCTAGTGTGGCGCCCTCACATCAGTAACGCATTTGAAAATAGCCTCGTGGACCCTCTGTTAGGATATTTCTCTGTGCTTCGTACATTTTCTCATGCTTCTTTTGTGTTCACCACGAAGTCTTACAGTTGATGGTTGCTCTAGTTATGCTCTCTCTATGATTCCAACCCTTTTCTTTTCCCATTGGAGAGAAAGTCTGCTGTAATGGCTATTTGATAGGGGACAGATTTTTTAGAAAAGCGAACGTTTTTCGCCGTTGAACGATGGGAGCTTGTTTTTTATAATGTTCTTTTTACATTTTCCCGATCTACAGTGAGGGCACTTTTGTTTTATCGCATTACCAATGGCGTTGCTTTTGGGAGAAATATGTTTTGTATTGTTTTCCTCTTCTCCCCTGTGAAAGGCTCTCGCAAAATTTATTTGGGTTCGGTCAAAGTTTTATGGAATTGAAAAGTTTTCGAGAGAAAATGGACTCGCGGCCGTAGCTGTGAACTTTTATAGAACGTTTTTCTATAAATTACGGCTTGCTAGGGTTGAATAAAGCGGATATTTTCTGGATTTTAGAATCCTTAGAGTTTTTCCTTCATTTTGCATTTAGAGAGTAACTAGCTTATTTACAAATCCAACATGGTAAGATGCTGGTGACATCTCTGATTGGTTTGGTAGAAGGATGTCATAACTATACTCTGTAAATAAAATAGGCGGTTACACGTCATTCTTTACCATGGCAACGCAGAAGAAATACATTGAGAAAAAACTCAAGGTCAACCGCCGATTCTAATTACACAGACTGTGTCTCCCTCCATGAACTTTTTGATTGGTCTTTAAGGATCTTTCGTATTATGGGAATTGTAAATATAAGTACTATAAAGAGTTTGTGTGTCCATTAAAATAATGACAATCAGTTTTTCTTCATTTAAGGTAAAAGGAAACATAGTACATTCCAATATTCATTTTTCCTTTTCATAATTTTATTTGGATTTCACAAATTTTAACAATATTATAGTATATCAGCATTCAAATGCACTTAAAGTTCAGTTCTGTTGTTTAAAGTTTTAAGAACATAAAATTTTTCATTTAATAAAAACAATTAAATTGGGAGAATGAATAAAGTTGCTTAATCAGATCCTGCTTAAAAGTTGTGTGGGATCAGTGCCAAAGAATTAACTATCTTTGCCTGAAACAATATTTTTTTATAATGAGCAAGATAAGAAGAATTTCTTTAAAGGCGTTTAATGCGTAAGCTAATTTATTAAGGAAGTTAATTTTACAAAATTATAAACTAGCAATGTGAGGAGCCATCAAAAATTTATAGTTATTAAGAATGGAAAAGCTAATTTATATTTCGACTTAACTTGATTTTAGATTTAAATTTTGTAAGGAAACATCAGAAAACAGAAAGAAACTAAACAATCTCAATGTGATTAAACCTTCATTCATCTACATAATGAGGGAAGTCAAGTTTTAGACGCAATAAAATGATGTCGAAGAACTTCAAACCAAGTCATCGCCTTTTTTTTTTAATTCGAAACTATTTTAAAATCAAATCTTTGAACTGTCTGCCAACATCCCTCTGATAAAGCATAACTGACAACCGAAAGACGTAATTTTTCCGTTTTATTGCTTTTGGAACTTTATTTCAAAGTTACAACGGGAAATGTCGGTATTTTATGAGCATGTGACGCACACAAATAAGCATTTAAAAAGCTTTCGAATGCATTCTGTCTGGCAAGGGACCAAAACGCTTCATTGAAGGAAAATCGTTTCAGACGTCAGAGAGAAAGAGACCTGTTTCATTTGAATTAAATAAAGATCTATGGGGGGGGGGGAATTCTACGATTATTTCTTATCGATAATGCTGTAAAACAGACTTGACATTTTAGTGTTTATTTCCTTCCTTACGTACTTCAAATAAAGAACAGCAAATATTTTAAGTTTTTTTTTTTTTTAAATATCACCCTTTTAAAATCGTCACCTTTTTTTATCACCCTGGCCAGACTTCTGTGAAAGAAAAATATTTATTAGTGCAAGAAGAACTAAATAATTAAATCTACAAAATTCCATATCCCACAAAAGAAATCATGTACAAAAATTTTTCTTATCTTGGCCCAAAGTTTTACAATAGCTTAGTACCACTAAATATTCAAAATTGCTTACTCCCCGACACCGTACCGTTTCTCCAACGTTTAGTGCACCTTTTTTTTTTCATAAATATTTATTCGCTTCTTTTACTTTTTCGTTTTTTTTATCTACTTTTATTTCTATGTATTATTTTATAATTAGTCTTCTATTTTTATTGTATATTATTCTCTGTGTTAGTATTATACCTGTAAAGAATCACTTCCTCCAGGTTATATTTTCAACTTGTTAATTCTTTCTTTCTGTCGATAAATAAATGTGTTAGTTTGTTTAAAATAGCACGAAAATTATGGTTACCTTTTTTACAGCATTTATAAAAACTACGGTATTAAGTCTTTTTAAATTTATGTATACAATGTGTATTGTTTTTTGGTGCAGAGAAGTTAAATTGTGTCTTAAAAGTGTTTGTAAATATTAACTGAAGTTTGAGATATCATATAATAAATTTTAAGTGAAAAAAAAAACAACTTTGCTCCCTTAAAATCTAGAACTGAGGGACTGACTTGTGTTTCAAAATTTTGGCGTATCATACTATTATTTTTTTTAAATTGAATTTTACTAACTAATTAATAATTTTTAAAAATTATTTTTCAATCATGTATAATTTCAATCATATATATTTTTCAATCAATCATTTCCTCTATTTTTTTTCATTATAGTAGTAAATAATTTAAATGAATTTTTAGATACCAGTTTTGGTCTTTGACTTCCTTAAGGCGTACGTATACACTTGACAAAAAAATTTTTAATATTTATTTTAAAAATCTGATTTTTGCACAAAATGTGTAAGACACATTAACTAGGCCATTTTTCAAAAAAAAAAATTTGATTTATCCAACACATAATTAGCTAATTAGCATTTAATGAGCTAATTAGCATCATTTTTGAACGGTGATTACTCAAGTTCAAATTATTAAAATCAGATAATTTCTATTGGAAATCAATCCTTACACTATTCTTCATGTTTTGACTGTTTTATTTTTTGGATAAACCAATTAGTTATTTTTTTATGATTTTTTGTATCACTAAAGCATGAAAATTCGTGATTTTTCCTGAAATTTTAACTTTTAAACATTCATAAAATAATAATTTTTAATTTTAAAGAAAAAACAAAACAGTCAAAACATCTGCTATTTTATACAGATTATGTTGATAAAAAAATAATCACAATAGACCAATTTACTGATGAGTAATCACCGTTTGAATGAACCTTTGTATGACAAAAACACAATTCTTCAGAAATTGAGTTTAAAGATTTGTTTTCATGTTTTCCATTTAAAAGTGTTGTAAAAATACTAAAAAAACTAACTTACATTTAATTAGAAGCCCCCTGGAGCATATGTTGGTCCCTCCTTTTCAATTGTTTTGTCTTCTTTTATCTTTTTGGCCCCTCGCAAGTACCTTCGTCTTTGTTTTGCCCCCGGGGTGGAGTGTCGAAGACTTTCACTGATCCTTAGTTGATCTCTCTCAGCAATGCCAGCAACCATGTACTTTCCCGGAATGATGTGCATCCGTCGCATAACTTCCAATTCTGGCTGGAATCCACAATTAAAATGCATGGCAGCATCATACACGGCAAGTTTCACACTTGCAGCTCCAGAGAATTTGGTTTTTGGAGACCGCTTCCAAATTAAAGAGTGAAAACACTCGTTAGTATTTTGTGTCATGCCATGTAGACACTTCTCTAGCATGTCAGGAGCAGTGAGCCGGGTGTAAATGGGTTTAATAATTGGCAACAGCTCCAGAGGCAAACCGGCTTTATGCTTGTATGTTGAGAGTTTACCACGGGCTGAAGCACGCTGATATGAGCACCAACTCTCTCTTCCTACAGGGCACTTTGTGTGAAGAGGGTGCTCATCCCTGGCACTCAGGTGGTAAAAGGTGCTCCAAATAGCTTTGGACATTTGGGTCACAGAGGCGGTGTTACTTCGAAGCGCTATTCCGAAGTAGTTCTGCATTTTGTTGATTAAACTTTCGGTGAGTTTCCCCTTACCGCCGATACCTCGCTTTTCTTTTTTCAGTTTTCGCTGCTGCTGTTTCGCTGCTGCTGCAGTTTTCGCTCTGCCAAGACCCATCCACCGACACTCCACATTCTCGGCTTTTCTTCTTGATGGCTACATGATGCGCTGCAACCTTCATTGTTTCCTCAGCAAGTGGCTCGACGACTTTCAGCAGTTCTTTAGAGTGCCTGTTGTACGCAGCCTTGTTTGGAGGTGGAGGCATATTCATGACAGTCATGAAGTGGCTTGCTTCTTCATGGCATATACAAGCCGTCTATTAATTTCATGAAACTGACCCTGTTTTTTAGAACTCAAACATGGGTCACTCATGTAGTGGCATTCATGGCAAGTTAGGTACAGTTCTACACAGCATCCCATTTTTTTTGTAATGTTGATATGCACAGATAGAGATTTCTCACAGCACTCTGGACATTTTACCACAGAAAACAGATTGTTCAAGCAAAACAAATCCAAGAAAATGCACTCGCCCTCAGAGTCATTACTCTTTTCTTGTGCATTGACGTTCTCAATCTTGATCTTAGAAGCTGAAGTCGAAGCAACTACAGGAACTGGATCCGATTTTAATCGCTTTGATTCAGCTGGATTACAAAGAATACTTTGTCTTTTTCTGGGGCGTTTGCTTCTTGATTTGGAACTCATAATAATGGTAATAAATTTAATAACAGCAGGAAATCTCAAATGGAAAAATAATCACGTTTCTCGAGCAAAGCACGTTTTGAAACAAAATAAACAATGTGAAAATATACAGTTACAGTTAAACACCGATGCCAAATAAGAAAAAAATATTAAAACTTTATTAAAATAAATTAATTTTTTTATAAAACATAAAATTTAAACGCTACGTCTCCTAGAAACCACAATGTTTACATCTAGTTTCGAAAACGAAAGTAAATATTTTGGAGGGTATGCTGAACTTAAACCTTCATAAAATGAAAAATACTGAACGTATTCTCGTAACCTTGGTATCATTTTAAAGCTAAGAAACTAGAGAATAATTTCAGCCGATAAAATTTTTTTCGATATTTTGGTCGATTTTCGCGATTTCAAGTGTATACGTACGCCTTAAGTAAAATTGCAATAATTTGCTTTCTTCCGTCTTGTTTAATTATTTTTATGTGACTATATTAGTTTGCTTGTGTACATTAGATTAGTTAATGAAAGAATCTCTTAATTTCAATGTTTGAAACAATATAAAGTTAAAAATAAATGGCCACAACTAATTACGATAGTAATCTTTTATCATCATAACTAACATGTTCTCCCCCGTACAAAATACAAAGAACTATAGTGTAATCAACCACAACTAATTTTGCAAGTAATCAGCATTTTCTGAAAATCCCGTTTCGGATCTTCAGATTCTCCATCCATAACTTTGCATTGAAAGAGTCGCAACGTCGGTTCTAATCAATCACCATCCCTGCCGAGATACTGTGCCCAAATTTCAAAAACATCCCTCGAACTCTGATTATCTTTCGGCAGTAATTTTCACCGTGGATAATTAGGCGCCTCGTATCAACGGCGGTAATTATTCGGTTCGAATTGCGTTTGATGGCAGCTAATATCATAACTACTCGACAATGAATGCATTTTCCTCTTGTAATTAGCCGATTCGGAATGGCATCGCAATCAGATTTAAACTGCGGCATCACACACACACAAGTTGCCATGACAATGCGTAACTCTTTACGGCTCTTTTAATTGTGAATACTTCTATTATTTAGTGAAATAGACATGTTTGAGGGGGGGGGAGAAAGTTAGATTTGTCATTTTAAGCTGAAAATGGGATCTTTCTGTAGTATGTGTCAGAATAAATTTTGATATTATCTAATGCTTGAAGCAAACTTATAGAAAAAGCAAATTTTATTTTAGAATCATCAGTAAATACATAACGCACAAACAGAGCTTGCTTATTACTTATTCATTTACAAATCTTTTAATCATTTTACTAATCTTATAAAGTTTATTCTTATGTTTTTGTGTTTAATTGGTAGAGTAATAAATTATATTCTTTTTTTTTAGGTAAGTGGTTTTTCTTCATCTATTTTCCAGAATTTAGTAAGTAGGCCACACATCTTCTTATTACATTAGTATCAATCAAAGTTTAACCCAAAGATTATCAAGATGTGGTGAAATATATTAAATTTATTTTGGGAAAAAAAGCATATAGTACGGAATGAAAAAAATAATTTCATTATTATTAATTTTTAAAAACTATTTTGCATAAAAATACAAAACTCTTGGTGACTATTTTCTCTCTGTAAAATCTGATTTTGAAAGATATTGTTTTACTATCTTCAACTTCTGTAAAGCTTCATTAATTTGATACTTATAAAATTTTCTACTCTTTCTGAATATTTCATTCAGTTCATCTTTTCCTCTGAAGAGTCTAAACTCCATTCTCGGGCCCTTCATTTCTGTTCTTGTGTTCACAGTTTGTTACAATCTATTGATTCTATCTTTCATTATTTCACCTTATCTTGTTTACATACGTAGAAGTACTTTCTGTTTTTATCTTCAACGTGTGAATTTTGTAAGTTTGTTGGGGAAAATTTATGCTCTGCACTTGTTACACGCTAAAAATATATTGATTTAATGTAATTGCAAACAAATAAAATATATGGGCTACTTATACAAGAAAAACCAATAAAAACTAATAAAAAAGAAAGTTTGAAACATTTTTAACTGGACCATAGCCCATCTGTTAGGAAATTGGCTTTGATTGACATAGGCCGTGAAAGCCTTTAAGTTAACAATAAAGAATTATTTTAAACGATTCCCTAGTTTGTATCTAGCAAATTATGCATTCTTAAAGAAAAATATGAAAGGGGAACATATATTACTAATAAATTAATGACTCATTTTGTGTGTTTCTGTTGTAACATTGGCCTTCAAACGGGAAAACAAATTTTGATAACATAAAGCGAAATGTTGATCACATAAAACGGCGCATTTTACATTAAACTAAATAGGAGTGATCGGGACCAGTCAATTTTGATAACATCCCATCCAATGGATAACATTAAGCGGAGTAGACTGTACTAAGCATTATTTCATGCAATAATAATAGTGGAAACATTTGTTTATATTAATTATTTAACTCTGATCTACCGAAAACGAGGAGGAGAAACTCCGACTCATCCAAATCATGGCAACCGAATCCAAACCCATCCACCCCTTAATAATGCTCTCAAAACAATCTCCCGCCTGTAATTCAATCCACCGATTCACAAAATCTCTCTCTAAACGGGCGCAATTATGCGACACAACAGACAGAGCCATGCCCATTCGAGAGCGCATTAAATACCTCCCATATATCATTGCGAAAACGTGATACCTGTCAGAGGATCTCTTAACGATTTCTCTTCACAATGGGACGCTGAGAAAGGGACTCGTGGGCGCCGTTAACATAGATAAATGCTCTGTTCTTGGTGTTCCTTGTTTTCCAATTGGGATTTTATTTCGCTATTATTTGAGAGGGAATATTTATATCTCCTGAGTACTAATCAACTACTTCCAAAGCGAAGAGTGTAGAGTTGCTCTGGATGTTTCGTAGTTTCCTTTTTGTTATTGCTGTAGACCAGGGGTCGGAAAGTAATTTTGCGTAGGGTTCAAATAATTTTGAAACTTTTTATCGAGGTTCATTCAAAAAATAGGTATTGGATTGGATTTTGGTTACATATATTTTCCGGTTTGTGTGCTTAAACTGAAGGATCCGCTTATAAACCTTCGTCAAGTAAGACAGACACAAAAGAAGATTTCACTGACACAAGGAGAGAGAGGAAGTACACCCAGGGCAAGGGCGGAATAGAACCGACAGCCGATACAGTGCGCAGTACCCTGTTGTTTGTGCAAGGAAATTCTGTAACATTTCTATACAGAATCTGTGTAATCAGACTACAGAGAAATTGTATAACATACAGAGACAATCTGTATCCGTTATGGTTTCTCTGTAGTCGACTACAGATTCTGTATTCTGTATAGGAATATAACACTTCTCGGCACAAATTACAGGGTTATCTGGTAGCATAGCTGATAGGATTTCTACGTTAACGTTAAACCAACTGGTTTTTTAAGAGTGTAGAGAAGAGTTGTATCTATAAGCAACTTGATTAGATATTGAGTTTATATTTGATTATTGGATTTGATTTGATTATTTGATTATGTTTGTTTATTGGAACTAAGTATAAGCATTTAGATTTTTAGGAAAAATAAAGTCTCAATTTTTTTTTATCTTGTTGAAGTTACGACACCAGCAATATATTTTAACATATATGTAATATACACTTTATCCCCTCCCATTCCTAACTAGACTAATCTCCAACGAATGGTCCAAAGCACGAAATATTTCTAATCAATCAATCTGATAAGTAATATAAAAGGTAATAATAGACGTGACTTTAATGAAAACCTTTATAAATATATTAATATCAGTAGTTCTCACTCAACAAAGCTTCCAAATCCACAAAGCAACACCCCCGAAAACTCTTTTGTCTGACGCGGGCTGAACCCAGTGGGGGGGGAGGTCATCAACAGGGACGTTCCCTGCTCTGAATCACCCCCCAGAGTAGGTGCTACTCGTGGATGGGTGCGTGGGACCATCAAAAGAAATGAGGCGTAATGAGTTTCGGTATACGGGACGAGTGGAAATTATATCATTAGAAGCCAGAGGGGTGGAAAAAAGAGGTGGACAGGAGTGGTGGGGTGTTGCAGATACGGATTTTACCGAGTTGATGCGAATGCATCTCAATATTTTTTGGATACTTAGAAACGTTCTGGTAAAAAGTATTCGGACTCAAAGTGGTACAGACAGAATGATACAGAAAGTCATGAACCTTATAGTATTTAGGTAAACTGGAAAGTTCTGTCTCTTCAGACAGTGTCTAGTCTGTACAATGCATTTTTCGGTAATTTTCAATCATGGTAAACCAGTAAGATACTTCATCAACTTCTATATAAAGGCAATTTCGGGAATTTTGGCTCTTTTTTTAGTTGGCTCACTTTTCGAGCTTTCCTAAATTACACGATTTGTTTTTAAGTTGTATTTCTAAGATTTTGTTATGAGCTGTAGAAAACTTAAACAATTAAAATTCAAATAAATTTAACTTGGGTAATATTTTGATTGTAAGGAAGATCTTATTTATTTCATAAATTGAAACTCATTTTATGGTACTCTTTATGAGTGGCGGTGGAATTCTCAGAGATCTAGATTCCAGCAAATGATCTTACAGGTTTTTCCAAATTTGATATAGATGGTTGCGATCAAGCTATCTGGATGCCTCAAGAAAAATTTAAATCGAAATTAAATTTTCCACATGATATGTTAAAACGAACTTTAAAATGTAATTTTTTTTAGTTACCAGCTAGTTAATTATTATTTTAAAATCTCAATTTTAAGAAAAATACGAAGAGAAACAAACTCTCAAGTTATCATGGATTCAAAAAAAGTCCATATGGGGATCCATCTCAAAAACAAGCCCAGACGCCTACTTGATTGTAGATAAAGTTACAGTTTATACTGGTCAAGCAAAATGGATCTGTGGTAAAATATAAAACACATACAGACGCTCCCAAATGCAACAGAGCTCTCCGGTTTACCTAATATTAGTATGATGTTCGACGCTTTTTTGATTAGTGGTAAATCTTAATCTCATTAAACTTATAACTTAATCATTAGGTTTAGCGTTACTTTTGATCTATGAATGCAAACGGTTGAATATCTATAAATGAATTAATAATATAATGAGACATCATGAAACACCGGTTATCTATCTCTTTAGTCTGAATTTTATTTTAAAAACTACATAGTGACCAAATCCATTGGTCCATCTAAGAGAAACACTTCGTAGTAAAGCCTCAAAAAAGCCAGTCAGTAATTTTCCTGCATATTTTATAATAGAGTATTTTCAGGTGACGTCACAACCGGTTATTTTCTTTTAACTGTTAATCTTTTGTTGGGCTTTTAACTGTTGCTAAGGCGGTTGCTAGCTGACGAGGTATCTGTTGTTATGGAGATTGTGACGTGATTGCAAATGCTCCAATAAAAGAATTGCACGACCAGCTATTTTCTGTAACTGTTAACCTTCTGCAGGGCAAAAAACTGTAACCTTCTGTTGCTAAGGCCGTTGTTAGGTCCGAGTCATGTGATTGAAAATGCTCTATTCCTGAAAAAATGAGAAAAACTTTTAAAATTTGTTGGATGGTTGGTGTCATGTCATGTATGTATTTTTATTATATAGGACTGAAGGTCCCATAAATAGCTTCAACGATCTGGACACAATTATCTTCATTTTTCAAAACAAATTTTAAGAAATGATATATTTTAATTACTGTAGAGAAATGTCCAAGTCTAAAAAAATCAAACTAATATCAACTCACCGAAAGGCCACTTAGTTTTCCCTAAAAATCTTTAAAACAAAACCGACTCTATACCAGTTGTTAAACCAACGTAATCTTCAAATTTTAATGCTAATCAGTATGTAAATAGAAGGTGCCTGAAAGAAAAATCTGAGGTACAATTCAAAAATAAAGTTAAGTACTACTACAAACATAAAAATTCCAATCCATAGCCTTACCGATGATATACAACTTCAACATTCTTCATGATAGTTAACAAACACTATTGCCTCGCTCTCCCTCCCACAAACACGATAGCAACTCTACCTTCCACAAAAATTCATACAACCCTCTATCTACCACAAACTATATCGCCTCCCTCTACCTTCCGCAAACAATATTTCCACTCTCTACCTCCCACAAAACTTCTTACCATCCACTACCTCCCACAGACACGCATGCCACCCTCTACCTCCCACAATTACTCTTACCACCCATTACATCCCTCAAGCATTCTTACCAACCTCTACCTCCCACACACACTCTTACAACTCTCGGTCTACTACTATTCGGCATTTTCGGCGCCAGAAAATAACTAACATTAAAAAAAAACTAAGTAAAACTAAACTAAAAACTAACTAACTAAAAACTAAACTAAAACCTAACTAACTAAAAACTAAACTAAAAGTTAACTAACTAAAATCTAAACTAAAAGATAACTAACCATAAACTGAAAAAAAATTTTGGTTTTGCACAAAAAGGGCGCTGAAACGGCCTCGCCAAATCGTACCATTCTGTACAAAACTCTACCTTCCACAAACTCTATCGCCTTCCTGTAGATCTCACCAAAACACTTGCCACCCTCTTCCTACCAAAAACCCTTTTGCCTCCCACAATTACTCTTACCATCCTTTACACCCCCCACACACTCTTGAATCCATCTTTTTACCAGAGACACGCTTGCCACCCTCAACCCCCCACGTTTACTTTTACCACCCACTACCTCCCAGAAACACTCTGGAATCCATCTTTTTACCAGAGACACGCTTGCCACCCTCAACCTCCCACGTTTACTTTTACCACCCACTACCTCCCAGAAACACTCTGGAATCCCTCTTCTTACCATAGACACGCTTGCCATCCTCAAGCTCCCAAAATTACTATTACTATTCACTACTTCCCCCACACACTATTGAATCCCTCTCCCTCCTGAAGACACACTTGCAACAATCAACCTCCCACAATTATTCTTACCACCCTCTTCCTCCCACAAACACTGATGAATCTCTCTCGCGCTCTCGCAGACACGCTTGCCACCCTCAACCTCCCACAATTATTATTACCACCTTCTACCTCCCACAAACACTGATGAATCTCTCTCGCTCCCGCAGACACGCTTGCCAACCTCAACCTCCCACAATTATTCTTACCACCCACTACCTCCCGCAAACACTGATGCATCTCTCTCTCCCGCAGGCACGTTTAACAGCCTGAAACTCTCACAATTACTCTTACCATCCACTACTTCTTACACACACACTCTTGAATCCCTTTTTATACCACACACATGCTTGCCACCCTCAACCTCCCAAACTTCTCTTACCGCCAACTACCTTCCACAAACACTGAAGAATACCTCTTGCTCCCACACACACGCTCCCTAAACCACGCAGAATTATTTTTACCATCCACTACTTTCCACAAACACTCTTGAATCCCTCTCGCTCCCACACACACGCTTGCCACCCTCAAACTTCCACAATTACTCTTACCATCCACTATTTCTCACACTCACTCTTGAATCCCATTTCATACCACAGACACGCTTGCCACCCTCAACCTCCCAAACTTCTCTTACCGCCAACTACCTTCCACAAACACTGAAGAATACCTCTTGCTCCCACACACACGCTCCCTAAACCACGCAGAATTATTTTTACCATCCACTACTTTCCACAAACACTCTTGAATCCCTCTCGCTCCCACACACACGCTTGCCACCTCAAACTTCCACAATTACTCTTACCATCCACTATTTCTCACACTCACTCTTGAATCCCATTTCATACCACAGACACGCTTGCCACCCTCAACCTCCCACAATTATTCTTACCACCCACTACCTCCCACAAACACAGATGAATCTCTCTCGCTCCCGCAGACACGCTTGTCACCCTCAGCCTCCCACAATTATTCTTACCACCCTCTACCTCCCACAAACACTGAAGAATCTCTCTCGCTCCCGCAGACATATTTGCAACCCTCAATATCTCACAATTACACATACCAACATCTACCTTCCACAAACACTGAAGAATCTCTCTCGCTCCCGCAGACACGCTTGCAACCCTCAACCTCTCACAATTACACTTACCACCCTCAGCCTCCCACAAACACTGATGAATCTCTCTCGCTCTCGCAGACACACTTGCAACCCTCAACCTCTCACAATTACTCTTACCACCCTCAGCCTCCCACAAACACTGATAAATCTCTCTCGCTCTCGCAGACACACTTGCAACCCTCAACCTCTCACAATTACTCTTACCACCCTCAGCCTCCCACAAACACTGATGAATCTCTCTCGCTCTTGCAGACACACTTGCAACCCTCAACCTCTCACAATTACTCTTACCACCCTCAGCCTCCCACAAACACTGATGAATCTCTCTCGCTCTCGCAGACACACTTGCAACCCTCAACCTCTCACAATTACTCTTACCACCCTCTATCTCCCACAAACACTGATATACAACAACTACCTCCCACAAACACTCTTGAATTCCTCTCCCTCTCGCAGACACGCTTAACAGCCTCAACCTCTCACAATTACTCTTACCATCCACTACTTCTCACACACACTCTTGAATCCCTCTTCATACCACATACACGTTTGCCACCTGCAACCTCCCAAATTTCTCTTACCAACAACTACCTCCCACAAACACTGATGAATCTTTCTTGCTCCCTCATACAAGCTCCCTCAACTAACCACAATTACTCTTACCATCTACTACTTCCCAAACACACCATTGAATCCCTCTTCTTACCACAGACACGCTTGCCACCCTCAGCCTCCCACAATTATTCTTACTACCCACTACCTTCCACAAACACTGATGAATAACTCTCGCTCCCACACACTAGCTCCCTCAACCACCCACAATTACTCTTACCATCCACTACTTCTCACATACGCTCTTGAATCCTTCTTCTTACCACAGACATGCTTGCCACGCTCAACCTCCCACAATTACTTTTCCCACCCACTTCCTCCTCCAAACACTCTTGAACCACTCCCCCTCCCACACACACGCTCCCTCAACCACCCACGCTGCCTTAACCACCCACAATTACTCTTACAATCCACTACTTCTCACACACGCTCTTGAATCCCTCTTCTTACCACAGACATGCTTGCCCCCCTCAACCTCCCACAATTACTTTTCCCACCCACTTCCTCCTCACAACACTCTTGAACCACTCCCCCTCCCACACACACGCTCCCTCAACCACCCACGCTGCCTTAACCACCCACAATTACTCTTACAATCCACTACTTTCCACACACACTCTTGAATCCCTCTTCTTACCACAAACACGCTTGCCACCCTCAACCTCCCACAATTATTCTTACTACCCACTACCTTCCACAAACACTGATGAATATTTCTCGCTCCCGCAGACACGCTTGCCACCCTCTGCCTCCCACAATTATTCTTACTACCTACTACCTTCCACAAACACTGATAAATAACTCTCGCTCCCAAACACACGCTCCCTCAACCAACCACAATTACTCTTACCATCCACAACTTTTCACACACGCTCTTGAATCCCTCTTCTTACAACAGACATGCTTGCCACCCTCAACCTCCCACAATTACTTTTCCCACCCACTTCTTCCCCAAAACACTCTTGAACCACTCCCCCTCCCACAAACACGCTCCCTCAACCACCCACGCTGCCTCAACCAACCACAATTACTCTTACCATCCACTACTTCTCACACACGCTCTTGAATCCCTCTTCTTACCACAGACATGCTTGCCCCCCTCAACCTCCCACAATTACTTTTCCCACCCACTTCTTCCCCAAAACACTCTTGAACCACTCCCCCTCCCACAAACACGCTCCCTCAACCACCCACGCTACCTTAACCACCCACAATTACTCTTACCATCCACTACTTTTCACACACACTCTTGAATCTCTCTCGCTCCCGTGAACACGCTTGCCACCCTCAGCCTCCCACAATTATTCTTACTACCCACTACCTTCCACAAACACTGATGAATAACTCTCGCTCCCTCAAACATGCTCTCCCTCAACCACCCACAATTACTTTTACCATCCACTACTTCTCACACACGCTCTTGAATCCCTCTTCTTACCACAAACACGCTTGCCACCCTCAACCTCCCACAATTATTCTTACTACCCACTACCTTCCACAAACACTGATGAATATTTCTCGCTCCCGCAGACATGCTTGCCACCCTCAACCTCCCACAATTACTTTTCCCACCCATTTCTTCCCCAAAACACTCTTGAACCACTCCCCCTCCCACAAACACGCTCCCTCAACCACCCACGCTGCCTCAACCAACCACAATTACTCTTACCATCCACTACTTCTCACACACGCTCTTGAATCCCTCTTCTTACCACAGACATGCTTGCCCCCCTCAACCTCCCACAATTACTTTTCCCACCCATTTCTTCCCCAAAACACTCTTGAACCACTCCCCCTCCCACAAACACGCTCCCTCAACCACCCACGCTACCTCAACCAACCACAATTACTCTTACCATCCACTACTTCTCACACACGCTCTTGAATCCCTCTTCTTACCACAGACATGCTTGCCCCCCTCAACCTCCCACAATTACTTTTCCCACCCACTTCCTCCTCCAAACACTCTTGAACCACTCCCCCTCCCACAAACACGCTCCCTCAACCACCCACGCTGCCTTAACCACCCACAATTACTCTTACAATCCACTACTTTCCACACACACTCTTGAATCCCTCTTCTTACCACAAACACGCTTGCCACCCTCAACCTCCCACAATTATTCTTACTACCCACTACCTTCCACAAACACTGATGAATAACTCTCGCTCCCTCAAACATGCTCTCCCTCAACCACCCACAATTACTTTTACCATCCACTACTTCTCACACACGCTCTTGAATCCCTCTTCTTACCACAAACACGCTTGCCACCCTCAACCTCCCACAATTATTCTTACTACCCACTACCTTCCACAAACACTGATGAATATTTCTCGCTCCCGCAGACATGCTTGCCACCCTCAACCTCCCACAATTACTTTTCCCACCCATTTCTTCCCCAAAACACTCTTGAACCACTCCCCCTCCCACAAACACGCTCCCTCAACCACCCACGCTGCCTCAACCAACCACAATTACTCTTACCATCCACTACTTCTCACACACGCTCTTGAATCCCTCTTCTTACCACAGACATGCTTGCCCCCCTCAACCTCCCACAATTACTTTTCCCACCCATTTCTTCCCCAAAACACTCTTGAACCACTCCCCCTCCCACAAACACGCTCCCTCAACCACCCACGCTACCTCAACCAACCACAATTACTCTTACCATCCACTACTTCTCACACACGCTCTTGAATCCCTCTTCTTACCACAGACATGCTTGCCCCCCTCAACCTCCCACAATTACTTTTCCCACCCACTTCCTCCTCCAAACACTCTTGAACCACTCCCCCTCCCACAAACACGCTCCCTCAACCACCCACGCTGCCTTAACCACCCACAATTACTCTTACAATCCACTACTTTCCACACACACTCTTGAATCCCTCTTCTTACCACAAACACGCTTGCCACCCTCAACCTCCCACAATTATTCTTACTACCCACTACCTTCCACAAACACTGATGAATATTTCTCGCTCCCGCAGACACGCTTGCCACCCTCAGCCTCCCACAATTATTCTTACTACCTACTACCTTCCACAAACACTGATAAATAACTCTCGCTCCCAAACACACGCTCCCTCAACCAACCACAATTACTCTTACCATCCACAACTTTTCACACACGCTCTTGAATCCCTCTTCTTACAACAGACATGCTTGCCACCCTCAACCTCCCACAATTACTTTTCCCACCCACTTCTTCCCCAAAACACTCTTGAACCACTCCCCCTCCCACAAACACGCTCCCTCAACCACCCACGCTGCCTCAACCAACCACAATTACTCTTACCATCCACTACTTCTCACACACGCTCTTGAATCCCTCTTCTTACCACAGACATGCTTGCCCCCTTCAACCTCCCACAATTACTTTTCCCACCCACTTCTTCCCCAAAACACTCTTGAACCACTCCCCCTCCCACAAACACGCTCCCTCAACCACCCACGCTGCCTCAACCAACCACAATTACTCTTACCATCCACTACTTCTCACACACGCTCTTGAATCCCTCTTCTTACCACAGACATGCTTGCCCCCCTCAACCTCCCACAATTACTTTTCCCACCCACTTCCTCCTCCAAACACTCTTGAACCACTCCCCCTCCCACACACACGCTCCCTCAACCACCCACGCTGCCTTAACCACCCACAATTACTCTTACAATCCACTACTTTCCACACACACTCTTGAATCCCTCTTCTTACCACAAACACGCTTGCCACCCTCAACCTCCCACAATTATTCTTACTACCCACTACCTTCCACAAACACTGATGAATATTTCTCGCTCCCGCAGACACGCTTGCCACCCTCAGCCTCCCACAATTATTCTTACTACCTACTACCTTCCACAAACACTGATAAATAACTCCCGCTCCCAAACACACGCTCCCTCAACCACCCACAATTACTCTTACCATCCACAACTTTTCACACACGCTCTTGAATCCCTCTTCTTACAACAGACATGCTTGCCACCCTCAACCTCCCACAATTACTTTTCCCACCCACTTCTTCCCCAAAACACTCTTGAACCACTCCCCCTCCCACAAACACGCTCCCTCAACCACCCACGCTGCCTCAACCAACCACAATTACTCTTACCATCCACTACTTCTCACACACGCTCTTGAATCCCTCTTCTTACCACAGACATGCTTGCCCCCCTCAACCTCCCACAATTACTTTTCCCACCCACTTCTTCCCCAAAACACTCTTGAACCACTCCCCCTCCCACAAACACGCTCCCTCAACCACCCACGCTGCCTCAACCAACCACAATTACTCTTACCATCCACTACTTCTCACACACGCTCTTGAATCCCTCTTCTTACCACAGACATGCTTGCCCCCCTCAACCTCCCACAATTACTTTTCCCACCCACTTCTTCCCCAAAACACTCTTGAACCACTCCCCCTCCCACGAACACGCTCCCTCAACCACCCACGCTACCTTAACCACCCACAATTACTCTTACCATCCACTACTTTTCACACACACTCTTGAATCTCTCTCGCTCCCGTGAACACGCTTGCCTCCCTCAGCCTCCCACAATTATTCTTACTACCCACTACCTTCCACAAACACTGATGAATAACTCTCGCTCCCTCAAACACGCTCTCCCTCAACCACCCACAATTACTTTTACCATCCACTACTTCTCACAAACGCTCTTGAATCCCTCTTCTTACCACAGACATGCTTGCCACCCTCAACCTCCCACAATTACTTTTCCCACCCACTTCCTCCCCCAAACACTCTTGAACCACTCCCCCTCCCACACACACGCTCCCTCAACCACCCACGCTGCCTCAACCACCCACTTTTTACTCTTACCATCCACTACTTCTCACACACGCTCTTGAATCCCTCTTCTTACCACAGACATGCTTGCCACCCTCAGCCTCCCACAATTATTCTTACCACACATACCTCCCACAAACATTGATGAATCTCTCTCTCTCCCGCAGACACGCTTAACAGCCCCAACCTCTCACAATTACTCTTACCATCCACTACTTCTCACACACACACTCTTGAGTCATACCACACACATCTTTCATACCACACACACGCTTGCAACCCTCAACCTTCCAAACTTCTCTTACCACCAACTACCTTCCACAAACACTGAAGAATACCTCTCGCTCTCACAAACACGCTCCTTCAAACACCCACAAATACTTTTACCATCCATTACTTTCCACAAAATCTCTTGAATCCCACTCGCTCCTACACACACGCTTGCCACCATCAAACTCACACAATTACTCTTACAATCCACTATTTCTCACACACACTCTTTAATCCCTTTTCATACCACATACACGCTTGCCACCCTCAGCCTCCCACAGTTATTCTAACCACCCTCAGCCTCCCACAAACACTGATGAATCTCTCTCGATCCCGCAGACACGCTTGCCACTCTCAACCTCCCACAATTATTCTTACCACCCTTAGCCTCCCAAAATTATTCTTACCAACCTAAGCCTCCCACAATTATTCTTACCACCCTCAACCTCCCACAATTATTTTTACCAATCTCAGCCTCCCACAAACACTATTGAATCTCTCTCGCTCCCGCAGACACGCTCGCCACCCTCAGCCTCCCACTATTAGGGTCACTTGGGGTAAGTGGGACCCCTTTTTGGAACAGTACATTTTTGAAGGTTCATAAAAATGTTTTGAAGAGATTCAATTTGAACTTGATGACATATTCTATTTAAGACACTATTAATAAACAAAAATTTATAATTAGGTTCTAAAATAATGTTCTACATTTTTCTTAACTAGTCTTTTTGTAAAAAATGAGACGGGGGTCCCACTTACCCCATAGGAAGGGGTAAGTGGGTCACCCCCTTTTTATTTTGATTGAAAGCAAGCAAAACTTAAGAGGGAGTAAGTGGGTCTTACTTGATAAAGTATAGAAGTTTTAGGTACAAAATATTTTATTGTAACTTAACATTTAAATTATTAGGGTTGGTTGGGGTAAGTGGGACCCCTTTTTGGAACACTACAATTACAGAATGTTTTCTTCAGGTTCGAATGGTTCGGGAGACTTATAAAGAAACCCTCGAAACTATTCCCCCACCCCACTGTGTGTTTTAATTAATTTCTCGGCAACGTGAATAAAAAAACCCTAACTTAATAGTTTTCTTTACTTACCACAGCTTATATTAAAACGCAAAATTAATATAAAATTTCAATAAATTACTTATAAATGTTTCAATAAACATTAAAATGGTGAGTCTAGGGTGTCCCACTTACCCCATAATGAGGGGACCATGCTTAAATTACGGACCCCCCTCTTAAAAATTTTTAAATAAGAGATTTTGTGAAAATTCAAATTGCAGTATGTATTTTAAATCAAACCTGGCACAACAGTTGAAAAAACATTAAAATATAGTGAAAACTTTCCTGGAAACACTTCTTGGAAAAATGCATCTTGAACTCTCCAAAAAAAAATTATGGAAATTTTTTTACAATAGTTCTATAATCTTAAAAAGAAATGACACAAAACTCTAATATATGCAAAACCCATCAGTGTGACAAAATGTAACATGATCAATGTGAATAAGTGTGAAATGTCCTTTACATAGTTTAGTTTGAGGGGGGTGACCCACTTACCCCAGGGACCCACTTACCCCAAGTGACCCTATTCTTACCACCCTCAGCCTCCTACAAACAATGATGAATCTCTCTCGCTCCTGCAGACACGCTTGCCACCCTCAACCTCCGACAATTATTCTTACCACCCTCAGCCTCCCACAATTATTCTTACCACCCTCAGCCTCCCACAAACACTGATGAATCTCTCTCGCTCCCGCAGACACGCTTGCCACCCTCAGCCTCCCACAAATATTCTTACCACCCTCAGCCTCCCACAATTATTCTTACCACCCTCAGCCTCCCACAATTATTCTTACCACCCTCAGCCTCCCACAAATACAGATGAATCTCTCTCGTTCCCGCAGACACGATTGGCACCCTCAGCCTCCCACAATTATTTTTACCACCCTCAGCCTCCCACAAACACTGCTGAATCTCTCTCGCTCCCGCAGACACGCTTGCCACCCTCAGCCTCCCACAATTATTCTTACCACCCTCAGCCTCCCACAAATACAGATGAATCTCTCTCGCTCCCGCAGACACGCTTGCCACCCTCAGCCTCCCACAATTATTCTTACCACCCTCAGCCTCCCACAAACAATGATGAATCTCTCTCACTCCCGCAAACACGCTTGCCACCCTCAACCTCCCACAATTATTCTTACCACCCACTACCTCCCACAAATACAGATGAATCTCTCTCGCTCCCGCAGACACGCTTGCCACCCTCAGCCTCCCACAAATACAGATGAATCTCTTTCGCTCCCGCAGACACGCTTGCCACCCTCAGCCTCCCACAATTATTCTTACCACCCTCAGCCTCCCACAAACACTGATGAATCTCTCTTGCTCCCGCACACACGCTCGCCACCCTCAGCCTCCCACTATTATTCTTACCACCCTCAGCCTCCCACAAACAATGATGAATCTCTCTCGCTCCTGCAGACACGCTTGCCACCCTCAACCTCCCACAATTATTCTTACCACCCACTACCTCCCACAAATACAGATGAATCTCTCTCGCTCCTGCAGACACGCTTGCCACCCTCAGCCTCCCACAATTATTCTTACCACCCTCAGCCTCCCACAATTATTCTTACCACCCTCAGCCTCCCACAAACACTGATGAATCTCTCTCGCTCCCGCAGACACGCTTGCCACCCTCAGCCTCCCACAAATATTCTTACCACCCTCAGCCTCCCACAATTATTCTTACCACCCTCAGCCTCCCACAATTATTCTTACCACCCTCAGCCTCCCACAAATACAGATGAATCTCTCTCGTTCCCGCAGACACGATTGGCACCCTCAGCCTCCCACAATTATTTTTACCACCCTCAGCCTCCCACAAAAACTGCTGAATCTCTCTCGCTCCCGCAGACACGCTTGCCACCCTCAGCCTCCCACAATTATTCTTACCACCCTCAGCCTCCCACAAATACAGATGAATCTCTCTCGCTCCCGCAGACAGGCTTGCCACCCTCAGCCTCCCACAATTATTCTTACCACCCTCAGCCTCCCACAAACAATGATGAATCTCTCTCACTCCCGCAAACACGCTTGCCACCCTCAACCTCCCACAATTATTCTTACCACCCTCTACCTCCCACAAATACAGATGAATCTCTCTCGCTCCCGCAGACACGCTTGCCACCCTCAGCCTCCCACAAATACAGATGAATCTCTTTCGCTCCCGCAGACACGCTTGCCACCCTCAGCCTCCCACAATTATTCTTACCACCCTCAGCCTCCCACAAACACTGATGAATCTCTCTTGCTCCCGCACACACGCTCGCCACCCTCAGCCTCCCACTATTATTCTTACCACCCTCAGCCTCCCACAAACAATGATGAATCTCTCTCGCTCCTGCAGACACGCTTGCCACCCTCAACCTCCCACAATTATTCTTACCACCCACTACCTCCCACAAATACAGATGAATCTCTCTCGCTCCTGTAGACACGCTTGCCACCCTCAGCCTCCCACAATTATTCTTACCACCCTCAGCCTCCCACAATTATTCTTACCACCCTCAGCCTCCCACAAATACAGATGAATCTCTCTCGTTCCCGCAGACACGCTTGCCACCCTCAGCCTCCCACTATTATTTTTACCACCCTCAGCCTCCCACAAACACTGATGAATCTCTCTCGCTCCAGAAGACACGCTTGCCACCCTCAACCTCCCACAATTATTCTTACCACCCACTACCTCCCACAAATACAGATAAATCTCTCTCGCTCCCGCGGACACGCTTGCCACCCTCAGCCTCCAACAATTATTCTTACCACCCTCAGCCTCCCACAATTATTCTTACCACCCTCAGCCTCCCACAATTATTCTTACCACCCTTAGCCTCCCACAATTATTCTTACCACCCTCAGCCTCCCACAATTATTCTTACCACCCTCAGCCTCCCACAAACACTGATGAATCTCTTCCGCTCCCGCAGACACGCTTGCCACCCTCAGCCTCCCACAATTATTCTTACCACCCTCAGCCTCCCACAAACAATGATGAATCTCTCTCGCTCCCGCAGACACGCTTGCCACCCTCAACCTCCCACAATTATTCTTACCACCCACTACCTCCCACAAATACAGATGAATCTCTCTCGCTCCCGCAGACACGCTTGCCACCCTCAGCCTCCCACAATTATTCTTACCACCCTCAGCCTCCCACAATTATTCTTACCACCCCCAGCCTCCCACAAACACTGATGAATCTCTCTCGCTCCCGCAGACACGCTTGCCACCCTCAGCCTCCCACAAATATTCTTACCACCCTCAGCCTCCCACAATTATTCTTACCACCCTCAGCCTCCCACAAAAACAGATGAATCCCTCTCGCTCCCGCAGACACGCTTGCCACCCTCAGCCTCCCACAATTATTCTTACCACCCTCAGCCTCCCACAAATACAGATGAATCTCTCTCGTTCCCGCAGACACGCTTGGCACCCTCAGCCTCCCACAATTATTTTTACCACCCTCAGCCTCCCACTAACACTGATGAATCTCTCTCGCTCTTGCAGACACGCTTGCCACCCTCAGCCTCCCACAAATACAGATGAATCTCTCTCGCTCCCGCAGACACGCTTGCCACCCTCAGCCTCCCACAATTATTCTTACCACCCTCAGCCTCCCACAAACAATGATGAATCTCTCTCGCTCCCGCAAACACGCTTGCCACCCTCAACCTCCCACAATTATTCTTACCACCCACTACCTCCCAGAAATACAGATGAATCTCTCTCGCTCCCGCAGACACGCTTGCCACCCTCAGCCTCCCACAAATACATATGAATCTCTTTCGCTCCCGCAGACACGCTTGCCACCCTCAGCCTCCCATAATTATTCTTACCACCCTCAGCCTCCCACAAACACTGATGAATCTCTCTCGCTTCAGCAGACACGCTTGCCACCCTCAGCCTCCCACAATTATTTTTACCACCCTCAGCCTCCCACAATTATTCTTACCACCCTCAGCCTCCCACAAACACTGATGAATCTCTCTCGTTCCCGCAGACACGCTCGCCACCCTCAGCCTCCCACTATTATTCTTACCACCCTCAGCCTCCCACAAACAATGATGAATCTCTCTCGCTCCTGCAGACACGCTTGCCACCCTCAACCTCCCACAATTATTCTTACCACCCACTACCTCCCACAAATACAGATGAATCTCTCTCGCTCCTGCAGACACGCTTGCCACCCTCAGCCTCCCACAATTATTCTTACCACCCTCAGCCTCCCACAATTATTCTTGCCACCCTCAGCCTCCCACAAATACAGATGAATCTCTCTCGTTCCCGCAGACACGCTTGCCACCCTCAGCCTCCCACTATTATTTTTACCACCCTCAGCCTCCCACAAACACTGATGAATCTCTCTCGCTCCAGAAGACACGCTTGCCACCCTCAACCTCCCACAATTATTCTTACCACCCACTACCTCCCACAAATACAGATGAATCTCTCTCGCTCCCGCGGACACGCTTGCCACCCTCAGCCTCCCACAATTATTCTTACCACCCTCAGCCTCCCACAATTATTCTTACCACCCTCAGCCTCCCACAATTATTCTTACCACCCTCAGCCTCCCACAATTATTCTTACCACCCTCAGCCTCCCACAAACACTGATGAATCTCTTCCGCTCCCGCAGACACGCTTGCCACCCTCAGCCTCCCACAATTATTCTTACCACCCTCAGCCTCCCACAAACAATGATGAATCTCTCTCGCTCCCGCAGACACGCTTGCCACCCTCAACCTCCCACAATTATTCTTACCACCCACTACCTCCCACAAATACAGATGAATCTCTCTCGCTCCCGCAGACACGCTTGCCACCCTCAGCCTCCCACAATTATTCTTACCACCCTCAGCCTCCCACAATTATTCTTACCACCCCCAGCCTCCCACAAACACTGATGAATCTCTCTCGCTCCCGCAGACACGCTTGCCACCCTCAGCCTCCCACAAATATTCTTACCACCCTCAGCCTCCCACAATTATTCTTACCACCCTCAGCCTCCCACAAAAACAGATGAATCCCTCTCGCTCCCGCAGACACGCTTCCCACCCTCAGCCTCCCACAATTATTCTTACCACCCTCAGCCTCCCACAAATACAGATGAATCTCTCTCGTTCCCGCAGACACGCTTGGCACCCTCAGCCTCCCACAATTATTTTTACCACCCTCAGCCTCCCACTAACACTGATGAATCTCTCTCGCTCCCGCAGACACGCTTGCCACCCTCAGCCTCCCACAATTATTCTTACCACCCTCAGCCTCCCACAAATACAGATGAATCTCTCTCGCTCCCGCAGACACGCTTGCCACCCTCAGCCCCCCACAATTATTCTTACCACCCTCAGCCTCCCACAAACAATGATGAATCTCTCTCGCTCCCGCAAACACGCTTGCCACCCTCAACCTCCCACAATTATTCTTACCACCCACTACCTCCCACAAATACAGATGAATCTCTCTCGCTCCCGCAGACACGCTTGCCACCCTCAGCCTCCCACAAATACATATGAATCTCTTTCGCTCCCGCAGACACGCTTTCCACCCTCAGCCTCCCATAATTATTCTTACCACCCTCAGCGTCCCACAAACACTGATGAATCTCTCTCGCTTCAGCAGACACGCTTGCCACCCTCAGCCTCCCACAATTATTTTTACCACCCTCAGCCTCCCACAAACACTGATGAATCTCTCTCGCTCCCGCAGACACGCTTGCCACCCTCAGTTTCCCACAATTATTCTTACCACCCTCAGCCTCCCACAAACACTGATGAATCTCTCTCGCTCCCGCAGACACGCTTGCCACCCTCAACCTCCCACAATTATTCTTACCACCCACTACCTCCCACAATTATTCTTACCACCCACTACCTCCCACAATTATTCTTACCACCCACTACCTCCCACAAATACTGATGAATCTCTCTCGCGCTCCCGCAGACACGCTCGCCACCCTCAGCCTCCCACAATTATTTTTACCACGCTTTACGTCTCACAATTTTTCCCGCCTCCCTCTACTTTTCAGAAAAACGCTTGTCTATTTTGTATAAATTCAGTTATAGTGATTATACCTTTGTGTTATTAGGTAATTCTTTGCTAATTGTATTAAAAAGTGCTAATATTAATATTTTCTTATTCCTAGAATAAACTAAGTGGGTAAATAGATTATAGTATCTGGAAAATCAAGTAAGAAATTTTAATTATTTTTTTAAGTTAGAAAATGTATAGCGTTTGGCTGAGTAGTGACAACTATTTATTAAAAAATTATTCATTATTATTTATGTTTATAAAAACATTATTTTTACATTTATTTGATTTAAAATACTCTTATAAGTATGACACAACCCCAAAATATGCTGTTTAAGAAACATCAAATACAATAAAAGTATAAATAAAATTATTATTGTCTTAACAAAAGCATCATTTCCTTATATGTGAAATGAGGGAAGGATAAAATTAACTCATCTCGTACTTAGTACAATGAGGAATTGGCACGGTTTTTTTTTCAATCGATGCTTACGCTTAGTGTTATAATTGGCCAATGTGCAAAATTCCAGATTAATAGGTTTATTTGACATATTTTTTTTTCAATTAGAAAAAAATACTAGTAGGATAAGATATTTAATTTTTTTAATCTATTGGACTTTCGACTAGATTTTTAATTCAGCTCTAGAAAATCCAATAAAAAATTAATTATTTATATAAAAACTTCGGACTCACAAATTCCTCATTACACGAAAAATATAAATAAGGAAAACTTATCTGTGGTAATTCCTCTTGTTGCCTGGCTGCATCTAACATTTCCTATTGTTTTCATTGATGTAGAATCTGGTCTTTCCATACGATCATATCGTTTCGTTCTTGTCTCTGCACACAAACCCATCCTAAAAAAGAGAGGTTTATTTAATAACTCCAGCATTTTTAGCCTAATTAGACTCTTAACACATGCATTCTTAAGCAGTTAGACATGTCTCAAAGAAACATTTTAACTTATTACTAATTATATCGTTTTTGAATTCCAGTATCTCACTTCAATATAACGACTGTTACCATTCACCAAAGGGAATGTCAAATAAGTGGGATTCAAGGAATGAAATCGAGCAAAGTCCGCGAAATTTTCCCAAAAACCAAAGAGGGTTTCCAAAAAGCCCCCAAAACCCAATGCCATATGACGTTAAGCATCATCACATTTAATCCTTTATCGCCTTTACATTTATTGGTACATGTATGAAATATCTCTCACCTGAGTTTCGGGAAGTATTGTCCTGATAAATTCTCTGCCCATGTTCCAACCGATGTTTTTCAACAACGCCTCTCCTCGAAGACGGTATCTTGAGTAGCTCCATTAGACTCGTTCGTCCAATATTTAACAAAAATAGAGAAGAGGACGAAGCGGCTTATCAGTTGCCAGCAAATGTCCCTAATTGTCATCTCAACTCCCATCTTGCGTATAGCATACATTTCGGACAACCAAGTCTCTGATTCCATTAACTTGCACAAGTACCGTGATTCATACACATATAGACGAAGATCGGAAATCTTGAAAGCGGACTTGATTTCCCCTGAAAAGGGTCTCAGTTCCGAGAATCGCTCTTTTCTTGATACACCTGAATCCAGAATGGAATAGATGACTTACTACTCATTCCAAATATCTGAATATGACCAATTTAATTGTTGTAGTTCGTATGGTACCGATTTATTAAACACATTGTTGCGATAACAATGCGATTGTTGGGGTTTTTAACAAAGCTTACTAAGATGAATTGTTGCAAATTTGATTTTACGGAAATATCCGCTATTACACATTTTAACATTACGTAATTTTAATTAAAATATTAAATGGAGTTATTTGTGATATAATAGACCGTACAAAAAAAGGAAGATACTATATGTAGTATTGTAGTATACACTGAATAATAAAAATCAAAATCCATATAAAAATTACATTATAAAATTATAAATTTTTCCCGCCCAACTTTACAAGTGGCTGCTTCGCAAATATGGCAAAATTAACTCACACAATTTGCAAAGAAAGGATATGATGAACGTTTTCATCAATAACTTAACCCCATTTGCTTTTATAACACCTAGAATTCCTCTTTGTTGGTAATAAACTAAACACATAAAATTACCAAAGAAACATCAGAACAGTCCAAATGAAAGAACAATGTATTGTTTTATACTTCTTCTTATATACAAAGAAACCATTGCGGTGTGAAAACCACACCAATATGAACCTCGCACATCAATATAAAGTAAAATAGGCAAACAAAAATAATTAAAATATACCTGCATCAGAATTTGACCAATGGCTTACATTAGCGTGACTTATTTTTGAGGTCCTCCCTAGATCACATTCTTGAGTGTCGGGGGCTTAGCAAGCAAGATCTATTTGGAAGTCCATCATTGGTATTGAACTCTGAAGTTTTTTTGAGGTTACGTACCTTTTCTGGCCTTTCTGAGTTTTAGGGGATCTGTACCACTACATAAGCATTACCGTATTCTTATTATGAACATAGAAAGGATCCCCCCACACGCATGACAATAAGTTATCGTACGTATCAATAAAATTAACACTGTTGATTATAAAACATTTTTACACGTTAAGAAAAGTATTTATTCCCTATATGTATTCAAAAATGGGGGGAAAAATGTCTGCAATCGTGTGAATTTGGATATAAGCAACTTTAGTCAGAAATTTCGAACGTTGAACTTGCGACGCGTTTCAGGCTTTTGTTAGAAAAAGTGCAGGTGATTTATAAGCGGTGGTAAACTTTATGAGAGTTTTGAATGAGTCCTCTTTTGAGCCTTAGAGATAGTTTTGTTTGCGAAAGTCTCTGTGTTCTTGAAATAGGTTTCGGTGGGAGAAAGTGGCGTTTGTAAACAAAGATATCACTGTTCAAAGTGCGATAAGGAGTCAAGTTTATTAGGGCGAAAGCCCAGGTGAAGTGTGCTTTAATTTTACGACTGTTTGGATGTGTAGTGTCAAGGACCGTGAGCTTCTATCCAAGTTTAGAGGATTCTTATAAACTTTCTATTTAATTGTTGGATAAATTAAAATGTAAGATTATTCACTATTGTGGAATGCTTTAGTAACTAAAACTTATTTTCAACTTAAGGATATATTAGATTATTTCGGACGAAGCTAAAGTTTGTGAAGTTATTTGCTTTCTGCTCTTCAATATAGGTTCAATATAGGCTTTTGGTTTTTAAGGTATATTTTACTGCTAAGGTATGAATGTGTATGATGTATACTGAGGTATATTTAACAGATCAAATTTGCTTCATTAAATAAAAATATGTATCAAATTTGAAAAGAAATAAAGGTCTTAATTCAATCTTAATGTAAAGGAATGTTGCTAGAGGCTAAAACCTTACGGCTTATTTTTCTATACCTCCTTCAGCTATCTAAAAAGATTCCCGAGAGAAAAATATGAAAGTCTTCTTTAATGTAATTATGAAGGTTGAAAAAAATTAAGAAATAACCTCTTTCATACCCAACAAAAAACTTCATTCTCTTCCTACAAAAAAAAAACGTCAAATATTCCACACTTTCAAAAAAAAAGGAGGCATGTATAGCTACGAAGCACATAAATTCTACCCCCTTTTCTTCTTTTATCACGTCACCTTCCTCTCTTTTTTTCCTTAAAAAAACCGCTTTATTTACCCGTTTTTCCCGAGCACATTAGGCTTATAGCAAGGCCACCATTAAAAGAGCATTTGTCGCTCTAAATGTATGCAAATAACTCGTGGCGCGGAGTTTCGCGGCGTCCGCCAATTTGATGCCAAGTCTCCGCTGGGGGGCGGTGGCAGGTAGCCACGGTGGATGCCTGAAAAACACCGAATGTTTATCCCACGGGCAGGTGGGGACCTAAAAATAACTGGGCGATATTGGTTTTAAAGTGAGGTGGTTTCGATTAGATTGGTATTCCTCTCCGATACTCAGAATCGGGTGAAAATATTATTCTGGTTTGTATCATAGGGGGATAAGCCCAAAACCTTTCCATTATAATCTTTTATGGTATCTCTTCACATATTGCGATCTTTTTTTATTAGTGTTACACTTTAAGGTATTTGTGTAATAGTAGAATTGTAATTTAGTGAAACAAGTAATTTTTTTTACCATTTTGTTTGTAAAAAGCTTTTTAATGTATCAATAACTTCAAATCTTATTCAAATACTATAAAGCTCAACATTTCTTTGCGGGTCGTGTAAAACTTGGTAAAACCCTTACAAAAGCATTAAAACAAACTAAAGTGTGTGTGTGGGAGAGGGAGGTATGTGGCAATTTCAAGAAAAATTAGTTATTTAGAGGATGAATACGGGGATACTTTTAGACTTAAGACCTACATTTTAGTACTGATAGCATATCTTTAGAACCATTATTATTTTATATTTTAAGCTAGCACAACTATGCTAAATTAGCAGAGATAAAAAAGGCACAACGCTTACTTCATAGCTTTATTAGAACCGACTGATTTTTAATTTCTTAAGTCTCGTAACAATACATCACGCGTACAATAATGTTGCCATCCATGGCGGAATATATTAAACAAAAACAACTAACACTAGACGTTAACACTAGTACATTATTTTCTTTAACACTTTCCCTTGTTAGCCTGGTTTTGTTTTAGAACAGTCCCATTTGATGACAGAATGTCACTAGCTTTGACTTCATCAGGGGTTTGGTTAGAATGTCAGAAATCTGTCTCTCAGTTGATATCTGCTCAACATTTAGCTTCCCTTCCAACACTTTTTCACGCACAAAGAAATGCCTTATTTCAATATGCTTAGTCCTTCGATGGTATTCAGGATTGTGTGAAAGCTTCACAGCTGCTCTATTATCCACTTGAAGGATAGGCACCTCTCTCAAGTTCACTATGCCTTGAAGCAGTCTACGGAGCCAAATTACTTCTTTGGCTGCCTCTGATGCTGCAATAACTTCAGCCTCGGTTGTTGACGTAGCCACAATGGCTTGCCTCTGGCTGCGCCAAGATATTGCTCCACCAGCATATATCATCACATACCCAGATGTTGATCTACCTGTTTCAGTACATCCACCATAATCTGAATCACTATAACACTGAAGTATTCCTCTTGTGGTTGTTGCACGGTATGTAATTCCATATGTAACTGTACCGGCTATATAGCGAAAGACTCTCTTCACTCGCACTATATCCTCTGCAGATGGATTTTCGAGTGACCTTGAAAGAAATCCCACACTGTACGCTATATCCGGTCTAGTTCCCACCATCAGGTACATAAGAGCACCAACGGCTTGTCTGTATGGAAAGTTGGGACTTGTGGTGTCTTGAGGCTTTTGATGTGTTCCTGAATCTTTTAACATAGGCGTTGCTACAGGCTTACATTCATCAAATCCAAAACGCTGAAGGATTTTCTTAGCATATCCCTTTTGACTAACTATTATTGAGTTGTCACTGTTACACTCAATTTCAAGACCCAGAAAACAGGATACTTTTCCAACAGTGATCTTGAACTTTGCTCTCAGTTCCTTGATGAACATCTCAGAGTCATGTTGGTCATTTGCAGCAATTAATCCATCATCTACATAGAGTGCTATTAACAGCTTCTTACCCTTCCTCTCACGAATGTAGAGGCATGGATCGGCTTCACTTGCAACAAAACCAAGATCTGTTAGAAACTTTCCAAAGCATCTATTCCAGCAACGTGGCGATTGTTTCAGGCCATACAGACTGCGCTTAAGTCTGCATACTCTTCCTGTATTATCCTCATAACCCTTCGGTTGCTTAATGAATATGGCTTCGTCCAGACTTCCATAAAGAAATGCTGTCGACACGTCAAACTGGGTCAAGTGCATTCTTTCTTCAGCTGCGATACTCAATACTGTACGTATAGTTCCCAATTTAGCTACTGGGCTATATGTTTCACTGTAATCAATGCCCTGAAGTTGACTGTAACCCTTGACGACAAGTCTTGCCTTGTACTTGTCGATGCTGCCATCTGGATGAGTTTTAAGTCTGTAAACCCACTTACATGGTATTGCTCTGGCTCCAACTGGCAAGTCGGTCAGCTCCCACGTTTGGTTTTCCTTTAAAGAACTCATTTCACTATTCATGGCATTTTTCCAGTTTAGACTATCCTTACTTTCAACTGCTTCTTCAAATGTCATGGGAGTATCACTCTCATTTATAAATGATTCTGCCTCCATGATGTAATCCTCAAAACGTTTGGGTTTCTGAAGAAGTGATCGGTCTCTAAGCTGTCTGGATGGTATGGGTTCAGCATCTTCCTCTTCGTCAGTCTCAGCATCACTGGTTTCTTCTTCCTGACACTTCAGATCTTCCTTACTTTCTATTTGCTCCTCTTCATTCTTTCCCTGGTTCGTCTCTTCCTCTACTCTGTCATGCCCCTCTACTTTGGCATGCAAGGATGGTTTAGTGGGGTCGTTACAAGTGATGCCTGGTCTTTCCTGAAAGATCACATCTCTGGATAGAATCACTCTATGATCTTCCTTTATCCAGATTCTGTAACGCTCGTCTCCATCGTATCCCACTAGGTAGCCCTTAATAGCTTTCCTATCCATTTTCCTCCTTTTTTGAACCGGAATATGAGCAAAACATGTAGATCCTACTACACGTAAGTGCTTCAACCTGGGTTTCTTGTTAAGCCAAAGCTCATATGGACTCACATCTTCTACTGATGACTTTCCAGTTCTGTTGAGAACATATATGGCTGAACTTACTAATTCTGCCCAGATTGCTTTAGGGAAGTCTGCTTCAGGATTTGTGTACTTAAATGTTCGGGCCATTTCGACTATGGTGCGAAATTCTCGTTCGCTGCTTCCATTTTGTTCTGGAGTATAAGGTGAAGTCAGTCTCTGGGTTATTCCTTTAGAACGCAGAATTGTACGAACACCTTCGTTGTTAAACTCTCCACCGTTGTCACTGAGGAATTCTTTTATTTTATGTCCAACATTTTCGGAGTGACTAATCATGTGTTCTAACATGTTCTTAACCTCTGACTTTTCCTTCAAAAGGTAACCATATCGAAATTTTGTAAAACTATCTTTAAATACTAGTAAATACCGTTTCTTTTGGAAAGACATATCAAAGGGTCCACAAACATCAGCAGAAATTAGCTCACCGGGCCTAGAAGCCTTCATCCTTGTACCGAATGGTAACCGATGTGCTTTGCCATAAATACAAGGCTCACAAATTTCTTTATCCATATTTACACAGATTCCGAGTTCCTTTTCTAAAACCCTTTTCACATGACGTTTATCTTGGTGACCCCACCTTTCGTGATATAGTTGTAACTGTGAACTGTCCACAATAGCAGTGTGCACCTCGTTAGGTACAACTGGCTCAAACTCTGCCTTAAATAATGTACCGTTTACTTTTCTAGATCCTTTCAGCACTACTTGACCATTTACTCTCAATCTGCACTCTGTAGAAGTTGACTCAAATATACTATTTGGGTTTTTATCCTGGGAAGCAAGGACCGAAAACAAATTTCTACTAATGTTAGGCACTAACCATACATCTTCTAAAATGCTCTCGTGGTACTTTCCATCCATAGTAGTTTTAACTTTAATCTTGCCTTTCCCAAGTGCAGCCAACGTTTCTTTTCCAGCAGCTTTTACGCCACACGGATTATTGAACTTGACAAAGTCCACAAAGTATGAGGAACTGTTAGTGACATGTCTCGTGGCTCCATTATCAATCCAAAACGTTGAGTCGGTGTTGGTCTCGGCTGCATAGGCTTCCTCGCAAACGGACATCAGTATACTGGTTGCCGACACTGCATTTGCTTGGCATTTGCTCTTTGCTGGTCTTCCGTCAGCAATCCACTGGCTGCAATCCTTAACCCAGTGGCCTTTGCGTTTACAGTAATTACAAGTATCTCCTTTCCTCGACTTGTTTTTAATTTTGCTATCTTGTCTTTGTCTTTCTTGTCTTGCCACTACAAGTGCTTCCTGAACAGCTTTGCTACTGTCTTCAGTCTTTATGAAATTTCTCTCAAACATACTTAACTGCACAGCTAACTCTTCAAAGGATTTCTTGTCCTCACTTGACAACAACATCCAACTTGATTTGAATGTCTCAAAACTACTTGGTAAAATATGTAAAACTTTGCATACTAGCATTAAGTCTGACAATTTACTTTCTTTCATGGACTGAAGGCCGTTGTTCAACTCGTTCCATAAACTTCTAAGCTTAGCTATGTGAGTAGAAACATCGTCTCCTTGCATCCATCTAAAAGCAAAAAATTCCGTACATATTTTAAATAACTGATCTTTAGAGCTTGCTTCAAACTGTTGCCTTAATGCATCAAATGCTTGATAAGCTGTATCTTGGTCCATAATTTTCTGATAAACTATGTCTGTGACAGTGCTTGTGATCATGGACTTGGCGTAGCTATTGGCTTTGCGGTAAAAATCGCTCTCTTTTTTGTGTTGCTTTTTCTCAGCTTCTGTGGCTTCTGCAGCTAAAGGCTCTGGCTTCTGCAGTTTTCCATCTATAACATCGAGTGCTCCCTCGTGATAATCCAACACGTCGCGAATTTTATGCTTCCATACTGGCCAATCTTTCTCGCCCGTCAACGGCCTTATGTGCCGGCTAAAATCCATTTTCAGCTTTAAACTTTTGTAACTAAGTCGTAACCAACGTTGCTAGAAAGACGTTTTACTTACGCTTCTTTCCGCTCTGACTATCAGCTCAACAACAAAACTTGCTACGACGAGCCGCCTATCTCTTTTCAATGACGGCTAACTTTCGCTATCTCCCGCAACTAAGCAGTACAGCGTTCACTAACTATGTCGTACCTTTAATGGTGGATTCTATATCACTTCTTCCCGCATCTACGCAGTACGGTGAAAACCGGCCATGACGACAACTTTTTCCGAGGAGTACATCTGCCTTAAACTATCTTGAAGAAGACCTTAGTCCTTGTCTACCTGCGCAAGTTGAGCTCGTACTATAACCCATAACCTTTTATATTTTAAGCTAGCACAACTATGCTAAATTAGCAGAGATAAAAAAGGCACAACGCTTACTTCATAGCTTTATTAGAACCGACTGATTTTTAATTTCTTAAGTCTCGTAACAATACATCACGCGTACAATAATGTTGCCATCCATGGCGGAATATATTAAACAAAAACAACTAACACTAGACGTTAACACTAGTACATTATTTTCTTTAACATATTAGCAGAGATATCAATGTCTTGATGAGGTATGTGACCACAAATTTTTTAGTATACCAACAAAACTTTAAAGCAAAATATCTCGAAACAAGCTCTTTGTTACTCCCCTCCTTCTTCCACTTTAATTTTTAAGTCTTTAAAAATCTGATTGATCGGGTTTACGGGGGGGGGGGCTGGGGGAGCAACGCCTCCAAACTTTCTCGTGATACTCAACTTTTTGTACAGTAAAGGATGTTTTCAATACAGTCATACCCCTCTCCAAAATCTTTAGCTTGCTTCACAAGGCTTTTCTCCTATATTCGCCCATGTTAAAATCAAAATATATTCGTCAATTAAAATATAGCTTATGCAAGTTTTAAAAACGTCTCAAAAAGTATCAAGCTTTCTCACCAAACCATTTTGAGGGCAATTTCATTCAACCCATCGGCTTATTCACCTGCCCTAATTTGTGCTCCACCTCAAGACGTTTACCACCGGTATAGACAAACAAATTCGACCTTCTCACGAAGTCACCGGAGCACGTTTGCTGTCCCCCCAAAACTATCGGAAAGCCGATGGCTGAATCGATTGTTACCTCTGACAAGCAGAGGCCGCTCCGAAAGAAGCACGCCACCCAGAAAATGATTCGAAATGCCCCGATAAGAGTGCGGTCTGCAATTGGCAAGTTAGGAAAAGCAACAACTAAACGTTAGCTTAAAAGTTTAAGGTATATCGATCGGTGAGGCATTATGGAGGAGATATTTGTATGTCGTTATTGCGTCTTTTTAAACGCTTCGGTAACTTGTTGGGGGAAGTTTGAGAGAGGAAAAGACGGTATGGAACAGGAGTTGTGCTTACTTTTTTATTTTTCATGGGTGTATTGTAAGAAAACTATATAACAGTTTTGTGCATCATTGGGTTCCGTTGTTTGAAGAAGCTTGGCCCTTCTATGAAATTTTATACAGAAACGTGCTTAAGAACGATCAATATCATTTACGTTCGAGGTTTATTTTTAAGTTACTTATATCAGGCACAAACTAAATCAGTTGAAAATTGTATTTGTAAGTATATCAGTTTTGAATGGACAATTATCTGTTTTTATCTGTTTACAAGGATTATTTCAAAGCTAGTTTATATTTCATTATAAATAAATATTTGAATATAAACTGAAAAAAATTACAAAATTGTTTTTTAAGTAAGCTTCAAAATTTATGAATAATTTTAAAGAACCACCAAAGAGAAAATGAGGTAACAGAAGAAAGATCCCTTGGTAGAAGAAAGAGAAGGGGAAATCCAAATGTTCTCAGTAGTGCGTTTTATTTAGTTTATTTGACACAGCATCCGTTTCTATAGGATCATTCTCTTATTGAAACAGCAGAGAAAGGTTGTTAGCAAAAATTTTATCTAAGGAAAGCTAAGAAATCCAATAATAGTCCTTTTCAACATTCGAACTCTATCCATTCAACAAACTCCATCTAAGGGAGCATCTTTTCTGTACCTTCCCTACGGACCTTTCGTCAAGCGCGGGGGCAATCAAATTAAACCCTTCACAAAATCAACACAGACCCCCCTTTAATATAAGAGCCTCAATTGCCTTCCAACCTGACCTTTCTCGTTACTTAAGCACATTTGCGATTCTCTCCCGCTATACTATTTCTCTTCCAAACTGCTCCTATGCGATTTCTTCAGACATCACCATGAGCCTTCCTTTCGCTTTTTCTCCTATTCCTTTTGTTGCGTACAGTAGTATAGCGAGCCGGGTTCCCGAAGGATTATTTGTTTTATCCCCGTAAACTCTTCTTGGAGAGAGAGAAAGGATCTTGTATCCGCGAAACGAGGCTTAAACGCAAAGAAGGGAACATGTTTCCGAGAAGAATTAAATTAGGTTCTCGAGTAATTTTCTCGAGAATGCAGTAATGGAGTGGCCGGGTGTGTATTTATAGAAGGCAGTTTTGGTGGGATTCCGTTGCTTGAAATTGCGGATGATCTTGGGTTTATATTCCCGCGGAAAGTCTTAGTGGTCGAAAGGATGGGTTGGGTTTGGTTGATGGTTTTGTGTCTCGCAAAATCGGGTATAAAACGGCTGAGGGTGATAAAAGAGGGATTTGATGTAAATTTTTTGTGAGGTTGTAAAGAGGGGTGAAGTTTTGGTAATGCAGTATAGGCTTGTGGCGGCGCTAGTGTCACCCCGAGCTTATAGCTTAGGGGGTTAACCACAGGCTCGATATCTTAGAGTTGATGGAATGATGAAAAAATTTCGAGGTGGAAAAGGTCAAAACCATTATAAAGAGTGTTAATTCTTAAAATCAAAGTTTGCAAGATGTCACTGTTTCGCGTTTTTACCTACAAATATGGAGTGATTAGGAACATTTACAGATAAAAAATGTAAAGTAAATCGTACATAGTACTGAATCGTATGCTTACTATTGAAAGAAAAATTTCATTCATAACCGAAGATTAAATTTTCAAAGTGTAAATTAAAGCTTTTCTTCTTGAAAACTCTTATAGCCTCTTTTCTTTGAACTACAACAACAATATTTATTATAATTTTTGCATTGTTTAATGATGCATTAAAAAAGAAAAAGAGGAATAATAGTGGAATCCTTAATAGAGGAATATTAGTATCCTGCATGTAGCATAGGAAACATGTTAACTCAACTCAACTCAACTTAATGATGCATCATTAAACAATGCAAAAATATATAATCTACACATTTTAAAAAATGCATCTCATCTTATCAAGGGATAATTATCTACGACTTTTCATAATTGTTTTCAAACCTTTACAAAATTTTGTGCCTAACCAATGCAGCCATCCGTTTTTTTCTCTGATAATTGCTTCGCATTTACTTATGAATGAAAGAGTACAGCTGGACAGCAATGTGACAGATTAGTGGTGGGCTTGGGCGTGGCGAGATTCCACCTCGTAGTTATTTCCCGGGAACCACTTTCGAAATGGGATTTGTGCCTTTGCATCACTCTTTCGCTAAGTATCTCAACCTAGAAAACAATGACAAATAAACGAAACCTTCCGTTCCAAATCTGTTTCCGGTCATTTTAGTGGAGTTGGGCTGTGTGTAAAGCTTCCTATAATTTGGAATGTGCGAAAATTGAACTTGTGGTTTTCGATTGAAATTTGGTAGTATCTATTTCTCATGGCCTAATATTAAAGCTTACTATAACTTACTACTTAACTTCTTACTAACTTACGATTAAACTTATTATTTACTTACTACTTAAGTTACTACTTATTTACTACTAATCTTATTATTTTATAGTTACTACTTATTTACTACTAAACTTGTTATTTACTTACTACTTAAACTACTACTCACATACAAACGTACTTGCTACTAACTACTTACATACTTAGTACTTAAAATACTACTTACTTAATGCTAAAGCTTTCTTACCTCAAATTCAAATACATTTTTCCCTCATTTATTTCTTTTTTTAATTATGCTGAGTTAATAAAGCTAGTTAAGGTTACTACTTAAAAAAGAACCACATGTTTTTTCGTATAACAACTCCTAAATTTCACGGATTAAATTATGACTGCATCTGGAGATTTCCCATTTTCACCATACCTGCACATTGAGAGCTTACTTATAATTTATGTACATATTTAGAAATAAAACATAGAATCTTTTGTTCATGTTATCTAGTGTTTTAAATAGTTTATGAGCAAAAGGTATTCACTCAAGGTGACAAAAAGAATAAACTTGTACCTCCCTCTTGGCTATTATGAATTAAATGTCAGAATTTCAAGGTTACTTCATATTCGCAAATGACTAGGCGTACCGTAAATTGAATGAGGTTTAGCGGAAATCCAGTTTAACTCCCAGCCCTGTCATTAACCCACAAACTGAAACAAAGGACTGCTTGATGAATGATGAGAAAGGGGCGATTAGTTATTCTTTCAATGTGGGTTTGCTACGCTCTTTCAACAGTCGAAACTCCATACAAATCCATTTGTATCCGAAGACTCCTAAGAAAAAAGTAGTGTGAATGTCAAGTAGTAGTTTTTTGCAGTTTTTGATACAACGAGGCAACGTATAGTGATAATCTTAAATGCTGTTTAATGGGTGTTTTACTTACAAACATTATAGTTAAGTCAGGTAAACTAACTTTTTCATGATTGACTTTTTGAGTTTCTGTCAAGTTATTAAGTATTTGACTTTACCTCTAAACTGCATGAAAGATTAGTATGTAAAAACTAGCTACATTTCATGGAAAAGATATTATAAAAGAATTTTTGGAAATCCTAACTTGGAAGGGGAAAAAATTTTCAACTCCTCAGTAAAATCTGAGAAAAATGACTTAACATTAAGACGAGGATAATCTTAACCATGTTAGAATTGCACAGTTGTTGCAACATATAATTTCACTTTTAATAAAATTTTATTAAAAGGATTGTTATAATTAAAAATCTTAAAATCTTTTGAAAATTTAGCCATAATTTTTATTGTCTTTGTATTACAATGTGAAATTCCTTTTATTGAATTTTGGAACAATTACCTACGACTAGTACTATTAGGTAGTTAACTCCTTTGCAAAGAGTTATTATAAAATTATAAAAAAGATTTTAAATCCTTGTAGTATTTTCCTTGAAAATTTCTTCATATTCATTCTTTGAACTAGAAAAATTATTTTATCTTGCTTAAAATAACAGTTAAAATAATTATAGTTTAAGTTAACGGGATATAATATAATTATATCGTTTTAGGTGAATTTGAAAGTAAGTAAGTAACTATTTTCTATATTTCATCGTTATTTCAAGCGGAATGTCTAACTCCTATTTGCTGAATACTATATTCTTTTATCCAGTGTTTCATTTGTAGTAATATTTTCTGCTTCATATTGACGTCATTTTGGCTGTTGACGTCACCTTGACGTCATTTGCTCTACAAACTCTCTTTATTCTCATCTTTTAGTCTAGGAACTCATAAAATGTTCCCTTTGAACAACTCGTCGCTGTATTTTGGTTATATGGTATGAATTAAATATAAGGTAGAGTTATAAATAATTTATCTTTAAGTATTGAATTTTCCTGGGTTAAATTTAATTTTGCTACATTTTATCTTGCGATTTAAAAAAAGTCTGGCGGAAATTAGTTTATAAAGTAACATCGTTTGAAAATTACGTACAAGGATTTAAGTCGCAAAACATAACATAATGGATTTAAGTCATGTAGTAGTTTATTTGAAATATGAGATCACTCATTTTTCATTTGCAAATAAATTAGTAAGCATAGCAGTACAAACTTTTATAGGAAAAATAATAATGAAGATTAATGTAATAGCTGGGATTGTTACACATAGTAGTTGAGAAAATAGTAACTGTGCTCTATATTCCTGAGATGATGATGTACTAATATAAATAACGATGATATTAGAATAGTAATAAAATGTACTGAAGGTGGTGATAATATAATAAGTAACTTTTTGTAACAATAGAGGTAGCAATAACATTGCTAGAGTTAATTACTTTATTAACTTATTCTGACTGATGAACTTTATTATTTTTCGCATTAGAGATTATCAGATTAGACTCACTGTATTTTAAGGCTGTCTTTAATTCTAACGGGTAGACACATAAGGCCAGAGAAGCTCAAAATCTTGAGTGACGTTCTGCCTACTATTTCGCGTCATCATCGTTTTTTTTTTTTTTTTACAACAGCACAACTACAGTCTGAAGGGAGCGTGCAAGATTCCAGACTGGAGTTGCGCTGTTGTCCAACGAGTGATGATGACGCGAAATAGTAGGCAGAACGTCACCCAAGCTTTCCTATACACTTTTATTATATTTTTTAAATTTCCTAACCAAATAGCTTTCCCAAAAATGTCCCCATCTCTCTAACTTTCCATTTTCCTCTACACTCCGCAAAAAAAAAAAAAATGTTCATAAAAACCGAGCACCCCATCAAGCGTCGAGTTCCGAACACAACAACGCTGATGACACTCGCCGTTATCTCCTATGCCTTTTAACCATCCCCGCAAACTAAAACAGATAACATTACCAACCGCCCCTCGTTCCAAACATCATCCCCTTTGACTCATCGAATCGTCTGCGCTCACGGAAAAAGCCGTTCCCGAGCGGGATAAGTGGGAGGAGAACCTCCCCTTTGTGTCCATTGTTTTGTCTCGTTTGAGCTCTGTAGGGGGAGTTCTGTTGAAAAGAGTCGTTGCTGCTGATTTGGGTGCAAATTAGAGCGATGAGGGCTAATTAAATGAGTGGGATTGTTGGAGTTGAAGAGTGCTGCTTCATTTTTGTCTGAAAGATGATGAGCATAGTAGCGGAATGAAGATGTTGTGGATGAAGGAAAATATTTGGGTGGGGTCTGTGATTGGTGTAGTTTTTTGTTGGTTGTAATTTTTAATATTTAATGTTAAGTATATAGAAATGGTATGTATAGAGGGTATGGAATATAAGTATATAGAAATGGGAAAATGTAGGAAGAAATAATCTCTTGAGAAATATTCAGAAACTGCTAGAGAGTAGGAAAAAGTTTTATTTTTAGATTTTGGTCAGGAATAAGATTGTAATGCATTTTTATTATGTGCTCTCTTAATTGTGTAAGTTTGACATTGTTATTAATATTTGCGTTTGACATTACTATTTTTAGGTAGTAATTTGTAGCGAGATATAAGTGTTTCATCTGTCTCATAGGCATTAACTTCTTCTTCATAAGCTCAACAGCCTTTTGCAGGCCAAGGCTGACTCGCAGATTCTCCTCCATCTGGCCCTATAGGCATTAACACTGACAGTTATATAATGCTTTGACATTAAAAAAAGGAGAAAATTTGGTATGTTCAACTGATCATTCATAAAGTTTAAGCAGACTTATGCTCGAATATACCCCAATTCAATTCTGTTAAAAATGATTTCCTTAAGAACAATTTTAAATACTTCATATGACCTCAAAATCTTAGAATAATTTTAACTTGTAATAAACCGTATCTTTCTGCCATTGACTCTATTTAAAGATAGTAAATAGGCGTGTCCCACTTTTTTGCGAACTAAACCAGTGTTATCGTCCATAAGGTTTCATACTTCAGCTTTTTATCCCCGATTCACCTGACAAGTGCCTCGCATTATCTGAAATCTGATCGTGCATGCAGCCCCCCACATAAACATTTTACCTTGATGGCTTCAAGGCTCCCATTTCAGTGATCGAAACCACCACTCTGAACACTTAATTACCCCCTAAATAATTAATCCCCTCTCGTGCTTCTGCATCTAAATGAACATCTCAACCCTACTCCCTGCAGCCATCAATCGATCCTTCAGCTCTATCGCACATTCTAAAACCGTGCACCCCATTGAAGAAGCTCAGACGATAACGGGGGTCTGATGCGTCCGGTCCCCGACCATAGAGTCGGGAGGAATAGAGTTCACGTCGGACATCTTTTCTTGTCCTCATAGAATCGACCTTGGCATCTACTGGTCAGATTAGTATTAACCACAATATAATTAAACACTACTTGAAACTCTTTTATAAAAGGTCTTTAAGAAGTTGTACTCGTAGTGATTATAAGACATGCCAATTTCATTTTCAAATATCAGTTGCTAAACAACGACTGTATTTCATAGATGTAGTAGTATATGTGGTGTTCTGTTATATGTTATTGTTATATTAGGGCTATGTGATAAACCGGGCATTATTTATAATGCCCGGATTTATCTCTTTTCCCGAAACATTCACGAATTCATAATTATCCAAACCGAATGAGAAATGTTCTTTTCTCTCCTATTTAGAAACACTTTGAATAAAAATCTACACCTAAAATTACCATTTAAACTGTTTCCCTTTCATTTCCATTGTTTTTAACTCATTGCAATATAAAGAAAAAAATCCCACTCGAATAGGAAAAAAAAACATTAGCTGTTTGATTTGCCATCATTCCCTTCCATATCAGAAATTCTTTGTCCCTGTACCCCTTGTTTTTTCTGGGAGAAAGAACAATTTTCCTACCCCACTGTTCATTGGGAGGGGGCCCAGGGAGGCACGTGTCCCTTTGTTATAGTTCCACGCACGCGTATATATTTTAATTAGAAATCAGAACAATATTTTCGATGAACAGCCTGTTTTATAGTATGTTCCGAGTATCCATAATTTGCAAACAAATAATGGCACCATTACCAATAAAATCATTCTTTCTATGAGACCTTCCATATCTGCCACTATCTTTGTTGACCACCCATGGTTTCAACCGATTCGCAATCTAGCTGATACTATCCCTACAACCCTAACCCTTTGATACCCCACTCTTTCCCCGACAGCTGGGCATCCCCCTCCTCCGTAATATTTGCTTTTCTTGTTTGCTTGTTTCCAGGGGGAATTCCTCCTACTACGGCAGGAGAGGCCCTTCGGAATAAATGAGAGGGGCCCCTTTGTCGGGGGCCCGGTGGTTCATGGGTGGGTGGCGAATGGGGCGTTGGGTGGAAAGGGGGGTTTAATTTTGGATAGGGGGTGAGAAGGCTGCCACGTTTTTGTGGGTGGGGACCAGTGGTGCCGATTTGCTATGCCTGTATGAAAAATGAATTGGCAAAGATTTTTTTTCATGAAAATTATTTTTTTCAATCATGTATTTTTTGTATGGAACCATTTAATCACGCTTGGGCAGCGTTTTGAATCAGAAATGTATTTTTTTTAATTATTCCCTCAGAAATGACAAAAAAAAATTCGAATGTATTTTAAATTGGATTTAGTTTTTGAAAATGATTTAATGTTTTATTTTTAAGATAGTTTCGTGGGATGGCATTCTTACTGGGCTTATTTAAAAGTAGCTAATTGATTTTTTGTCACTAAATCTCTAATGTTTGTTCGTGTTCTTCGTGATCTCTTGGGCCCTTGCCCTAGTTACGTTATTATTCCTAGTTGCTTAGTGCCTGATAATCTTTACTGTCACGACAACTTATGAAAGAGCTCTAAATAGCATCATAAGTGACTAAATTATACGATTACACTTAGCTCACTAACAGATACTATTACTCGTTTTTGAAAAAAGTACTTCATCTGCGCTTAGTTAATTAACTCCTTCTTTTCTTTCTCATTTTCCATTCGTTTTCTCATTTCCTCTTTTGTTATTTTATTACTTCTCTTCTTTTATTTTTTACTGCTTCCTTTTATTCCCATTTTGGTATATCTTTTTTGTCCTCTTGTACCAAGTAGTAGTATTATTTTATCCCCTTAGGGACCATTCTTCACTCACACGTTTAGGTGAGGAGAAGTGAATTTTTGTGACGCTTCACTTTAAAATATATTTTCAATGTTTTGTGGAATGTTAACGGAGACCTTTATTCACTTGATAAATATTTGATTTAACGGAAATAAAGCAACAATTCCAACAAAAAACTGATAACGGGAATAAAATTGATTAATTGAATAAGAATTACTGTGGCATCGCAATGTGGGTATGGGGAGTCACTAAAATTGGACAACCTATGACAAGCAGAAAGTAAGGTGTATATGAAAATTGTGTGAAATATTTATATTCACTTTGTTTCTCTCTTTTTCTATTTCTTTCATTTTTTTATAATCTCTTCATGTTATAAAGTTCCATCTTATTATAACTCTATCTTCTTATTGTCACCTTAAATATCTTTTCTCCTCCTATTTTCTCGCTCTCATTTTTTCCCTCTTCTCTTATTTTTCTCTTATAATGTTAAAAGGAATTAACTCAAATTATAAACATGGAGGTCATAAAAATAAGAATACTTTTCATGTAAGAAATATATAATCTAATTTATACTATATAAAATATTTAAAACTATAAATCTTTTTTAATTTGGGATTTCCCTTTGAATTTTAAAACTTAATTCTCCGACATTAGAACTTTCATCTTTTAGATCGTCCTCAAATAGTATTTTTTTAAAGTAAAAAAAATAATAAATGTGTGGTTGAAAACTACGAAGCAGGGTTACATGCATATATCGGCATTCAGGCTCTTTTTTTAAATCTCCTCTCCTAAATATGGCCTTCTTCTTCTAGCTTATCTTTATTCTCTCTTGTCCCCTCTAAAACACAATAATTTACATCCCAACATTAATTACATCTCTGTATGCGTCATATTTCTGCATTATAAATCCCCTTTATTAATTTAAAAGTCATTTTAAACCTCAGGCAAAAAAAAAAACCTTTTCATCGCGCTTAGAAAAACTGCTAAAATCGCAATTGTGCTCTATCAACCACACCTAAAGAATGAAAGAAATGTCGGCATAAGGGTCATTTGTCCAATGATCACTGAAGCGGCAAAGGAAACCTCCTTTTCTTGTTCCGAGACACAACCGTGTTTACTCTCATAGTTCAGTTCATCGGTTCTTTTTCAGTCTTCATTGTTCCAGGGTTTTTTTCCAAGTTCAAACCGGTTTTTTTACCAAATTCTAATAGTTTTTCTAATCTAATCTTTCATTTTAATTTAAACTTGGAAACGTGGAAAGTTTTTGGTTGGGATCAATAAACTAAGCATTCCATGCTCGAGTTATGTATGAAGTTGTGTTTTGATGTCAGGTTTAGTTGTGGATTGTTGTTAAAAGTTTTGAATATACCTAGGTTATTTCTGCAGTCAGAAAGTATTGCATGTTAGAGATTAAAAAATCCCTTTAGAATTATTTTTTATAGAAAAAAAGTTTAAAGGAATTTTTAATTTGCCAACTAAAGCTTTTTTTATATGTAAAAAAAGTAGTAAAACACTATTTGTAATAAAGTTTTAATTATGGTTTTCTAAACTCTTTCTTTGAAACTTTAACAGCATGCATTGAAAGAAAGACATGTTTCGAACTCATCTAAAAAATTATTTGAAGCCCTAACTGAACATCTAAAGAAAAGTTAAGTTATAGTTTCCTTAAGGAATCTAAATAATAAAGTCTGATTAAATGTGATTTTTCAAATTCCCTTAATTTACTACTTTAAAGTTACAAGTTTAAAACTAATTAAAGGAAATAAGTATAGAATTTTAAAAATGTGAAACATAATTTTCTAATGGAAGAATTTATAAAAAATAAATAAAGTTTTTTAACAAACATATGGACATTATCTTGATAGTAAGATCTGATATGGAAGATTGGCATTCTCTGTCCCATCATTCCCTCTTTTAACATTAAAACAAAATTAATCCTTCATAACTTCTTGAACTTTTACTGGATTTAACTATTATAAATCATTTAATAATCATTCTTATGAGAAGACAATCACAAAGAAGTTACTACTTCCTAATATTAAAACTATTAATCTTGATCAAATGAATCATTAAAAATTAATCCATCAGGAAACAACTTGATCTCGAAACAACTTATACTTTCAATATAATGAGCGGTTGCTGACTTCCTGGATAGAGAAGCAACACTAATTTGTTTTCTGACAGCGTGGATGCCACAGAATGGCAGGAGGTGACATAATGGTTGACGTTGACAAAAGGAACTCCCTGAAAGTACTAGTAGCGTTATTGACGGGGTACGCAATTAATTATAGTATTCTTTTCCGAAATACTTCCTGTGTGTTTGTTGTTCGTGTATTCAAATATTCAATAGCATTCGTCTTTAAATATTATAGTGAATCAATTAACATTAAGGATTTAAATATTTATGAAATCGTTAAGAGATTCTATTATTAATAATAATATTTAATATTTATTAACCAAAATATTTTTTTACAAACATGAGAACATATGTTACACCTAGGGGACTCATCCTTTTTTACTATTATCTGATAAATTAAACCTATTTTTGTCTACTGGAATTTGCAAGTTTCGAATTTATTTTTATAAAACTGAGATTTAGTAAACTTTATAATAGGTTTTAATTCTGTAACTGCAGCTCTATAAGCTGTTTTAAACATGTGATCCCATGGATATTTCCTACATTTTTTAAAAAGCCTTTCCTTCCGTTTCAGTAAATGTAATATTTCATTAATCATCCAATTCTTGCAATGCCTTCGAGGTACTTACAATTGAATTAAATATTACTTCAATAATATTATTTGAATTAAATATTACTTTTAAAAAATTCGGTAAAAAAATATGTTATTTTTCTCTTTGTATATTTTAATTAAGTTTGAAATCTTTAAACGATTTTATTATTCATTCTTAGAAAAGTTAATGCATGAGAAGATTATACGGTATTTAAATGATGATAAGTAATTGTAAGATTTATACACCTTCACACTTCAAAACAGTATACAAAGTTAAATCTTCAGCATGTTGAAACAAAACTATTAATTACGTCATCTCAGATCATAAAAACACTTCACTGCAATTCTTAACCTAGATCATTTATTTCGCATTCCCTTATTCTGTTGTTTTTCTTTAAAAAGTCTCAATCAGGAAACATAAATTAACATGTCTTCCATGCACTTTAACTTTCTTGTTCAACTACAGCAAAACTAGGTTACACTGTACAAATGGAACTTCTAAATGTCAACCACTATTGATTTACGGTAGTGAAACTTTCTAGGAGGACTGTCACACAAAAAGCGTGCTTCTTTTGGCAAGAGACTTTTGGAGAATGCTCCGAGTTGTGCTGACATATTTGGAACTCTGTCAGTTTTTGGAATGTCTGGACGGACCAAGGAAAACAATGGAATCGTAGCAGTCGTTTTGGAAAAAGAAAGTTGTTTTAGTTGAAAGAATATTTTCATTTCTTACAATGTATGAAACAAGAGTTTTGTCTAGACAATTTTCAATGAAAGTTTCATAGAGATGTATTGATAGTCTAGCCATAACAGAAAAAGTGATTAAAATTCTGCTGCGAAAAATTGTTCAGTAAAAGCAACTGTATAAGCAATGAAATTTAACTTCTTGATCTTTTGACTTTAAGATTAAAGTATAAACTTCAAGTTTCTTATTATATTTATTCAAAAATTAGGTAGTTTTCTTCACCAGAAGAAACTCGAGGTAAAAGTTACATTGAAATATACATTTTACATCAATATTGAACGAAAAGCATCAAAAGGTCATGTAAAATAAAGATAAGTAGATTTGTTAAACTTTAAGTTTGAAGTTGTTCTTTAACACCCTCTACAGAAAATTTTTCTTTATGTTTTCCTTATACAATAAAAATATTAATTACAGTACAAACTGCTATGTAATACCTAAAGAATTACTATTTATTATAAACTGAAGCGCTTCTTATTTCGGTATGGGGTGTATTCGGATAGATTAGAATTAAAACTTTTTAAATCCCGAATTTTAAAACGCCTATCTATTTGTTACAGTAAACAAATACCTATAAACAGATAACATTTCTTCAAAACTATATTATATTGATATATTTTTATGTGTTTTTATACTTTACAAATTTATTAAAATGTGAAAAATTGACGCTTAGTTACTTTAATTGAATAATTGTCATTTATTTTATCAGAAACAGATGAATGTAGAATGTTTCCGCTCATATTTAAATACTTTTATTTCAAGTGTTTTTCTCAATCGAGCCCTATATTTTAGCTACTGAAAAAACTATATAAAGGCATTTGTTATTTACAATGTTAGAAAACCTTAAACTATTACAGAGTAATTTGAAATTTCCTTACAAAATAGCTTGTTACTCACAACGGGCGTTTTCCACATAAACTGTATTTGAGGTATTCTAATTCAGGTTGGTATTCTCTGCGTCATATTTACATTTCAAATTTTAGCATACACATAGAAATTACTTTAATGAGGAGATTTGTGAAATAAAGTTTTACGACTAGCAAGAACACTTAAGTTCAAAGTTTAAAATCAAATGAATATATTCATAGTCTGGTGTAAGATACCGTTTTTTATTATGCTGATGTTTGGATTGCCTTTATAAAAATTTATTTTTAATCCGTAGGTTTTATCATTCATGAAATTGTTTAAGCTTGATTTTATTATTTACTACATCTGCAACTTATTAATTCATCAAATAAGTTATTTTAAATTCATCCAAAAATTCAATATATTTGATTAAAAACAATTATTTAGGACTTTAATCTTTATAACCATCATCATTCAACAAGGCTAAAAAATATGTTAAGTTACTAAAAGAATAATATTACATGGAATTCGATGTTTGAAAACATGATTATATTGCTATCAGAGCAAAAATTAGTATGTTTCCCTGTTACAATTAAAAAAGGGTACCACAAATGTTCGGTCAGAGGAGAATCCAGGGGAATGGACTATGGAGCATCCTCTAAAGTTACACCATTTTCCAGAGTTTAATTAAAATACCTTCACCGATTTGAATTTAATATCTGTACTTTCACGGGGGGGAGGAAGGTAATAATAAGGAAATTAGTATTTTCTTTAATAAAAACAACTTTTTTTAACTCTATTAAAATTTGAAAAGTCATTGCAGTACAAATGTTTTGGAAACTCAGTCTGTCAGTCAGATAAAAATCCTAGATTGGCTATCGCTACTGACCTTTAACTATATAACTGTTATAGCTCTCTCTTCTTCGGCCTATTCCCCTTAAATTTCCATTTGTCCTCGAACCTACCCCTTTCCACCCCAAATAGCCTCAAAAGGCCACCCCGAACCAGACCCCAATCTCTTCCGAGGGCCACTTGGTCCCCATTATCCCCTTCAAGACCCCAGACTGAGAGATCCCCTCCCATAAAGGTGCATCAGTGCCTCCACTCACCCATATAATGAACCCGGCCGACTCATTTCCGACACAGACCTCGGAAATGGAGCCGGAAAACCTCCCTATTCGGGAAGAAGGACGAATTGAAAATCGGTTTCGGTGTTTTGTTATTATTTTGCTCTCTCTGGGGAGAAAAAGTTTCATCACGGGGAGCATTGATTGTTTCTCTTCCGCCGGTCGTCTTAATTTGGTTTCTGGCTTTGGGGTGTAATGCGTTCTTGTTTATGGGGGGATCGGATCGTAAACCCTTTTGGGGTGGCTGGTTAATTGCGTTGCACGTTATCGCTGCCTTTTCTCTCAGTTGTTATTGTCATGTAAGTAACATAGTTTTGTAAGGTTTCACTTATTTGCTATATGGTATTATGTAGCCGAATTATTATTTTAGAGGTGAAACTCTTTGAGCTACCAAATGATATTCAATCAAAAGTAAACTAAAGGTTCATTCAGACTGTTTCACTTTCACTGTTCATTCTGAGTTATTCATTCTTGTGTATCGCTTAGTTTCCATAGAAAAGGGAAGGACTAGAGAATAAAAAAACAATTGTATGCCCTTCACGTGTAGGCAATATTTTAATTAGACAAAAAGTTTTACAAAATGTACTAAACGGACACACAAACAGTATAACCTCTCTAACAAGTAAGAAAGAACGAGTTAAATATTCTGGTGTTTCAATCAAAAAGTGTAATTGATTCAGTTCAAATCATAACATAAACACACATAAACTTCATTAACTGTTTAAACATTCTTCTGCATATTGTATGCTGCTATTGAAGTATGAATTTCTCTTTGGTTACTTTTGGAATATTTTTTTAATACAAGGGTGAAAAAATCTGAAATCCCTCTCATCATATTCGCGCAAACCTTTTTCCAAACAAAAGAAAATAGTTTAAGAAAGTTATACACACTTGATAATCTCCGCCAGTATAAAAGAACTAACTCCCCTTTAACAAAATACTCAAATCCCCATTTCCCTCCAGCTTTACAACAATATCATCATTACCCAAACACACCCAAATTGTTTTTCCTTTCCGCCATAAGCAAGGGCCATATACAGAATAGTGGCCTCTGAAGCCCGAACCCGTTATTTACATGACCGCCTACACAACAAATCTCCCGGGAAGGACGTTGGAAGCCCGATCCCGGATTTCAAATCTCCGGATTTGTCCCGGGCTCTAAGCAGATTCGGGATCTCGATGATTTTATTCTCGAACAGTTCCCCGTTCCGCTTCAAAGTTTCGCGTAACGCCATCAGAAAGTGCCGTTTCTTTTGTTTCGCTGGGGGAGGGGGGTTCACCTTTTATCTTTCCGCCGCTCGGATTTTGTTTCGGTCCGTCTCTTTAAGATCGGATTTGAAAGTAAACCGCTTCCAGTTCTTTTGAAACTACTTCCGAGAATAGCCTTCTAAGACAGGAAAAAGAAACTTGCTACAGAATTTTGTAACTGTCCAACACTGGGCTTTCAAGTACTTACATTGAGGTGGTTATGTTTTAATTTTAAAATACTATCCTTTATTTTATTTTAAGAACTATTTAACATAAAAAAATACAATTCGCAACTATTGATCAAGTATAAAATTAGTTTTTAATTTGCTTAACAAGTACAGTTCTCATAACGAAGTCAATCTAAAGGAGACACTAAACCAATTATTCCCTAGTATAGTAGCACAGCTCATAAATATGTCAAGTTTATGTAACTTCCACTGAAGTAAACGACATTTGACCATCATATGTGACAAAAATTGGATAATCTTGAACGTTTGAGCTGATTTGGTTGTCTTCCTAAGTTGAAGGAATGAGAATACACAACAAGTCTTGAATACTTCACTATAATTGATTACCAATTCATATAATTCCAACTGTGCCATCTATTGTATGCTTGCTTCCTTTCTGTGTAATATACAGCACAACAATAAATATAGCAGTAATAGATAACCTTAGAATGAGGTAGAAGAAATGTGTGAAAGAAAGACCGAGAAAGAGGAAAGAATAGAAAGAAATTACGGTAATTAAGTTATTAGAGTATGGATAAGAACCAGAGAAAGAGAAAATTATCCAAGAACTTAGCAAGACCATATCCAACTCATCAGTATTGTTAGCCAGAAGTTTCATTGATAGTGTGGAAGAATTTCCGAATAGGAATATCATGTTTTTACGCCTTATTTTTTACTCTATTATTTATCTTTTACAAACTTTATCATTGTATTCCATAGTATTTACAATATCATATTTCTTTAAACTGTGTAAGCTATGTGATGCATTCACTAAATTTTAACGCTTAAACCAACTATACTCTTATTCTTGAAATTTACTGCACCCTTTAACTGTTATCGTAAATAAATTTATGAATAAACACATTACGCAAATATAGAGGTGTTAAACTCAAATTATCTCCCCAAATATTTGATTTAATGCCTGTGTAGTTTATGAAAGATAATAGAGCAAGGTATTAAACTATCCGGGGTTATGTAATAGTTAACGTAGCGAGAGATACACCATGCTGATCAATTATGAGTTCAAGTTACTCCAGTCTATAACTCTACGTCAAAATATGTAAACATAGCTTATCTGTGTTATTTATGTATCTCTCATATAAAAGCCCACGTCACTCACTGACTCACTGACTCACTGACTCACTGATTCTGGAACGCTCGCACACTATGATGCCATCTCGCAATAATAATCATAATCATAATCATAATCAGAAAAATATAAAAGCCCACGTCACTCACTGACTCGATGCCATCTCGCAATAATCAGAAAAATAAATAAATAAAAGTAATTAAAATTATTAAAATTAAAATAATATAATAGCTTTTAAATATCTTTCAAGAAAGTTGGTTTACTTAATAAAGGTTAAAAAGTTACTTTTAGGGAAGTTGGTTTCTAATTCAACAATAATAAATTATTAAAGTTAAACTTCTTATTTAATGTATAATTAATAGGAACTTGAAGTAGTAACGAGCGAAGCTCGCATAAAAGGCTAGCCTAGCTGTAAGACCCGGCTTTGCCGGGTCGTAACAGCTAGTCGTTTATAGTTTGCATTAAAGCGTTAAAATGTTGAATCACAAATTAATGGCAGTTATAAAAGCTATTTCTTGAAATTTCGTGACACTTAAACTTATGATGTATACTAACTGTAGCGACTGATTAGAAACTGACTAAGAAGCAGCTAACAGGAAATGGCAAAATATTAAAGTATCACAATTTAGTTCCTGTACTTAGAAGAATAGTAAATTAATCGTGCGTTATAATGCCATAAGTATGATTTTGAGTCTTTAACAATTTCATGACGTAGATATCTTATAATAACAAGGTAGTGTAATGATAGAATGAACCCAAAATCTTCATAGGAAAATGTAAACCACTACGAATAAAAAGAATACTTTTAAGAACTTTTTTTTAGTTTTTTTACGTATTTTATTTCAAATATTCACTTGTTAGAGAAACATTTTAAGGTAAATAAAATATATCTCCTTTTCTCGCCATTCTGTTTAGACTCTTTGTTTAGTAGTTTCTAGTTTCATTATATACTAGACTTAAACGTTTTTTGCCCCTATGACGTCACTACGTGAAAGGAAAAACTAAGTAAACAGAAAGCCTGTTGGGTTTCTAGGAGGAGTTTCGGTGCACAAATCGTGATAAAAAGACGCTATATATATACATCGGTTTAATAAATTAATCATATTTCCAAATTGAAGTTCTTAATTTCCCTCAAAGTTCAGACACCACGCTGAGTGTTGTTGTCAAGTAACGTTGCAGTCTAGACAGCAACGTTAGTTGACCCTATGACGTCACTTTCAAACAAAGTAGTTTCCATCGAGGTGTTTGAATTTTGAGTGAAATGAAGAACGTCAATTTTAAAATATGATTAGTTTGTTAAACCGATGTATATATAGCGTCTTTTTATCACGATTTGCGTACCGAAACTCTTTCTAGCAACCCAACAGGCTTTGTATTTACCCATTTTCTCCTTCCGAGTAGTGACGCTCTGGGTTCCGGAAACGTTGCTGTCTAGTATAGTATAGCCTTCCTACAGCGAAAACACATTTTGGCGATTTTATCTACTCCCATTCCATGTTTAGTAACCGAAACAATTATGTTTTATCTATTTATTCCTCTGCTACAAATAGAGGCCCACGCCTTCATGCCCATATACAGCCTAACAATCAATATTATACCAAAAAAAAAAAAATATCTCTCCCTCCAAATCACATTTATGCCCTACACAATGTCCATTTATTTCCACCCAGAGACCTTGGCGAAGAAGATCCTAATAGTGGACACCGCTGCTGTACCTATCGAAGCACGAGTATAATTCTTCCATTAAGAGGTCTTAAGATGACAGGGATGCCGTGATATATGCCCGATCGATGGCGACCCCCGCAATCGGATATATTGTTCGGGGACAATCCATTTTGATGGCCTCGGAAACAAATGGCGCTCTAAATCCCGCTGGAAGTTCGCTTCGGAACTTTGAAAACTCGTTTCAAGAATCTTTTTTGAGTTTTTTTGTAGTGTGTGAAGTTTTAATATCTGACGATTTATATGTATTACGGTTTGGGGTTTAGTTTGGATGAAAGAATTTTATTCGATTATTAGGTATTTACGGATTAAGGTCAAATAGAGTAATTCACAGAATAAATGGGATTTGAAAGACTTTGATAACTAAAATTATTAGTGTAGTTAGTGATAGCTAGTTATTTAGAGATAATTATAAAATTTGTGATAGCTAGTGATACTTTTTTTGGATGCTGGTATGGATATTATGAAAGAGTTTCAAATGGAGGAACGTTTTAAGCTATTGCCTAGTGATTAGGAAAAAGTAATTCACAAAACATTTAATCGAACAATATTATTATTGAAAGTTTTAATTCCTTTTTATACAGTGAGGTTGTTACTACTAAACTTATATGAGTTTATAATATGTTTTCAGGTATAGCACCTATTTATCTTTCCGTTTAAATTCTCATGTAGCGAGCTTTCTGACTATTTATACTACTATTACATTTGATTACTTACACTAAAACTTATGGTTTAGTGAAAAATAAAGGTTCTTCAACTTTTTAAGTTCAATGTAATTTTTTTATCCAAAGGGATCTGAGTACTAAAGAAAACCGTATCGTATGATTGAAAGAGTCTTTCAAATTGTATTATTGTTTTGAGGTAACTTGGACTCAACAAACAATCTTTCAACTAACAAAACTAGTTTTCGAATTATAATTAATGTATTTTTTTAATCTTTGAATACGTTAGATTCAAACCGTTCACATCTTTGCAAACTTATTTTAAACCTAATCATAATATTAATTAAAAACTACAGATGGTGTAATTACAACTCAAAAAACTTTAGAGATTAAAAAAGTTTGGAGCTTAGTCTAAATTTTCATCATTTCGTTGATTTAAAACTCCTTCAAAAATTCCTTGTTTGGGGGGTACGTATGATTAAACTGATTAAAACTGGGACATTTTTTCATTTCTTTTCTCATTAAAACAAATGTTCAAAGTAAAGGTTTGAAACTCAGTTTTCTTGCAACCCTGAAAATTTCTTTTAATTAAACTTTTTTATGAGTTTAGAAAAATTGTGTAAGTTGGAAAGAGTACATGTGCGGTTTTTTTTTTGTACTCAGCTAATTTTTTGAAGTGTTAAAAAGCAAACATAAATGAGATACATAATTTTTCAAGGATTTATCTAAAACTCTTATTCTTTACCTTATTCAACTTTTTAAAAATTTATCTTCAGAGATTCTCTTACGGAAAAACTTAATATTATTTTAATAGCAATTATTCCTGTGTGTAATAAAAAAGCAGATTAAAAGGTTGAAGGGTCCTAAAACGCTGTTATAGGTAATTTTATTTTTCAATGTTTGTTTTGCTCAAAATTAACTTTCTTCCTTAATAGTATAGTCATAATTACAAGTATGCATCCTTTCACGTCCGTAATTATTTATTCTTTCATTCAAAAATCTATAAATTTCCTCATGTCTGTGATTATTTTTTTTAAATGTGATTTTGAAATTGCCCTAGATTTTAAATTATTTTATAATACTACATAGTAGACTGCTTATCTTTACTTTTTCAGTTCAAATAATTATTTCAATCTACTCTCATAAACCTTGTTTAGGATTTTTTCCTTGTTTTTTACATGCTTGAGAATTCTTATAATTCAATTAACTTAACTGTGAACTGTTAACTTAACTTAACTGTGTTATGCTGGAAATAATTGAGCTGCCCAGGATGAAAGTGGTATAAGTCCAAAAATGACAAAAGTTGAGTTAAGAGTGGATTTGGATAGAGTTTTAGGTCCTTTATTTAGTGTAGTTGTTTGCAAAGGAAAAAGTACATTTGTTGTAAGAGCGACTCAAAAAATGACTACTAACGCGAACGGCCGTTTTCATCAGGATGAAAGTGGAATAAGTCCACTGCTCCGCTTCGTTCAGTGAATTTGTTTTGATAAGAGGAACCCCAAGGACACTCGCACAACTGCAAAGGCGGGGTCCGTGCGATTATGAAAAAGCGTCTTACTGGAGAAAATTTTATTTTTGTTAACTTTAATTACAAATTTATGGATGACCCCTTTTTGTAAAAATATATCCGAAAATAAAATCCGCGCTTTATTAGATTAGGGGGGAAAGCTTTAATCCTTACCCGTCATGGCTCTAATACAGACACCCCTTTGCAGTCAATATCTTTGTATGTATTTTAACAACCATTCTATATAAATTACAGTATGGTAGTAACTTTAGATATTGATATTGGTTTTGGGATAAAACTAAGTAAAATGTTTTAAGTTTATTTTTTAAAATTTAAAATATTTAAAAATCAAAATTAATTTTTAAAAATTTTTATTGTTGTAAAATATAATTTAATTTTATTGAAATTTCCATTTCCTAACTTTAAATCAATCAATTTGATTTATTGCTCAACTATCTATCATAAAAACGGCAAAGGTTTATAAACGGCGGCAGTCTTGGACGCCATCTTGAAAATCACCCTAATAACAAGTTAAAATGAATTTAATAACCTAGTATAATTCAAACAGTGGCGTACTTTATATCAAATGTCATAAATAAAAATTAGTAAAATATTTTAAATTTATTTTTTTAATTAAAAATTTTTAAAATTAATGGTTAAAAAAGCGTTTATTGTTGTAAAAAATAATTTCATTTTAATTAAATTTCCATTTCCTTACTCAAAATCAATCAATTTGATATATTGCTCAACTATCTATCATAAAAACTGCAAAACTTTATAATCAGCGGCCATCTTGGACGCCATCTTAAAAATCACATCGATAACAAGTTTTTTAAAAAACAAAACCTATTTTAATTTAAACCTTGCTTTAGTTAAAGCAAATAGAACATATGAACTAGAGACATATCAAGCGAATAAAGTTTCTCGGTCGCCATTTTGAATATGACCCCCCAAAATGGGTCGTAAAAATTTTTTCAACAAAATATTCGTAATCTACGCATCAAAATCTATGGAACAGAACATTTAAATCAAACTTTGTACCAACCAGTCGCTTGGAAAGCTATGTTTACTACATCCCAATACCCATCTTCCTTCCCGAAACCCATCAATCTGTCAGGATGAAAGTGGTATAAGTCCATTAAAGCTAATTTAAAGCACTTTCAGTTAAAATTTGATAAAAGTTGATCCGCAGCAAAAATTGTGTCCCTGCCTAAAGACAAATCCACCCCACAAAGTAAAAATATAAGCAATCCTGAATTTTTAGCACATGTTTTTAGAAAACCTTCAATTACACAAAACGAAGTTCAGTGGACTTATACCACTTTCATCCTAACCAGCTCAATTGTTTCTTTCATTCTCATTTTTTTCCTCTTCTTTCAAATATATATTATTCCTTATCTTTCTCTCGCCTTTATAAAGATAAAATTATAGCTTCATTCTCATAAATTTATTCTGCTTTTATGGAAACTTGACTCTTTGTTTGTCTTTTATCACAGTAGTCCGTGAGATCCTCCAAAAGTGGATCACGAGAGAGTTAGGCAGGTCTAAAATTTTTCAATAGATATTTTTAAAGCAGTATACCTACATAATATACATATAGTGAGTTTCTACTTTCTTGCTTTGTAAAAAAATTTGTTATTAATATATTTTAAAATCCATACATAAAGGTGTTGAACATACATTACTGATAATGACTACAAAGTTTTAAGCAATTTGGACGATTAGTAAAAAAAAAAAACCTTAGGCTTTTAAATCATAAAAACCTTTTTTTGAGAAGCATCGGTTTAAAGATTGTAAGATGCTTCAGTAAGTCTATCTATGGTTCAGAAAACTTCAAAATTTTTAAACTTTAAACCCTCATATCATTATGAAACTTTGTAGGGATAATTCTAATCTTTATTTTTGTAGCAAAATCTCAAATTCGAAATTTAAACCAAATTTTGGTACTGAGTTCCCTTTAACTTTGCCAAGTTGTGAAACATTTTCTATCATAAAAAAAAACTCTTTCTCTTCCTCACCAACCTATTCTAATGGGGACATATAGCGATTGCGATACACACAACCCATTCGAGTTTCCTAGGTACCCCAAAACAGATACACGACTCACTCTCCCCAGAAACCACTTATTTCCACCCACAAAGCCAACCTCAGCGTTTCCTGGAATCTTTTCTTCGCGAAGCCGCCCTACATAACAACGCTCCGCCCGCACGCCCCAGCACGAGAGAGCTATTTTTAACAATGGGGCAAACGGGGGAAAATTGATTTTGCCCTTCGAACAGCTATTTCTTCCCCAGCTACCTCTACCACCTGTTCGGAAGGGAGGAGAGATACGGGGCTGTCCGTTACCGGTGTAATGGGTGTGTATGGCCCCGGTCTTATGCCCCGGAGATCACATAAATTGGGCATTTTCGACAGGGTGGCCGTTGCAAGGGATGGATATTCGGGCAATTATGTCTGATGATTGCCAGAGTGTAGGGTATTTTTTTTTTTGTTTGGGGTAAAAACATCCTGGATGGATTATTTCTGTATGGTACTGGTGTGAAGAACTTAGTAAGGAAGTTATATTTGTGTGTTACGTTTTCCTTAGTTTTTGTAAATCAAGAAAACTTTGTGTTTTAAATATTTTTCATAAGAATGAATGAAATAACTTTGTATAGAGGACGTTAACGCATTACAATAAAACACGACATTGGAAACTGCTTATGAATCAAAGTTAAAGGTCTTATCCTGGTAGAAATTGGAATTATCATACTTTACTATTCGGTACCATACATCCATTTTTGATAATTTATAATAAGTCGCAAACCGTTATCGAATTCTTACGTTCTGGTATACTCTAGGAGGCTTTCTATTTACTAGTCATCCCATCCCTGTCATGTTGCTTTAATACTTTTCTGAAAACTTAAACACATCAAAGAGGATTTACTAGCATACTTTTAAGATTTTGCTACTTAATAAAACCCCCATCCATGATTTGTTGCTAAACCTTTTAAACTGTATAGTTAGGCAGCAAAAATATATAAAACGACTTTATATAGTATTAATGTACTTTTAAGCTTATTTCTCGTAATATTTCTGAACCAGATAGACATTCCATTTATTTCCTCTTACTTTCAAGTAAATCCACTGTATTTGTTAAGGATTTTGTATCTGAGTGCTTTAATTTTTCTTAAAATGCAGTATCATTATTCAAAGGCTCTAGAATAATTGTTTTCTAAGGCAACATTTGGAGAAAAAAAAGCCTTAAATTGATTCGCTTCTTTGTCTTTTAATTAATGATTTGTCTAGCGTAAAAACAACTTTATAAATGACTCTCAGGGCATTGTTTCAGAACCTGAAATAAATTGTGTTGTTTTCTGAAAAGTACGAGCACAATTGTTTCAATTTTTAATCGTGTTTATTCTGAACAATTGTCTTTTTTTCCGTTTCAACAAAAAACGTTTAATTATAAACAGAAAACTATTTTTTTCGTAATAGGTAATACATGTTGCAAAAAAAAACTGAATGGTTCAACGTATCTTTCATGTAAGATAAACTGCAGATTATAGGTCTTGGAATTCTCCCATCACTGTCATAGAAGATTTTTTTTCAAGTACAATAAATAAGGATGAAAAAAAATCCATGTCGTAAGATCTCATATTTAATCTTATTTTTTTTATCCCACCTGTATGTTTTTTATTATTTTACGTCTTTCGAATGAATATTATTGAATGCCACTCCTTGATCTTCCCTAGTATTATTTTAAGGATTTCTTTGCTATCTTTTGAAGAGAAAAATGTCTTTTTTTTAATTTTTTCTTGAGTTTGTTTCATATAATATTTTGAATGTGTTTCCCTGAATTTATGAAATTGCCTTCTGGCCCCAAAAAAATCTTTATTCGAAAATTATAAAATATTATAAGGAAAATCGTATTATTCCAGGTTGATTGATGTGATAATATTAATTAAAAATGAATAAAACTTCTAAACTATTATCAAAAGTTATTTAATTAAATGTATTTTACGTATTTAATATTAAAATTAAATGCTTAAAGTTATATGTTAGTAATCTTAATAGTTACCATTAAGAAAAAAAAATGTAAGCCTGTAAGTAGTTCTTACCTGTAACTACAGTTAACCGAATTAAGTGGACAATAGTTCTGCGCTTATTTTTCTTTTCATTTGCGTCTCTTTGTGCATTTTGTAAGTTATTACAATCACATTTTGACACTTAATAATCAAAATCTAGAAAAATATAGTAATGAATGGTATTCTCGCAGTATGCGATCTACCAGTTTAGTTAGCTTGATTTAGGGTATTTGGTAACACCGAAACTGATGTTTTTGAATCAAATATTCTTAATTATGCAGGCCAAAAACACGTGGATTTAAAAAACATCAGTAGCGGTGTCGCTATCTACCCTACATTCAGCTAACTAAATTGGTAGATCACATACTGCAAGAATACCTAATAAATTAAAATAGAATTTGAATAGATAAATAATAGAACAAATAATAGATAATTTGTCTGCATTTTGTCACATAATCTTATTAAGATCCGCAATGATATTTTTTTGCTCATGCCGATACCCTTAACATCACGGAGACCCGCAAGCACCCGTTGCAGCGCCAGCATCTTAAGCAGGCACTAAATTGCCTTCCAAGTCTCCCACAGTTTTAATTACGGGACCCTCAAAGAAAATCCCCCATTTTCTTTTAATAACAAAATTGTTACAACTTCCGGAACAAGAGTTGTGTACTTATTAAGACTCGGTCGACGAAGTTCCAATGCCCTCGAGTCGTTAAAAGGCTTAAGTGCCCTTTATTCTTAACTTTCTCGAATTTTTTTCTTTCTTCATCACATAAGCGATTACCCGCTGTTTTAATCAAGTGAGGTATTTTACCTCGTGCGGAGAGGTTAAGGAGAAATCGATGTAAATTAAATGCGGTTCATGTGGATTAGGAGAGCTCAATTCCCCTTTAGAGAGCTCAATTTTCGGTTTAGAGTGCTCGTTTTGTACCTGGAATTGATTAATCATTGCCGGGTTTTTGCACTGTTTGCGTAAGTCGTGGGATTGTCTTCTGTAATTGGGGATCGTTTTCGGATAGTTTTGCGAATTGGGTGAAGGGCAATTATGCGCGATGTGAATTGGTGGTGTATGGTTTCGAGATACGTCTAATGGAAAACGGTTGCAGTTATGTAACTGCTGTGCTTTTAAACATGATATTGATTTCCGTTGTTGAGGTAATAGTTTGGGTCACAATCGCTGAGGTAAAATTGGCTTAGTGATTAATTTATCGTTATATATCAATTAAGGAATATTGTTGGAAAATTTTAATTTGTTTCACAAAAAACATGAACTGTTTTCCTCTTCTTAGTTTGTGATTTTAAGTGAAAAATAGTCCTGGTAAATGGAGACAATATTAAAAATATTCTTTAGGTTTATTTGAATAATTTTTTTGTTTCGAATTTTTTTTCTTTGTTTCTCAAACACCTATGCACATCACATCACATTTCATGGGTAGTTTGGTCAACTGACTCACATTTAGATCAAGGTGTGAAAATCATATATTAAAGTACATTAAATGCTTGTAAAGTAATAAAAATCATGCTGCTTCGTCATATTTAAGGGGATTTTTATACTGTCATATGTATTTTAAGGTTTCATCTTAACCTAATTATTCAAAGCTGCAGATCTCTGTGTTGTCAAACTATAATTGAAATTAATTTGAAAGAAAACAACAAATACAAAACGAATTATGTGAGACATGCAATTTTCATGAACAAAAGGACTCATGTAACACATTTACACATTTTTTAGACGTGAACCTTCAGATGTCTTCATCGCTGTTTATTCCCATGCAAGTCGTCCATTGTGCCCACGTTCAACATTTACGCCTGGTTTTTTTTCAGGCGCTTAAGTCAGATTTAAGGCCAGGATTTTCCCCGCTTGTGTACGGTTCAAAAAGATGAATAGCTGCACCGTTGTTACGTCTGATTTTTCTCCTCCGCCATTGCCAAACGCTAGGCTGACTTTTTCCCCTTTTGTGTTTAATGGTTGTTTATGTCTGACTTCTCTCTCTCTCTCTTTTTGGGGGTTCTAATGTGATTTAGGGGACGAAGAATGGTGGAGAGAAACGCTTTTTTGTTGTTATATTTTTGGTAACTTTTCGACTATTTATGATGCGTGAAAATGAATTCGGAGTCCCTGAAATGTTTCTTTTTCGAAAACTTTTGTTTTGTATTTTTTCCCCTCTGTTCAAGCGATGTTTCTATTGTTGAAAGCTACTTTTATGTAAGCTTACTTGTAGTCTTTTTTTTCTGTTATGAAACAATTAAGGATGTTGAGCTCCTGGTTTTTAAGAATGCTTTGTGTACGATGTATTTTTTATTCTATCGGGTTTTCCGTTTCCTTAATAACTATGTAATAAGATTTTATTTTAACGTGTGTTTTTTCTATCATAATAAACACTTTTTAACGTATCTTTAAAGATTATCTCAATTTCTTACGATTCCAAAGTTTCATTAAAATTACTGTTGGACTGTTGTGCAAAAACTAACGAAAAAATTTGTCATATTCAACTGTATAATACCTAGTCCTCATACATTCTTTTGATAAAATATATGAAAATGCAATTTGTAAAACATTAAGGAATGTTATTTTAAACAATTATATTATGATAAACAATGTTATTTGTGATAAGACACAATGTTATTTGAAACTTTAGTTCAAAATTATTTTCAATTCTTATGGAGATCCAAGTTAGTAAAATTTTAATCAGTATAAATCTAATTAGAATTCTTCACATCATACAGTTTTCTGAGAGCTCGTCTACATACTTCATTTGTCAATTCAAAGAATGCGAATAGTTTGTTATGTATTTCAAAACGTTAATACCTGCTAAAATAAAATATCATTTCCAGTTTTTCCAATGCTACGTTCTTGTTCGTTAAATCCTCTTATTCATTCAGTTCATATTATTAAAATTCCATTCTGAAGATATCTTCAAACACTTCCCAAAGTAACGATTGATAATAATTAGTTCTTCAACTCAATTATAGTGCATAGAGGGAATCAAATTTTGGAAATAATAGTGCAAAGGGAGCAAAAGAGAAAAAGTTGCACGTGACGCATTGCCGCCAGCTACCGCAACAAAGAAAGTTCAACCGGAAATGCCCAGATTCGTTTTTCTAAATTCGCTCTTCTGCGGATGAGTGAACATTGTGTGTTCCACTCAGTTCTAATTTCGAACCACTCCCCCTACGATTGCAACAAAGAGGGAAAATAAGTTTTCAAACCACTTCCAGTTTCCTAGAAAATTTTATGGTTTTACTGTTTTCACATGCATTATTTTATCATAGAGTTTTTATCCAATAAAGAAGGTGTTTTAAATTAAGAGTACTTTTCCCTTTTTTTTTGTTATTCATTTCCCTTCCTAGATCCTAATTTCTCATAAAAAATAGCTGTAAGACTGAAATCTATTTTATTCTCATTTTTTTTTTTTTTTTTTTTTGTGTACAGTACATCTTACTGGAATTTATTTTTTGTTTTGTTATAGCTCAAATTTATTTAGAATTTAGCTTAAGTTTCTGAAATTTTTAATGAAAAGTTTTCAAGTTCTTTCAATAGGAAAAACTCAATAATTTTATTATTGCAAAATTAATTATAGTAAATCATGATCAATATTCATTATAGCAGATTTTAAATTAATGGTATTTTAAATTTAAAAAAAATGCTTCTACAGAAAAATATATTAATTCTTTAAGGCTATGTTGTTAGTTGGACTTTCAATTTCAATCGTGAAAATTAACTTATTTGAATTGCGTTATAATTTTTCAAGTTAACCGTTTTGTGTAACGATTTATAAATAAAAAATGAGAGAGAAATTTTAAAATTTAAATTTTAATAATTGTAAATAATTCAATCCCTAACTACCTCTCTTAAATCTACTCAGGACAACATTTGAATAATATTAACTTGACACTATTTCCTTCACATTGGCATTCAATGGATATTTTTATCCTTCGAGTAAATGAAAATTCGATGACAACTGCCAAAGAGAATTTTCACTTCTCTTCTCGAAGAATAAATGGGGTCCATCGAATCTTTAATGGCGCCTCAACGACTTCATAAGTGCTGATATAGAAATATATGTCCTGTAAACCTCTGAAAAAGGTTCTTAATAAAATTCCCTTATGTGGAATTTCGAAAATGGTCTCGCCACTTTCCACGTCTGAGAAAAGAAGATTGATGAATACAGATGGGGTTGCACTTGGATGACTTTCTAAAAGTTGGGGTTATACTTAGTAAACCTCAGAGAACTGTGTAGATTTTAGAAACTTTTCTCTTTTTCAACCGTTCCTTTATTATTCTACTGGGATCTCATAGTTTCAAAACAGTGTGGAACAAAATGCTATTCATTATTATTATTAAGTGTTTCTCTAGAAACCTTTCAAATGATCATTATTAGACCAGAGAGGGCAGTTAACCTATTATTTCAAAGAGAAGTATTATTTTTAAAGTGATTTTCACAAATAAATTCTAACGAAACGTAAATAGACGAATTCAATTTTGTGTGACGCCACGAAGCCCGAGAACACTTAGGCTTATATAGTTTGAACCGGAATTACGATTCCTCTTCAATGTTATGGAAGTGCTGAAGAGATTCCTGGTCAAAGTAACATGTTACTCCGGTTGTGTGTGGAACTCATCTATGGAGAATAACCTTAAGTTTTAAATTAATTAAGTATAAAGTAATGATTTTTTTTTCTTTTCTAGTTTTTTGTTATTTATATCACACAGTTCTGTAGGCGGCTGCCGAGGGGATAAAATTATTCAAAATAATTTTTTCCTATTGCTTATTTTTATATTGTTTTAATACAATTTTCATATTAATTCGTTTTATGAAACGCATCACACACTTTTCACATATAAATTTGTGTTAGTCTTTTTTTCTGTACTGGAAACAATAATATTGCATTGTTGTGTATTGAACTGATGAAAATATTTTCCCTGTACTTTGAATTCCTTATGACAAACAGTTTTTCAGTATAAATCTTTGTTATGTTATAAGTAATATAGATTATACAGGTACTAAAATAATAAATAAAAGAATATGTAATTTTTTAATGGGAGGATTTATTAATTAAATCAAATTTTAAAAAAAAACACTATTTACATTGCCAACAAACTATATTTGTTCTTTCTCAAATAAGGAATTGATTATTCCTACGAAAAAATAGAACATAGCTTATAAAAACAAGAGAAGGGCACTAAAATTATACATAAAGAAAACTTTGTTACACACAATCTAATTCTAATCGTACACCTTTCTCATTAAAGGACAAAACAAAGTGCAGAATCAAACAACAAATAAAAACTCCGCCAAACTTTTACATTCATAATGTTTCTGAAAAAATGGAGAGTGTCCTTATAAATAGATGAGACACATTTTTCTCACTTCATTTCATACAGCAAAAAAAAGCGTCATGATTCACACAAAAAACACTCTTTCATTTTCCGCTCACATCTGCCGTTATTATTTATACATTTCCAAAAGAAAAACTTCCTACGGTATTTGTTACCAAAGAACGCAACACGTAAAAGAAAGAAAAAAACTGTTTGCACCCGAACACGGATAAAAAAAAAACGTTCGTAAAGAAAAAAAAAGTCTTAAAACTTTTTCGACTCACTCGATTTTCTTTTCACGTGCTCCGAATGACTGTGTATTTCCAGATTTTTTTTTTCGCCATTTTCCCGATCAGACATGTTTTTTTTTATCTTTCTCTCTTGTTCATCAAAAGAAGAAAAAGATTTGGAGTTTTTCCCTCTGATGCGACGAAATCTTGCTTTCTAAATTAAGCCTTCCATCTTCATGCAACAGAGCGTCCGGTTCCTAATGAGAAATCGATCATGTCGTGTCAAGATGAGGGACCTCCCCTCAAGAAAAGGGGCACTTGTCCCGTAGTCTAGCACCCCTGGTGATTTATTGGTGAGAGCTGCCGGATGATGTGCTTGGCCCCTGAAATTGATGATGTTTACGCCAGCATTTGACTTGATAATTTCCCAAGCTCGTTAATTTCGTGTGAGCGATAGAATTTGGTTATGGGAAAGTGGCAGCAATGGCATTTTTCAGTCTCGAGTTTTTGTTTAGTTCAGCAAGAAGTTGGTTTAATGTCGACTCTTGCTGATTGGTTCGTCAACCTTTCCTTTCTTGAGGTTATTGAAATTTCTTTTGGTCATTTGTATAGTGTGAGTGTTAGAAAAAGGTATTTTCGTTTGCTAGTTGAATTAGAAGGGATATTACTTGGGTTTTTAATAAGTGTGGTGAAGCAATGAAAAACAATATTTTTTCTGCATCTAATCTGTTACTGTATCCCCCTTCTTTTGAAGTAAAAAAGAGAATAAAAGAAGAATTTTCTTGAATTAATAATGTTTAAAAAGTACGTTTTATTTCTGATTTTAATATAAAACTATACGTTACTATGCCTCTATACCCCTTTAAATAATGTTAATGTAAATTTATATTTGTGGGGTAAACTATTCTTTATAAATGTAAGCACTCTTGTAATATTAAAATTGGAATAAAATTTCTTGAAATATCAATATTTTAGAAACGAGGAAACTTTAAAAACAGGGAAAATATAGAAGCAAGGAATTTATCCGAAATAACGAGTTATTGAGGCTTTAGCTTATCCAGAAAGTTTATATTCATGAGTGATGTTTCCAGTACACGAAGCTAACAAAAAGATATACTACTGAGATATCGTATTATAAGATCGTAGATATCAATACTTTTTTCTTATAAACTAAATTTTAAACATTTAATACAATTATATAAAAAACAATAATAACAATATCGTAACCATGCGTCTTATTTAAGTGCCAAAAAGATAAGCTTTGAATTATAAACTAAATTTTAAAGATTTAATAAAATTACATGAAAAACAATAATAACAATATCGTAACCATGCGTCTTATTTAAGTGCCAAAAAGATAAGCTTTGATTTATAAACTTTAGTTTACAAAGAGTTTCAGAGAAAGTCTTTTGAGAATCTAAAATTCAAATACTCAAAAGACTGCAAAAATTCTCTGACTCGAATTCTCTCTTTAAGAGTTTTCTTGTATTGTTTTATTAGATGCCATAGTAATAACTCGAAATATATTTTCGAAATGTATCTCTATTTTCCAAATATTTCTTTCCAAGCTTTAGTTTAATTCAAAATCTATAGCTTGAGCTCAAAAAGAAAACTTCTGTTCGACTCGAAACCTCCATTTCCATTCATACCACCAATGTCAACAAACCACACCCTTAAATAGAACACCGATTAGAACTAACGGAACACGGGACTTTCCACCCTAGATCGATTCAAACACACCTGACCCATGGCTATTCTTCGAACCGCTTCATCGGTCAAGCCCCGTTGTCTCTTGCTAATGCAACCGCTATGACGTGCTCACGAAAAGCGCATGAGATGCGACAAAAGAACACACACGCAATAGTATTATCATTGGCTTTACTATGTTTGGCATTTGTTCATTGAGTATATGACTTTTTTTGTCTTTGTCTATACTTGCCCCACAAAGTTGAAGGACTTAAGAGTTTCAGAGCAGTATACGAGTAAATACAAAGCAGAATATTATAATATTTTACTCATGATTTGACAGGCGTTTTTTAGACGTTTTACATTTCTTACAATTCAAATTTGAGAAAAAGGGTTTTAGAATTTTTTTTAATCTGTTGGATATTTAAAAAATATATATGTTATGGGCAAAGTGATTAATCGGGCATTATTAATAATGCCCGAAGTGGAGGCGGGCAAAGTGATAAATTTCATTCATAAATTCCATTCAATTTATCACATTGCCCGGGCATTATTAATAATGCCCGGATTTATCACATTGCCCGTAATATATACATGTACTGTACACGATAAGTGACATGCTATGCTAATCATGTAACCAAACCTAGAGATTAGTATGTAAACTTGTAAAATGTAAAGTAATAGTTAACATGGTATTTAGTACTATTGAATAGAATAATTTGATTAAAGATATTCACTGATAGTTGGTTTTAGAATGTATAGTTCCACCAAAATAGAAAAATTTATTTGAGGATTACTTTATCTGATGGATTTGTTGAAATATAAAATTAACGTCAGTAAATATGTTTTAAAAGGTACTAATAATTTACTCTCCCTTTTGATGCAAAATGTGCTAGTTTTATTCTACTTTCTTATTTGAAAATTAAGTTAAATTTACATTAAATAATAATATTACATCTAAAACAAAATTCATAAAACTATCATTAGGCATTAAGATCAGTAAAATATATTATACATGTCATGTTACATTATTATACATTATATTTCTTATCAATTAAATTATCTACTAATACTCAAAACTCTTTCATCTGTTTATTTATTATTTCCTGTAGAAGTAATTTTAAAGGAAGCTGTGAAATTAATTTTTATTTTACCTAAATGTATAATTATCATTAATTCATATATTTTTATCTCTTTTAGGTAAGTTGACTTCTTCGTTTTCCTCTGTTGAATGGGAATTTCTACTTCCGAAGAGTGAGTGATGAAAAAAAGTTCTTATGTGCTTTTAAAATTCATAAAACCTCTGAAGGGGTTAATTGTTGTTTTGTTTGTTTATAACTAAACAAAACTTCTTTTTTTAATAAAATTCTTTGGCATTCTCTCTCATCATATAAAGAACCTTAATTAAATATGATACCTCCTCATAAATGTTTTTACTAAATTCCGTCCATCTACTCATAATAATCTTTTACAGACGGAAATGTATTACCATATTATAACATCATTTAAAAATTTATATCTCCTGATCCACGTAAATCAAATCATGTCAAGTAAACGAAATGGTCCTCTGATAATTTGCTTATCTGAAAATACCGCCATAAAACACAAACAACCTAGAACATTATTCCAAGTCACACTCACAACACGAACACCATAAAAGCACACCGACAAAAATTACAAAACTTAATAAAGAGAAGAAACCGACCATTTTTCATTTCCCTATTTCCCCCTATTGACTTTATTACTCCAAACACACACTCTAAATAATTACGTTACCCTTCCCGGCAGCATGAAATCACACCGATCCACACAGCCGGAGCACCGAAATCCGGACTCGATATTTCATCCCCCTTTGTGCAAAGTGGGGACTTAAAAGGCGTCTAAAAAAACGTCGAAATCGCATTAGGCCCCCTTGCCCTCCATGCTGCACCATTCCCTGCAAGGTTTCACTACGCGTGAAATAATAATCGCATGGGGAAGCGGAGGAAAAAAATGAGAGCGGACTTTTTTAAAGTCTGATGGTCCCCAGAGGAGTTGGATTTTGTTTTTTGTGGGGGGATGGGATTTGTCAGCTGTCGTGGTCAGTAAGTTGCTGCGACATGTGGGGGTTGTTGCACTTTTGGGACTCGCAGATGTCTGAGTAAAAATCGATCTTTTTGCCGTTTGTTTGTATTGTGTAGTTTTTGGACTCTTTGAGATGCAGTTTATGTTTAATTATTTTTAATTGTACTAGTGCTAATCAAATTCGTATCCAGGATAACTGATAGCCAGCTAACCCCATAACAATGGACTCTAACCGCCTATCTGGTTCGAGACTTCACGGAACCAACACGTGACCTACTGAGCTTGCGATTGGTTACCACAGATACTACACTAGTAGATCTACTAGTGTAGTATCTGTGGTAACCAATGGACTCTAACCGCCTATCTGGTTCGAGACTTCACGGAACCAACACGTGACCTACAACTGAGCTTGCAATTGGTTACCACAGATACTACACTAGTAGATCTACTAGTGTAGTATCTGTGTTAACCAATCGCAAGCTCAGTAGGTCACGTGTTGGTTCCGTGTGACGTCAGACGGTTAGAGTCCATTGCAAGCTCAGTTGTAGGTCACGTGTTGGTTCCGTGAAGTCTCGAACCAGATAGGCGGTTAGAGTCCATTGGTTACCACAGATACTACACTAGTAGATCTACTAGTGTAGTATCTGTGGTAACCAATGGACTCTAACCGTCTGACGTCACACGGAACCAACACGTGACCTACTGAGCTTGCGATTGGTTACCACAGATACTACACTAGTAGATCTACTAGTGTAGTATCTGTGGTAACCAATTGCAAGCTCAGTTGTAGGTCACGTGTTGGTTCCGTGAAGTCTCGAACCAGATAGGCGGTTAGAGTCCATTGCAAGCTCAGTAGGTCACGTGTTGGTTCCGTGTGACGTCTGACGGTTAGAGTCCATTTGTGTCATAAATCCATTTACAAAAGTTGGTCCTTTTAAAATTAATTCTCAAAATCAAATGGAAATATTTGGGGTCCAGATACGTATAACTATGTATTTTTAAAGAAAAATTAACAAATATTATTTTAATAACTATTGTTTTAAATCAAAGGTCTTAAAAAGGTCTTTCACTATGAGAAATCAAGATGAGTAAATTTATTCCTTTTTGTTGAGTAAAGTTATTTCGTGCATACATTCTTCCTTTTTATCAGGAGAGATAACGATAAAATATAAGTTTCTTCACCATCAAATATTTCCTTATGTTTTAGAGGGGGGGTTGTCATTTATCAGTTTTCTCAAAGTACCATTGAAATTATTTTCATGAAACATGAATATGTTCATTTAAAATTATTTCTTTACATAGCAAACGTTTGATCCAATTCCTAAATTTATTCCGATTTTATGATTTATGTTTCTTTACACTTATCGTAAACACTTTAATCCTCGAGAAAGTATAAGTCATAAATCCTTGCTTTAAGAGGGGCGTTTAGAATAGGGCCTGGAAGCAAACGAGAAATATTAGAAGAATAGGGAATTTATTTAATGGTAAACATTTTGCTAAAATGTCAAATTCGCGTTTAATTCTTTGATGCTAACATTTTTCATTTAAATACATTAATGCCTTTGATATGATACGACTGTCAGTTATTCGAAACATATAACTTGGAAATATGCATTTGAAATTTGTCTCAAATGAAAAAAGTACTTTAATTCCCATAAAATTATGTGACATTTAGCGTTCATAAACTTGTTACATTTAAATTTTTCCTTTTCAAGGTATAATATGTCATATTCAATAACTCTTACATTATAAAAGTAAATTATTTATGTTTGTAGAATATTGTTTTATATATAAACTAGTTCCAAGATACGCTTTCTATTAAGTAAAAGTACTTTGGTAAAACTATCATTAATTTTAAAATCCCATAACTAAAAGGTTTAATTAGTTTAGTTACTCAGTAAGTTGTTTTATACGGATATTAGTTCTGGCATTTTCTCGTGTATGACAAAATGTTTAGTCAGCAATGCCTAGTTAATTTTAAAGTTGTATAACAAAGGATTAATTAACTCAGTTATGCATGGCTCAAACACTTTAAAACCAGAACTCAACTTTGATAGTGTTAGCTCGACTAGAGCACTAGAATTTTTCCCACATCGTTCACTCTTGACGTATTTCAGTTCGTGAGAGTTCACTTTTTGCTGACATGCTAGACATGTGTGTGTAGTATGTGTGCCTTAGGCGTCCAAGAAGGTAGGGACATGTGAAATTGAGTTCCCGACAGCCCAACCAGAAGTTGAATTTTCACTTTTTTCCGGCGCACGAAATAGTTTCAAATTCATTCCAGTTGCGCTCATCAATTCTGCTATAAAAAATCCCTCGTTTTTGGTTTGTAATAAAACATTTAGTTTTTAATTCGGTTATGATTAGGTTTTATAAAATATATAGTATTTATTTTGGAACTATAAAGATTGAATGATTAAAATGTAGAAGTGTAAGTTCTGGCTAAAAAGTTTGAGAAAGATGCCTATTTGAGAATCAAAAATGGTCAAAATAAGAAAAAAGTTATTGGACAGAGAAATAAAAACTCAGAGGGGTAATAAGGAAGAGTTAGGTGACATCGAAACAAACAGTTAAATACGAAATAATTGTTTAATTTTGTTTAATAGTTTAGAGTAAAGAAATGTTTAAGAAAATAACAAATTCTTCAAAATTATAAAGAAATAATAACCCCATATAGTTGTAATGTCTAAGAAATGTTAGACAAAATAATATATTATTTGATTCAAATAATGTTTTATCTTTATGAATCCTATATTGACCTGCAGCACATTTTATTAGCAAAATTTACAATATTTATTCATCATATAAGATGCAACTTATATTACAGTAAAACCTACTATTTTAAGATTTTCTTAAACTTTGTAGAAATGCCATGCTAAGCATAAATTAAGAAATATTTTGATTGTAATTTTAGTCCTTGTGTTTTAAATTTCTGTTACGAAATATATAAAAGCTTATAAAATGGCATTCGCATATTTTAGTCTTTTACAGTTAACAAAATTAAATGTTGTAAGGTATTTCAAACTCTTAAAACGCATAATTTAACTTCAGAACATAAATAAACGTCTACATACTTTTCTCCTCGTTAAGATTGCTGTCACATTTCAAATTCCGTTTTTAATCCTTGGCAGGTTCTGAAACAGTTTTTAAAACGCGTTTTCTTTTTCCACGAAGGAATCCGATTATAAGCATGCAGCCAATGCTCACTTCCTTAACAATAATGAAAACTCACGCATCAAATTATAGTTTCTTCACTTTTCGAAATAAAAAACAAAAACGCTGGGAACTTCACGTAACGTAATCATGTCAAAACGTGAATTCCTAAACACAACTTTGAGTGGCAAACGTATTTAGTCGGAGAACACTCTCTTTTAAAGAAATAAAAATAAATACTTTAGTTGGAAAGGTAATTCGCTCAATTTTAAAGTCAGACTATCGTGATTGCAATCAACATCGAATGAAAGAAGATAGCTTTCTTCAATTTCGAAAAGCCATTTGCATCGTCCGAATGAATAAATTGGGTGGTATGAATAATTCAATTATGAATACAATATCGTGTTTCAAATATTTAAAAATGAAAGCGTCTTCCTCGTCTCATTTTGATACACAAAAGAATCATGTTTTCTAAATGGATAACAAGCTCATTTATGGTGAAATATCAGAAATGAAATTTTTTTTTCTATTCGTCATTGTTAAATTAATACCCATCATAATGGTTTATTGAAATGGGAATGCCGGTAGGGGAAAATTGTATTCATAATGAGGATTCTTTTAAGTACAGAAAAATGGAATTGTATCTCACTACTGATTACTTCACTTCCCTTAGGGATTTTTGCCATTAAAATATCTGGTTTCGATAACTAGAAATATTTAGTGCCCTGTTACTTTTATTTTCCAATTAAAGTTTCACAACCATCTTATTTAATTTTTTAAAAATAAAATAATGGGTTAAATTAAAATATACATATTTCTTGTATTTTAGAAAAATTCAACCAAGAAGTTTAGGTAAAGTTTATTAAACAATCTTACAGGATTTTCGCATGGTATTTGAAATACATAGATAAATGTGAATGAAATCTTTTTACCTCTACAAACGGTTAATTCATTGAAATTTTTCACTTGAGTGGATATTTATTAATCAAGTGCTTAAATTTTTCTACAAAAATGAAGTTGTTCCATTATTCTTGATGCTAATAAACCCCAATACTTTTTCCTTTTTTAAAGACAATCCAAATGAAATTAAAACTAAAAGAGGTTAAAGGTTTTTTGTGAAGACAAAAATTTAACCTTGTACCGGATTGAGATTTATTCAACGCATTTATTTTTCTTTTTTTGCTAAAGAAACAGATTATACTTAAAATACTTCCAAGTAATTAATCTTCCTTTCCTTTTTGATTAAAGAATTAGAATTTCTTATATCACTACTCTTACTGATGAATAACTCCTATTTGAGTGTATAACTGAGTTATTCAGAATCAGAATTTCAGAATTTATTAACACAAAGATACATAAAGAACAAAAGACAAAAATGGGGAGACAAACACAGACATACATACAAAAAAAAATATAGTTATGAGTACCAAAAGAGCTCATAGCTCGTCCATGGTACTACACTTATAATTTATTTGCCTTGGCAACGAAACTGCGCTGACTCTATTTGATTAAATTAAATAATTTCTCGATGTTGTTATGTCTTGCTATAAAATCATAAAGACCATTTTTAAATTCAGTTCTATTATTAGATGATTTAAGAGTTACGTTTAATTTATTAAATAGAAAGGGACCTAGAAAGACATGAGACTTATGAAAAATTTCTTTGCTAGACTTTGGAATAAAATAATTTCCTTGAATGTTTCTAAGAGAATAGTTACTTGTTTTTAATTGATAGAAGGACCTATTATTGAAAATGAAAAGTAATAGTCGAAAAATATAGAGTTCTCTTACAGTCAAAATAGGTTTTGTTAAAGAATTACCTTTTATGTGAGATAAGATTTTATTTTGAAGGTGGTTTAGAGGTTTTATGTTGTTATAATAATCAGAAGCATAGCAAGTTATTCCATAGTTTATTGAAGATTGAACCCAGGCAAAATATAGAGAAGTTAGAAATTTATGATCAATAATACGTTTCAGCCTAAAAAATTTCAAATTAATAAACCTTAGCTTGTTTAACAAAGAATTTATATGAGTCTTCCATTTTAAATTGCTATCAAACTGGAGTCCTAAGTATTTAATAGAGTCAACGCGCATAATTTTATTACATGTAGATGATGCATTATCACATTTTAGATCGCAGGAGGGGTTGTGAATTCTTAGACTGTCAATAGTGGTTTCACTAACTCTTTGACTGAAAATCATAAATTTAGTTTTTAAAACGTTTAGCTTTAATAAATTGTTATTAAACCAGATATTAGCTTTTTGTAGTGCAAGTTCAATTTTTTTATAAAGATCTAGATAATTGTCAGCCGAAAATACTAAAACAGTATCGTCAGCAAATGTTATAATGTCACAATTTAAATTTAACTGACAAAAATCATTGATAAAAATAAGAAACAGAAGAGGTCCTAAAATAGAACCTTGAGGGACACCACCATTAACAGGAATTTCACAACTATATACATCATCAACTTTGACAAATTGCGTTCTATCACTCAAATAAGATTCAAACCAGGAGTAGATATTACCCCTTATTCCGATACAGTATAATTTACTTAAAAGCAACTTATGATTTACGGTATCAAAAGCTTTGCTTATGTCCAAAAAGACAGCAGCAGATTTTAGGTTATTATTTTCATTTGAGTAGATTATTTTTGTAAACTTCATCAAAGCTAATTCTGTACTTTTACTTTTTCTAAAACCGTATTGGTTTTCTGCTAATATGGAATTCTTTTCTAAAAATTTTGTTAAACGGGTATGCATTATTTTTTCGATAACTTTCGAAAATATACTTAATAGAGAAATTGGTCTATAATTATTCAGGTCATTTTTACTGCCCTGCTTAAATATCGGTACAACTAAAGATTTTTTTAAGGTAGAAAAGAAAATACCTTGATCAAAGGAAGTATTGAACAATTTTGTTAAAAAATCTGAAAAGTGGTTGAAAATTATGATTAACATACTTTTGTTTATTCCGTCTAACCCAGTAGATTTTTTATTTGGAAGGGAGTTTATGATATTAGCTATTTCAGTAACAGTAGCAGGTTCAAGAAACATACTTTTGAGGTTAGTTGGTATGCTTGGATTATGAAAACCAGGGTTGATATCAGTACTACACGAGTTAAAAACCGATGAAAAATAATTATTAAAATTGTTGGCCAATTCTTTTAAATTATTAGAGGAGGGTAAACAAGTTAGCTGTTTTTCGTTAAGGACTTCTTTTATTATCTTCCATTGATCTTTTATGTTATTTGTTGCCGTTAAGAATTTATTGTGGAAGTATTCAGATTTCGCCCTTCTTAATCTATGCGTTAGTCTGTTACGGAATGAAGTAAATCGATTTTTGATTGTTTGGTTAAATTTATTCTTTTGATATAATTTATATAAAGTGTCCTTTTCGTCAATTAGCTTCAATATTTCTGAGTTAATCCAGGGTTTTTTTATAGTTTTATGCATTTTATATACCGAACAATTTTCTGACAATGCAATTGTATTACTGATTTTACACATAAAGTTGCTAAAAGAAATATCACTATCTAACAAAGATGCAGATTGAAAACCAGAATCACATTTACAAACAAGATCTTTAAATATTCTTACATCAATATTTTTCCTCTTAGCTGGTTCAGACTGACACGAAACCCTAGTCCTCAAACAAATACTCGAACAAATAGGGAGATGATCAGTTATGGGATAGTTAATTATAGCAGATTTAACCTTTACATTATTGGTTATCCGATAAAATATATGATCGATACAAGAACTTGAATCATTAACTATCCTAGTGACCCCATAAGTATCAAGTTTAAACCCTAGCGTTGAAATAGTGTTAAGATAATGGTCAGAAAGGTTAGATGCATCTAAAATGTTGATATTCAAATCACCAATTACATAAATATTTTTCACTTTATTTGATTTTAGAATTTCCTCGAGTTCCTCAAGAAATTCTATAGGTTTGTGTTGATGAGACCTATAAATACCGATTATTTGTAAGTCGTTAGCCTTTGAGTAGATAGAAGCACATTCACCAGTTTTCATAACAAAAGGAACACTGATAAAGTCTAGATTATTTCTAACATAAACAGCAATGCCACCAGATCTATTAGAGTCGCGACACTGGAAAAATTCATTGTATCCCGCAATTCTAAAAAAAAATTCTATTTTTTTAAGAAACAATTCTATGAATTCTAGTACTATTACATTTAAATAATTGATAATGGAAGTAAAAATAGTATTTCATAAAAAGTACATTCCGATTGATTAAAAATATTTCAATTAATGTAAAAGTAATTATCACCTTTTTTATTATGATTGAAAATGAAATGACTTGTTCTTTTCTTTTAACTGTAACATTTATATTTTCTAATTTTCTACTTCATTTAAGCCAAAGGAAAACTTTTTGAGAACAGTAGAAAAACACAAATATTTATCTTTTATTTATCATAATTAGGTACAACATTTACTCTTTAAGAGTAAAATAATCATGTTTCAAGAACTCTAATAACCATTTACTTGCATATTTACCAACCATCAAAACTTCCAACAAGGCTTATACAGTTTAACCGCCTCGATATAAGTCACAACTCACAACCAGTGTATTCAAAATATGCTAACCAGTCGTAGAACTTGCAAATCCCAAACATCCTCGAGATTCCGAGACTTCGAATATACCTACAAGAAAACAGTGCCTCATGCAGAAATCACCAGTCTGGTGATTTCGGACATGCATATAAACCCCTCTCTAGAATAGTGGAAAATGATGTTTTGACGCTATTCAGAGAAGCCTGAAGCTCTAGGTGCATTATTACGTGGGTTGAGGAACCTGATGGACGATATACAAAGCTTTCTGCATTTTGAATGGGGGAATGGTATACTCGGCTGAGGAATTCTGTAATATCTTTCCCTTGGCTCTCAAATACCCATCAGTAGTCTATTTCAAGTACCGAAAATACTCAGTTTACCCTTGCTTCTAGATCTGTGCAAACACGGGTTTCAGATGTGAAACATCATGTTAAACCAGTTTTATTGACAGTTTCTTAAATTTCAGCTTGTTATGTTGCTATTTTTTGTGTTGCATTTTATTTTCAAATAAAGCCAAAGTATTACCTTCTGGGGTATTTGATTGCTTTCTGGAAATTCCTTTTGCTTAAAAAATGATGAAATTTATTTTTTTAAATCAGTTTAAACGTATTTTGATTATTTTTCTGGAAATAGTAAGAAATTTTGATGAATTATTAGTGGCCTTTTAAAATGCTTATAAAAATATGACCATTCCCTTTATAAATTAAAATATATGAGCTTTTTTTATATTTGCACGATTTGTAATAACGCAGTAAAAGAATGCTTACCTAACTTTTTAAAGATCTGCAAATCTTTTTACTTTAATAGGAATACAATACGATGCGAAAGACATCAAATGTATTTAATTAAAAAATATTTAATAAAAATAATCTTATTGATAGCATAGCCCCATTTAAGTGCAGACTGCTTAATTTATATCTATTATTTATTCATTCAGTTCATTTATATTATAGGCTTTGTTTTCAAAGTGCTTGGTATGTAACCTAAAATATAACATTAATATATTTAATAATAAAGAGTTCAAAACAACTATTTTTGTCAAACCCAAAATACTCCTAAAATCCATTTATAACACATTCTGAAACTTATAGATCCCTAAAAAACCTTCACGACCAATTCCTTTTCCCCTAAAGAAAATAAAACCCTAAACAAAAAACCCTTTAAAACCTTCCCTCAAAAAAAAAAAACAAGCCCCTTCCCCTGTTTCAATAAAGAACTTTTAATTTGAAAGAAGGAGATGTCTCCTTCATCTCCATTCTTCCTTCATAAACCGTTCGGGAAAGGACGACTCTTCTAGGGGGATCCTTCCCCACGAACTAATGGGAAAAGCAGGATGTGTGGAACCGCACTTTCCCGAGGAGAAGGGCTTCTATTTGCTCGTCTCCCGGAAATTTTACCTTTCTTCTGGAAATCTGTATCTTCTCTCAAGGAGAATTTTTGATGTTATGTGTGTAATCTCTCTTTTTATGTGCTCTCTCGGATGCTTTTTTTTCTTGACGGAGTGGTTTATTGAAAAGTCCGGACGGGGATTCTGTTTCTTTTGGTTGTGTAGGTTAACACTGTTGTTGGATGCATTTGGGTGCTTGTTATTTGAGATATACTGTAACTCGGGGGGGGGTACCTTTTTTGAGTATGCTTGGTACTCCATTACATATTTTGATATGAGCGATGTATTTGGGTTTCTTACTTAGTCCTAGTGTTCGGCAACTAGTGGTCAAAAAGTAGTTAACTACCAACTACTAACTAGTCTGAGAAAATCTAGTTGCAACTAGTAGTTAACTATTTTTTCCTGGGACTAGTTGCAACTATTAGTTAACTATTTCCCAAAGTAGTTAACTACTAGTTAACTAGTCTATTTAATTTCATAACGTACTTTTTGGCAAAATTCTAATACATCTTTCTTATCTATATCACAAAAAACTTTATGCTTCGCTCAAAACGGCGCTTTATTTCTGGTTATGGTATTTGAGTACTCTACCATGACATTGTAGCTATAAATAGCAGTGTAATTTTAGTATATTTTGATAAAAATTTTAAATATTTTTGAAATTTTAAACAAAAAAAATTTTTTAAAAGTAGTTGAAAATTTGAAAGTAGTTTCAACTAGTAGTTATTAAAAAAAGTAGTTAAACTACTAGTTAACTACTAGTTGATCGGTAGTTAACTACTAGTTGCAACTAGTTCTAGTTAACTAGTGCCGAACACTACTTAGTCCTTTAGTGTGGTATTTGACGAACACAAAAGTTCAATGATTATTCTGTTAAAAGCAACCCTAAAAACTTGAGCGTAATGGAAAATGTTTCCTCCAACTTCAAAAATAGTTCTGTGAAAAAATAAGGCATAAAAGTATCCTATATGCTAGATTTGTATTTTAATTTTAAGTTAAATTTTCTATGGAATGTATATCATTGTGTCACGATTGGCTTAGTGGTAAAGCGTTTGTTTCGTATGCGATAGTTCCAAATCCTGCGGTGGTGATAATTTTATTTAATGTTAACGTAAGTCTATAGTAATATATAGATAATCTATATAAAATCTTGTGATAAATTCTGATTTTAATAGAATTGTAGGCGTGTAAGGTTCTCTCAGCACAAATTAGTCGCTCGTAGTCTCGTACTCTTATAGCCTTTTCCAGTAGGGTTGTTTTTTCTGTACACTATAAACCATGAAGGAAAAATTGGTTTTACAGAAATTAAACTGTTATGCAGGCAAAGCTCAAATGTAGTTTTTCGGATGTTTTCAAGAACGTCAGTTGTGAAAATTAAATATTTCAATTCAATAATAAATAACATATATTTTTTAGGATCGACCAAATTAATTTTATCTTTCAAAGTAATTTCCAAGCAAACATTTTTAATAGAGTTTTGTTGATCCTCCAAAACCAACAAATAACGCTTTCAAATATGATTAATGTTTCCAGTTCGTTACATGAATTGAAACTGACAAGGTACATTAAGAGGATATTGCCGTTCCAAAGTATGGGTTTAAGTTCCCTGTTACTTCTACATGCATTAACTAAATCAGCTTTTATTTTCCTTGTTAAACATTTCTCAGGTGAATAATGAAGAACCAATATGCTAAAGCATTATAATTCTCGCAAAAAACTCTATAGTTTATTTACTGATCCAATTATTTATAAATCTCAACAAAGATATATGCTTATAAGCATAGTAATGAATAAGTAATGAAATATATTTTCACTATAGTACACTGATCATTTATCAAAAGACACGAGAATAAAATATTGCTGTGTTGAATTTTACTACCCCATTTAAATCTATTATTCATAACCACGGACCTAGTTATTCTGCTTTATTTCCATCCACTTGATAAAGCTAATACATTTAGGGTGTTTCTAATCTACATCTATCTTAATACATGATGTTTAATGCTCCAAATAATATTTATCAAGCTATTTCAACGACTAGAGCAGCTACATGGGGCATGTCATTCATTCAAATCTATATTCCTCCTGTTATCATTTTTACAGCTCTCGTAATGTGCCCATTTCATTCACAAAAAGACCACTGCCCATGTTGGTTCCATCCATTGGTCATCGATTTGCGTCCCTTCGTTCATTCCGATCACGATTCGGTAGTGCAATAATCGTAATCGTAATCACAACTCTTCTGTTTGCCTGGCGATTGTCCGTGGCTTAGTGCTAAGTCCCACTGGGATTTGCTTTCCCCTCTGTGCATAATGTAACATTAGGAGGGATATGTGTAAATTCCCTTGTTCTCTGGAGAGTTTCTGCTTGTGAAATGTTTGGTAGAGTTTTGGCTCCAGTAGGTTTTTGTTATGGTGATTTATTACAGGAGTTTACTCTAGAATCTTTAGGTACATTAAAATACAGTAGAAATAGCTCTTCATTTGGCTTGTGAAAAAAAATATAATTGTAATTTTTATAACAAAACTAGAATGTTTTCGCTAAATCATTCTTTTATGAAAACTTTTCAATTATGATTATTTACAAGCCTATTTATTTGATTGAAACAAGAAAAGATACAAATTAAGGTGGCTTATTCCATTGCCTTGATAAATACGCTACAATTTATAGGTAAATCAGATATAAAATATACTAATTATTTTATTGTTTTAAACTAACATTATATTTTTTATTTTAAGGTAAAACTTCAATGTATTGCATTGTTTCAACTTGTATTGATATGTCCTTTAAATTTTTTTATCACTTTTAGTTGAAACCCCAAGACATTTTCATTTTTCCTGTACAGTGAATTTATGAGTAATGTTTAAATTTATTAAATCCAAAAACACCTAACTAACATCAGTAACATAAGCCACAGTATGTGCTGTATGTAATCCAGATTGAAAAAATTTAAATTTTTTTTTTGCCTAACCGTTATAATATATAAATACAAACAGTAACTCAAATATTTTTCCTAGTATTAATAATGAACTCTTGATTTTGCAAAATAAGTAATAATTTAAGGAAATTTCAATTCTAAAACGCATTTAAAATTATTACTGTCCTTCAAAATTAATAAAAGTTAGGTATGTGCTTGATGAACTACTAAGCGTAATCTCTTTAATCAAACTCTTCGAGTAGAGTTAGGTTTGGTTCGCTTATTGTTTTATGGTGCAAGTTCAAGTAGAGTTAACAGAGTAACATAAAATAAATTTTCGACATTCAAAATAATACTCCCCACAAAAGTAGGTATTAACTATCGAAAAGCGTTTCTGGAGAGTTTAACAAACCAAAACCTCGAAAAGAAATTCCTTAATCAACAATAGAAAATAAAGCTCGTTCAAATTATTGGAAACTAACCCACTTCTTCCGAAACATTTCGGCTTATCGACTTTGTTATTAATACCGCAACTCATCATTTAAAAAAATGAGCTAAATGCAAAGAGCCTAAAGCGCAGGAAATCCATTCCCAGAACCCTCAGGGGCCTCTTTTCATTGTTAATTTTTTGTTGTTTATTGTGAGAATAGCAATAAAGCTATCACTCCAGTTCAAGTTCTTACGCATTGAAGCCTTATTATTATGATTCCACCTCCCGAGTCCCATCGACTGGCAATATTAAAATGGTTCCGGATTAATTAATGTGCCGAAAAATAGAAAAGGAAACAAACTAATACATCTCGGGCTCCTATTAATTGGAGCTTTTAATTAAAATGCTTGCCTTGGAGCCTCTTACCCCACCCCGGTTTCCCCATGGGGCAAATATAATTAATTCGAGCCGAATTTAACAATCAGTGCTTTTCTTCTGGTTGCGGTTGCAGTGAACGCTTGATTTAACGAACTAGGATCGTTTGCTACTAGTTGCGGGAACTGACACATACAATCGATGCGCAGTATTTGAATGAAATGAATATTGCATTACCTTTGCCCTTGGGTGAATACATATTGGCCGGGGTTTGGGGGGGTGGGGGAGTTGATTGCTTAACGAAGCGTGAGAAAATTATTCTCGTGTGCTCTTTTTGTTGTTTGTTTGTTCGGTTAAGTGTGTGAGAAACATCTCAAAAATGGATTGGAATTTTTTTTAACTTTAATTAGTTTTTTTTCTAGTGGGAGCAATTATAGCGAAGAAAGATTAAGGTTTTGGAATCCCGATTATATCTGAATCAATGGAGTGGTAAATTTCTTTCGGTAATTAGAAATGATACGAGGGGAACCAAAAAAGGGAGTTCTTTTTCTTTTATAAAAATGTACTTTTGAAATAGTTACAACTCAATCATGTAAAACTTTAAAGAGTGATGCAACTGTGTTTCGAACTTTCTTTACTTACGTTTCATTTTTCAACCGGAATTCGTCAATAATTTTATTGTTTTAAAATAAGTGTTTTTATCAAAATAAAGCTTAGGCATCGTGTTACAATAAGCGTTTTCAATCTACACTTGAAAAGAAGAAAAGGTTTATGTAAGAGAGTTTATCAGAATTGGAAAGAAAGATGGCAAAATATAATGCATAAGATTTTTTCAAGAAAAAGTATACCTATACCATATTCTTTAAATTTATTCAACTTATTTAGTGAAAATATTTTGGCATTAAAACGCTTAATCATCAAATAATTCTCAGTGCTATTAACATTTCTCAAAAGATTTCAATTGAATATGAACCTATTAAGGCAACAGATTTTCTTGATGGGTCCCACCATCCGCCATGCTTTCTTCTGGAAGCTTTTTATTTAAACCTGAAAGAGCAAATATATTTTTATCAGAAGATATTAACCTAAGAAACTCAGCAGGTATATTTCATTTAATTTTTCTTTGTGGTTTTTAACGAAACTTGGGAAAAATGCAGTTGAAAATTTAAACCTAGTATAGAAGTCGTATGAAGTTAGAGAGTTCTCCTTATATATGTTACGGGCAATGTGATAAATTCAGTGGAATTTATGAATGAAATTTATCACTTTGCCCGCCTCCACTTCGGGCATTATTAATAATGCCCGATTAATCACTTTGCCCATAACATATATACTTCTTTACATATAAGGAGGAGATATACTTCTTTATTATTACCAGTCTCAAACTGTTTTAAACCTATTTAATGCATTTATACATTATATTTGTGTATTCCCTACAAAAATATTTCAAAGTATTCAATTCAAAAATATTCAAAGTTTTTACTTATGGATCTGTCGGTAGTATTTTGATTAGAATAAAAAGATTAAATCAAATTTAAGTTTGCATAAAAAAAACGCCATTTCAATTAATTAATCATTGATGGTGTCATTTTATGCATGAAAAGATAAACATTTGTATTAAACAAAAGATTATTCTTGAATGAACAATGATTATTCAAGAAAAAAATTTCATTCTTAATTTAATTTATCAAAATTAGATACCGTAAAACACTTAAATTTTTTGTGCGCATCATTGAAAATTCTTCGTGTGGATAAAAAAAAATTACTATTCTTAAAAGACGAGCATAAAACCATTATTCTTTTACTAAAAACCATAACATTCTGTTAAAAATAATAATAAAAGCACCTCTCTTTTCTAATGAAAATGCAAAACAAAACACTAAAACGTGCTCCTGAATACCATTTTAATTTAGTAGTTAAAAGGCGAATGTTTTTGCTGCATCATTTAGAATTCTTTTTTTGTCTTCACGCTCTTCAAATGAAGCAAAATCAAATAAGATCATTATCATAATAAAGCACTTTGTTCACGGGAAACTTGAATAAGATTTTTAAAAAGAAGCAACTGTCTTAGAAAAAAAAATGGCCGGAAGAAAAATGTGGCGCTAAAATCTATATTCAGTAGTTTAGTTCTAAAAAGATTTTCCAGAGCTAAAACATCATGACGCCTTTTTTTTTCAGTTTAGTATAGCACTCAATAAGGTTTATGTTGGTCATAAATTTTTTAATCGTGTAAAATGTGATTATAAAACTTTTCATTAGTTTTTTTGTTTTACATAAAATACCTTAAGTAATGAGGATAAAAATTAATTTTTGAAGGAAGTTTGTTTTACATTTGAAATGTTCTTAAAACTTTTCCAAACGTTTAGAATACAATGCCATCCATGTACATCCATGATATCAACATACTTTGAATTTTCTTTAACATCTTTTGTTAGTTTGTAATTGTAAGTGGGTATTTTTACCCCAGGTTGCAAATATATGTATTTAATCTACTTAAATTTAACAGCTTATTTATGTAAAATAAACTATTATAATAATTGAAAAGAAAGATATATCTCCATACATTTTTTTTCCTTTTAGATGGTTAAATTTCAATAGCGTTAATCAAACTGCGTCACTGGAGAAAACAGTTTTTTATATGATGTTTTATACTCTTATACTATTCTTCCTTAATTTATTAATTTGAGGATAAAGATGAAATAGAATAGTAGATATTTTTGTTCCATGTACTTATTTTTATGCAATATTTGAAAGTTTTTTACAGAGACTTCTTTTTTTCTTATCAGAATTTCGGTCAAATGATCAATGTACAAAGAATCTTGGTTTTCGTTCTTATCATGGAAACCACATGTTAAAAATCGATATAAAATAACACCTACCTAACATTAATTTTACTTCGAACCTAAGTTGCTTTTTTATTGGATATCTATCACCCAGCTTTTGTACCGTGATCCCGGTCTTCTAGAAAAAGATAGCCATTTTTTTTTCTTTCAAAAAGATTGGTGTTCTTCAAAAATAAATGAATCAAAGATTTTCCTCTTCAATATCGCTTGGATGGTTAGGAGGGAATCCGGATGTGCTTACTATTTTAAGAACCTGGGTTTTTTTTTTAGTTTTATTTATGTTCTAGTTAAAGTAGAGTTGGTTTAGATATTGGTTTAGTCATCAATTTTAATCAAAAATATTCTTAATTTGAGGATTTTACTATTTTTTAATTTTTTTAAAGCACGATAAGGTATTTTTGGTGGGAATAGACAAAAATTCCTTTCAATCCAAGTAACTATTTATAAAAGATTATTTTCATTTGAACTGCAAAAAAAAGTAAACTGCAACTATACTAGACTGCAACGTTACTTGATCTTGGATAAACCAAGAAACAAGCTGATAGCAAACAAAGAAAGCAGTTCCCAGCGCTGTGTCTTAATTTTGAGTGAAATTAAGAACTTCAATTTATAAATAGGATTAGTTTGTTAAACCCATGTATATAATAGCGTCTTTTTTATCTCGATTTGCGTACCGAATTTCCTCCTAGCAACCCAAAAGGCTTTCTGTTTACTCAGTTTTTCCTTCCACGTAGTGACGTCATAGTGTCAATAAACACTGCAGTCTAGTATAACGACATATACTATACACTGTTTGTTTTTACTTTTCTCCCTACAACTGCATCATTTTTACCCCTCGAAGCTTCCCGTTGCCAGCTAGCAAGACAAAATCTGATGAATTTTTCCTCGGCAACACATACGGCTTTCGTGCTAATGGAAACTAAGCATTGGAAAAGTACTCACTCCATCAGGAGTTAATTAAAATGGATACTTCGCAGAAGACAAAAACTCTTCTCAGTGGCATCATTAACTCATAACTCTGGCGCGTATTCGATGTTTGCTTTTAAAAGCTCGGAAGGCGCCATTTTTATTATTAGTAGTATTTCGCCGTTCCGCGTAATACGTATTGACGGCATTAAATTTTAATTATGTTTACGCTAAGGGAAACTAGGCTTTGCGAGATGTTATTTTGGTATGGTCGATTTGACGTGGGAATTATTTGAGTTCTTTTCTCTTTGGAATTTTATTTATGTTTAACTAATTATGGTTGGATGGTTTGCATTTAATGCAGTTTTATTACTTGATAGATTGATTCAGTGGTTTTATATTCTTCATGTTGTCTTTTTTCAGTCGTTTGATCTTTATGTGCGATTTGAGTAAAGGAAAATAAAAGAGGTTTTTTCACATAAATTAAAATTTTATTTTTTTTCTACGTATTAAAGTTACTGTCCAACTTTATTAGTTGGATTTATGTTATTCCTTATGCCGATGTCATGAATATATTTAGTTTTGACTTCTTTTCCTCCTTTAAAAAATGCTTTAGGCTGATAGCTAGTGACATTCCCAATATCTACCTTTAAAGATATTTTTTTCAAGATTCTTTAAGCCTCTTTCTAGAACTTTCAGAGCATTTTTATCAAAAACTTTCTTTAAGTTACTTTAGGATTTGGTATCGTATAAATTTGTTAGACTTCGAGAAGGATTATAAGTTATCAATTCGAGGCGTTTAAAAAGTCAAGATTAGTCCTCTGTTTTGATATGTTCCAATAAACCTTTTCGGGTAGTAATTTTTAGCAGATAGAGGATATTTCTTGAATGGTTTCAAGGTACTAGTCTACAACGTCCTCTGGCATCTAACAACAGAGTTTAACATTTGAAAATAATGGGAAAATGTCAGTAAAACTATAGAAAATCATACATCGTTTAAAAAGCGCCCTGAAATCAATATATCTGTAAGAGTAATCTTACAGAGAAAACTGCTCAAGACGTGGTTACTCCAGTTAATGCAACCCCAATTTCAATAACTATTTTTAAAATCATATTTCAGAAATTTATCTTTCTTATAGGTATCTACAATAGGTATAAATAAAACTTGTACTTCCAAGTGCGGATACTTACTCTAATCCCAAAAGTTTCCACATCACTTTTGTACAAATATATCTGCTACATATTTTACAAGGCCATCAAAAAAAGTATCCCAACTTTAACATTACGACAGAAATAACCCCCTTCAACTCCAAATAAACGACACCTCTTCTATGTATGAAACCCAAAAAACACCACACAGGTACTCAGACCACAAAAAAAAGCACCATTAACCCCTCCGACCCATCCTCCCGTCCAGAAATATCTCCTAATTTCACCCTTAAATACCCTAGAAAAAAAAACTTTCTCTTTTTAGGTCACTCATTTCTACCCTCCATCACGGAAGTACAGCGTTCTCTGCAAACACATCCATTAATGATGTAGTAGTTAGGGAAGGGGGTGTATGGCGGAAAAAAAAAGAATGGGGTTGGGGTGCTTCTGGCGCCCACCTGTCTGGCAGTGGGGTGGTCTATCCCCAGAGTGCCTAGTTGATTATGTAATCTGTTGCCGTGGCAACCGGGCAGAAGCCCCAGCTGTGTGGGGGGTCATTTTCGATTTCTGTTTTTGTCATTAGGTGCATGTTCGTTCGTGCTCTGTGAAGAATGGTCAGTGTGTGAATCTAATTTCATGGAGGGGGGGGGAGATGATGAAAGATGATTTTCAGGGGGGGGATGATTCGGAAGGATGGTTTCGTTAGGTTCGTTTGCTGGGGTTTCTTTGTACCGGTTTGAATTGAGTTAGGTAGAGAACTAAAAGTAATAAATGGGAAAGTGTAAGTAATTTTTTTGTTGTTGTTGGTTTGGAGTTGGCGATACTCGTTTCATTCATAGTTGACTACTAATATTGTTTTTTTTTTCAAAGATATGGGTGAAAAAATTTTTACAACTGTGATAAGAAGTTTTAAAAGTTGGCGAGGGGAAAAATAAATTGTGACAAAACTTTTTTCTGGCATTTTTTATGTGGCTCAATGCTATTGTTATCTTCAACTATTCATGAACCAAAAAAATCAATACGTTCTTTTTTAGATACTATTTAAAAAATGATTTTAGTGTTTAAATTGTATGAGTTAACACTTTTATGAATTCCGCTCATATTGGTAACTTTTTAAGTAATACAATGTCAAATTTTCAATTTCTGTTTTATTTTTTAGTATAGGAATAAACTTAAACGTTTTATTTTTCTCTTTACATAATTTAATTAAAGAAAAATCCTAAGTGTTATGTATTACTCATCAGTACAAAACTAAAATACGATTATTATAAACAAAGCGTAGAATGTTCAAATCATCTTTCTTTGCAGGTATGTCATACCGTTTAGTACTATTTACTTTTAAACGGTGTGGTTTTTTTTCCTAACGGACTTTTAAAATGCTTCGCGGATTAATGCTAAGTGTTTCTCATATCTTCTCTAAATCTATCTCTCCTCTTCTCTATCTCTAAATAAATGTTTTCTCATATCTTCGTGTAATTCATGTTAGTAAATAAACTTGTTTATCTCATATGTGGTATATTAAAATTCAAACTGTTGTTAAATTTGCATTAAAACGCGAGCTAAAAATTTTTTTATTGAAAATTACAATGTCTTTGAATAGAACAAGTTTTTCCCAATGACGTCAGGATATGTTAAACGTCTCAAGATCCACTAATCTTCTAAAAGGGAAAGAAAACACGACTGGAAAGATTAAACAGCCCTAGTCCTCAGTTTTAAAATAGACGCAATCCTGCAAGTGGATCTGAATTGCATTGAATCAGGAATAACAATTTAATCCCAAAACATTTGAAGGCTGCTGTTATTCTAAGTCGTCGGCGCCCTGAGGATTTGCCCTTAATGGTTTCTAATTTTAGCCGCAGATCACCGCCGTGTTTCAAGAAGCCCCTCTCCTCCCAATATGCAAACGAGAACTATATACTACTTTCTCTAATGCGAGGAATTAATTATGCATTCTCCGTTATTTTGCGCGCTTTCGAGAGGACTATCGTTTGCAACTTGATAAGTTTTCTCTAGCTTTGGCAAATATTCACGGTTGTAGTTATCCTGGAGAAGTGGAGGTTATATATTCTTTGATTGCGGTTGGTTCCGTTTGAGGGTGTTCTCGAGTGTTTTGGTTTGTGCCGTGGGGTGTTTTTAAGTGGAAACTTCTTTTCTAGAGTATTGGTTAATTGATACTAAAGATTGCTACTGATTGAATGGAAATTTTATCTTAGTTGGATGTATTTGTTGGGGAGAGTCAATTCTTGAGATTGCTTTGTCTTTCAAGGGTTGTTAAGAGAGTCGAATTTCGAACTTTGAAGAATCGAGGCTTTGCGAGGATTATTTGAATCATTTTTAAATCTTTATTCTATAAAGTGTCATAACTCAGAATATTAAAAAGCATCTTTCTTTGCAGGCATGTCATACCGTTAACTAACATAACTCGTTAAATGTCATAACTAACATAACTCGCACAAGTGTCATAAAGTGTCAACGACCAATTGACGCTATATTTTATGATGACACATAGTTTTACACGTTTTTAAAAAGTACTTTCTAAATTAAATATCATTCAAAGACTGATAAAAGTGTTCCAAAAACTTACAGATATGTTATTTCATACTAAAACTTCACACATTTGGTCCGAAATTTATAATTCTGATTATCGAAATTAATTGTAAACATTGAGTGTCATGTAGGTTTTGTCTCTTATTATTTTCAAAAAGTATTGTTAAACAAGTCTGGGTTTAAACAAAAATATGAATGATAAAACACTAGTATACTAACGAGTTACTAGGCGGTACAATATTGAATTTAAAAGATTCATTGGTGTGCGTTTTTGTTCCAGAATGTTGATTAACAATAGATATTAATAGATGTGCTGGATATTTCTTAAGGAAAATGTTTTGATTAAATTATTGATAAGTTAGAGTTAATAAATATTTAAACTTTTATAGTTATTCATGGAGATGAGGTATGTTTGTAAAGTTGGTTGACGTTTGTTCTGCTAACTGTTTTTATTGTTTTATAAAGTGAGTTAAGTTCAGTGTATTACATAATTTAAATCGGATACTTTAATTGCTAAGACGACCTTACATCCAACTGGGCGCATCATTTTCCTTCGCGCGTGCGACTCATTTAAGGAACAAATGGATACTGAGTAGACGGTTAAGTTTAGACGACATTGAAAACGGGGATTACCTCAGCCCATGAATGTTGGCAAGCAAGTCTTTCTCAGGTTCATGGTCGGTGGTTTCCCTCCCTAATCACCAGCGTCAAGATGGCGCTTTTGATTTCATTCCTTGGCGAGTGTCTAAAAGTAGTAGGTATACTCTTAATTTTAATCCGGTGTTTCTCAAGTTTTTTATAGTAACAAGAAGATTTACAAGCAGTAATTTTTTTTTATGTTCGAGGTTAATATTTGGACTGGATTGGAATGTGCCCATCAGGACCGAATTCAGGGTTGTTTTCCACCATATAATTTGCTACACTATATTTTCTTGCCACTATTTTAATTTCTTTAGAAAAGCAACTTCCTTGAATTAATTCTGAAACTTATCTCTTAACTTCTGAAATAAGAAGTCAACGGTGTTGAACTGATATTAGGCTAAAAGAATCAGTTTCTACAAAGTAAACATGAATTAATTCAGGCTATAATTTTAATAGTATATATTCCAAATATATATACTTGGAAACATTTATCTTTCATTACCAACTACACCTTCTTTTCTTCCTAGAAAAAAGAATGTAGTCTTCTCTTTACGGGATTTTGCAATCGAAAATTCTTTAATTTAAACCATGAAACAACTTGTTATTGAAAATATGCAATATGGATTTCTTCAAATTGCTGTAATTTTGCAATAATTTAATAATATAATTTGTAAAGCAATTCTGTCGCTGTTATATGACAGAAAATAAAAAAAACGGGCTTATCCTGAGTTTGTTTTACTTTATTTTTATCTAGGTGGTAAATTACTTTATATGCATTTTTTCTTCATTTCTTACCAATTTTCAAGAAAGAGGTCTCCATAAGTTTATTTCATTTAAAGAACTTTAAAACTTTTCAAAAACTTTATTTCATTTGAAGATATTTATTTTCCCTTTAGAGGCATTCATTCATTTTTGTTGCCAAGTTCTTGAATGTATATCTGAGTAAGTTAATTCAAAGAGTTTTATTATTTTCCATCAAGGCAACCGCCATGCTTTTCATTCGAATTCCTTAAATGGTACGCAGAACTAATTTAAAGCGCATCAAATAAATGTCGTTATTTATTTTTTCTTGAGTCTTTTTTTTTACCCCCTGGTTTTTGCACCGACTGGGAAAGAATTCGGCATTCTTTTCTAGCAAACGATTTTATTTTTTTAATTAAGAACGGTTGCTGTATCCAGTAGAAATGAAGTGAAGTGAAGCCAGGGGAAGGCGGGAAAAAGAAAGAGGAAAAAATCTTAAGTTTGGTTTTGAAAAGAGGAAAATCGCAGATCTTTTTTTTTTTTGTTCTTTATATCCTCCTCTCTTTTCAAAATGTTATCGCCCTTACAAGATTTACCGGGTGGTGAGTTGGTTTTCCACCATGTTTTTGAAGTGAGCATTTTCTTCTTTTCAATGATGCCATCATGAGGCGAAATGGATGCGCCATTTTTTTTTTTTCAGCTTCCTTTCCAAATCCTGGTAAGAAAAATTAACAAACCCGATCTTCTAAGAAAAGCTGACAAATGCGTACAAACATCTTCAGTTTTTCTTCTGTGAAAGCTGAATCATTTTGATTTCTTACTAACTCTAAAAGAGGCTTTCGTGGCAAAAACTGATACTTCTTCGACGGATTTTCTAATATTTTTTATAAAGGTGATTTAAGAATTGCATGGGCCTGTAGGTTTTATGCCTTTTAATCAGTTAAAATTACATTTATGAATTATTAATTTAAGTAAGTTTCACAAACTACCTATTATCTTTGCACAAAAGCGAATCAGAAATGTGCCTTTTAAAGAGGTAAAATGTAAAAAAAAATTAATTTAGCAGGGTATAATTACAAGGTATTAATTTACAAGGCTTTGTATAGAATTTTTTAAACTTAGTTTTGCAGCTTATTTTATTATAGGCGAGGCTAATTATGTTTAAAACAGAGCGTTATACAATGAACATACCTTTTCGATGTGTTTAGATTTTATATCTTACGAAAACTCCTATTAAATTTGCTTTATAATTTCATTCATATATATAAATAAAAACTTAACTCATAAAATTGAAGGTACTGTCTCTAAGACTGACTAATCATCCAATACTACTTTCTTCCAATTTTAACAGATTTTAATGTTCCTTTTTCACGTTATAAAAAAAATTTCTGTTATGATTGGTTTCTTTTATTCTGAGCTATACACGCTTCTTCTATAGGTACGAAGTTAATTTTAAATCAGTTAGTGTTGTTCTTCTTCTTCACATCTTTAAGTAAAATCACACCTAAATACTAAACAATCCAACTGTTTTCTATGCTAAGTAATAAAACAAAATTCTGGCATTTTCATCAACCTGTTGAATTAATTCATCACCGACATTTTAATCTTAAAACCATCGACTGGCGCGTATTTTATACTTTTACCAACAGAGAAAAATGGACGATGTTTCCTCAAGAGAAAAAGCTGAACACAGCTTCAAATCCATGGTAACGCACCGTTTATTCATACGTCAAACCCCTGTCTCATAAATCTGAAAGAGAATCATCCATTTTAAATGCGAAGAACGTTTTGATCCAACAAAAAAAAAATTACTTTACATTCCAAATTTTTCTTCATATCCATACGATTACTCGTAAGAACACGTTATAACATGTTCAGATTGCTCTCAGGTTAGGTACATCATTAAACATGGAGTATTCCTCATCATAAATATTTCATGCACAGAAATGAACATTGAATCCCTGTGGTGCGCTGACAGTTCCTTTAAACTTTTAACCCCATAGATGAAATGTCGATTTCAGCTTCCTGAGCCTCCCATCTGTTCGCGGTGGGTGGAAAGGGCCTTTCTGGGATTTTGGAAATTTTATTCGCCATTTTTTTCTTGTTTTCCTTTTATGTCGGGTATTTTGAGAGAGATTTGGACCCGGAATTCCTATTACTACCGGCGACAAATTCTTGTTTACTGATAGGAAAGTATTGAAAGAAAAGTAAAACGTTTCACTTGGAGAGGTTTTCCGTTCTGAACTGTTGCCTGGGATTTCTTTTCTGTGTAGATATATATTTCCATTCAGTTCTCTTTTTTTATTTATTTACGTTTTGCGGAGGTTTTTAGTTTGTTTGTAGATTTTATTTTACTTTTTTTGGGGTTGAATTTTCTCCCCGTACCCTGAATAATTCAATTTCGTTAGCTTTTTATGTGGAAGAAAAACTTATGCTTTTTTAAAAAGAGCATTTACTCAAAAAGTCCTAATAAGTAAACATCTAGATTTCACTCATTCAATCTTTACTTTGATATTCTAATAAATGTGGTTATTTTTTGAAAAAAAAATTCTGTATTTATAGAATTTCTTGTGAAATACTATTGAACCTACATCATTGAACCACTTTAAGTTATTATTTTATCTTTCAAGGTTTCATTCAGTAGTTAGGTTAAGCAGCTGTGTAATGAAAAGTATTTAGTATTTAGGTTTCCAATTGAATCCCATTCCCCCTTTAAAACTTGAAACAATAATGAAGAAGTTGTGAGTTAGTTTCGTATAATGTTACATTTGCTTCGATAACAACCAAAATTAAAAATGTAATTTTTATATAAGAATAGAATAAACGGATAGAATTAAACAAATAATAAATTTTTAATGGTTTTACATTTACTTTTATTGAAAGAAAAATGTTTTTTAAGACATTTTACAACTACATAAAATCATTTTATTATCATCACACTAACTGTTTCTTCCATATCCTTTCATTAAATAGCTTACCTGTTTACAACTCCCCTTCTTTCAAATGAAAAAACAATAAGTCAAAATCTTTTTAATGGAAATCAGAAAACGAAATCAACTGGTGAAGTTTCTGTACATTAGTTAACGTTTCAGAAACCCCCAATATCACTATCAACATCCATTATGAAAAAAACTTTAATGGAAAAAAAAAACATAATAAAATGGAATACATCCGCAAGAATTATCGTTTTAACTTGCGTCATTCTTCCTAAAAACAGACAAATCCCTAACTAAAACAATTTTTGTGTTCTCCCTTTCCGCAACTTTTAACCACCGGTGGTCTTTCTTTTGTTTAACGAGTTACCGACGCTATTTGCCATTAGGCTGTTCCAAACACAGAGAAACCATCATATAAAAAGAAGCCGCCGGAGGGTCAAAAAGAGATTAATTCGATTTCCTTTGTTTATTGAAAGATCCCATCCTGTTTTTCCTCCCAATCGTTAAGTTGTTTTCTCTCAAAACACTCTCAAATGAATAAACCGCAGTCGCCACGGCAACCAACTCCTCAGAGAAATGGCGGATTTTTCGAGAAGTTTTTCTCCGGGCCGGAATCCCTTTAACCATACCTTAACGACGTGCGGTATCTGCTTCTATTAGAAGCCAGTGGAGATGCCATTGAGTATTTCCTTTACCAGCCGATACTAGGTCCCTGGGTAGTTCGCTTATTTCGATGAATAAGCCTGTGTGGTTTTTTATTGAATTGGGCTACCTGCGAAGGAAAAAGGGTTGGGAATTCTCCAGGGGGAACTGAAGAGGCTTCTGGTTTAGAGATATGTGACGGAATTCCGTTTGTTATGCGTATGCAAATAATGTGATTCGAATGGCGGATCTGTCTTTGGTTTTTCTGAATTTTGCAGTTTGGGGAAATGGCTGTGGTTTTGGATATTTGTTTTGGATTGAAAATTGCTTTTCTGAATGCAGTTGAAGGATTTGAGGAACTGATAATGTAAATGACTAAATTGAAATTCATTATTATCTCTTAACAGTTGAATGATGCTTAGAAAATGTTGAATAGGTCATAAAATATTATATTTATTACGTGTAAGATGGGTTTTGCTAAAAACATTTACACTTGAATGTCTTTAAAGTTTCTTTTAATTGGCATATTGGTGGTAAATACTTTATTAGCATGAAACCGAATAGGATTTGGTTAAAAATTAAATATAATTTTAAATATTGAGAAAATAGTTAAGGAATCATTTGTGAATTTATATAACACAAAGAATATTTAAGTCTATGCTTTCAGTTATGTTTTGAAATTTTAAAAATTAAAATTCTACTACTTTCAAACGTTTGATTTTTTTAAAACTTTTTATAATTTTGTTACTTATATATACTTTTTTTTACTTACTTACTTATATACTTTTTATTTTTTATGTCACAAGAAATATAGCAAACTATAGTAGCACAATATTATGATTTTCATTTTAAACTCTATTTTAATTGTAATTGAAAGTATTCAAATGACTGTTTACTATTTTTCAACATGAATAAATACAATACACATATGGTTATTTTCTTTGTTTCATAAAAATTACTTAAAACCATAATTTAAATATATTTTAAGTAAAAATAGTTTAACACTGTCTTTTCCCTTTATATATATATATTTTTTTTTACTATTTTTTCTTAGTTGTACAAAATCCTTTCATTACAGCTCTTTTCAAATTATTGAACTCGCAAATTAATTTAAACAAATAAAAACCAATGGTTGACAGCGTAAAGTTTGCTTTTCCTTCTCACAAAGATGTTCTGTAAAACTACTTTGTTTGCGCAGTGAATGACTATGCGGAGAAACTCGCATATTTGTATAAGCGCGCTGAGCATGAGCATATTTTTAGAGAAGATTTGGTTTTAATTATCTACAAAGAATTAAATTATGGTTTGTTTTTCTTCAGAGGGGGGGGGGTTAGTTCTTTCATTGAAGTTTAAATATTTCTATTCTTAGTGTTACTTTAATTTCTTACGTCAAAAGATAATTAATTGAATTGAGATGGATATTTTAGTACTATTTGTAAACATCATGCTAAAGGTATTCTTTATATTCGTTAAATAAATAATGTTTGAGATAATTTTATTTGTCTCTAATTTTAAACTAATTATAGCATATTTATTTACTTTTTTTTCGTGTTTTGTGTCCTTTAATTTATTTATCCTTTGAGTATATTTCTGTATTCTTTTGCATTTCTTTAACATGTATTTAGTTAAGTTAAAACCTTCCACTTTATAACATTTTACTAAACAATAATATCAATACAGTATTAATTAATTATTAATAATATTTTTTTCTATGTTTTATTAACAACTGTATTATTTTTTGCATTATTCTGTAATTTCAAAACTTAAGAAAGTGTCTAGGAAGGTCTGTGTTATTAAAAATCATATAACCAAACAAATGAAATATAAATTTAAATTATAGAAGTAAACGTTTAAATTAACTAAAGGCTTAGAAAATGTTTAGTAAAGTTTGAGGCCTTCCAATAAAATTTGTCAGAAACATAAATTCAAAATGATATCTCAACTCTTTGAAAGTCTTTAAAATCAGAAACCGTATTATATATGTTAATTAAGTTCTTTTAATAAAGTTCTTAAGTTAAAGTTCTTTTCTTTAATTAAGTTCTTAAGTTCTTTCATAATTTGGAGCCTCTTTCTGTTTATTCCCTTTTTATAACGAATCAGGGGAAGGGCTAAACTAATTGGATTGGATTGATTTTATACTTACAAAGATAATTTTACTTTAAATTTTACTAAGTTAGTTTAGAAATAACCATGTTAACTTTAACTTTATTAAGTTATATAAAATTACAGTTAAAGTAAACATTTTTATGCTATTTTAATTTATTCTAACTAATTTCATCAGTTGATTATAACATACGAAAAAACCTTCAACTACCTTGAAAAGGCGGTTATTAAGAATGAGTAACACAGAAAAAGACTCAATATCAATTATCACCCCCTCCATTTCCCTTAAATCGTTATCACCCTTATAATCAGAAAACACCCCCCGCGTGAATCAAAACACCTAATCACCTGTTGCAAACGAAATCAAACCTTAATGAGAACGAATGGTTGTGACTCGAAAACATTCATTCTCAACCATCCCCGGATGAGCGATGTTCCACCTCCCTCCCTCTGGATGTTCGGTAGCGCATTCTATTACTTCAACCCTTTGGCACCCCTATCCCGGGATTAAAGCGTGCCTCCTCGCTGTTAAAATTTGCATAACTCCCCCTTTTATTCATTCTTGGGGTGCACGTGTTGGTTTCCGAAACTTGGGGAGCGGCTACAAATGTAACTAAGGCACGCATTTGTTTTTTGGAAGGGAGAAAATTGGTCTGTTTCCTTCGTTCTTTATCAGTTATGGAATTTCGTGAACTGCTATTATGATGGGGGGATCGTTTTTAACGTCGGTTTGTTTTTCGGACTTATTTTTATGGAATGTTTGAGGAATTGTATTTGTAAAAGTCGTGCGTGAAACGTACAGAAATATGTTGTTCCTTTTATGATATTCATATATGGTTGATTTTGAATATGTCCAGGGCCGTTTATTTAAATATAATAATTTTAATTGCCATATCCACAATGCTGGCTTCACAGTCATACTAAATAATTTAAAAAAGCATTCAATCAGCACGTTTTAGTATAAGTATGATATACGATTGAAATCCACTTTCATTTTTTCTGAACTTCATTATTTTTCATAGTAAGTCATACAGCTATTTATACCAAAAAGAATTCTTGAAGTAAAAATTGGGCCATTCCCCCCCCCCCTATATTGGCTATATTTATGAAATTAACTTAATGGAACACCACTTACTGAAAAGAGCTAGGTTCTCGATATCTCAACTCATATATGAAACATCCAGAATACTTTTTATATGTCAATTAGTTAAATTTTCTTTACCTATGCGTGTACTCGTGTATCTAATGTTTAGTAATTACACCATCCGTACATTTTGAATAAAAATATATGGTCCACTCCTTCTTTGTAACTCTCAATCTACGCATTTTCCCACTTTCTAAATCCTACATCTCGGAATCTTGAAAATCACCCCTAAGACACCATGAAATAAATAATTGTACCAAATATCTGTTATAAAGCCTACTAAATCAATTAAGCTCTTGAAATGAGTAGTTTTAGGTTTCTACTATGCCCTTAACTCCACTTTCTTTGCAACACTTTTCTTCATAGAGAAAACCCTTCCAAAAAGTACCAAACAGATAGAGTATACTCTCAATATCTAACAGTCATATTCACAAAAATCATATCATATCATATCAAAAGTCATTTCATATGTCAAAAAAGAATTCCGCCAATCCGAGTCAGCAAAAAGCTAACTTTTCTTTCTTTAGCTGCTGGTTAACAGCACCGATGCTGATGGCTGTGAATATTGCGGTAAGTGTCATCAATGTCACAAAACTTGGGTAATTTGAAATATTTTCCTACCGAAATACAGTTTGTTTTGGATTGATCTTTTCTACCTCCAAATTTATTTTGACGTCCGTATTGAGTTGAGATATCAAGTAGAGAAGACTGTAAATAATAAGTTCCACCATAACCTTGAACAAGACCGCTATACTTAATCCCCCCCCCAGGAAGTGACCCAATTCCTTGAAGAAAACTTGAAGAACCCCTTCAATGCAAAGTGGGTCAATTTATGGATGGACCCGTCCTTTGGCGATGAGTCATCGTTCGTTTGGCGTCGGAGTGACTGGATCTTAAATGAAAATTAAGTGCTGAAGCCCGAACCATGACTCACCAGTTTTAAAGCGGCAAAAGACCGGGGGGTCTCTCCCCCCTCAGCGAAAGGGGAGAGAACAAAAGGGGTGGATTTCAAGGTGTGACAGGCGATCAGGTGGAGGATAGGCACTCGCTTGATGATCCTGGGATGACGAGTTAAAGATTGAAATGTATCCCCTTTGTTGGCGACGACAGGGATGCTGGAGTGAATGGAGTTATTTAGCAGGGTTGCTGTCTTTTTTTTATTTATAAGTGGGGAAGTTTTTGTTAGGGGTTGCTGCGCGCTTTTTATGTGGATGTTGGGGATTATGTTTTGATCTGCGTTTCACATTAGGGGGATTTGGGAACGGTTCGTTTTTGATGTTTGTTGGATCTTATACTTTTTATTTTTGGATTTTCGTTTCGATTTATTTAAAACTGGTGATTTATTTGATGATGTTATGTTTTCCTTTCAAAAGTATACATGCCTTTCTCCTAAATGCATATTTCTTACATAAAGATGTGAGAGCGTGTTTTATATAAGGATGAATAAGAAAGATTCTTTCCTCATTAACTCCAGGCAGCTCTTTAAATGGGTAAGTTCGGCAGTAACCTGGGTCTTAATGCAGGTTTCTAAAGGATTTCAACTGTCAAAAACCAACCCACAATTTTTCATTATAATCATACTTGTTTGATTTATTGAGAAAGATGTTTTGAATTTTTAGGTTGCATTTTTAACCATATAAGTTATACACAGGAATAGATGGCAACCAGTATTTAAAAAAAATCCAAACTTCATTTATTTAGTTTGTGGTGCCGCTCAGTGGTATCGTTTTATTGTTTCAACATATTTGTAACTCTTGTGGCAACACCTCCTTTACTCCTGTTATAAAAGCTCGGCATCAGTATTGCCACTGCATTCCGCTACGCCAGACTCCTAGGGCATTCACTTTTATAAAGGATGATTTTTTAAGATTTTCACTAATAAATTTGTTGTTTTAACTTTTGGCTTTTCTCAGAATCAAACACTCGCTAGCCATCTAGCCTTTCTAATCACCTCCTTTATAAGTTCTTTTCGACGAGGGGAATCTTCTTTCGGTTCCTGTATCAGAAAAAAAAACCCAAAATTTAAATCAATCACTATATCTAATTTTATTTAAACTCATCGTTATGAAATTGGAACGTGTGAGCTGAACAAAGATGAATCCAACATGATCATCAAGGTCATAGAAGCTCGAAATCGTGACGCAAAATAGTAGGCAAGACGTCACTTTTCAACAGCGCAAGGTACAAGATTTCAGACTGGAGTTGCGCTGCTGTCCAAAAAAGCTATGAAAGCGACGTCTTGCCTACTATTTCACGTCACGATTTCGAACTTCTATAGCCTTATGAGTCTAAGTAGGCCATGAATCCAAACTAAACAGAGCACCTTGGTCTAAAATCTTTTAATCCACTTAACTCCGGTTTTTTAAGTAATCTGCCCCACTCCGCCTTCAAGTCATCCAAATACATAATATCCCACATTTCCACCTCTACAAAACTAGGCAGGCAATTACGAAGTGTAAGGACATAATTACTCCTTAATTGCCCCAAGTCCAATTGGAGAGAGCTTCTTACTTCATCTCGTCTCCTTCGCTACGGCAAAACAACGCTCTTATTTAGTGCGTTCTCCTCAAGCCTTTGAGGCATTCCGCCCGAGACAAGTTTAATTCGAGGTAATTGGCTCTGATGAATTCGGGCCGGAGAGAGCCTTTGGGACTGAAAAATAAATAAGCGATGGGACAGAGGAAGTAGATGTTGGCGACCGTTTAATTAGATCTGGAGTTGGAAATTGTTTCAGCTCTTGTTACACTTGGTTTTATTGCGCTTTGTAATGGATATTGTAACGATCTGAATTCATTAGTGTAAGGCGTCAAATTTTAACTTTGACTGAGGGTTATAATTTCTGAACCGTTCGTTTGTTTTATAGAAAAAGGCGTATTTCCAATCGCAAAATGCAGGAATGAGTGAATGAATGGTCAAAGACGAAGTTACTTTCGATCATTTTTTTATTTTGTGCTGCACATAATATAAATAATAGTTTTTAGTAAAAGCAGTTATACAGTGAAACCCAGATTTAACGTTTTTCAAGGGACCAATACAATAGCGTTAAATCGGGGTAGAACATCCTTTAGGAAATCCTTTGGGACCAATGAAATCTGGCGTTAAATGCGGGAAACGTTAAATCGGGGTTTCACTGTAATATTTTAATACAACTATCCTATTAAATGCAACCTTGCGATTGTGGGTCTTTTTAAATTTGGTAAGTTTAAATTTTAAATTTCCAGTTTTAAACGGCTAGATTCGGATCACTTAACTTATTAATAGTAGTATATTTTAATATAACTTGAAAGTTTCATTATAATTATTATATTATCATCAACGGAGTTATAAAATTAATTCTGGGAAAACAAACACTTTAACATACTACCGGTCGATTTTTTCCTTAACAATATTTGGAGAGTTAAAAGTTCATCAAATGTTAAACACTTTCTTTTAATTTGTTTACTCTCACTAAACAAAAAAAAAAACATTTTCGAAAATTTAATCGCTAAATTCTTTCCTACATTTTGCTGTTGATTCTTGAAGTCTGAAAACATCCTGACAAAAGCTAATGGAAAAGAATAATCAGTATACTATAATGTAACACTGCCCACCCAGAACAGCCTTGAATCTAACACTGCTCTTTCTATCTTTTCTAGAACTCTCGGCTCCCCTGGAAGTGCTGGTGGAACAAACGACTTCCAACTCCATCCACCTGTCCTGGAAACCCCCTCCTAGTCCCAAGGGGGATAACCTGAAGCTCTTCACTTACTCCCTAACACTAACGCCCCTCACACAGTACGGCCATGGTAAGTTGCTTCTCTCCAAAAGAGATACAGGAAGAAACTCTTAGGATAATGTCCTGGTTCTTTTTATTTGAAATCCTTTATAATAGTGTAAAACAGCGGTTTTTTTTACTGCGGAGAAATCATATAAAACCGTTTACATCTTAAGGGGGTCTGGGACACAAAAATTGTCAGATTTAAAAAAAAAAAACTTTTTTGCTTTTAAAACGTAGTCCAGTTTCTTCTGCTTAAAATGATGTTTGGATTATGTTTCTATCCTGAATAGGAGAGGAACCAGAGATATAATCCTTTTGTTGCCGGGTGCTTTGGTAATCTACCATTCTACATTCAAAGGCGTTTTTCTCTATGATGCATTTTTTTTACAGTTTCTCAATTTTAAATTTGATATGTCAAGAACCATTGAAGATTAAGAGTTGACATTTGAAAGATATACTTTTTTAAACATTTTTTTCCTTTAGTTTAGATTCAGCAAATTTGAAAATTTTGTTAATTTTTTAAAATATTAATTTTTAAAAAATTCACATGAAAATTTAATTTTTTTTTACTTAATTGTTCACATTTTTTAAGAATAATTAATATTTCTTAAAATGCTGAATCAGAATTAAAGATATAATATGTTTCTGTTTGATTTGGTGAAAAAAACGTTGAAAATAGATGAGCATTATTTTGAGTTAATATCAATTTTAAACTATCCCTCTTTTTTGCACAAAAATTAAATTTAAAATTTTTCAAAACCTTCGATCTTCACAAAAATTTCCGAAATTTTAAACTTAAAATAAAAAAAAAATCTGAAGTTTTCCAGACCCCCTTAAAATAGATATTGTTCTAAATTTTAGGTGGCCTTAAAAACTAGTTCGTGACGTTAGTATGTGACTTTGAAATGGTTTGTTAATTTTGCTTGTATTGATTTTGCAGTTGAAAATACCTTAAAGGTTATTCGATACAAATAAATAATAAAAAAAGCTATGTCATTTAAGACAAATTTTGTGTTTATATTAAATAAGTATTTTTTCCATTTTCGAAAATATTCGAAATTTTTATAAGATGCAAAAGTTTTAGCCGGACGCTCGTAGCAAGAAGTAAGAAGTAAGTAAGATGCAAAAGGTTTCCCATTTCTAATAGTTTCTAAAAAATCTAAGTTTTTTTTTGTTCAATAAGGATTAATTATTTGAGAAAATAATAGATTCCTTCTAATTGGGTTCATAAAACCGATATAGTAGAAAAACTGTATTGATTTTAAGAACCCAATTAGAAGGGAAAACATTTTTTTAATTTTTTTTTAAAAATCCTTATATATATTTTTATGAACAGGGTCGATGTGCCTTCCGTAGCTCAGTGGTAGAGTGTGAGTCTACCGAACCAATGGTTCTCAGATCGATTCCAGTCAATTCCATGAACTTAAAAATACTTATTTTTGTATTATTTCAATTATAATGTTACGTAGTATTATTTACAAAACAATTTACCAAATAGCTGAATTGCATATGTCCCTGATGGCTCAGTCGGTAGAGCCGTGGTCTGATGGGCAGAAGGTGCTCAGTTCGAAACCCACTAACCTAACATTCTCTCTAAAATCATATTACCATCTATCTCTAATACCCCAATTATAAATAGTAGAATACTAATTACTGTATTGTATCAAAATACTTATTTTTGTATTTCAATTATACGTTACGTGTTATGTACTTACAAAACACTTTACCAAATAGCTGAATTATAAATGTCCCTGATGGCTCAGTTGGTAGAGCCGTGGTCTGATGTGCTGAAGGTGCTCAGTTCGAAACCCACTAACCTAACACTCTCTCTAAAATCCTATTACCCCCTCTATCTTTAATAATATCTCTAATACCCCAATTATAAATAGTAGAATAATAATAACTGTATTTAAATAAATTTAATTTCTGTGAGCACCTGATGTCGCAGCTGACCTAGGGGACTGAACTGGTGACCGAGTCGAGTCCGTTCACCCGTCGAAGATGTCGGGGCTCGGACGAGAGGAGGTCGTCCTGGCGGACCTGATCTGCTCCCCGGGGGGTCGCGGGCCTAGGGGGTTCTTCGGATAACCCCCGAAAGCCCCTTCGCCCTGGGGGCCAGCGGAGAAAGGTCCGTCAGGAAACCAGTTTTGTTAAAATTTTAATTGAAGGATACAATCCGTAATTTGTGGACGGCCCCCTAACGGAGTGCAATATGGAGACGGCCCCCTAAGTTATTAGAATGCAAAATTTTGACTCCATTACCCGTCTTTCGTTCACATGAAAAAATTCAATTTCATTGATTTTGTTTCATTGATTAACTGTGACCGTAACGTAAAATTTAAATAAAAAATATATTTAAGATTTTTTTTTTCCCTAATTAATTGAGGTCGGCAGGCCTCGAACAGAGGAACTTCCCCACCACAGCAGCACACTGTACCACTAGACAGCCCGTTCCATGTCAGAAGGAGGTTGATAATGAAGTCTTTTTCACGTAACACCAATTGAAATAGAAAAAATAGTTTTGAAAATTGCGAATTATTTCGATAACGCAATACGAGGGATTTGAACCGGGAACCTCCCACACTGCAGGCAGATGCCATAACCAAGGTCCACACTACACCTTGTTATAAGTTTTAGTGGATTGTATATTCAAGATTAATTATTTTAAATATAAGAAAATATTTTATTCGATGAGAAAATCTCGGATTCGATCCCAGAACCTTTCGTGTGGCAGTCAGATACTCTAACCACCGAGCCATTCGGGTTACGAGAATTCTGAATCATAGATCATAGTGCTTTTTATTTAGAGATGAACTCAAATAAAATATATTTTATTTATCCAATGAACAAGCTAGGATTTGATCCAAGAACCTTCCGTACAGTAGGCGGATACTATACCACCCAACCGCAGGTTCCACACTACGTTTTGTTATAAGTTGTAGTGGATTTTATCTTCAAGATTAATTTTAAATATTTTAAACCGAAAATATTTAATTCGATGAGAAAATCTCGGATTCGATCCCAGACCCTTTCGTGTGGTACTCGGATACTATAACCACCGAACCATTCGTGTCATTAGAATTCTAAATCATAGATCATAGTTATTTTTACTTAAAGATGAACTAAACAAATAAAATATATTTTATTAATCCAATGAACTAGCTAGGATTTGATCCAGGAACCTTTCGTACTGTAGGCAGATGCTATAACCACCTAACCGAAAGTTCCACACTTCGTTTTTGTTATAAGTTGTAGTGGATTTTATCTTAAAAATTAATTTTAAGAACATGAAAATATTTCATTCGATGAGAAAATATCAGATTCGAACCCAGAACCTTTCGTGTGACATTCGGATACTATAACCACCGAACCATTTGTGTTACGAGAATTCTAAATAATTTACATAGTGTTTTTTACTTAAAGATAAGCAAACGAATAAAATCTATAAAATATATTTTTATTAATCCAATGAACAAACTAGGATTTGATCCAGGAACCTTCAGTTTTGAAGGTGAAGACCGTGACCACCTAAGCACTGCGTTCCACGTTAACTCAATACAATAGGTCAGTCTTTTTTACTTAAATTTGGACTCACAACTATAAAATCTTTACGAAACCTTTTAATCTGTCCAGTAAGTAAACTAGGATTCTATCCAGTAACCATCCATTTGGTAGGCAGATACTATATAACCACCTAGCCAGTATAGAGCTCCATCATTCTTGTATAGTTAAGTGTTGTTTATGTACAAATAAGGACTCATACGCGAAAATTCATAACATTATTTTATTTTACGAATGACCTCTGATAAAATCAAAGAACTCTCCCAACCATATAGAGAAACCAGATCCTTACTGAACGGACCAGCCACTCTGGAGGCAGAGAGATCCGGTTTGAATAAATAATGCAGGAGGACCTCCCTCCCCTTTGGAGACTCATTTTATGGCGAAGATGGGGGAGAGAGATGTCGCACTTAGTTCAATCTCGGACAAAAGAACAGTGCCTGAGGGCAGGTCGTAAAGTAGATGATTCAGAAATGCCACTGTGAATTAATTCGGCTATATGCGCTTAAGAATGGCGTGGGGGGGGGTGAAGGCAAATTTCAGTCTATTTCTATGCTCTTTTTGATTCTTCATATCAGTCTGGAGGGTTTTTTTTGTAAAGCTAAAATTAGGTAGCAGATCAGAAGAATTGGGCTGAGCGCGCACTAGCGAATTTTGTCACGGTGACAAAGACAAAATTGTTGCCTTGGCTATTGAAACAAGTTAGAGTGCGCGCACTAGGCGACGTGACACTTGGCCGATTGCCAAGAATTTCTTCATAGAGATCCATTGTTTTCTAGTGATATTTTTGATACTAGTGATCCTGATGGTCGCCGTGACTTTAGTCGCCAGTGCGCACACAGCCTTGGTTTGCATTGTTTTTTTATAGCCAGATTCCTTTCCTAACACCGTCTTTCTCAGTATCACCGCAATTACCTGGGTGCAATTACCTGGGTTATTCCCTCAAGTGTCCTTCTCCTATTCAGAAGGAGTCTAAGCTGACAATGCCTTTCTCAAAGCCCACCACAATTACCAGACTATCTTACTACACTCACTAACAGAGTATTAAAAGAGAAACTCATAATAACTTTGTCTTGCAGCGGGGCTGGAGCGCGAGTTCTCTCTGCCGCCGACGGTGCTCTCGAAGCGGGTGGAAGGTCTGTCGTCGGGCACGCGCTTCGTGGTGCAACTGTCAGCCATCTACGGCGACCGCTCGCGCCAACTCAGCCACGACGCCCTTCTGCGCGTGGCCGCCCCCAAGTTCACCGTAGCCACGCCCCCAGAGGAGCAGCAGGACATCCCGGTGGGCGACGACGGACTGCCGCCAGGGGAGCCGCGTGAGTATATTAGAAGCCTCATGTTGTCATAGTTAACTGAAGAGACAACGCTAGCGTTGAATAGCAGCTGTTACACGAGGATGGTCCTTCGTCAGTTAAAGGAAAAGCGAAGAAACATTCGGCTATAGCCCCAAGGAATGGCTGTGTTCAAAATTTATTCATTCCGATTCCAGTTCCTTCCTAGTTCCAGGCTAGTTAGCTATTTAGATAGGGATCCGGACACGGGGTGTAAGGCTCTGTCCACACTAGAAGACTTTCCCGGCCCGAAACGATTAAGATCTTTATCAAACGAAGGGGAGAAAGAAGGGGATTTGAGGGGTGTTCCACTAAGACTACTCCAGTAGTGGAGAAAAACGGGGGTCATCCTTTCCACTTCCAACCTCTACAGGAATAGTCTAGTCCTAGTGGAACACCCCTCAAATCCCCTTCTTTCTCCCCTCCGTTTGATAAAGATCATAATCGGTTCGGGCCGGGAAAGTCTTCTAGTGTGGACAGAGCCTAAGAGCGACCTCTTCCAGGACACCTATGCATTATGACACTATGCATGCTCACTACCAGTCCTCCGGACTACAGCCTAGTATATCTTTTCTTGTATTGACGAAGGGGATCAAACCATCCTCGAAACAGCTAGACGCTTAGGTTTCTCATTTATATCTGCGTTGTTTGTCCCACTTAGATTCTAATCCTACTTACTATATCATTTAAGTCCCAGCATGTCATAGTTGTTCCTAACAACCCATATCCTCCTTAGCGTGCAACTGCAGCGACACGGGCATGGTGGCTTGCACGCGGCGGCCGGGCTTTGTGGAGTGCACGTGCCAGCCCGGCTACGGCGGCACGTGGTGCGAAGAGTGCGCCCCGGGCAACTTCCGCGCGGGCAAAGAGTGCGTGGTGTGCCCCTGCTCCAACCTCACTTCCACCGCAGAGTGCAAAATGGGTAAGCAGCTTTCCTGACTTCCTTCATCACTGGGGGTTTATTATTGCTGTACTGTGTCTGATGATGTCTTCCGTTGCAGAGTCTTCTGGGCAGGTGTCGTGCGTGCAGTGCCTGCCGGGCCACCGGGGCAGCCTGTGCACGTCTTGCGCGGCCGGCTACCAGTGGACGGAGGACAAGTGCGAGCCGCTGGACTGCCTCAGCTCCCCTCAGTGCGCGGGCCGCAGGAACGCCCCAGGCTGCGAGGACTGCGTCTTCCTGCTGGAGCCCAAGTCGCCTTCCACGGCGCACCGCAGCAAGTCAGGTGAGGAACATTGCGTTTGGTGTGCGTCACGATACAACGGGGCGAATGCCAGTCCAGGAGGAATAAACGTCACCTTTGTCTAGCTGTGATTCGGGTTAAGCTGTGAGGTTACAACAAGGTTTATGAAACCTTACCTTGCTATATGGGTTGCTACGGTCAGAAGTAATACCAGAAGAGTTTCCAGTCGCTGGATGCCAACCATCAGGACTAATTACAATTGAAGCTTGGCGCAAGAGCCCAGTCATTGGTATGATAAATAAGTAGGCACTGGAATGAAGAGGCTTCCACTAAGCTGACAGTAGTTCCAGCAGATACAAAGGTTTTTTTTATTAATTTACAAGCATGAACCTCCCCTGGGAAGCATAATGGCTTAATGGAAGCATAATGGTTTACCAGCCTACTTAGTACTTGCCTCTGCAATACCAGCTACTTTACCCGACTAAATTAATGAGTCGTTTTGTATATTGCAAAGACTGGTCTAACTAAAATTAAGGAAGCTTCATATTGCCGGTATCATGTTCGGATTTAGGTGGTGGATTCTGAGGGGCAGACTGGAAACTTGGGGGGGGGGCAAAGCTGTTCCAGATGGCTTTTGTACACATGAATTTCCCTCATAAAAACGGATTTTTTTCAAAAAGTAGGGGGGCATTGCCCCCCATGAACCCCCTTAAATCCGCCCATGGCTGGTATATACCAACGACTGGTATAAAAAATAAAATTCGGTCGGCTTTAGTAGGCCATTTCGCATATTCTCAGCTTAAGTTCCTGAATATCCATTCTCTGCATCAGAAAATAAGTCTATTCTATCTAACGTAACAAATCTCTTCCAGAGCGCAGCATCGCAGACGGCACCCTTCCGCTGATCGCCGTGATGGTGACGCTGGGAGTGCTTCTGCTAGTGGCGGCCATGGCCACCTGTTACCGCTACTGGGACCATAGGCGCCACCAGCCCCGCCTGCCCTTCTGGAGCATCGAGCTGCAGGCGGACGAGAAGACGGACCTGCATTCCCACTGCCAGTACCAGCACCTGGACGCTGCCAAACCCTCCACCTACAACACCATGAACGTCTGAGATTATTGGATTCTCAAAGCGTATTCATCATCAGTGGTTTGGTTGGACGTTTCCGTTCGTCAGACGTTTTTTGTGGTTTGAATTCGAAACAGTAACGTCCTATGGGGGAGATAAGAGGTAGTTCTTTTTTATGGTCAGTAAACCCTTCTGGCTGCAAACGTAAAAGTTGTATGTTAGGAAGTTTAGAGTCCCCTTTCCGTTTACCTACCTTTCCCCGACGCCACTGCCACCAGGTAAGCAAATAAGGACTGGTGGAGAGTTTCGTTCACTATACATATAACCATAGGCGGATTGTTGGGGTCGTATTCTTTTGGTCAGTTCTGAAATAGTACTATTCAATTCAATGGCTATCTTTTAGGTTGGGGTTCTTGATAAAGGTTACTCAATGTGAAATAATTTCCAAAAATTAGCTAGAATTGATGATGAAAGAGACTAAGTTATTAGTTTTTCCATGGAGAATAACTTACTCGTACATCACTTGTAAAATAGAGTGGAAGAAAATTAAAAGGAAAGAATATTAGAAAAAAGGGTGTGGGAAAGAAAAAAAATGAGGGATAAAAACCCAAGAATTTTCAAGAATGCCATTTTAGTCCAACTGAATCACTGAGTATTTTCTATCTCCAAAACAGCCTTTACTTTGGAGAGGTATGTCTCCTGAATTTGACTATGAATGAAGCAATGTAATGTTTATCCTATCAATTGTCTTCTAGATCACCCAGACAGACTTTCCACTCTGGTCATAGGTTTTATGTTTTGATTAAGAAACCTGAAATGATAAGTATTTCAGCTAACATTACCTCCAACTAAATCACTGATAATCATAAGTGACTTTAGGGGGTGGGGGACTCTGGGGGCATGTATAGTTCTTGATGGCTATAGCAGACACATCATTTACCATTAAAACACTGGTACTCCATGAAAATGTTAGAGCTTTGCTCCACATAAATTCCCCTTGAAATGAATAAACAGTTGTAAGACTCTCTGTCCATCTATGAGATGTTAGCATTATAAAATTTGGTGGACTAAGAAGTTTTAATTTTGTATCATTCTAAAATTAGGTCTCCATGCCATTTAATTAAAATGATTTGTACATTACAGTTCAGCCCTAAAGACTGCCAAGTTATTTTAAACCTTGTTGTTTTAATTTTGAAGAGGATTTGACAAATAATAAGCTTATCAGGGGACTTTGATTAGTATAATTGGCTACCTTGGATCAGCCTCTGTATTGGAGTGAACTTATAGTGCTTGTTTTACATTTGATTGTTTCAATACACCACTGTGTAGGGATAAATAAATCCCATGAAAAAAGTTCTCAAAGTCTCGGCAAATAGCTCAGTAATTAAAGAGAAATTGATTAATACCTGAAATGATATAAAGACTACTATTCGGATTGGTCTTTACTCTAATAAACCACGGAATTTTAAAAGTATTAAGAGTTATTGTGATGTTATAAATGTTACAAAATAATTTAACTAGTCCAGTAAGATCAATTTGATGCTACATAACATTAAAACAAATTAAAATTATCATATTCTTCATTCATGTATGCCAATCAAGAATTGCAAAATAGTGTCTGCTGAATTTGAATATAAATATTAGAATGTTTAGTAGAAAATAATTTAGTATCATTTCAGATATTGTCCGATTTCTGTATATTAGATGGACAATTTCACAGCCTTGTAAAATATTTGCTTTTATGTAAATGTTACTCCAACATGGACAAAATTGTCATGGAACTTATCAAAGAAACCATGATATTCCATGATAAATACACAGTTTTGTGTCAAATGTATAAATGCTGCTTTTGTTTATAGGGCAATATTTTTTGTAAAATTGTATATAATTTTAATTTTTTGAGCTTTTTATTTTATTATGTGGAAAGAGTGTACATTTGCTTATTTTTATCCATACAGAAATTCATTGGATATGTAAATTACTTAGATTAAATGGTTTCTTAAGAAATGATTTAAGTATGAAGAAAATTGAATGAATATAATTCTCAAAGTGACTTAAAGATCAATTTAAACTTTAGAGAATTTATTAAGGGATTTCACATGACTTATGTAATAAGTCAACTTTTGGATCTTTTCCATGTTAAAAAAACATGGTTGATATATCAAACCGGTGATGAAAAAGGATATTGATTGAATTTTTTTATAAAAATTTATGCATTAATTTCAAATGAAACTAAATTATTATTTAAAGCTAAGTTTTCATTGTAGTCAAATAACTTTTTCTCAAAACGTAGTAAAAATTCTACATATCTTTACTATACCCATGATTGAGTTAAACATTTTAAGTGTTATGAAAGCTTGTCTTGTAACTGAAACTATATCAAAATGTCTTAAATGCATATTTTTGAAGGCCAAAATGTGTAAATTTGGTTACTATTAAAAAACAAGATACAAGTTATTTTGGATCTAGGAAAGATTAGGATGAAAATATTTTGGAAAAAAATCAATGATGAGGGTGTATAAAAATAAGAATGATTTCTAGGTATCTTAGTTGTTTTAATCTATTAAAACAATCAAAATAATGCATATACTATTATTCATATTGTTCTACATTTGCTGCTACCAATCAAATTTGAAAAGCTTAGGAAAGGAAATTAGCACACATTTAAAGATAGGCTCTGTTAGTACAGAATAGTTAACAATATATAAGATTTTTACTATATTCCATTAATTAAAATGCTTCTAAAAGTAAAAACTTGTGAAGCAAATGGAACAATGAAAACCTTACTGCAGAACTTAATGTTATTTAAATTTTTTCCAGAGCATTGTTAAATTTAATTTATAAGCTATTATTAAAAACACTGATTTCAGTAAGATAATAATCTAATGGGTGAGCAATAAATTAAAATACTTAAGCTTAATCTAATTAAGCTAAATTGCAATAGTAGACCAAAAAAAGACCAATGAATTTGATGGTGTTTATTTTCATTCTTAAGACATTTGTAGCAAAAGCTGTTTTAAGAATATTTAGACTGACATTATTGAATGCATCTTTGTTTGCACAGATTTTTTAGGTCTGATTCTAAATTTAAATTTCAAAATGGTTTTATTTTTCTGGTTACCTCAAGAAAACCCAAACATAATCATTAAAAAGTTATTGTTTACATTAAATTGAGAGAATGGATAAAGCATAGATTCAAACACAAAACATAACTTTAAGTACCTGTTTAAAAGGATAAAAGTCCTATCATGATAATAAAATCAAAATCAGTACCCAGGATGATGTCCAGTTCAAGTCCAATTAAAAGTAAAACAAAGTACGTAAAGTGAAACAGCTTGAACTAGACCTCAGCCCATCATCCCAGAAACTAATTTTGATTTGAAATACAAAAGTCCTACCATGCTTACCTGCAACTATGTATTATACTTGATTTGTGTGGCTTATCTGTTCCCAGCACGCCTATTTGCATTTGTAAATTTCCACATCATATCTTATTTATTAATCTTAGCATATAAAGGTTGAAAATATGCTTCTGTCATGTCTTGCCTTGTGATATCATAAACCTACTCTAAAATGCACTTTTATAGTTAGCTAGAGGCTACAAAAAAAGTTGTATATATCAACTAGTCACAAAACTTTGGTATTTTCAAATGATTGTATACTTTGAAAACATAAGTGTAAATTTTATTACATAAAAATAAATAATCAAAACATACATAGGAATTTACTCAGTCTTCAAGACATCTTTTGAGTACGTAGTCATTTATCTTCTGCTCCAAGACTTTCAGTGGTCCACAGTTTTGAAGAACTACGTCATGAAACTCTTGGACTCGGAACTTGGAACCTGTATATGTGGCAAAAGAATGAATTGTTTATTTTCAGACTGCTTTTCACATTTATACATATTTATTGTAAGTTCGTGTTCATAATAAAATGCACTGTAGGTTGTGTCATCTGATTTGGTTTTTCATTTGTTACCTTCCACTACCCAAGAATTTCACTTTTGTGAATTGAATCAAGTAAAAATAAGTTAAAAGGGATGATTTGAGTGACTAACAAGCCCTAAGTATAGACAATCTTTGATTAAAAGAGTGATAACTATTTGTTTTGCATCTTAAGTTAAATTGTTATAAGATGATAGTCTACCACATCCTAACTCATTAATACGTGTGGTGTGACTCATTAACAATAAAGTGTTTTACCAGCTAAAAACTGGTGGGCAGCAAATATACATGTGAGGCACAGCTACAATAATAACCAAGAAAAAAACTTAAGTCAGTTTGCCTATTTAAAATATCCAGGTGTGATTTCTCTTGGGAAAATACCCCTGGGTTTTTTGTTTTGTATTTAAGCCACTATTTTTCAAATATCCTTATTTGACATTCAAAATATAATAATATTTTAACAATAACTAGCCACATCTTTCTCATTTATGATTTCAATATGGTTGCTAACATGCATATTGATTTTGCATCTCACCCAGTTGAGTGATAACACATAAGAAATATATTTATTCAAATTAAATAGGTTGGCCCTAGGTATACAGATCTCTTCTACATAACATTTTCTCTGAGGTATTCACAGAATCAAAGAACTTTTGACCGAACCTGGAAAAAGTGCCTGAACCTACGAACCTGGTTCGGGGGAAGCCCCTGTCAGCTCCATAGGAGCAATACATTAGGTTTGGGTAAATTTTATAAGGTTCGGGGGAAGGTTACAACTTTTTCCAGGTCCGCTTTTGACTTTCCAATACATTTTAAGTTACATACATTTGTTTCCCAAATTATGTTAACAAGGATTTTAATAAAATACATGAACAAATATTTGAAACAAAATCATAAAGTTTACAATTAAAAACAAAATTAAATAAAATACTAACCAAGTCTTTGCTCAGCCATTTCTCGGAGAGATTTGATTTTTATTTCTCCAATTTTATAAGCACAGGCCTAAAATCACACATAAATGCATAATTAGTTAAAATAAACCATATAATTAAATCATAAATACAACAATATTATGATCCCAATATTGTACTCTTTCTACTTTGAATGGTTAAATAAAGTTAAGAAGATTGAAGGGCTAATTCATGAACTTCTATGTTTAACCAACAGACATTCAATTTATCTGAAAACTATTCAAGTACTCAAGTAGTTTTGAAGACAGTATATAGTTACAATGTAACAAACTCTTTTCTTTACTGACAAATAGATGGTTTTACCTTATTTAAAATAAAGAAGATAATTAATAAATCCTACCTGACCAGGCCAAGTAATGTATCTTTTGACTTCTGCTTCTGCAATGGCTACAGACAAGGCTGTATGATCTAACATGTACTGCAAAGCCTTATCATAAGACCAACTGCAAAGAACATTTAGTGAATTTGAATTTAAATTAGGATAAATACAAAATCTTAAGCACTTTGCAAAAAGATTACTCTTTATTTGGGATTTTTTTAAACTATTTCTTTATGAATACAAGCTATGGGATCTTTATAAAGTAATATGATTTAACTTGAAAAAAGGAAGGGAATCTTCCAAAATATGTCCCAGTACTCTAACAATGTAAACTGGTAAAAAAAATCTAAAAATAATTTCTTTGCCACCTTGCTTTAATAAGTAGGTTTATTTTGTATTTTCACAGCTTCAAAAAATTTTAAAACAACTTACAAAAATTCCTTTTATAATAAGAAGCAGAAAAAAACAAGAGCACAATTCAAAATGCTTTGTTGATTGTTTTTTTGCAGCAACGCTACCTTAACCTTTAAAAAAAACTTTTCCTTGAAGAGAATAATCACTTCTGAAGTATAGAGAACATACCCAAATGCATGCATTCCAGTATCTACAACCAAACGAACAGCTCGAAGCATTTCATAAGAAAGATGTCCATAACTGAAAACACATAAATAATCAATTACATTGTATTTCTCTTTAATTTTTATGCATTGAAAAGAATGTTTGAATAGTGTAACTGCATTCAAACACACAAAAAAAATATTTTTAACATAAATAAAACATTGATTTAATTGGTTATTCAAATTCTTTTTTTTTTTTCATTACAACTAGTTTAAACATCTAAGGTTGCCACATATTAGACAAACTCAAAATTAACAAAACTATTACTTTACCTACAGTAAGTCATAAATGAAATAAATGTTTTAAAACAGAGAATAAACTTATGGAACTTAAAGGATATTCAAATAAGCAAAAAAAAAGAAATGTATGTAAAAGCTAATAAACTTTATAAAGTCAATTAGTGCTAAATTAGCCCTTAATGTATAATTAGGTAAGGCTTAGATTTCAAAACTTGTCAGGCCCTAGTATCAAAAATATGACTGAAACAGGTAACATTCAAGTTTGTCTAAGGGAAACCAAACCATTTTGGACTTAAAAAAAGAATTAACAATAGATATCATGATAAGTATACTTACTTAAAGATTGGATCTTCATAAAGTTGTAACTCATAGCCAAGATATTCACAGTACAATCCCCAACCCTTTAATAAATGTGAAGAATTTTTACATTTAAGAACACAATACTTCTATCACACATTAAAAAATTTCAAATTTGCAAGTCAAATTACCTCTCCATATGCTGTGTGAAATGGAAAACGGGATGGTGCAAAAGAATATTTTCTATCCTCCAGATATTTTCTGAAATCTGCGAGTTGCTGGTTTTCCATCAAATGTGTCATCTGCAATACATTTTTATGAGTGCCAGCAAATTTTTATAATGCAAACTTCATTAAAATAAAACTGAATAAGAATGTAAGATAAACTCCTTTGTACAGACTACCTCTTAAAAAAGATATTTAGAACTGGCAGACAGCTGTGGTTTATTTAAGCTCTTGCAAAGAATGCTGTTCAGTTTCATTCAGTTCATTCTCATGAATTGAATTTTCTCTTACCTTAAACTAATAATAAACCAACCTCATTTTTATCAATCCCACAAACATTTTTGTTTTAGAGACCATTAAATAATAAAATTGTGTCTTTGTGTCTTAAAAAATCACAAATCAGCAATTTCTAGAGCACACTGTTTAAAGTATTGATTTCTCTCTTAATTTGTTTAACATTACGCCAAACAGCATCATCAGCTCTAGTGGTGTATTATAAAATCCCATGACCTTTTCTGTTACCAAGTTTGATAATTTAATTGGAACAGTAATTTATCCTTTATAACTTTTGTAATTTTTCCAACATGAATATTTTATTGCTTTTAATCACAAATATGTTTTCTACTTTTCCTTTTTAATATAACAAAGAGTAGTAGCTAGCTTTACTCTATATCTGTTAAACTAATTTAATTTCACTCAATAAGGGCAGTATGTTAAGAAATACAACTATTTTAATGTAAATTGCCTGTAAATGGTGACCTGGAACTGCTTCATGTAAAGCCAAAGTAACCATGTTGTACTTGGGCCTGAAAGAGAAATAAAGATTATACTTTCAATAAAAATAATAAACAGATAAAATTTAAATGAAAGCATGTGTTGTTTTAACTAACTTATTCCATTAGTTCTTTCAAGAATGGTTGTTTTTGAACACTTAAGACAACCTTTTAAGGCAATTAGTTTTGTTTAGAACAGAAACTACGTGATAAATACAAAACCTTAAATTAAATGAGTCCTTACGAGGATTTAACGTCTCGAACATTAATGTAGAAAACTCCTGGTCTTTTTCCATCAAGAGTTCCAGCTAAATAATACGCTTCTGGGCCAGTAGTTATAGGCTCTATCCTGAAAGTATTATTTGACCTTAGTTTCAAAGACATTCTGATTAATAAATTACAAACAAACATTTGGTAAATATTTGTAATAAATATGTTCTTAAATCAAATTCAAATATTTTTTTTTATGTAAATGATTGTTGTGCAATTTATATTTTAATCTAATTAGATATTTGAATTGTTATGAAATATACATGATAAAAACCATAAAAATAGAAGTTAAAATGTAGTTAATGGTAGATCAGCATAATAAATATTAGAAAATAGAAACAAATATAATTATATTAGAAAATAAATATTAGAAAATAAAGTCCCAAACTTGATAGCAAATTAAAATCCCTAGTATGAAAGAGAATATACCCTAAAAAGTGTTTAAAGAAAGGTCTAATTGGTTTTGGATTGAAAAACACACAAAGACAAAAGTCCATTAAACAAATGCAGATACCTTAGTCAAATGAATTATTTTTAATAAAAATTTAAATAATTATCGCATTTAATTGTCAGATTTTAAGTTAATAGTTGTTCCACAAATATATTTTATACCTTATTCAAGATGAAAAGTAATTTTAAAATTCATGACACCTTTGTAACAAATATAATCAATTACTTAAGTTTTCCCTCAGGAAGTTTACTGACAACTTTACCCATCAATGGATAAATCTCATTCTCAACAAGGCCTCGGTATGCGTTCAAAAGCTCTTCCTAAAAAAAATTTTAGAACCAAAATTGTATTGATTACATATAATAAAAATGCAAACTTGATTTGTTCTAAATACAATCTCAAACTTTAACATTAAACAAACAAATAGTAATTTATTATTTTCTAGCTTTATATATAGTCTTTTTTAAGTAAGACTGAGTCATACAGTTAAAAGTTTCAATTAAAAAGTAGGTTGCAACATAAACCTACCATTAGCCTTTTGGAAGTTAGAAAGTTTAAAAATATGTACTGCAAGTAATTAATAGAGTACTAGAAAGAGTAATGAATATTTAACAATAATTAAGTATCTACATTCACAAATTCATTTTTGCATAAATAAAATATTATTTTGCATGTATTTTTACCAACCAAAGTGACCAAATGCGAGAAAGTTGGTATTGAAACCAGATAATGAACTTGAACTTACAGCATCTTCAAAATAGAAATCTTTATCTTTCCTCAATTTATCAGAAAACTCTTTAACAGATAGATCCAATTCTAAGGCTGTAATGACCTGAAAAATTAAGCAAAGTGTTATAAATTTTTAACTTTTGACCACTCTTATTAAAGTATGAGCTATAAGTTTCCTGAATGAAAATGAAATAGTAACAGTTAAAGCCAATGGATTTCGATTTGAAATCAAGAATAAAATCACCTTTTCCATTTCAGAAGTTATCCTTTTAACTTCTCTCAATCCAATTTCATGAACTTCATCAGGAGTCATATGATAACTCAAATGAAAGTCAAGGCACATTTGGTAATAGTCATCCCCATTTGGTAAGGAAGATGAGGCTATCTCTGGTCTTGTATTTGGAAGATACTCCTGGAAGAGAGAGTGTAAATGAAATTTACCAATATTAGTTTAAGATAGTTAATAAAGAAGTGAAATGTCAGTTACTTGCATTTGCAATAAACTCCCTCAAAGCTTTAAAAGCTGGTAAAATATTACGTGATATGGAATCTACAGCTTCATGCATTAGGGCCTCCCTATAAAAATAAATGACACAATTATGCTAAATATAAAGAAATTGTATCTACAAACACATTAGAAACATTATTTAAAATATTGGCAAGTGACAAGAAAAAAATTAACTAGAATATAGTGGTGATTTTTCTAGCTTCATTTACAAAGTGCATTAATTATTTTATAAATTTTCTGAAGAATAATTATACAGTTGAAACAGTTTTCCCTCAAGAAATAAGAACCTAAAAACAAAATTTTTCTATGAGAAACTTAAATAGGAACAAACTTTTTTCCTGCAGGAATTGTTGCAGGAAATTCCATAATAGGTCTGTAGAAAATACACTTTTCTGGATTTGTTTTCAGAATATCCAGTTGGTCCAATTGATCTAATTGCTCAGGTATTGTTTTCTGGAAAATATTTTTTTATTATTTTTAAGAAAAGGCAAAATTTTTACAGGATAAGTTTTCAAATGAATCAAGTGATAAACATAATCTTATAAAAATGTAATTAAATTCTAAAAGCACATTGATTTTCAATATCATAAGATTTTTTTTTTAATATTTCAGAGTAGTATGTTTGAAAGAGATAATTTAGTTCTACCAAAAAATTGAGGTGAATGAAGCAAATGAAAACTTATGAAGTTTTCTTACATGATTAAGGTCAAGAAGCTTAAGATTTCATTTCTCTTCCTGAACAGAGTACTGAACAATCCAATAATAGTAAAAGTACAAATAAACAGCCTTAATGATAAAACATAAAAATTCTATAATAATTCATATTTAACTATTAATTTTTAAATTAATTTCAACTTTCTCTCTATGTTTACCTTCTGACCTTTTTTAACTGCTTAATTATGTTTGTCATATTATTACTCACCACGGATACTTCGTGAAAAGTCATCTTCTGTTTGATACCCTCTCTCATAAGATTTATCAGTTGAGACATCTAAATAAGGTAAGAAGATAGTTAAGCTTTAGTTAATAGCTTTAACAATGTCAGTTTTTTTTAACTTAACATTTAACTACACACACTAATTCCTACAGCAAAATTTCCTATGTAGTCAGTCTATTTTATACACCATGTATTTCTAACTTTCTAAGCGGAAAGATTAAAGTTTATAAAATTAGTTTTACTTAACATAATTTAATCAATAAAATGACATAAAACACAATGAGCAAAAAAGTTAGATAAGTAGAAAGTAATTTTTGAAGGATGAAATTGAGTGATATTAGTGAAAAGGAATGCAAAAAGTTTTGAAAACTAATTTTAAATTTTTTACACACTATATTAATTTCATTTTTTAAGCACAGTTTTCAAAAGTGGATAATTAATTCAAAGGAGATATTGTAGCAATCCTCATTTTCCAAAGTTAAAAGTCAGTGTTTATTTTTAAAATGAAGTGTTATTAAGTGTTTAAGAACAAACCCTGCTTAAGTTATCAAACAATGAGTACTTTATTTTAAACAACCAAAATATTAAGAAGATTACTTGATCAGGAAATTCTTTATATCTGGAAAATATTTTTTGATAATCGCCCAAACAAGTACGCGGCATAGTATCTATTAATCTTTCAAACTCGTGTTGTGGTCCTTCCAAGAAATTCAGAGGGAAAAAGTACCTAAAAGAATAAAGATAGTATTAGTGTTAATAACACATTACATGTGGGAAACAGGAGCCCATCTACTCAACTCTACTCTTCACACACATGCCAGCATGAAAAAAGGTGGTCTATAAAGAATTTATATAGCCCCTATCTCGTTTTTTAAATGAGAATCTCACTATCCTAAGGAGTTTACAAAACTAGGAGGCAATTATTTTTCATTCAAAAAATTCTGGATTAGTTCTGGAATTTAAAAAAATAACATTGTTAAACTTCTCTAAAACTTTTACCTTAATTAAATCAGAGTGGGTCTAAAAAGGTTTGTTTAGCTTGCTGTTTGGGGCTAAAATTTATAGGCTTGAGTGCCAGTTTTGGCCTGTGAACCATACTTTGGAGACCCCTGCTTTAAAGCATGTTTTAAGTTATGAAAAAATTGTACATAAGTTGTGGACATTCCGATGAAGACATTGAAAAGCAAGATTAAGAGGTTTATTCAAAAGCACTTTTAAACTAAGCAACCCAAGTGCCAGCCATCAAATGACTCTATTTTTCAATATTCAACACTTTAAAAAAACAATCATTAAATAAATATGATCAATATTTTAGCTGAGATCAAATAGATAGGGATTTAGAAATTTTCACTTACCCTCTTGCAGAATACCCAGAAGTAAAAGTATTCAATTCATTCTCCAAGAAAATCAGGTTTTCTTGAATATCTTTATCAAGTGGTTTCTCATTGAATTCAGAAACTTCTTCCAAAAACATTTTACATTGGACCTGTAATTGATATACATAGAATAATAAAGGCTCACACACAGACAGTCATGAAATTTTAGCTTCTAGGATATTAGTAGTTCAATAGTGTCAAATCTTAAGTCTTTGCCAGCTGAGGACATGATAAAAACAGTGGTATATCCAGGGCAATTTTACTACCTTTTTGTGGTACTTACACAAATTCCCCATTTAAGAAAAAGCTATTACACAAATCCATATTTAGGCAGGGTTGGGTGAATATTGTGATATTTTTATAAGTAACAAAACATCAGATATCTTTAATATATATCACCTTTTTGTTTTGTTTATTAAGTTGGCAAAAAAATTCTAGTTCAATCTAGTTTTATTTTCACCTTTTATGCAACACAGAGCCAGTTTTGCTACCTTGCAAACAAAGTGATGCTTCTTTTTCAAGATAGAACCAGAATTCACCAGCCTGAAGGTTTTGAAAAGATACGTCCACACTCTCTGTAGCGATTACGAAATATGATTAAGAACTAAGAAGGCAGGAGTGCAGGAAAAAAATGTACTTGAGAACACAGGGACCAATCTAGGATTTTAAACTTAACCCCCCTTTTTCTGACAAATTGTAACAGTTTTTTAATTTTTGTGAAATTTTTTATATTTATATATACTTAATATTTTTAATAAAAACTATAAAATTAATGAAAGGAGCTTTAAATTACTTTTTTCTTCAATTTATGTCAACTTAAATACTCAATTAATAAGCTATTCATATAATTTAATAATAATTTTTGTGAAGGTACCGTTTTTGTTAGTACATTTTTTGTGAAGGTGCCGATAAACGGCACCAAAATTGACCTGTATTAGTCCCTGGAACACAAAAGTCAGAAAGCTTCCAGCTCAGAAATGCATAAAAAATAACGAGTTGTTAAGCACCTTGAGAACTATTAAGCACTTTTTACAACTAACTAGAACACTAAAAAACCTACAGTATGAAAATTAAGTCTCATTTGTACTTCACAGTAACTTTTTTTTTGCTTGAATTGCCAAAACCAGACCTAACAAACTTTAATTAAATAATACTTACATAACTATCATGAATAGCCTCCAAGGTAAAAATCTCAAGTTTATCATCATGATCATGAAAACCACTAAAAGTGGCAAATTCTGGGCAAGTTTTGAGTCTCCAAGCCCAAAACCTTTCAATGAGATCTTTAGCTTTGCAGCGTAGGGATTCTGATTCTTGATTCTCCTGATTTTCCATCTAAACAGAAAGAATTAAAATTATTGATGTGCTTTGAATTTAGAATACTTTTTACAATAACCTTGATACTTAATGATTACTTTACTCTTTGATTATAACCTTCAAAACTTTCATGATGATTGATTTTTATATATGATTCTAATATAATATGATTTTAATAATTCTTTAGAATTTCAAAGTTAGTTTTAAAATAATTGTTGAAATTTATTAACTTAGGCCGATAAAGTAAAATATTTTGGAAAACTCTTTAAAGAACAAAAAAGATTTTACAACAGTTTGGCATCTATTAAATGTTTAACAGCTTAAAAAAATATCCCCTACCCTTTAGAGGTTTCCTTTACTTATATATTTAAGAATAATAATAAGTAATATAAAGTTTAAAGATAAAAAATTAGACTGTTCCATTTCCAAAAAATTCTTATCACCCCATTGACTAACTGCAGTGTAAGTAATTGTTTTCATACCTTTCCATCTATAAGAAAACTTCTCTGATAGATTTTCAGCTTTAGTTGGAAAATTTTCACCCCTAGATAAATTGCTTCACTCCCAGTTCTCTGATATCTCACAACACTTTATAATGGAATACATAATGTAACAGAACTTTTTAATTCATTAAAATATTTTACCCACAAGTTTTTTATTGATCAAGTTTTGCACAAACACATTATCAGAAATATGTAGTATATATAATTTCTGATATGATAAGAATAATAAATAATGTAAGTTCTCAAAGATACCTTTTAGATATTGATTTATAAGTATATATCTTTTTAATGTCAATAACTTTAAAATTAAATACAAATAGATAAATTCAGACTTTAGATAAGTAAAAAAAATCTAAACAGTAACTTAAAATCAAATATAGTATTCAAATTCACAGCTATTTTTAATCTTCGAAACGAGAATAATTAAATTTTAAATTGGAAAAAATGGGTATCAGGGGTAAAACATTATTGTGGATTAGGAACTGGTTGATAGGTAGGAAGCAGAGGGTGCAAGTCAAGGGTAATTATTCTCAGTGGGCAGAGGTCAAGAGTGGTGTACCTCAGGGGTCAGTATTGGGACCGATTCTCTTTATAATTTTCATCAACGATATTAGTCAGGATATCAAGAACAAAATTAGCATCTTTGCTGATGACTTAAAAATTTGGGGGAGGGTAGATACTCAGGAGCAAATTCAAAATTTACAAGCGATCTAGATATTTTATCGGTATGGGCAGAAAAATGGGGTATGTCCTTTAACATAGGTAAATGTCAGGTATTGCACATGGGTTGTAGCAATAGTAGGGCTGAATTTTATCTGCAAGGGGATAAAATAAAAGAGGGTGATAGTATAAGAGATCTAGGGGTGATAGTAAATGAAGACTTTAAAATGAAACATCAGTGTTCAGCTGCAAGTAAAAAAGCTAATAGGATGTTGGGATACATTAAAAAAACTGTTTCTTCAAGGTCCGGAAACATTATTTTGCCATTATATAGAGGCTTGGTAAGGCCTCATCTCGAATATGCTGTTCAGTTCTGGTCTCCATACTTAAAAAAAGATATAGATTTAGTTGAAAGGGTTCAGCATAGGGCAACTAAATTGGTCAAGGGTATATCTAGTTTTAGTTACGAGGAAAGACTTAAGAAGTTAAATATGTTCACTTTAGAGAAAAGAAGGGCTAGAGGGGATTTGATTCAACTTTTTAAAATGTTAAAACAAGGGGACACAGAGGGACTAGATTTCTGTACGGGTAATAGAACGAGGGGTCACAGTTTAAAATTGAATAAGGCAAGTTTTAAACGGGATTTTAGGAAGCATTATTTTTTTAATAGAGTAGTGGATAAATGGAATGCATTACCTGAATCGATAGTTAACTCAAGTGGGGTGGACGAGTTTAAAAGAAAAGTAGACGAATACTGGAAATCGGGGGGAGGTTGAATTGAATAGACTGGATCAACCTTGCTGGGCTTTTAGCCTGTAGTTGATCGACTATATTTGTATTTGTATTTGTATTTGTAAATCAGGGATGAGATTGGCAAAAAAGCAAAAAGTCTGACAGCTGCGCGAACGAGATCTCTTAAATTGAAATAAATAGGAAAAACTAATTAGTTAACATTAATTTCAATAAATTCTTACACTTTAAAATTAAAAGTTTTAATGTGTTAAGATGTTAGTACATTAAATTGGCTTAAATATGAAAATTTACCATATTAATATATAAAAGAGCCTCATAAGTCAAGAACATCAACTTGAATTTAGAAAAATGAAATTTTCAAAATAATTTCAAAAAAGTCTGAAAATCCTCTAAAAGGGAAAAATCTCATCCCTGAAAAATGGATCTTGTAAAACAAGTTAAATGATGAGCAAAATATTAAAGAACTTTATACTTACAGTAAAACACAGAATAGAACGAGGACTAAATGTGTCAATCGTCTAAAAGCACTAAAAGTTATATTTTATATAACAAATAAAAATTACATCTATGGTTCCGGTTTCCTTTAAAAGATGATCTTGCAGAAAACAAATTAGAACATCCGATGTGTAAAAGGCGGATCCGGTTTCCTGTTTGCCTAATCCTTTAGCTTTCAACAATAAAATGAGATAAATACTTATAAAAATTTAAGTTTGATAAAGTCCTTGGAATTGAATAGTAAAAGGAAGGGAATCTCGGATCGGAACGACGACGTCGGTACTCCTGTAAAAAGGTAAATAAACAACAACACGACCGGCTTTGGCAATCCACCGAATTTTGTAAAATTTAAAGTAGAAAATTTTTTACGACAGGAAACAAAATAAAAATGTTACAGCTTAACAATGAACAATGGCGAAAAAGATTTAGAGAAAGAAAGAGCGGAATATAACTAAAAAAAGATCCGATTTGGCACAAATTTAGACTTGTTATTATTGGCATCACTTCTATAAAAATGTTTAAAATTTTCTGTGGCATCATCAATGTTTTGTTTGGAAATACAGGTTTTTAGGGAAGCGCGATCGGATCGGATCATTGGAAACACGTGTGGACTTGATAATTTTGCAAAATATTCATTTCCCTACAGAATAAAATCTAGACAAAATGCGACCTCTTACTGACGAAGAAACAAAGGCAGTTTTTGAAAAATTAGCCAAGTAGTAAGTGTGATTTTTTTCGATCTAGACCTAGTCAATCATTTGTTTCCTTACCGCAATCGAGATGGTAAAATAAACTGCTCTTGGGAAAAAAAGCATGAACTTTTCATTAAATTTGTTTTTCCTAAATGTAAAGGGCTAATATTCGATAAGGGGAGACCATCGCCAAATTGGCGATATTTTCAAAATCGCGCCAATTGTGGTGCCCAGTCGCAAGAATTGCTATTTTATTCTCTTTTTGTTAATAATCCTATTATTTTCCGTTGTCTTCCTTTTAATTTTCGTTCTTTTTATATTGTTCGACACCCCCAAACCCCCGAATTGAATTTTTAAATGTGCTTCTTAATTCTACAATTTTCCCGGTTTCTTCCGTTTAATTGTTGTTAATCCTTTAATTTTCCGTTGTCTTCCTTTTAATTCTCTTTTTTTATATTGGGGGACACCCCCAAACCCCCGAATTGAATTTTTAAATGTGCTTCTTAATTCACCAATTTCTCCTGTTAAATTGTTGTTAATCCACTAATTTTCCATTGTCTTCCTTTTAATTTTTGTTTTTTATATTCGGGGGACACCCCCGAAACCCCCGGTATTTAATTTTTAATTGTGCTTCTTAATTCACCAATTTCTTCTGTTAAATTGTTGTTAATCCACTAATTTTCCATTGTCTTCCTTTTAATTTTTGTTTTTTATATTCGGGGGACACCCCCGAAACCCCCGGTATTTAATTTTTAAATGTTCTTCTTAATTCACCAATTTCTTCCGTTTAATCCTGTAATTTTCCGTTGTCTTCCTTTTACTTTCCGTTTTTTGTTGTTGCTTTTTGTAAGACCATCGCCAAGACGGTCGCCGAGATGGTCGCCAACAGTTGGCGACTATCTTGGCGATGGTCTCCCCAAATCGAATAATCCCCATGTAAAGTAATTATTTTCATTTGTAATTCGGGAGAGACCCCCTCAATACTCCCCTTTATAATAAATATTCTCATAGTTTGAAAATTACATAAAATTGTGATTTCTATGCATAACTCGTTATTATTTTAAACTGTTATTCCACTCAGTATCTTTTTAAAAAATTTTTTTTCTGAAAGTTAACTTTTATTGTGTTCATTTTTGTTCAGTGTTGTAGTGTATAATTATGGTACTACGTATTATCCCATTGATCGTTCAGCAGCCGTCTTATTCAGCGGCACAGCCATAGAACAGTGACAATGTTTTCAAATACAGCGACACGGTCGACGGGATAATATGTAAGAACCATAATGATTAAGAAAATGTTTTTGCGCTTTTTTATAGTTAAGGTGTTTCAGTATTCTAAAAGCCCACTGGCCCTTGATATGTCACAAATTTGGGTCTGGATCTCAGACAGCAATAATAATATAACAGATTACTAGTGACAGAATCTTCCCTTGACCTATTATTCAACTTTTGAGATTTACACACATGAATAAATTTACCTTATCAGGGGTCCGTTTGGAACAAATTTGGGTCCGTTTTCGGATTACCTTAAAAACGGACCCTTCACAGAGTATTTTTGCCTTAAAACAGACCCATTTTTTATAAAACTTCAAATATTGGACCCTATTTTCACAAAAACAGACTCCTGGCTGAAAAAACTAATTAATGCTAACTTCAAATTCACAAAATTATGAGTAGATTTTCACAATTTTTACAAAAACCGGACCCTTCACAAAAAGTCTGGAATGACCCCCTGCTTATAAAATAAGGTATTTTTCAATCTTCTGCAGTTAAGTTATTGGGAAATCCAAAGAAACCGGGCCTGGCACTAAAAATGAGGATAAAATAGTGGATTCTGGCAACCCAGTTCTATATAAGTTGAATTGCTTTATACTCTCCGATAAACAGCTTTAGCAACACACCAAATTCCGCACAGGTCTGGTTTTTGTAGATAATTTACCAAATTATTTCGGTACTTACGTATTATCCCGTTGACCGTGACGCTTAATAAAAAAATACCTTATCAAATCCCATTAACTTTACTATTACTGTGCCGCTGAATTAGACAGCCTTTGAATGGTCAAAGGTATAATACGTAAGTACCATTATTTCCTTACATATACGATTGTAATATTCTATCACTGTCTTCTATAATCTAGTATTCTATCGCTATATATATATCTAGCATTATAATTGGCAAATTTTTTCTAGCATTGGAGAAAATGTTAAATTACTTATAGACAGACCTGATGGAATTTTTTGCTTTAGACTGCATAAAAACAGAGTTTTCTACATGAGGTACGTTTTTTTTTTTTTTTTTTTTTAAATATTCCTATACTAAGGATATTTGTAATTCCTTTGTGAATAGTTAAATACAATGTATTTGAAAAATTATGACTCATGAGAAAAATTTACTAATTATAAATTTTAAATAGATAAAATAATTATGATGCAATTTCTTCTCTTTATATTTATGTAATATTATGACTAATAAATGAAAAATCATTAATTTTATTCAAAGCTTAACAAATGCTTTTTAAGTCTTTGATTTGGCAAACGCCTTATATTGAAATTAGTCAAACCATGGTGTAGTGAAAGTGAATGAACCATTTAATATGAGGTCCTGTGACTGTTCCCAGTAACCAAGCTTGATTGCATTAAAGGCATGCAGACAAATTTTCTTTCCTTGTTTAAATGATTTTCTGAAAGTTTCTTCTGTTTCTGTAGTGAAAAAACTATGAAACTTGCATGCAACATACCAAGAGAAGACCTTCTGAGTTTAGGAACCTGTTTCGGAAAGTTTTCAAAGTCCAATACGTTTAAACTTCATATAACTGCACTTGATTTTCTGGCCCCATATGCAAAGGTTTGTGCTTATTTTAAGTAATGAATTGTTATAATTAAAAGAATGATTTCCCCAAGTTGATTAGCAAAGATTCTTTACTCTATTTTTATAAAAACATGTATCCAAGAGTTTTTAATCAAAATACTTGGTTATCCAAAACAAAATTCAGGGTTCTAACTGGACTAGAAAACTAAGAATTGACAGCATGTTTTAAATTAGAAAAAGAACAAGGAGGAATTGTTCATTTTTTCTTAAATCTATGTAAACTATATGTTACTAATTTTATTACTATAATTTTATTTTATGTAAAAGACACTAAATTGCAAAAAAAATTTGCTTTGTAATGGACAAAAAATATTTTTAAAATGTTGGGGTTGTTAGTGTTACATCCTTAGTATAATTTAACTGAGTTTAACATGGATTTCTTTGTTAACAAATGTTTAGGAGAAAGTATATGTAAAACTTATTGAACTGTAAGTCCATAAGATAAACTGTAAACATTCAATATTAAAGAAAGTTTCCAAGGCTTAAAATCTGTTAAATCTTGCTTGGATTTCTGAAGCAAATTATGTAGGTACACCTCTAATTGAAAACATTTTTTATAGCATAAATTATGGTTGAAACCCAATGCTGAGCAACAGTTCCTGTATGGGAATAATGTATTCAAAGCAGGACTTGCAAGAATATCTGAAAACACTTTGCAGTATCAAGGCATAGTTATCTACTCTATGTCAGATATCCCATTAGTAAGTGTAATTACAAAACTGCCAAATTATTAATTATATTTTTTTAAAACGCTTTTTTTTTTAATTCCATTTTCCACTATGCATTAAATTATGTGTTTGGTTTTTACATTGTGTTATTTCCGGTATTAATCCGGTATAATTATATTAACAGTATTAATCTAAATAAAGGTTTCCTAAAGTATACCAAAACTCTGGGGGGTCAATGAAGGTTTACCAGACAAAATTAAAAAAGGGGCAATTTAGCATAATGGATTTTTTTATAAAATCCATTAATTCCATTAATAATCCATTTAGAAAAGAAGTAAAGATTTTAGAGCTCAAAGTTACTATTTTTATTCCACCTCCTAGTTTACTATTATGGCAAAAAGTTCCCAATCTCTTATTTTTTCTATTTGCCCTTTCAAAATTTGGACTATTATTATTTGACAATTTTTATAATTTGATGAATTTATGTATTGGTTTTCTTTTGAAAATTTATAAGTCATGGTAAAGGAATTGCCATAGACAGGAAAGTCGGATTTGAAAAGTTTTATTTTGGCAGATAGCTTGAAATAACCAATATACAAAGTTTTTTAGGATATAATACTTACTTGCCTTCACCCAAACTTCCATTGTGGATGCTTAGTTGTAAAGCCAGCTTTCTGCATTTTGATTGTCCCAACACCTACATTTTATATTCTGAATCAATCGTTTATAAATGATGATTTTCCAGGTTTTTTCCACTCTTAGTTATCACTCCTGTAATATCCATAGTTGTAAACTGGAAATGTCTAAATTTTATGCAAAATGTCTGAGCATATTGTGCAATTAAAAACATAGTACATTAAATTTAAATATTCTGCAGAGTTAATAACTTAGTTCCAAGTATATTAGTCTATATCAAATTTAATTTTTCAACAGGGTTTTGGAGTTGCAGCAAAATCAGCAGATGATATACGTGCAGCAGATCCATTGCATGTAATTGCTTTTCATCAAGCTGACATTGGTGAATATATCAGAAATGAAGAACATTTGTCTTGAAGCATTTCTCATTCCTTCATTCATAATGTACATAGAAGATATTAAACATGGGTTATTTAATATGTTTGTGATTTATATAGTAATTTCAGAGAAAAATATTTTAAAAAAAAAGTAACATTAGAATTTAGTATGTAGATACTAAGCTATAAGAAATGTTAAAGGTTAAGAAATAATTTAATTTTTTTAATAACAATACAAGATTTTGTTAACTAATTATGCACAATTTAAGTATCGGGAAGATGTGAGGTAGTGTGTTAAGTGAATAAACTTATGAGAAAATAAAATATTATTAAACTTTTAAAAATAAAGAATATATATTGCAGTCAATCACAGTTCAAGTACTTATTGACTTTTAACAAAGTGAGGTATCTAAAAAAAATGTTTTGCACAATACTTGAAATAAAAGTTTGGAAAAATTATATCCCAAATCATTAAGTAGATTTTTTTTTCATATACAGCTACATATAAATGAAATAGTTATTAAATAATATAACCCAGAAAAATTGTTTTTGAGAAAGTTTCAATTTTAACTGTTATTTTTCTAACAATAGTATTAAAATACCTTATAAAGTAAGCTTTAAGTTCTTGATATGGTCTATTATCTAATTTTTTAAATACAAACTGACGTAAAGAATCAAATATGACTTGAAATTAGTTAAAACTGAGTTAAGGAAAATATAATTAGGAACTAATAGAATATAGGGTATTTTAGAAACTGTGAGCTCATGAGACATTTTATTTGAAAAGTAACTTTTATTTACACAATTATGATTTTAATGGACTGTTATGTCAATAGTAATTGAAGAAACATGTAAAAATTAGAACATTCAAAAAAGCTTTATAAAATCCAAAAGGGTGAGCTAATTATTGTGTTTAGTTTTACTTAAAACTTTATTAACAAGGGGTTAAACAGTTGTCAATCTAACACAAAGTAAGCTGTATTTTTCTAAACAGTCTATTAGCCAAAAGAAGAACTGAGTCTAATTTGCTTTTAGTGCAGAAAACTAGAATGAATCTACCATTTAAAAAATTACATTTTAATTCACAAGTCTTAGTGCTACATAGAGGAATGAAGTGCCTTAAGGATATTTGAAATTTATTTATCTTCGAAGAGTTGAAACAAACACCAGATATGAAAGTTCAGAATAAAATGTACTTAATTGTTAATTGAAAAAAAAAATATGAGGGTTGAGTTTTTTTTTCAACTTCCGTTTTGCTCCTGAAAAAAAAGTAGTTGGAATTTTGAAATAATTTTGGTACTGGTAGTTAGGTACATCCTTCAGGATCAATTTGTATCTTTACTGAAAAAAATCGGACATTTTTTCTGTTATTGAATTTACAAGCGCGCTCCTCGAAATTATTTCCCACCAACCCATAGATAATTTCGCTTTACCCTCCTGCGATTATCACCTGCCCAGTGCCCACCCATTGTTTGATGTTAAATGCTGGGTGAACACTGAACAGAGTGATAGTGCAAAGGAAAGTGAAATTTTTTATGGGTTGGCAGGAAATAATTTCAAGGAGTGTGCTTGTAAATTCGATAACTAATGGAAAAAATGTCAGACTTTTTTTTTTCAGTGAAGATGCAAATTGATCCTGAGGGATGTACTTAACTACCAGTACCAAAAATTATTTCGAAATTCCTGCAACTTTTTTTTCAGGAGCAAAACGTAAGTTGAAAAAAAACTTGTATTTGCATTATAAGTGAATTAAGAACATACAATTTTATATTATATGAACTTATAAAGTTATTTAACTCAAGATTATTTGTTGGTGTTGATTGCTTAAATTGTAATGATGATTTGTTTTTACCAAATAATTGTATTAATTATCTGTCTTTAATACTTTTTAACATACATGAATGGACAAATTGTATAGGCAAATCAAGATTTGTACTAGAGTCATTAACAGTTCATAAAATATCAAAAGTCGTTTATAAAAATAAAAACTAGCAACAGCATCAACACAGAACCAACATATTAACATCACACATCAAAATGCTTTAGCCAAGCCAACCTTTAAATTATCTGTTCATAACTAACTACATGGATGAACAGTTGTAATGCATTTTCATACACATATATCAAGCCAAATCATGAAGTTTTCAATCACCAAACTAGTCAAATTATTGATATAATTTATAAAACCTAACATTAACAACGTGGTGAATAAATAATCAGTTATACAAGTTACATACAAGGATTTTAGTCTATCTTAATACTGAACAAAATATAACCTTCATAACTAAACAAAATCACTTACTGTATTTTTAATAAGTTTAAAATTCATTTCTATGCCCATTAAATACATTTTAAATCACAAAAATTAAGTAAAAAAAGACCCTATCATTGGATAGCTATTAAAGTCATTCCTTGAATTGTAAATAACAAATATATTAAAATTCAATATTGTAAATTCCCATTGGGGTATTTTAAAATGTATTATAAAAAGCAAATTTTGTTAGGTGTGTTTAATAAAAAATTACAAAAAGATAATTAATATCATAGCAAAATAAATTATGAACTAGAACAAACGGTGTAGTTAAGTATTTAACATTAATCCTTAACTAGTTGCATGGTGAACTTAGTACACCATATGATTCTAAGCACTTGCTTACAAGATTCAGGTTTTATGTGGTTAGTTTTGAATCAAATATAAAAACGATGCATTGTTATAAATAAGTCCTTAAAATTGGGATTCAATAACTTCAATCCTAAATTAATTTACAAAATATCCAAGAATGCATTCAGTTTTGGTTTCTTCGTGTAATTCAAAAAACACATTTTAAACTTGGAAATTTCATAAAATTTTCCTCGAAAACAATGTTCCATTCTCAATAATCTATTTTAGTCAATGGATGGCACAAAACTAAATTCCTCACACGGCGCATTCCGTTTACCAGAAATCTTTAACAATACAAAAACTTCCCTCCAGCTATGAATTTAAAATGAAAATTAACAAAAATTATCATTCAGCTTGAGTCACTTGTAAGTTAGCCAGAAGGAATCCTATAAGGGTGACGCAAAAATAAAACAGTGTCCTTTAAAATTCGAAAGTTAACCAGCGAGACTAGTTAAGGGTTAACAAAACTTAATGTTTAAGCATTTTTGGCGCCAGTAAAATTATGGCTTGTAGGCTTTCAAAAATATTGATTTCCCTGACTTTTTGTATGGCTTTTATATAGAAAGCTTTTTTAACTGCTTCATTTTTCTTGATTCAAAGCAATTATGAAAACATACTTATAGTTCTTAGAGGACATCCATAAATTATGTGGGGGGGGGGTTCCAAATTTTGGAGATCTCCCTACCCATTGGTGAGATTTTGCTGGACCCCCCTCCTCCTCAAATACTCCCGTGAGATTTTCTCAATCACTTCTAAACAAATTAATTTCTTTGATGTGTTCTATTTTCATCTCATCAGCATCACACTTAACATACAAATTAAAAAAGTTCTGACACAAAGACATGCTGAAATCAAAAACATGGTCATAACTTGTAATTATCACGATTGACTGGCTAATGATTCGCTGTTTTGATTAATCTACACATTTTTCCTAAACTTGTGCTATAAAAATATAAAAGAAAAACGTATATTTTCTAAACTAAAAGTTGATGTGAGATTTTAATTGACCCCTCACCTCCCCTCACCTCATAATTTATGGATGTCCCTTACAGTAAATAGTAGCAATTTCCACCAATCTTTCATCTCTCCTCACATAGTATTTATAAACATGTGCAAGTTTCTTTTGAGGAATAATTGTTCATTAACTTGCGCATAAACATAAAGATATAAATATTTTGTATATTTAATTTTCAAAGCATGTCACATAAATATAAACTAAAAAATTCATTGATCAATCTCATAAAAAAAGATTCATAACAAACAGCATGTTAAAATTGATGTAAATGTTAACTTCTGAGAAGTAGTCAACAAAAACTGTAAGAATATTTGGCATCTTTTTTGTGATACTGAATATTCATAGATGGCTTTCACATTGAGTCCAAAAAATATTTTTGATTATAATAAAAAGATGTCTAAGTTTATACTAAAACATGAATTTAAACTGACAATAAAAGCTTATTTGTTATTAGCATGAGACAAAATCTATGTACACTTATTGTGTGATAATTTTGGGGGAAATTCTGGTACACATATAGTGTTTTCCAATTCAACATAGAACATACATCATTAGCACCAATTCTTGCTTGTTTAGGTACAACATACTTATTCTTAACAATTGCATATTAAGCATTAAACAATTTGAGGGTTCAATATGTTTTGCAAATACTTTTCTTAGTAATTATCTTGTCACAACATGATTACTTTCCAAACACATTTGATCCAGAAACAGTGCACCTCTGGAAAGAAAGGATATAAATGCCGCTCTATAAAGCTCTAATTACCTAGGTAAGGTTAGGCACTTCATGCCATGTTCACTTGCACAAAAAAATCACAACATATCCTTTCAAAGACACACCCAAACAGATTTTGTCATATTTTTTGCCATATATCAAAATAGAAATGCTTTTCATCACATAATTTGCCCCTTACAGCAAATTTTCAAAGTGATCATAGTCCATGACATTTGATTGATTAAGGAAGTCATTTCTCACCATAATATTATGAGCTGTTAGAATCTAAAGCAGAGTTGAATAATGCACATGTATTATGAAACAGAGGTGCTGCTCAGCATTAAAAGTTAATTCCACTCATTCAACTTTTAGAAATTTTCTGCCAAGTACAGATAAACGGCAGCTTCAGTTCTCTTGGAATCTGAAAAATTATGCTTTGAATAAAATACACTTTACATAAATTACAAATGCAAGTCAAAAAATCTTAATACATGGAATAAATAAACAGAATAATAATAATTTATCTGAATCTCTCTATTCTAAAATAAAGTTTTTGGTGAACAGTTTCCAGACAAAAACTTTTTAATTACTGAACCGAAAATGACTCATTTCTGGTATCAAATGTCTGGATTCTTCTCTCAATTTTAAAATATTTCCATTTTTTTAGATTACAAATAAGGTTGCAGTTACAAAGCAAGTACTGTTAAACAACTTATTAACTCTATGCTTGTGCCCAGCTAATCCTTAAGTACCAATAAAAATATATTATAGTTTGGAAAAAATTATTTATGCTGCCCCGTCAGGAAAATGCTTACATAAAAGAAGGGGGCTTGTAATTAATGTCAATCTAAATATACTACTACAACATTTCAGTCAGAATCAAGTCTTTTTTTCTATTTTTGCCCACAAGTTTTGAATCACGGCAGTAAAGTTACGATCAAGCTGTAGAACAAACCCATTTGGATGAACCATCCTACCTGAAAGGTGAACTGTCACGACTTCCGTGGAGGAGGGGGTGGAGCAATAGTTGGCGGTGGTCCAATGTTAAACGATGTCGATAAGGGAATTAAAGGTTTATCTTTAAGTGGTATATTTTCATACAATTGCAATGGATCATCTGGTGGTCTAAAAAATAGCCTTTCAGTCAGCCAAAATAAACAGAAACACATGCACAAATCATATAAAAAGAAGCTAAAAAGAAATTCAGTTCCAATTGATTTGTAAGTGGATTGACTAAATTTGTGCAACAAAGGAAAGGTATAATTTTTACTTATGACCATCCTCTTTCTAAGGTAAGTAATGCATTAGTACAACATAAATGAAATAAGAAAACTAAATAAAAAAATGCTTACTATCAAATACTTGGACTTAATTTTATTTTACAATAACTGTTAGATAAATCAATCAGTTGGAACCGAATTAAACAGAAGAAAAAAAAGTTGCATGCTAAATAAAAAGAACCAAGCAAATGAGAAAACTAACACTGAAAAGGGATTACAGGGTTGAGACAAAACATTGAACCTAAAAATTAAAGGAGCATGGAGCATATCAACCTTTATAGCTTAAGATATTTAAAAAATAAAAGTTAGCAAAACTTGAAAAGAGGAGTAACAATCATAGAAAAATATAAATAAACAGCCGCTAATAAAAAAGAAAAGTAAACTCATTTATCCTTAACACAACATAATGAGATTTTAGTTAACATCTCATCACCTTAAATGTGGCTGCAAAAAAAGATCAAGTTGTCTTTTTTTTTTAAAAAAAAAGCAACCTACCTAGGCACAACCCCATCAGGACTGATTCTTGGAGGCACAGGCGGCTTTACAGTCTCGCAAGACCCTCGGGTCAGAATTGGAGGCATGGTCGGAGTGGGGGGGCTTAGGGTCACCGCACAGGGTATGGCATTGGACAGAACTTTCAAAGGCTCAGTCGCACCTGCAGCCTCTGCTGTGTACTTTATGTTGGTGTATTCTCTACCCAGCTGAATGCTTTTCTAAAGAAACAAAAATAGGATGTTTGCCATTTGAGGTGAACATAACTGATCTACACCATTATTCTCAAATGGAGGACAGTCTAATAGCTGGGAAATAAATGAAAATTAAAAATATTTTGGAAAACAGAATAGACACTAATGCCCATGAAATTCTGGTTGAAATATCAAAACTACACATCAGATAAAATTAGATTATCTCAAAACAATGAATATAGTATGATTAGCAGTTTTCTGTAGCTTTTCAATGCATCAAACATACCATGACATTATGTATAACAAGTACATTCTACAATTTTAGTATACTTAGTCCAAATATTTTTAAATATGCTATATAATTATTCTTAACCTATCTTTAGATTTACTGTCAAAGTGTAGGAGTCTCACTAACAGTAAAAACTAATTTGGAATTATACACACTTGTTCAGCTTGTATCCTCTGTTGTAGGGTATCAATGTAGTGCTGTACAGCTAAGTAAACAAATTTATATTGGGCTTCAGTTTGAACCATACCAGATCTTTGGGATCGAACCATTTGTATGCTTCTTTGTATGTCTATTTCACAATCAAGACCTAAAAAAAGGTTTATACAGGTTTGCATCAGAAAGTTTTATACATATGATTCCCCTTAATTTATTTCTTAATATTACTTTATGGAAAAATGCAACTATAAAGAAAACCATGCACCATTTTACCTTGTCTTTTGATCAGATCAACGAGCATATCAATAACAATAAAAGTTCCAGTACGACCGATACCAGCACTGAAAAAATAGGTTTTGTTAAATGCAGTTTGATGATAGATTCTGATTACAATAATTTGATGTCATAAATGTAAATAAATAAGCATTCTAACAAAAAATTACTTAAAATATATAATACTTAAATAACAATTTTCAGCAACTATGTGATCTTGGTCACATAGTTCTCTGATTTCTCATCCACAACTATTAAAACAAGATTATTCGGACAAAAAACATCTTAAGGCAACATTTCTAGAAAAGGAAAGTAACTTTAACATAATTTATAAGAATTTTTCAAATTTGCAAGATTGTTGCTATAGGGATTTATATATAATCATTTTAACAAGCATTTACTACACTAGCACTAAAGTAAACATTGTTTATTAACATCTGAAATTAGTGCAGCTTACTTGCTTTGCTGAAACTAACTTATCCCTAGAACTCTATCTCTTTAACTAATGTGAACCAAACTAAATCATACTTAACTTTTCAACAAAATCAAGCACTCTAAAAGCTAAAACCATATTTAAAATTCTGACCTGCAATGAACAACTATAGCCCCAGCACTTGTTACGGATTCTTGGCGATGGTTTACATCATGAAGGAAATTCAGAACACAACCTGGGTCGGAGGGAACTCCATGATCCGGCCAAGCAGTGAAGTGATAGTGATAGATTGATCGTGATTCAGACTGAAAACATATATCTTTAAATGTAGGATAGCTAAAACAGGGTTTAAAATTTTTAACAGATTTGGTTGGTTGGGTTTTTATGGCACAAGACTCAAAACAGGGCACACTGTGCCAGACAAAAGTCATAAAATTAAATCAAGTTTTGAAAGCTCAATGCCCAAAATAAATGAATATCAGTATTATGCATAAAAAGTGTCAAGGGTATGTAATTTTTAAATTCTACACTAGACTTTAATAACCTTTTTATATGCATCTGAGAGAAAAATATATTTTATAGAAACATTAAATGTGCATAATTGCTGAATACACAAGGCCTTTTAACATTTTATTGACTGAATTTGAATTATAATCTTAACTCAGTTCTTGTTATCAAGCACGGAAATTACTTTTTTAAGAATACCTAACAAAAGTAAATCATACTCAATTTTTGCATTCTATTCAATCAATCTGAATTTATTAAAAATGTTTATAGGCAGGAAATCATATGAAGGGTTTTTTTTTTCAATTACAGTCCTCAAAATTTAAGAAATAATACAAGGAGAAATCACAACAGATAGAAAGTTTTACAACTTCATACAAAGGCAGATAACTATGAATTTTCATAACAGAAATAAAAAATAATGTTAGTAAATATTGAATTGACTTACACAACCCTCCTTCTTCAACGAAAACTCTCTTAAAATATAGTCAGTGGTTGAAGACTCAGACAAATTCTTGATGACAAACTTGCCTACTTCTTTCACTTGATCTTCATCAGGCCAGTAACGAGCACATTTGTTCTAAACAAAAAAAATAATCAGCTTTAAACTAAAAAAACTAGACCCACTTAAAAAAATTTTACCTACAAACCTGCAGTGACATGAAATGATCATTTTTATTGGTAAGTCTTAGTTGTTTTGCATATTTTATAAACACCCATCTTAAGGCACAATGCAGATAAGAGAAAAAAAAGCCAGATAATACAGTAAAAATGCCATAAATTATGGTGATTAGGAACAAATATAATACTGAATGAAACATATAAAAGCATTAAAAACAACAGAATATATTTATAACATGAAAAAAACTCAACACTTCATGAGGGCCATAAATTACAAAGAGAGACAAAAAAAATTAACCAAATTGGTGAGGTCAAATACTGGTCCTCTCCTTGTAAGTAATCACTGCCAATCAGACATCACCATTTTCCTCCATCTACCCTTATAGCATCTTCACTGAAACTTTATCAATCTGAAGACTGAAATGACTTACTTTCCCTCTTTCCATTTCTTTCGTGGTCATAACTATCACTCGAGTGTTTTCTTGCCAGACCATCCACCAGAAATCTGCTACAGTGTTATGCAAACATCCTTGAGTGGCTATGTAGCACTTTTTGGGTGCATCGCCCGATGCATCATCATCAGGCTGAAAGGTTTTTAAAAAATTGTTACTTAACAGAGCACAAAGAAAACAACATTTTTCTATCATACAAATAACCTTGGTGTAAATATTAGTTAGGTTATAGTTTACAAAATTCAGAACAGGGAAGGACCATTAATTTATGCATACATTAAGAAAGATACATCAAGGTATTTAAAATGTGCAATATTGTATTTTTATACATAAAATGTTACCAGTGATAATCAATAAGTTTTATTATTGTGTACTTTCTGAGTACTTAATTGCTTACTCACATAAATAAACGGAAATAAGGAATTCAAGATGATCTATAAAACTTTTCACTACAAAAAGTTGTTTTGGGTACTTAATTTTTCAAAATGCATAAGTGTTAATGTTTGGAATGATTTATTTTTAGTACAAATGATTCAATGAAAATAAATTAAATGATATACATACTGTGATTGCATTAGCATTGATATAATCAGAGCCAGGGGTATTAGGATCTACATCCCTCAATATAACTCGCGTATGATCAACTGCAAAATTAGAGATAAACAACTTTAAGCAAAAATTTTAACAATGAATCATAGAGAAATTACTCAAAAATATGTAAATCATAACATAATTAGTAGAAGCATGGTGGAAAAATTATGTTTTTCACATAATATTAAATACAAGATCTTTTTAAAGCACTACTACAAAAAGTAAACAGCACCAAAAAGTTTTAAAACCTGATATTATGAAATTAGTAAACTTACATGGAAGAATGTTTTTATATCTATTTTTAGATCGATTTTCTGGTTTTTGGCCTTCTTTTCTACTATACAAGTGTTTACATTCCTGTTGCTGAAGATACTGTCAGAGAAAAGTTTATACTTTAAGAAAAAACATTTTATAAAATATTTTATAAAAATGGGAATCATTCATTGCAAAATTTATAACTGAATTTTAAAAGTAGCTATGAAAAGGAAAAAAACTGCAGAATCTTTTAAATGAGATTTAAAAAAGTTTTAATGTAATTTCAGGTAATAGATGGCTTATACATGCGTAAAAGTTGAAAATTAACCCCTGCAGTTTACCTGCTAATGCTGCCTATCTGATTAAAGTTTACTTTAAGAAAGTCTTAAAGTCAACTTAAAGTCTTTGCAAACAGTAGCTATGCAAAAAGTTAAGATTTTGCCTGAAAAAATCCCCTTTCCTTTGGTCATTCCTAATATTTCTAGGAATTTTATTAGTAGTATTTATAGTTTTTCTGCAAATGTTTCAAAATGCTATTAACTTTGATTATTACATCAATATGAATAAGTATAACAGTCCCAGTTTTTTTACGTTCCCTACCTGAAATCACAGTACCTTGAAATAACTATAAAAACCTTAAATGACAAATAAAAACATATGATGAACAAAGGGTTTTACTTCGAACTCTTCCCAAAAGCCAGCTTTGCCACTACTTTGGCTGTTTTCTTTTGCTAGTTGCTGCACTCTACACTCTATTGTAGATGCCGTGATACGGGTGGCATTAAATGGCATTTTCAAATGAACAACAGTTCCAGTAGTTTCTACCATAGGATTCTTTTTATAGTGTTCCACTAAGTCTGTTAAGCTATCAAACTTTTCACCGCCTCCAACATCATACTTGCCATCCTGAAATCAAAGGATAACAGCATCACATAAAGTCTAACCAATTTTGTATTAAATAGTATGAAACGCATATTATTGAATACATAATTACACAAGAGTGGTGCCAAGTGGAGTGTTTACGATTTCTTGTTTTCATTTTGTTTCTTGAAAAAGGTGCCAAGTGTGTAAATGGCATGCAGATAATATGTAAGTACCAAAAAATCACACTTACCTGGTATCGAATCATGACATGAGTGACCTTATCATCTGTTCGAACAGAGAGGACAAAATCTCCAGGTTTGCTCTGACTTTCACGAACTAGAAAACTTCCATTTTTTCCTTTATCCATCAAAATCCTTTCTGCTTCTTTGCCAGATAGTGGTCCATGAAACCATCTAATTTTTTTTAAAGATATCAATAAAAGTAAGGCATCATTTTTAACATTCAATACCTTTAGCAAAACATGATTTAATAAAAACATTTTAACTGGTTTCATACCAATTTTAATAAGCAAAAGAATTTTAACAATAATAAAAGTTCTTTTCCGGGCAAGTAGGCAGTGGTCGAATGGATGATGGCAAAATCCCAGACATAAAAAATCCCATCATCCATTCGACCACAGCCTACTTGCCCGGAAAATAACTTTTATTATTGTCATAACTCCGGCCGTGAAAGCCTTCATTGTTAAAAAGAATTTTAGTTGAAATAAGTTCTTCATAATTGTAAGAACTTGTCAAAAATTTAATTTCACTTACATGAAAAATATGAAATGAAGTAGTATCATACACATCTATAGTAGTTTTTACCTCTAGTTTAATAAATATAATTTTTTTTAAGTAATTGAATACATTTTATTTTCTGCAAAACTTTTCTTCACTTTCCTTCAATAATAAGAGAATTTGTCTACATAGATTTCTTAGTATCCTAACTAATATCATAGAAAAAAAGAGAATGTCTGCTTACATGTTCCTAAACACGAGCAAACAGCTTACCTTTCAGTGGTAGGGTCTGCACATACTAGTGGGTACCTCAATTCAATAACTTCTCCATTTTTCTCCTTCAGTTGGCCTTGATTTTCCATATAATATTGCACAAGCTCTGCCAAAGTTGCAAACTTTTCACCTCCATACAAGTCATAATAGTCACCTGTATTTTGAATCTTAATATGTGTCACCTCTCCATTCCTCCTATGATAAAAATAAAATTTAACAAAAAAAAATATATAATGAAAATCCCAGAAAGTAATTATACTTAATTGTGTAAGGAATCATCTCTTTATACTAAAAAAGTAACTGTGACCCCTGCTGATTTTAAAATTTTTACTTTAGAGGGTAAGTTAATTCCTATTAATATACAAAAACTATCCAATGGAATATTATGAAGTTTTAAAGACTTGTAGAGAAATGTTTAAAGATTTATTTGGAATAAAATTTCAATTAATTTGATTAATTGTAACCGAGTTATTTAATGTCACAATTGAAAAATTGTTTTCTCTGCTGTGAGTTTGCAAAAACTATTAGCAGCAGAATTACTTCCTTTTGAAGCCACATGCATAAAGTTTCAAATGTTTCGAAAATTTTTCAGGTTTTTTTCTATAATAAAAAATATCCCTGCTAGAATTACAATTTTTTTTTAAACACATATAATCAGATTTTTTATAAAAAGAATGCTGTTTTGATTTTTTTAAATATCAAATTAGTTTTGAAATTATTAAAGATTAAAAAAATTTATTATTTTCTTTCTAGCTGTTCACTAGGGAAATAAACGAGTTTTACGTGTCTGCTTTCTTTTATTTTTAACAGTTCACTAGATATGCACATGCTTTTTTTTATAAATTTGAAAGTTTCTTTAAATTATTGATGAGATGGAAAAGGAATAATTTAGGTTTAATGAGAGTTGAGCAGTTGAATGTTTTATAAACTCATTTTATGTTTTCACTGCTAAAGATTATTTGGTATAGTCATTATTATAGCTACTCAGAATCACAAGTTCTTAAAATCACACAAAAGGGAAATCGGTAGGTGCATACTGAAAGAGTAAATTCTTAGTATACTGTATATCTTCTTTAAGTTTTAAACAGTTTAGAATTGCTTTAGTTTACTTTAAAAATGACATGTATGATCCTCATATATATCAAAGGGTAATCTAACCTTACTGACAGAGTAAAATCTCCAGGATTTGATTTACTTGGCCTAGCTAAAAAGCTTCCATCTAGTCCTCTATCTGTGAGCATCTTTTCAGCATCCACCCCAGTAATATTAGGGTGAAACCAACGACTGTGACTGAAGAAAAAAAGACAAAAGTTTAGCACAATTGAATATGAATAAATAAATAAATGAAAATAGAATTTGAAAGAAATAGGGTTATATCATCTCAATCAGCTATATGATATCAGCTCAAGAGGATGTTACTTCCAATCTGAGTCAAATAGGTAACTAAGAACTTTATAAAGTATAAACTTAATGGATATTACAATTATACTACATTTTAACTATATTTCTGACTAGTAACCTACAGTGGAACCTTATCCTACCTTGGATTAATGTACTTATTGGTTAATCCTATTTTACTCCTGTCACAACAAAACCTTACAATTAACCACAAGTTATTTTTTATGCAAAAGTTTTGTGTTCTGGTCCTGTAAGTGTTCAGAAAAGACTTGACAAAGGAAAGTCAGTGAGTCATCCCTAAATTGAGTCTCTGGATCCACTTCTGGGTGAGATATAATCAAGGTCTGACTATTATCATCCTTCAGGAGTGGATCCTGTGAGGTGTTATAAAAATGAGGAAGATGATAGAAAAATCCTAATGCCCCACAAGTCAAACCTGGATCCAGCCCTGTTATCCTAAATAATAAATGGATTGCATTCTATTTCTTTAAATTATCAACATAATTTCAGGTCAAAATTAGGATTTCAAATCATCAACATAATTTCGGGTGTATTCACATTTATCCAATTCTATAAGTATTGAAGTAAAAAAAAGGTAATTGTGTTTCTAACCATGGACAGAATTAAGAAGTATGTGGAGCAAACTAAGATTATGAACCCATTAATAGAAAAAAATGCCAACATTATCAACTTAAAAGAGTTGGAATCACTGCCCTAAATGCCCTTCTTAAATCAGTCAAGGAGAAAGAATTTCAGGATTTGATTCAGCTTTGGTAAAGGTCCTCCATGACCAAAAGGCAGAATGGGAACAACTACTCTACTTAGTGACAGTCTCCCTGAAAAATTCTTACCAAAGCTTTGTCCATGATTTCAAGTATAGTCATTTATTAGGATGGAAAATCAGTACTACTGTTATCATTGAAATTACTAAGTAGATTATTTTATACTACACCAACAAACATAACATCTCCTTTATTGAAACTAGGCATTTGAATGGGCTGGTTTGTTGTTTTGACAGTAGTTTATGATTAGTGTCCTCAACAGCCTGTCCATTTTAAAATTGATAAAAGAATGATAAAAGATCAACGATAATGCATTACCAGGTACTTTGGTACTTAACGTATTATCCACATGCCTGCAGCAAGTTTTTTGTTCTATTTCAATTGTTCTATTAAACATTTTATTCCATGAATTCTTATTATTTACATTTTCATTTTGCTTAGACTTTGGAAAGAGGCTATTGTTTAAAGTTTTTAAGTGTTAAAAGTTTTGAAAAAGTTAATTTGTAGGGATGATTTTTAAAGAATGCATTTTTTATTTTCTTGAGAGGTTATCATCAGAGACAAAAGAGGGAATGTCTTGACCAGCAGGCTTAACCAACAAAATATAATTAAAAAATCAAAGAATCTAAAGAATTTCAAATTAGTATAAATGTAAACTTTTACCACTAGACAAAATATTAATAAACGGGTTTAAGATTGTGAAATATGGTTTAATATCACCAAATAACTTTCACCGCCCTGCTTAATTTTACTATCTTAATGATAAACGTTTCATGGTAATCAATTAATGTAAAAGAACTTTAACATGATTTAAATTATGTAAAACCATCCAAAATATTCCTCCAGTAACACCTGTTTTTAGCTTCTAATTAAGAACAATAACATTTAATTAAAAACCCACCCGGATGCAGTGTCATAATTAAAATAATCACGGCATTCCTTCTTACCTTCTAGTACTCATTTCAACTTAATTTACAACAAGCATGAGTGAAATTAGTTAGTTATTTTCTAAGATTTATCCGCCATCGTCAAAAATTTGTTTATAAACATTTTTCTAGCAGACCCTTTTCATTCAAAAAAGAATTGAAAAAATTCATAAAAAATAAATAAAAATTTAACAAGAATAAAACAGTTGCAGTTAATCTAACTGTAATGTTTTAATTTTTAAGTTTTAATGGTGAAAAATTTGACATTTGAAGAATTATCCCGATTTCAAATATTTTTAGAGCTCTCTCGTGGATTTAAATATAATTTTAAGTAATGATACATGCAAATCGATTGCTATGAAATACTTTTGAACACAAAAATAGAAACTTAAAAACAGCTCAACGCTACTAATCTCATCTTACCAAAATTCAACAGAAAGAAAAATCCGCCAGTTTTCAATTCAAGTTTTGTTTACAAATAAACGCTTTCTTTTGGATTAAAACCTTTCTCATCTCGTCCTATTTACAAGATTAGAAATGAACGAAGAAAGATATCGTTTCCTTGTTGACTGGTACGATCCAACAATAAAAGTTAAAAGACAGTTTTTACTAGGCTACTACCCCTCTGACGGAGGCATCGAAATGTATGATTTGATCTGCAAAAAACAGTTTCTTCGTCGTATTCCATGTGAAACTGTTGAAATCTCTGATTTATTCGTTGGGAGTGTCATTAACGTTCTAACTAGGCAATTGACAATAGTCGATTTCGGTGATCTTTTCACGGCAAGAAAATTTGCCAAAGAACTGGAATCTACTGTTATGGTCATTAACGATTCCGGCTTTTCAAACTTGGGTTCAATCGTATGCCTCCTGGAAAAGAACGAACTCTCCATTCACCGTGGAAAAATGATCGATGTAGATAAATGTGATTTTTCTTCAAGTTCTCTTTGTGAACTTTTAAATAAGAAGTTCGTTGTATTTGACGTCAGGGGAATAAACTCAAAAAATATCGTTCGGAAACTAGTTCATCCTGATACACCTATAGACAAACCTGTAAATGTGGAATTGGGAGAATTAGCCAAACATTGTTTGGCTCCTAAGGACATCTGTTCGGTAGATGGAGAATTGAGACTGTTTTTCCCAGCCTCCCGAGAAGTACACTGCAATACTACACTTTTTAAAAACTCCACATGCTGCTTAATAAAACCACACATTGTGAGAGAAATGATGGCTGGGAAAGTAATCCAGGACATTATAGATGCAGGTTTCTCAGTAACCGCCTTAGAAGTGGTCTACTTCACTCAGGCCACTGCTGCAGAATTCTATGATGTGTACAAGGGTGTTGTGGCTGAATATCAAGGAATGGTATCTCAGTTGATGTCTGGCTCAACTATTGCACTGGAGATAATGCGGCATGGTTCACAAAATGCCTTCTCAGAATTCAGAACTTTTGTCGGACCCTCTGACCCTGAAATAGCTAAAAATATTCGCCCAAGCACCCTTAGGGCAACATATGGTATTGACAAAATCAAAAATGCAGTGCATTGTACTGATTTACAAGAAGATGTGATAAGTGAATTGGAATACGTCTTTAGAGTTCTATCTGCTTGAATATGTTTGATGTGACCAAAATTTGATTATTTATATTTCTGTGGTTAATCAAAATAAATAGTTTAAACATAACAATTTTATAGTATCTATGTGTTTGGGTCATCTTTATCGTCTAGCATTAAAACTCATTTTACCACCTTTTTTCGATTATTGTAAAAATAGTTCTGGAATTCTAATTCAGTGATAAGAAGCTATAAAGATACTAAAACTTCACTGTTACTAATTCCACATTTAAATATCACTGGGCAAAAATTTTTGAATAAGTTTGTGTAAAAATGATAAAAGTAGCCTGACACAAATATCACCATAAAAATTCTGGTTTGGTTCTTGTTTCAGAAATATACAGAGGGGTCATCATATACTACTGTGCTTAGTGCAGAAATATTGAAATTTTTGAAACATTGCTTAGAATAAATTTATAATTTAGGCAAGAAATTGAGTATTACTTATTTAGAATGCCTTCAAGCATACAGCACATGAATAAAATATATTATGATACAAATATTTCGTCACTGTCATACAAAATTTATCGTTATTTTGATTGAAATTATAGCATAAGTTAGCATAAATTAGTTTTTTCAGTCAGGAGCCTGTTTTTGTGAAAATAGGGTCCAATATTTGAAGTATTACGAAAAAAAAGGGTCTATTTAAAGGCAAAAATACTTTGTGAAGGGTCCGTTTTTAAGGTGAAATGTTTTGTGAAGGGTCCTTTTTCACAATGAAATACATTGTGAAGGGTCCGAAAACGGACCTAAATTTCTTCTAAACAGACCCCTGATTTAATTAAAAGATTTAAAAAATCTAAAAACAGACATGTTTCGAGACGTCCCTCAAAACATTCTGTTTTTAGATTTTTTAAATCTTTTAATTAAATGTGCAAAAGCAAACGTTGTTTTTCTTCTTTTATTATAACATTGTGTTTCACTTAGATTCAGAAGGTTTGATAGTATAAAAATTGACTCTGACAAAGCAAAGAAGTAGCATCTTTGCAAAAAGATAGTCAAATTTAAGTCCAATAATGATTTTTCTTCACAATAGTCTTAGGCTGCCTTCCATTCCCTTGACATGGGTGCCACTCTTCTGTCCTGGTGACTGATTCTGTTTTTCTAAAAGTTCTGTAAATGGAATTCCGTCCTGGGTTTATTACAAACAAAATCAGCTGACCGATTGACAACAATTTGTACTAAATTTTGCCCACAAATGAGCCTGTTTTATGCAGATACAGCTTTAATTTAAGGCACTGTCTATTTGCCCGGCAGATATACTCTCTAACTCTAGTCCTGTTTACCTGGCACTTGCCCGACAATGGTTCTGATTGGAGTGCCGGGACCGCGAGACTTACAGCGCATGCGCCAACTGCCGGTTTTACCTTCCAAATAGACACTTTGTTAATTTAAAGACCTATTTAATTGTTCATATGATATTTTAAGTTTTTCCTGCAATTAAAAAAATGCTGGACTGGGGCAAAAATAATTAAAAAGATATTTATAAGTTCAGTCTTGCAATTTTTGAAAAGTGGCACCCATGCCCATTGAACAGCATGAGATACTCATAAACATATTCAGAAGCTCCTAAACCGTATTTAGTTTATGAAATATGATTTGAATTTCTACTTCTTGAAACGGGTACTTAAACTGGTAGTGGTACTTTCAACAGGATCAGGAATTTACAAATTTTGACTCTTCCTTTTAGAATGGAACAGAACTCCATCAAAAACAAGGTTAAACTTTCGAAAATATAAATGACATTAATGTTGTAGAGTCTAAATACCTCCTCTACACACTTAAAAAGTGCAATCTTACCAGCTCAACACATAAAATGCCATTTATAAGTTTTTTTTTAGAGCATTTGATCAGAGTAAATCAAATGTCATGTTCTGTTCATTACACAAATTAGCATTTTATGAGAGATTGATATGGTAAATATCTTTAAAGCCACATATTCTATAACTAATTAACTTAGGTACAAGCCTGGAGAGTATTTCCAAAAGATATAAAGGAGATTTAGAGCAAAGTAATCAGAACAAAGTCTAACTTGCAGTTGCAGACAACTATAAGAACAATTTTTAGATAAATTTTAGCCATTTTGTATACAAAAAGAGCTAACAAACCTTTCAATTATAATTTTGCAAGATTCCATATTATGTTTTTATGGTCATTTCTTTATAAATTAAAGGGTTAAACATCAATTCACTTAAAAGGCAATTTAAATTGAGTTCTTGTGCTTCTATCATGCAAAGTAAAATCTCAATTTATTGAGGGAAAAAAACTGAACAAAAATTGAATTTTCATTGCAATATTCGTGGTTACCAGGCTCATGTAAACGGGCACCTGCCCATTACAATAAAAATTTTGTTCTGTTTAGCAGGCTGAAATTACATATATTTTGACACTTACATTTTCACTGTTGCCCTGTGTATTTATTAAAGGGTTATTCCATGTCAAATCAAATTAAACTAGATAAATTTTTAAGCCTTTAAAACAGGAGAGTAACTCAAAATGATATTTTTTCATTCAAGTAAATGTGATTTCTGAAAACTGTGTACATGATATTAAATAATAAAATTTTATTTAGATTGATCATAAAGTAGTACTAATCTGCAAAATTTCCTTATTTTTTTTAGTTTTGAATAAAAATATTATTTTCAACCTTAGGTAGTGCATCTATTATGTTTCAAATTGGTGAAAGGAAAAACACCACAATTAACAGATCACAGAATACATTTATTTAGATGAAATACAAAATTTGTTTCAATCTGACTACAAAAGTAGCTCAAAATAGCACAAACGTATGTGTTACATAATTTCTTCAGTTAAAATACCTTCCTTTCTAGTCTGATATACCTTTAGAAAATGAAATGCATAAAAATTAGGAATACCATGTCAACTTTATTCCAGCAGGCAAACAAGTTTAATTTTAAATACATTGTTTTTTATTGTAGCAATTATTTGCACATTTTATTAGTCATTCAACCTGACTAGGTGTGGGAAGAACAGAAGCATAAATAAGACATTAAAATCCATGTGATGACTTTTTTACAAAAATGAAACCAATAATTTGGCTGAAAAATCACACCTGCTATCAGCTAAAATGACTAGTTCATAAAGCACTTAAGAACACCCATTCACCTTCTTAGAGTATTCAAACCAATTACATCAAAATAAGTTCAGATGTAAAATCAAGCTCTTTTTGAGTTAAAAATTTTGTACAAAAAATTACACAGTTGGCAAGATACATCTTTAACCAATTCAACAAATGTCAAACTTGTATGATACAAATAATTTAAATTATTAGCTTGATTTTTCACTTAGTTTTTTTTATATTTACACAACATGTAACATTTGTTAGGTATTTTATGCATAAACAATATTTTTCAAATACAGTAATTTACTTTACATGTTAGTTTTCATGGTTAAACATGTTGAAAAAAAAAGTTCTTTCAGAAATGAGTTTAAATTATTAAATGCACACAATTTAAAATGAGGTATTAAATGTAAAACAACTTTTAAATAAAACATTTTTTAAATGTTTTCTTAGTATTTCAATGTAAAAGTACACTCAGTGGCAAGAATATTGGAGTAAAAGGGAAAAAAACCACTACCTGTGATCTATGAAGTTATTAATACTAGTATATATAATGGTTCTTAAATCTAAAAGGTAGTATTCATGATGCTGCCTGATATACTTAAATACTAACTGTAACACAAGATTTCCTAATACATCTAAGTAGTTTATAATGCACTTATCCTGTTACAAATTTCTTCAGTAAATTCTGAGCACTTTGCTTTTCCTCCTAAATCTGCTGTTCTCACCTAAATTCAAAAGAAAAGTATTATTAAAAAATCTAAAGTGTATTATCCTGTTACTCATGTTGTTAGGTAGCAGAAATAACAAAAAGGGGGTCCAGCAATGTCACGCCAAATCTCAAAAGGGGAAGTCAATTAAAATCTCATGTGAACTTTTAGTTTAGATAATAAACATTTTTTTATTTTACCTTTTTAGCACAAGTTTTGGAAAAATGCACACATTAGTTAAAACAATGGAGGAAGGAGTCCAAAATTTAAAAAAAAAAAAAACACCTCACACAATTTATGGATGTCCCCTTGAAAGTTGCAAAGCTACTTTTGATGCCTAAAATTCTTTACACTTCCAAACTAATGTGATTTTTTTTTTTTTTAACCTACGCCAGACCTTGGCTTTTCTGCCATTAGTCTATCACAGGCAGCCCAATACAGTTCAGGGACACACACAAAGTTACAAACTAATGTTAATTCAAACTACTCAAGAAAAAAACAACTATACCTCATATTTGTGAAATGTAAGAATTTCTTTTGTCCTTATAATTTACAAAAAATAACTAAAATTTTAGTTGGATCATAAGCTTATAAATGTGGTAACGTTTTCATTTATTTTATTACTGAATTTTATGGAGTTAAAAAAAATAGGAACAAATAAACTAATTAGTTATCAGTGTCAATTTAATATGTGTGTAAGATGATTAGGCAAATGGTTATTCTACCAGTATTATAGTGTTTCTATTAACTAATGAGTTGATTGTATTTTAGAAATAAAAAATGGTCATTTAAGTGTACAGAAATGTTGTTTTTGTTCCAGCAAGATCTTATTTTCCCTTTAAAGAGTACCTGGTAGCTTGATGTGAAGGATATCTAAGTATTTTAAAAAATGAAAATATTTCTGCTGATAAACTGATTTCTGTACTTAAGTTGTAGCATATACATGTGAGGAACTTACCTTGCCCTCTTTCATTGCTTCAAACACTGCTGTGGAGATTTTATCTGCATAGGAGGTCAAGTTCATGTGGCGCAACATCATAATTGCACTCAAAAGAAGAGCGGTAGGGTTAGCTTTGTCTTGACCAGCAATGTCAGGAGCAGTTCCGTGCACCTATTATAAAAAACATTAGTAAAGCCTCTAAACGCAATAAATAATCAATACACTATCAAATCTGTCTAAAATTTTTAACCGTAAATTGATTAAAAAAAATACCAAAAACAATTAAGTATCTAAAAATTATGTATTTTGCAAAAGAGAGCCTCTGTTAAAGTGAAGGTATCAGATATGATTAATGAAAAAACTATTTTCAAGGTAAGAGATTCAAAAAATTTTAACATTAAAACTTTTTATTTTTCTTAAATAGTTACTATGTATTAGAAAAACATCTTATATTTTATCCAAATAAAATTTTATAAATGATATACAATCAAAACATATTAATTCATAATGCTAAATATATATTCAATCAAAAATTCAAAATGAAAGAAAAAATTACCAAGCATGAACTAGAGATAAATTGAACATGCAAAGTTAATAACTTACATAAGTAGGGGTGTGACTTACTGATTCAAATACTGCACCCCCTTTGCCAATATTTCCACTAGGGGTGACACCTAATCCACCAATAAGTCCAGCACACAAATCACTAGATTAAACATGGGAAAGTAAAAGGTTAATCAATATAAAAATTAACTTAAAACAAAACCATCCACTTATTCTGCTTTTTTTACTGTAAGCAAACTAACTAGAAAAACTGTTTTTGTTTGCTTATCCCCTTGATCGAAAGTCACTTCAGCACCTGAGTCCATGGACCCACAAGATTTCAAACCCTGAAAAACAGCACTAAGACAGACAGCACCTGTATGGTTCTTCTGGCAATCAATGCATGTTTAAATATGGGTAGGAGTGGCTTGGGCAAAGCATTTCGGGCAAAGGGGATACTTTTATACCTGACACACGTAGTAGACAAAAATAACTATTATAAGCTTAGTTATAATTATGAAAATTATAAATTGTTATGAAAACTTAACTATTTCATTCTACAAAAACAACAAATTTTAAGATGTAAAATAATAAAACATATTTCTTTAATGTCAATTACTTTTATTTATTCTCAAGAAAATTATTGAAATAATAAAGTATTTTACTTCAAAAATCTTTTAATTGCATTTTAAACATACGTCACATACAAATAGTCCGACCGCCACGAGAAAAACATTTGACATTGCACAATTTTGTGGTGATTGTTATGAAAACGGGTTATTCCCCTCAATTTTGGGCGGATGGTAATTCATAAACACTGAAAAAACATTTTGTCTATCATTTAGATTTGAACTCCTAAAGTTTTACTTTTATGGCAAAGTTTTTCTCGTGGCAGTAGGACTACTATACGTATATTTTGTTATTACTTAGTACAATATCTTATCTAATACAAGGTTTACAAAAATAGGGAAATATATTAACCGAAACTTACCTAAGAATATCACCATACAAATTGGGCATAACTAAAACATCAAACTTTGAGGGATCCTGCACCATCTATAAAATCATATTATAATTAATCATAATGAAAGGTTTGCTATGAAGCATCTAATACACAGCTTTAAAATTAACATTTTAGTGTACAGGATAATTTTGTCACATGAATAATGAGCAAAAAAATATTAATATCCAAACCAATCTTACATTCAAGCATACTGTGTCAAGGTACATTTCTTCATATTTAATGCTAGGATGCTGTTCAGCAACTTGACGACAGCACTGAAGGAACAAGCCATCAGACATTCTCCTATAATCAAAAGATAAGTAACTCAGTTATGCAAGTTAAGTATGAAAATAAAACTACATTAGGGATGCACAACCTTTTTGGGAGGAGGGCCACTCACATTATTGATTGAGACACGGAGGGCCGCAAACGAACGTACAGTAAAAATAATTATAAAGCTTAATACCAATTACGTACCACTGTTAAAAAACTGAATATATGTTTAGGAGAAAAATAATTACTCAAAACAGATGAATAAAAGTTTCTTAAAAATCTTTAGAAATGGATTAACAATATTGTGAAGGTTAAAAAATAAACAATTTTTAAAAGATACAGCAATGATCAAACCTTTAAAATAACTAAAGAATGTTTGTCACAAGAATATTATATGTAAAAAACATTACTAATGTGTTATAATTAATCGAGTAGCAATAAGGAGAAGTGTTAGAAATTTTAATATCTGTAAAATAAAAACTACAGGCTCCAAATATATTCAATGCCAAACTATTTTCTACCAAAGGGAGTCTAGGGGTCCTCCCCAGAAAATTTGACTCTAAAAAACTGGGTATTAACTAGTTTTGGTCCAAATTTCTGAAATTTTTACGTAAGATTTGTATTTTGATAAATCTTAATTTAAAAAAAGTTGTGAATAAGAGAGTTCTAAATACAAAAGGGGGTCTGGGGGTTTTCCCCCAGAAAATTTTTGGAAATTTGACCCTAAAAAACAGGGTTTTAACTTGTTTTGAACACATCTCCAGAATTTCTTTAGGAGGTGGGAAGTCTCCTGGCTCCCCCATATATCTCTATCCTATCTGAAACAGGTTGTAATCTAAAAAGATTTTTAAAAACCTCTGCATTATTATCTTACCAACTTGCTACAAAGCGACCTTTCGGTAAAAATTTACAACTTGGAAAATTCTTAAAATAAGTTGAAAATATTAACTAAAATCAACAATAATGTGATGTGAGAGGTGTCACATCTAGATAGGCTCCTCAGACAACGCAAAAGTTTTTTCTGCATCGCAATTACAACGAGAAGACAACTTTAACTGGGCGCCGGAAAAACGGAACTTTCGCGAAAAAAATCGCTATTTTTCCGACTTTTCCGGAGAATTTGATCCCGAACACCGGACTTGTTGGCTTCTGACCACTGTAAAGTTGTTTTTTCTACATCGCAATAGCAACACAAGAAGCCGACTTCAACTTAGCGCCCGCGGCCGACCGAGAAAGCAGTCGCGGGAGGAACGGAACACTCCGCAAGCAAAACGAAACTTACGCGAAAAATCGCGATCTTTCCGACTTTTTTCGCGAAAACTAGTTATTTTTCTTAGAAATAATCTGGAAAGTAAGGATTATTTAAAAAAGGGATTATCTGAAAAAAAAAAATTCAAATCAGTTCGCGGGCCGCAAATTGATGACTCGCGGGCCGCAGGTTGTGCATCACTAAACTACATAGTTGGTTACAGAACTTAACAAGGAACTTTCTTTTGTTACCCCTCTTTTCAAGAATTGGCAGTAACTTACATTATATTAGCTTTATGAACAGCAGTAATAGTTTTCCTATTGTTCTGCATTGCATACTCAAATGCGTATTCTGCAACCCGAAGCGATGCATTTTCAGTGATCAGTTTTATGCTTTGGACAACACCGGGAACAATCTGAAAGAATCATGGTTTAAGTTTAATTATATTTGCTTTTCAACCCATAATTTTTTAAGTGGTTAGTTTTGTAATTGACTTAATATTTTTACATACAAATCTTTATAAATTTAAAGTAATTTATTAAACAAAATTAGAATGCTCAAATTTAACAAAACAAGATGGCTTTAAACATCAATCTGAAATGAGAATTTAGGTATGCTTAAAGTGTTTAATTTATTACTTCATGCTCAATTCCACTGTATTCTCCTTCGGTGTTTTCTCTGATAGTTACAACATCAACATCTTTGTACAATGTTTCCACACCCTCTATAGAACGACAAGGACGAACATTGGCGTACAAGTGAAAAGCCCTGAAAAATATTTTGTAGCATTAAAAAAAGCAAAGGACACAATGCAATTAAACTGTTAACATAGGAAAATCCCTATGTATTTAAGCTAATTTTGTTTTTAAAACCATGCTTTTGTTTCCTAAGTACTTAACCATCTTTTAATCAGTAAAAGGTATTTTGTTTAAAAATATCTCTGCAGAACGCCTTTAATATGCATAATTTAAAGCCTTATAAGCCCTTAAGACTTCTAGGTATTCATAGTTTCTAGAAATATTCTCCAAAGTTTCACTATAAGGCTTGAGGAATACTAGTTAAGAACAACTTATTAATCAAAATGCTGAATGCCTAACCATTTGCACTTTGTTTTAACTTAATACTGCCTGGGCATCCCGGCAATACCTGGTCTAGTGCAACGCACTAGTTTCCTTTAAGATAAATGATTTCATATATTGTTGTAATGTAGAGAAATGGTAGTTAAATAGTGATGCAAGTATATTTGGAGATTAAAGTGTGCCAATTCTAATTCCATATGTACATAGTTTTTATTTAGATGGATGGTAAAATAATTTTAAAACATATTTACTATACAATACATATTTACTAATAAACATTAATGCTCTCAAAATATATGTGTTGTGGAGTTTACAAAAATAAAAAATAAAATAAATAATAACAAAAATAAATAAAAAACATTTTTTAAAATACATTAAAAAACAATTGAAACTCTTGCAGCAACAGAGCTGCTAACTCCAATATAAAGTTGTTGGAGTTAGCTCACTATTGCTCAATAATTGCCCTAATCTATATATAACTAAAACCTTTTGTGGCTATGTGTGTATGTATGTGTTACATCTCCTCCCAAAATACGCCGCAGGCGTACACAAAACTCGATATTCTGAGGCGAGGATTATCAACACGAACTTTACCGAGTTCGAAAATCGAATATTTACGAGTAATTAACGATTTTATGGTCAAAACGCTTATTTCTCCATTTCTCTACTAGAGTAGACCTGCTTGACTCACTATTGTAACAAATGAGATTAAAACCTCAAAATTACATCTCCTCTCAAACTACGCCGCAGGCCAGTAGCGGATCCAGGTGGGGGGGGGCACGTGCCCCCCCCAGAGGACTAAAAAATATACTAGATAAAAAGGCTCTAAAATTTTTCTGAGGCTAGAATAGAAGAGAAGGGATACTGGGGAATTTCGGATAGGCAAATAGTTACTCGAACAAGGACCCCCCCCCCCCATGGGCAGATACAAGGTTTTTTTACCTCTCCATAAAGAAATTTTTCATGAAACCTAAAACGGTCGGGGACGGCTATCCCTCATCGAGACTACGCTGATGGGTGCGCCGCACTACGTTCATATGCGGCGACCCCGATTCGATTCGGAGAAAGAAGCACATAATTCCGATCTCCCTCTTTTGACGAGAGAAGTTTTCAAGACAAGACAGACCCACCCGAACAACCCCTGACACTACTTGAGGAGAGTTTTATTACCCCTGAGAATTTCGTGAAACAAATGGGATGGGGAACACTCGCCAATGGGGTGATAGGAAACTTCGGGGGTGGGAAGAGTCGAAGAGTTCCTTCAATTCCTTGTTCCAAAACGCATGCTGTTTTTGTGTTAAGGAATTTCAGACGATTGTTTAGAAGAAATAATTCTAGTTCTAGAGCTCTGCTAGTTTGGGCTACCGGCAGTTTAGAGTTTTTTCTAACTGCAATTTTTATTTGAATATTTATTAAAATACTTGACTAACTTAAATGAAACGTGCGCGTACCCTCGCGGATTATTTTGGCCGAAAGGAGAGTGACAACGGCGATAATGAAGGGCAGCCGAGTACTAAAAGAGAGACCTGCTCCTTCTGTTGAAAAGGTAAGAGCTTGAAATGCTATTTAAGTTTAATCATAAATTGTTTTGCGTTTATGAAATCCGGAAATCGTACAATTTGAGGTCCTTCCCTTTCAAAATAAAGTAAAATATGATTAAGATTAAGAAAGAGTAACAAATTTGTTTGCAAATGCATTAACGCGGGGTGTCTCGGACATTTCGCCAACTCTGAAATTTCCTGACCCTTTGGTTTCTGTTACATCTTTGCTTTAGGATTTGTGTTGTGTAAGGCCAAACGGGGGGGGGGGAGTGGGGGGGTAGGAAATTTCAGAGTTGACGAAACGACCGTAGCACCAGTAACGCAGTTTAAAGAAATTGTGTTCTTTTAAAGTTTTCTATTTAGCAGTGTGTTTGAAATAAAAATTGTATGTTTATTATTTTACTTTGATAATTTGCAATGTATATTAAACTGAAAAATGAATTTTTATACCGTTTAATATGCGTCGTAAATAATCAAACGTAAAATTTATTACATTGATTAATACAATAATCAATACATTGATTTAAATTATTGTAATTATTTTATGTGTTCAGGCAGATAATTTTAATTTAAGGAGAAAAAATAGTTTCCTAAAATATGCAGTGCATGTTGTTAATGCTTATAAGCAGTGCTAGAATTGCGGGGGGACGCGTCCCCCCACTTTTCGAAAAAATACCCATGCGTCCACCCACTTCTATTTTCACTAAAATCCATCCCCCACTTCTTTTTCCACTAAAATCCATAAAAATACACAACATAAAATGGCTCCAAGGGGTAAAATTTAGGGTCAAATTTCAAAAATTTTCTTGGGGGAGAACCCCCAAACCCCTCCTAAACTTTTACGTCTGTTTTAACAGTGTATTTGTATTTTTTGTTAGTGGACTATCATTTTTCAAAATGAAATTTAAGTCATTCATAGTGAATAAGTAATAGTTTTTTGAGGGCATCATGGCTTCCCGGTTTAGGGTCGTAATTTTGACATAAATTTTTATACAGATTTTCCCTTCATAACTCTGCAACTTATAAGGAGAAATCCTCTTCGGTTGCAACCGAAAGGGTCTCAAAAGGAGTAAAAACAATACTTTTTAGGATCAAATTTTAAAAATTTTCCTGGGGGAGAACCCCCAGACCCCCTCCAACACTTAAGCGTATGTTAACAGTGTTTCTCTTGAAAATTTTACAGTTAACTTACAAGAAGCGGTTTTCTTCGGGTGTTTCCCACAAAATTATTTAGAATGATATAAAAACGGAAGTTTAAAAGATAAAATTTCAAAAAATTTCTGGGAGAGGACCCCCATCCCCCCTAGAAATTTAGACGTCTATTTAATTTTTCCCCTTGAAAATTATGTGGTTTACAAGGAGTTATCTTTCTATGTAACCCAAGGAGTCTGAAAATGAGCTGAAACACTACTTCAAGGGACAAATTTTCAAAAATTTTCTGAGGTGATCCCCAGAACCTCCATTTTTACTTGGAACTCACATTATTATGTGCAACTTAATTCAATATACCACTTTTAAGTGATCTAAAACTTAACGTATAAATGTACTCGTTGGGGTACGTTAAGTCAACCCCCCGATACAAAAGTCTGGTTACGGCCTGTCCCATGTAAGGCTAAAAATCTTAGTGGTGCCCCCCCCCAGAAGAAAATCCTGGATCCGCCCCTGCCGCAGGCGTGTACAAAACTCGGTATATAGACGTATCTAGAGACGTGGATTATAAATACAAAGTTTTCCAAGTTCGAAAATCGAATATTAACCTGTAATATAACATTTTTATGGTTAAAAATGCTTATTTTTCTACAAGAGTAGATCTGCTTGACTCACTATTGTTAATGCTTATTTTTCTACTAGAGTAGATCTGCTTGACTCACTATTGTTATGAGAGGAAAACCTTAAAATTAAATATTTTACTAGGGAAAACTATAAATGTGCAACATGGGAACTGGATGGGTTTGGGTAAATATAAACAGTTGGAACCGGGATGAAAAAGGCGCCGAGAACACCAACATGAAAAAAGACACCGGGAACGTCAGGGTATTAAAAATTACCGGAAATACCGGAACATGAAAAATTAACGGGAACACCGGGATAAGAAAAACTACCGGGAACACCGGGATATGAAAAACTGCCGGGAACATCGGAATGATTGGTAATTGAGGTTACAGAAAAATTAGACATGTAACTTGAGAAAAGTTTAAAAAAAAATAAATTGATATACTACACCCGTGCAAGGCCGGGCATATCAGCTAGTATGATTAATATTTATCTAACTTACTGTCTGATGGCTAAGTTGAGAGATCTGTGACCTTTACCAATGGGTGTTGCCAATGGTCCCTTCAAACCTATCGTATTTTTATTAATAGAGTCTATTGCTCTCTGAGGAATGCCCATCTTTCCATCTGGGCCCTTAACAGGAGTGACATCTTCAACTTCCCATTGAATGGGTACCTAAAAAATGGTTTCACATTGAGTGTTTAAGTACATTATTAACACCTCAAAAAAATATAAAAGCACTTTATGACACAAGTGTGGAAACCCTGGAGAAACATAATATTTTGATGTTCCTAAATATCAAATATGGCGCAGTCATTAACTTTTCTATTGACCACAAATATAAAATAAATATTAATTATTAAATACTTGTAATATAAGGCTATTTTTCGATGCTAATTACAAATATTTTGTTGTTTGTTCAATATTAGAAAAAAAACTGAATGAACAATTAAATGTCTAAATAATAATTCCTCTAAAAATTTTAAACTAAACTAACTTTCTTCGTTTTTCTCTAAAATTAAGGTAATTTATGTTTAGGCTTCAACTCTAAATGAAGGAATATGCATAGATAATTAGAAAATGTTTAAATTTAATTTCAATTAATAAGTTAATTGATAAAATTCACAGAATTCAGTCTGAAGAAAAAAGAAACTGGATTGCAAACATTTTTATCTACAATGACACACATAATTTATGTAAGCCTGTACGATTTAAGGGGAAAATTTTATTTAGATTGAAGGAAATGTTGGGAGTAAAAAGACATTTCCATCCCAGCTCAAAACAACAGGTAGTACAAACAACATTGGTATTGGCACAATCAAAAACAGTGCAAGAACACTTAGCCCACAAGGGAATAGATAAACGATCATTGTAAACAGAGCAAGTAGAACACATCACACATGAAAAAAAAATCTTAAAATTTACTTTAGCAGACTCAAAAATTTTCTGAACAGCTACTGAGATCTCCGGACCAATACCATCGCCAGGTATAAGTGTCACAGTTCGTAAGTTAGATTGATTACGAAACGCCTGTAATGCATGGACATTCTTCAGGTTAGACAAATGATGTTTCAACTGTAAAAAAGAGATATGAAATATTTTGTTATACTCTGACAATGAGTAAAGTGTACTTTAACAAGTTATTTTAAATATTATTTAGCTATTATTACTATTTATATACCTTACTACAAAGAAAAACCCAATAAAAAACATATAAATGGTACTTTAGGATTAGATGGGTGCAAAGCGACAAGTGTTCTATTTATTACCAAAAGTAATCAAAATATTTTAACAAGACATAAGTATTGAATTATTCTAAAATTTAAACAAATTGCTAACAAATACTAAGTAGCCCAAACACTCAAATGAACAGGGAATATTTTTCAGGTAAAAAATCATCATCATTCCTTAGAAGATTTACTATTAAGAGAAAGGCAAAGGGTATCCTTACTTTTAGGAAGTACAAAATCAGTTCTGTCCCAAAAAAACACCAAGCTGGTTCTGACACCAAATAACAAAACTTGCAAACCAATTATTTAAATGTATTCTTTTACTGATGACAACAATAAGAATATTTAAATATTTGATAGGATTTAATCAATATATTTAATGGAACAGATAAGAGATATTTATTGCTGCTACAATTCAGTTTTGTGAAAAGAGGATATGTTTCTTAAATTGGTACAGTTATACTGTAAATGCTACAAATAAAAATCACTAAGTTATTTTGTAGCAAATCTAGAAATATTACCAAAATTGGAAAAAAAACTTGAATAAACAATTAATGGCAATATTAATAATTTGCAAATTTGAATTTTTGATGCCTAAAATAGTTTAGATTTTTTAAAGGATTGATAAAAGAATTGTGCCCTTAACTTTTACAATTTAACATTAATTCAGACTTATACTTTTAAACTAATTAATAAGGCTTTTAACTTTGGCAAGAACCCTCTCTGGTGACCATTCTTAAGTGGTCATCAAGTTGGTGCTATTTCACAGGCAACCAGCAAAGGACCCTAATCAAAACTGTGATAACTAAGTATAATAATAATAATAATATAATAATAATAAGTTTATTGGCAAAAAAGGCCAGCTGGCCCATACACCAAAATACAAAAATGTGATAACTAAGTATACTTACTACAAACTACAATTAATAAAAACCTCAAACAAGTATAAATTTTAATATTGACCTTATAGGATCCATAAAATATTATCAGTTTTACAAACAGCAACTGTTCACACAGTAAGTTAATATTTATTGCATTTTTTGGAATAGACATTACACGATAGAATAACATTTTAATTAGTACTTTACCAGGCACAAAATGCTGATAGTTCATGATAAAAAACACTTTTCTACCTAAATTTTGAATACTACTCTATAAAACTACAATTGCATCAGATGAAATAGTTAATCATGTATAAATGAGTGAAACAAATGGGTCGTGACGATTTTAAGTGTGGATTTTTCAAGACATAGAAAGGGCAAAATTCTTGGATATAATGGCATAGACTTGACGTTAACACTTTTACAAATATTTAATAACTTACCAAACATTTTCTGATCACGTTAGCCATTATTATGTGGATTTTTAACAAGTATTTTGCTCAGATATCAAACAAATTTTATGACCTTGTGTGTATCTGTGTATGCCGCATGCGTGCATGAATTTTGGCTACTAAAGAAAAATTGTTGCCATATTCATTTGGACATAAATTAATTCAGTTACAAGATTCAACAGATTGTTCACTACTGCTTTACGTTCGCTAGTAGAAGAAGACCGTGCTGCCCAAGTGCTGCCGCTACTTTAGAGAGTGCAAATTTTGAATTTTTTAGTAACATAATTTGAATTATTTTACTGTAGTATTTAAGAAAGCTGGTAAAAAAAACTAGATTCAATTAATATTTACCAACATTGTTTTTTTCAGGATAGCTTAACTGGATTTTTTCCAATTTAAACGGGGATTTTGAATATTTTTTTATAAATGCAGTTGTTTTTATTTATTTGCAGGTAAACTTTGACAAAATAGACAACGAGAATAGTATTATCACCCTGCGAATCAACCCATAATATAAATAAGGGGGTAACATTATCAGTCACTTATTTACTACTTACTTTTTTATTGGATAGTGTAGTTAATTCAAAAAAGTTAAAATGCAAGAAAGAGGGAAGGTTTTAGAAACTGTTCTATTTAATTTTAAGACCACCAAGATCTTTATTTAATAAAGCTTGTAAAATACAATATGAAGAAAATTCGGTACTTACGTATTATACCGGCGACCGTTCAGAGGCCGTCTAATTCAGCGGCACAGTAATAGTAAAGTCAATGGGACTTGATAACGTTTTCGAATTAAGCGTCGCGGTCGACGGGATAATACGTAAGTACCGAAAATTCTTAGTTTGAAAAGATATTTTGCTTTCAAAAGTAGATGGAACTATTTTAAATTAACTGAATAAAAAACAATATTAGAAGTATTAATTTTGTTCACTAAACATGAAAATATAGAAATACTCCAAAAAAAAACAAGAAACTAACCAAATAACTCTTAATATTTAAAAAAAAACTGAAAATCCCAAATAGTTTTTATGAAACTCATTTTTTAAATACATAGAAAGGCTATTTTAGAATATTTATAAATTCATTACAAATTTTAACAAGTGCATAAAAATTATTATTGAACACCTTCTCCCACAGAGTAACCTTCTCCATAGCTTATTTATAACTAACAAAAATATTAAACATTTTAGATGATCTTCAGGTTTTTAAATTTTTTTTTTTGTACTGCATTAGTTATATGAGTTACATTACTTATAACAGGGATGGCCAAGCCATATGCCATGGCAGGGTTAATACAGTGGCAGGTGAAAACATCGAAAAATTAACGTTTTTCGGTTTTACCTAAACACAAATTTCCCTATCTACACAAATTGGCCGTCAGATATTGCTGAAGGTTCACATTAATAAAGCTATGTTTGTTAACTGATGCTTCCTATTGGGAACATAATAAAATCAAACTATTGTTAATGATTGAAAGCAACCTTTAACCACGGCTTACTAGATACTTACACAGGCTAGCCGAGTTTTAAACAATGAAAACCATTTGACAACTTTTCCCGCTTGGAGCACTACAAGACCTACCTATATCACCCACCGCCTTCAACACTGTGGATATGCTTTGCCAGTTTGTCCAGTATTGCCATCTGGATTTGCAATGATTTCCGTACTCGGCTAGCCTGTATAAGTATCTAGTAAGCCGTGCTTTAACAAATATTTCTAGACTTTTTTAATTAGGAGACAAATCTTTAGTTCATTTTTATTTCATATGTAAATAACTAATTGAACTTTATTTTTTTTATAAACAAACTCTTAAAGTTTTTAATTTTGATTTATTTATGAGACAGTATTAATTTTTATGTCTTCAGTATCTACTCAGATTTACAAGAAAAGTGTTATTTCCATGTAAAAATCTCATATCAGCCTTTGAAGATTATTTTTTACTTTTTAAATTTTTTTGTATGTTGAAAAAATTGGAAGTGACATGCATACTTTTCTGTCCCAAATAGTGGCACTCTTCCCAAAAAAGTTAGACACCCTTGACTTAAAACTTTTTAAAATTGAGATCTTGAGCTTGTTCTTAGATTCCATTCCAAAGCTACTGAATATAGGACTTTATAAAGTGAAACCCATGTAGAATGATTTATTAAAATTTAATATTTTAAAATTAAGTACCAATAAAGTTGAATGAAACTATGTATTAAAGGCCACTTGTAATAAGGAGGTCAAAAACAAATATATTTTTTTCTTTAACATTTTTATTTTAAACACTAAGCACTTGTAAAAGTAAACAGAAAATGTAATTTGAATATGAAAAGTAAAAAATTGAATGCCTAATAAGAAAATCTAAATAAACTATAACTTATAATTGCAAATATAATATAATCCTAAATCTTAAAGGGACCAATGTTTAGGACTAGTAAAAAAAAAAAGACAGCAATTATGTATACTGTAATACATATCTTTTAATAACTCTTCAAAAGCATTTTAAATGAAATTTAAAAAAAAAAACACTAAAGTTGAAAAAGTTATAGTTATTATGAAGAAAAAATTAAAATATAAACTATCTCAATACAATAGTTAACAAGTTATTTACATGCAATCACAAGATTCCAGTGCATGTGGGATTAATTTTTATCTAACTAGAACTTTGATGAAGTACACATTGGAAAAACAAAGCTAGCAAGACAAAAATACAAGACATAAAAAATTTCCACAAAAACTAATATTTAGTTTTCCCTCTAAGTGAAAAAAGTACATTCAGATTCAGATTCTCAACAAAGCACAAATTTTTTAAACAGCTAGTTTTAGAAGCCCTTTCACTATTAAGTATAATAAAATAAGAACATTAAATTAATAATTTGATAGACAGAATCGAATGGATACATACCAATAGAATATATTTCCCAATAAAAAAACTTCCTGAACAATCCCTTTAAAAGCCATAAATTTTAAAGTGTGGTGTAAAGCAGCATACAAAAACCAATGTCTCAACCATAAAGACCCCAATTGTGCATAAAATACTACAAAAATCGAGCCATGATCCCTTTAAGACATAATCTACAAATCAAAATGCATCTTATTGGCACAATTACTAATTTTTATACTTTTAACTTGAATTTTACACCAAAAAAAGAAAATGCACAAGTTTTCCACATAGTACAAAATTCCAAACTAATTTAATTTTGCCATAGTAAAAAAGTAAAATAAATCAATCAAGTTTCCAGGAATATGCCAACAATTCATCCTAAAAACACACACTAACCCCATCTGTTTACATATCAAATCGTAATCAAAATGAAATTAGAAATTTCCAAACCATGAATATGACTCATAATTTATCATTCAACTCCACAAAACAGTCTTCTGAAGAGGAACTTCAGAAAACTTGAACATAGAAACTCTTTATAATAAAGCTGAAATACATTTCAAACTTTTTAAAATTTAAATTTTATGAATGGAATATCCTATTTTAATAACTAAAACAGTATTAGTGATATGACACCAAGACTGATTCATATAATATTTTTTACAATTTTTTTTTGATAGAAAAAGTACCTTTAGGAGGAAAAAAACTAACATTCAACTCTCAAACATAACTTTGAAAGAGCAAACTGAAAATAATACCAAAATACTCGAACCATTCAGGAAAACAATCTTTAGTTGTCTTAAAATGTCTGAAGTAGGTTGTTAGCATATCCCTCTGAAATTCAACAATATTTCTTTTCTAAATTTATAGCTATTATTCATGTTAAGAAACATTTACAGCTACATTCACTGTACACGTTCCATATATATCTAAAGTTTAAAATACTTGTATAATAAACAAAAACTACTAATGAATAATTTTCTTAATATGGAAATATATACAACGCATAATGCTCACTCTTTAAGAAATGCCGCTCGCTCCCACATATAACAAAATAGCCTCCATGACTTTCACATCTTGAAAGGTATTAATACACAGCAATATAAGGAGACTTGCATGGAAATGCTGCAATACTGATAGACAATCATTGCCAATGTTTGACAAGAGCCAAATTTCAATATTCTATTAAATCTATCACATTAGATAAAAAATTTATTTCTCCAGAAGATAAATATCATTGGGAAAAGCACATGTAGTAAATATATAAATTGTGAAATATATGCACTTTTTTTAACATAATATAGATTGCTACTTATAAAATATCTACAGTTTTAAGCTCCAGTGAATTATATTCCCAATAATAAAGAAATGAAAACTTTCTTGACAATTCCACCTGAACTTAAATTTATACAAAATTATTCTAATAGAACTACAATTAAGCCCAAGTAATACGAGGGTAGTTGTTTCTTTCCAACCTCCGTTTTGATCCTGAAGACAAAGTAGTAGGAATTTCGAAACAATTTTGGTACTGGTAGTTACGAACATCCTTCAGGATTAATTTGCACCATTATTGGGGGAAAAAATGGACATTTTTTCTGTTAGCTATTGAATTTACAAGCGCGCTTCTCGAATTTATTTCCCGCCAACCCATTGAGAATTTTGCTTTCTCCTTCGCGCAATCACTCTGTTCGCCCAGCAATTAACATTAAACAATGGGTGAGCAGGTGAAAATCACAGGAGGGGAAAGTGAAATTCTCTATGGGTTGGCGGGAAATAAGTTCGAGGAGCGCGCTTGTAAATTCAATAACTAACAGAAAACATTTCAGATTTTTTCCAATAATGATGCAAGTTGATCCTGAAGGATGTACCTAACTACCCCCCCAGTACCAATATTATTTTGAAATTCCTACTACTTTTTACTGTAGGAGCAAAACAGAGGTTGAAAAAACCCTCGTAGGTTTAATGTGCGAAGTAACAGCACAATATACCACAATGTCAAAACAAAAAAAAAAAAAAAAAGACTAGATTTCAAAATGTTTTTTTAAAGACAATTTAATATTGAAAATAAACAAAACCAATCCTTGTGGAAATTAAACACATAAAATTCATTGATAAACTAGATTTATAGAGTTATTCAGAATTCTATATAAACAAGATTTGCATAATAATCAAAATAATATGAGAGTAAAATTCTAAAACTTAGGATAAAATTAAACAAAATTAGATAATTTTAAGACACTTTAACTAATGAATAGAAATACGAGTAAAAATGTCAAACAGAATATAGAATATTGAAATAAAGTTAATAACTCATTTCCAGAAATAAGAATTTAATAAAGTTTGAAAAATGGTAACATTGAAAGCACAATTTTTATAAGCTTCATATAATGTATGAAAGCTACAGAAATATTCTGAACACAATGGAATGTTTTCCATAATCAAAAGCAAAATAGGCATATATAAAAAATCAATTCTATTTCATTTATTTTTATAAAATACAATTATTAGTTAATTCACCACATTTTGGGCTGCAAAATATATGAAATAAAGACATGCTCCCCAAATGCTATTAATGTAAGCCAGGAAGTTACATTAGTTCAAAAATGAAAACTAGAGTTAAAAGTCTCCCTTATAATGCCAAAAACAAAACTAAAAGGTTAGCTTTATACCAAAGACAAATTTTAAATCAGGAGAACATCAACACCCAAAAAAGTGGTATATATTAATTATACAGAATCATAAATTTTAATTAAGAAATCCCTCAATATGCTCGAGTGAAAGAAAAATACCTAGAGATCAGCTCACATATTTTCACTGGGACACTTAAAACAATTGTTAATTTCAAGAATTTGATAAATAAACATTAAATCTTATCTAGAATGAATCTTGATTGCTTTAAAGGTAGTCAATATAATAAGTAACTTTTTCATAGAAAGTTAAAAAAACTTACCAGATACTCTTACCAGATAGTGGGTCAAACCAATTATGCATATAACTTTTATAATTTGTTCGTCAGTGGACACACATTTCACCTTTATCACAAAGAAAATAGTAGACATATAACAATTTTTATACAAGATTGATAAAAATTTTAAGTAACAAATTACATTCCCCAGACTCAAAAAATTAAGTTTATTGATTTGTAGTTGATATATCATTTCTAAATAATTAGCACAGAGTCAGTGTATCCAATGAGGTCTTTCTAAAGCTTCCAGGTTATTTTCATTACCAATATCAAGAATTGAAGACTGTACAACAGCATAGAAACTGCATAACACAGATTCAACAATTATTTCAAAGATGATCAGCGAGCAGGGGAACTATGTTAAAAGTTTTCAATCTCAAAAAACCTAAAAACAATCATTCTTATAAAGATGCATTAGATAAAGAAGTAATTTCTTCATGACAATAAGGGCAGTTCTTTTGATGTGGAGCACATTGATTACATAAAACATAGTGGCTGCAGGGAACCACTGTAATACTACGATTTCGCTCTTCACATATCATACACTTAGTTGCGGTTTGATAAAATAGTACCTGAAAATCAGAAAATGCCAGAATTAACAATATTATGATCATAATTAACCTCCAAAGTACAGACTAGACAAGCATACGTAACACCCGAAAATGAGAAAGTTAAGCAATGAAGAAACAGTAAAAAAAAAAGCAGGAACACAATAGCTTTAAATGCTCACCTATTTATTATCAATTACTTGGGGTTTTATGGCACAAGGTCCCCATTAGGACATTCATGAACATCAAGGAAAATAGTATTAAAATATTGTGGCACAAAAAATATCAGTTTGAATAAAGTAGGGGTGTTTCAATGACCCCAGCCAATATTTTTGCATTGCATATTCAATATAAGAGAAAATCCTTAAGCGAAACGCCTACTCTTGAATCTGCATAGTCGAAATAATTGTTACAATGTTGAAATAAGCTTGGTTTGCCTGTATTAAAATAGAAAAATGGAATTCTCTCTTTTAACAGTTTTCTGGCCCTCACCTCCCTAAAAAAAAGTTAAATTGGTCCTTGGTTAGCTATAAGCTGGACCACACTGATTTATATTATAGCTATACTCAAAAATGTAGGGGAGTGGGGGCAAATGGGGAAAATGGATTTTCCCCTATTATTAAAATTTAAGTATAAACATCACTGATTGGTAACAGGTCTAGCAAACATTTGCAGCATGGAATATCTGTCATAGCAGGTTTTTCTGAGCAGGGAAAAAAAAATTCCAACAAGCTATAGCAAGTATTAAATTTTGTAATTGATTTTACTATGTAAGTTTTTAGGAATATTTCAAACTTATTTAAGGACAGTTTTAGATTCTACAAATACTTCAGAATTAGAAAATGTTACTGAAGAAGTATTGAATTGAACATATAAAGAACTTTTTCTAGAATTATAAATTTTCACATTGTGGAGGCTAATAGGACACCTAAATGCAGCTGAATATTTCATTAAAAGAACATTGTAGTGTTTATTTGACTTTGCATACTTAATTGGGTTGGATGGAAACAGAATTATAGACAGTCATTAACAACATGTAAAACTAAAAAAAGGAAATTGGACAAATTTTAACATTTTGGACAAATAAATTAGTAATTTTAAATATCCTTCAAAAAATTTTCCTATAATATATATGTATGTAAACTAATCATATTTAGAATTATCCTTTCAGGATAATTCCAATTAGTGAAAAAATAGTTATGATTAGTGAAACTAAACACAATGCTGATAAATGCTAAAACACAAACAAAAATGCTGAAATTCCATCCACAACAATTTTTGCATACTCAATTTAGTATAAATAAAAAAAGGCATTTAAAATTCTATTTCTTTCATTTTAGAAATCTGTAGCATGTCCCATTAGCCCCTGCACTGTGTCCCAATCAATCCACCCCAAGTATGGGGATTAATGGGACAGTAGTATTAAATTACAAAAATTAACATAACAGATAAATGAATACTTTTTACTTTCCAGTGATATTTTATTGAACTTATATTAAATAGTTTTAAACTTATAACAATTACAATAACTGCACTTATGCTTTTATACTATTTATTAAAAATGTCCCATTACCCCCACTTTCCCCTATATCTATAAATGAAATTATAATTACCTTTTCTATTTTTTCTAAATCTTCTCTAAGTTGTTCTTGTAATTGTTTTAGTTTATTTAATGGTAAAGTTTCTAATTCAGATATCCTAGTCAATTTATGAAGAAATGGTCCACCAGTTAGATCATCTAATTCTTTTTGAAGGCTATTTGCTTTAGCTAATGCCTGTAAAGATAAAATTATTAATAGTATAATAAATAATTACACATACTCAGTAAAAAGGAATAAGAAAGTTTCTAAAAAAGCAGGATTGAGAGGAATTGGTAATAAGAGATAGAAGTTATAGTATGAGTAGTCAACTCTATAATTGAATCGTTTATTTCAAAAACCAGTCAAGTGACAAATTGTTGATTTTGAGTAAATCAAAGAAAACTTCCTACCAACTTAAAAAAAAAAAAAAAAAAAAAAAAAAAAAAAAAAAAAAAAAAAAAAAAAAAATTCTATGAAATTTATGAATTTTTTTTTATCTATATTGACAAATGTAAAAAAATAATAAAAAGTCTGCACTTGACTGGTTTCTGAAACAAAAGACCCTCACTATTGTAAATGTCGTATGAAATATTCCAATTTCATTTAGGACTTTAATAATAAATGAAAAATTAACATTTTAAAGAGTTTAATATCCCTGTTTTAAATTAGAGTCTAGTATTACATAGTGTAAATTTTGCTACACTGTCACATGGGGGCAGAACTTGATTTTTTTCCCATCAAACGATGTTTTTACCTTTACAAAACAGTAATTGACCAATAACTCAATTTTTTGTCACTTGACAGGTTTCTGAAATAAATTATTCAATTTTGATAATTTATGAATTTCAAAAAAAAATTACTTCAATTGCTCATTTTTTAGGTTTTTGCTTTTTAAAATTTCCTGACTACTCGAACACTTGCCTTGCAAAACAATTTCTGCTCAAAGTACATCAGATATGAAACCTGAAGTAGTAAATGTTATGGCTTTATGCTCCAAGATATAGTGAACTTAGCAGAATATTTCCAGGAATTACTAGTTTTTCTTACCTTTTAATATTGAAAAAATTTCTGAATATTGTTTTTTCTAGATAAGGTGTCCACCTGAACATTAGGTAGTAATGATTTCAAAAAAGATTTTTACTGTTAAGAGGTTTACCTCATCTCTTTGCTGTTCAGCTAATCGCTCTCTTCGAGATGATTCTTCAGCTTCACGTTTCCATACTTCATAAGTTTGATAAACCTAAGAAGGAAAATAATAGTGAAACAATGAAAAAAAAAATTGTATGGAAAATACCTTTTGTATAAATAATAATAATAGGGTTATGTTAAACAACAAACTTTAAATCAAAAATTATAAACATTCCCTCCTACAGATTTTTAAAATTTATTTTAGTTTATTTACTTCAACTGAAACTGATAGCTTCATATAGAAATACACAAAACAACAAATAACTCCACTGCAACCATTTCATTACATCATCTTTCAATCCTATATCATCTGCATTACAATCATTTCTATAAATCAAAAATCTGTTTTACCAAATTTTAAACATTCACTTACAGATCTAGCGGGTATTGGACCATCATCCCAAGAGAATTTCAACCTATTTGAAGTATAATCCTCTCGTAACCTTATTTCCGACAAACTAGAAGATCCTAAAGAATTGAAGCCACCTATAGATGGAACTAAAGATTGTTGAGCTCCCATTCTGTTGGAAGGGGACATATTTTGAGGACCAGGATATTCATACAAGCCAGAGCCAGAATAATGGAACTTGGAATTGGTAAAGGAACCAGAATGGCCATAAAATGCCGCAGCAGTCTGAAAATTAACCAAAATTTAGTAGATACTAAAATAAAATTAAAAACCTCTATAAATACAAGTTTCTAAAGCAGTCTCACTATAAAATTTACTTTGACATGTCATTGATATTTTTTAGAAGACTGAAGTAATTCTTTAAGGAAAAGTTATCTTCATTAAGAGATGGCAAACTTTCTAAGATATACTCAAATTGAGATTTAAATAAATTTAAAAATTTCAAACTGCAAAATTTTGTTACTGAAATTTTACTGCAATTTTTCTTATACCCATGCAGGATTCCAAAAGTGCAAAAATTTAACTAAATGGTTAACTCTACATGCTTAAAGATGTAGTTTATTTTATTCCCCTATTATAAAAGATAATAGAAAAATACAGCATTTCAAACATCTTGGTTTCTCAAAGCAGCTCAGAGGAAATTAAGGGTTAAATACTACTGTTTTAAAGACTTTAATAATTAGAACTATTTTATAATAATCTACTTACTTTATCATGATCAGTTAATGATGAAGATCCTATTTGTAAACTATGTGATAATGAACCTAAAGGAGATGTTACAGGTGGTGATAAACTGGATAATCCTCTATTATGCATGTCACCACTACATGGAATATTCACTGGTGCTGAAGCTCCAAGTAAACCTGAAATAAACAATATGTTTACCAAGGTACACCAAATTTCAAATATTAGTTGTTAAATATCCTTCCAATTTAATAGGTCTGAAAAATAAGCTAAGTAATATTACAAAGTGAAATTTAGGTGGCAATGGCAATAACAATTGATAGATTAATATCAAAAATTGGATAACTTACTAGAACCACCTAGGCCAGATATATTGTTAGAATCATTAATTAGTTCCCTATTTAAAGATGCTTCTACATTAATATCATCAATATTCAAGTCATCCAATGCATTACCTGCAAAATATAAAAAATTAGATGAAACCAACATAGGTAGGGAAATAAAGGCAAAGAATTGCATATTAGGGTGGAGCGTGAAAAAAAACCCCAAGTTTGAATAATCAAAACATATTGGAGTTGAAAAGTTGCCATTTGTAGTCAGAATCAAAGTTCTAAATTTCAGACTGATCAATATCTGCAAGAGGGCTAAGTTTTGAAAATCGTGAAAACAAATACTGAAAAAAAAAAAAAAAACAAATTTACTGAAAATTTTTCTAATAGGGGACAATATGTTCAGAAATGAATAACTAAAGTTCATTAAAATTTAATTACGGGGGAATGTTATCTATAGAAATAAAGGGGCCAAAATATTGGGAAAATGCAAATTTAAAAAAAATTGTTAATTTTTTCTTTTATGATTTTCATATTTTGTTTCCAAGCAGTTTTTATGTATTACCAGACACTTTGCTACAAGAAATATTAAGCCCAAATTCATCAATATTTATAACCATAGCATTTCAATTAGACTCTTATCTGAAACAGTAATTACAAATGAAGATTATCTAGAAGATCGTCACAAATTGGTGTTTTAAGAATGAAAAATACTTGTAATTTGTCATAACTTAATTATTAAACAATATATTGTGCCCTGGATTGAATCCCTCATTCCTTAATTATTCAAACTTTGGTTCTTCCCTACATCTTATTGCATACAACTTACCAACTACAGATTCAACAGTGCCTGCAGCAGGATAGAATGATGTAGCCAAAGGGGACATTGTTTTTAAAGAGCTAGACAAGTGGTGTAATGATGAATCTAAGCCTAGGCAAATATTTTGTTTCCTACGTGATTTTTCATGAGAATCTAATGTTGGGTCATCATCTACAGTCTGCAACTGTCTTCTTATACATGACTGAAAGAAATAATTACAAATAAGCGGTTTCAAAATAAATTTACATTAATTATAATTTTAGCTGCAAGCAGTTCCTTTTAACAACAGAAGTGCAGAATAAGAAATAAATATATCTAATCAACTGAAATAAAAAATACTTTTTTATTTCCTTTAAAAAAAGAAATTTGGAAGCAATATGGATTCAGTATATCTTTAATTATTAATTTGTAAACTGAGGAATGTGAGTACTAAATCTATGTTTGAAAGTATAATTACTATTAAAGCAACAATGTATATTTATCCATTACAAAAGTTTGATACTAACTTCTCTATCTTCTCTTTCAGAACCAGGAGCCTTAGGATAATGAGGCATTGATTCTCCAGAGTGGTTTGTAGAAGAGCTATATGACCGAGGTCTACTGATAGGATTTGGTAAGGGGTGATTTGACATAGGATAATGGTCTAAAGCGTTTGGCTGCAGAAAAAAATATACACATTAAAATCTGAAAATTCACTACTTTAAAAGGATTGGCTTCTTAACAAAAATATCAATTGGTTACCTTACCTGAACTTCAGGTAAAGAGTTGTTTACTCTATTTATATTAGATGCATCTGGTTCATCATTAAAATTTGACTTTTGAATAAGTAACTCGTCTTGATTTTCCTAAAAATTTAAAAGGTTGATGAAATAAAACTACTTTGGCTAGATTCAGTGTTTCAAATTAAATGTTTTAAAATCCAGAGGAAGAAATAGTGCAAAAAAAATGCTGTTTACAAACAAAATAAAACACTTGAAAATTAAATTTCATTCCATCTTCTCAATTTAGTAAAATTGATAATTTATAAAAAGACTGACAACTTACAGAAGAGTGCTCATTTTGGTTGCTTGCTACATCTGGAAGAGCATTGGATAAAATTGCAGCTAAATCTGTAGAATGGTCTGGTCCTAAATCTCTAACAGCCGAAATTTCTTCTAAAATGTTAAAAAATTAATTAATAAGTTAATTTCACATCTTTAAGTGAGAAATTAGGAGAAAAAAAAATAAAAACCTACTATCAACATGAGCAAATGCACAAAAGGGTCCACGAGGGCAGTAACCAGTTTGCAAGATATCATTGCATTTAGTGGACTTATAAATCTGAAAACAACAATTAGGTTTAGTTTTCGTTCCAATGCAAAATGATACATAAAATTCAAAATGAAAAACACAAAGAAATCATGTGTTTGGAGAACTTGTTTAGACGTGGATATTTATATGTTTTCCTAAAATAATTATTTACAATTATGAAAAGCAATTGAAGCTTAAAAAAGTATATGGATAATGAATAAAAACTAACAGAAATAATTCAATCTACGAGAACAACGTTACACATCGATCTGTAAATCCTTTCAAAACTGATCCTGCTGAGAAAGGGTATTATTGCATGGTTATTAGGGTAGCTATTACTGAAATGGTTAGTGCAAAAATTAACTGCTTTTCTAATACCCATTCAGCACCTTTTCCATTTAATGATTAGTATGTCAAGTAAACCTATAATATCAGTTACAATAATGTTCAATCTACATTTCAATACACAATTCCTCATGCAACATTCATTATTATACTGATGGAGATAAATAGTAATTTAATAAGCCAGCTTTCAAGATAAAAATACAAACGACCAGAATTACCAACTCTCAATAATATATTGTTCCTCGACTTCCACAAATATGGAGTTGCTGTTTTAGAGATTTCCCGGCAAACTTTTCAACATCATTTCACAACAGAAACTGAATAAACTATTCATAAATTGAACCAATAAAACTCAGAATAAGGGACAGAAACTGATTAAATTATTATTTTGGTTATAACAATTGCATTCCTACCAATCAACAAAATTTAGTTAATTATAAGGCAAATTAGACTTGTGCAATTTTGGCTATTGGAAGTCCAAAGTATAAATGTCATGAGACTCATACAGCAAATAATGAGCACAAAACAAAGTAACCATCTTACCTCAGGATGAAATTGCTGTTCTGTACGTGTGTGACAGTAAGGGCAGTTATCACTGTTTTCACAATTTGCAGGATCACCCCATTCATCAGCTTGCTTAACATTCGGACAAGGAGTAGATCTAAAACAAAATAAACATAATTATACTTGATACTTCTCAATTACCTTGACACTAATATCACTTTTTTTTTGGTCGCTTTAACAAATTACACAAAACAAATTGAGAGCATCTGAATGCAACACAGTTAATTGAGATATTTAGAATGATTTTTTAAATATTTTTAACAACCTATTAAAACACTTGGCTTTCAAAAAGGGTACTTCCATATCCCGTCAACCATGTCACTGAAAGCAAAAATACATAACCAAAGCCTATTGACTGTGCTGCTGAAGTTGATGGACAACAGAATATGGAAGAACCTCAAAAAGTACCAAGAATTTTGCTAAAAAACATCTTCAATCAAACAAAGTTCAGTCCAGAACAGAATTCTATGGTGACCACCAACTAAAAGAGTAATTTATTTGGCGACTGCACCATTAGCAGCAACCGATTGACCAGTCTTCATTTTTTGACAATTCATTGTCACTGTTTAAAATCAATAACCTATTTTCTAATTTTATAAGCTTTATAAAGTCAAAGTCGATGGCAGTTGCCTAAAAAAGTTATCTTATAAGAATCAGAGTAGTTGCATGAAAATTCAGTTCTTAGTATTATCCCGACGACCATTCCGCTGAATTAGATTGTCGCTAAACAGACGACGGGATAATACATAAGTACCGAAAATTCTTACCTATATTTACACTTTTTAGGGCTTCTTCTACGATCTCTATTGTTATGAAACGAAGGACATGCATATCCTTGTCTACATAGCCTAGGAGGTCTTTTACACTGTTCAGTTTTATAATTTGCTAAAACATAATTTGTATCTGAAAAGAAATTTTCTAAATAAATACTTTAACTTTAAACAATAAAAAGACGATTTAAATATACTGTCTTTACAAAAAGTTACACAGATAAGAGGAGTCAAAATTAGCATTTAAATTTTTATAAATGCATTTTAAAGAGGTATAATGTTTTAAACAATCTTCAGAAAATAAATATGTATTTAAAGAGCACAATAATAGTTTTCCATTATTTCATAGATAAGAAATTTTTAAAAATACCATCGGTCTAAATTGAGAAAAATTTACGTCACACAAATGTATTTGAGCAAATAGATAAATACATCAGGGTTTTTTTATAAACTAAGCAAGCTTACCTTGCCACTTGGGATCTTCATTTAATGCATTTCTTTCTTTATCTAAGTTATTGGGTCCAGCCAATCCATTAGGACCTTCTTCATTCGAATCCATGGCCTGTAATTCTCTAAGATCATACACTGGGTTACGTAAGTCATGGATGCCATGTGCAAAGGCACAGTGAGGTCCATTTTTAACACAATAACCCCTGCCATCTGTATCATAAACACAAACTCCAGTTTTATAATACCTAAGATGGTATCGTCTTTCAGTGTCTCCAGCTGTCCGATGCAGATACCCACAACTGTAAACAAGTAATGTGTAATCAGAAAAATATGAATAACAAATGATGGAACTAAAACAATAACACAAGCTAATAATTAATTTTCATGATAAAGCCTATATCAGGACATAGTGCCAAACAAAATACGCCAGCAAGTAAGAAAAATTTCAAAAGGAAATACTAAGCACGAGTTATCATATCGATCCAAAATAATGGCATACCTGGAATAAGAGTCCTCCATTTGGCGACTCCCATTGAGGTTGCTAAGTTGGCGGTATATCACAATTAGTTAGTGTATAGTTAGCGACCGCAGTGTGAGTCGCCAAATGGAGGACTCTTATTCCAGCTGTGCCATAATAATTTCCTTTTGGCATAATGTCCATTTATAATGAATAATATAAATTACAAGTCTGATGATAAATAATACAATATGAAACTAACACCCTTTAATTTTACACCTATCAAGATAAAATTGAATGAAAAAAAAAATGAACCCAAGCTGGTAAAAAGTCATAAAAGAAACAAACATTTCAATGTAAAATATAACAAAATATAAAGCACCTTTTAGGCCATGTAAAAATTTGACTTTGCTTTTTAGTTTAAAAAATAAATAATAATTTTAACTTCATTTTTTATTTTAGCAAAATGAATAATCCTGTGATAACAGGTAACAAAATGTTAATTTTGAACCTATATAAAATTTTATATTTCTCAACTATTACTCAAAACAAAAAAAGTAAGTAAAAAACATTTTTTTTATTAACTTATTGAAAATGTAATCAGCTGTAACCAATAGTAAACATACAGCTGTCAAAAGACTTTTACATCACCTCTTTAGACATCAAAAACGTCACACTGGCGCGCGCGCAACACAATATGGCGGGACGCACTAATATGGCGTATTTTGTTTACAAGCAAAAGAAGGGTCCACATGTCGAAAATAATCAATCCGACAATCTCTTATCACACAGTCAACACCATAAAACAAATACAGAGAGGGACGGGAAAAACCAGGGGACAAGTTTCAAATGATAAAATCCATTTATCAGCCAAAACAAACGATAAATATAACGGGGAACATTCGAAAACGAAACGATCGTTCCCTCCCGTCGAACAGAAACATGGCTGCACGCGCAGAGAGTAGGTTGTCAAGCGCTGTCAAACGGTCGTACTTACTCGTCTCCGTCGGGGCATATTCCAGTTGTCTCGTCGTATTTCGAACAGTAAACATCAGGACTATAATTAAAGGTGCCATCTCGTCTCCTGACAGGTCTCCGACGACGTTGATTCATAAAATGCCAATAGAAGCACGTGAAAGGCTTGTGTTGGGTACATTTGTGCTGTAGGAATAGTGGGCATTGGTCCACGCGAAATTCCTTCAAATACCTATAAATAAAACGCAAATATCACCACTAGAAGTTCCACAAACATGACCAAGGAACTCTTCTTTTGGCTTAACTCTTTACTTGGATTCAATTCAACAAACTTACGTATAATGAATAGGTTTCTCTGCTTGCGTTGTTGACGAAACGGACTTCCCTTCTGAACTAGACGGCATTTTGGATTGGTATTGCAGCGCGCGCACTCCTTTTGCGCAGGTGACGCTGGCAGAAAAGGAATTGTCATTGGTTCGCTCTGATCACGTGGCATCTGCTGTCATTTTCATCAAAACAACAGCTACATGCACGCTGCTTCGTATTTTCCGAATTTAAACAACTCCTCGACATTTTTAAACTTTACAAATAGAATTATTCTTCCCGAAAGCTTTATATTTAACTCTGAGAGACAGAGTTGAGAGTTGTTAAAGAAACATAAACTGTTATGAGGGTCCAAAGTGATGTTCCCGTTGTTTTGAACTGGCCAATAGCAGCAGGTTATCGATCCAGCATATTTATAAACAAAGTCTGGTAAAATTAAAGAATTAAAAAGCAGGGATACTCTTCGGTATAATTTATATTTTTGAAAATACTTTACAAATTTTTGCAAACATACTTCTTGCAGTCATACAGTTAAAACTATGCATAAAACTTTTTGTGGTACCAGCCAGATAAATCTATTTGCTATTTTTATTACATTGGAGAAGTTTTAAATATGTGGTAAATTTGGGTCTCTTTTGATTCAATTATACTAATTTTTAAATTTGCCCAACTGTCGAACAAAAATTTGGTGTACAGAAAAGCTTCCAGTTCCAGCAAATGTTAAGGAAAACCTGATATTGTCATTGTAACAAAACCCAAAAAAGTCGGGTACAACTTGCTTATTTTTCTTAAAACCTATGAAAACTACTATACTATAGGAAACCTAGGAAATCAAACAATTTTATTGTCAGCATTGCACTGCCTTATTTCAAATATAGAGGGATATTTGCTTGTGATGAGAAATAAATATCCAAAACTTTGCTGTGAATAAAATTTTTTCCCAGGAATTTACTTGAATATTTAACTAAAAATCAAAGAATTTAATAACAGATGAACTTAGTTATTTTATTGATTTAAAAAATTAAAATTCCAGGAATGGGATAAATTTATATCTATATTACTTGCAAAAAAGAACAAACTCAATGCTAAATATTTCTTTAAAATCTTTTTTAATACATTAGAACTAATTCAAGAGTTTATATTCTTCAGATATTCAGAATGTTCAGATTTTTCTTTTTATTCCTTGTAAAATTACTAAAATAGTCTAAAATATTTTAGCATTATGAGGCGTTTCTTTGGTATTTCACAAATAAAAACACCATAGTGAAATCCCTGTCTGTCACCCAAGGGTGAAAGTTTTTTGTAAAGAGACTGAAATCCGTTCTAGCGATTTTCTTCAGGACGGAAATAACCCACCAGGTAATTAGAAAATAATAGCATTGGTTTCAATAGAAAAGGTTTAATCCAATTCTGTCCTGGAATTCATGCTGCCACCTATGAACTTTTTACAGTGTTAGCTATTTTTTCTGAATCATAATACTCTAGGGCAGGGGTTCTCAAACTTTGAGACTTGGCTTCCCCCTTTTTATGTTGAGCATTTTGCTGACCCCCCTCTTAATTATAATGTTAAAACTTATTTAAATATTCATAGTAGTTGTAATTTTTTTACTTAAAACAATCCTTGTAGCCTTTAAAGAAACATAATTACTTTAGGACAAGTATTAAAACCACGTTTTAGTTAAAAAGTAATGGCTAGTCACGCTGATTGCTATGGATGGAAAGAATTTCTTGGTTACTGTTCCTTTGTTATGTTAAGGTACTTCCTGTTCCATTACTCCATAAAACTTTCTCTCATAACTTTTTTATAAAACAATTTGGGTATGTTGAAACAATATCAACTTTCTGCTTGGTGGCAGTTTTGGCTAGGAAGTCAGCTTTCTCATTTTCATGAAAGCCTGTATGTCAACGAACGAATGCAAAATCAATCAATATGTTTCTATCCTTGAGCTGCTTAAGTTAAGTTTGAATATTGTTGATTATGCTATATTAAGATTTCTGAAGAAAGGGAATCTGTACAAATGATGTAATGAGATATTTTTGTTCCATAACCCATTTAATGGCAAAGTTTTAACATAAAAGTTCAGCTATAAATACTGTACATTCATCTGGGATCCTAAATTAAAGGCACTCGAGTTCCAAGTCCACTTCATAAAACAACGAATGCAAGACCAACTCTACCATCAAGTTTGCTACCATCATTGTAACAAAAAAATAGGAAGTCTTCTTTTACCTCTTCTATTGAAGTAAAAGATGATGATAAATCAATAATGTTGTTTGCATTCCTTTCTTAGAGATGAGGAAGGTCTGTTAAAGACAAAACACTATCAAACCTGGAAATAGGGGATGCTGAAAATTTTTCTTAAATGCAATATTATGCATAATGAGAATGTTGATCTGAGGAAACCGATAAATAACATTTGTAGACTCATTACTTATCCAGGTCTAGGATTACTTATCGTTACTCATTATGGCATTCAGAAATAACTCTTAAAAGTATGCATTGTTGTATTTGTCTGAGATGCTTAGAGTTTATTTTCTTCTTTAATACAGTTCCCCAAACTATAGAACCATACATTATAAAAGGTTTGATGGCTTGCTTATATATAAGTGTGTGAATGCACATTAAAATTAATACCATATATGTTTAAAGAGATCCAACTTACCCCTTCCTGTTCCATTAATATTTTTGTTAACTTTGCTAAAAAGAACCCAAAGAGATAATTTTGCAAGGTAATGAAATGGGTAGCTGGAAAATTGCAATTCAGTTAAGAGAATTGATCAGAGATTTTACAGTTGCATCCATCAAATGTCTTTGTTTAATTATTAAAATATTTTTTTTAAACTACAAATAAAAAGTAAAATTCAAGTTAACAAGAAAACTTCAGTTGTTTTGGTGATGTATGACCTATAGTTGTTTTAGATTGATCCAAAAATTTACTCAGAGTTTTATAAAAATTATTATCAGTTAGAATAGAATATTATTAAATGGGGTTTTGGGTAAATTTTAAGGGAATTGTGTTGAGTTCAACCAAAATTTTACAGATATCACCATCTAGCTTCATTTCATTAATCTACATATGAACTACAAAATAAAAAATTAGTGCATCTGCATAAAATAAATGCTACTTGAGAAAAAATACAAAAGTTTTAGATTTCATGACTCTTTAATGCCTTTATACCATTATGAACTAGCTAAGTAAAGCATTCGAATTTACCGATTTTTTTCCCTTCTGCCGAAATCGAATTTTCAATAGACTATCAAAGGTAATCTGCATAATTCAAAGAGAAAACAATAACAAGGAAATAAATTTATTAGATCTTTTAAATGAAACTATTTGACGCAGTAAAGCTGTTTAAGTTATGTAATCCGTCTTACTAGATCTATTTCGTGGATCGCATTGATGATGCTACAAATACTAGCTAGGAATATTTGGGGTATGATTTTGGAGACCAATTTATAATAATTAACATTATTAATTTGCACGTAGCTTGGTTTTTAAAACGATGCAGTGATTCACTGAGGTATTGCATCAACAATAAGTTTATTTTAAAGAACTCGGCAGATCTATCTGGAATTTTTGTCAAAAAAAGAAGAAAATTAATATGTAATCTAACCTGAAATTGATTTCTTCCTTGGTTCTTTGAATGAGAAGAAAATTTTCTTACAAACAATTGTATTGTGCGCAAACCAGCAACACATGTTTCTCTAGGTTTCTCCTCTGACAATCAGCGCAAGTAGCGCAACAAAACCAGAACAAAGCAAGCAGCTGGGATTTCATACCCGGTTTCCCGTTTCCGGTCTCTGGATACTAATAACTACTAGCGCCATCTAAACAAGAATCCGACTTTTTCAGAAGGATACCAGTTGCCTTGCCAGTAGAGCTGGCAATATGGTGTTAAAAAGGCTTTTGAAAAAATGAGTTATTTCTCTATTTTTGCATTTACTTTTCCCAATTCTTATAAATTTCTTATCCTAACTCCCTAATCAAATTTGATCTGTGGAATTTCGTCGTATATCTTAGAAAATTACGTAAAATAAGAAATTTGTTTAATTTAATTATAATTGGGTAATTTTGGGAAAATCGTTATTAATAACTTAAAAATTTTTTATTACATTAAATGAATAAAGTTACCTCAGTAAATGTATAAGAAATGGGAGATAATTAGCGGAGAGGCACTAATGATAACCACGTAAAATCTATCAGTGTGAATCTATATGTGTGTCAGAAAAAATTTCGAAGGGGGATATTATTTTTATCTGTGGAGATATGAAGTAGCCCTAGTCTTTTTCTATAGCCATAAAAGAGATTTCCTAGTTTTCGCAGGGATAAATCTTCAAATCCTCCCCTTGGCTTCGCCCCAGAAATCTTTTTTTAAAAAAAGAATGGATTGGTAAAAATTCAATCTTATGACCTAGAAAATTGATGTTTAACATTGTAATGAATTTACTTCTTTATAACTACATATTATGCATTTTTAATATGAGTATAACATAGTATGTTACGGGCAATGTGATAAATTCAATGA